>CM042080.1:28252452-29592065 GCA_023509865.1 Trypoxylus dichotomus | reverse complement strand
ACTGGAAATCGTACGAGAGACACAATTTTCGTATTCTGGAACTTCTATTATATCTCCTTCATAGTAAAACACGCAAAATCAGGTCATTTTTATCGAAAAATGTGGGTTTCTCGGTAGTCTGAAATCTTAGAATATTCCGAATAGTCTAAAACGACTCTAAATCGTACGAGAGACACAATTTTCGTATTCTGGAACTTCGATTATATCTCCTTCATAGTAAAACACGAAAAATCATTTCATTTCGGTCGAAAAATGTGCGTTTCTCGGGAGTCTGAAATCTTAGAATATTTCGAATAGTCTAAAACGACTGGAAATCGTACGAGAGAAACAATTTTCGTATTCTGGAACTTCGATTATATCTCCTTCATAGTAAAACACGAAAAATCAGGTCATTTCGGTCGAAAAATGTGCGTTTCTCGGGAGTCTGAAATCTTAGAATATTCCGAATAGTCTAAAACGACTGGAAATCGTACGAGAGACACAATTTTCGTATTCTGGAACTTCCATTATATCTCCTTCATAGTAAAACACGCAAAATCAGGTCATTTTCCTCGGAAAATGTGGGTTTCTCGGGAGTCTGAAATCTTATAATATTCCGAATAGTCTAAAACGACTGGAAATCGTACGAGAGACACAATTTTCGTATTCTGGAACTTCCATTATATCTCCTTCATAGTAAAACACGCAAAATCAGGTCATTTTCCTCGGAAAATGTGGGTTTCTCGGGAGTCTGAAATCTTATAATATTCCGAATAGTCTAAAACGACTGGAAATCGTACGAGAGACACAATTTTCGCATTCTGGAACTTCCATTATATCTCCTTCATAGTAAAACACGCAAATTCAGGTCATTTTCCTCGGAAAATGTGGGTTTCTCGGGAGTCTGAAATCTTAGAATATTCCGAATAGTCTAAAACGACTGGAAATCGTACGAGAGACACAATTTTCGTATTCTGGAACATCCATTATATCTCCTTCATAGTAAAACACGCAAAATCAGGTCATTTTCCTCGGAAAATGTGGGTTTCTCGGGAGTCTGAAATCTTATAATATTCCGAATACTCTAAAACGACTGGAAATCGTACGAGAGACACAATTTTCGTATTCTGGAACTTCCATTATATCTCCTTCATAGTAAAACACGCAAAATCAGGTCATTTTCCTCGGAAAATGTGGGTTTCTCGGGAGTCTGAAATCTTAGAATATTCCGAATAGTCTAAAACGACTGGAAATCGTACGAGAGACACAATTTTCGTATTCTGGAACTTCCATTATATCTCCTTCATAGTAAAACACGCAAAATCAGGTCATTTTCCTCGGAAAATGTGGGTTTCTCGGGAGTCTGAAATCTTAGAATATTCCGAATAGTCTAAAACGACTCTAAATCGTACGAGAGACACAATTTTCGTATTCTGGAACTTCGATTATATCTCCTTCATAGTAAAACACGAAAAATCATTTCATTTCGGTCGAAAAATGTGCGTTTCTCGGGAGTCTGAAATCTTAGAATATTTCGAATAGTCTAAAACGACTGGAAATCGTACGAGAGAAACAATTTTCGTATTCTGGAACTTCGATTATATCTCCTTCATAGTAAAACACGAAAAATCAGGTCATTTCGGTCGAAAAATGTGCGTTTCTCGGGAGTCTGAAATCTTAGAATATTCCGAATAGTCTAAAACGTCTGGAAATCGTACGAGAGACACTATTTTCGTATTCTGGAACTTCCATTATATCTCCTTCATAGTAAAACACGCAAAATCAGGTCATTTTCCTCGGTAAATGTGGGTTTCTCGGGAGTCTGAAATCTTATAATATTCCGAATAGTCTAAAACGACTGGAAATCGTACGAGAGACACAATTTTCGTATTCTGGAACTTCCATTATATCTCCTTCATAGTAAAACACGCAAAATCAGGTCATTTTCCTCGGAAAATGTGGGTTTCTCCTGAGTCTGAAATCTTAGAATATTCCGAATAGTCTAAAACGACTGGAAATCGTACGAGAGACACAATTTTCGTATTCTGGAACTTCCATTATATCTCCTTCATAGTAAAACACGCAAAATCAGGTCATTTTCCTCGGAAAATGTGGGTTTCTCGGGAGTCTGAAATCTTAGAATATTCCGAATAGTCTAAAACGACTGGAAATCGTACGAGAGACACAATTTTCGTATTCTGGAACTTCTATTATATCTCCTTCATAGTAAAACACGCAAAATCAGGTCATTTTTATCGAAAAATGTGGGTTTCTCGGGAGTCTGAAACCTTAGAATATTCCGAATAGTCTAAAACGACTCTAAATCGTACGAGAGACACAATTTTCGTATTCTGGAACTTCGATTATATCTCCTTCATAGTAAAACACGCAAAATCAGGTTATTTTCCTCGGAAAATGTGGGTTTCGCGGGAGTCTGAAATCTTAGAATATTCCGAATAGTCTAAAACGACTGGAAATCGTACGAGAGACACAATTTTCGTATTCTGGAACTTCTATTATATCTTCTTCATAGTAAAACACGCAAAATCAGGTGTTATAGCACAGTGAAGGTATAGGGTAATGCACACACTACTTTAAATCACTTGACTGGCAGAAATTAATTCGTTGTTGTAGGTTGTTGTAGTTTGTTGTAGGTTAGAGAAAAATAACTTTTGGTTCTATGTTTTTCTTGATTTGAAACATGATAAGCAACGTGTCATATTTTATTACTATAACATCAGATGCATGGGTAAACAATGCACTGAAACAAATTATTTTATGTAAATGAAGTATCAGTTATTAGAGACCGGATTATATGCAAAGTACATATATTTTATTTTATTTATTTATTATATTTTACGTTTATATGTAGATGGATTACACTAATTAAAGTTAATTAGCGTTAATTAACTTTAATCAGTGTAAGACATCTGCAAACAGACGTAAAATATAATAAAAGAGTTTGTAATTATTATTGTAACTAACATTTATTTCTTTTATATATTGCTTTACATTACCTACTAATACACTATATTATTTGTAGGAGAAAAGTATTAAGAGAAAAAGAAACAATAAACGATGGAATAAGATATCCCGATTGGAGACTTACTTTATATCTTGCCTTTGCATGATGCATTTCTTTTGTTATAATGAGGAGCGGCATCCAATCTTCTGGGAAAGCGTCATATTTTTTAGCTTTATTTCCTTATCTTATTCTTTGTACACTACTCATTAAGGCGATAACCCTAGATGGTGTAACCAGTGGTATGTTTTTCTTTATCAATCTCGTTTGGGAAAAGGTTCTGGAGCCTCAGGTAAATGAGAACCCTTACTATTATTTTAATTACCTGATTTATACCTAACGTAATAATGCTGCTAAGTACAGTTACTCCTGTTATTGGTGGAATCATCCACGGAAAAGAAAATATGAGGATAAAAGCAAAACGCTAACGCACGGACACATTACAATTCCCTCTCGGCTACTATCATCGTATCTAAACTAACAGTTTACGTGGGCAATCTTGGCGCTACCTAGTGCCACAGGAATAACACACTCATCTACCAGTTCAAACACAGCGAATAAGCTGATACAGTTTCCCAAGCCTTCTCCCAAGCAGCTCATAGACTGTTAAATCAAGGAGGTCTCGTATCGATAGTGCTCGGTAACTGCACATCTGGATGATCCCTCAGGCTTTCCATGATGTATTAAAAGCACATCGAAATGTGTCTAGAAAACAATACCTACAATAATAATACTGCTATACACACCTACTGATGCTGTTCCTCATTCACGAAAAAGACAACATGAGGAGAGAAAAAACAGGAGAGAGTTTGGAAAACTTTTTCGTTATTTCGCTCTGTTCAAACGGGCAGATGAGTGTGTTATCTTTGCGGCACTAGCCAGCGCCAATAATACTCACTTGAGCTATTAGTTTATATACGGTGATAGTAGTCAAAAAAGAATTGCAGTGCGTTGAGTGGAAAAAAATGATGACACTAAGGAGGTACAAACAAATCCGTATGTTAGCGTTTTTTCCATTCTTTAAAACGTCTTTTGACGAATGATTCCACCAATACCTTGAGTAGCTCTGTTTACCAGCATTATTATGCTATGTATTGTTTTCTAGGTATTTTAGATGTGTTTCTAATACCTCGTTTATACTTGGTTTAAAGATCTCAGTAATTTTTAGTTTTCTGTAGACATACTGTTTATTTGTCCCCTTAGTGCAGTATTATCTACAATGTAACTACTTCCGTGCACTTCGTTCGTACTTTCTATGCAATTTTGAACCAGCAGGTTACTTCGATAAAATTAATGCAGTTGAACACATCGTCATTCAGCTTTATTAGTGCTATTCTTGAATAAATAACTACGTTACAGTGGTATATTTGAACGATACCAGCGATAGTACGCGAACTTTGTCTCAAACTACATAAGCTGCGATATATGCAGACAAAGCGGTTAAAGTAGAACATTTATACTAATTAACTTTAAATAAAAAATTAATTATCATCTTACTTCAATATTTGTACTAACGATCCCTACACATAACGCCCATACAAGATCTAAGAACTGTAAGTGCACTACGTATTAAATGTGAACATATTAAAGTGGGTTTGACAGTAATGCTGGTGGGTCGACATTGTTATTTATCACCGTAAAATTGCACTCACCTTTCACAAAAAGGGGTTTAAAATTATATTTAAAGAAATCTGTGCAGTAATGTACAACGTTAAAGCAAACTACCATCTCGTTTATAGACAAACGTTCTAGCAGATTCCCGTAATTACTACAAGTAAAAGCAAGAGGATACATAATGCCAAGTACGACTAAACGGCAGATGGCTCTGTGAAGTTAACATATTACAAATACACTAGGGTGACAGAATAAAAGAGACACCTACTAATTAAAAAATCGTTATATACATATACAAAATATTTTAAAACTTTTAAATTAGACTAATATTTTGTCGACCCACCTTTACTTGCGTCAAGTGCTGTGAGTCGTCGTGGCATAGAATCTATTAAATGATTAATGATGTCTTCTGGAATATTTAACCACTCTTCTGTAACAGCTGCCACGAGTTCTTCCTTATTGCTGGGTTTTCGGGGTCGTTTCGCCATATTTGTCTGGATTATGTGCCAAACATCCTCTATCGGATTCATGTCTGGTGATTGGAATGGCCATGGTAAAATCCGAACCCACTGTTCCTCTTTCCATGTGGTTGTTGTTCTTGCTTTGTGGCAGGGTGCTCCATCCTCCATAAAAGTGGCGTCTTCTTTAGATAAAATGGCGTTGTCGAATATCGGTAGTAGTCCTTCTGTTAATATTTGGATATATTTTGCCGCATTTATATTTCCGTCGCAGATTACTAATTGCGATCTTCGGTATCGCGGAGGTATCGCAGAACGGTGCGCTGAGTTTTCTGTGAAGTTGCCGCAAGCTCAGCTGTATTTTTTCGCGGTTCTCTTAACACTTCACGCACAAGCACCCTTTTACTTCCTTCAGAAGGTCCGGTACGACCTGGTATCGGCTCCACCGTTGTTTTTTCCTTGCGTTTAAATTGTGTAATCACACGGTTAACTGTGGACAACGGAATATTTAAAAATTTACTTATTTCACGTTGCGAAGCGCTGCGTTCACTCTGGCCAACGATGCGACCCCGTATGAAGTCGCTAATATCACTCGAACCTTGTAAGCGAAGCATACTTGTAACGATACTACACTATGACGAATTCCTTCCGATACATCTACCCCTACCCCAATGACAAGAGAAAGTTCTTAATTCGTTCTTAGAATTTAGCTGTTTACATATTTATACCGCTTTACCTGGTGTCTATTTTATTCTGTCACCCTAGTGTACATAATCATGAAGCATAATACACGGAGAACTAACGTATTCAATGGCCACACACAACTTAAGCTTCTTTAACGACTTACAACATTTCTCGAGTATAGAAGAATTATTGTGAACAAGGTGAAAATTTAACACTACGAACCGCTATTGTGTTGATATATTTGGGAAACACATCAGTGGAAATTAGTCCACTTTTTCCAAGAGTTAGCGAAGAAAAACTTGAAACGCGAGAATGTAACATCTTAAAGTATTTAATACATACAAACTGCCAAAAGTAGCTACAATTAATTCTAATGATTTGTGAACACAGATTTCATTTTTAAAAATGGATTCATCTACGGTATAAAGCTAGAGGAAATGATATATAAAACTCAGAAACCAATTTATTTGATTAATTTTGATTTTTTTAAGGTTTTTAATATTATAAACACAGTCTAGAAACACCAAGGTAAGAAAACGCTGTAAATACTGCTTTGTCGTGGTATTAGTGAAATAAATCCACGAGAAAGACATGTGAGACATAAAATACTAACACATGGACATGCTTCTGCCTTCCCAGCTTCATCAGCGTGGTTTCGAGCAGTTTTATGCTAACACATGTAATTCCCTCGCTGCTTCTATCACCATACTTAACTCTACGATACAAATGAATATTCCTGGCGCTAACTTCTAGGCATTCTTTTAGACACTCTAGAAAATTCCCTACGCCACGCAAAGATATAGATTCTTGTCAGTGTATTATCCACAAACTGTGTCTGTAACTTCTCTAAAATTTTGGTTGGCTACACTATCTATTTGACCAAAAACTTGATAATAATCAGTTGCCCCACGAGTCAGATACCTCTTTCCCGCTCATGATTTTTTGATACTAAAGGGCTCTGATGAAAATATCTCTCTTATCCAGGCTGCAATGTTAAAAGTAGTTACTAGTGAAGAAGTTAGAGATCAAGGATAGGAAAAAGATTACAAACGACTAATAGAAAGCATTATTCAACGACCAGCTAAACATCTCAAATCTAGCGTTTAAGACAACGAAATTTAACCTTGGAAATTGATCCAGAGATCTAGTGGCAAGTGTAATACCTCGACCACGCATTATAGCATAGAGAAAAACAGTCGACTTAAGAAAGATTGAAACTGTCGAAAATTAGGTCTATCGGAAAGACCTATGTAGTTGATGGTGGGTTCATCGTAATTAGAGACATTAGTAAAGTAGATATTGAAGACGTATATCCGGATACAGAATGGTCAAAAGGGTTACCAGTTATTCCATGAAAGCGTAATGAAAAATAAAACATATGTATATAGCGAAGAATAGAGTGTCAGTCCATAAATCCACAGAATACAATTCATGTTCCTTGACGAAAAACTTGAGGAAAATTGTGCTTCAAGACCTATATCCCACGAGCAAACAAATGAAGACCAATTTTCAAGAAACAAACAACCGGATTAAGAAGCATTACAACGTTAATGCAGAAGAAGAGGTGTGAGCAAGAATACTTATCATTTGAACTACAACTATAATGGAAGGCCTTACAGACCGATCAAAAAGAATTAATAGTTGATAATCTTCAAATTTTCTATCTCACTAATAGACGCTGTAATAATTAGACAAACAGATGAACATGCTTAATATAATGTAAAACGTTATGCAACATTTTTTAGGTATGGTTTCCTGCAGCTACTCAATGTTTCTTCTCCTTAAATATAGGCTTCAGTAATATAATTTCTTACACGTCTTACAACAGTTTCAACCATAACATATAGAGGTTTGTATTTGTTGTTGGTATTGTGCTGTGGCTACAAGTAAAATAGAGTAGCGTTTAATCAATAGTATTAAGAAAAAACAACACTATTACTTTTTTATAGAATTTACATACATTTCAATTTAATATATTAGAAGTTATCGGCTCTTAAAAGTCAAATTTTCACATAAATACCTAATGGCATTTCAAGAGCTTC
Source organism: Trypoxylus dichotomus (assembly GCA_023509865.1). Lineage (NCBI taxonomy): Eukaryota > Metazoa > Arthropoda > Insecta > Coleoptera > Scarabaeidae > Trypoxylus > Trypoxylus dichotomus. The sequence continues at coordinate 29,584,266 of CM042080.1, read as the reverse complement.
AAAGAAGAAATCCTTCTTCAGGTTAAAAATAACTTAAGTTTCTTTGGAATTTAGTAGTTAGCACTACTAGCGCAGACTTTTCAAAACAGTTTAGTGATCTTTTAAAGATCAACACATACGCTTTTTGTTATTAAACTGCTATGTCCCGGAACTCATTGACGTAGACAAACACAATGATTTGTCCAATATAAAAACAATGATAATATCTAAAGTTTAGTGAAATTTCTAAAACAAGAATTGCGAAAATTGTGGTTATTAACGTCAATATTGATGGAATCAAATCTCTTGATAAGAATATTTTTTTATTTTAAGAAAATCGCATTGAAAAGGTAAATCGCTCCTCCTAAACGCAAAGTTTTCAGTTTTCTTAATATAACTGCCAGACAATGGGAACTAGAGAAAGGATGTAAGCATACAAATACAATACTTTTCAGATGCATGAGCAATGTGCATACAAAGTGTTGTATTTAAGTATCTTATTTAAACCAAGCACTACTAAGCTTACGAGCTCCTGGATCATCTTGAATTACTTATTGGCTTCGACAAGCTTCTTGCTTATATTGCTGCTGCTCGAACAGTGGTGCACGGTATGGGTTTTTATGATTCCCTTTGCGATTATTTGTTGGAAGATAAAGAGGGTATCTGACATCTGGATTTAGATTATTGAGACATTTATAAAATGCGATAGATTCTCATTTTTCGACTAGTGAGCAATTCCCAACCTAGGAATCAGTTACAAAGCAAGGGATTTAAGAAAGTTCTTGAGTGAAGGAAGATCTGAGAGTTTCAAGTAGAGTTTGAATATAATCTTTAAGTTTCTTAGATATTGAATTTGGTAAAAAGCAGAATAGCCTATTAATTTTAAATAGTTCTCATATATAAATATGGACAAAAAGCTATGGAGGTTGTAGTCAAATTTTGAACCACTTTCGACTTAAAACCAGAAACCTCGTCCCTAATTGAGAATAGTGTGTTTGATAATTTACTTGTTTCAAGTAATGATTTGTAATTTGTTGAATAATTGTAACTGTTTCGCAATCTGATGTTTCTGCAGTCAGGTGTGATGGAGGTTTTGCAAATTTTGAAAGTTATCGTTATTATTGCGCTAGTAAAAAAAAAGGTTTCTAATATGCATAAAATCATCAGAAATACATCCATAGAGATCGAATAATTAAAGTACATTAAGATTTTCTTCCGTTTTCTTTTCTTATTATTCCAGGGATTCTATCATTATTTCTATTGTAGGCACAGCGACTTCTCTAATGGCAGGTATTACAATATTTGGTATATTGGGAAACCTTGCATTTAAATTAAACGTAAAGGTGAATCACGTGGTACATAATGGAGGTACAGGTTTAGCATTCATTTTATATCCTGAAGCGAAGTTTGATACCGCTCCGTGGGTACGTATATTGCTGTAATGCTACGAAATTGCGGTACTCTATGAAATAGAAAATATAACTATATGTATATATATATATATGTTGACACAGAGATTTTATATGTATATAAATATATCTGTATATATATACATATATACGTATACATTCTTTGAGATTTTGCGCGGATGAAATATACTTTTGGGTGTTGATCCGAGTAGATAGCGACATGCAACGATGATGTGACACTGTGCTGACTTCGACAACACTCAGACCACTTCCAAATGTAACACGAATACAAAGAAAGCTCCAGAAATAAACAAACGACCATTGAACATGAATAAACAAGACGACACTCAACGTCTCTACACTATGTAAAAACTGTTTCCGATCCGTGTGAGTTACATAGCTTGTTTCTCGATTTTCCCTTACTGTTCGGTCGAGTTTAATGTTGCGGTGTTGGAGCATCATTAAACTCGACCCAACAGTAAGGGAAAATCGAGAAACAACCCATGTAACTCACACGGATCGGAAACAGTTTCTACATAGTGGAGAGACGTTGGGTGTCGTCTTGTTTATTCATTTATTCGAAAGTCTTAAAGATATCATATATACTATACATTTAATTTATAAAATGTTCCAAAGAGAACTGCAACTATCAGTTTATCAGTATATACTTTGATATGTGTGGCAGTTAATTTCATCAAAAGTCAATTTAAATGGAACATTCTATATATTTTTATTGAATTTTAAATTTTACGTAATATAAATTTATATGACTTCCTATATCTAGTTCTGTTATTCGCTTATTTAGATTCGGAGAAAATAAACCTGTGTAACACGGATGAGAAACCCCAACTTCTTTCAAGCGCTCGCACACTTTTTTGTCACTATACATTTTAATTTGTCATAATGCAAACTAAAGTTCTTTAGGAACAGAATTAAGGCAAGGCAAAGTTCCCATAAATCGAATTCTTCGAAAGGTATTGCGGAGGGTTATTGTATAAACATTTTTGCCAAATGAATAAATCATATCAATTTTGGGGTTAAATTAATGGAAAGTAATTTTTTTAACAGTAAATTAACAAAGCAACAGGCACACGAAAACAGATTAAAAATATATGGATAAGGGTAACCGCAGCGTTAAAAATTACTTGAAGCCAACATCGTTAATTACGAATCCCGCATAATGATCAATTAAAATAACAGAAATGAAAAAAAAATAACTTGAGATACTTTTCTAAAAATTAATGTAGTGCAACAAAATGTAGTAAACGACAAACGATTAACTAAAATCTGAAAAATAATTGTGGCAACAGCAAATACTCAAACGCATAGCACCAAAAGGTGTATCTAGACTACTCCTATTGAAGGAGAGGGCTACCTGAGTCCATACATAATCTTATAGGCAGTGAAACTATGTGAATTAAGCTTGTTCATTGCTTCAAGATTATAATTACAAAATAAAATCACTGAAAAGGAAATTACAAAGTGTATGCATAAGTTTTTTCCGGTTTAACTAAGAGATGGCGCCAGCGAAAAGTACGCAGCGCATTAATTTGATACATACGTCATTTTGTTCGTCTGACATCTAAACTACAAACACACACAGGTTGAGTCCGCCAAAAACTATCTTCTTTGGTTTATCGTTTAGCGATCATGTCGAGTTTTATGCCTCAAGAATTTGCAGCACGCAGAAGTTTTCTTGTTTAATTAAAAGAAAAAGGCCGTTGAAAGTCATCGTTTACTAGTAGAAACATATGGTGAACACGCTTCACCAATTAGAACATGTCAGGCATGGTTTCGACAAAAGTGATGATTTCCATGAGAAAGACATTGAGCGTTTTGGTAAATCAGAAAAATACGAAGACGAGCAATTTCAGAAATTATTGGATGATCATTCAACTCAAACTCCATAGCAATTAGCAGAAGCATTACATGTGTCACAAGAAACAATCAGCAGGTGTTCGCGAGCAATGGGGAAGATGAACGTCGAAAAGGAAATCGCAGTCACCTGTGAAATGATGCTTTAGCGCCACGAAAATAAATCATCAATCAAAAATGGATTTATCTTGAAAACTCGAAGCGGAAAAAGTCGTGCCTTTCACCTATCGAAGCCGGTCGCTCAACACCAAGGCCAAATCGCTTCGACAAGAAGGCCATGCTCAGTTTCTAGTGTGACCAGAGCGGTATTATGAACTCTTGAAGCCTGGAGAAACCGTTAATATACAATGCTATCGCCAACACATGATTAACTTGAACCACGCGTTAATCGAAAGACGACTGGAATGGGCCCGAAAACATGGCAAAGTAATATTGTTATACGACAAAGCGGCGTCTTATACAACAAAATCAGAGAAAGACACCTTGAAATCGCTTGAATTGGTCATCCTTCCGCAGTCGCTGTAATCCCCAGATTTGGCGCCATCTGACTGTTACCTCTTCGCATCAATGGGGCAGGCGCTCGCAGAATAGCACTTTCCAGGAAGCTGGAAAATGGCTCGACGAATAGTTTGCCGCAAAAGGCAAGTAATTTTTCTGGCCTGCTATCCATAAATTACCTGAAAGATGGGTGAAATGTGTAGAAGCCGATGGCCAATATTTTGAATAAAAGAAATTAATTTCCCTTGAAGATTATGTGTTTCCTTTTAGCAAAAAACCGGAAAAAACTTATACATACAGATAGTATATATTTGAGCGTACTATTATCGTAGTTATTTTATTCACTCTAATTTATGGTTTGTCGGTTATCTGTGGTTGGGAACTATAACAGGAAGGCTACTCTAATTATACTACATGATATCCACGTTAGTAATAAATTTGGCAATAATATTACTTTTTAGAATAGAAGTTATTTCTACAAATGTAAGTAGCAGTCATATGTCATAGCTTAAGAAAGATGATCCTTTTGCTTTTTTTCAGTTATTTGCCCTATTGTTTTTTTCTAATGCTGTTTGTAATTGGAATAGGTAGTTTAATCGAGATGGAAGGAAATGTCTATACTTTAGTAATTGAAACATTTCCACATTTAAAGGAATGGAAAGTTTCTCTATCAATAGTACTAGTGGGTTTCTTCATGAGCCTGGTTTACATAACACATGGGCTGAAAAGTCCCGGGCCTAACAAAGAAAACACGGTTTTTTTGGTTCAAAATCAGCTTTATTCATCAACGTAATCTCCATCAAGAGCAACGCATTCCAGCGCCGCTCTAACATTTCAATACCACTTTTGTAGAACGATTTATCTTTTGCCTCAAAATAGGCCTCAGTTTCAGCGATAACCTCTTCATTCGTGCGAAATTTCTTACCGGCGAGCATTTTTTTGAGGTCTGCGAACAGCCAGTAGTCACTGGGAGCCAAATCTGGTGAATACGGTGGATGTGGGAGCAATTCGAAGTTCAATTCATGTAGTTTTGCCATTGTTTTGATTGACTTGTGACACGGTGCGTTGTCTTGATGAAACAAATTTTTTTCTTTGCCATATGCGGTCGTTTCTTTGCAATTTCGGCCTTCAAACGCTCCAATAATATTACACCACGCACATCCCAAAATACCGAGGCCATAACCTTCCCAGCCTATTGTTGTGCTTTCGGGCGGTTTGGACGAGGTTCACCAGTTGCTGTCCACTCAGATGACGATGGTTTTGATTCCGGAGTGAAGTGATGGATCCATGTTTCATCCATTGTCACATATCGACGCAAAAATTCCGGTTTGTTACATTTAAACATGGCCAAACACTGCTCAGAATCATCAACACGTTCCTGTTTTTGGTCAACAGTGAGCAAACGCGGTACCCACTTTGAACAGAGCTTTCTCATAGTCAAATGCTCATGCAATATAAAGCCAATACGTTCTTTTGATATCTTTACGATGTCAGCTAACTCACGCAACTTCACTTTTCGATCATTCAAAACGATTTTATGGATTTTTATGATATTTTCTGATGTTACCGCCTCATTTGGACGTCCACTGCGTTCTGCGTCATCGGTGTCTCCACGACCACGTCAGCAAACCAACGTTTTATTGTTATTTCTGATGGAGCGGAGTCCCCATAACACTTTTTAAGCCATTGCTTCGCTTGAACGGTATTTCTTCCCATCAAGAGGCAGTGTAAAATTAAAACACGAAATTTTTTTTGATCCATTGTTTTGAAAATAACAAAAGTAGCGTGACTCTTAGCACAATAACTCACAAACCAATGAATAGAATATCATGAAATTTTAACAGCTATCTTTTGAAGGTTAGTACTAACTGAGAGAAAGGTGACTGCAATAAAACTAGCGTTACGCCCGGGACTTTTCAGCCTATGTGTTAACACCTGTATGCATTAAACATGTACGTGGTGTAACTCTGGTACAAGTTATTTGTTGCAGGGTGGTCAATATATTTTAAATTTAGTAAATCATTTTGGGAAATCTATGACCTGCTTTATAGCAAATATGATCGTTGTTTGTTTGATTACCTGGTTATATGGTAACCCCACTTTAATGTTATTTACAGTTCGGTAATCGACTGGAATATTGTAGGACTTGGTAACTTTGTGGACGATGTAGACTATATGCTAAACGGAAAACATGGCGTATACTGGAGATTAACTTGGGGTATCATAACACTCCTTGTGCTAGTAATAATATTCTTGTTTTTTTTTCTACTCTGACTCACCTCCAACATGAAGGAAAGGATTATCCTATTATCGCGTTGGGTACGTAATAATCTTTGTTGTTCATCAACAATTTAAAGTTGGCAAGGTTAATGTTTAGCCTTTGGATGGTTCGTTATTGGAGTTGCATTAGGACAAATACCACTTTGGATGATAATATTCTATTTTCAAAATAAAAACATGGGTATTACGCAGGTAACAAATTACGTAACTTACTTCTAAATTGTCATATCTTTTCTCCTCGAAGACTGAGACGTACATACCAACACACAGACGTTTATACACAAAGTCATTCACACTTTCATCAATGACAAAGAAATTGTAAGAATACGCTAACACAGCATACAACGCTACCCAAGCTACTACTGCTAAGATCCCGTAGCAATAAGACATGTGAATGTTAATAATTACCAATATGATAGAACGCCGGAATAGACGATGAGCTACTTGCAAATCTCATAGTACCGCACTTGCTCCAATTGAGACATAAATTATTTTCTGCGCACCAGTCCACCCACAAAGGCAAGTTATGTGCAGAAGTAAATAGTCTAAAACAGGTAACGGTTTTAAATAAATCATTTATAAAGACATTGAGTAAAAACGGAGTTAATTTCGGCTCTTGTGCAACACTTGCCGGTGATAAAAATTCAATTAGAGAACACATAATTAAATCTTTCATTAAACTGAAATTACATAAATTAATATTAGTATGAAACACTCGTTGGTGCTAATAATGATAACATTACGATTAGCTTACATTTTACTAACGCTTTAAGTTCCTGAAAATATATCAGAGACCATGATCTCCCCGTAACCGGCGAAACGTGCTGCCACTACACTACGGGACTAAATGTGAGTGCAGATTCTTCAATCTCTAGATATGTAGCAACATCTCAGCAGACACGATATTATTAAAGACAAGTTCTTATTAATTAAATAATATTAATAGTAATATGACTCGTTGGTGTTAGTGATAATGGAATTTATATCATTGTATTTATATTTTTTCAAGAATTTAAAACGTTGATAAAATGCAAGAAAATCGTAACTTTATCATGGAACTACATAAGCTCACCAGGTTACGTGAAAGTCCAACGCGACTTAGTTTACAAAGTAAGATATTGTGGAGTCAAAGCGTTGGAAAAATCTGTATAAATTACTTACACTTAAATTATCCACACGTTTCCACAATCAATGTAGAACAGGTGCTCAAATACTTCTGCTATGTTGGAAATAATTGAAGTAGGTTAATAGTTTGAAATATCCAAGGTGTCACCTTTGTTAAGGACAGGAACAATCCTGGTTTTCTCTCATCGTAGTAAAAGATTAATGGTTTGACCAAAACATATTAGCAATGTTTGATTACATAATTTGGGGCAAATATAAATTTACATTGATATTTAGAAACTAGAGCATCTAAAACATTATAGAGTAGTCGAAAGAAGTCACAGCAAAATTATCGACAACAGTATTTTCCAGAAAAGGAAACAATCAATATTTGAATGTCATTGTATAGAGTAAAATAGTAAGCTTTATTGATATCGTCCCTGAAAGCGTCTACGTCAGAAACGCAGCTTGTTTGAACATTTGAAGAAGGACACTAAAAGATAGAGTTAAGGATGAATGATAATTATTTGCAGGAACTAGTAACATTACTGAATGCTCAACAGCCATATTATAACGGACATAACTGAAGTCTTACCATTTGAGTTTTATATCCAGTTGAATTGTATAAGACCAGTAGTAATATAAAATAATGTGAAAATTATTCATTATTATTATTTATTTATTATTGGCCTTGGAGTTGCGCCATTAACCACTTACACAAATTAACCAAGAAAAATCGAAAAATAAGAAGGAAACTTAACAACCCGAGTGGACACAGGACGCTTCACACCCGGGGCCGATCGGGTGGCTAACACAAACACGCAGGTAGGCCAGCGGAAAAGAAGGAAAATCCACAAAGGATAAATTACATAAGGAAACTAGCTAAATAGTAAAACGTAGATTACAAATGTGTTTGTATATCTTGCAATTGACATCTTCCCTCTCCAAAAAATAAAATAAAAAAAATAATTTATATTAATTGGAAGCTGAATTTTGATGTTAAGCAAGTCGTTAACAAATAAATCTTCATATTCGGATTCAGAAAGGTGTATGTACCACTGTCCAACACATGAATTTTATGAAGAAATGCAGAGAACCTTCCATGATTGAACGATAACCTTAGAATCTGTAAAAGCATATCCATTTTAACAGTGTTTCTATTATACCACCACTTATTTTTAATTTCGGGGAAAATCATGTAGTAGTTGGTGGGATTATTCTTAAACACATTAGTGTAATGCCTCTGCCAATCTTTATAAGATCTATTTTTAATGTCATTCCAGAAATCCGATTGTGGTAGTAAGATGTCTTCTACAGAGTCATTATTATTGGAAGTTATAGCGGACTATAGTCTATCAACACCATTTCTACTATCAGTGACGATGAAGTGTAATTAAAGTTTTGGAAACTTCTGAGCACATTTACAGAATCACTGAAGATGCGCAGTTCTCCCTATCCATTCTTAGTATAGTTTCCATAGCCTTTGTTATAGCTGTTGCCTCTGCCGTAAATACACTGGCTTCTTTCGGTAGCGCATAACTTTCGCTATATTGCATTTCCGGAATAATAAACGCACAACCAACTCCTACCTTACTTTTTGCTCCGTCTGTATATATGTGTGTGTCTTGCGAAAATTGTTGAACAATCTCATAGTACTTTAACTTAATCATGTACAAGTAACAATGTGAAAAGAAATTCTATAGTATAATTTATCAGAAGCCATCTGCAAAATTCACTACATCAAAATCATCGCCCCATAAGATAGGTTCGTTACATGAGGGTGTTCAAAAAAGCTTCTGGGATAATCTCAAAGTCGATCACTGGAATACGTGATGAGATACATGTACATAACAACAATGTAGAAAAACTGTAATTCGGTGCAATTATGTACATATGCAAATAATCAGCTCAGTGGAAGGTGAGAGGAGTTTCACATCCGAAGCATCGATGTGATAGAAAATTATTTTTGATGGCTAAGTTGACAGAACTCCTGCTGTACTAAATTCTGGTCACAACTTACTACATTATAGTTAGGAATAACAGTTCGTTACTAGAGACGAAGTCATTATGCCACGTTTCGGAGATTAAGATTCCAAAGCGAATGAAAGTTGCTCGTTCGCGCAGTACTGAGAAGCAAATGATCATTTATTTCTTCGATTTTACTAAACATGTGGTTACCGTAACTTTAGAGAGTAAGAAACCGTGAATACTGATTAATTTATCACAATTCCTTATCTAATATCATCACCGAAATAAGAAAAAAATAATCAAAATCAACGAATTATTTTTTATTAGGACAACGTTAGCTCTCACTTAGCACATGAGCACAGTGGCTTTTAACTGGTAAAATGTTGAATTAATGACTCAATGCGATTTATTTATATACACAAACAAAAAATATTAAATGCATAGTGAACGACCTCCGTCCTCGAAGCAGCTGGCAGAAATTGATTCAGGCTTATATAAGGGTATATTGACCTCAAAGGCGAATATTTTTGAAATAGTAAATTCGTTGACCAAGTTTCCAGAAGTATTGACAGCAGTACTGGCATTCCTTACCGATTTAGAATCGTTTTTGATCAGAGGAAAAAGTTTCATTCATTTAATAATTTATAATAACTATTTCAGATTGTTCGTTAATTTCTAAAATATTCTAATTGGAGTCCAGATGAGGAGCAATGGTTGGAGGCTCGTTAAGGAAGAAAAGGCAATTAGGATAGATCAAAGAGGGTTTGGAAAGAAATTATATTATGTTTTGACAAGAAAGATATAGAAAATATCACACGACGAATAGAAAAGCATATTTTAGTATAACATATATACATATAATTATGAAATTATACTAGATTAGAAGCTCGGTACAATATATTATAATGTACTTATGTACCTATTACAACTGTTTAAATAACTTTATTATTATTACATTATCAATTTATTTTCCGATATCCTCATCTAACATACAGCGGTAGTCAAAAATCTACACAAAACAGTTGGCTAAGTAATCACAATTCATATTGTTGAGCCGCTACGCATATAAACTAACATATAAATTCCAATGTTTATTGTTTTCTATTTACATCATACATCACAGTACATGCGGTACCCTCGATTACCTCATCATTTACATCAAAGTTCTTATGCCAGTATTTGATTCGGTGGCAAATTCAAAACCTAGAGTTATCTTCTACAACTGGTCCATCCTGGCGTGTGACGTCGTGCCACGCAATGAACATAAAATAAGTGCATACATGCTAAATAAAGTACATAAGCAGATTCTGCTTAAAGCATTGTTCTTATTGGATGGCATACATTGTGTAGTTACAATTTTCAATAAGGAATACGTATGATATAACTTTCTATGGTTTTACTTTAGTAATACTACTTAACACCTACTTCTTTAATACTGTACGTTAAACCACGGTCACATACAATCAACTGAAATACGATTTCGAATTGTCCTTTTGAATACCAATAGGTATGCGACAACATATTTATCGTTCAGTAAAATTTTGCGCACCTAACATAATAATGCTGCGCATGATATTCGTGGAATCATTCACGGAAAATACAATGCAAGGAGAGAAAAAAATTGCAATTTCCTTTCGGCTAGTGTCACCGCTTAATATCGGCGGGACTCGTGGCTCAATGGCTAGCGCAGTTGGTAATCAGTCTCGGGGTTGTGAGGGCACTGAATTGCGGTCTGAAATTACCCTAGAAGGTTTTCCATAATGGGCACCGAATACTTCAAAACTTTGCAAGTGTTGGTGGTTTTATAAGCGTGAACAGTCTGATAAACTTTATGATTTCATCTATAACAGCCAATACACCTTCGCTACCATTTCTTGCCTTCTCCAAAGGGCTAAGTATCAAATGGCACATCTTTTCTGGATATGCTGTGCAAACTAATTTCCCCATATTAGGATTCTTTGTGATACACTTGGTTTTGCAGCAGCAATTCATCTACAAGAATATTTACTTTCCTCGATATCCCGATATGATGTTCTATAAGGTGAAAAATAAGATGGGGCACTAGCCGATTTTACATTTAAAGAGGTAGGTCTTTTCGCACCTATAATATATAATACTTTCCATTGGTTTCAGTTACTAACAAATAATCGGAATAAGGAAAAGCAGATTCATTATTTAAGGTACATTTGGTATACATAAATTCCACCACTTATTTCTTTCTATCTACATCATCCATTACCTTGTTATCCACACTAACGTCTCTATACGATCTACTATATCGGCCCGTGTCTGATTCGACAGTAAATTTCAAAACTTCAAATTACGTTCTACATAGTAGATGATTTTATTGAAAATTTTAACTACTTCTCTGTGAACTATTGTTTATGTTTGTCTTTTCTTACATTTCACAGTTATTACATGATTACAGGTAAATTTCTAATCATATTTTGTATCAGCAGCCAATTGTTACGGAATCTTTCAACTTGTGGATGAAGTAATCAAATGCAATACGGCTTCATGTATGCTTCTGTTGTTGCCTGAGATTATTGACACGGCTAAGCAAGAACAGATGATTCGAAAATTTAGTAGATTTTTTCTATTGTTACGGACTAGTATGAGCATTAATAGATTCTACTCTTTGAACTGCCATTATGTATGCCATCACTTCTTTCTTGACAAAAATGTTTGTGCAAGCTAGCAGGTAAGTATTTATTAAATACTGAGTGAGATTATAAATAGACATAGAGAGTAAACTAATGTATTACGGGTGTAATGATATATACATAAAATAAAATGTTTAATACAGTAAGGCTCTATTTTTGATCGGTATTAAAGAACGATTTGAAAATTAAGATACACATAAAACTAATTGTACGTACATTTAGTTCCTATTTATAATTATTAGAATTGCCAGCTAGGCGTAGGCAACCGATCATACTCATTACTTGTATTCAGGTTTTTACACATATTAGACGGACATTCAGTTGCAGTCCACAGTTATTATTCAACAACAAACGTGTCATTTATTTTTGCTGTGTATATTAGTTAAAATAAAACAAGAAAAGTATGACAAATAGATATGTGAAGAAGGGACAGTCAACCTTGTTAGGCAACAAATTCAACAAGGTATCTTGGTTCCTTCAATCAGACAAATGTCTCAAATTATGCAGAGATTCAAAACCACTATAATCAGCACGTCTGATAAATTCCTGAGGTTTTGAAGAATAAATACTTAAGACATCTTTTCTGAACTCGTTCTTAATGTTGCTTAATGTTGGTGAACCTAGAATAGAAATATTGTAGATACGTATTCTAATTGACTCCTAACTAATAAATAACACAATGTTTTTGTTACAGAAGTACTGCGGAGGTTATGATGATGTACAATTAAAAGTCCAAGTACTTTTGAATTAGTTGACATCAATTGAATACTAAGATCCTTTACTCCAATCTCCAATACATAATCGTACTGAACGAGCATGAAGTTAGCAACGGTATTTATGCAACAGTTTTGCTAATGCTTAATGTAAGTGCCCATTAGTTAAGCAACGTAAGTTCATTGTCGAACCCTCAAAGGGATGCAAAGAATAAAAAAGCACAAAACATTAGTTGGAAGTTATCAAGACATTTTTCAAAAGGAGGATTTTGCAACGAGAGAAAGAGCTCGTGTGGTGCAGTATCAAGATTGTATATGAACTACTGCTTGCTGAATAACGTGACCAAGGAAAATAGTTGGTTCCTAGAATAAATTGATGACTTTGGATGGATGCAAAATGTTTTCGACCCTAGATTTTAAAAGCAGTTATTAATAAGTAGAATTGGAGCTCAAGCATAATGAAAACGCTATGTTAATTGGAACAGCGCGATTTTCCGGTCATAGCTTTCATGTAGCCCAGTAATCCGTCTGTGCTCGAAGGGAGTTAAATATATATAATGTGCACGTTGTTTACGATTGATGATTACCTTCTTCTACATCTAAATTGCAGTTATCAGATTACCAACGCAGTATAATCTTCAAACAATTTAGTACTGGTTCAATCTTAATTTCGGACACTGTATATTGAAGTATTATTTTCGCAATGGTCAATACAGTGAAAGTGGTAATTGGTATTATTTCATAACTGCCCGGGGCGTAAACACTTTTTCAATTCCTGCTATCTATTATTCTCCCACTGTTATTTCTATTAGAATATACGTCTCTTATGTTCTATATATAAAAAATAGAGAGATGAATTTCTGAAGATCCACTTTTACAGTGCATTCTTATTAGTTAAAAGCAGGACTAAACAGCACTATACCAATCTTTTATATGAATTGATATACACCACAAATTTTACATTGTCAATTTTTTGTTTTTCACGTTTTTTTTTGTTTTAAAAAGTGACGAATATTTTATCTTATTTAAAGCTTCTAATATTTATTTTTATATTTATACATTCGTTCTTGGGTGCACGTATAACTGAAGCATGGCCAAATTTAACAAACCTAACAATTTTGATAACCCATTATTTGAAATATTCCGTTATTTTGATACATGGATTAGAGATTTGTAAAATAACGTACAAAATGTAACAATTAATTAATGGTGATTAAGGCTGCAGAAACGGGTACTTTCAGAGATGCGTGCGGCTTGGTTACTATCAATATTAAAAGTAATTAATGTGATTACTTACTATTTACGTTTTAGACTCTACATCAACAAAACCTGCATCAACAACATAATCAAACTAAAATAGTAAGTAATTGCATTCACTATTTTTAATATTGGTAGTAACCAAACCGCACGCATCTCCGAAAGTACAGGTTTTTACAGCCTTAATGATGGTACATGTTCGTTTACTAATTTATCGGTATACAGAGCAACTTAAAGTTATAGAAAGGATATCTTGCTTACCTTATAAATACTTTTTCAATCCATTTATATCCTCATATAACAGAATAGGGGTCATACTTGTATTTTACAAGCAAGTTATGATCATAATAATTTCCATGATACTACTTAAATTACTTTATGACATGTGGAAATATTTACCCTTAGATTAATGTCAAGTATGCCAGCTGTAAACTAATTGTTACAACACAAATACACAAAAATATTTTACTTTTGTTGTCCCACTTTATCTTTTCGAATAATAAAACATAAATCCCCTCAACCTAGTGGTAATGTGCATCGCAACGATGACATATACTTTTCAGTGAATGAACTTCAGGCTTACTTCGTAGTGAAATACAATTAATACAAATCTTATCGTAGTCGGTGTTCCAAGATTAAGGTAAGATTGTGTCGATTATCTTTGGTTTTTCATGTTGTTAATTTTTGTATTTGTATTGTAATCGGGTATAAAACCAATTTCTTCCTTTTGAAAGACTACATACATGTAAGTTTCCAGCGCGAGGTTACACGATTTGCAATTAGCCCATAATGTGATAATAGACGTTTGGAATCGCATATTAAACAATTCAATTGTAAATTTAAAAAAATGTAACTGGTGATCAAATTCACAATGATTGCAAGAACTGAGAGTTTACATAATGCAGAAATATCTTAGGGCGTAGGCTATCACCGTCAATCGACTTACCGAATTCGGAGCCCACACGTTCTTGAAATACTAGGTCTCGAATAGATAATTCATTTGCCTGGTGTCGAGTTTACTGAGATGTAATCAGGTTCGTGATAAAAAGCAAAATTCACAATCTTTATTCTTCACTTACAACCAGAATTAATTAACCAGTTGCTAGCTAGACAAACTGATATTGCACTTACATTTTTCCCTATCGTTCGCTCAGTGGTACATAGTTTCGTTACGATTAACTTCGTTCATACCATACAACTCGGTTTGATCATAGAATTTCTCAACAAATATATTTTTTCTGCTGTTACCAGACTTTCCATGATATTATATACCTCTACTTTGGTGCTCTTCTTTAATTAACTATGCTATGATCACATTCAACAAATGTTATTGTAATGTCCTTTAACATTGTTTGTACGTTCGTCGGTTGTTAGCTACAAAACGAAAAGTAGTTTGTATGTACTAGTTATCCTGGAAAATAAACACAATTTTTGAATTATGGTGGCAAATGTTTAATTCAATAATGAAGGAAACGAAAAGGCTTTTCATAAACCA
Organism: Trypoxylus dichotomus; assembly: GCA_023509865.1. Taxonomy (NCBI): domain Eukaryota; kingdom Metazoa; phylum Arthropoda; class Insecta; order Coleoptera; family Scarabaeidae; genus Trypoxylus; species Trypoxylus dichotomus. Next base: position 29,569,025 of record CM042080.1, on the reverse strand, counting down.
CTTACTTATAATTAGTCCCGGCAAAGAGGGGCAAGTTGCAGTGCCGTGCGGAGAACAACGTGGAGAAGTGAAGGGCATAGCACGGTGAGTCGAGCACCCGTATCAAAGCATGCCTGTTCAGTAGTATTTGATTGGTCGTTATGAGTGCTTGTCAATAACACATACGTAGAAAATGTCGCATTTAGATACGTTTCGGAGACAGCGTATTTCCAATAAACTAGAAAACGGAATAGAATGCCAGATTTAGAATAGGAAGGTGAACGAATTAAATGTGGAAAGTGCGACAACTATTTGACGTGTACCAGCAGGTGAGAGTGTGAACGCCACCTAAAAAATATAAAACACTGTTCCGCAATTCGTGGCAAACGACACAGCGAACAATTAATATTTAATATAGGCGTTTGTTTTATTCCATGTAATGTACCGTTCACTTTACTGAACCAACAAGTATCAACAAGTTTCCTGCTGGAGCAAGTTTTTGGATTATACATTACCAAGTCGGACATCGTTAAGAAACTTTATGCCATCTGTTCGTGACTGTGTTGAAAGAGGAATTAAAGCAGAATTGAAAGAAAGAAAGATGTGGTTATGTGAGGACGAAACAATTGATCGGCAAAATCATTCTGTGGTGAATGTAATGGTACGTACAGTGCAAGAGTTGGAAACGTCATTGCCTATCTTACTTGCTTCCAAAAGGGTTGCACAATATACTAGCGATGAAATTTTAAAAGTGGTGTTGAGGATATTGAACAATTTTTTTTAATGTTTGTGGGTGACGGTGCCTCAAACATGTTTCCCTTAAGCCGATCTCTTAAAGAAGAGAGCGGCAATGTGTTACATGTAACATGTAAAATTGCTCAGCGGTAGTGTTTCTAAAGTCCTCAAAACATACAAGAAGATTTCACGAACTCTGTCCCAAAGTGCCTGAACCACCACAGCCGATTAGTACGCGTTGGAGAACATGGCTAAAGGCTGCGTTTTGCTATTGCAAACATTTTGATGATGTAAAGCAGGTAGCTTTATAATTCGATCCGAGACACGCCAAAGCTATCAAGCAAAGCTGGAGAATGTTTCAAGATAGTCAGGTAAAATTGGTAAAAAAGTGATTTAGAAAATATTCGTAAGAACTACTATGGACTAGCGGAGGAAATTGAAAAATTACAAAATGATTCGATGTCATTTGTGGATTCTGTTCAAATTGTGGATGATGTTCACTTACACCTATGTACGGCAGAAGGCGAAAGAACTGAAAGTGTAATACGAAAACTGAAAGTGATTCAGATTTTCTTATACTAAGACAAAATGTGTGAAGGTGCGTCGAAAGATTCATTAAGTAGCAGTGGTTTTCGTCATTAAAAAGTATTTATTCCGCACGGCATACTCATAGCGACTTGACTAAAACAAGTGTGGAAACATATTTAGTGATTCTAATATTTAATAGATGCCGCCCAGTATGTGATTTCGTCGGAACTTCTTAATGAATGTAAGTGTTTGAGCACGTTATATATTATATTTTTTAACATTATTCTATGTGTAAACATTCCTGCGTCCGCATCGCCATGCTCACTCATGAAGTTCACGATCATAAATGATGCGAATATGTAAACGTTACTGAACACTAGCCTTGATACGGCTGCTCAGCCCCTCCGCGTTGTTCTCCGCACTTCACTGCAACATTGCCGAGACTACTTATAATCTTGGCGAACGATTCTACAAATCTATCATTAATCATTTAAATGTTTTGACTCATTATATATGCTTCAATCACTCTGATATATATCCCCCTTAGTTTTTGGGTCAAACTATAAACTGATAAAAGACATGCATAATTTACCAATTTTCTATTCCCACCACTATTACAAAAATGAGTTATTTAATTCTATTATTTTTGGTTCTTTCTGTTAAATTTTATGCGTTAATATTTGTTTATCTTTTCTATTTGGTCCTTAAAGGCTTTTACATTATTTATATTTTGTTTCTTTCTTTGAGAATTGCTACTAGTTTTTTTTTATATACAGTATGTTCATTCCTACTTCTTCCAACCCAAAATCTTTGGAAATCTGGAAATTTAAGAAAAATGTCCTTAATCGAGAGAAACAACTTTTTATGCAGAAGTTTACTCACCCACTTTAACTCTCAGTCCCGAGAGCAATTCCCTTGAAAATCTTAAATGGAAAACAATATCAAGTAACACAAAATGTTCTGTCGCGGAGATAGTGATGAATCAGATTGGTAAGCGTGGCTGGAATCCGGTGCAATCTCATCTTATGTAGGAGACCATCATGCCAGACCTTGTCGAACACCTACTCGATGTCTAGCATAATGACTGCAGTTGGCGTAGATCTATCCATGTTCGAGGTGATGTGTTGTCGAGTTCTCCGGACGAAATCCAAATTGAAATCCCGGGATGATGGATTTTTTTTCTACTACCGATAGTAGCCGCTTCTGTATTACTCGCTCAAAGATTTTGCTGAGTCCCGATAGCAAGCTGATTGGACGATATCTATCATCTTGTTTTTGGATTTTCCCGATTTCTGTGTGATTATAATTGTAACATGTTTCCAGGGCTTCGGGTAGCACTGGTAGCATTTATAATTTCTTTCGGCGTGTTTACGGATTCTAAGATCAGATGTTTGATAGCGGAATTCATAATTCCATCGTGTCCTGGCGCTTTACACTCCGCAAGGGTTTCTATAATGATTCGAAGTTCCTCGGTCGTCGTTTCTTGGACGTTTATGGTGCCTCTGTATTCCTGAACTTGTTTATTGATGACGTCGGTGAATTTTTCGTGATCCCTGTCCATTGGTGGATTAGGGCGGAAAGTCCCCTCGAAGTAGTTAGCAAATTCCTCGGTTATGTCGGAATTGTTGATAAAACCACGTATTCCAAGTATCGGTGGTATCTTTTCCTTTTTTTGTCTTGAGCATTTTAGTTATTTTCAACAGTCCGGTGTCATCGTAGTTTATATTTTCGATTTTGGCGTCCCATTGATCATTGTAGTGTTCGGCCATGTCTTTTTTAATTTGTGATGTTAGTCAGAAGTGTCTTTGCGTTCAGGTGAAGTGTTCCTTTATACTGTTTGTAAAGCAATTTCTTCTGATGTATTTTTATTTTTATGTAATTCGGTATTATTTCCCTTGGTGTTCTAAATTTTGTGGTTGTAGTTAAGTTCAGTGCCAATCTTATGTTCTCTTCGAATTGTTTTACCGTGGTGTCGATGTCGTTGTCGGTGCTGATATACGTTGGTCTTAGTTGAAGACTCTTTTCATACTTTTGCCAATTTGTGGTGCGAATTGTTTGTTGGATGTTAGAACTCTCAATCGATCATAATCACAGGAAGGTGGTCAGATGACAGATGGTTTATAGTTTCAAGGTAGTAAGGTGTCGTGACGTTCTTTAGGATACTAGATCTAGAATGTCCGTTCACCCGGTTGGCATATGAATGTGCGTATTTTCTGTTGGTGCGTCTACGGTAAGGTTTCTTTCGTCGGCAATTTTTTTAAGTTGTTTCCTTTTACGGTTCAGAGTTTTGGAATACCATTGTGGATGTTTACTATTGAGGGCTCCCGCCAGAATTGTAGGGTGATGAGAATTAAATACTGCGTCGATATCCGCTTCTTCTAAGTTGTCGTGTGGAGGACTGTACGCCGCATGCAGTGCTATGAGACCTCTCTTCGTGTGTGTATATGTACAGCAGTAGTTTCCATTGTTGTGGTGTTTGTTCAAATTGAGTAGTGTTTGATCTCTTTCCTCACCAGGATGGCTGTTCCTCCTCCAGGTTTTGTGTTTCGATCCGTTCTATATGTTATGCAGTTCGGGATGTTAAATGTGGCCTTAAGGAAGGTTTCCGATAACAGAGCCACGTATATTTCGTTATCGGTGATGAACGTTCGTGATTCGTTCTTCTTCTTAGTTATACCTTGTGCATTCCAGAACATGATTTTAATGTTCTCTTTATTCATTCTTTTCTCTGTTGTTTCCTACTTCCCTCCTTTTGTCTTCTTTCTTTTTTTTTTCCTTCTTGTGTTTTAGTTACTTTTTTTTACTTGTGTTTTTTTTGTTTGTTATTCCTTTTTTTTCAGATTTTACTTAGTTTTAAACAGTTTTGTCAATTCCTCGGGTTGTTGTAAGAATGCCAGTCTTTGCTCGGTTCTAGCATTAAACTGTTAAAGTTCAGTACCATACGCCCTAGTATTAAAGCCAATTTTTCTTCCGATTCATCGCTATGGTTTATGGGATCTTCTTTGGCAGGTCGCTTCTCGGTTTCATTTTTCACGGCGGTAGTTTCTCTTTTTTTATTCCATGGATTTACTTTCGGCAGTGGGATCTCGCAGCGTTTTTAGGGTTCGCAGCAGTTGGCACACTTTGGTATAGTGCATAAATGAGTGGAATGACCTTCACCGCACTTCATGCACTTACAATTAATATTATAATTGCTTTGTGTGTGCCCAAACATTTGACATTTATGACACTGAACTATTTCACTGCGCGTACGTAGCGGTTCCACCTTTATCGCGAGTCCACAAGAGTTCGCAATATTATATATAGATTTATATTCGCGGCTTACTTCTATTAACACTAGTGGCGTCGACTGGCCGTTTTTACCCTTCATCCGTGAATTTTTTTCAACCGGATAGTCCTGTTACTGGAGATCGTCTTTTATTTCGTCATCGGTGATATCCTGTCTTATACCCCGGAGAACCACCGTCAATTTCTTTTCGCTTTTCAATTGAAATGTATAAAATTGGATTCCTTATTCCTTGAGCATCTTGCTTAATTTCCTGTAGTCGTCTTTGGTTGCCGGTTCAACTTGAATGCCTGTTTGAATTAATTTACACTTTGTGGCGGTTATATTCTTACTTCTCATCATGTTGGAGGTCTTCGTCCATTTCGCTGTTTCTTTGATTATTATTGGTGCGACCTTGTGTTTAAACTCTTCTCTTTTCTGCGGTCTGGCGGTTTTCTTCTTTCCCTCGTTCTTCTTTGATCGTTTCTCGTCAGTGCTTTCCGGTATTTCGTAGTCCGTTCCTGCCTGCATGTCCTCGGCGTCTGAATCGTCCGTTGCTAGTACTTCATAGTTGTTACGGGTTGGTATGGATTGCCATTCTTTGGGTTTAATGTCTACGCGCTTCTTCTTATGCGTTTTTGTCTGTTCCATATATTCCTCAGTTTTCGGTTCAGTCGGTTCGCTTTTTTCTCCGAATTTCCATTGGTATATCTCCATGATCTTGCGGATTAGTTCCCGTAAGGATTGGTTCATCTAAATCGTCGGCGAATGTCTCCATATCAGTGTGAGAATTCCCTCCTGTGGTCAAATTGCGGTGCAAATGTTGAACTGTGATGCTTACGCTTCGACTGCTCGATCGCTTGAGGGCGTGAAGTAGATGGCTATGGTTTCCCCTGTATTAATCTTTATTCGCTATTTTCAATATCAAGAAATATTCCGTCGCGGAAATAGTATTGATTTATTATTGATTATGTATGGGATCATCATACCAGACTTTGTTGAACGTCTTCTCGATGTCTAGCATGATGGCTGCAGATGGCGTAGGTTTCTTCATGCTAGAAGTACTCCCGACGAAATCCGAATTCAAATCCCAGGATGATAGATTTTTCGTCTACTACCGATGGTAGCCGTTTTTATATTACTCACAACAAGACTTTGCTGAGTTCTGGTAACAAGCTGGTTAGACGATATCCGTCTGTTTTGTTTTGGGTCTTCCCGATTTATGTCGGATTATAATTGTTTCTACGTCTTCGGGTAGTGCTGGTGTCTAATTATAGCGTTTATAATTTCTTTCAGCATGTCTACGGCTTCTAAGGTCAGATGTTGTTGTTAAGCCCTTGCGGGCCTAACCGGCGCCTATCAGCTTCCGCGATTCTTCCACTCTCAACGTGCCTGCTAAACTGGTGCCTCGTTGCCCTTCCACTTAACCCCTACATCATTTTTACCGCCGCGCCTATTTTATTTGTTATTTCCCGCGTATTGAACAAGTCCCTTAAAATGTTCTCTAAATTGATTTAAAGTATCCTCAACCAATAATTCTCACAAACTCCGTACATACTTCACCAAGCACAATATGTGTATCTCCGACAAATTCCTTTACTAATAATAATTCATGCCTTCACAACCACCAACAGCTTTCGCCAATTGCAGGGGGATCGGCCAGCCATGAATTATTGTTACCCCTGCGATTATGGTGCGTCTTAAAAAATTGGTTGTCAGTACTCATCCTGGTGTGAGGAAAACCAAAGAAAACCCCAATCCTAGGAAACAGCGGCGGGATTTGAACCCGCGACCCCGAGACTGACAGCCCCGGTTTAATATAGTAGAGTAACACAGTAAATTTACTGTAGTAGACGGCAATCGATACACACACGCAACATTAAATGCCTTTGCTTCAATACAAGATCTGATTTTTTTTAATGCCTGAACTGAATAATTTGTTTAATGTCCAGGTATTAATACTGGTTTTGATTCAAAATTTTTAGCATTTTATACTATTACCTACACAAGCGTGCTTTCCGATACCTTAAAAGACTTATATAATATAATATTTAAGTGAGATATCGATTCAGACAAATTTACTGAACAGTTTTCTGGAAGCATTAATGATTACTTTGATATTGTATTTGCGAGTTTGTGTGTACATGCTTTAATATATGGCATCTATTTGTTTTATAATAATAGTTGTTGGTTCTTCCTGTTGTTTCGGCTGCCTGCCGATGTTGTAATGTCATTGACTATATGGTTACTTTGTTGTAGTATTTTGTTAAGATGTTGAAGTTAAGTTTCAAGATATTCTTCATCTGATATCATCTTAGCTCTGTGCATCAATGTGTTTATATTTCTTCGCTCTTCTGTTGAGAATTTACGATAAGGTAGCGATTCGTGCTGCTGCTTGTTTCTTTAGTCTAGAACAAATTAAATTCGGTGACAATTGTGCAATTTAAACCATTCCAGGACATTCATTTGTCTCCTGCTCTATGCTCTATAGTAATCAAGATGTTTGCGATGCAAAAATGTAACGAAGCTTTTGGTATGAAACCATTTCTGCTTAGCATACATATCTATGTAACGACAGCCTTTTCCAAGTTCAGGTTTCAAGTTCTGCTTTTTTTTTGTTAGGATGGGGATAAAACTGACCTACGACAACTTCTATGAGTTGTAACAAAAGTTAAGTAGTCGCTAATACGTAAACTGATGAAAACGTACCTCAATTATAGCGTCAATAGGTAACAATGGACAAATATCAAAAATATTTTATAATCTTCAAATTAAAAGCAAGTAAAGTGGAATGCAAATATAAAGAGAAAGGAATAACAAGAAAAACGCTTATCTGAACTTTTTAAGAAAATGAGAAATTACCTGTAATAGAATACCGTAGAAAACTATGTAGCAACATCATACGTCTTACTTTACTAAATATTCAAAAGAAATTAAATAAAATACCAGTTTGGTGACTTCCAGCTCTTTTCCTCTTTTTTTGTTAAAAAGGTGAAAGGTTATATATTTTTAACAAAATAGTATTGTATATGAAAGTTTTGCACCAACAAATGAAAGTTTTTCCCAGTTTCGCGCAAAATTCTACGTTGTATAGTTGCACCCGAAAATCGTACTTCGCAGCAATCGCTGGGAACACTGAATCACCTTCTACTCAAAATATTCATTCATTATCTGAACAGAACCCGTACATTTATTATCTTTACTCTGAAAAATTAAAATATTTGTCAACAATTTTTGTAATGTTTTTCAATCACAGTTTTAGTATTAAACGGAATTCACTAGTGATAGTATATACCAAATGTAATTCGCTGCCTGGCATTATATTACGTTTGAATTAGTTTTATATAAACTGTCCTATTACAATGTCTGAATTGTGAGTATATAAGCACGAATATATGTAGTCATTCTCAATTGTCTAACGATTCTATCGCCTTAAATATATATATTTCGAACTTCCTTTATAGATGGTTCACAAACTAGAGCAGAACGTCCGAAGAAATGAAACAACAGTAAGTTGATACATATATATTATTTCAATTAATAACATTATAATAACATTATTATTTTTTATCGGTTTGCAGAATGTTGCAAACCAAAACGAAAGAAACGAAGATTTAAATTGCAATTCCGAAGATAACAACACTGCGCAGGTAAGTACAATGCACATAAAAATAAAGAGAAGTAAGGAGCAGTTTTGCAAACTTAATCCACTTTGCATTCGAGCTTTGTTACACCAAATAGATTGTCACTACACAATTCACTTCCGTATTTTAAGGATTTCAATATTTTAGCAAAACAAGAAACCGAGCGCAGGCGAGAAAAGGGCAGAATGGGACAAAGGTGTAGAATTTGTATTGTCTTGCATTGCAATGTCAGTCGGATTAGGAAATATTTGGAGATTTCCATTTACAGCTTATCAAAATGGAGGAGGTGCTTTTCTTATACCGTACATAATAGTTCTTATTATAATCGGTAGACCAATTTATTATTTGGAAATGTGTCTAGGACAATTTTCAAGTAGAAATAACGTCAATATGTTTCATAAGCTAGCACCTGCATTAAAAGGTAGTTATGATATTTATACCGACAATTTTTTTTTGTTCTAAATATAATTTGAACCAAGAAAAGCTATTAGCAATACAGTTATTTCAGATTATTATAATTATTACCTCTTGATGAGAGAAAACAATATCTATCAACAAAGGAAAGAAGATCCCCTCAAAGATAGCTTTTTGATCCAGACAAATAATAGTATTTTCGTACATGTCAGAAAAAAAAAAGATGCACCAAATAGAAATTCGCTCTCAGTTGCATGGATCTCCTTCTGAGCTGCGACATGTCGTATCGATTCTTCTCACTGCAACGTTACGACATGCAGAAGCTCAGGCGAAGTTTCATGCAACTGAGAGCGAAATGTCAGCGGAAGTCTACAACATATCTTAAGCTTATGGTTATTAATATCTACTATGCTAAGGTTTTCTTTACTTTACGTTTTCTTTTTTCGTTACTTTAATTTTTAGAGAATAGCTTTTATTACATTTTAACCTGAGTGTATTTCAAAATGATGATTTCAGATAATATCTTTACACACAAAAATTTAACTATACACGAAATACTTGTCTTACTCGAAGAAAGCATTTTATTTAATTTAAAAGCCGTCATTGTCCTAAAATATTATTTTTAATTAATTAGTGTTGAAGTGAATGTTTTACATGTTTTGTATATATAAATGGAAGGATAATGGTCTATGGAAGAGCAATAAACTGTACGAATGAAAGATGTTTAGGTGCCCAAGAGTTGTGAGTGTTAAGCAGATTATTAGTTTACTATAGAATTACAGGCACCTGTTGTGACTGAAAGAAACAGATATAGAGCTAAGAATTATGTTAACTAGTCAACATTATCTTTCTTATTAAGATGTTACGACTTTTGTATTTATCGTTGGAAGAATGTTATGACTGAACAGTTATTACATTATTTTTAATATTGAAGTAATTTACATTGCAATTTAGTGGATCAATAGTTTACTCTTACATAGCCGAAATGTATGCAGACAAGAAAATAATTCTTAAGAAGCCCAAATCTTAAAGAAACATTATTGAACAGATTCGATCAGTATGTTAATTGAAACTGACCAAAAATCAACCTGTTAAACATTAAATCCGAACAATAGAAAATTATTTAAATACGTTTTGAGGGCTGCGTTCTGACTCTTGCTTTGCTTAGATATACCCTCCTCGCTACCAGGACTGGTTGTTTTGAATAACCTAGATTTAACTTGTAAACGGTAAGGTGGAGTTTCCTAACTTCGGCGTTATAAGTTTTCATTCGCTATTCGAAACACATAATTTTGGCCTTAAGTTTATCTTACTTGCTTCCATTTCTTTAACAATTCTATTATCATTCTCAACGAATAAACATCCTAACAAGTGTGCTACAACATAAAAATTTTCATTATTTTACATATAAAAATATGAAATAAAGTCTTCGCAGGCATGGACTAAAATGGGACATAAAGAAAAGTCTGTTTTAGTGTTTGAAAACAGTTGTTGCAAGATACATGCGCGCATCTATTAAACAAAAAGTAACTGCATCACACTAGTAAATCAGAATCTTGCTTGTTAAATATTTTTCTCCTTTTCAATTTTTTACTGTAACTTTAACTCTTTCCAATTTTTCGACTTCACTCAGTAACTCGGAAAACAAAAGAGCTAGCAGAATTCTGTTTATACCACTGTTCATTTCTTAAAGGCCAAACTGCAAAAGTAACCCTACGTTATTTACGGAAGTACGGTATAAATATAATACACACTGCACATGCTGATATATTTTTCATAAAGTGTATTAGTATCAAATTGCTATATGAACAAACCATATGGAACGTTAATTTCCGGAAAATAAACAAGTACACTAGGGTGACAGAATAAAATAGACACCAGGTAAAGCGGTAAAAATATGTAAACGGCTAAATTCTAAGAACGAATTCAGAACCTTCTCTTGTCATTAGGGTAGGGGTAAATGTATCGGAAGGAATTCGTCATAGTTTAGTATCGTGACAACTATGCCTCGCTTACAAGGTTCGACTGATATTAGCGACTTCACCCGGGGTCGCATCGTTGGTCAGAGTGAACACGGCGCTTCGTAACGCGAAATGAGTAAATTTTTAAATATTCCGTTGTCCACAGTTAACCGTGTGATTACACAATTTAAACACAAGGAACAAAACAACGGTGGAGCCGAGACCAGGTCGTGCCGGACCTTCTGAAAGAAGTAAAAGGGTGCTTATGCGCGAAGTGTTAAGAGAACCGCGAAAAAGTACAGTTGAGCTTGCGGCAACTTCACAGAAAAGTCAGCTCACAGTTCTGCGATACCTTCACAGTGTGGGGATGTATAAAAGGGTGGCAAAGAAAAAACCTCTCCTTACGGCGTTTCAAAAACGGCGCCGAATAGCTTGGGCAATCGAAACGCGAACGAAGCCCGAAGAGTTTTGGCGACCTGTCATTTTTTCAGACGAAAGCAGATACTGCCAATTCAGTAATAGTGGTCGTACGTGGGTATGGAGACGTTCGTCACGGCAACTGGACGACAAATTTTTGCATCAGGCGGTGAAATACGGCGGTGTGAACATCATGGTGTGGGGCGCGATATGGTATGGTGGAAGATCGCAATTAGTAATCTGCGACGGAAATATAAATGCGGCAAAATATATCCAAATATTAACAGAAGGACTACTACCGATATTCGACAACGCCATTTTATCTAAAGAAGACGGCACTCTAATGGAGGATTGAGCACCCTGCCACAAAGCAAGAACAACAACCACATGGAAAGAGGAACAGGGGATTGGAATTTTAACATGGCCAGGCCAATCACTAGACATGAATCCGATAGAGAATATTTGGCACATAATCCAGACAAATGTGGCGAAACGACCCCGAAAACCCAGCAATAAGGAAGAAGTGGCAGCTGTTACAGAAGAGTGGTTAAATATTCCAAAAGGCACCATTAATCATTTAATAGATTCTATGCCACGACGACTCGCAGCACTTCACGCAAGTAAAGGTGGATCTAATTTAAAAATTTTAAAATATTTTGTATATATAACGAGAATAGAATCTTTTTTTTTTAATTAGTAGGTATCTATTTTATTCTGTCACCCTAGTGTATATATAAATATTATTAAAAAGGGAGTTGCTATTATAGAAGGTTGCTGTTTCTCTTCTTTCCATATTTCCATAATGCACTAAGTGTCTCCCTAAACAAGCTAAAGTGTATCCTTGCTGTACTTTTTCCTAAAGGCTAGCTGCATAGAGCATACAATAATAACGTTAGTTCTAAAAAATATATAGAAATGTAGTATCAAAAATCCAAACTTGGATCAAATTGATATCTAAATAAAAGATTTACAAGTAGAAGGGTCAAACATTTTCTGTATACTGTTTGCGATTTTATAAATATTGTTTTCAGCTTTATTCTGAAGTTTAAATTTTCATATTAACAATAACTGAAAGTAAATATTAATGAGGCAACATATCTTTTCAGGTATCGGATATGGGCAATGTCTAGGCTCAATCTGTGTTGGATCGTATTATGCGTCTCTAATTGCAATTATCTTATTTTACTTTCTACAGTCATTTACTTCAAAATTACCATGGTCCTACTGTAGAGATGAATGGTTGAATGAAATCACATCGAAGAACATAACATGCATTCCATCCACCGGAAATCAGTTAGCAAGCGATGGGCACATGGTAAGCTCATCAGAATTATATTTTAGGTACGATATGTGGTAAGAAATATTTTACTAATATGTAGTTATATAGATTTATATATGTACATACATTCACAAAAATACATAATTTTTTATATTAAAAAAGGTTTAACTATTAAAACCGCAGTTGATTGAGTAGTAAAACGTTTTGCTCTATATTGGGCATAGTAGAACACTGATTTATATTTTTCATAGTTGCCCAATGACAACACAATTACAAATTTTACTGCATAAATTTACATTACGATATTGCAAATTTATCCCTGTCATATAAGCGCTCTTATTCTGTTTTCCTTCTATGTATTGTAAGTCAAAATACTCTTGTTAGACAAGATACTAAGAATACTAAATCTAAGATAAGCAATAAAAGCTATTAAATTTCAAGACACTACTATTTTGCTGATACATGTATGATTGCTGATGCCTTTAATAATCATTCCAAAAATACTACGATAAAATATGCTTTTCAAATTCCTATAAATTTCGTTGTCAATCTAGGTACCAATAAGAGTCCATGTGCTCTTAAAACGCAGCGTTATAAATAAATTATTAATTTGTCTGGTGTGCTGTTTACTGCGAGATCTGTGAATTATTGAACCATACAGTCCCCGCAATCGTTGTTATTCTATTCTATTAATTATTTATTCTGTGCGGTAATATACTTTAAACTGCAACATCAGGAGTTAGAGTAGTATTATATCCTGACAAACTAAATATGTACCGAGTACTTGGTACCAGCTGCGGGTGCAGCATGGATATCACTATCATTACTCTGCAGGTCTTGTCGGCGAAAGGTGTTGAGCGTCGTCCCGCTTGTTGAGGTTATTAGGGCGCTTCTATATTTCTATGGCTTCTCGTATAATCCTTGCCGATAGATGTTTTTTGCTTTGCCCATACCACTAGTTTGTGTTCTTCTCTTCTGACGCTTATTTTCCTGCTTGTTTAAGCTATAGAAGAAAGACTGCTGTTCTCGCAGGGTATGTCGTATTATTCTTGAGCTTCCGGTATTTTCTCCTTTGAATTATTCAGAATTTATCCTATTTTTCTATCAATGGAACTTATGGTTCGATTATTGGTTACAAAATCAACTTCGGAAAAAAAAGCAAAAACTATAGGCATGAGCTAACATCCACCAACAAGGATTATACGAGAAGCCATAGAAATAGAGAAACGTCCAAACAACCTCAACAAGCGGAACAACTTGGAACGCGTAGCACTGAGTTGGAGAACCGTTGTAAAATATATCTCAACAGATAGGATATTAGAGGCAACACAGGACCGACAGAACGCTGCATAGCGATATGAGGAACACAACAGAACGGGGAACAGTAGTTCATATCGGATTGCTAATCGAACGAGAGCGTCCAGAGAAAGATGAGTGAGATGTCGAAACGACGACCTAGTCGAAACAACAACATATGTAATTACAAACCCGGAAATATTATTTCATATATAACACATGGCCTGAAAAGTCCCGGGCCTAACACATAGATGACGCTAGTTTTATTGCAGTCACCTTTCTCTCAGTTAGTACTAACCTTCAAAAGACAGCTGTTAAAATTTCATGATATTCTATTCATTAGTTTGTGAGTTATTGTGCTAAGGGTCACGCTACTTTTGTTATTTTCAAAACAATGGATCAAAAACAATTTCGTCTTTTAATTTTACACTGCTTCTTGAACAACAATAAAACGTTGGTTTGCTGACTTCAAACGTGGTCGTAGAGACACCGCTGATGCAGAACGCAGTGGACGTCCAAATGAGGCGGTAACACCAGAAAACATCAAAAAAATCCACAAAATCGTTTTGAATGATCGAAAATTGAAGTTACGTGAGTTAGCTGACATCGTAAAGATATCAAAAGAACCTATTGGCTTTATATTGCATGAGCATTTGGCTATGAGAAAGTTCTGTTCAAAGTGGGTGCCGCTTTTGCTCACCGTTGACCAAAAACAAGAACGTGTTGATGATTCTGAGCAGTGTTTGGCCATGTTTAAACGTAACAAACCGGAATTTTTGCGTCGATATGTGATAATGGACGAAACATGGATCCATCACTTCACTCCGGAATCAAAGCGATCGTCATCTGAGTGGACAGCAACTGGTGAACCTCGTCCAAACCGCCCGAAAGCACAACAATCGGCTGAAACGGTTATGGCCTCGGTATTTTGGGATGTGCGATTCATCGACTATCTTGAGAAAGAAAATACCATCAACAGTGAATATATACAGAGTTATTGGAGCGTTTAAAGGCCGAAATTGCAAAGAAACGACCGCATATGGCAAAGAAAAAAATTTGTTTCATCAGGACAACGCACCGTGTCACAAGTCAAACAAAACAATGGCAAAACTAAATGAATTGAACTTCGAATTGCTCCCACATCCACCGTATTCGCCAGATTTGGCTCCCAGCGACTACTGGCTGTTTGCAGACCTCAAAAAAATGCTCACCGGTAAGAAATTTCGCACGAATGAAGAGGTTATCGCTGAAACTGAGGCCTATTTTGAGGCAAAAGATAAATCGTTCTACAAAAGTGGTATTGAAATGTTAGAGCGGCGCTGGAATGATTGCGTTGCTCTTGATGGAGATTACGTTGATGAATAAAGCTAATTTTGAACCAAAAGAACGTGTTTTCTTTGTTAGGCCCCGGACTTTTCAGCCCGTGTGTTATGTATACAATAATCTAATTTCCTTAGTATTACAATCGTTAAATATTTAAGTTTAACTAGTTTATGAATAAATATAATCCCGTTCGCTAGACAAGCGTGTATTCCAGTTGCGCTACGGAGACCATATAAACAAATCGCTATTTAAGTCGCTAAATTTCAAATAGCAACGTTGACTATATTGATATAATAATGGTTGCAGATATGCAGTCAGTCCTCAACAGGAATTTTCTCTACAACTTTCACAACTGCCAGCACTTCTTTCCTGTCACGCAGTAATTATATTCTGGTTTCGATAGCACCTCACTAAAATAATTGATAATTCTGTTTTCGTCATCTTGTATCTGGAACAGCACTTCTCGGCATTTGCTTCGACTCTTCAAAAGCACCTGAGCAGTCCATATCCCAAGTAAAGTTTTTGTTGTCTTCTGTAAGCTTCGTCAGTGGTTTAACGATGTTAGCCAAACAGGGAGCGAATCTGTCATAGTATATACAAAGTCTAAGAAGGCTTTTCAGTTCCTGTTTATCCTCTAGAACTAGTCAATTCTTAACTGCTTCGAGTTTCTCTGAAACGACTGATACTCCTTTCGCAGATACTATACAGCCGAGATATTGTACCTATTCCGGAGAGGATTACACTTCTTTGGGTTTAATTTCTAGTTAGCCATTCGCTGATGATGAGGCACTTGCTCTAGGATCCTTAGATGGTTGTCGAATGTTCCGCTGAGCATAATTATGCTAGTTTCAGAGGATAGTTCTCTTAGCGCCTTCTCTATTAATTGCTCAAATGTCGCCTAGAACATTGTACGAGCCAAAAATTACACCAAATCCACCTGTCAGTAGCTACTTTTAAGATCAAGGGTCGAAAGCATCTTGCATCCTCACGAGGTATCCAGTGTGTGATCAATTCATAATAGGGGATAGCTATCTTTCTTGATTATATTACTGATCAAGCCATAGTCCATACAGAACCTGCTTGCGTGGTCTTTCTATTACACGAGTACGACTGAGGAGGCCCTCTAACTCTTCGATGGCTCCAGCACGCCATCCCGTTCCATGCCCTGGATGATCTGTTGTGCTTCTGTTCGTTTCATCAATGGTAGCATTCCAGAAGCTTCGAAAATAAGATTTCCATTTCTTGTACCTATCCGATGCCGTAGGATAGTAGCTTTTCCTCTTCCTGTATACTATTCTGTACGTCTTGATAATATCCTAACAACGTTTTAACATTTTCACGTTGTTCAACCATTAGATCTTAGAACGTCATAACAATTAAGCTATCCAATTGTTTAGGAAGTGATTTAAATTGATAAGACCGGCAGAATTGCTGGACGGTTGAAAAAATAGTAGAGAAAATTTGCGATGAGCATTCCTTTTCTGAGCTTTCGTGGATAATGATTGAGATTCATCAGAAGAATTGGGAATCCCTCTCTAGTTTGGACTATTACATTTGCGGTGAGCATTTTGTACGTCACCAATGAAATTAGTACCATCATTACAATTTGCTGCGACACCGCCAGTCATTGAGTACGGCTATTCCATTTAGTTTCAGCACTTGAAGTTCTAATTTAAATCTATTTTACATAAATTCGATTCCAAAAGTTGCGTTTTGCTCTATACTTGGCACCAATACTGTACATAAATCCTGTTAACGCGGAAGCTGGTAATGTATCCAGTACGTCAGCTTACTCCCCGGTTGCCGCACATAATCTTTTCGTTTACCATTTCAGAACGAAGGATTGCCATGGTTGCTTAGTATCTAGCAGCAATTCTTAAAATTTTCAGTGGACAAGTCAAGTGGATATTGCCTTGGAACATGATAGATGTAACAGTCATAGATGCCTTCGAGGCGTCAATAGAATGGACTGGCTGTTGTCTTTTCTCGTCAGCCCAGCTTAATTTTCCAGTTATTTTCATTTTAGGAGCTTCGAGCAGCGATTTCGTGTGTGCCTCGTTCCTCACAATTCCATCATTGTTTTTCGAGTCTCTTTAATGCTGTCTTCTCGACTTTCAACATAAACTTCGTTCAACTACTGCTCCTATAAGCGGCTAGTGTTTATAGTCACTGTTGAAACTTTCAGCGTGTCCCGGAAATATTCCGCGCTTCCTCTGCTTTTGTTATACGATACAAATAAAATACAGAAATAAATCCAAATGATTTTCGAGACATTCAAATTTAAAGAAAGTGGTTAATTTTTAAATTTAACCTGATTTTATCAACGCAAACAGTAAACTACACACAAAGCAGTAAACCACATTAAGATGGATTTCTCGATTCTGCGCGCAAATCCATTACCATGAATGTAGGTATTTACTCTTAGTTACACTACAGTGGGTACTTTGTTGATGCCATAACAATAAAAACATGAACCAAAGTTGCGTTGAAAATATTTGGTATATAATGAATCCAAAATCAAGTAGACAAAAAAAGTAACATGGGAAAAGGCCAAATTAAATACATAAAATAATTACCAATTGAGCGACGATAGCACTATAATATTTAAATTATGGCGATTATCTTCAGCAGTTTTCTGAATACTGAACCCGAAACATAAAATATGGCAACCTGTATTAGGAATAAATTTTATTGGCAGTCAATGTTTTAATGCTAGTATACTGGGTTTCATACATTAAATAGTTTATTACAAAAGAAAAATATATGTATTTTTGCAAAAATGTAATTTTAATTTAGAGACATTTGATAACATTTCACTATCATAGTTCTCATGTTAATCTACTAGTAAGACACAATTTAGTACTTTGTGCTTTTATAGATCTTTATTTTAGGAAAGAGGTGCTGAGGGAAAAATCGCAAATTGACGATGGGTTAGGTTATCCCGATTGGAGATTATCGCTTTGTTTAGCATTTTCGTATTTAGTACTTTTTCTCATTACAAGAAATGGTATTCGAAGTTCTGGTAAAGCTGCGTACTTTTTAGCGATATTTCCTTACGTTATCATGTTGTGTTTATTGGGAAGATCTGTTACGCTAGAAGGCGCCAGCAATGGAATGTTATATTTCATTAAGCCTACTTGGAGTAAACTACTGGAAGCTAAGGTTCTAAATCTAGTACATAACGGCAGTATGAAAAGTGTAGATTTGTTTTTATCAACCAAAATTATTAAAGCTTTAAGCTTTCATGGCCGGTTTTATAATAGAAACAGATTCATTCGACATCAAGTTATCACGGACAGTACTTCACTGTCACCAATAAAGATGCTCGTCGCAGTTGCAAATTTAGCGTACGGAAGAAATTCCATCAGTCCACGGCTTACCAGCGCAGAACCTGCTTCTATTACAAAATCGTTGCGGAAAAAACATAAAATGCACAAAAATCTCATTTAGCGAGAAAAAAAGCGAAAGATAACTATTCATCCTGTGAATTATAGTTCTGACAA
The DNA here is from genome assembly GCA_023509865.1 of Trypoxylus dichotomus. Taxonomy (NCBI): domain Eukaryota; kingdom Metazoa; phylum Arthropoda; class Insecta; order Coleoptera; family Scarabaeidae; genus Trypoxylus; species Trypoxylus dichotomus. Next base: position 29,550,681 of record CM042080.1, on the reverse strand, counting down.
TTTCTAGTATACAATTGCTAATCTATTAATTAATTGATACGTAATTACTAATTTTGTTTCTAGGTTTGGTACAATGCAGTAACGCAGTGTTTTTTTTCTTTAAATATTGGATTTGGTACAGTAATTATGTTTGCATCCTATAATAAATTTAAACAAAATATATACAGGTACATATGTATAACCTAAGCTCTCTGTTCTAGGGTAATAACGTTGATTTTTTAGAGACTGTCTTATTGTTAATATTTTGGATACCTTTACATCTCTATTATCTGGTACTGCAATATTTGGAATTTTAGGGCATCTAGCATTTAAACTAAACGTAGACGTGGGCGATGTTATAAACACTGGTGGAACAGGATTAGCTTTTATTTCGTATCCAGAAGCTATAGCAAAGTTCGATGCTATACCGTGGGTACGGAACCTAAAATACTATGTACTTGTAGACAATTAGGCGATCTATTTTTTTCGAGTAATATTCGTACTATATGTAGTTTATATGAGATTCTTTATTACGATATCGTAATGAAATTAAGACTTCATTAGGTATAACTAACACATAGGCTGAAAAGTCCCGGGCCTAACAAAGAAAACACGTTTTTTTTTTGGTTCAAAATTAGCTTCATTCATCAAGGTAATCTCCATCAAGAGCAACGCAATCATTTCAGCGCCGCTCTAATATTTCAATACCACTTTTGTAGAACGATTTATCTTTTGCCTCAAAATAGGCCTCAGATTCAGCGATAACCTCTTCATTCGTGCGAAATTTCTTATCGGCGAGCATTTTTTTGAGGTCTGCAAACAGCCAGTAGTCGCTGGGAGCCAAATCTGGCGAATACGGTGGATGTGGGAGCAATTCGAAGTTCAATTCATGTAGTTTTGCCATTGTTTTGATTGACTTGTGACACGGTGCGTTGTCTTGATGAAACAAATTTTTTTCTTTGCCATATGCGGTCGTTTCTTTGCAATTTCGGCCTTCAAACGCTCCAATAACGCTATATAATATTCACTATTGATGGCATTTCCTTTCTCAAGATAGTCGATGAATATTGCACCACGCATATCCCAAAATACCGAGGCCATAACCTTTCCAGCCGATTGTTGTGCTTTCGGGCAGAGGCTCACCAGTTGCTGTCCACTCAGATGACGATCGTTTTGATTCCGGAGTGAAGTGATGGATCCATGTTTCATCCATTGTCACGTATCGACGCAAAAATTCCAGTTTGTTACGTTTAAACATGGCCAAACACTGCTCAGAATCATCAACACGTTCTTGTTTTTGGTCAACAGTGAACAAACGCGGCACCCACTTTGAACAGAGGTTTCTCATAGTCAAATGCTCATGCAATATAAAGCCAATACGTTCTTTTGATATCTTTACGATGTCAGCTAACTGACGCAACTTCACTTTTCGATCATTCAACACGATTTTGTGGATCTTTTTGATGTTTTCTGGTGTTACCGCCTCATTTGGACGTCCACTGCGTTCTGCATCATCGGTGTCTCTACGACCACGTTTGAAGTCAGCAAACCAACTTTTTATTGTTGTTTCTGATGGAGCGGAGTCCTCATAACACTTCTCAAGCCATTGCTTCGCTTGAACGGTATTTTTTCCCATCAAGAAGCAGTGTAAAATTAAAACACGAAATTGTTTTTGATCCATTGTTTTGAAAATAACAAAAGTAGCGTGACTCTTAGCACAATAACTCACAAACTAATGAATAGAATATCATGAAATTTTAACAGCTGTCTTTTGAAGGTTAGTACTAACTGAGGGAAAGGTGACTGCAATAAAACTAGCGACATCTATGTGTTAGGCCCGGGACTTTTCAGCCCATGTGTTATGTACTTGTCTAAAGTAGGTTCGCATAGAAAGCAAAAATGCAAATATAGAGTAATATTATAAATCATTATTTTCCAAACAATAAAAGCGAAAAAGGGTTAATCTACTCCTAATATTTTGATGTATCTGCATTCAGTATTTGTGCATTGCGATGAGAATCAGGAGAACTTGCATACAAACGGTTTTGACTCTACACAGACGCATCTGCCTTAAGTGAACAAAAAATAAATAAATTGCCCAAGAACTAAGATAGTACTAGGTTTCGAAAGTATAATGGGCTTCACCTAAATTTTATTTCCAAATCTGATAAATAAATAAGTTTTTCGTTATTCAAAAGTAATCAAATATTTCAATTTCCTCCATAGTTTTCAAAATTGTGTAATTAAAATGAGCACTTACTTAAAGTTCCAACTTCATTTTTAAAATTAAGTCTTGTTTGTTATTATAATACTAGTTGCTAATCCTAATTATATTTTTATAATTTCAATGTAAACGAATTTAATGTTATTTTTAATGTTTTTGGAGCAAAGTACCTTATAGGAAAAAATGTGACCAAATTTAACACACAACAATAAGGGTAACTGAAATTCTTCATGTTTTTCAAAGAACTAAAAGTAGTGAAGTACCAAACTTATAATAAAGCGTTGGAACTGATTTGAGTTTATTTAGATTTCAAATAAGCACAAATTAATTAATTCGCGCACCTATAAAAATAGGTACGCGAAAAATGTTCTCATTTGGGAAAAACTATATGATGGTCACCATATATTAAGTCGCACTTTATAAGTTTTATAAACTATATTGTAACTTTGGAAATAATAATAATAATGCTTTATATTTTCAATGAAAATATTACAAGTGACGTCAGTGTACTATATATATATATATATATATAGAACACGCATAAAAGAGAACAAGTTTAAACAAATGAATAAATATAATAAAAAAAACATGCCTTTTTGACAGATATGGCACAAATTCATAGGCCTTGTGTCGACATATGCTTTGCATGTGATTCCTGATTATTTCTGCTGGAATCTATCCGCTACACTTCATTTGATTCCGCTTTGTGTTGACTAGTTACTACTACTCTAGAAACTTTAAACATCGTTATCTAATTTCAACAATATGAGTTTAATAATTATGTACTGTTTCAGTTATTTGCCGTACTATTTTTCTTCATGTTGTTTGTATTGGGCATTGGAAGTATGGTGGCTTTGCAAGGAGTACCCTTAACAATTTTACTAGATAGCGTACCAAAATGTAAACCATGGATGGGGTCACTCGGTATCACAGTTTCATTTTTCTGTTTCAGTTTATTATACATCACTAATGTATGTAAGTAGATAGCTTCTAACGCATTTTTTAACATTATATTATTTATAGGGTGGTCAATTCATATTTACTATGGTAGACTACTTTGGCGGTACAATGATTTTCTTGGTTTTGTGTATATTCGAAACAATCACGGTATTTTGGTGGTACGGTATGGTATACATTGTTTCTATTTACAACGATCACGCAAATAATACACCCAATATCAATTGGAAAATCTATCTTTCTTACGCATTATTAATATATATATATAGCATATTTCTAGATTATTCCTCTGTGCATGTAATAAACCTTCGTGTATAAAAATTGAAAACGGTGAATCTCTAGTTTAAGCAATAATGATACCAAGTTATATTAAGCTAAAGAATTTGGAATTCTTTACTTTGGTTTGACGCTGTTTGAACTTGCTTCAATTTTACCACGTAATACAATTGAATTAAAAGAAAACTGGTTTGACTGGTAATCATATTGCTATAATACATATGTTTCCACAAACACTGCTGCACTCTCTAAATGATAACTTTTCTGTATATAGCAGTAGGAAAGAGCGTGAAACAAGTTTCATATAAATGAAAGAATTTTCCGTTGTTAATTCTACTGTTTATTTTTAACAGGATATTTATACTTGTTCATAGTAAGTTAAACACTGCATTCAGATGCCCTCTATTCGGGGAACACAGGAGAGAGTTGCTATCTAAAACTTTAGTGGAAAAGAAACATCCTATCAAACAGATTTTTCCAATTTTCTCGGATTTAGAATAAATACCCATAGCTTACGTTACTTTCATTTGTTAAATTGAGGCCATCAAATAAGAACTAGCAGGACAATATCAAGTGTAACTTTAATATTAAATTAACCTAATTCCGGGCCGTTTTTAGTTTTAGCATTGCAGTTACATTAAATAATTGTAAGCTTTGTATTATTAAGACAGAATTATTTTCAGGAGTCGTTCATAGTCACACCACATCTGTTAATTTTTGTTAAAGGTTCCTACACCACGTGCTTCTTTTTCATGCACAGCGTAAGAATATTAGCTAGAAATCTATCTAGAAAAGTTTACTTAATGAGTTGGTATTAGGTGTTCACCATTTATGCGAGTAAATAATTTAGATACATTTGCATTCGTATTTATTGCATTTATAACTCTTTACACATTATTTCGTTGTTCATACGAAATATTATCCTTTGCTGTTACATGGTTGTTTATTTTAGGTCTGGAGAACTTTTGTGAAGATATTGAGTTTATGTTAAATCGAAAAATTGGCATTTACTGGCGTCTAAACTGGGGTGTCATAAATCCTATTATATTGACAACAATATTTTTGTATTTTATTTTAACAATGGAACGACTCCAACACGAGAATAAGGATTTTCCAGACATTGCCTTGGGTAACATATGCATACGTAATTTTGTAATATTCTAACTCTAAACTCTATACACACCTAAAATGAATACGTAGACTTCCACGGCCAGAGTTAGCAATAAACGAACTACTTCCGCAGTTGGATCGCGTCATGATGAGATATAACATATATTAAAAAAAAAAGAAAGAAATAAGAATAAGAGGAGCAAGAAAAATAAGAAGAAAAAGAGATAAAGAAGAAAGAGGGGAGGGACGTGAAATAGAAAGGTGAAAAGAACAAGACAAGGAAAGAGACACAGAAGAGGGAGAGAGGGGGGAGGGGAGAACAAGAGAAAAGAGAAAAAGAAAGACACCATAAGAGAAAGGTGTGATCTCGTTTCGCCTCCGTCATGGGAAGCTTCTTCAGGAGAATAGGGGAAACAAAAGTGGCATGGTAACTCAACGTGTAAACCGCGCTAGAGGCGAAACCACTTTGGCAGAAGGTTACGGTGACTCGGCGTGTTGACCGCGCTAGAGGCGAAAACCTTCTGACGTGTATCGCTGAGTACCGAACAGCTGATTGGGTGGAGGGGGGCGGGTCTTGCGGGAGCGGTTTCCAAATTGCGGATAAATGATATCCGTCTTCCCTATTAATAATACCGGGGTGTTTTTGAGTCTCCATTGCCTCCCTGACTTTTCTACCATAGAAATGAGGATTTTTCGCGATGACCGAAGTTTCTTCAAACAAAGTATTGTGGTCCGTTTTCAGATGATGTTCGGCTACCGCAGATACGTGCCCCGATTTTAGATAACGTTTGTGGTCTTTAATGCAGGTTTCTATTGAACGACCTGTCTCACCTATGTATACTAGACCGCAGGAGCAGGGGATTTTGGAGGCCGCTTTTGAAGATAGAGTCTGAACCTGATCCTTAGAAGAAGGGAGAATGTTGGCAATTTTCGAGGGAGGCTTAAACACTACCTCGATGTTTTGTTTTCCGAGGATTCCGCCGATGTATGTGTTTTTTGATGACCGTCTGTATATCCCGACCTAGATATCCATTATTTTGAAGCGATGACTTGACGTGCTGTAGTAGAAATAGAAACAGCACGTCGTACCAGGGAATTTACCACACTTAACTTTGGCGCCAGATGATGGAGGGAATCGGCATGTAGATATCGATCCGTGTGCGTGGGTTTTCGGTAGACTGAATGACCTAGACGAGTATTGGGTTTCCGTGTTTCGAGGACATCAAGGAAAGGAATTACACCGTTCTTCTCCACTTCCATGATGAATTTTATCTCGGGGTGTTGGGTGTTAATATGACCAAGAAAATTATCTAAAGTATCTCTACCGTGGGGCCAAATGATGAAGGTGTCATATCGAAACCAAGCTTTCGGTTCTACCTCTAAGCTTTCCAGAGCGACGGACTCGAAGGATTCCATAAAGATGTTTGTAACAACATGTGAAAGCAGCGAACCCATGACGGCTCTTGATATTTGTTTAAAGAATTTTCCTTGGAAGACAAAGTAGGTCGAAGTGAGGCACTTATCTATTAGGAGGGCCCAATCGTGGGATATGTTGTCCTGTTCTAGTAGCTGTTGGATGATATTGAGAGAATCTGAAATGGGTACTTTAGTAAACATCAAAACTGACTAGCAAATCTGTAGGTTGAATAGCGTTGAGTTTCCGTAGGGATATTGGAAGTTTTTATTAGAGAAGAAATTTCCCGTTCAAGCGCCAGTGTTGGATTTCGTTTTAGAGGAATGTAGACGTCATCCGTTAATGGTTCCATTATTTTCGACGTATATTGGGTCCTGTCTAGGATGACCATGGCATTTCCCTTATCAGCAGGAGTAGAAATGTGTTGGCGAATTTTAAGAAAATTGGGAATTATTTGCCTATCTCGACCCTCTACCCAATCAGCCGTTCAGGCCGCCGGCCGAGCGCGTCCTATACAGACCCGGTACTAAGCGATACACGTCAGAAGGTTTTCGCATCTAGCGCAGTCAATACACCGAGTCACCGTAACCTTCTGCCAAAGTGGTTTCGCCTCTAGCGTAGTTTACACGTCGAATTATCGTGCCACTTTGGTTTCCTCTATGCTCCTGAAGGAGCCTCCTACGACGAATGCGAAACATCGAGATCCCACTTTTCTCTTTTGGTCTCTTTCTTTTCTTTTTCTCTCGTTCTCCCCCCTCCCCCCTCTTTTTTCTATGCCTCTTTCCTTCTCTTATTCTTTTCACCTTTCTTTCTATTTCACGTCCCCCCACCCCCCTCCTTATCATTATTCTTTCTTTTTTATCTCTTTTTCTTCTTATTTTTCTTTCTCCTCTTACTCTTTTTCTTTCTTTTTTTTATATCTCACCATGACACGGTCCAATTCCGGAAGTAGTTGGTTTATTTCTATGCACACCTGTATACGAAAAATAGATTTACTCCATTGATACAAACTACACGGATTAGAGAATGCATTATTCATAAGCACCGTTTTATTTTGTCTTAGTTGACGAAAGCATGTAGATATAAAGAAGTTACAATTGTCCTTTAGGTAACATAATAATCCAAAGAAAATGAAGCTAGCATCATGAGAGCCAAAATTATGTACCAATTTACCTCTATTGCAGTTAGCAATCTTTCTAAGGCAACCATTTTGCCAGATTGCAGCAGATATGTATACATGAGAGCTATAGAGCGTGTGTGAACTTTCGGATGTATGTACTTTAAGTACAAAGTTGAGACTTTACAAGTGTATATTCTACAAACATATTTTAAGCACATGTTTTCTTGTGAAGTTGTTTAATATAATAAAACCTAAAGAATAACAGAGCCTCGGCTAATATATTGTTTTTGACATAGTTCCAGATGGAGGAGTGCGTAGAGAACCTCCATCTGTTTTGAAACAACTAAATAAGTGCATTCTCCCCTACAAACGTGTTATGTGGAATATCTTCCATTTCTGGACACTGTGAAATATAGTATCTTAAATATATCTCGCTTCTAGAAAAGTTTTTGGAGATTGAATGGCTCCAAGATGGTTAAATCTACGTGCGCTAAATCTACAGTAAAATTAGATAGCAAATTGCGTTTGTTAATTACGCCGGATATTTTATTTAAAATAATCAAACTGGTACCTTACCCCAACACGACCGTTAGGTATTTTTTGTTGAAAATACTTCTAGTAGAAATAATATCCTCCATACTACACAATTGAGTTTCAACATTTTACCAAACGTACGTTGTGTGCAATATAAGATGCATAATTTCAATTTTCTACCTTAACTTTAGCTAATATTTTCTGTAGTTATTAATTTAATTTCCTTGTTATTACCAACGTTGAATTTGAATAATTGGATTCGATTTTTGTGAAACGCAGAGACTGTCTGAATAAATTCTTATTTCAATCGCGATATAAGTTATTAAAATTCAATTGGCAAATTTTTATGCCTAGATGAAATAGTAACTGCAGATACAGTTCTGTTGTCTAAGCAGATACGATGTTTTAATATTGAAAATTTAATAACTTATATGGTGATTTACTTAGACGGTCTCTGTGGTGTACGCATACACTGCGGCCTAGTGAGCTAGAGTTTTTATTTGTAATAAATCACTAACAGAACACAAGAATGGTGTTCTAACTGGTTTGAGGAAAATATCTCAAGCAATCGAAATTTTCAACCACGAGATGGTCTATTAGAAGACTTCGGGCTGCTATTGCGGCTTATGGTGATTGCAGTAAATATTAAATCTCATATTTTATATTAGTTGCCAATATTTACTTGTTCTTTGTTTATGTGTATATATTGTAATAGGATTTTTTCAGGCCCCTGTTCTCCTCAAGAATATGCCCATTTTTTATGGTGTTTGCTAAATTTACCTTTAATTACGCTCATTTGCCGTAATTGTGGTTTCCTTTAATTTAATGGTATCGTAACGGAGAATGCAAGGTTGGACTCTCTCTAAGATTGGATAGGACTTTAATATAATATTTAATTACTAAATATCTTAACCTATTTGCAAATTACAGTTTTCTTGCGATGTATTTTGCATTTCGTTTACAATCTCCCAAAATTCCCTTTTGTCCTTTGCCTTAAGAGGCTGAGCTTTTCCACCACCATATATATGGTATATATAATGGGATTTTTTGAGGCTCCTGTTCTCCTCAAGAACATGCCCATTTCTTTTATTGCATTTACTAAATTCACCTTCAATTTTGAATTTTGCTAACTGACCGTAATTGTAGTTTCCTTTAATTTAATGGTATCGTTAGGGAGAATGCAAGGTTGGACTCCCTCTAACATCGGACGAGACTTTAATATATATTTAGTTACTAAAGATTTAACGTATTTACAATTTGGAGTTTTCGTGCAATGTATTTTGCATCTTTTTACAATTTCCCAAATACCCTTTCGTCCTTATTATATAGAAAATTCCCTTTCTTTTCAAAAAAAGAGTTCCCTAAACAAGAGGAGACGAAAATAATGAAATTATCCTATCAAAAGTCTATATCATAAAAGTCAATATAATTAATGTAAAATGTTGTACAAATATATTTAACATACACGCATATCCACATCACACTTAGCGAAGGCCACATCCAAAGTCTACATCTCCACCTCCGAAAACACATAGGGGATGTTTTCGTCGCCACGATGACCCTACTGTAGTCATTTGTCGCCTAACATCCGGATCTAGTAACGGTTTACGAGCGTGAACGGGGCTCGACACGCAGCTCAATTGACGAATAGCGTCGGTAATAGATATCTGAGCATCAACCGAGTTTGTAAACTCCGCATTCACGCGAATTTTGCATATTATTTCGAGGAAATTACCTCAAAAAGTTATATTAAGTTGTAGTGGACTTGGCACCACATTTATAATACCCGAGTATCGGGTAAAACACCGCTGATTCAGCAGAATAACTCCGGCGTAACTTTGGGCCTTCCGTCGTCAGCGCGAAGATAGAAGATACACCATCCTACAATAGCAAAGTGCATGTGTGAGTAAAAAAAGTAAAGGACTTCATCCTTAATAACGTCATTCATTAAAAATTTAAAATACAGATTTTATTAACTAGCTAGGGATTGCGATAGGTATTTTGTCAGACACATTTCTGATGTAAGTGATATATTCTAAACTTGTTGTTAATATACCGTTAGTTTTTCCTTTATTTTAATCTAATCTACTTTTCATTTAATTTCATTAACGTCTCTTAAATTTGTATCAATAAAAGTAAAATCCGTGATCAAAGAACTCACTAGTTAACTTTTCCGAACCCTCAGAGAAAAATTCACTACAATATATATATATATATATATATATATATATATACACTACCGCTCAAAGGTGTTTAGGCACTCTCACTGACAGCCAAAATGTATAAAAACTCAGCAAAAATGTTAACAATATTTATTTTTTATGTACAGATAGACGTACATGAATAAATATATATTAAATAAATGTGAAAATTAAAACGTTTAATTTAAATTTTGCTTTCATCTATGTGACCTCCTCTTGATTTAATAATTGCAGCACACAATCGAGGTATTCTCGCAATAAGTTTTGCCAGAGTTTCTTATGTTATTGAGGTCCAACTCGATTGCAATTTGTTCCACACGTCAGTAGCTGATGTCGGAGCCGATTTCCGTACTTCCCGATCTAGTTCTTCCTATAGTAACTCGATTGGATTCAAGTCGGGGCTCTGGGGAGGCCATTCCATAATTTTGAGAGTTCCTTCCTCTTCTAAATGGCGTAAATAGTCTTTACATACTTTAGAGGAATGTTTTGGATCATTATCTTGCCGGAAGATAAAATTTTGACCCAAAAGTCGAATTCCGGAAGGTATTGCGTGGTTCTCAAAAATTTCGCGGTAGCCTTCTTTTTTTAATATACCGTCAATTTTCACAATGTCCCCTACACTAGTGCCAGCAAAACAGCCCCAAATGATGATAGAACCTCCACCATGCTTCACGGTAGCAGCAATACACTCTTCTCTGGCACGTTCACCCATAGATCTTCTTACGAATATGCGTCTTCGAGTTCCGAACAGCTCAAATCTGGACTCATCCGTCCATAGGACGTTGTTCTACCCTTCTATGGTCCAGTGTTGATGTTCACGAGCCCATTTAAGTCGCTTTTGCTTGTTTTGTTTGCGTAGTAATGGCTTTTTCATCGCAATACGTCCATGGAGCCCGGCTTTCTGTAGGCGACGTTTGACTGTAGAAGCACTGACTAATTTTTGGCGACCAACATTTAATTCTGCGGTGATTTCCGGGGCTGTTTTGCGTCTATTTAACTTGCCGGTAACCACTATTCTGCGATCATCTGCAGATGTTGTCGCTTTTGGCCTTCCACTCCGTCTTTTAGAAAACTGCCAATTTCCCGATATTTTTTTACGTTATAGTCAACCGTAGCGTGGTGTATTTTAATTTTTTTGGCAATTTGTCGATTACTTATGCCACTTTTATGGTAAGCTATTATAAGGGCACGTGTTTCGGTACTAATTTCTCTTCGCGGAGGCATTTTAAAAATTGTCACACGATATTTTGCTCACGACGTGAATAGAGTAAATACCACACTGCAACTGACCATAGGTTACAGATTTCACTATAATCTTCTAGGAAGGTAATTTAAACATTATTACCTACAATCTAACAGATGACTAAATTTACCCAGTAAATTCAGAGGGATTGTTATTGTAATTGCACCGCAATAAACAGTTTATGGTAATCCGACCAAGTGCAGGTAAATGATAGTAAACCTTGTGCGATATAATGGGTGTTTACCTTACTGAACTACATTTTAAATACGTATTTCATTTTATTATAATGTTTTTTTTTTTTTTTGGTAAACATAATACTATATGAATAATCCATGAAAACAGGGGTGCCTAAACACTTTTGAGCGGTAGTGTATATATACTTTTCTCATTTAGATACTTAAATACATAAGATATATATAAAATTCAGCTTTAGTGAAATACTTGTAACCAAAATTAAAGTAACGTGTGCCTGCAATGAATGGATTCAACATTAATAAGGATAACATGGAAATACTTATGATTCATGCATAATTTATTCCACATGATTAGTTCCGGCAAGGAGGGGAAGTTTCAATGTCGGCGAACAACGTGGAGAGGTGAGCACGCAGCACGAAGAATCGAGTATCAAAGCACGCTTGTTCAGTATTATTCTACTGGTTTTGATTATGTAAAGAGGGCAGTTTTACAATTCGATCGAAGATACGCCAAAGCTATTAATAAAAGCCAAAAACTGTTTCAGGATAAAAGGTGAAATGTGAATTAGAATGTATTCGCAAGAACTACTATGGACTAGCGGAGGAAATTGAAGAATTACAAAAGGATTCGATATCGTTTGTGGATTTTGTTCAAATTGTGGATGATGTTCACTAACACCTATGTACGAGGTAAAAAGAATGTAGGCGAAAAGAATGAAAGTGCGGTACGAACATTTTAAGGTATTATTGACGAGGATTCAAATTTTCTTATACTAAGACATATTAGTGAGGGTGCGTTGAAAGATCCATTAAGTTGTCACAAGGACTATTTTAAATTTGGAAATATAACATCACTCGATGTGGAACGGTCGTTTTCATCATTAAAAAATATTTATTTCGCACGATGTACTCATTTGACTGAAACAAGTGTGGAAACATATTTAATGATTCTAATATTTAATAAATGCCACCCAGTTTGTGATTTCGTTAATACTCTTTAAAACAGTTAGTGTCTCACCACGTCATGTAATATATTTTTTATTATTATTTTATGTGTAAACATTCCTGCGTCCGCATCGCCTACGCTCACTCACGAAGGTCACGATCATAAATAATGCGAGTACGTAAACATTACTGAGCACTCGCGTTGATACGCCCTCCATGTTGTTCTCCGCACTGCACTGTAACTTACTCCACTTTGCCGAGACTACACATGATAGTATATACTTCCATGTGTTTAATCTCCCATCGATCTGACACATCCCGTATACATTTGTTTGAAAGACAAAAGACGCAATTACTAACCAACTATCAATTTTTTATCAATTTCGTTTAAATAATTAATTATTTTCATGTAATTGGGTGCTAATCGCTATAAGTAGCGATTTTTTATGGCCTAAAGGACATAAAAAATTTAATTGACGTTTGAATAAGCGGTTAATCACTGTAAATATATTGCAATATCGAACAACACAGGTCATGTACATTTATACAAATAACAAAACTAAAACAACAGATCTACCGACACTTTAGCAGATTAAAATCTGTAAGTATTTTGGCGATACACGGAGAAAACAATTTGCCGACATATGTTCTCGAAATCGAGATTATTATATAAAAGCATCAGCAAGAATCTGTTATCCTATGGATATCCTTCTACTTAATTATGTGTACGAATAATTAAAAAAATGCATTAGTTCAATTAACAGTTACTTAGAATTTATTTATTGATTCATTAATATATATGCAGATTTACAAAATATTACAAGAAGAAACTTCGAGGAGAGGGAGGGGGACCAAAATAAATTCATTCGCAGATATAATGAATTACTTTGTTTTAGCTACAGGTTTGTTTTCTAATTTGTCGGATAAGGTGACAATTGTAATCTAATTTGGTGCAAATCTTTGGAGTAATATTAATACTACTAATAAAATAATAGAATGTTAGTGATGGAAGAGATTGTAACCAAAGACGGTAATCAACAAGCGTACCACAAAGCTACGGTATTAATGAAAATAGATTTACTCCCGGCTCGGATTGACTACACACGAGCGAATGTAATTTATTTGTGGGTGTGAACTTCCGAATTTCAAAAGAAGAGAAAGCATTAACTAAAAGCTTCGAGTCACACACGGAAGCCAGATAAGGTGTCAGTATATGGTACAATACTACAATTTTGCAGTAATCACGAATAGGTGTATTCGCGAAGGATAAAATTGCCTCATATTCTGAGTCCTTTTATCCCTTCATAAATCCGGTTACATAGTTGTATACATTCTTTTGCATTTATTTAAACACACAACTAATTCATAGCAATAGGGTAATAGTAACACTTTAACAATAGTGTCCATAATCCAATTAAATTTTAATACAACGCTCAGAAGCGGCATAATGCTGGTCCTCATTTTTCAAGCTTAATAATCTGAAAGATGGAATGAGAAGAATATAAAGTATGTGCTACACAAATTAGCACAAAATATTCATAAAATATTGGTACCTTAATTGGAAGTACAATAACAATATAGGGACCTACTCCATGAACTCGCCTATACCTGCAAAGCTTTGATCCTTTCATGTAACACAGTTTAGAAAATTATATTTTCATTATCCTTATATTCCATAAAGTGAAAAATATTCACTGTTCTATGTTAAAGATTTAATTCTGTTCGAGTCCTGGTTTGCAGCAGCAGTAAGATTCTTTTAATACATTGCAAGTATACAACTATTAAAATATATTGAACAATTTATTTATACATATTAAACACATTTGAACATGTGAAAGGAATAACTACATTTATGACTTGTATTTCTTTCAATAGTTTTTGGCTGGATAATCATAGCGGTTGGTGTTCTCCAAATACCTCTGTGGTGGCTCTACTACGTATATCATTTAAGGAGAAATGGCATTATTGAGGTTAGTATATACATACATGAAAGTAATGCATCATTTAACATTATCATCCTGCCTGCTCTCATATATATATATATATATATATAGCTTACATACAGCTGTGGCCATATGTATTCGCCACCCTTTTTTGTTTTTTATTCCGACGAATATATAAGAAATAAAAGAAAATTGATCGATGAAAGTGTTTCATTGTGAGTGTATACAGATACATACAGATATTGCTTAATATTTGGTAGCTCCTCCCTGGGCTTTTATCACCGCATGAATTCGTCGGGGCATACTGCTCACTAAATTGTAGCACTGTTCGGGGGTGATTTTATTGCACTCTTCGAATGTTTTTGTTTTTAAGCATTGCTTTGTGGTACATGAGTATTTAGCTACATTTCGCTTTAAAATGTACCATAAATGCTCAATTGCGATAAGTCCGGGGATTGTGCCGGCCATTCCAGGACCCGCACGTTATTTTCTTCGAACCAGCGCATTACTTCGCGAGATTTATGGCACGGTGCATTATCTTGTTGGAAGTAAAACTCTGGCTCATCATTATCGAATAATTTTAACGCACACGGTTCCAGAACTTCTTCCAACATGTCGATGTACGTCCGACTGTTCATTCGGGCTTCGCAGACGAACAGTTCTCCGACGCCTGTTGCTCTCGTGGAACCCAAAACCATTATGCTACCACCCCTAAACTTGACAGTCGGGATGATACAGTCTGGATGGAAGGCCTCTCCTCGCCTGCGTCGCACGTATTGAGACCCAGGTTTACCACAAAGCTCCCAACAAAAACATGAATACTGTTACATTTTGGAACCCATTAAAAAGAATAAAAACACTGTAGATACCAGGAATTGAATACAGAATACCGCAAATACAATAATTATGTATTACTTACCTCAATATTTGACTTATCCGTCCACATAACATTGGCCCAATTGTCAATGGTCCAGTCGCGGTGACTTTTAGCCCACAGCAGTCTCTTTTTCTTTTGTTGCGGAGACAACCCTGGTTTATGTCGAGCTTTGTATCCACCTAAATTTAATTCACAAAGGCGTCATCTAACCGTGCGAGGAGAAATAGTAACATTATGTAGCCGGAAAAGCTCACTGGAAAGCTGTTTAGACCCTTTTTTCCGGGCTCGCAAAAACATCCGCTCTAAGACTCGCTCATCTCTGTTAGTTGTCTTCCTTTTTCGACCAGTTTTCGGTTTGTTTGTCAAAGATCCACTCTCTTTGTATCGTTTTACCGTCATTCTAACTGTCGATCGCGTGCATTTCACTTGTCGGGCAATAGCAGACACCGACAACCCTTGCTTTTCTAACACCACAATTTGTCCTCGCCCTACCTCCGTCAACTCGTGTGTTTTCGGCATTACTTTTTACTGTTTACTATCGTATTACACAGACAAAATCATAGACACAATATCTTCACTCTAACTAGCTCAACCTTACTCTTACAACTTTTAAGAAAGACTGAAGAAATATTCAGAAATTACAATTTTACGTCTATTTTCTAATTTACTCAGAATGGTCTACAACAAACCATTAAACCCTGATTACCAGTTACCTAGTTAAGTCCGTCATCGACCCTGCTTCTTAGAAATACAATAATATTCGTGTAACACGTTCAAAACGAGAGTGGCGAATACATATGGCCATAGCTGTATATATAGTAAGTATTGTAAACGAAGTATTATTGAAATTAGTGAATTCGATTTTAATTAACCTTAATAAAAACAATTTCGGGTATATAAATAAATTTAATTAGAAAATCCCTCAATGTGCTTCACCACAACACGCATTAATAACATTACTTAACTATTGAGCCTCCGTGGGTCATGTCGCATTCTTTAAATACTTAATCTATGTTAAATAAGTAAATTCGTTTCACTGGTTTAGTGCTCAACCGGAACTTCAATTTATTTGTAGGATGTAGCCTAATATTTGTAAATAAGACCATAGCCATTATTTACTTTTCGATGGTTATGTGAAAATGGAAGTTATTGTGAGAAATTATATTTAAACAAAACTACATTTCTTAAACAAGGTTTGCAACGTAAAAGTATTAACTAAAAAAACTTCGAATAAATATAATATTATCTATAACACAGAACTGTAACTAACTTTTCTCTTGTAGATGGGGAGAAGGTGAAAGTATTAGTACTAGAACAGCTTTTGTAAGATTTATATTCCAAATACAAGGACTACCAGCAATATTTTTGAAATCAAATAGTGGAACATATCATATTTGCAAAATTTGATACCTATGTATAACCTGTAATTCAGTCAACAGTTTGTACCTAAGTGATAGTAAATAGTACTCGTATTAATTTGACACGATAAGTTACTTACAATTCGTAAAAATGCGTGTGAGTATAGTATGTTTCGCGTCTTTATAGATAATTTTGAGGAAATTAAATATCAACATATATATTTCTAAGAAAGACGATATGTGTATACATATATTATGATGCTGGAGTTTACATCTCCACTGTACACGTTGTCTAAGGGACTCCCTTGTTTTAATTTGAATTATAAACCCAATGTTGATTAATAATAATTAAAATAGGTAGCTGTAATATCCAGTATACAGAAAGAAAACTGCCTGGAAAGGATACTTCAAAAAATTTAAATTGAACATTAGATAAGAAGGAACCGTAACGCTATTTTGCCTAAAACAACAACAAATACAATAATAAATACGTAATTACTAACATAATAAAAACATTACATATTAATAACACAATAGAACAATATTTTGATGCGTATTTCAATTTCTTTTATTTCATATTTCTTGCTGGATATTGAAAGGTATGCATATCTACGTGCTACAAATTTATTCATCATGGTAATGACAGTGCATTTTATATACACTGTATAAGTATATACACACTATTTTTATACATTAAGTACTTTTGAATGTATAAAAATAGGTTGTACCTTGCACATTTAACAAGAACGGGCTCTCTAAAACAACGAGGAAAAAACCTTCATTGATGATCTCAAATGCGAACTCAACAGAATAGTCGAAAGGGCTGGATCTATTTTCCAAATAGTCGCTTTTAAACCAAGATTTCGATATCTAGATGCAGATAATTCCTTATCTAGCAGTCACTTTAATTTAGTTTGTGATCCCTTTGAAGAAAATCAACATCATAATTTATAAACAATACAAAATTGGATCCATACACATCCAGAAATTGAATCATGCCAGTTATTTTCTTAGGAATTATTGGCGTATATGTATCTTTTAAAGAACTATAGCAATGGTATGTCCAAAAGTTTAATAGCAACAGACATTATGCTCCAGTGTTTAGTGTATATACACCTCTCCCAACCTAATTCTAAATTGAAGCCGCTTCCCTCGGTGTTAAATGTATTTTACCCTCCATACTCATTTAATTTTAATTTTATAAAAGCAGATGCTGTTCTTTTCAATTCATTACAGCAAGTGACTTATAAACCATTTTGAAATATAGTATTCATTTATGAGTAGCTTTAAAAAGATTAACGTACACCTCTTCGTTTGCCTATAGAGCCCATGGTCGTAAGTCTGCAAAGTCCATCGTCGTAATGTACAATGAAATTCCTGTCTAAAGTTGTAAGGGCAAACTTATTAAACACATACTCCAAAATTGACAACATATCTCTTCTTACACCACCTCTTTGTTATGACTCTTCTCATCTATTTTATTGTTACAGATATTTTATCTTTCTGAAGACATTGTGTACACTTTGTACACAATGCCAACTTTCGTTGTTTCCACTTCGCCAATATTCCACTCCTTTTGGGCTTATATTCTGTATTAATCAAACCAGCTTATGTATGGTAGAGGATTCTTCCAATTTCTCTTGCATAATTTCTGTATATTTTCACAATGGTTCTTCACTCTTTTCTGTTACATCTGGATCGACTAAACAATACTCATTTAAATATTATAACCTATACGTAGTTTCAAAAGAAGTGTCTTTTATAGATTGATTAATTTTTTATTGGCGTCGTGAAGTTTATTCCATTGCCTGATTGGGTGTCGCTCTTATTAAAGCTACAACCAAAAAATCTACATGTATACGAAATGCGCCGGAGCAAAGAATCTCTTGCTTACTGGACACATGGCTACCATAACTCTAAATAATCGAGGAGCCGTGAACGCTGGTTGGTATGCGATAAGTTATTTACCACAAATCATCGAAATTAATAACTCATTGCCAATTTTTACCTTGTGATTTCTTTTTATTATCAAATGTCAAGAATAAAACGCGTAGTAAACGATTTTTGTTACCTGAAACAGCTACTTGAATACTTTGAAAGACTATAAAGCTGTTCATTAAACTTGGATGTGTTCTTTACTTCATTCCAGAAATATTCTTAACACTTCTCGTATTTAGTTAACGTATATTACGACAGCGCGCTTATTTTTTATCATATAAACTTATCTTTTTACACAAAAGATTTTGGGATTGCAATAAAGACGATAAAATGACTAATCAATTAAGTTGTGTATTTTTTAGACTTACACCATCATGTTTTTCTATACTTTGTAAATACCTTGTGTTGACAGATGCAGTTATTCCACGAACACAATAATGTATATCGCAGTATAGCGAAAAACAGCCAATCTGATTTGGTAATTTTAATATAACAAACATACAAGGGCTTCACTGGAAGCAATTCAATAAATAATCAAAATTCTTCTTTTGAATAGTTTTCAATCTTTAAACGAAAAAATATCAGTAATATATGTAGTTGACAGCAGCAACAACATTTGAAATCAATTTCTGACTCTGCAAATATTATAATCTTCGAAAGTTTATTTTTTCTAACCTTCCGAATTAAATAATATGTTATTGGAGATAACACGCAAAAAATGTGCGCTCTGTTATTGATAAAATTTTATTGTATTTACCATAAATAATTGTCAAATTAAATTAATCTTTATTGGTATAATTTAAATACTGGCACCTGTTATCTACAAAATTAACACAAAATATGTTATATACTTCTTTTACTTCACAATCTTAGCGTAGGCAAAAGATTCGAGATAATAGAAAATACTACAACTATATATAAGGATGTTCACAATCAGGCGTTATGGTAAAAATCTCATTAGAAATATAGGAACATTTGTGAGAAATTAATATTTGCCAATTGCACAGGTGAATATCTTCAAAACATTAAATAATTCGAAACTGTTGCATCTACATATTAGGGAAGTTACAATAACGTAAGATAAAACATTATGCATAACGGAAAACAGTAACAATATATAGGATGTTCCATTTAAAATAAGTATGTTGGTGTTGACTTTTAGTGCAACTGTAAACCGAAATGGTCAGCCTTCTCTGATTCATACTTCTCCAGACATATGTTAGATACTTGAATTTTCGGTGAGATATGGGATATCCCGTATATTTGGGATAATCGAACATTTACTCACGATGCGCACTTATCGCTCTAATAACTAAACTGTTTATACTTTAGCTTTCTAGATCTGCATAGCATTACAATCATTAATCCATGCATTAGTTACTAACTCGACAATAGAACGAATTATCATTTAATGATTCAATAACGTGATATTCATATATTTATGGCACTTACATATGATTCTAGCTGCTATAAATGAATTTAGATTTTTTATAGATAACAGTAATCCTGTCTGCCGGATAAACTGTCATATACTGAGTTACTGATTATGTATGTACATATATATCTTATCGATTAGAAACGTACTTTTCACATTACTGACTTCTCACTAAATCATTTTAGATCAATAATCTACTCGTTTGCGAGGTTTGCGACATTAAATAAAGTTAACTTTAATAATCGTAATCACAGCCTCCTTAAATAAAGGTGTATTCTGTAATAAAGTTCTAATTCTAGGGAATGAAGAGGTCTCTGTCACATGCTCGGTGGGGTCCTAATAACGCTGACCGTTTGACAGAGTGGACAACTCTGAAACGAAATTTTCAAGAGCGGAAGTCAGCCGTCAAACTTAACTGGTTACTTCGTAAAATATATATACTTACAGGGAAAAAGTACTATTAAATATATTTTAGGATAAATATTATGTTATTGTATTAAGTTCTTAATTATATTTATTATATTAAATACGTAAGACTTAACGTATTCATTCTGTTAACTTAGGTGTCTTTTTATTATATAAAGTTAATTGAGAATTATTAGCAAATAGATTTAAGAATAAATTTTAGACAACAAAATATTGAGTTTGCTAGGTCTTATTTCTTCTAGAATGAACTTAAATTAGAAACGGCGCAATAAACAATAACTTGTGGCTTCTTTTGTTGTTATCATTTTCATTTCGCTTTCTATTTGGCTTAGACATTTACATAAAATGTCTTTCAGTTTCATCATTCACTACAGATCATATTGCACTAACATTTATGATTAAAGAAAATATTTAATACTTGTAACGTGGTCATAGTAATGCACAACGTGGAATCATTTATGGCAATTAATACGGAAACTATTCACACTGGCATTGATTATTTCGCACCCTTTGATACGTTGATAATTCTTAAGCCTACTGTATCTCGTGCTTTTGTGTCTCTCTTGATAGGGGTTCTCCCTCATATTTCATTTCAACGATTTGCAGTGTCCTCTCCTTAAACCTGATCGTTCTGATCAGCTTCCACGTTCATTCCATTGTAAGGTATTAGACGAGGCGCACTATTTTCACTTTGGAACGAGATCCCATAAACCAAGTCCTTGATTCTCTTGATCAACATGAGGGTTATAGGGCCTTCCCTAAACATGTTGTTGCTTGGGCTTAGTTCCTCCGCAGCATATTGGACTGCATAGCCAAACTGTGTTCGGCCTGAAATCCGAGATGGTTTCCTCGGAGGTCGAATCGTGTCTTCATACGGTCGCTTTTCAATCTATTTCGGCGATGAGGCTCTTTTAATCTGGTAACCAAATTGTCGACGTAGTCCTCAGTTTGCTCGATTGTTCTTACGGGGTGTCAAACATCCGGCAAATGAAACTCTTCCAAAAGGAAAGTACTTGGGTGTCTTTTCAGCTGTTTCATGAACGGCATTTCGCAAATAGAAAAAATAGGCGTTTACCCAATCGTCATGATGATCATCCATCTACCGTTCACATATTTTTTTTTACGGTACTAATGACACGTTTGACTGTGGAGTGGCGTAGTTCTGGTTTTCGAGATTACAAGTAGTTTAAAAACTCGTTGGAATATAGCAGATTCAATTTTTTCCAAGGCCTGAGTGTATTTTACGCTGCATTTCGAATCGATTTGGTACAGCCTAAATTCTTGGCCATTTAAAAAAATAATAAATGGCTACCAAGACGTATCGATTTCCGTACTGATCAACGAGAAAGGGTCCAACGACAACAGTAGCAGTGCTCAAATGATGCTCTTACCAGTTATTACTTCATTGGATCTTTGCTTCCAGTGCTTGGTACCTTGCTGGTAGCACAGCTCTAACACCACTCGCTAACATCTGATCGACATTAGATCCAAACAAAGTGTTGCCGTGGTTTTTTGATGCCCACATATTCTCATGTAACACCACCATGGGTACTTCCTTCGCTGCTTGCATCAACGTGTATTATCGTAAAATCTTCTGTGACTGTATTATGCCAACATTTAATCCAGATTGCAGTATGGCATCTTATTATAGAGCGACTCCGCAAAAGCAAGAAGCCTTTTATAGCCCAAAAGAAATTTCCATGCACTGATCCGGCACTGATTTTCGAGGTTTACTTGCATACACCTGTTTTTTGAGATGCACCTCTACGCCATACTTAGTTTAGAAGTAACATATCGAAACAGTTCTACCCATATAATTAATGTATGTAGACTTACATTACTACCACAATTGAACGAAGGAGCACCTCAGAGTAACAGCTACTCTACATTCAACTGACGCTGCCGCTAATGTTTTGAACGGTCGAGTTTTGTCGCATTTTTAACACAATTCTGCATAAAATTAGGAAACGAACAACAATTAGAGTGTTTAAAGTAATTCATTCAAATGGCTTTAATTCTGTAGGAGAGTTTCTTTAAGACATAGAAAATGTTGCAATTTATTTTTGTTTCAGATATTTGCATTTATTTTGCTACTCTCTAGTTATTTAACTTTTATTTGATACTTAAAACATAATACATTTTTTATAACAAAAATGAAAATTAATTGAAAGGAAACAGCTTCCTATCGCAATCTCTCACTAGCTAAATATTTAGATATGAATGGAAAAAAATTGATGAGTTTTCATTAAGTTTTTACGTGTATATACTACTCAGACACACTGGTTTTCAGTTTTCCCTGGGACTTGACTGACAGTTTGTAAATAGGATACTCTAGAAGGAAAAACAATTTGAACTATCTTTGAGAATTATATCTATTGGAATGAAATGGAACAAAAATTAAGTATGTTAATTTGACGATGTTACTTGAAGTACCTGGGAGGTGCTGTCCTATCCAACGTGTACTAAAATTGTTACCTGATCGTTAGGCTATACAGCAAATACTTTTTATGATTTGAAATATTGTAAATAAAGCTGCCAGTCGTACTATCCATGTTTGCTAGAATTTAGAATATTATGCATGTTGCCAACTATATAATATTTAAATAAGTGGTTCTATAACGTGAGTCTGAGTGTACCATGCGTTTCATCTTAGATATAATTTTGAGAATATTTAACACAAATTATCTTTTAAAAACCTTATACGTGTATATAACAACATTAGTGGAATTTACAACTCCATTGTGCACGTAACTGACGAGGCTGTACATAACTATAATCTGAATCGCGTTGAAAATAAGTCTACAAACATAAAGAAATAAATGATTAAAATGAAGTTAGAGAGACTCCAAATGCTACTTTGCATTCAACAACAGACGCGAGCAATAGTTTAATTAATAAGAATTAGTGAAAAATTCGGAATAATCTTGCCCGTTTATGCGACACGAAGTTAAGGCTAGTAAATCAGTAAAAAAAGTACCTCTAGCTGCTTGTAGGGAGACCTGCTTTTCTTTTTAAGATGTTAAGGTAGTGAGGAAGAGAGAAAGTTAGTATCTCAAACCAGGATACTTTGATAAGATGGGGTCTTATTTTTTGAGCTAACAGCGTAAC
Organism: Trypoxylus dichotomus; assembly: GCA_023509865.1. Lineage (NCBI taxonomy): Eukaryota > Metazoa > Arthropoda > Insecta > Coleoptera > Scarabaeidae > Trypoxylus > Trypoxylus dichotomus. The sequence goes on along the minus strand of CM042080.1, from coordinate 29,527,399 downwards.
TCACCACCAAATTTACTATCGTATGTTTGTGTACCAGTATTGAATGAACAACAAAGACAATGTATATGACTGGCTAGTGTACAGTAACTTGTTTTGCATTTCCTTTAAGACGATCTCTTTTGTGCAAAGAAATGATAAAAATAAATAGCTGTAAGAAGACTATTTAGAATTTGTAAAATTGTATCGTGAGAAAGAATGCCTCTGGAATAACGGTATTCAATCTTATAAAGAAAAGATCACTACCAAGGGTTTGTGCCAAATAAATGAAGATTTGCATAAATATGACAATTACGTGAATTGAAATTAAAAATTTAACGGCAGTTAAAAGTTATCAATCAACAAGGTGTGGAGCAGAAGCCAATGGGGAGCATTAAGCCAAGAACGAAATAACTGAGAGAATGCATAGTCTTAGATGAGTGTTTAGTTTTTCCTAAATAATCATGCAAAACTTAAGGTGCTAACACAATTTTATCCATCGTATTTACATCACTTGTAGTAGGCCTTTGAATTGCATGAAATCGAAGGCATTTTCCAATTGAAAACTTTTTTCTACCAAACTTGTCGCCTGGGTACGGTTTCATAATACATATATGGTTTTAAAAGGAATACGGCATCCTCAACATTTATTCCTCCATTTGGTAAAAGATTATTTTCTAATTGACCATAAATAGAGCAATTTCCAAATACATTTCTGATGCCATTGCATAAGCACCGACAAAAATATAACGGAAGCAAATAGTCATCATCTACGACTGCCACAAGAATACTGAATACGTTTCTGTAATTTAAACCGTTGTTAATTATAATTTGAATATGTTTGCCATACCATAATGAAAAGTTCCACATGTTGCTCCATTCACTTTCTAATTCCAGACACTCTTCTACATTAGTTGGAATCTGTAAAGAACAAACAAAACCACCTTTGTAATTAGCACCTTTGTTTTTCAGTACAGTCAAGAATGAAAACCAAACGATAAAGATAATAGTGAATATAAGTCAATATTGAAAATACGAAGGCAATATTGACAATGATATGACAGCGAAGGTAACAGTCAAGATATTCCAGATTCAGAAATTTTGCTAACATGGCCATTCAAAGGTACCGCTTTAATAGCAGTATAAAACAAAGTGGCAACGGTACCAGCTGAGAAAACATCTACATCTACTAATAAGTCGAAGCTTAGAGAACCAGCATTTCCAGCTCCCAGAAGACGAAAAATTATGCAAGTAACATGATTAGTTAACGAAATAAGATCGAACAAGGAATATTTAAAAACTACATCAGAGTATGACGGTGCAATATAGCAGCCGAAGTGAGTACGACATTAAAAAAATTTCTAATTAGTCAATTTAGACTTATTTCTGCTAAACAGGTTATTGTATCTCGTTGTCGATTACAAGATTTAAATGAGATATATTCACTACAGACATTTCACAACTCTATAAACTTGAACACTCTTCAAAGTCGAGCCATACCAAATTAGCACATATAATAATTCCGCTTCCCTCAAGTAATCCCAATTTGCCAACAACTGACTTTCAAGATAATTGTCATCTACAAAGTCAAGCTAACGCCTTTTGGTAACTTTTGATTTGGCACCAGGATGATGAGAATCTTTTTATTCCATTTAGCGATGCATTATCCATTTTTAAGAATCGATAAAATTAGGTACTTATTGCTACAATCCTTGATGAAATTAGGAACTTTAAATTTTGTATAATTTTAATTTTTTTTATGTAACTAAAAATATAAAGTGTAAGTAATACAAACTTTAACGTATAAATTTAGATATTGAAGATTTGAAACACCATAAAAGTGACTGAGCTTACTATAACTGTTGTCAGAGAAAAGAAAATCCAAAATGGCTTCCAATTCTACTTCTGGTAGCAACGCAATAGTTTGCATTTGTTGTACTTTTGGCATCACAAGACTGTAGGACATCAAAAATACACTTTTGCAGTCACCGAAATCTTCTCAGAAGTTCTAGAAGTGATGCAGACGTTCCACGTTGATTTATTTTTAAAATCCAAGGAATTGTCCGAGTACTTTCTTTTAGCAACTTACAGTTTCAGAATATTATTCTATAGTGTGCGTTATGGTTCTGTTTCGGGCCTGCTCAATATTTAACAATTTATCTTAACAGAGGTCTTGGAGAACATATTTGTAATATCATTATTAGACATGTGTAAGTAATTATTAGTTCCGAAAATATAATATGTAGGAAGTTATGGAATTAAAGAGATTAGAAAAGTAGCAAGGTAACCTAGTCAGCTGCATTTGTATTCTTTTTACATTCAATTACTTATCTTAACAAATATCACACGGTTGTTCCTGAATATTATTCTATTAAGCAATGATTCTGTATTTAGAGTTTTTTGTTGTTTATTTCCATTTATGTGATATCTTCACAAGCTAATTTACTGTGCTAAAGTGATAACCTGTAAATAATTTACTTTATTATAGTGTTTTTTTGCAACATGGTTAAAAACGTATCTACATTCTAATATTAAATATAGAAATAGACTTAATACATACGTACATGATTCTTTATGGAATAAAAACTATTAATTCAGTGTTTTCGTATCATCTGCGAATCTAACTTCAAAGTTCAGTAAATTCTCTAATTTTAGTACAATCAATTCGCAAACAATACTTGTAATTAACGCGATTCCAGTTTAACTGTATGACACACTTATAGATAACTTTAACGTAGACATATATTTCCTGTTGTTGTTTTTTTTTGTGTCGGGTTGCGAAATATGCCTCGCATCCAATAGTTGAGACTAAAGCGGTGTTAATGTGGTAATTGTATTTGTTTTTAAGATAATGACCAAAAATTATCATTGCATCTAACTGTGTATCATATGCCAATCACTGTTAAAATGTATATTATAGATCATCAAGATGTCGTTCATTGATCCATGTATATCAATTAGGTCATCAAAATTTATCAATCCACCAGCATCAGAGATGAAATTAGCGAATGAAAGACGATATGTAATAATTTATGTTTGATAAAGTATAAGAGATGGAAAAAAAATTATATATTTTGCATTTCAATAAAATGTTAATGAATATAAGTATGAGATATTCTTGACGTAATTTTGTTATACGTCTAATCTAACAATAATGAAGCTCGACAACGAAAATCAGAAACCTAAGAACTGTGTACACAAAATACCGTGCGAATGTGGACAGTCACACAGACGAGAAACCAGCAGACCGCTTTTAGTCAGAACCAAAGAATATCAGAGGCTAGTTCGGATAGGAGAAACGGATAAGTTACGACTAGCTCAACATGCTTGGGAAGAGGATCATCCGGTATGCTGTGCAGTGATTGTAATGCTATATTGAAATAAAATATGATTCATCAATGCCATACATAATGGACGTGGTCCATTTATCGTAAACATTTCTTTTAATATTCTAACATACTGATGTTAATTATTACTGATTTAGAGTTCCTCGAAAATAGAGTTGTAAAAATTACTAGCTTAGTGTTATTAACTGTTTTAATGCTATGCAATTCCGGGGAGTTGATTTTAGCTGCAGAGTGATTAGTAATCAGTAATTAGTTATTATTGTTATTATTATTTATTTATTTATTAATTTATTTTTAGTTTGTAGAAGTTCGTTATTGACATCAAGTGCTTAGATCTATCGCAACGTGATACCGCGGAACTCCTCGTCCGTGTGTACAATAACTGGCTTACTCACTAAAACACTCTATTCCTCTCTCCTAAAGCATCCATGACACCATCTTGTTACATACCAACTTCATGTATGCCCCAAGTAAGCTGCCTTCTCATTTTCACGAGTGCAGCCACAGATAGGGGAAGTGTACTGGATCCGGCCGTAAAAAGGACGCAATCTGCATCAGATGCGGTAAAAAGCGACAGAAAATGAAGGAATGTACAGCCAACCCTAAGTGCATTCTGTTCCCGAATCCGGTCGATGTGACACCTTCAGAAATATGCTGCCTGATGCCAGCAAAATGGCAACGCTATCGTCGTGAGATTCCTTCAAGGCAATACTCACCTAAACAGGATGGCGGATGACCTTCCACGGATCGCTAAGAAAAATCTGAAAAAGGCAACAAACGCAAATAAACCGACCAAGCGGGAGAAGCTGAGGTAAAAAGTTAATTAGAATCCCTGGGGACTAGGATATAAGATCGCCAGCAATAAACTGAACTTAAAGTCTGCATGTTCTAGCTTTGAGGTAGCCCAGATGGACCGAGTTGTGGCGGCGCCTTTTCCGAAACATCCAGAGAGAGAACCCGATGCTGAAACAGAGGAATCAACACGGCGGGGAAGGTATTTGAAAGGATGATAAAAACGTGACTTCCGGTCAGAGTGGAAGAGGCTGGAGGATTCTCTCCCAGACAACATGGCTTCAGAAAAGACCACTCGACTATCGGTGCCATACAGGAAATAGTCAACACTTACCAAAGCGAGCAGTGTAAGAACAGTCATACTAGGCAAGTGGTGACGCTAGTCCCCTTAGATGTCAAGAACACCTTTATTAGCGCCAGATGGAATATAATTCGTGATGCACTGGAGGGTCCCTTCGATATCCCACACTATCTCCTACGCGTGATACGGAGCTACCTGCGTGACAGAGAACTCAAATACGAGACAACGGAGGGATGCCGCCACGTGACCCCTAGCGCGGCGGCCACGCAGGGGTCGATCCTGGGCCCGAACCTGTAGAACATTTCCTATGATGACATCCTCCGCATCAATATACCCACAGACACCTATCTGGTTAGCTACGCGGATGACATTGCGACTACGATTGTTGCTACGGACAAAGGATGCTCAAAGATGACTCACCAGGCCATGAGAAGAATCACGACATGGATGGGCGATCATAGATTGAAACTAGCCACGCAAAACACGGAAATCGCCTTACTGAGCGGGCGCAGGATTCCCCTACGAATATCATTGAAGGTCAATACGGACTCAGCACCACGTCCAAGTCCATCAGATGACTGACGGTTCACTTCGATAGCAGGATGACATTTTAGGACCACATAGGCCCTGGGGCGGATGAGACGGCTCAGATGGTGAAGTCCCTTAGTACTCTTACTTTAATATAAGATCGGACAATAAGTTAATACAATACTTATCCTATTAAGTGAAATCTATGTACTCAGATATACTCAATAGCATTCACCTTCCAAATTGTTGTACGTAATTTTCAGAAAAATATCACTCAACTTTCGTCGACTTTGGGTAAGAGCAGATTTGGTCGTATAACCTTCGCAGCTGTAATGTTTACGCATTAAGGAAAACACAGTTTTGTTGAAAGTAGAAGATATCAAAGGATACCCTCGCATGTAAAACATATTAAATATAGCTGTAAGCAATATTTGCCTAAATGATTTTAATTGCAAAACATAAGTTTAACCAAATTTTGCCATAATTTTAAGAGTCACGTTTTTTATTAGTTACTTTTTAAGTTTTAGACGAGAAAGCTTTTAAGCTGGGTGCTTTCCCTGGTTCAGGTACAATGAGAGACTGTGGATAGATATTTAATCAGCGTGAAAGGCTAGCTCTTGGCCTGTGCTTTAAAGAACATGGACTACGCGAAGCACACATATGCAGCTCTATCACAGGCTTCTATCGGAAACGAAGATTTTCTGTACCAGTACAAAATAAGATATGCATCTGGACATCTAGTAGTGGTACAAATTAAAGATGTTTGCAAAATGTTACGTTGCTATTTGTAACCGCTCTGAACCAGTTATTTGCTTTCAACACGAGGATTCCCTACCGCTTATGTCTAACGATTATTAAATAAATTGCTCGTAGTAAAACGTAGAACTTAACTTGAAAAACTCGCAGTACCATGAAGAAATATTGGTTACGAAGAGAAAGAAATCAACCATACAAACAAATATTGTAATTGTAAGAAGAAGTCATATGCGTAATTTTCCCAGATATTGATGAAATGACACCGTTATAACCAGAAGAAGCAATCCAAAGCAATGACGGCTTTATTAATGAAAACTGTAGACACGCATTTTGCTCTTTAAAAAAAGGATTTGTAATATTTGTGTACGAATCCTTTTAATGCAAAATAAAAGATAGTGTAATTTATAAAACGTTTCTAGTACGGAAATATCTATACTTGCTTGGTAGATCTATTTATACTTTAGGCATTGTTATATATTTGTTGTTATCTTTATATGTGTCGATGTAATTAAAATATGCATAAAAAGTTTCCTTTTGTTAATTACCTGAGCGAAATACCTTTCATTATTCATAATTTTTAAAGCCGCATAAGGATCAAACATGTTCTGTACTTGGGGTGTTCTTGACAGCTTCAAAAGAATCAGACTTCTAGTATATCTACGTTTGTTAGTTCAGTTCCTTGTTATATTCCAAAACATGTACGAACATTCCTAATCTAATCATCAGTCTTACCCATACATATCCGTCAGCGTTTGCTTATATGTGTATGTACAACCCCATTAGTCAAATGTACCGCGCGTTTAAGCTGAAGATAAATTAAGAGAACAATTGCGTTCTATTATGTATGCGATCTATGAGATTATATTATGAAACTGTTGCATACGTACATACACCATTAAACATCTGTGTGTTCTTTTACGAGGGGAGGTCCAGAAGTTCGTGGAATGGAGGGGATGGCGTGGGGATAGGGGCGCTAGCTAGGTGTCATTCTGATTGTCGACTCATCAATAGTTTATAAGTTAAGTCGCAGCCCTATAGCGTCAGTCGTTTACGAATAGTTGCCTGCTAAACAAGTCAATCCGGAAGAAAACTGAAACTATGGAGGAAATTGAACACCGTGCTGTGATAAAGTTCCTTACAAAGCAAGGAAAGAACGCTCAAACCATATTGAATGAAATGGAAACCGTTTATGGGGAACAGAGCCCTAGTAAATCAATGATTTATAAGTGGCATGGTCGGGAGTCAATTGAAGACGACCTCTGCTCAAGACGGCCAGTTGGAGCCATCACATTAGACATTGTCGAAAAAGTGCAAAAATTTGTACTGTAAAATGCCCGTTTGAAGAAGAAACAATTATCTGCATTAGTTGGAGTATCCGATACCACCATTTTGCGTATCCTACACGACCACCTGGATATGACAAAAGTCAGTGCAAGATGGGTACCGAGAATGCTCACGCCGCTACAGAAACAGCAACGCGTCTGTGCGTCCAAACAATTTTTGGAGCTGTGTGGAGACAAACCTGCACAGATTTCGGAGCGGATTGTTACCGGAGATGAAACATGAGTTCATCACTTTGACCCTGAGTCCAAACAGGAGTCCATGCAATGGCATAAAAAGGGACACCACCGCCAAAGAAATTCAGAGAGTGTCAGAATCGGCTGGAAAGTTGATGGCTACAGTTTTTTTGGGATTGTGAGGGGATATTATTGATTGACTACAAAGAAAAAATAGGACCATAACCGGAGAAATTACGCAGCGATATTAGAAAAATTAAAGGAGGCCATCAAGGAAAAACGTCGAGGAAAATTGACCAAGGGTGTGTTGCTCTTGCAAGACAATGCGCCGGTTCACAAGAGCAAAGTTGTAATGGCTGCTCTGCACAAGCATGGCTTTCAATCAATAGTCCAACCACCCTACAGTCCAGACCTGGCACCTAGTGATTTTTATTTGTTCCCCAATTTAAAAAAAGACTAACGTGGAAGAAAGTTTTCCAACGACAATGAGGTAAAGGAGGCAATTTTGGCCCATTTTGAGGCGAAAGATAAAAAATATGTTTATGATGGTTTAGAAAAATTAATTTATAGATCTAACAAATGTATTGTGCTTAAGGGTGATTATATTGAAAAGGAAAAATAGATTTATTGTTTTATTTTATTTAAGACCCTTTCATTCGACGAACTTCCCTCGTATCTTCCTCAAACTCAATGTAAGAGCATACGGTAGTTATACTACACACCTCCAAAGTTTATGATCCTAATCATACAACGTGAACTCAGTTCTAAAGTCTGAAACATTTTGTTTCTTTATAAAAACAACCAGAATTTACCGATAAACAAACAAACAATCATTAAAACGAATTTCGAATTCAACAAGAACTGGAACAAAGCAACATACAGTTACCGCTGCTTTTATGACGCTCAAAAGGCAGATATTTTAAACTTCATTCCAAATTTTATAGAACTTTAAGGGAAGTTTCGAAAACGTAGGCAATTTCCGCATGTATACTTAGTGATAAGACTAATAAGTATATGGTACGTATTTATCACCTTACGATATAATGAACTATTTATCCGAAAGAATCTAGTACGTTGCAATAACAACTTATTAGATTCTTTCGAATAAATATTTCATTAATTTTAAGGTGATAAATACGTACCGTACGATGTTTCAATTCTGAAAATTTCTTGAGAAAAAAACGAAAGTGTTCTGTATAAAAGAATATATTTGGTATGTTGTCTTCTAGATTATCAAATAATTTCTCTGGCTTTACAAGTTAACAACTTAATTTAACTAAATGTAGCAGACGTGACTATGTCCACTGGTATAAAATTTCCTTTTATTTTAAAATTAAGCCAAAATAAATGAGCCATCTCTTTAGTACAAGTAGATTCGCCTCATTCCAATAGAACGGCATCAATGACGTGTCGCTTAAGTACTAATTGGGATCCATTTAAATTAAGCTTTTGTGATGCTATAAACATAAGTTTTATTAAAGGTAACAACGATATGTATATAACTACAAGGAAGGCAAGCCCACTTCTCAACCTCTTAACATTCACACTCGTCGATAGTCAAGATATATTCCAAAGACAAGTTTCAACGCTGTACCAACATCTGAACATCTTATGGCTATCCAACAGTAGTACCTAGTAAGAAAAGGATGCTGATACTTAAAGGATACGATATTTATTAACATATCAATCCAATATTATATTTCACTATCTTTCGTCTCTACTAAAGCTAGTAAACCTAAAATATTTTTCAAATAAATAAATGCCTTCTGTATTCTGGATGCACTCCACATTTTAAAAATAGCTACCATAATCAATATACCAATTCAATAGTAAGTAACATTATTATAGCAAGACCACAGACAATTTTAAGGCAATCAATCATGTGATAAAATATTTTATGTCTTTATCCAAAATTACATGTAAACACAGCTGTATGATTCGTTACTCATGATACCTATTATTTCACTTAGATTCTGTACTAAAGTGCTTATCGTTTGTTTACAATGAAAGTGTGTCTCATCCATATATCACAATGCCTAAAAGGGAGGACTTATTTTCTTTATTAATATAATGTAAAACTGGTCCATGACTCAACAAATCTTTGAAATGTATACCCACATGCGAAATACTCCGATTAAATATTCACAGGTATAGCAGTAAACTCCACTCACACAAATTAATTAATTATGCGGAACGCAGCGTTTCGGGAGCACGTGGGCTCCCATTGTCAACAAATGTTACCGACTAAAAGTAAAAACTGTATCACACATGCAAATTATTTTCTACGCAGGCTCTAAAATTTCTAACCATATGACTATTTACAATCTACTAGGTGGCCTCATGCCTTTTACGGGGAAGGATGGACCGAAAGCGAACCGTATCAGTTAACAGGGTCTATGGTAATAAATCCATCAAACTCGAGTGTGCAATTGGGGTGGTTCTCTGTTCAATAAGTTTCCGTTCTTTTTCATATATACCGTTTCGTACGCGTCTAATTCTCTATACGAGTTCACGTTTTTAAGTAGTGTCAGATTTTTTAAATCAATCTTATGTCCAGATTTTACCATATGCTCTGCTACCCTTGATAGTTCAGGTTTGTCGAAACGATAGTGTCTAATATGTTCTTTGAACCTCGTTTCGATACTCCTTTTGTTTGTCCAATATAAACTTTCTCACAATCATTGCATGCGATTTGGTATATTCCAGACTTTTTTATCATCTCCGGTTTATCTTTGGGATTCCTAAGAGATTCTTTAAGTTGTTTTTTGACACAAAAGACACGTTCATGTTTAGTTGTCGGAAAATTTTACTTAACCCTTTTACTGTTGGGTGGAAAGGAAGAGTTATAAATTTCTTGTTACCGGTGTTTGTTGATGTCAAAGTCGTGGAATTTCTGATGTGTTGTTTGTATTGGACCTTCCTTAAAATACGGTCGACATCCATAGAAGAGAAACCATTGTACCTCGCTACATCTTTGATATATTTTAATTCTTTGTCATACCTGCTCTTGTTTAGCGGAAATCTGACGAGTCTATTGACCAGAAAACTAATCGCGGACATTTTTTGTTGTTCGCAATGGTGCGAATCAAACGTGATGAATCTGTTGGAATTAGTTTCTTTTCTGTAGATGTCTATTTCTAATTTATTATTATTGCGTATGACTAGAGTATCTAGAAACGGAAGGCGATTGTTCACTTCTTCTTCAATGGTAAACTTGATCGTGGTAAATTTTGATGGTCATCCGATTAAATACTTCATACAGCCCGTTATTTAAATGCGACTAATCGTTTAATTGTCATGCGCAATTAAAATGAATCACAACTAACCTTTCAACTGCACCCTGCAAATATCATTAATTGCATTTAAAGATGATAGCAAGAAATTGTACAATCGAATGTTTCTTTTGAAAATTATTAAATTCATATCAGTTTCACTTTCCTCTGTACTCTTCTAGGCGTTTCTATTGGCAGCCGTCTTTTCCTGTTTCTTTCTCTGGTTTTTCTACGTCCTCCTCATATTCTTTTCCTTCGTTCCCACTTGTCTTTTTCAAACTCATCCTCGTTTTCCTCCTCCCTTTATTTGCCTTCTCTTTTTATTCCTTCATTTACCTTTGCATTCATTCTATTTTTCTTTTCCTTCTTCTTTGTGTAACAATAAACCTTATTTAATAGGCATTGATTAATAACAACTGACAATTAAAATTTCAATTGTAATTTTTGATTACATGATATATTGCTTTACTTTGAGCAAATAAATATGTAACGCTCACCCCTCACATATCGTTAACCTTATCTTCTGCTATGAAACCAATATTACGTTATAAGTTTGATATTGTAGCATTTGCAATACTACAGGTTGTCAATGAATATCCCATACTTTGGAAGAATATTACGCTTTTCCCGGAAGATTCTTCTAGTTTTTTTCAATTTTAAAAATAGTCTAAAAACTCTGATAATTTTGCCTGAATATTTTTATTAAATATTAAAAATCGCTTCAAATACCAGTAAACTAAAAGTTACATCACTGTCATTTTAAATTTGACACATTACTGCAAGTAATATTACTGGGTGTTAGTAAAATTACTATCAGTGCAGGTATAAGTCATAGCATTTTTAAGTACTGAAAGAAATGCCAATAAATGGTTTCATTTATACAACAACTTTTCCAAGAAACCAACTGGAGTTGACAAACTTGTATTTCTTATTTACATAAATTACATTGCTCATTTAAAACCCATGAAATGCATATGGCAGTAAGTTGTTTTAATGTAGGTATATGTAATTAAAGATATGACTTACGTATGCGTCTATTAACACGTCTACAAATGAGAACATTTGTATTATACTTTTCTATGAGCAAATAAACAAATCTAGTATTATAACGGTAATCACCAATTTTGCGCCAATTGAAATACAACAAAGCAGCAATACGTTTTTAAATATTAATGCGCGTATTTACGCTCAAAGATCTGTGTTTATTTCATGGAAGTGAACAGATTTTTACCAAGGTTACATTCTCGTATTCGAAAAGTAGGTGAATGTCAATATACAAGTTTAGTTCGCTCGGCAATCTTTATAACAATCTTAAAATGTAATGAAGTATACCCTTTTTTATTAATAATCAGTCACAAATAGATACATACAACAAATTCCAAGTCAATCAAAACACTACAAGTACTAACTAATGTTCCAATACAATTAACCGCAAATACTCAGAAACCAGATTATACATAGTAGTATAAACAACATTAATATACATAGTTCTATTTGTGTTTACCTAAATGATTCGCTGTTGTAATATTTACAACAAATATTTTAATTAAAAAATGTGAGAATAGTTGCAAATAATATTTACGTTTTAAATTTCAATTATTTTTTCATTCTTTAATCGTATTCTTACTTAACCAAAGTTCTTACTTTTAAGCAAAATATTCTCTAAATTGAGGAATATTCCAATTCGTTCCACTTGAAGCGCTCCGTTTAAATCAGTGTATCCGGTATCTTTTATTGAAACCGTCATTATACATAATTGTTCTACACATACACCGGCTACAGGAAGTCATCCTTATATATTACAAATATTATTTGTTAATTATTTTCACATAAGAGATATGACTATAAGTATCTTTCCCAAACGTTCACTTTTCGTTTCTATATATGGATAACCATATACACGCAACTATTTATATAATTGTGCTCTCTAAGCTTACTATAGTTGCCCATACCTACCTGTTTATTTATCATCAAAATATCATGTAGTATATTCATAAGTGAATAATTTGTTGATTGCTTCTCTGTAACTTTCTACTGTAGACAATAATTACCTTTTTTAATAGCTCTAAAACCTTGTATCGGTGTAGTAAAAATGTAAATAACGTTGCATTACCGGACTACGTCCTCAATTCGTCTTAATTTTGTATCGAAATAACTTAGTTTCCAGCTTTACCAGTGAAGGCTCTCTGGTTTCAATTACTCTCTCCGGAAACCTAATACTGTGAAATAAAAAGTCATCAGATTCGATACTGACTGTTCTGTCGTAATGATGAGGTCACAGGTTTTTTGCAGTCACAGAAATGTAACGTGCAGGTGGTGGTAATGACGAAAGTCGCGTTGAGGGTGGGGGCAAATTAGCAAATTTCAGATATAGTATAATGAATTTACCTGGTCGTGGTTTATTATATACCGTGATATTTCCCGCTACACATTTATTTTTGTTGATTGATAGCGAAATTACAGTGATCAAAGGAGTGAAGCAGGATGTCGTTTAAAAAAGTAAGTTGTTAATATAAATAATAAGTTAAATCATCTGTTATTAACTTGTTTGGAGTATAATTTCTAAAGTTATTGCTTGTCACGTGTAACTTTGTGGAATTTTTTCTCAATATCTGCTATTTGTGTATTTTAGTATAACTAATTCAGTACCTAGGCTACTAACCGCATCGCAGTTTGTTAAAGGGTTGTATGAAGTGTTAAGCAAACGTAATAAAAACAAACTAAAATTAAAAAAATAATGAATCTTATAACATCTATTGAATACGACCACCTTATTACTATCCATCAAGACATGTTATTGAGAAGCTGAATAACATGAATTAAAATTAGAGACTTATAAACTTCGATAGCAGCTGTTTCTAAACTTGAAGGCGCATTAATGCTTTCTAATCATAACAGTAATATTCGTGGTGGATGTTGAGCTACTCATTCAAAATGTTCGATCTTTACAAATAAAAGTACTTAGATAAGTTAACTAAATTTAATTTTCTTGGTATGATTATAAGCTTAGTTAAAATTATTTCTTAAGTAAATACATTGACGACAATAGCTAAAAACTTCCACAACTTAAGTTTATAGTGAATAATATGATTTCTAGGAAATATTTAATAATATATCTCCAAATCTTTTTGAAAAGAAAAACCTGTTAACCTTGGAGGGTTACGTTACTATATTTAGAAATTAAACCCCGAAAGGGTTATGAACAGGTTCCTCTATTGTCAAATATACACGCTTTAGTTCTTCAGTAAATTATTAAAATCATCATCTGTAATAAATTGTTCTATGCAACTCAAATGGTTTTAAAAATATGCAAAAGCTAGATTTATGAAATGAAGTAAAAATTATAGTAGATTTTAACTGCACTAATTATGTAATGCTTGTTTATACCATTGAATATTCTTACTAAGTACCAACTAACTACTTTTCGTAATATTATGCCGCAGTAAATATATTATAATTTGCAACACATTATGTACTTTAACAGAATAACAAATCCGTTGATATCATCGGATAACAGACATCATTCATGATTGATTGCATATTAATTAATTCTATAACAAATGATTTAAAGTTTGACATTTTGGCGTTTTCCTAATCTTAAGTTTAGTACATTTCAATTCATGAAATTTAATCATTTTAATTTAGTTGTACCATTTCAACAATTTGGATAAAAAGAAATCTGCAGAGTTAGGCTACACCACGTATTTATTACTTTACGGTCTTCATTGGAGAGAAACTTAATCTTTTATCGTTTTCATTCTAACCTATCTTACAAAACCTAGTTATGCCATTGCTTTAATTAGTCATTTATACTATTCTCCAGAAGATGTTCAAGGCTTTTTATTTTAGACATGTAAAAATGCAATTTTATATTATATTTCTTTTAGTTTACAAAACTTAATATAAACATATGTCTAGTAAAAGAAGTCCATATTTTCATAAATCGTCAATTACAAAATTACCAATATTGTTTCAAAAGGAAAGCAGATAAGTAATACGTTTATTTTGTCAATAATTGGTATCTTATACACTTTACCACGTGTTTTTAAAACTATATAGTGGTCATTAATGTTTAGCACAATATTTAATACCGTTTACCAAAAATTGTTTGTTGTTTAACCAGTTTCATGATTGTATAATTTGATGTTTATTGACTACAGGTGAAGCATATTAACGATCGAAATCAAAAATCTACAAAGTAAACAACTTTATCTTTTCCTTCTTATTTTCGCAAGTTTTAATTATGTATGTAGGTACTTTTATCCACATCTATATGAAACCAAACAGATTACGGAGTTTCCTCCTACGTTAGTATATTTTATTAATACAGCAGCTGTAGTTGCGTGGTTATAAAACGAACAACGTAAAGAAGACACTCAAGCGTTCGTAAAAACACTTCGCTACTTCTCTTGTTCATTCAAAACATATCGGTTTCTTAAAAATGCACAATATTTATATATACAACATTTTGATTACTAATTGAATCTATTATACAATAAGTTATTAATTATCGGCCTCTGTAGCTATTTTTAAAAATTCCTTCTATTTGTTGTTAGACATGAATAAGTAATGTGAGATTATTGTTAGAAAAATTCTAGTGACTAGTTCATTTATCGTATATGAAATTATTTTTTAAAAATATTTGACGGATCATAAAGTTGTATACATCTCGTTTTAAAAAATAAAGTATATATATATGTATTAGTTGTAGAAAATTGCAAATTTTGAAAATATAAGCGTTAGGAAATAAAATAATTTAGTTATATTTATTTACTCGCTTATTTACGCTCAAATATCACAGATTTTTTGATATGGAACATATTTCATTTGAATTGTTACTATAATTTGCTAAAACATTGAAGTATTTAATAAAATTAAATATTTAATAAAAACAAACTATTAAATATAATATATGAAGTTGCGATAGTATATAAAAACTTATCATTTAAACAACCTTATCGTCTTCGACGTAAAATAATTTGCCCATTTTTTGTGCTGAAAATTATGTCAGATTTATTATTTCGAGTAAAAATGTTATAAGGCGATAGAAAATTTGATATATTAATTATAGATTAAAAATATAGAAGGCTTATTTTACTTCAGAAAATACATAAACATTTCTTTAAACAAAGTTTCGTGGTTTCATCAAAATAGAATTATTAAATATTTAAAGTAACTTCCTTTGGTTTTAAATGATAGTTCAAACTTTTTTGGCTAATCTGATGTGTTTAACTATTGCCATTGCGTTAATGGTTAAACACGCCGGTCTAGTAAGCAGGAGCTGTAGGTTTAAATTCTATTAGAAACCGTGAAAATTTTTAATTACATTTTCGCAAACTAATTAAATTAAATTTAACATTGGCAATACCAAGGAAGTTTGAATTATCAAAATAGAAATATATTTGGACATTATTTTTGTTTGGTTCCATAAATATTTAATGGATCTAAACATTTATCTGATATTTCACAAATATTCACCGAATAAATTCGATCATTCTGTTTTAGAGTATCAGAAATTGTAGAGATATACACATATATACAGCATTACAAAATATCCAGCCCGTAGGAATATATTCTTTCTATCTATACACGTATTCTAGAGCATCTTTAGCGAAGTTAGTGAATGCCTATCAGATTATATATAAAAAAAACTGCAAAACACTTGAAATAAAATCATCTCCTATACAATCCTAATGAAAGATAATGTCGCGACAACGGTAAACAAATCTATGTTATAAAGTGCCACATTTATTAACGTACATACGTATTTACGTTTCATTAAATTTTATACTACTGCAAAGTATGAAAAGTAAATAAGTGGGGCAAATAAATATTTATTTTAAATGAGAAACATATACCTCTCGACATAGATTGAAATTAAACAATGTCTGTTCAAGTACGGATATAGGAAAAGCCTTCATATTAATTTTGAAAGCACCACTATCTAGCATCTCTGAGAAACCTGTCAATATAATACGTAGATATGCAGACACCAAAGAATTCCCTTATCGATCATGTATAATTGTATTGATCTCATAATCTCCTTTATACCATAATTTATTGAGTACATTCAAATTTTATTGCTCCAATGCGTTGTCTCATTGATAACATAGTTACTATATAATCTTGGCTTTGGTAATCATAATAATAAAATATTTACCTTGTGGATTTTAAGTGTTATTTGTAAACAGCTATTAATCTCCGAGGGTATAAAGACTAATATGTTAGGTATCTATGGAAAGCGGATGTTTGTGTGCTTCTATCAGTTGTAGATTATTTGTAGTACATACCTAAATAACAAGAAATTGTCAAATAAATGTAAGCTAGCAATCAAACAATCTTTGTTAAATGCAGCAGCACCTTTGTCCGTTTTTATAAGAAGTGTAAACTCCCGGCCGTAAGCCCAAAATCACTCTCAATGCTTATTAACTCTTTGGCATATTCGGTCATACAAACTTATATTTATGGACTAATACTTGTTACAATTAATGAGTAGACATCGCAACAATATCAACAGCAGAGATTCTAAGTATGACACTATTACTTTCACGTAATGCAAAAAAAAAACAAACGAAGCAATAACAAACTAACTGGGAATCATATAAGTAAATTACACTGCAATATTTTAAATGTATTTTCTACCTGATATTTGATTCGGTATCACATTATGTGCTTGGAACAATCCTTAGAGGAAAGAATGTAGTTTCGTAAAGACTATTTGTGACTCATAGAATAGCAACAAAATTTAGTAACAGATATAACTATCACGGATTCATTAATCGTTCATCATTTATGATTATTATGTAAAGCCCAAATATATTTTGAAATGTACTATATACTACGAAAAGTGTTAACTGTAAAAACTGAATAACTAATTACTTCGAAGTACGTTTTAAATATTAATAGGTTTCCATTTTCACCGGTACGACCGGTTACACCCTCCAATTTATTCAATTCAAACATTTTGAGGAGACCACGAAAAACACAACGTTTGAGGTTGTTAGTAATACTCTTAATGTAAATAAGTTTCAACCACTTAAAGTAATAACCTTCAGATAATTATAAGAACTACCTAAAGGTTTTTGCAATCAGAAATTGAAATTCCATGAGACTATGGTATATAGCGGAGATCGCTGATAGCAGTCCAGTTAGTGTAATAAAATACTTGCAAACATTCATGTTAAATGGTAAAGCAAATCATCATAATACTGTGGTGAATCGTAAACCAGCAAGAACTAGGCGGAAGTGAAGGCCGATAAATAATAATAATACTAATAAGAAAAAGAATTATAAAATATTTAATAATTATGATGATACTAAGAATCATAAAAATATTTAGTAACGGTAATGATAACAATAATAATAACTTAACTCTGAAATACTTTTTCAAAATGTCATTTTATTCTTAAAAAGTTCGCCAATAATAAATACACTTTTATATATATTCTAACAATAATTAAATGGGACACTTGTTTTGTGTTCATAGAATGTTCTAAAAATATATTATAGGTAACATTGCCCAACAAAAGACATTTTTTGTCGTGATACTTGTAAAATACGAACTGATTTAGGGTATTTCTGATGTGCTGATTTCAAAGATAACTGGCATTTCTTCCTAGCACCTTTAGTTTTTGAGATACACCACGGTGAAATTTATTACTCATACGTAATATGTGTTGGCCAGTGTAATCTTAGAATATTTTGGATATTAATAGAATATTCTCGCCACGATTTCTAAAAATATCTAAAGGTTAACTATCTAGATATTTTAAGAATATACGGAATACCAAAAATTATCATAATTTCGAAAATTCATATACAGAATATTCACACAAGTTTCCTCAGTATGTACCTAATATGTACCAAATGTTCTGAAAATTTCCAAAATAATTTTTAAGGATGTACATAACTTCTTTGTGGTGATTATCATAGGAACATTGTTTCAGTAATGCTATAATAGAATCCATACTGTACATCATACTCACATAACACCCTCAATTTGTTGTTGTATTTATATTTAAGATTTACGGATGTTTATCTTTGAAAATGAGAAAAAAACCAGCCTCCAGCCTCCTCAGAGCTATTTTTATACGAAAAAGCTGCATAATTTGGCTCTTAATTTACTTACTTTACTTAATTTACCCTTTCGTATTAAAAAATTAAGCCGTTAAATACATCAAACTAGCTTAAATTTTGAATTGGAGAAAAATTATATGTAAAGGATGTCACTTAGTTGCTTAATGCTTTTATAACTATGTTACTAATGTCATTATTTTATGCAAACATACAACCGTTTCTCTTTTCCAGTGTTCAGGTACAAAAACAGCATGAACTCCTGCTATACTTCACTTTAAATTTAAAATTGTGATAATTTTTGCGAAATGAACGCGCGCTTGTTGATACCGTTAAACATTTTATTTATTTATGTCTGCATTTACAATCTTTTATTTATCTGTTGCAGACCGACGGATTAGATAATCCCGCGTTTGAATTAAGCAATGGAGATGCCAACGTCAACGGGGAAGTACACAAGTATGACGTCACCGATACCGTGGTAAGTGACTTGTTGTTGCACGATGAACCGTGTTTAATACGTCAACGTAATAACATATGTACATATGGTTACAACAAACACTGCGGTGTAAATACTAGGGAAATACCCACACGCGCATAAATACAGAAATAAATGAGGTTTTCTTTTATGATCAATCCATATTCAGTCTAGATTACATCAAGCACATGTCTCACGACATGACTTTGAACTTTTATTCGTTTAGAAATATAAGCTTAGAGTAGTCTAACAGAAGATACATATATGTTTCTGTCAAGGAATGTTTTTCCTCCAAAATGTTATACTTTTTGCGTCCACTTGTTAAAGTATGTCGCTGTATTTTAAAATACCTAAACATATATGCATACATATATGTATGTATATAGAATACGAGGAAAAGTTAGAGCACGAGCATATTCACATAGAATGAATGAACATATGTATCATGTCTTGTGGCATGAATAAAACAAACAATTAAAATGATGAAATTACCGTTTTTCTTTACGAGATATTTATTCCGGTACTAGTTTCGGCCAGAGACCATCTTTAATAGGAATTTTGAAGTATTGTAAAAATGTTGGGATGTGTTAAAGGCATGATTAATGTTTATTGAAATCTGTCCAGGTTTATTAAAGACAATTTACACAGAACACAGGAGCAGAAGATTGGGGCTAAAATTCGGACCTTAAAAAATTTTTGGACAGACTAATTACTAAGAAGAAAAAGTGTCATCGTTTTATATTCTTTGCAATATTGACATTAATTATTACTGGATTGGTGGTTCAGTGCCTAACGTGCTTGACCATTAGTCTCCAGGTAATGGATTTAAACTTTGGGCTGTTGTTTCTCAAGATTGGGTTTTTTATGGTTTCCCTCATATTTTAAAACGTACAACGGACGCAGGCGTACTAAAAACACATGGCCTTCTGGCAATTGGTAATTAATATTACTATTTTTATTACTATTGTTATTAGTACTTTTAAGTCTTTGTACAAAGGTTTTATTTATCTATCTTCAATGTATTTTCCCCCATTACTTATTACCATTAACCACCTTTCAGATAACATAGTTTTTTGCATCAATGTGGTTTTGTAAACTTCGAAATAATTGGTAATATGAAGGAGCAAGTTCCGGAAAGTACGCGAGATGTGATATTTTTCACAGACTAGTTCTTGCAATTTTTGAGAAGTAGAGCAATCTCTGTATGGACTGCCATTATCTTAATGGAGCAGAACACAGAGCCGATGAAAGAAAGCCGTTCGGTACGCTCGTCACTCTTCAAACTTAAGTCACTCTTTCGATATTTCTCAAATCATCTCCGACATATTTACTCACTCACAACATCAATGTTGTAGCTACCTTAAGTGGTTCTAGCTGATTGATTAGCGTTATTTCCTTTTTTATATGCGAAAAGGATAACGTGTCAAGTATGTTCTTTTATTATTTCCATCTTTAATGGACGACAAAGATGTTGAAAACAATATGTGCTCTTCAGAAGTAGTAGAAGCACTGATTAACTTACTGTAAACAAACCAACGTAACTAATTTAATTTCCTTGATGTCGCCAACATTAATTTTTTAATTTGTACATAAAAATTCACGGTTCTTGGTAGGATTTGAACGTATAGCTTCTGTTCGCCAGACCAGTGTGTACCCATTTACACCACGAAGACCGTATAAACAAATCGCTATTTAAATCGCCATTTGAATCGCTAAATTTCAAATGACCACCTTAAATACCTAAATGTAATAGTGGTTGCAGATATACCCCTGATACGTTAGGCAGACGCGATATTTAATATTAAACTCAAGTACATTTCCGTTTGGTTTTTAAAACTTGTGTTTATCGGCTTCCGGTTCAACGATGTTGTGTTGGAATTATAAATTCCTCCACAACGGATCCGTAGCTGGGAATTAATTAGCTTTCACTTGTTATGCATTCTTCTTTTTTTCAGTTTTTGTGGACAGACAGCAATATCTAATTGCTTTAATTAACGTTAACACTTATTGAGAGGTAGATATATCTCCTCTGAACTTCTGAAGTTTGTAAGTTGCTAGGCAAGCACCTCGTATACTAGGACTTATTAATTATAAAATAAGATATACGTTGTCTTCTTTTCTATATTTTCATTTCTTATGCCTTGGTACACGTCCGCCGATATTACAAACCTTTTGTAAGATTCCCCTAAGGCTGTAAAATAGTTCTCTCTGTCAGTAAAAATAAAAATTTCTTTCCAGTCAGTCCTTTTTCGCAGGCAACCACATCATAAGAATAAGGCGGATGTAATGCCAGTCCATGGCATATATAGACCAATTTGATCATTGCAACGGCAGACGATGAGCGGGTACGTTAACGTGACGGTAGGGTACCTTTTTCTTCGCTAAAAGAAAACATTTTAAAATCAATTCATGGTGAAATCTGACCAATAATGCGACATAATATTTGCTTGCTATTGTTTTTCCAATTAATCGATAAAAACGATCTTGCGAGATCCGAAACACGATGGCTTTGCTTTTCCTTGCAGATTACATCGTGTCTGCTCTTTTCGAGGCACATTTGCCAGGTAAAACCCTCTATTTTAACCGCTCTATAGATTCTGGCATATAGTGATGTAGTAATGTGGTGACATATGGCTACAGAATTTTTTTTGAGATTGCCCAAACACAATTGTGAAAAGGTCACTGGATTCCATTTTTGTTTCACAGTGAACAAACACTGCATATACCGCGCTGAAAGCGTTGTCTTTCTTAAATGTTCCTTGAGAATGTTCCGTACGTATTTTGTCCCAACGTTATCTCTAATCTTCACTCTGTAGTCGACCAACACGATATCGTGGATTTTATTGATCATTTTTTATTAGCAATAAGCAAAGCTGCAGCTACTTAGTTGTTTAATTTTGCTTGTATTTAATTCCCTAATAATTTCCTAAAAGGTGTAATAGGAAGCAGTTCAAATTCTCATGACATCTAATATGGTCCACTGAACCTTAAAAAAAAAAGTTATAACTCGCACTCCAGCTGGGGAGTCTTCGCCGTTTTCTGGAAAAAAGAATAATCTTGGACTTCTCAGCAAAGATCGATAAGTAGTGATTGGCACACCAACGATACAACCTGGCTAATACCATATTAAAAGACTTGGCAACGACTAGTATGTTTGGCAAAGATATTGAAGTCATCGACGTATTATTAGACTATGAGACTATTGTTATCTTACATACTTACCGTTATCTTAGTAAGAGAGCTATAGTTGGAAACAAAAGACGTATGAGCTGCTTCGTAGGTTTGCTTTGTATTCTTAATAGCAGAATTCTCAGTAACACTATCCAATTGGCTTGTAATTCCATCAATTATTGACTCCGTTTCGTTAAAATAAAGTAGTTCTCATGGCGAAGGCGAAATGTGTATGTCTTCATCCATCTTGTCGAGAGGAACTAATTTAAGGCTAAGTTAAAACTCACCCATTTTGTGCACTTATTAACCGGCAAACATTACATTGGGCAGATTTATAGTTAAAAACAGGATTAACTAAACAAAAAGCTAACAAGAAACCGCGATGAATACGAATGGAAAGGAAAAGCCAAGTATGTGCAATATAGAATCAAAACAGAATCAATCCAGTCATCCTAAGAGATAACCGGAAACCCTCGAAAATATTCTCGATGATTTATTAGTACATATATAGTACCTTTTAATTAAACTTGCCTAGCCTCAGCTTCAGTAGATCGACGTTTTAATTTTATCATTTTTAATACACTATGTATATGTTTATATCGCGAAATAAAAACCAATAAAATTATTTTGGCGGATACGTACTATAAATAACAATCAAACACCTGCAATATCACCATCATAAAAAATATAGCACGAAATCTTTCTGGAAAATTTTAATTATTCAACCACATTGTACAGGTTTTACTAGAATACGTAAACTTTAGTATGTATATGTTTTGCATATATAATTATTACTTGACGTAAATGAGGTTGCAACAACGGATTAGTCTTTTTTCTTCCTAAACGGTATTATTAAATGGCTTATTATGATATTAGCTATTATCATTTCAAAGTATTAGGCAATTAAGTGTGACAAATTATTACTGTATTCTCTATATAATCATCGAATAGTTGCTACACAAGGATGACGGTATGTAGAAGTCGTTAATAATTCCCGTAGTCACGTAACTTCATCAGCAGCAATCCGCTGTTACGTATTACTAAGTAGTTACCAACGACAACCTCATAGAACTCAAAAATGATTGTGATTTGAACAAAATTGTTTGGTACCACTTCATCCAAAGGAAAGGTATTTTTAAATTTTATTTAGAGTAGGGCAACATTCTTAGAATCACATGTCAGTGTTAGCTATGTGGTATGAAAAACTCATAAAAGTTAATTCAAAAGATCAGTAGATTCTTACTATTCACCTTACCTTTACTATTCTCAATTCTCGGTTATCTAATAACTATTGTAGATCTTTTGACGTACAGTCTTAACACACAAACAGTACAACATATACCTTTTCCAAACAAAATTGAAAAAAGTTCTTCATAACCGACAAAACACAATTTAAACTTATTCCGGAACTTAGAAGCTGTGAGTCAACAAGATCTCGCGGTCAAATCAATCTTGTTCAAACTCGATACTAAAGATGGTAGCCGGAGCAGTTGGTAGTATCTCATTAACTAAGGTCCCTGAAACTGTAAAAATTAACTTCCTCTATCTACGTCTACTGTGAAAGTTTATATTTAAATATTTCCTTTAATTTTTTTATAATTTAATTTTTATCGTTGAAAACAAACATTCGTTTCCATTATGGCTATACAAACAAAATTACCGAACGCGAAAGGGAAATTAATAGACGGTAATTAAGTTTTATTTTTATTACAACGTGTTTCGATGTTTTCTATGAAAACGCAGGGTGATATATTCAATGTGATTACATCATTGATAGTAATCGTTATACTATATTTTGCTCCCTCTGTTGGTTATCAAATTGACAATGTAAATATTTTCTCAAGCATTAAATATTGAAAACTACTGTTAACATTTCTATTCTTACTGTACAATACACTAATATCAAGATACATATTCACATAAAAATCAAATAGTTTTTTATGAGTTAATAAAAATACAATTAAAAATATTCAACTATTGATTGTATATCTTTCTTCACGTGATGCTATGCTACTTCTCCTGAGGTAAAAATTACTAACAAAAGCATTATTATAAATAAGTTAAAGGGCGTGTATGCATTATTTATTTGATTGTTGTTTGATTTCAATAATTATGCAAGACCTAAATTATATCTTTCCTAATCGATGGATTGGTCGAAATAGTAGTAGAATACCCTCTCAGATCTCTTCATATAATACCCATAGATTTCCTTTATAGCAATATATGAAAAATGCAATGTTCAAAGAGAAATGAGTTAGCTTACAAGGGTTAGTTAGCTATTGGACCAAAAGTAACTGAAAACACATTGCATGAGGATCAAAGTAGATTACCCTAATATCTGAAAGCATGTATGAAGATGTTTTCATTATTTTACTACGATCTCGTACTTATAGTGAGAACAGAAATTGTGTTACCATTTCAAAGAAGTACCAATAACGTTATCATATTGGGATGAATCATCCTGTGATTCAGACACCACATTGAAAAACGTAGAGCTAAGAATAAAATCAACCTGCTTTTGGGAATTTCCAAAAATATAATTACCTACGTGTATATTTAAGTTATTTCCTATCTTGGAAATATCTTTACAGTGTAAATAAGCCGACAGATGAGTCGTAAATATTATTGTGGGATTATTAAATAGATGCCAATCTTCGAATTAGTAGTTGTTTCCTGCTGCATTACACTATGAATTATAAAAAAATTATTAATTATTGAGAACTAGTTTAAGCCAAGTTTGTAACGGTAATTCTTCAAAATTATTACTGTTTGTTTCGAATTCAACTAGTATAATGTTGAGGATATATGTTGTTGGCATTGCTACGAATATTACTTAAAATTGCTAGTAAAACGTCGGCGATAGCAGTTATAGATATTAATGATATAACACCATTACTAAAGATAGCGCCTGTAAATTATGAAGGTAACTAAATTATTATTAATACAATGTAACCTTCTCCCGGCCGAATTCAAACTTTTTTAAATTTATGCTTATTGATAATTAATTAATTAATCAATAATTTGTGTTTCTCAAGATCAAAGTGGTCGGCTTCATTTCGACTGTAAATTTCATAAAAATACGTGTATGTGGCACCTGTACATTATCAGAATTCATAGGTACCCTAAGCACTCCTCCAACATACTGTATGTACACACGTAACGTATGTCTAACAAAGGTAATTAGCATACTATAACGCCATATCCACATTACAGGATGACCAAAATTAAAATTGCAGATAATGGAAAATATAAACAATGCTCTAAATGATGCGTTAAACTTAAAATTTATTGACAGGCTATATTAAGTCATAGTCAATAACATTCGATAAAAATATGTTCTCGGATTCTAAGAAAGTCCTATATGTAGCTAAAGATAAGTTTATAATTTATGATTCTATAATCATTTGATGTAGGTATTAAGCAACTGAGTGCAAATCTATTTCATTTGAATTTATATTTTTTAAATATTGAATTAATTTGTACAAATTCGGTTGGCAAGAAAGGAAGATAAAAGATTATAGTATTACATATAAAAAAATGTATTGACTCTTTATAAAAACTCATTAGACATATTTATATATATATATATATATATATATATAATGTATGCCCTCTACATGTATGTATACGTTCTTTAGATTAGTTATAGAGTGATCAAAAACATGAAAACAATCGCTAGCAAATCAATTTATATATAAGAACGGAGCAGAGGAAGTTGAGAATTTTTTTCTCTAGAATTTATGTTGCAGATTTATAAGCTGTTAGTGTTGCCCTTTATAACGTTCATTTTTGTGTCATCTTTGCATTTATTTCTATGCAACTGTTTTTTATCAACATTTTCTTAGTTATATATTGCTATTTATGATAAATTTTCACTTAAAGTATGCTTCATGTCTTCCTGATATTACCTAATAAATTTAAAAAATATATTGAACCTGTTAAGGACTTAACATTGTTTTTTGTATTATCTAAATTTTTTACTATTATGTATTTTATCTTCTTTGCATTATTATTTTCATTTAGAATATTATTTTATTTTCATTTTTATATTTATTTATTTTGCTCTCTTATATCCAATTTTATTTTAATATGTATGTACATTACGCATTGTATATGTATGCAAGTCAGCCATTCGCATTACGCTAGCTAAAACTGCCTAATTAGAAATCATTCACTGCAACGTCGTCGGATATGTAATGGGAGTTTTCTTAAAATTTAAGGTACACAAGCATAGGCAGTCGTCTCCCGCGCGACGGTCGAGGTATTAGCGATCGTGCACTCTCGGTCACCTTTCGTGCCTCGTCGTAACGTGTACAGTAACGTCGTCGTAAGATTATTAGAGATTTCTAAGATTTCTAGTTTTGGCGGGAATCGTCGAGGACGTTGTCTATACATTTATTTCTGGCGGGAGTCATTTGGTAACGTCGTCGGACCACATGTATAGATTTTTTTAATAAGTATAAATTCTCGATTTTCTATCATCGTACGTCGGGGCTACTGTGTCCATTGTCGTCTGTACATATTTTTAGTCTTCAGTTAAGTTTGTGTCGGAAATTATTTTGGTGAGATTGTCGGCGCGCATGTATAGACCTCCTCTACAAGTACGATCACTCCGCTTCTTGCTGACGGTCGTTGCATGCAGCGCCCGTTGTCTTTGTACGTTTGTTCGGTCCTTGTCGTATCGGGACTTAGAAATTTTTCATTTAGTTGCTCGTCGTAGCGGACGAGTGTCACGGACCAGTTTTCTTATGCAATGTCGGCATCATCGCTCCGTTTTACTTGTCGGTGCGCAGTTCGCACATTTGCTGGTTACTGGATTTTTCCCTTCTTTGGGGCGCAGTAGTATAGAGCTAAAGATTGCACATAGCGTAATATTTCAAACGAGAACGCCTGGGTAGCTGTGACATTACTTTTGTATTGAGATCGGCTATTATCGCGACTGTCGCCCTCGACCAGGCGTTAAAGCTCTAAGAGATAGGGTGGGTTCCCCTATAAATGTGAATATAACAAACGTATTTGGTCAAGTACAAATACATGCCAATAATACAGGGCCAAGTCCCTTAGGCAAATTTAAAACAAGGAAAGTATATTAGGCTCCCGGAAAAGGACATATAAATAAGCATAGCACCGAGGTGCGCTTATAAATTTAAGAAATAAATAGGGTTGGCTCCTATAAAAGGTAGTGGTGCATGCAAACAGATAGAGGCATTAGTACATGCCTCTGACAAAGCTTCAGCGGAAGCATATAAGAGTTTAACCTTTTAAACAGAATTAAGACATAGCGTTGCAACGTACATGCTGAGGCATTACTTTATGTTGCTACCAATGAAAATACATATACAAATGCTAATGTACATTACATGTATAAGAGAGCTCGAATAACTGCAATTATTGCAAATCTATATATCTTACGTACATCGTACATGTACATAGGCAAGAGTGGAAACCGTGTAACCATTTCATTTTTAAATATATTTTTTTGCGCATGCGCATTGAGTTTCACTGTACAACCTCTCCTCTAGTAAATAAGCGAACATACTCTACAAGTAAGTATTGGTCAAGTAATTTAGGAAATTACGAGCAGGCTACAGCGGCGTTGTTCTTCAAACCAGGAGAACGTAACAGAACCTCTACTTGACACCCAAGTAAATATCTTACTGTATTATTTTTTCAAAGTTATACAAACTTAAAATACACATTTTATTGTATCCATTCTCTAACGTCAATGAAGAAAGAAACAATTTCAGATATTAAACGTGTAATATAATTGGAAGACAACGTGGGCATCTTCTTTTAAACGAGCTGCAAAAATACAAAAAATCTGTAATAACTACTTCAAAGTGACAATTTCGAAGTAACACCCTTGAAAGTGTACATTCATGAGTAGTACACCTATATCTATTAACTAATCTCATTATCGTGTAAATTTATGAAGATATTTGTTTAAATGGTTGATTAGATGAATATGGTGGTAAAGTAAGTACCTACGTAATCCAGACGATAATGTTACAACTCAATTCAACGTATGTACATCGTCTAACTTCAGGAGTGGAAAGCCAGACGTATAATCGGCGTAATTTTCATCACGATATTTTAAAATCGCATTCATACCTGAATATGTATACATACATACGTCTATATATATATATCAGTCGTCGTTGAGAAACAAATCTCACAACGGAAAGTTATTGGAAGCGAAGGTTTTACGCATTAAAATGCAATGGGAACATGATATGATTTTGTTGGTACTTCTCCCGTGACTTAAAATTGTAACGTGATACGAAATTTTTAAGCGCAAAGCCAATGTTAAAAGGAAATACTTTAAAGAACTCGTGTAAAGTAGTTTATAAAACTTAATTAGTAGAACAAACATTTAAAACTAATTGCGACTATTAAGCAACAAAGCAAGTCCAGTATACATACGTGGAAAATTTAAATGTTTTTTCGTGCTTAACTACAAATTAAAATAATTGAAGCACCAATTCTAATTAGTGCTTAATCTAGTTCTCTAGAATTATAAAGTTCTGGCAATTGGATTTATTCAAATTAATGAAGTAGCTCATAGGAAATATAGAGGGAGCAAAGCAAAACCGAAATTCCATTTCTTGAAAAAAGTTTCGATAATGCATTTTAAAAAGTCCCATACTTAATAATAAACAGTGCAATTAGTTAAAGTGCCTTTTCTTAGTAGATTGTATTTGTCAGTTTCGTTTTATTATTTGTGTCAACTAATCTTGAAGGTCATTGCATTTAACGACTTCTATAAATACAAGAAAATATTTTTTAAGAATATGAAGAAAATATTTTAAGCCAACATGTAAACATATGTGGTCAACAACCGGCCCGCGAGCCGGATCCAGCCTTCTGTAAGATTTGATACGGCCCGAGGGACATTTTGAAAAACCCAATTAAAAAAAGATTCAGGATTTAATTATAATGTTCTACCTATTTTTTACATTTCATTTTCTTATTTTAATAAATTGCATTATATTAACATTGTCATATTATTTCATGTCTGATATCTATCGCAAAAAAATATGAACAATACTTTAAAATGCACTACTTTTAAACTCGGCCCAAGAACGTATTTGCACACTAAAGTTTAGCCCACAACATGTCAAAGGTTGCCCATACTTGATGTAAAGTGACACATCTATAATATGTTATAATAATAATAATATCGTTAATTCATTCTATATGCCCTATATAGTTTTAATTGAAAGTGCCATTCTCTTGTTATAATACTTATCCTTATAATGGTCTCGTTGGCAAGTTGCCAATTCAGAGGAATACATTCCAGACTATTCTAAAAGAACAAACCTCGCTTCTTTCGTGTTACAACCACTCAATTCCTGAACGTGTAGTGCAGGAGACCGGGAAGCATCAGAGATAACATGCGACACCATTATTCAGAAACCTTTTCATTGTTTATTTGTGTTTTCTGAAAGCATCCGATATAAAATCAATAAGCTTGTTAATTCATGGCTCACTGCGCCGAACAAACCTTTGCCCAAGTACGTCACGAAAAGTTATCTGAAACGCGTACAAAAGCGATCTGATGCTGATAAATATTTTTCAATCTGCGTAAATACTTCAAAGCGTTAATTATATTTTTACTGTACAACGGCATGGCGTTTAGAGGTTTACTTATTTATGGAGAACACAGTTACGTAATCACTTCTCGTACATAATTTGCCGTTTCATGGGAAACGAGTTCGATGCAATAATTTACGTTATCTAACACTTTAAATAGAGATAAAGATTAAAAAAAACTTCGTTGCGTTGAATCTTCACTGTTGTTGAAATTAGTCAATATTCGCAGGAATATACCTTCCCACTTTAATTAATCTAAACATATGTTTTACTTAAAATAGTAGATAAATTCTACGGACAGCATTTGTTTAGGTTATAATAACAGTAGCTAAGCAGTCAAATTTTAGTGTACCCATCATGCAAATAATAGGCGTTCTCCATTCATTGCAAGATATGCTACATGTAGATAATAAGATAAAGCTGATTCTTCAATGCGCGCACTAACAAATAATAATAATGAAATAAAATATAAAAAGAAACTATATTGTGGTATTTGATACTTTCAACAAGGTAGCACAGTACTGTGTGACAATAATGTTATAAATCCTAAAATATTTGTTTGTTTCTTTCCTTTTACCAAAGTATTTTGACATTATTTTGGCTCTTATATCAAAAGTTTCACTCCTTCATTAACTGCAGTTTCCACATTCCATCCCCATTTCATCGAAAAATTACTACTATTATTTGTGATATATCAGCTATAGTGTTTGTGGGGAGTAAAAGGTCTTGAAAACAGTTAAATACGTACGTACTAGCGATATTTTTTCTATTGTACTTGCAAAAAATAGCAAATAGTCAATTTTAAAGTCAATCTAAAGATTTGCTTTTGTCTCGCTAAACCTTTTTCTTCTTTTTGCACTTTCTAATTTATATTGGCATTTAGTTTTCGTTTAGTATCTTACTACAGCATTTGTACAACAAATTATGTATTACAGTAATTTAAAGTTTGAAGCTATTGCTGAGATTTTGAATATAAATGAAATGAAATTAAGTGGGATTAAATTTTATTACAGGACAAAATCAAAATAATACAATTTAGAAATAAGAATACGACAGACATGTTTGCGTATTGCACTAGAGAGATATAATTGAAAGTATGTGTGTATGTGAATACGTGATTAAACAGAGTGTTTGTCACAACTTCTTTGTATGTTTCACAACTCCTTGACTTATAAAAACTAGTGCATATTGTATATGTAGTTTACTTTTCTTGGAAATGAAATACCACTTTTCCACCCAGTCTGCCAGGAACCTATTAAATAATTTTGAGTATCTATATTAGCATAGTCACTATTCTATGAATTGATACTTAATTCCGCCACAATACTATAATGGGATCTTTAGTAGCTAATTGTTTGAACTTTGTGTTATGTCCTTTTCTTGGTGTTATATTCAAGCTGTTACTTGTTTAAATTAGTCAATATTCACAAAAATAAACCTTCCCACTTTAATTAATCTAAAGATATATTTTAATTAAAATAGTGGATAAACTCTACGAGCAGCATTTGGTTAGGCTATAGTAACAGTAGCTAAGCAAGTTTTAGTGTACCTATAATGCAAATAATAATAGGCGTTCTCCATTCATTGCAATATATACCACCTTCTTCATGCTTTCCTTTTCTCTTAATGGTTCCACTATAAGGTTCTTCCGCGAGTTTTATTTCTATCTATCCTCAAAATGCGTGCAATTCATCTGAATTTCCTTGCTATTCTTATTATGTCTATTTCCTCTTCGCCAAAGAAATACTTCCCTAACAGTTGTCCAGAAATATCTGTGATGTCAGTTTAATCGCTTCTGTTATTAATCAAAGCTTGGAAAACTGCTTTAGTACTTCCATTAAAACAACTTTTGCTCTGGTTACGATACGATTTACACACACACACTCCCAAGACTAACAGATAATCCAGTTTCCACATGTTACATGTTAAAACAAGGCAATCTGACATCGGCAGCTAAAGCAACATTAATATGCAATAACTTCTGATTTTTAATTACACCTTAATTTATTCATTATGATGTTCAATTTCTTTTACGTATTTGTAATGACATGGACATTTTATCTTCGATGCTATTTTAATTCTCTTTTGTTCAAGTGTTGCCCATAGACAGACCAATCCTAAAGCAAGGTTTCATTGCTTTATAGTTTTCTACAACACAAAATATTTTATATCAAAAAGTTTAGCCTTAGAATTCGCCGATAGTAATTAATAATAATTCAAGCCCTCTCACCTCGTACCAGTTTCTGTCAATTATAAGAACACCAGTCAATCATTATGAGTTATGCTATATTTGCTCGCGTGGTCCCAGCCCCAATGCTCATAGTTCCAGTGTTGGTAGGCAAACGTAGTGCACACCAGGCCCACATATATTCAAAATCTGTTCTATTGGGCTAAACTCTATTCATTTAGTGCTATCTTCTGCTTTGCACTTCCATTAACTCAATTCCATTGTTGGCATGTCTAACACGTTAAATTTGTTAATTTTATTCTTAAACTATACTCAAGAATTAAGTTTATTTAAGTTAATAAATAAAACTATTTAGCTTGCTGCTAACGAATGATCCTTCCTTTTGCAATGTTGCAGTACTAATAATGAAATAGTAACTGATTCCATATGATGAATAAATTCACCTCAAACCCAATATTCATTGGTGCCTTTTATTTTCGAAATGCCCTTTTTAGGTCTGCTTTGGAAATCTACTTTTCTACTTTATAAGATTAGTGAAATAGTTAATAAGCGAGTCGAACAAAAAGCGTTAAAATTCAAACTATAGAAGAAAGAAAATTGAAAAGTTAAGGTTTTAAGTAATTCTCTGAACCTATAACGTACTAAAAATTATGTTACCTCGGACTGAGGACCAAGCTTTAAAGATGCATATTGCATTGCCTACATTGAAAGATTATCATATTTGACATAAAAGTAGTGTTTATGCCGAAGTACAACCTGGTTGACTGAACTAAAATCACATGAGTGCACAATAGGTGAAGGACTGGCCGAGTTGCTCTTCGGGGTTAAAAGCCCCGCCCATGGTTATACTAAAAAAAGTGTTTATAAATATTTTTTCAATCTAAATATATTAAGAAAAGGTTTGATGGATTTTTGGTCTAATAAAAAGCTTACGCACAAAAGTTTTGATATTCTTTCTGAAAATTAGATAGTTAAAAATGACATAAATATCATAATACTCCACTCGCAAATCTGAAACTATTTATAAGCTTCTAAATTTACAGAAGCTTCGTATGTTAATATATGCGGCAACCGAGTTCTATTGTAACAATTTTCTGAATCGATGTATGCTATAAATTCACACAAATCATAAAAATAAGAAAACTGCATCCCATAAATCACGAATAAAAATGCAGTTCGTAGCTTTAATGGAAATAGCATATTGTATTCATGGAGCTTAGGTTACTGATGCGTCTCCTATTCACTGTCGCAAAGTGCGTTATATAAAAAATGGAAATCGTTGCAGTATAATGTCCGCTGAACAACTTATTTAATGATAATATGTAACATGTTAATACATCTATATTATTCTAATACAAAACACTTTCCAGTATTAACTTCTACAGTTTTGCTTTATTTTTTGCAGAAACAACTTGAGGTAGAGGATAAAGACGAAAGAGCACAATGGGGAAAAGGTCTAGAATTTTTAATGTCGTGTATTGCCATGTCAGTAGGGCTCGGAAATATATGGAGATTTCCCTTTACTGCGTATGATAATGGAGGTGGAGCCTTCCTTATTCCATACATAATTATATTGATAGTAGTTGGAAGACCGCTGTACTACTTGGAAATGTCATTGGGTCAATTTTCCAGCAAAGGAAACGTTAAGATGTTTAACTCTTTAAGTCCAGCTTTGACAGGTAAGTTGCAATGATAACAGATTGGCTGACGTCCTACAACCAAAAATTTAATAGCTCACAGATTGCCATTGGATAGATTTTCTACTACAAATACTATTTTCCAACTTAAACACAACCACTTAAAAAGAAGAAAACAGCAAATATTTTACAGACTAGTACGCAAACAGTCAACAGTATTGTATTTGAATTTTGTCATGAAGGTTAGGTCACTATAGGGGTAGGACGATAACGGTATTCCACAATGTTCATGTGTTCCATTAACTTCTCTTCAACGATAAGCGTTCTTTTTACGATTACAAAAGAAAATAATCAAATTAGAAATCGAATAAAATTAATTAGAAATTTTCAATATGTTATTGTTATTTGTCGTTTGTAAGTTTCTCTTAGTCATTATATAAGTACTCAAAGTTCTAATGTGTTCTATATATCAGTATTTTATCCGTATTAAGCAATTAACAGCAGCAACCATAGTATTTATACTTCCATATTTACGAAAATTTATAAGATAAACCTGATTCACTGAATTTTAAGGTAACATCTTTCTGCTACTCCTAACTTGTTGCATGTTATGCCATAATTTGTATCTAACACACTCATAGTTGAATTGTGTTAGACTTTTTATGCGATCTTTCACATTAGTAGTATACACATATTTCCTTTAGTTGCCTGATAGTAGTTTATCGATAGGATTCGGCAGCTCTGGCGATAAGCAAGACCATATTTGAAACAAATATGTGTAGAAATTGACTTTTTTGTGACATTTATTTTATCTCCTTTGAATTAAATTTTGTTCCTCCGCCACTATTGCCTCGAGAAAGTGTGTCAACTTAATAGAAGTATTATTTAATTGAAAGCAGGGTGTATTCCTCGAGTCAATGAAAAGAATAACAATAAAATTTGGGAGTAACATGGGGGGGCAGGGAACAGCGTTAGGCATAAGAGTGCATTATTAATCACATTATGAAAAACAGGTATATTAAATTAGAAGAATTACTTGAATTGTAATCACGAATGAATGACATAGTCTCTCTTACTTGCACTTTTTAAAGCAAATGCTTTTCAAGAAGTTTTCGTCTAGTTGAACCAACACATTGCCACATGCTTTAGAAAAAGTTTAAATGCCAAAAGTATTCTACAGTCAATCTGTAATTAACACAGAAAACATTCGTATCCGGGAAGACTAATTGTTTTCTTTGAATACATATATTTTCTATTAGCTGTTGCTAATACGTAAATAAGTTTAATCCCACTTACTTTTTATTCACATTTAAATTATTTCTCATTTCTTACGTTAGAATTTAAATATCTTCAATTTTCACTTATGGAAAAGTAATTATGTTATATAACATCTCCTCAACAGTTAATATGGATGTTTTTGGTGGTATTTGAGGATACTTTAGAATCAGACAAGAAAGCCGGCGAAATGTCTGGAGTTGTTAAATTACGAAACTTTTGCATACTGAACAGAATATAATTTATATTTCAGGAATTGGTTACGGTCAATTAATTGGGGCATTTTCTGTCGCAACGTACTACTGTGCTCTCATGGCCATTATATTATTTTATTTTATCAATTCTTTTACCGCCGACTTACCTTGGGCGACTTGTTGGCCTGAATGGGAAGAAGACAATATTACATGCGTACCAGCTTTAGCCAAGGGAAATATAACTATTCCAGATGGAGAGACTGCAATAAGTTCCTCGGAATTATACTTTACGTAGGTGCAATAATTAAATGATTCTGTATTTGTATGTATGTACGTATATGTAGATTCTTTAAGCACAAGATGTATGTATGTAGCAGTCAACCTCGATAATTACATGTGATAAAGGAAATTATACATAGATTCAAGTTTATGCGTTAATTATACATACCTTGAGCTAAATATGACTTCCTGTTATAAAAAATTAATATAAAATGCATCAATTTTATTTCCTTATTAATTTTTGTAATAATAATAAACAGTTTCAAACCTTATAGTAAACAATAAATATAAGGGGGTAGCTATATCTTAACTGTACTTTCAAAAATGTACAGAAAAATAGCTTTGCTAAAATAGCGTTGTTATTAGTTAATATAGCTGCAAATTTGAGCGACATTCATCAACAAAATATTTCGTAAGAAAATCTAATATATGCAAACAATTTATTTTTCTCGTCATAGAAACATACAGTACAAAATTTTATTCAATATTAGCTACTTGTATTTAATTATACCGTTTAATGTCAGCAGCACACATTTAAAACGTTAGATACACCCTTTTGATTAGAAGTATGTTTTCTGCATCTTCAATAAAAAAGATGTGTTGCTAATGGTTTAAAGTGCTTTTATAAGAGGAATAGTATAACCTACTTAATGTATTTACAAACTACATATATATTTGCTTTTAGACGTGAAGTACTGCGAGAAATTACCGATATCTCTAATGGTATTGGTTTGCCTGAGTGGCGGTTAACGCTATGTCTCCTTGCTTCTTGGGTAATGACCTTCCTTGTTAGTTTTAAAGGAGTGTCCAGTTCAGGAAAAGCATCCTACTTTTTGGCACTCTTCCCGTACGTTATTATGATTGCCCTGTTAATAAGGGCTGTTACACTAGAAGGTGCTTCCGAAGGTATCCTTTTCTTTATTCGACCCCAATGGAACAAATTACTGGAAGCAAATGTAAGCAAATATAATACCAACTTTATTATTTAGAAGATCTGATAAATAAAATGCTTATTTCTTTAACTTTTAGGTATGGTATGCTGCCGTAACTCAATGCTTCTTTTCTTTAGGTGTAGGTTTTGGATCCATCACTATGTACTCATCGTACAATCGATTTGAACACAATATTAACAGGTATTTACAAAAAATAAACATAGATAGCTAGCTTGAAGACAGTTCTAAGCAATTCTGGAACTGATGCGAAGGTGATCATGATAAAAACTGCCTGAAGTTTTTTTACTAACAACGATAAACACTTTTTGGTAAGATCATGTGCGTGTTAGCTCTAGAATTGTTTGGAACGACGATTTCGAATATACCTATAAACACACCTACATATATGCTTAGATGCACACTTTATTTACACTTTCTCTTTCTTAAAAAAAAAATATGATTTCAATACTTAAAGACTCTGTAAGATTTAAAAATAGATGTCCTCTATGCACTTCAGGCGATAAAAGCTTGTAACAATTGAAGCAGTTCCTAACGCAACAAGAACTATGTGAGTAGTTGAGGCAATGAATTTTACTTGTATTTACAATCAAAATCATGCATCAATTACAGCACTTTCAATAATTCTGGTACTGCTATCATCTCAGCAACAAGCGATAACACTGTTAGTACTATATAGAAAGACATTTAATACAGATAATTTGAAGTGTAAATCTTACCTTGTAATTATGATGAATTATTGCTATGTTTTAAGCAGTGCGTAGATTAGTAATCTTTATAACTTTATAGAGAATTTCGTAACATTAACCAAATAAACTAATTACATGGAAAATCCCTCTAATGTATTTTTGTATACGTAACAATGAATTTAATCGCTGCTCATTTTTTGTTTACAAATATGTATGTATATGCAAGTAGTACATCAAATACTGAATTGCTACGACGTTATAGTAGTACTACGGTTTTGTTTATATCTAAACTCATTTACAAGCAATGCTCTATAAAAGTAAATATTTGTAAATCAACAAATTAAGTCAAATTATATGCAATAAAATAATTACCAACTAAAAGAGAAAATTTGACAATCAATGAAATCAAGTGTTTGCAATTTTCAGCTTCATATAGATTTGCTATATATAGGTATTACTTGTTATAGAGATGCAATGATCGTAACAACGTTGGACACGTGTACTTCCCTTTTAGCGGGAACAACTATATTCGGTATTTTAGGAAACCTTGCCCATCAAAGCGGTGTTAACGTAGATCAAGTAATTAATTCTGGAGGGAGTGGTTTAGCTTTTATATCTTACCCCGAAGCCATAGCCAAGTTCGAAGTAGTTCCATGGGTATGTACATCCGTTAAAATCGTAATAACAATTACTGATGGTTAACAATGTTTAATAATACTAATTTAATAAAATTAATGATTGCATAGAGTTTGTTACATTTGTTGAATCTGTTGAATATTAGCCATTTTTCGTTCAATATTAGAAAGCTGACTCACGAAATACTAATAATTTTTACTTATTTATAACACTGTTGATAATGTTAGGAATATAAATTATATATCGCCAAATTCGGTTTCTGATTATACATCTAAAAAATCTGTCATCAGATTATTGTTAGTTTGTCCTCTATACTCCTGCTGAAAAGGAGTCGAATGAGAAAGAGTAAACATTATTCGGAGACACATTCTTGGAAATATCATTTGCATATGCACATACGAAGGCTATCTTTTTTCAACCTCCAATAGCCCATGAAAACAAGATAAGTGTGAATAACGAAATGAATTTGTTACCAAAAGTTATGTACAAAAATGGTTACTTTTCTACATAATCACCGTGAAGATTGACGCATTAATGGACTAGCCTTCCAATCCTCTTTGGATAAAATGTTGCCACCAGTGAGTTGAGATGGTCCGTGACGTTGTTCTAAAGTTCCTCTGTACTCTGGAAGCTCTGCCCTCCTGGGCACTTTTTCAGTTCACGAAAGAAACGCCTTGGCGCTAAGTCGGAGCTATATGCCGGGTGTTCAAAAAGTTTCCACAGAAATTGTTCAAAAAAACCCGCTTCATCGTGAACATCGCCTCGGCCTTCTTTAAACTACCTACAGCATTCACGCGCACCACCATCCGCAATAAAGTTTTCGGCGTATATTCGGCTCATTTTTCGATGAATTTCAGCTACACTATTCCCTTCTGCTTGAAGGAGTTACACAAGGTAACTTGCACTTGGCGGGAGAATCAATTGTAGCAGCCATGTGTAGGTGCCTGCAGCTGAAAATGGCGCAATGACGTTGCAAGTAGCAGATATTATAGTGGGGGAGATACTCAGTCACTTTTGGGCATCCTAGCGCTGACAAATGCGCACTTGACTGTGTGAGAAGAGAACGGTGGTATAAGCCGAGAGGAAATTTCAATTGGAAATAGCGAAAGATCCTTGGATGAGAAAATCGCTCAAAACCACATTGATGACGGCGAGTAGGAAAGATGTCCACGTGTTAGCGTTTTCTCGCCTCACGTTGCCTTTCCCGTGAATGATCCACCAATATCGCGAGTAGCTGTATTATATTTATATTTATATATATATTTATATTTCATAGTAGAAAACCCTGATTCGACATTCATTTTCAGAACGACATTCATCACTTATCCGCAAGTCAGAAATTGACCAGGTAATGGAAAGTCAATCTCTCGGTGTCATTAGACGAAAGTGGTAAACCTGGATGGCATTAGTTCTTCTTCATTCTTCGGTTCTTCTTTGGCAACTTCCCTGGCCTTCCTTGGTCCATAACTGACAACAGCGCATGATAGCAGATTGGTTCCGGTTAAGCGGATTTGCAATTTTCCTGGACGAAAAAACATTTTCAGACAAACCAATAATATAACCTCAGTCAAATTTACCCAACTGTCGGTAATTTTTTGCGGTAATCCAACACTCAAAATATATTAAACGAAAATGTGACAAGAGGAAACGGTGAATATTGAATCAAAGCCCGCAAGAAATACAGCTGGCATGAATATCAGAAAAGACTACAAGAATTGTGTGAAGATGTATTAGACCACTTGCAACTAAGCTGCTATAAATTCGTGATATAAATTCTCAGCCCTTCTTGGTATTGCAGTTTCGATGTCATGTGTATGCACCTATATGTAACATTGATACATGTCGCTGCGTGTAAGTACTGTGCCATAACTGTGACGCATTGCCTTTGTGAATGAATAGGCGTACCAAAACCTAATCTGGTGATATGTAATTTATGTTTCTAGTATTCATTCAATGAACGGCAAATAACTGAAAAATATCAATTTTTGGATTTCATCCTTTCAGTATTGAACAGCAGGAATGAGAAGTGACCATTTAGAGCACTCGAAACAAATGTACCGCTCTTTATTCAGATTTGCAAGTTCCACTTCAAAGCATTCCCATATTCCTAAATTGGGACTTTGAACTCATACGAAATGTATTGAAATGATTGCGATTTTTCTAAAAATTTATAGAAGGGAATAAAAATTTTTGCAAACTTTCAAATCTTTTCAAGACAGAACAAAGCAATTTGTTTAAAGCTAGACAAGGCGAAAATTATCTTAAGGACATGATAACTCATACACAATTGCTCACAATCTCCTAAAATATGCATCGTAAATATTCCAAAGAATTGCTGTTTACGTTTTTTATTTTTCAGGCGTTTGCGCTTTTGTTCTTTGGTATGCTGTTTGTGTTAGGAGTTGGTAGTTTAGTAGCTTTACAATCATGTGCGAATACCGTAATAATGGATAACTTTCCAAGCTTGAAAGTATGGCAAGTTTCGGCAATAACAGCTGTAATTGGATTCTTAATAGGACTTGTATATGTCACACCGGTAAGTTCTTTATGTGTGTTGATAAAGTATCGAGTAAAAGTCTTTTTAAGAAAAATTGTTCCAACACGTATGTTCTTAATTTTAAAATGTCATTTTTAACGTAAACATAAAACAATAAAGTTATCAACAATTTTTTAGATGACCACAGTTACATTTTTGTAGTTTGTAATACACCTTTTTACATCTGACACCTCTGTTAGATAGTATTGGTGTTTCCAAAAATTCTATACATCTTCTTCTAAAAACATAAAATTCAATTCTTGAAGATGAAATTCTCTTAGTACCAAAAAGAGTTAAAAACCAAAGAATCATAAAGAAATTTAAATGCAATATTCAAATTTTCTTCACTAAGTAATTGGCACATGTATAAACGCTTATATTACTATACTCAATACTTTGGACTAATTTGTTCCATTTCAAGGCGTATTACATGCCGTAGATCTTCTAATGCATTGCGTATGTTGTAACAGCATTTGGAACATAAATAACTCCACATATAAAAATGCAGTGGGCTCAAATCTGTGAAGTATATAGGTACCCTACTGGGATCAAATACGGTGGTGTCAAATTAACATCCAACTGAGATTTCAAGAAAATAGCAATTAAAATTCTTTCAAAAAAGTACGATCATAAATGCTATATATCCTATTAATCCTACCTAAACATTTATCTTGTCACGGCGTTGACTGTGAGCTTCTTCACTGAAGGCTTGTTTGTAAGCTAAACTTACAGATAAGCAAGGGTTTACTGTTACATAGAATTTTCTTTTTCTTACATCATAACCTAAATTGTTTATAAATAATATAATAATAAATAAATAATATAATAATAAATAAATAATATAATAGTAATATAATAAATATTTCATCACACATATTTATAAGTGTACAGTTTTCTTGGCAAAAATATGGAAGGTAGCAATAGTTTAAGCAGTAAGGAAGTCTATTGAAATCTTGTAAAAAGTACTGCTGACACAGTGTTGTCAGGTTTATGTTTCTAACAGATAATATTTTAAAATTTAACTGACTTGTCCAGCAATTTTTTTAAAAAAGAACAAATATGACAATTTTAAATAATAAAATTCGAATATGTATATAGTATACATATCTATGTTTGTTTTATAGGGTGGGCAATTCATACTAACGTTGGTAGACTTTTTTGGAGGTACATTCATAATTTTCATACTAACGATATTGGAAGTGGCGGCTGTTGTATGGATTTATGGTGAGTTATTCATATTATCTAAAATATGTTTACGCTACATATTAATTTCAGGTTTGGAAAATATATGTAATGATCTATACTACATGAGGCAAGAAAGTGTCAACTTCTACTGGAGGTTGACATGGGCTTTCGTCACTCCTTTTCTTTTAATTATCATTTTTATATATTTTTTGGCGACATTAGAAAGACTAACATATGGCGATTTTTACATTCCCGACTTTGTATTAGGTAAGCATGGGATATTAAATAATCTGAATGAACTTATAAGTGATTGATGATAT
Source organism: Trypoxylus dichotomus (assembly GCA_023509865.1). Classification (NCBI taxonomy): domain Eukaryota; kingdom Metazoa; phylum Arthropoda; class Insecta; order Coleoptera; family Scarabaeidae; genus Trypoxylus; species Trypoxylus dichotomus. The sequence continues at coordinate 29,485,706 of CM042080.1, read as the reverse complement.
TAATTTAGATGATACATATTACAAACGATTACATCTACTTGCGATTATGCTATGTTAGTTAACATATCGAATGTCATCTTGTCAGTAGTTTTCTCATGTAACTTTCTATTGAGATATAATAGCGGAAATATCAATTTTGTTATATTATTTAAAAAATTGATACCTTTTTTATGTTTTTACAACAAATTTGTCTTTATTTTGTAGCTTGGGGATGGGTCATATTAGGAGTGGCTATGGTACAATTGATTTTCTGGATTGCCTATTACATCCTTAGGAATAGAGAGTCTGGCTGGCCAAAGGTATAGAAATTTAAGATTAATTTGCTTTTACTTTTAAGCAGTTAAGCTTCAGCATTTACTAATAAGTTATAACTTATTAGTAAATACAACACAACAAATAATACAAGCAATTATTTAAAATATATATATATATATAAATACATATAAATATATAATATATATATATATATATATATATACATTCGAGTCATTACAGAAGTATTTTACATCGGTTATTTTGTTTTCTACGGAAAAAATGAATTATTGCAAACATCAATGGTAATTATTTTGCATACAACAAGTTGGGTATGATATTCCTTACTTTGTTTCCTACCAATACCAAAATGCTACCAACGGATGTACGAACAGCCAAAAGTACAGCTCGTTAAAGCAATTATTGTTTTAATTCGCATAATTTCCGTTCGTCACTTTGTTTGATCGAAGTAGCTACTTTGTGAGAACTTTATTTCGTTATAATTTGCTCTTTGAACATTTGTTTTTCTTTTTCTGTGTTTTCGGTTACGTTGTACCCTATTTGACGTAAAAATATTTTATTTGGGAGTAACAACACCATTTTTTTGATAAAATTTAGCAGAAACGTATAACTATTCAAAGGTAAAAATTGATTGTAGTTGCAAAGAAAAAGAACAGAAGATTAATACATCTTAATCTTATTTTTATTAATAACGTGGGCATGGGTATTATCTTGTTGGGAAAATAGATCTTCGAACTGCTAAATCTATAGAAGAATATGGGGTACTACAACTTCGTCAACGTAACGCTGGGCATTCATGGTGCTTCCGATAAACACCAACTGAGACTTACTTCCATACCACGGCGGTGCGCAAACCTCTCAACAAAGATTTCCCACGTTTTCGTCTGACCTATGTATCCCTATGCAAAATCGAGATTCATCACTGAACACCTCTACATGCCGTTGGACGCTCCAGTGCATTCGCAACCTAGACCACTTCACATTTCAGTGCATTCGTAACCTACGCTACTCCAAACGTTGTTGTCGGGGTTGAGCAATAAGTAGTAAGACAATATGTTGTTGATAGGATTGCAAGTTGAAAACCCTGATTGAGTGATAACTATTTCGCGGAATCATAGGACGACTTTCAACCATGCACCAACAATTGCCTAGTACTTCTTCAACCGCCGGTTTCTTTACGACGACTTTTCTGATCGTCCCTAACCCATGTCCACTAACAGCGTTTCCGGTTAAAGTTGCAATGTATTTGAACGAAAAACGCCCAATAATTCAACAAACTTTCGCCCAACCCAACAATTAGACTTCTATCGAATTCGCTCAACTGGAAGCAATTTTCATGTGCCCATACTCTAGGCATAGTCATACCGTCAACGTTGAATATGATAAGAGAAAACGATGAAAATTGAATCAAGATTCAGAAGAAATGCACTTGACATAAGTATCAGAAAAATCGGCAAGAAGTGCCAGATATGCCTTCCACATCCATTGCTACAACATTATAATCAATTAGCTTAGTTATACATGTCTGTCAAAACTTGGTTAAAGAATTCTCACCTCTTATCGGTGTTGGAATGTCCATGTCATCTAGCATATTTGAGATCTTTTAATAAATATACTATTCTTGTCATTCGTTTGCAGATGATATCTAAAGCCTTTTCTGCGTGTAACTGGGGCCCAAGAAAAACTACTCATTACGAAGAATGGAAAAAATTCAAAGAAGAAAAAGAACAGGAACGAAATAATATGTTCGTATCACCGACAAAACGTAGAATAAAGGTATTTTTTAATCTAATATAGGTTTAAATTGTACATAGGTTATTTCAATGAATTTTAAACAAAGTTGTTTTATACGATGTGATAAGAGTTACTATAATGTATAATAATAATAATTATGATTAAGGATACAATTTAGCAATAAGAAGAGGATTGGATCAAAGTCTACTTTAATTTTTCTCTCATAAAAGCTGTACGTTGCCAAGATGCAAGAAAAGCACCTGTATTTATAAAATGACTTTTAACATAATCCTTTTCTTGTTACGATTATTACAAACTATATGATATTTCACACGTTGTTATAGACTATGTATCTTTTAGTACTATGTACTACTACTACTGCAATATAAATTATGTTGCCATTATTAACGCATGTGATTTAAGAGGTGATATTTATAGGATTAGTTGTAAATAAGAGTACATACATATACATGTATTTAGATTTCACTTGTTTAATGAGTGTTCGATAATTTTACTCAAACTGACTACTGAATTGAAGGCTTGAAAAATACTTAAAATTAACACGTTAATACTTTGTATTAGATTTATATGTTTAGTATTTCCAGAATAATTTCTTTTGCTGATCGCTATATAGTTTACCGGAAACTTAAAAAAATAGTTCATGGAAATCCGTCAGCAAAATAATGGCAATCGTTAGTACCATACTTACTACAATATTCACTTACAACAAAATATCAAGCTAAACTTAGTATGCGTAGGCTATAGTGAAGATAAAATCATCTAGCAACTGAGCCGAATTCTTGCAGAAAACAGTAACATTTGCTTTTCTTTTATTTTATTTAACAATATTTGACAATTTCTCGAACATATAATGTAGCATTAACTCTAGTATATTCCATTCGAGTGTGAATAAAATGTAAGAGCTACGTAAATCTGCAATGATTTTTAATTAATTAGATTATCAAAACAACCTATTAGAATATTTTAGTAGATTTATGTGCATAGTTTCTACTCTTTGAATTATTACAATACCTAAATGTTTGTATTACGATTATTTATATTTGCAATATATTTCTTAAATCTCACTAATTAATTTATTTCTTCTTCAATACTTTACAAACTTGTAAGATTGTGTACATTACTTTGTATTATTAAACTAAAAGGATAGATATTAAATCGTCTACACTTCGTGATTATTAAAAGCACAAACTTGTAATTTTTTTTAATTAAGGCAACGGCAAATTAATTACTAGTATTTATATCAATCACATTGTAGTTAGTGTATTGTTGTATCCATACTTATTCCTACTGCAATATCGTTGACCAACATAAATATAATTTAATTTCTTTACTGGATATGCAATATAGACTTTACCATAAAAGTGACTAGAAAACAATACCTAGCATAATAATGCTGCTAAATACAGCTGGTCATGGTATTGGTGGAGTCATTCACGGGAAAACGATGAGAGAAGAGAGAAGAATGCTAACGCACTGGCATGCTTCTGCCTATCCGCCATCATCAATGTTGTTTCGAGCGATTTTTCTACTCAACACATTGCATTTCCCTCTCGGCTACTATCATCGTAAACTAGACTGTTGGTTTAGATACTCGATGCAACGAGCAGGAGATGTCATATTGATCCATGTAGGTACTAATAATGCAACCTGGATGACCAATAAACTCCTTCAACCGGAACGGCAATCGATAGAGTGGAAGCAGACTTCTTCGCCAGCAAAGTCCAATGTCAAACTTTCGTTAACCCTTAGAGAAATCACGTGTGCTGTTTTCTGTGGTAAATAATTCTTATTGTAAAACGCTTAGAAAACTGCGTCATGCAACGTGTCTGTGCTATGTCACGTTAGTAGTGTGCGGATTGCTAACGACAGGACAACTTCTGGGAGGCCTTAGCTGAGACGAATTTCGTTTATATCTTTCCTCTCTGGCTAATAGTTGGATAATGACAACGAGGTAAGAAGCAGTTGTTATGACATAGTTCATATCGCTGGTGACATCCTTTTGCGAAAATGAGATAGAAAAACATTAAGACAAATGCCTGAGAAGTAGTGATAACTAAAAATATTTTAAGGCTTGTTCAGAATATACTATTACCTTTTGGAACTTACTTTCTACTCAATATCGTGAACATGCATTCACTGAAAAACTATTTTTTTTAATATCTCAGTGTAATGTTAAAAATTATCACCGGTTTTGAACTTTTGAGTTTTTCAAGAAGGCATCGTCACGCTTATAAGATTTGCTTGTTAACACTTAATTATAAGTCATTCTAATGTTATTTAATCGCCTTCCATTGATTTTAGCTGCAGAAACAATCTCCTCGTTATGTTCGTTCCAAAATACATGTTTCGTACTTGATACGATATATACATATGTTCTAATATGTTTCAATACTCCTCTTTGTTTGTCCAACATAAATTTTATCACAATTATCCCATACAATTTGATATAAATTTCAGACCTTTGCTTGATATCCGGTATATATGTAGAATAGCCTAGAGGGTTTCTAAGTGTTATTTGACATAAATGTTTACGGGAAATGACGATATAGAGCACTAAAAATTCTATTAAGTACCGCCCTAACTCATTAGACAACAATTTGAAATTTAAAATGTTAATATCAAATCCCACTATTAAAAAAAAATGTATTACTTACCCAATATTCACAAACCAAGAAGCCGATAGTTCCCAGCATTAACTTTCTAAGATATAAATTATCTATAAATAAATATTAAACTAATAGAAAGGGAAATCCGAATATCGTTCGGCGCGTTTATTCACTTTCCCTACCAATTCTAAAAACTACGGAATATTTAGTTATTTTTTTTGTTTTTAGTTTTAAACAATGTGGAGGATGAAAAGATTGCAGAATATGAAAGATTAACCAATTTGTGCACATTTCAAAATTACATTCAAATAGGTAAGGTATGGTGATTGGAAATCCATTTTCTCATTTTATTGCGAAACTATTCATGGGTGAATTTGGATGAGGAAAAAATCTGTGTCTTGCTAAGCACATGCAATTTTACGGATAGTTATTTGTTAAATTTTCTAGAGGAGTTGACATTTTAAAGGTCTTTTAATTTGATCTGATGTCCAGATTTCACCGTGTGCTCTACTACATTGTATCATCAAAACAATAGTACTTTATATGTTCTCTAACAAACCTCGTTCCGTTATAAACGTTATCACAACCATTACAAGCAATGTTGTAAATTCCAGGCCTTGGCATAATATCTTATTTTCTTTATTTTTAAGACTAGCTTAGAAGCTTTTTAAATATTATTTGAAATTAAAAACACATTCATATTTTGTTGGTGCAAAGTAAAGCAAAACCCTTACGTGCAATGATAAAAGACATTAACCTATTAAGAACTGACCTAACTGAATCATCAACAATTTGAATTTTAAAGTATTAGATTCAAATCACACTATTCCACAAATGTATTGCCCATCCGAAATTTCTTATGTGCAAAATATTATCGTTATATCACTGTAATCTAAAACTGAGCATCAAATATGCGGATGTAACATGTGGACTTTAGAGAACGTGATGAATACGTAGATGTTACATTGCATGCTCTGACGCTCTGTTTCCGGATTATACTCCAAGTACAAAGTTTCATTATCCGAAATAACTGTATAATGTTTTTTGCGCACGATTTCTTGTTCAGTTTTTCCAACCGTGTTTTATATGGTCTGTCATTGTTGTTTTTGGCTGTTCGTTATTGAAATTATTCATCACATCTTCACCCCCACCTTTGAATCTCTTACGCTACTGAAATGCACCCGCCTTCTTCATAGCATTTTCACCAAATACCACTTACAACAATTGTAGTATTATTCCAGTGTTCATTCAAAGATGTCAAAACACGAAAACTTGTATTTCGATACAGTATACTACTTGGCTATTCTGGGAATTAAATTGTCACACCTTGTACCTAGCAGCACCTTTTTCTTGAAAAGGTGAATTAACATTTAATTGAAACACTTTTACAGAAGGGAAATATTAGCTGTAATTTTACATATCGATGAAATGTAAACAGATACACCAAACTTAACTTCTTAGTGTGGCCTCCAATAAATGTGAAACTTAAAATTATGTTCTATATATATATAAAAATGTAAATTATTAAGACTCATTTAAATACTTTAAAAATAACTGTACTGTTTCTCGTCAAGATCCCTCAAGGGCACATTTTGGTAACAGATTTCGCTCATTGTAAGAAAAGGTGGTGGCCAAGCTATTACAAGCTAGCTAACTATGATAAACAATAGATTTGAAGATACTTGTATTTATTATTATTATCAATTTTAATAGGTTTGGATTAGTTGCTTACTCCATCATTTCGTTAACTAATTAATTTGCAACTACACAAACGAAAACTATATACACTTATGCATACCTGATGGAAAATATGTTACCCCGCCAATCGTCTGGATACTGTCGGGTCAATTTGGTACGGCTGATGAACTTCAGGTACATGGAAAATGTGCACCCTTAGTGAATCTGGGGAACCGTAGTAGTAGGCCATGCGCGAGTCTCTTTACCCAGGATCAGAGGCCAGTGCTCGGCTGCCCACCCTATCAAACGGAACGCGTACCGTCAAGGAAAACAAACCAGATACGGAAATTCTTGGGAGTTCAAATTTCTCGTACGTGTTTATTATCTCTCACACATTCTCCGTTCTTCGAAATCGGTAGCATAAATTACGAAAGAATTTTATTTCAACCTCCCTTAAAAACAGCTTATTATTTTAACAAATTTTACTTAAATAATACATTATTCGAATTTTACATTTGTGGCATTTTATATCCGTGCAGTACTTTTCGTTAATTTTGTACAAATAAGAACATTTCGGGTTAAATAAAATTATCTCAAGATTTTTGGAACTCCTCTTTAAATGGTATGTAAAGGAATAGTGAACATCAAATTGTGCCGGTCCAGGACCTTCTAACTACCAGTTGCTTCTACTATCCCTACAGTTTTCCTTACACGTACAAAAGATAAGAATATTTTAAACAAAGATATTCTATTAGTACGCGTGCCGTGCCGTCTTGCTTAGAGTTCAAATTTAATCAGTAGGTAAGTGCAACATCTTTTATTGTTCTTGAATATTTCTTGGTAGTGCACTACCAACTTTATGGAATTATATGCTTTTAGGGGTCATAAATAGTCTGATAAGGGATTACGTACGTGTTATTATTATGTGATTAACGCTAATAATTACGGAATAATCACACATAGTATAGTATCTTTGGCAGGTGATGTTTATATCGGCGACGTTATCATTAACATCATAAAAATTATTCCTCATTATCATAAAAATTCCTATCATTCAAATGTATGTGGATAAATCAAGTAATATCTCATAGAAACGGGTTTGCACGTTTAGTAAAGTAACTACCGCTTCAATTCGTTCTTTATTTCACAAAATGCGAGTAAAATTATTTCCTTCCAAATTTCAAACTATCTTATGACTGGAAGGTTGCAATAACTATGAATTTACTAAAACTTAGGCTCCAATTACACAAGGAAATAAATATAGAATTAAAATCTAAGAGTATTTATTTTACTCCTACATAATCTTCAAGTTAAAAACATCTCATTACGAGAATTATATTAACACGTTAGATAACTCTAATACACATTTAATTATTGCTTCATATAGCCCTAAGTATATAATATAACATATAGTTTCTAACATTATTTTCACAAGAGTCTTTGCTAATAATCATTTTTTATTTACCTACTTGTTATTCCCTTTAAATGGCTAAGATAGAATACAATATAAAAATTAAATATAATTTGTTACCAATAAACACATGTAAAGCAAGTCCACGACTAGGGTCTAGTATTACAGGAGACACGTGCGTGTCAAACGTGAATCCATAAATCGGCTCAATCAAAAAGAAACGAAATCATTCGTACTACATAGTGCTATTTCTCTTACGTAATATGCAATACTATATAATTATTTCGTATATTATACAGTACGCTTGACTAGATACATACGTCACCGCATATCTACAGTCTACGATGCAATTAAGCATTAAAATTTTGTATTGTACTAGTTTTTCTAACAATGGATTATTACTTAAACGTTTACACCAGACGTTTCACTCGAATTACTTAAAATAAAACCAGGATGCAATTAGTACAATCAAGAGAATGATACAAAATGAACTAACTCTCAACACAGCCTAACGTACTGAAATAAAATACAATAAACTGATGAAATATTGCCAAAAACATGTGATTTATTTTCGCCTGCTAATCTGTGCAATGCTATATAAATACTTGTTAACTAAATTTCAGTTTACTCATACATAACTTCTTACTAGAGCATTATGACTCGTTGAATTTATCTTGGAGTTTTGTTATTCAATAATTTTAAACGGTTTTCGTTCGAGATTTTTAATTCTGTTGAAAAAGTGATTAAGGGATTATACATTTTTCGAACCTGTAATACTACATGTTTATTCTAGTAAACAACGATTGCGGAATTCGTAACGTTAGTTTTTGTTCTGGAGAGTATAACATTGATGCCCCATTTTGTCTTGTATTTTTCGTCAAACACTCGCGCTTCTAGGCATATAAATACGGCATTTGCTTTGTGTAAGATCACACTATTATACATGTAAGTATAACTATTTTCCCGAATCACCGATAAGTACTCATTGGCCTGGTAAACATACAATAGCAGTAATAATAAAAAGGAAAAGTCACCAAAAATATAGTCTGGCCACTACAATTAGCGGACCCCAATCTCATAAGAAAGTGGCGGAGTCCAAGTTCAACAAAACATTTATGTTGGTACATTCATTCCAAGTGTGGATCAAAATTAGCGCAGAAGCTTTAAATACATTAGCGAACAGAATGCAAAAGCTATGCTGAGCCGTAATAAGACAGAGATATTTTTTTTACGAAACCACCATTCACTTGTGTGTGTGTTTTCTTTTTTTACTATTACAATTTTGAACAATGTGTTTTGAAAGATTCTTGGTTGTAATTACAAGCTTCAATGTGCAGCTGCATTTCGGTTTTTTGGTTCTGTGCCGTGTAGAAATATTACACAACTTGAATTGTTTACATTCAATCACTCACATGTGATGTGTGCTAATTTTCCTTGATACCATGAATGTATCTCAAACACGAATTTTAACTCTCTATTATTATTAACTATTGATGCAATGTTTAAAACTGTACTCTTTTTTTAATTAGAGTATGCAACTTGCACATTTCATTCATTTAGCCTCGCAAGCGAAAAGGGATGACGATATTTTACACTTCTCTGAAGATGTATTGAAACTTAAACCGCGTTGAGAGACGTATATAAATTTTAAGAAGACTAGGTTGAAAACTAAAGTAAAGTTTTAGAAATTCAGCACTGCCACAAATGTTTTAACCCATTTATCTATATCGGAGTTTCTTCAAGAAGTTACAAATGCAAGTAACTGCATACATGCTGTTTGATATTGCTTCAAAAAATCTTTGTGATAAATTAATTTAAAAATATAACGTTGAAATTAGTTGGATACTTTATCTTATTGAGTACAATGCCTACGAATCTTTACAATAGAGTGATAACGAAGATTATTACACACCTCAGGTCGCTATAATAGTAAAACAAAGTAATTTGAGATCTTATCGCTATCTATGACGGTGGATATTTTACGATAATATACTATATAATTGGCAGCGATTCGGATGATTCTTTTCATCCAATAAACATGATGAAATATCGCTTAGTATGTAGTAAAACACGAAAATTCGTTTTTAATTTCTGCTTTAACTTTACAGGCAATTGCATAGCAAATGTTTCACCAACTGCAATGCTGCTCATATATCCATTACGAATATGAATTTTCATCAAGTAGAGCTCGAATCAATTTTTTTAAAATGTATATTCTGATACTGCTGGCACTGAGTATCCTAGTAGAATACACTATTAAGTGAATGTTAGATTATTTCCCTGAAGTCTTTATTTTTTGAAATATATGGCTTTTTTATTATACACTATTTATAAACATTTTAACTCGAACAATATTTCCTCAATACTTTTTGATATTCCGATGAATAATAAATCTAGGCTAGTTAGGCTACAATAGAACCAAGAATAGTTTAATCCAATGTTTCTACGAGTACGTGCTTTCATATGTGTCGTTATCTAAAAAAGCAAACTTTTGTATTTTATTCATTTCCTCCTGGAGTTAATATTACCTACCCATATACATACACATGCACTATGCAGCATGTAGTCATGGACGTACCGAGGCTTTATGACTGCGTAGTAAAAGTCACTATAAAACTGCAGATCTTAAATATAACAATTTAATGTACAATAGAAAAGCGGGTCCTTAAATTGGCAAAGAAAAGGCAGAATTAGGTGTTACTATTATAGAATGTTCTAGGTTTTTTATGTAAACAGTGGTATAACTAGAGTTGGTGTCAGCCTCCGTCATAACTAGACTACTTCAATAGATAATGAAGGAGGCACGGAAGAAGATGTACGCATCTCTTTTACAACTACCCACTAATTAAATAAAGATACAGTAATCTACAATGTTGTTTAAAGTGGTAAATTAGAATAACTTATGAAGAACAATGAAGATAATCTCCAAGCAATATCTGGATTTTTCTTCAGAAATCAATGGTACCATTAAAATCTTTCTAAATCGTGATATATAAATATGAAATAAAAAAGGAAATATATAATATTAAATTATATTCTGCATAAATTACTTGCATATTGCTATTCCCATTGATAGCTGCTGTTCAACTGTAAATTACATAACAATGAATTTTTTATTGTTAAATAAATAAATTGTTGTTGGTCATGATCAAGAGACATCATTTTTTACCGCCGAACTATATTCTGCGGTATATTTATTTTAATCAGTACAATAATTGTTAAACAAATATCTTGCCTTTGAAATAAGCTGGATAAGATCTCAGAAAAACATACAGCAACTTACGTAATAGAAGCGGAAGTATATGTCGCTTAATTTGACAAACTTTGATGAATTTAGACGTTCTAATTGGCTAAATTACAAAGAGCGGTCAGCTTTTAATTAGCCCTAAGGAATGTGAATACGAACGTGCCTAAGTAACCATATCGTTTGTTAAACAACTTCTGTTGTAAGTTTTTAATGCGATTTCATTTTGTACTTAGAAGTTCAATTTCCAAAGCTTGCCATATTAGTTTTAATATCATATAATCTAAAGGTAACAAGTTACTTGGGATATATCATATCTTAAGTTGAATAATTGCATAAAATTCGTACACGTTTTGACGCTAATCATGCAAATATTTGTTTTGACAAAAGTAGGACAATAATCGAAATAAGTAACATGTAAAATAGCGCACGTAACGATATCTCAATAAATTTGGTAACTAATTTAACGCCCTTTGCACTTGTATTAGACAAATTTTCCTACCCGTATAATACTCGACACCTGCTGAACTCTTACATATGTTAAAAGATTAATTTTTCCACAGTAATCTAAAATCATGCGGTGGATGATTCTTGGCTTTATACTTTTACGACTGCAGCACATTAAATTAAAATTACAGTGAAAATCATTTGAACGTGAAAATACGTATAGGCTCTAGTAAAATTTATTAAATAATCCACAATTTTACTAAATTATTTCATATTTCCAAATCTAGCACGTGTCATGAAACAAGCGCAGGCAGATTACTTCTTTCAATAAAACAGAGACAATTATTCACGCATATCTTTAAGAATGGCAGATAAAGTGCGAAATTTTATTCCAATAAGTAAAGATTCATTGCAAAATAATCATCACCTGTATATGCCAGAACCTGGTAAAGAAAGTAAAGCACTTGCTTTTAATTTTTCAGTAGCACAGAATGTACAACTTTCATCGTATGGTTTGAAAATATTCTTACTCCAATTTCACGAAACGCTATGAATTGGAAAATTTGACTGCTACATTAACAAATGTGACCGGATTATATGCAAAGTGCATATATTGTATTTTATTTATTTATTATACTTTAGGTATCTATGTAGATGTATTACACTGATTACAGTTAATTAGCGTTAACTAAGTTTAATCAGTGTAAAACATCTACAAATAGACGTAAAACATAATAAACAAATAAAATAAAATATATGCACTTTGCATATAATCCGGTCTCTATTAATGATGGATAAAAGTATAATGTAACGAAAAAGACGAGCTTCGCATAAAAGAAATACACCGTAACAAGCGGTTTACCTGTACGAAGAAAGAAAATATTTCTTAAATTACCAAGTCCGACAACAATCCATGAGCACAGAAGATAACTAACTATCTAAGTCTTCATTTACTGTAACTTTTCTGGAAATTACCAATACCATTGTAAAGAGCGATTTTTAAATAAAGGTGCGCGAGATCACAAATGCCGCAACGGTCTCAACCAAACTGGTACGCAATATTTTGCAACATTCAGTTATGAAAAAACTAACCCCCAAATACGAACGCGTATTACAATTTGAGATGACTGCATGAATAAGTTCAAATGAAATCTAAGATAATTTTTTCGAACATATGCTATCATGGATGAAACCTGAGTACATCGTTATACTCCAGAAGTAAGACATGGTTAAGTAGCGCATTTCTTCTGGCGAATGTACTCCATAGAAGATAAAATCGCTTTTTCGGTCAATACAATTATAGCGACATTTTTAAAGATTGTATAGACGTAATCTCTATTGACGATTCAGGAATGGAAGATGATAACCGGCCAAATCATACTGGTGTATTGACATGTTTCGATGCTGAACTGAAGAAAAAATACTGTATTTAATTGTATTCCATTAGAAAAATGCGCCGTTCCATTCATTCACTATTGCAACCGCTAAATTTATCGAATTAGGACATGTAAACGTAAAAAATCTCTGTTGGAAAGAGATTCCGAAAAAGTCAGGAGAAAATAGACAAAACGAATGCCTATTTCTATAATTATACCATTAATATTTCACTGAAAAGTCTCTGCCATCAACTTGCCCTCGTAAGAAAATCTAATGAGTATAACTTAGTAAAACTACTAAATTTAGTCAAACAAAAGGTTTGGTTACTTTCAAAAAGTATATCCGAAAAGCAACAACCACTCAGCTGATGATAAGAAAAGAGAGTATTATTCTGGCAATCTTTATACATAATAGTATATTTACTCTTTACTATAACGGTTCAGAAATGCTAGTGCATTATTTAGTTCACTTTTTAACAAGTCTCCATTTCTTTTCCTTCTCATCAAATCGCTCTTTCGTCTAACCATACACATGAGCTAAAGATAATAGAGAGATATTTAGAATTAGTACTTTCTATTCAGAATACTCAGTGGGTTTCAGAACACCGTGTATACATTTTTTTATATTTTTAAAATATCAGATGTATTTTAGAACTTTGGATGCATCGACCTTTGTTATGTATCCTATTTTTTAATTTTATTCATTTCCTTCGGGAAACTTCCTTGTGCACATCATACCTGTAAGATTTAAGTTTTTACTGAATTTGTAATAAATTTAAACAACACTTCGCTTTCCGGTTACAATGAAATAAAAACTGTGGGTAACAAATAAATCGAATAGGGTAAATAACCGTATTAATATGTGCATCGGTTTGATGATAAGAGAGCCTGCATCTGAATTAGCAACTCAGGTGTCGTGCATTCGAAACTGGTGTCTGTCTATGTACTAGAAGTGCGATTCGCCATTGGGAAAATAATTAAAGCGCTTTACCCTCTACGATGAGGGGGTAAAGCAATAAGGCCGTGGAACGTTTTACATCCACTCAAGGCTTCTGCAGTCATGATATGCTAAACACCTTATACCCAGGTTGGGCCATTCACCACACAAAAAAGGAAAAAAACAACCACTTTTGATATACTTCGTGTGTTACAGTATACCATAGCGAACAAAACAAAATATCTATCCAGAATGAAAACCATATAAACGGATATTTAGCAAAATAATCCTGATGCTAGCCCAGCATTTCGGCAAGTTTAGAATGAAAAATAAACATATTCAGGGGATTGTATCAAGAAAAAATATGCAAACTTATTTTTGAATTCTTAGAAAGCCACAAAAGACATCAAATAAAACTGTAATCACCAAACTTTAATGTTTATGATAATTCAATAATAATCCAAATCTCTTATTCAATTATTTATCGGAACTAAATGTAGTGACTTTATTGGATTTAAATTTATACATATGTTCTTAACTGCTGAAGGTACTGTAATTGTTGCTCGGCGCCTGCATCACTTGTCACCCATTTCCTTTATAGGCGTTAACTCTAGTACTATTATAAAGAGTATGTACTGCGAAATCTACCTGTATCAACAGATGCCGCTTGTAAGGGACTTTATAGTTTTTTCCACATATTCCTAATGCCTTTGGAATTCGTCGCCTTCACCATACTGTCCAGTTTGTGCGAAACCAATTTAACAGGCGACATGTCTGACGATTGAGGCGATCGGACCATTCATACTATTATCTTCTCTTACTTTTCTGCTAAGAACCTTATTTACAATCTTAAATCGTAGGTCTTTCTTCTTCTAGAAAAAAGAACCATTTCTATAGAAGTGAGTACCACATGGTATTACACAATCACGTGATGCATCGAAATACTTTCCTTGACCTGCTTTCTTTAAAAAATGTAATAGCTTTCCGACTTCATTGTTATCCACAAACATGCTACTACCTCCACATTTGAAAGTTGATGCTACATAGACTTGTAATACCTTTTCATCTTTTGCTGTTAAGTCCCAATAAGTTTAACCTCATGAATGTGTGTCTGGAGAGCACGTATTGTCGTATCCTAGTGATAAGTTACTTAGTGTAACCTTTTCTCCTTACTTCCTCTCCGTAAAAGTACTACGGAGAGAAAATAAGCTAGTAATAATAGCTACCCGACCGATAAGTCAAACTGTTTTGCTGAAAACCGGTAAATTCCTATTTATATGGAAAGTATGAAAGCATTCGCAATTTCAAGTGTAGCTAACCACTGGTTTCATCAGTATTAGTAATAATTTCCTTATCTCGGGTAGATCTAACTGTATTCTACTGTAGTGAATATGTTTTTTTTTTAATTTTCCCCCGTGCTGTAATTTGTATTGAATATCCTTCACACGAAGTACACATTGTTTCTTTTTCAGTAAAGTATAACTCTGTAAAGGGTATAGAGAAACCGGAATTGTATTTAAGAGATTCACTATTCATTTCATTTCAAAATTTGTAAACATACATAAATTTCGATAACATTGCCCGAATGACACAAAACCTTGAATAATATTATTGTATGCATTGTGTAGCCGTTGTCTATATATTTTATTCTTCTATAAACAGCACTTACTTATTTTCTCATTTTTGCAACACGTTTCCATATTTTGCGTGAGGAGGGGAAGGGTTACTATACATAGAGGTACTTATATCTATTTTTATCTGATATGATAATCAATCACCACAACCTTTAATATTACACTATTTGGTGACAGGATATCTCTGTGAGTATTAAGAACGTATTAAATAAATATGAAGTTTGTATTCAATAGATAGTTCCCTCGTCGTTTACTTTCTTAGCGTGCATTTAGACAGCTTAAAATAAATACTCGTCTCGAACTGCAACATGACCGCGTGCAGACTTCTTGTAACTTCATAATAAAATCAGAATTAGGAGAATTTAACGTACCGCTGCATAGCGTTTAACATACTTAGGCATCGTATGTTGTAGCGCCCCTATTAGTAAAACACTTATCCTACACCATACTTCTGCATATGCAAATTCATACTGCAATAATTGCAGAAATTTAATGTTTTATTACTATATATTCTGAAAGTAACGTGAGTTGTGAACGTTAAGGTACCTATATCAATCTAGGCTAAGATGCATCTCACTGGCACAATATTAGTACATTATGCCGTTATCTGACGATAATTAATAGCAATCTATAATGGTAGAGACACATTACTTGTAATGCTCTAATTATGTTTGAGGCAATAAGTTATTAATTTTGTAGTATTATGAATTATTCATGTTTAACCCTTGCTGCAGATAATTTCCTTGAATGAATTAAGTATTTCGTACAGTTGTACCTTTAGCACGTACTGGATAAAAATATACAATAAGGTTTGTTCCGTTTCTTTTTAATATAATTATGGTACAGCGGAATCCCGATAACCTGAGTGTCCGATTAAATGAGCATCTCCAAACGTAAACAGCCAAACTGGTACGCGTGTATTCGGAACACGAGAAGAATATTTTGCCTCAATAACGTGAACATAAATGAGAATTCGTTTTATTCCTTCTGTCGGTAAATTTAATGACTTTGTATTACACCGCCATATATTCGGAGAAAGCACTTCTTTTATTAGATAATGCCCTAAGTCATACGCTAGAAGAGCAACTTTCATATTATGATGGTTTAATTCATGTTATGTATATGCTATCCAGTGTAACACCTTTAATTTAACCTATGGACCAAGCATAATAAGATTGGCCAAACTGCATTATCGCTTTATATTTTTTATGTTGCTGCTAATAAATCAAAACATATTAATGTTATTATCAAGCAATATCAAGGATGCAATTTTAAACTTATCTCGAGTATGGAATAAATGGAACAACCAATAATTAAAAAATATTTTAGACGGCACGAGGACGATCCTTAAGATAACATACTCCTGGCAACACTTCGCCCAGAGCTGTGAAAGCTAAATAGCATTGTAGAGACTAACTTTAATTTGCTAAGTCAAATTCTACTACAAATGATCAACAGGTCATCATCATTCTGATGATTCTGGAATCGAATGTGCTACAGATCAAAACAAAGGCTTGTTTAAGGCTATAGACAAAATAAGCTACGTAGGAGCAATTCGTATATTTAACAGAGATTTGGAATGGCCTGAGCAAATGAATGCTAATGACAGTCCCTAAAAAATATGTGAACCTGCTACTATACTTTCAACTAAACAACGTTTCCATCAAACAAAATTGGATTACTTTCTAAAGAAAAATTAATTACACTTATTATTTTAATTTTTTCGATTTTTAAATAAAATGTGTTTTAAGCATATGTGTTACACACTTAAATTAGCTTTTTTGCCACCATTGGTTGTGATTGACTTTGTCCAGTAACAAGAACTTCTCAAATATATTAACTCAATCATCCATAATTAGTTCACGTTAAAGAGACTGTACTGTATTGACTTATGGATATAAATATGTAAAACTAAAAAACTCCCAAACCTCCGAAATCGAACTATTATTTATTTTGGGAAACAATATTTTTAATAATAGCCAAAACCAATATTATACTGGTGTAGACTTCCGTAACCGCTCTCTGAAACGACTCGGTTTTCGGATTCGTAATGTTCATCTGAAAGAAAGTTTAAAGCGATAACTATCTCCATTGATATATGAGTTGATAATTACCTTAACGTTGTGTATTTTGATATTTTTAAGTCACTGTAGATTGCGACATGTTAGATATTAAATGCGTACCGTATGTATGTATATAATCCTAGGCGTAATTTTGAAAATTAGTAAAGCTATTACTTTTAATACCGCTGATACACTGTATTAATATCGCCGAGTTATACTTATTGTAGTCTTTTTTTAATTACTTCAATAATTCATTATTCCAAATATCATTTCAACTTGTAACGGATTTACAAATTAATTAATTAAACGTGATTGTAAGTAATAGAGTATTACTGAACATAACATTAAATAGTATCTCAGACTTTCACGGCCGTTTGTCATAGTCGTAACGGTTGTCGGGTTCCGCCGTGGTACTAAGTTTCTTGTCCCTGACGTTTCGCGAACAACCGAGGCATTGAAAATTCGAACCGCAGTTGTCAGGGACAAAAACCTAGTGACACGACGGAACCCGACAACATAACATTATTCTAAATACGTATGTATGTACATTGTGATAAAGACGGTGTACCATATATTAATTTAAATATACTTCATAGGTATAACTACCTAGTCCTACACAGCCCTACACATAGATTTATAGTTTTTCTTATATTTTCTTATATCAAGATATACCCGTAGCTCCAAATATTATGATTGCAGAAGTTCAAATAACATACTTGCTTGCGATAATTTCAAATTACATTGTGCTGGAAGGAAGTTTTACAATTCGATCCTCATATATCAATCTAGTTCATACAAATATACACGAAAGTGTAAAAGAAGAAAGGACAAGTTTTTGGTTTCAACTAAATACCAGATAAATTTACGTATGTTCGATAACTTAAATTATAAGGATCGAAGGGAAAATACTGGGGAATGCTGTCAAAATTGAACTGAGAGAAGCTAATGAAACTGTTTGACAGTGCTCTAAGCTTTCCATTTTAATTTAATTCTTCATCGGGGAGGTATCCCTATGAGACACTTAACAAATCGCAAAACACCATCCATTAAGTTACTTTTAACTATACATATATACACATTCAAAATATTGGTTGAATTAAAAAATATATTAATTATAGAAATCTTAAAATTTGAACGGACAAATTTTGTCAAAGTTAAAAAAATCGCGAGAAGTAATCATTATTACAAGGAAACGTATCCGCTAAACTGAAATTAGTACGATTAGAAACCAAAATACTATATAGCAAAAAGTTAGAATAGTAAACACTACTGGGAAACAAACAATATTACATGAATCCAAGTTTCATCAACGGTTATATATCGCCGCAGAAACTTTTTAGATTGCACCGATATACATCTAAACACCGTTGCCAACGGGTCACTGAAAGTTTTCTCATGCGTAAGCGTTCGTATGCGGTAATCGGTACGTACTCGTCCGTGATGTTCACCATCTCTACAATATCTCTAACGTTTACTCTGCAATCAAACATGATGCCATTGATTTTGCTGATTTATTTGTTTTTTTTTTCAAGTCATCATAGATCTTGAAAAAGAACATCGAAATGTGATAAGATCATTTCATTGATCTGATGATATTAGATCTTTCTCAAAGTTCATAATTCTTTTGGAGTGTGACTCATATCATAATGTGCTTCAATAACCAAATCAAATAACAGTAATATTAATCATGTTTACTATTTGAGCAGATCTGAATGTACAGATCAGCAGAGTTGTCGTACAGGTTGGGCAATAAGTAACGTTTTACGTATGATAGTATTATACTAATGACAACATTTATGAAGAACGTCCTCTTTATATCAAAGCTTTTCCTAGACGTGTTTTGTGTAGTGAGCAATAAATGTGCTCCTATCACATTCAAAGTGTATAAAAACTTACGGTCCCCGACTACATTTCGCAAACTGTGTTTTGCTAAAGATGTTGAGAAAAGTTCCAGAAAATTCGATCTGCCTATTGCATATTATTTACTTTTAAAGTTATAGTTACAAAAGGTATCATATTGATTTTTATAACACATTTTTATGTAGGCAAAAAACCTCTTGTGTTACTGTGGAATCATGTCGTCAGAACAGTTTTCTAGAAATGTTTGACGACGTAGTACTTGATAAATAATATGCGACCAGTACTTTTTCCTAATCATTTAACTCCTTGCCGATAGCTTCCACCTGCCCCTCCGCAAAACACGCATATTGTTCGACATAGTTCCAAGCGTTTGGCCACTGAGACACTTTATCTGAATTCGTATGCCTTTTTGTCTCAGATTGTTTAAAGTCACTGATTGTAAATAATTTATAAGGAAGGCACCTGAAGTGTAAATCGCCGATTGTGATAAAACTTCAATTCGTGGACTCCATCGGGTTCAAATGCATTCTCCGTTACAGCAAAGATGCATACTTAACGAATGCAATCCGCCTCTGGAATTCGCTCTAAATTTCTTTTTCTAAAGGTAAAAATAGAGGAACTTGCAGTATTTAAGAAGTTCTTTCGGCTGGTATGTCTTCATGCACAGGGTGTTAACAATAGACGGAACAACGTCTATTTAATATTTATTAGAATTTCAGAAAACTCTTGTCATTCCCATATTTACCGTAAAATGATGTTTATGAAGGTAATTAGGTGATTTTGGTAATGATACAGAATATCCAAAAATAATGAACTTTTGCATACTTCCTTATTTTAAGAAGATATCTGTATATTATAGCGAAGTTGCATTGTAAACTAAAAATTTATCTGGTTTCAAATAACACACTAAATACCTAAATACCTGTAATGATTTTCGGGAGATTCACCTTTAGATGTACGAACACAGCTGCTTATGATTAATGAATTAGTAAAAAAATTTGTACATATACAATTTTGTTCTTATTAACACCATAGGAAAACGCAAAACAGTAAAATTATTAATAGCAGTTTTTTTATACATCTGCAATGATGTATAAAACTGTTATGATACAATAAGAACCCTGATAAATATAGGTGTTCACTAAATCACCTGGCGATAAAATTATGGAGGGACTAGAATGTGAAGAGATGGATCGTCCACATGTTGTAGAAATAGCAGTTATTGGACTTTTTAATTTCAAAATCTGTTGGGTTGCAAGGCTATTACTGTTATAATCATTATTATTATTATTGCTATTACTATTATGATCTGCTGTTTTATCGAAAATGTCAGAAACAATCTATAGCCGCTGGTGCTGTAGTGTTTGTTTATTTGTATTAGCTCTAAGAATATTTCTGCTCAAAGAGCTGTTTACTTATTAAAGAGAGTATTAGTCTCCAGGACCATGTTTTATCTGTTCAGAGTCTGGAATGCAAGTAGTTAAAAAACATTTTACAAACGACATTTAACAGTCAAACAAGTATGTTTATTGTTCGAACTGCCATTTAAGTAGCCAAATATCTACTGGCTCTGTTTTTTATTGTTCTAAGTCAAATTCGAACAGTTTTAAATATATCGTTACTGACATTTGCGTACCCAAAAAAACATACCCGTGTAACTTTACTTTATTTCGAGTTATTTACATTTGCTGCAAATATGTCACCAGACACTAACTAGTTGCAGCATCTGTAATGTTGCCATCAATCAGAATTTACAACAAATAGAATCGCATTTCATCTTCAAATTAGGTCACATAACCAATAATCATTGTTTAACATTGTATTCCACGAAGTAAGGATAGCAATATTTGCATTTGAAACTTTATTCTTTATTATTTTCGAAATCATTCGTATTTATACGATTATTACTACATACACTGAACCTTTTATATAATAAAATCTATACTTTATCATTTACAGGAACTTCTTCGTCGTTGACGTATATACCAAATGGTAAGGGTAACATATTAAGAAACTGATATATAAACATGATGAATGAAATATGCAAAAAAGTTGCTTGTCAATTATAACAAAAAAAATACAAGTATCGTTAGCAAAGGTACTACAAAGGCTGTATCTCTGCATTAAGCACTTAGTATTTGAACTGCAATCGAATATTTCTGGCGGCTAGTATACTAAATGGCTTGATTTCATTTTTTTAATCGTCTCACACATCTGATGTGTGATACAGTTTTTACATTCAATCGGTGACACGGTTGACAATGAGAGCCCACGTGCTCTCGAAACGCTGCCTTCCGCATAATTAATAAATTTGTGTGAGTGGAGTTTACTACTATACCTGTGAATCTGAAAGAATGCCTAGAAAATAACACCAAGATAAGAAAACGGTGTAAATACAGCGTTCTCGTGGTATTAGTGGAATCACTGCACGAGAAATACATGTGAAGAGACAAAAAACGCTAATACACGGACATGTTTCTGCTTACCCGGCGTCATCAGCGTGGTTTCGAGCGATTTTTTGCTCAATCCATGTAGTTCCCTCGCTGCTTCTATCGCCATGCAAGTCAATATTCCTGGCGCTAACTAGTGCCAAAAGAAAGAAATACTTGTCTACAAAATCAAACACATTGAAACGAGGTGGATACAGTTTCCCACCCTTCTCTAGTGGAATTCGTGGATTGCTCACTTGTATCGTAGAGTTAGATGCGACGATAGCAGTAGCGAGGGAATTACATGAGTTGAGGATAAAATCGCTCAAAAGTCGCTGATGACGCCGGGTAGGCAGAAACATGTCCGTGTGTTAGCGTTTTATGTCTCTTAACATGTCTTTCTCGTGAATTGATTTCACTAATACTATGAGAAAGCTGTATTTACAGCGTTTTCTTATCTTGGTGTTCTATTGCTATGTTGCAGAATATCATTTTACTATAAATAATAAATTGCATTACACGTTTTTAAGAAATCCCCTACAACAGAATTACGTTTCATGTCATGCACTATTTAAATTATTAAAAAAGACTTCAATAAGCGATATTAAAAAGGCATCTTTATAACGACTTCAAAATTTTAAAATAAACAACATTAGCCTTAATGTTTGTTTATTAACTTTACAAAGTACAAAGGATGGATTGTATCGGATTGATAATTCTGTCGACACGTAGAAGCAAAAGTGTTATCGTAAACAAAAATTCGGCATTCAACATTCTTTCTTCGAGACAAAAGATCAAATTTAAATTAAAACTGCAGCTACATATATAAATAAATTTGAGCTAATTGTCCGACAAACAACCAGAGAAAATATTAAAAAAGTAAAATATAGCTGTTATGAAAAGAATTTCTACAATTCGGAAAAGTAAAAGGGAAATTTGGAGCGACAAAAGATCAAAAAATTTATATGTATGTCCATATGTAGATACACAAATGAAAGGAAGATATTATTGACAGTAAGTAGAAGGAAATTGTGTAGTATTTATTCTGATAATTTCTTTCGTAAATATGTTTGATTATAGTTGTTTTAATTAGCTAGTTGTAAGAACAGCATATTTTAATGTAATGTTTCTAGTTTGCGTAATTCTTCCCCGTGATACGTTCTGAATGTGAAAAAGCATATTCACAAAACAACAAACTCTGTAAAAAACGCAGATCCTTTTGCATACATTCTTCATATTTACTGAACGAAATAAACGGACGCAATATTTTACAAGTATCACATTTATCATATCTCTACGTGAGGAAAAAGTACAATTTAAATTTCATGGCCGTGCTCATCCGAACATTCTGCACGGTCATATCCATATATCATAGTCACACATACAAGTTTCCTGTTGTATTGGGTAAAAATGTCGACAAACAGTTGAAAAACTTTGTTATCAAGCAATCGATGTTGTTGACCTGAGATATACATATGTTGTCGTCCCCATTTTCTTTTCTATAGTCTTTTACTCAGCTTTCGTTTATGTTTTTCTTTCATATCTAATCCAATTACTCATGCGCTATGCAATTTACTATAACAGGTTCTTGGATTGTAAACCACCACTTTTTATTTTTGAAATATAATTCTTAGTGCTTGGGATATTTTTTTTTTAATTTTTGTTGGAGGTACACTATACATAGTTATTTCTATATCTATATGACAATATGATTAGTGCAAGTACTAGTTTAAAGAAGTTTCTTTATCAGTATTCGTTGGACAGACGTAAATCTTTCTAGAATATAAAACTATATTGTTTACTTTTAATACAATGTATAATACAATACATATTTGAGTTAAAAATACATCTCAAAATGCTTAGAAAATAATACCTAACATAATGCTTAAATATAGTACTCATGGTATTACAGTTAGTCATTTTTGTTTGTCTAACAGTTGAAGTTTGAGGGGGTAAGTTCGATAAATTGAGACCGGTAAACGTTTTGGTTAATTACGAACTCCTGCTTTTGTGCCTCGCCTACCAAGTTATTAACAGATGTACACGTAATTCGGGACGATTGAATTAAAAATCTCGAAAGTAAGTGAAAATTCTTTAACTCAACAGCTCACGTTATGAAAGGAGTTTTATGGTAATTTAGACATCAAGTAAAACACAACACAAGAACTGCGTTCAGTGTATGACAAAACTTCATTACTTTGAAATACACAAATGTGTAAAAATCATGCAAGTAGTGCAACATATAAATTAAGAAGGAAGAGACGGAGAAGAACCACTTGTAAAAATGAAACGGATACCGTTTATAAAGACGTTTACTGTCTGTGCGAGAAAGAATTGCGAACAATAGTAAATCTACAGTAGGGAGTAAATGGATATGGTTAACCATGGATAAGACAATATGTAGATTCTGAAAGAAAACGTTATTTTTGTGTTAATATGTTTACTGAGTTCCCAGGGATTGTAACAGCATACTTTAGTAGCCAATAAAAGAGCGCACTAAATCAATGTACTGGCAAAGTAATTAAGTTTGCCAGTACCTTAATGGATGCCACAAAACTTTCAAATTTTACCACAGCAATTATTAATGACTGCTAGTGATGTTGATTCGGTTATGTTTCGTGCGAGCCATTTATTCAGAAATGTTTGTCCTTACTTGCTTACACATGTCATGCCTGCTTTATGCTTTAAGAGGAAGAGTTGCTATTGACCAAGCACCAACGGTAATCGGGGGAAAATATAGGAAAATAGTTTATGGGTGTTATAACATAGTTTATGTGACCCCAAAACAATACCGGTGTACTGGCGAGTGTATACATACACTACACGAAATTGTTGCTCCAAAGTAATGTTTAACAGCATCTTCATCTTTGGTGTCATTTTCTAGGCATTTCTTTAGATGTGTTCTCAACATACAGTTTTAAAGACCCGTTTATCAAACGAACGCCCAATACCAAGTCCAAAAACGAAAATACCGTCGTACGATCAAGCTAGACGAAAATTATAAGCTTTCTAGGAAAAACTCACATCAAATATAAAGAATGTGAAAAGATGTGCGACAAAAGAAAGCAAGAAAATTTACCGTCACACAATTATTACACGATGGAGTATATGACTGGAGGATGGATTTATTTTCATTTTCAAAAATCACATTATCGTTTTTATAACTTGGCATTAAAGAAGTAGCTACAATCAAGCAAAGCCAAATGCAATTCTAAAATACTAAGTTGCAGTAGATTTGTAAGCGATCTACAAATACTTACTAATAGTAACTGCAATAAATAAATTACAAAGCACTTCGTTATGTGTATCTCTATTGTTGAAAATTATAGATAACGTACGTTTATTAATTAAGTTTTATTCTTATTTATCTTTTTCTTTTCTCTTAGATTCTTCATTCCAACAAGGTCCAATCCCGTGAACTGTCCGTTTATTACGTATAAACAGTCTTACAGAAGTGACGAAAAGAGTTTACTATATTCAGTAAAGAGTAGATATTACAAGTTACGACAGATTTGTAATAATGCTACACCGATAGATCTGTTCAACAAATTCAGTGATCATTTTAAATATTTTTTTTTTCATAAACAGATATTTCCACGCACATGTCGCAAAGAAACAACTGTAGAGTCATATGTACATAGTCGTGCAGGTATATAATTGAGCCCATCCGAATTTTTTGTAATTATGTACTTATTGTCTAAGTTTTTCGCAATATTATGTTTACTATCATTTTATAAATGATTGGTATTTTTATTACACAAAGTCCCGCTATTAAGCAAGCCAAACGTTAACCCTAACTACACTCAATTTAGGATGCAGTCTTTTAGCACCTGACCGTGCTTTGGTGGCAGTAAACAATACACACGTTTCAATACAAAATTACTGTTTATTTAATCATCAAATTCGTTCACAAATTCAAAAAATATTTTATTTTAGTAGCTCTCTACACATACCAAATATCTATTAAATTTTCAAATCTAATTAGTTTTACAGCATTTCAATAAATCTCATGGTTTATTTTAAAATGTATAGGTCACCACGGTCTAAATACTTACCTCTTATCATATATAATAACGCTATTTGGATTATGTTCTAGTCGTGTCATTTTGATACCTAGCATGTCTCTTTGTAGATACACTAGGGTGACAGAATAAAATAGACACCTACTAATTAAAAAAAAGATTCTCTTCTCGTTATATATACAAAATATTTTTAAATTTTTAAATTAGACTAATATTTTGTCGATCCACCTTTACTTGCGTGAAGTGCTGCGAGTCGTCGTGGCATAGAATCTATTAAATTATTAATGGTGTCTTCTGGAATATTTAACCACTCTTCTGTAACAGCTGCCACGAGTTCTTCCTTATTGCTGGGTTTTCGGGGTCGTTTCGCCATATTTGTCTGGATTATGTGCCAAACATTCTCTATCGGATTCATGTCTGGTGATTGGCCTGGCCATGGTAAAATCCGAATTCCCTGTTCCTCTTTCCATGTAGTTGTCGTTCTTACTTTGTGGCAGGGTGCTCAATCCTCCATAAAAGTGGCGTCTTCTTTCGATAAAATGGCATTGTCGAATATCGGTAGTAGTCCTTCCGTTTTTGAAACGCCGTAAGGAGAGGCTTTTTCTTTGCCACCCTTTTATACATCCCCACACTGTGGACGTATCGCAGAACGGGGCGCTGACTTTTCTGTGAAGTTTCCGCAAGCTCAGCTGTACTTTTTCGCGGTTCTCTTAACACTTCGCGCACAAGCACCCTTTTACTTCTTTCAGAAGGTCCGGCACGACCTGGTCCCGGCTCCACTATTGTTTTCTTCCTTGCGTTTAAATTGTGTAATCACACGGTTAACTGTGGACAACGGAATATTAAAAAATTTACTTATTTCACGTTGCGAAGCGCCGCGTTCACTCTGGCCAACGATGTGCCCCGGGTGAACTCGCTATCACTCGAACCTTATTAAGCGAGGCATAGTTGTAACGATACTAAACTATGACGAATTCCTTCCGATACATCTACCCGTATCCTAATGACAAGAGAAAGTTCTTAATTCGTTCTTAGAATTTAGCTGTTTACATATTTATACCGCTTTACCTGGTGTCTATTTTATTCTGTCACCCTAGTGTATTTCAAAAAGGTTATGAATTGGAAAGGAATACCTGAGGAACTGGATGAATGTGTGATTATATTATTAGCGCTAAGGGAAATTGAGAAGCTAGATGTCGATTTTAAAGATGAAGCGGAAGGAACTAAAAATTGGGAAGAGAAAGTTATATAATATGCACATACCAGAGATTCAAAAGCAGGCGCATATGAACTGAAAGGAGAATATACAGAATGAAAAATAGAGAAAGACAAATCTTACAATAATTGGAACTTAAAAAATAACTCTGAATTGCTATTCATATATTGAAAATAATTCTAATAGACTAACCAATAAATCAAATCTATATTTTACACAAACAAACCTCACACAACCATTATGTTGCGTGCTGCTATCTGGTATATGCATCTAATTAAACATAATAATAATAATGCGTGTGACTAATATTGTTAACATATTTTTAGTGAGTAAATGGTTTATCACGCACCTTTTAAAATCAAAAACTATTGCAAGCTGACTTCCGATTGTAAATCAGCGAGGGTTTTGTAAATTAAAATTCTGTAAAACGAGACAGAGATTGAACCAAACAATCTTCTGAAATCAAAACAAAAGTTACATACATAAGTTAATATTGAACCTTTATGTAGTACACTATATTTCAGAATTTATGCTGTTAACAATCGTTATGTCCACGAAAGATGATATTTTAGGATGAGTTTTCGTTACCGTGAGGATGATATATGTGAAATTGTGACATTAGCGAATAGTTGCTAAACAACTCCAATATAAGGCTGCGTCAGTTGTTTACACAGATACAAACTTTTGGGCGACTTTGAAAAGTAAACGTTCACGAAATTGCAAGGAAATTTATATTTGGAATTAGACATATAGTACATAAAATTGATTTATTAAATTAAATTGCAAATATCCATTTTCTGGTGAGCACTCCTCATGTACAGTTTAGATTTCTGAGTCTACCAAATTTCTTTCTTCAATGAATTATTTCAGTTAAAATTCAAAACTCAAGTTTATTTATTCTTTCCTTTTATGTTTTGTAAATCCATAAAATTTCAAAAATATACCAATATTTGTCACTACCATACCTCTAATTTTCCAGCTTGAATTTCTACAATCACTGCAATTGCTTTGATTGATTTTTCTGACACGTGATTTGAGAAAGATGCTAGTATGAAGTGTCCAAATAGAAAATCCCAAAATTCATAAATTCCGAATTCACGGCGTAATTCAATATTTGTTTTAAGGCCAAAACGCTTTACAAGTTTGGTTTAATGTACAACAAATTTCCAATAAACACTCCTTTGAAAACCACAATTTCTAGCCAGGTTACACAATTTAGTTATGGTGCTACGATCATCGTAAAATGGGAGGAGGGGTGTGTTGTTGCTGCTTTAACGTGCACGAAGCCAGTACCTTTGAAAATGCGAACCGCGGTTGTTCACGAAACGTCAAGGACAAAAAACCTAGTCACACTGCGAAACCCGACAACCGTTACGACTATAACGAACGGCCATGAAAGTCTGAGATACTATTTAACCATTCTGAAGGAGAAGTCACCCTCAGTGATCCTAATGAAAATTTAATCAGTTGATTCTAAATCGTGCTTTGCCCACCTTATTCATTAAGTTTAGCACCAAGCAACTTTCATTTATCACAAACTCAAATCTAGCTGAAAAGAAGAAGATCGGATGAAGTGAATAACCCTTAAAAACGCTGATTATAAAAAGCATTTCATTAATTTCAGCATAGCTAATCCAAGTGCTCTAAAATCGAAATAAAATGCTTCGTATTTATTATATTTCGAATTTCACTTCCTGCCACAAAATTAAATTAGCCACTATTCATTCTTATTTAACTCCATGTTTCTAGAGAATATTCTCCTTATATCTTATATGTTTCGTTTTTGTTAATAACAAATAAACTACATGATATCGCATATTTTCATTATATTTTTTTTTGAATCAATATTTCACTACGTATATTTTCCCCACCAGTAATAAAAATCGGTATGTATAAAAAAGGAAAACCAATAGATTCATCGTCAGGTCGCTTTAGTCTCTCAATCTCTCTCATTTTTCTTGCTCTCTCTTACTATATATCTTAATAGAACATCTTTGCTAAATCACCTCACAACTCCTTGTGGCTCTGTAAAACGAATGAACCTTATATTTATAACTGAGTAAATACTATTGAAAGATGGTAACAATACGAGGTTTGAAATAAAGAGGCATTAAATCAATATGTGTATGTAGGTGCGTTTTGCGAGTTACAACAATCTGCAGGAACTCATAGTAATTTTCTGATATTCCTCTAAGGGATTATGTATAAGATTTCATTGCCTTGATTACATCTCCCGATAACTTGAAGAATTGTAAACACTCTCTGACTTGGCAACATTCCCGTATGCGGGGCAAATTTTTCAGAAAATTTCATTTATACAAAATAGCTTTTATATTCCACATGCTGCATGGATTGGTTAAGCAATGTCACTTCTGTGTAATACTGAAAGCATAAGAGTGAATATTATTCCAGATTGTAAGCCAGGAATATAAATTTGACTTTCCGTCTAAATATGTATATCTATCTATATATATAGTTTAGATTATTTCTGCTTTTAAACCAATATGAAAACATTAAAATAGTTTTAACTGGTTAGCTGTTTATAGCACATATTCGCAATTTAAATTGTCACTTTGATAATAAGAGTCCATTACATTTAATGGCATTGATTATTAAGTTTCACTGGGAATAAAAATATATACGACGTCTTTACAACAGCGCATTATCTACCCATACATACCTTGACCATTTAGTTGTTGTTGTAGTTCTTAGAAGGAAACGTTATACGTAGTAAAGTGTTGTAAAAATGATATTTGATTTATATCATTTAGTCGGGAATGTTCTGAGTTGTCCACTGTTAGAGGGATAATAGATCATAAGTTGAATACATGTTCTCTTCACTCCGCGACCAAATTCTATTTCTACTTGATCATAGAACGTATTTGTCAGTAATGGAATAACTGTTTAGAAACGTTTAAGGTTATGGAAAAATGTTGGCAATTATAATGAAAATAAACGGTGTACTAAAAGAATTACATACAAATAAGTACGTCCACAAATATCCATCTTAAGTGAAAGTATCATGGCCTGAATATTTAAATACAAAAACTGGCAATATTGATTAGTACTACTGAGAGCACAAACACTGTATTAATGGCTTTATCAGTTGTTATGAACATTAGGTTGGATTAAGTTGTATAAGGTATCATAATGACAAAAGATTATACTAAGGATAGGTATATGCACTATACGACTCTCCAGGTAGTGCTCTTGGGAGTTTTCTACTGCCACTATACTCCACTCTGCAGCTCATATTATCGGATAAAAAGAAAACATCAAAGAAGTTGCAAATTCATCCGTATATATATACACACAAACACCTAAAGTAGACTACAAATACAGAATTATTTAATTGCACTGGACCTCTTAAATACCTATCGAACCATAAGAAATTTCAAAAGATTCTGCAAATATGAGTTTTGGTTTTAAGCAGCGTACTAGAACATTGCCGTCTGCATTATTATGGAAATTGTATTTCACCTGCTTCTTTTAACTAGAAACACTGGGTATTTTTATATTGAATTTTTCAATTAATTGTAACGTTTGTAGTTTTCTTTCTTTCTTCTTATATGAAATTATTATTATTGTTGAAAAACAGTTCTAAACAAAGTTTCCTAATTTTAAGCAAGTTATTTTCAAAACACACATATCTTTAGTGAACAAGATTATAGTCAACAGATGCATAATAGAAAGATGT
This sequence comes from Trypoxylus dichotomus, assembly GCA_023509865.1. Classification (NCBI taxonomy): domain Eukaryota; kingdom Metazoa; phylum Arthropoda; class Insecta; order Coleoptera; family Scarabaeidae; genus Trypoxylus; species Trypoxylus dichotomus. The sequence goes on along the minus strand of CM042080.1, from coordinate 29,455,059 downwards.
TCGATCAAGCAACATGGCTATAGTCGGCAGTCATGTGCAGTCAAAGTGCTCACCATATCAGTAGCATACTGACGATTCCCAGCTGTTTTGTAGATAAACACTGTGAAATTTACTATTACAAAGGTATAACTATAAACAAGTAATTATGCAAATAAATATGCTATCTAATGAAATCGGTTCCCTAAGGGAAAATTGATTACGTAATTGGAGAAATACGCAACATATGTCATGATGAAAGTTATATAAAAGGCAAATATAACGAGTTTCTAGAACATATAAGTATGGGCTCACATGTACAAAACGAATTACCTTAAGTTAAAGTAAAATTCGCAGCTCAACGTGGAGTAATTGCTGGCAAATATTCATGCGAAAGCTCTAAAGGTAGCAACGCATTATACCATCCCAACAAAACCACTCTTCAAAAACATCAAACTATAAACATGGTCAGTCACAGGAAAATACAAGGAGAGGTAAGAACCACTAGGAAGTTAGACGGCCCTCTAAATCCACAAATAAGTCGGAAAAGGAATTCCCTTAGAGCTGATATACTACTATTAAAGGTATTGCCCCTTCAAGAAAGAGTGCTAATGATGCAAAAAGTAATCGAGAAAGGACGCGAAAAAGTAACCTTCCTCAAAGAACAAAAAAGTTTTAAATGAGGGTATACCAACAAAAAACTTGTGATTTTATTAATGAATATATACACTATACTATTGTAGACGATCATTTAAAAGCTATCTAGATCAGTTTGTGGAGTGGTTAGAGCATTGTCAAGTCGCTCAGTATTGGCCGGTCAAGCATTTGATGCAGTTTCTTGCAGTTTTTGCTTCGTACATTTTTATCATTAGATTCGTTGAAGTTAACGCTATGAATACGACAAGATACTATTAGCTTGTAGTTCAGGACTTTAAACTTACTTTAAATCATTGTTTGTGACAAGAGAAAATATATCTAGAATTAATCGTAGAATGCAAAATATATGTACGTTTGAAATGAAGCAGGTTGAATACAGCTTCTATAACATAGCAAACAACAAGTTTTACTTTTCTTCGATTCTTTTTGGAGATTTTAAACTGCATAAATATTTAGGCGTTCCACTGTTTTGAATAATCCCTTATATGTTTAGGCTACTTCTCTTTTGCACTCTCTATTAAGTTATATACTGCTTATTCACAAAATATTAAGTACTCAACGCTCCAAACAACTTCCACGGCTCACTCGATAAGTTCGAATACTACCTCTTAAACAGAATTAGTATCAAGCATCCACGTACAGCTTCTTCTTGCCGGAATACATATAATTAATTCTACTAAAACGATAATGCACAGGGTAACACGAACTTTGACTGCAGTTTCGCTGTATCGATTTCATGGTTAATAGAGGAGAGCACGTCTGGAAGCAGTAAAGAATTTAATTTCCACACATTTGTGAATGCCAATACAGTGGTATTGAAACACCTATTCTCTTTCAACCAAGTATTTTTCATGTTACGTACGTACAGCAGTGATCTGATTTTTATTTTTATAGCTTCGAAGTCCTACAGCATAAAATTAGTTAAAGTCAACCGCAAAGTGAAGCATTACATGTTTTATTGTCGAACAAACAGCATTGCCATTCTCAATCGCATGCTGTGGGGGCTGTTCCACCGCATACGGAGTATGGAATGGCAGATTTTAACAAACTCTAGAAATTTTATGTCCGCACATGCCTAACAGAGAGACGATAAAATTGATCGTGCTTTAGCTTTCGGTGACCCACCTAAATCTAGGATCAAAACAAAACAAATCGTGTTATTTGAGGACAAAATGTATATTGAGAGAAGGCGATAAATTAACGGAGAATGGAAAATCTAATTGAACTTTACAATACACTTCCGGACAGTGTTTCTCCTGAAAGATAATACATATAGAAGAGAATCTTGAAAAATTACAGTTATTTGATCACGATTAAAATAATAGCATTATTTTATTGAGAATAGGGAAAAAATAGGAAATATTAGTTTCCTAAAGTTTTAGAACAAATATTCAATATGGAAGGAACGAGTAAAAAGTAATCCTTGTAGGTAAGGGTCTGTGTTATTAATAGAAAATTCCTGATTCTTTTGATGTAATAAATACAGAAACACTAATACAAGTAAAGCTACTAGATTAGTTCTGTTTCGTTCAAATGAAACTGCTTTAGAGAACTACAACGCAATATACAAACACGATTTTGTCTGAGATATGCATTAGTTTTATAATCTGACTCAAACGCAAATTCTTTTACATGTTACATTATTTTAGACTACCTAGTCTAGCACAAATGCAAATGATAACTTACAAAACATTCCAAATCTTGATGTACATTATGATTTTTAATAGATGACAAACAAAACGTATGTGTTAAACAAGTTATTTGAACACCAATAATAGCCACCTTGAGAGATAAAATTACAATTATTTAGTATAGGCATATGCTCAGATTAAATACCTTTAGATGCCCTTGATTTTGACGATTTCCATTGAAAATGGTATTTAGAAGAAAATAGGAAGTATTAGTACTTACTTCCTCCGCCAATAATCAGTTATAATCCAAGTTTCATTATCTGTTACTAAGCAGTATATTTCTATAGCACATACGATACAAATTCCGCGTTATTGACTTATTATTAACAATGAAATATGCATTAAGTATTATGTCCGAATCTCTTTTAATATTTGCCATATGTTATTTCTCCATATATTTTTAAGTATGTTTTACGTATATGCACACCGATTTTAGATGTATTAATTGACATATTTTTTTTTGTATAGCATCTCGCAGGTTGTACACATTTTGGTTGGGTGGTTCAATTAACAATTGAAGAAATATGTTGACATTATATGAAAGCTCATTTAATTACCTAAATATCAATAAACAATTATCTCGAATAATATGATTTGTCCTCAACTTTCCACGAAAGTATTACATACGTCCAGAAAATTTGTATACATAGAAGAGCATTACTGCTTTAGTAGATTTGTATTTTGAATAAAATATCAATTTCTTAATAATATTTAGTATTCACATAATGGAAGCAATAAAACCAATCAACAAAATTTAATAAAAGAGTTCCTTAAAATGATAAATTACAATTTTCTCGCAATTACCAACGTTCTAATTTTTTTCCGAAATACAAATACTAAGTTAGCCACATATTACTAATAACATATAATTTATCACTTAATTTACACCACACTACTATACCACTTACTATAATTTACGCTACAGAAAAATATTATCTTTGCGAGATAATCTTTTGAAAATGTATGTTTTATTAATTCTTCTCTAAAATATTTTGAAAAATGTTTGAAAATGCTGAATTGGCATGCTCGGGCCCATACCATTACCTACAAATACGTAACTAGGACGAATTGAAAGACCGTGTACGTACTGCAAGTGACAAAGTAACACTAAAATTTATTAGGAATGCTGTCTGCTGGGTTCGAAAACGTCTTACTTATTGCCTTAAAAGACAAGGAAAAAACTTTGAAAACTTGCTGTGAAATTAGACTTCACCTTGTTTCATTCGTTATTCATTAAAATAAAATAATTTCTTCATTTAAAGCTGAAATTATGCATTTTCTCTATTAAAAACCAACCAAATTCTTCATAGCTTTGTTTTGCCCTGTGTTCCTAACAGAAATATTATTATCGTACCAGATTCTACTATACTTTTATAATAGATTTAAAAAACTCTATATAAACTGGAAAGTTTAATTTTTCAGTGCAAAAAGGTTATACTAGATCCCCCGAACCAAAAGTGATGGATTTGCAGAATAGTTATCTTACTCCCATTAAAATAAATCTTATTCATTATTTAAATAATAGTACGTATAGCATTACGTAACGTTAGTAGTTAAGATAGCCACAAAATAGACGTCCCAACTGTAAAATTAATGTTCGCTTGACTTCGCTCTAATTGATACTAATCAATAACCATACACCTGTCACTATCCAATATTGTTAGTTAAATCATCCATATTAATTAAACATTTTATTTCTTGCGGTATATATTAAAATGTATATATCTTTTTTAAAAATGCTGACTCTTATTACGGAAGAGCTTTTTTTAAGTTTCAGTATTGATACGTGTATTCATCATACATGGGCTTGTTCTCGTCCATAAACGTAGATAAATTATTTAAACCAATATATATCCCGTTTATTTCTTTCTGTATTACTTTAAACAAACTTAAAAACAACCAACTGCAAGTTATATAAATGCAGCTATACAATTTCGTAGTTAATGTGCAATAATATATATAATAATAATAAATGCAAGGATAGTAAATGTTTCAACATTATTTTGCATAAAGATTTAAAAAGTTAAAATAGGTTCATAAATTGTGTACATTGACTTGCCAAAAGTTTTCAATTATAAAGCAAAAAACATTGCAGAAGCTTCCGCGCATATAAAAATACATTCTGTTTAACAAGTTGTGATGCAAGACCCATGGCTATAGATAAAAATTTGTTTTTGGGACGTTGGCGAGTAACGAAAACAATATTCTAAATTTAAACCTTACTAATTAGTAGACTTAATTATAAAGGCACTGCGAAGAAGCTTATCTAATTGCAAACGTAAAGACGTGTATTTAAATAGCAGGAAGAGTTTAGACATTAAAACTTTTCGACACGAAATATTACTGACTTTAATACTGTTATAAAATTTGCGTTACTAAAGTATACCAGGAATTTAATCGGCGTGGAAGGCACCAACCTTAGTTTAATAATTTATTTCAGTGCACAGCTAATACTATAATCATTATCATATTATTTGCGTATCCCTGTCCCTCACCTCCATAATATATAAATGAAAGCAGGTTAAAATACAAGACGATAATAATAATAAATTCATGCCTTCACATCCCCCAACAGATTTCGCCAATTACAAGGGAACATCGGCTGGCCATCAGTTATTATTATTACGCCTGCGGTTGTGGTGCGTCTTAAGATATTCGTTTTCAACATTCGCCAAGAAGTAAGGAAATCCCCATAAAACCTCAACCCTGAGAAAATAGCAACCCCGGGATTCCAGCCTGAGGCACTGAGTTACCAGCTCCGAAAATATATGAAATATAAACAAATATTACTATTACGATGAAACTTCTTAATATCCTTTTTTTTTTCAAGCAAATGCCTCATATATTTACATCAGATGCTTCATAAAAATCAATGTGTCAGAAAATGTTGAATGAAGGTTTTCAATAATTTAAAACCCAAACATACCAAGAGGTTGCACTAAGGTTGTAATTTTATATACATATCAAATATTTACCGTTTTACCAATTTTTGTTTGACGAAACAACCGATCGGAGAAAACATTCTGTGGTAAATGTGATGGTACGTACAATGGAAGAGTTCGAACCGTCATCTCCTATCTTACTTGCTTCCAAAAGAGTTGCAAAATGTACTAGCGATGAAATTTTAAAACTTTTAATGCTTGTGAGTGACGTTACCGCTAACATGCTTTCCTGAGGCCGATCTCTTAAAGAAGAGAGTGGAAATCTGTTACCCTATACCCTTAAATGTTATCCACGAGTAAATATTTAATAGCTCATACGAAGGCAGTATTTCTAAAGTCTCCAAAACGTACAAAAAGATTTCACGAACTGTGTCCCAAAGTGCCCAAACCACCACAGCCGATTACCATGCGTTGGGGAACATGGTTAATGGCTGCGTTTTACTACTGCGAACACTTTGATGATGTAAAGAAGGTACATAGTTTTACAGTTCGATCTGAGACACGCCAAAACTGACAAGAAAAGCCAGAAGATGTATCAAGATAGTCAGGTAAAATGTGATTTAGAAAATACTCGCAAGCACTACTATAGACTAGCGTAGGAAATTGAAAACTTGCAAAATGATTGTATGTCGTTTAATATTTAACATATTAAGCTAACTAAAATCACAATCGCCCCATTTAACAAATATATTTTGAAACGTTCAAACAAGAGTTTCAGTAAAAAGACGATCTCTGTAATAATCTCCAATCATACTTCATACTTGGATTTACTGTAAGCAGATGTAACTTAATGATGATGAAAATTAACATTTAGTTTAGCCAGATGGATAAGCAACTATCTATTAACTTGTAATTGTGAATTATCGTACCATCTTAACCAGCTTTTCAATGCAAATCGGTGATCCGCGAACAGACTTCGGATATAGGTAGTCAAGCATTTCAATCGTTTGAAATAACATTTAAGTGGAAAATATTGCAAGTATTGGAGACTGACAATCATTTCAACATTCCGTAACATTGTGACGGCAATACACTGGTAATTGTATTTAGAACATAAAGGTCAATTTTATTATTACTGGTATACTGGTTAGCTTTCTGATCAATCTGGAATTAATTTAAAAAAACACAATAAAGACGAAAGATCCTACTGCAAAAATTCTTAAGGAACTTTACCCTTAAACTATGTTGCCACCACTTATTGTTGTTAAATATATACTCACGATGAACACTGTGAACATTTACTATATAGCGTAAAAGTCAAGTGCAAGTTTACCGAAAATATGTACAATTCTATTGTCAAAAATATAAGAAAGCTCTTAAGCATGAATAGCTCCATGTAATTTTATAGTTAGCTTTTTTGTGCTACTCCATTAAACATCTTTCTAGCGCAAATCTACTTGTACTTTAAAGAGACAACTAGTTGATTTTGCCCTCATTTTAAACTCAAAAGAAATTTTATACTAGTAAGCATTAGCAAATAGCTAACATACAAAGCCAAAAAGTTTACTTGATAAGTAATAAAAAGAGAGGTTACTACATTATTTTTTTTGCAGCATGGATATAATAAATAATATATGGTTGAAAGTGTAAACAAAGCAATTTCAGTGTTTATTAAAACTATGAAAATTTGAAAACAACATACTAAATATGTTTCTTATGTAGAACACTGGTTTAAAGAATTTTTAAAATCGGAGAACCGCATGGTACATGTTTATCATTTTAAGAAACAATGAAATGTTTGCCCAAAATTCTAGTAAGCTGCAATAATGTACCTACACTAAATATTTCAAACTGTCATCTTATTAGTAGTAATTTAAAGATTAAAATACGTTTGTGCCGATTTTTATATGAGGGTTATTTTTAAGTGAGATCGGTTTTACAATGAAAATGAAACAAATAAAACTATTTTCTGAATATACATATACTTAGCTACTTCTACATAACCTCCTTGCCGACTTTAAACATTTATCGTAACCTACAACGAATTTTCTAATATGCTTGTCATAGAATGCTGCCTTCTATGATTATGAACACGACCATGAATACAGTCGTTTTCACTTCACCACTCATGTCATAGCACTTACCGCTCTGGAAGCCCTTCAGATATGGGGTGATGATTTCCTGCTTTCGTAAATTTTGATGCCAACTTCCTTCACCAGATCGTCGTTGACTACAGATAGCTTCTTTCGCATTATGGCTATTGGTCATCTCTTTCTCTCTCTCTCAAGAGTTTCTGTAGCTATAGCTGAGGTACGTGGATGATATTTTCACTGTTTGGTACGAATAGAGGGAATATCAAAGATTTCCTAGCGGAACTCAAAATATACTACAATAAAGTTTAAAATAGAAGAAGTGAGTAATCGGCCTCTTTTTCTAAAAACCTTCCATAAATAACAATACATTGGAAACAAACATCCGTAGAAGAGAAATCAATTCCAATAGATTTGTTGCGGCCGACTCAAGCCGTTGCAAACAACAAGAAATATCTGCGGTCTATTTCCTAGTTAATGGACTTACTAGATTTCCGTTCAGTAAAAACACGTACAAAAAGGAAGTAAAATACGTCACGGATGTAGCGATGTACAATGGTTTCTCTTCGACGGATATTAACCGTCTTTTAAGAAAAGTCCAATATAAACACCAAATTAGAAATTCCATAATCTTAGAACCAAAAGATACCGGTAATTATAAATTTATAAAAACGCCTTCCAACACAACAGTACGAGGTTTAAGGAAACTTTTCCGCCAACACAATATGTATCAAATAACACCTTAACAAACCTCCTAAGAAATCCGAAAAACAATATGCCAAATTGCTGGAGGTAATTGCATTATGATGAAGTTTAGATTGAACAAAAAAGAAGGAGTATCGAATCAAGGTCTAACGAACGTGTCAAGCATTATCGTTTCCATAAACCAGAATCATCTAGCATATCATAGCATATGGTAGAATGGGGGCACAGTTTTGTATTAGAAAACCTAAACAAATATTTTCTCAACAACTGCACACTGGAGTTTGATAGATTTATTACTATAGTACCCTACTAAAAGATACGGATTCTTTTCGTTTTCTGCTTCCCGAGGAGATCTCTGGAACCACCGAATAAGTTGCAAAAAGTAAATAATTTAAAAATTTTTCGAGCCTGCGTATGCCGACATATTTTATAATTTAGACAGTAACTCAGTTAACTAATAAGTTTTTAAATAACCGAAGAGGGCCGTCATTTCATACCTCATATAGATACGGAAAACAGAAATCGTTTTTAGTTTTTCTTTTAAACTTTTATTGTTACAATGTATGTATGTCTTCTCAAATAATGGTCAAGTATAATAATTCTCAAAACGTATTACAATTTCTGTTTTCATAAATGTCCGCTTTGTTCGTACTCGGTGCGTTTTAGTACTTACTGCAATTTTTCTTAGCGTCAAGTGGATTTTAAAACAGTTAAATATATTTTTCTTTATAAAGGCATAGCATATGTAGTAGATTAAAATCAGAAGATACCAAATTTCGTGTAGTAGATCACTTATATATTTATCATCTCTATCTGTTTCGTGCATTTTAAAAACACTTCATTTGTTTTCCAAAATAAATATTGCGTAAGAACCCTTCAATTCCCTTTATTATTTTTATTTGATATCATTCTAAACAGGAGAAATAAATGCATTTAACTACTTTTAAGCCTACTTGAGATTAAGATAAGAAAATGCTGTAAAATACAGCTTTCTCATGGTATTAGTGAAATCAATTCATGAGAAAGACATGTGAGACAGCGTGGTTTCGAGCAGTTTTATGCTAACACATGTAATTCTCTCGCTGCTTCTATCACCATACTTAACTCTACGATACAAATGAATATTCCTGGCGCTAACTAGTGCCAAAAGAAAGAAACATTTGTCCACAAAGTTAGACAGCGAAAATATGCGGGTACAGTTTCCCACCCTTCTCTCGTGCAATTTGTGGATTTCTCTCTTCCGAGAGGGCGTTTTTGCACCAAAGACAGTGGATAGGGAAACTGCACATGTGAATGATTTCTGAAGGCTTACCATGACGTATTTAAAAAACACATCTAAAAGAATGCCTAGAAAATTTGGTACTAGTTAGCGCCAGGAAGGCAGAAACATGTCCACGTGTTAGCGTTTTATGTCTCACATGTCTTTCTCGTGAATTGATTTCACTAATACCATGAGAAAACTGTATTTACAGCGTTTTCTTATCTTGGTGTTATTTTCTAGGAATTCTTTTAGTTACGTTTTCTACTTGACGTTGTCAAAAAAAAAATAGTTGAGGTGTTAAAACCCAAAAAAGGAAGATCGCCGAAAAAATTAGGAGAGTTATTTAAATTTTGTATAAACAAGTATTTCAATTGCAATTAAAAATTATGATGAAAGAGTTACTACGAAAGCAATTCATAAAATTCAACCAAGGCTATATCTTTTATAGTAAGCAATATCCTTAAACAAGATTTTAACTGATGGTGTCGCAAAAAGAATCACAGGAACTTGAGAATAGATTTCACAAAATTTATGTATAACGTGTAAATGCAATAAATATAGAAGCTATCAAATTGTTTTTAGAACTCATAAATAGTCTACTGTGGTTTTCTATTAGGAAAAACCAAAGAAAACTGCGAAGATTACGAATGCTACGAATTGATACTTTGGGATATATGATGCGAAGGTTTCTCAACATTGGGCTATAATCCCTTCTAAAGCTTTGTCGTTCGAACACCGGGCTTTTCCTTAAACGATTCGCGCCCATCGAGAATGCACGAAAAAAGAACGTAGGGAATAAAAAGTCAAGAAAAAGGAAGGGAGCGAATACGTCCTACGTTGAAATATTCAGTCTCGGTTTTACAACCGCCGGTAAATTCGTTTCGTCGAAACATTGAAGGGCGCATGCAGTGTCGGCAGTTTACCCTCTTTCAGAATGTTATGGGGAAACAAGCTGCGGCCATGAATAATATAATATACTTCACTCTGTTCCGGTTAAAAAAAAACCGAAATTGAAATTCTTACGTCACTTATCTGGTAATTAATTTGGTTTGTAGTTGTAATTAAAGCAAATGATCGTTACAGCGTATACTTAACAGCTACCAAAACAAAAGAAAAAAATCGCCCTTAATTAATTATTTTGAGACAGTCTTTTCTTATCTCTGCCGTCAATAGAACAGACATAGCATGCGCCACTATCTAAAATCGGACCTCTACGACAATACGGACGACCTCTACATAAAATTGGTAGGTCACTTACTAGCGATTATCAACACTTACGAGTCTCATACAGATAAACTAATCAAGTAGGTAAGTGGATTTAAGTGATATCTGGGGCAAAGCAGTAACCCCATAAAAAAGAGGAAGAACTGTAGAGCAAAACACATGAGCTATAAGGTAACTCACTTAAAGAGGCTTTGAGTGTTAACCTATTTATGTAAGATAGTAACTTCTACTACATCCATCACCAGCGTTCACCAATACTTGAAGAGAAATTTTCAAAATAAATACTTTATGATGGATTAAGAAGAATAATATCACAATACAATATCGACGAAGACCATAAATCATATACTGGGAAAGTTATAAACGGCAACGGCAACATGATTTTGAAGTATTTGTTTGCTTATATAGTTGTATGTTTGCTGAAGTAGCTATACTACCATGACAATATTATGTGGCTGAGCGAGGCATATCGAACGATTTCGGCTACATTTCATCAATTCATCATATTTCATTGGAGTAAGCGTTAGGCTGTGTTAGGTGTTAGTTGTTGCATCATTCCCCGGATCACGTTAGCATAGTTGAATGCAAGTCCTATTTTGCAAATTATATAATGGTTTTATGGAGGTCATATGTACACAGAAACTTAAAATTTTGTTCCATAATGAGTTTCCTGACAAGCACATACTATCTTGTCGTATTATAACTGGCATTAAAATAAATTTGTTCTTAAATGATCTTCACCTTTGAGATTACTTGTCAAATAGCAAACACTTTGGACAAATTACGACGAAAAATTTAAGACGAAGTTGCAAACATGCCAGAGAATATTTATTCATTTATAGTCTTTATAGTCGTAATGGTTGTCGGATTCCGCCGTGTCACTAGGCTTGTGTCCCTGACATTTCGCGAACTATGGCAAACGGTAGTGAAAGTCTAAGATACTATTTACAGTCTTTACAATAGATTAAACTACTAATTTACTATTTTAATTTTAGTTCGTTGTACTTGAGATTATCATCTTTAGTTGCATATTAATACTTTTGAATATTTTCATGTTCTAATATACGTATATATACCGGAGTGATATGGTACGATAAATAAATAGAACTCGTTTCATTAGCAATAAGTGGCCGGATTACGCACAATACTCCTTAATAAGAACATCAGTTCTCAACCCGTTAGTGATACTAACGTCCCCCTAAAATCTACGACTAACGATAATATAGTATAAGTAATTATCAGCAGCTACGAACCGAAATTAACAATAATGTGATACCCGTTGCTTTAGGAGTGCAGTTGGGCAATATCAAGATGTCATTGAGATAGTGTAGTAATAATGTTTACACGTAATTGGTACTGCGATGTGCTATTGTCGTGAATTAGTAATCGTCAATATATTCAATTTATTCATCTCACATACTACACTTTTAATTTATATATCTCCAATATATAACAAAATTACCTAATCAACATATATTATTTTTATAATTTTATTTTTCAGATTCTATTCATTACAACTTCAATGACTTTTTTTTATCATTACGCATACCAGATTAATATGACTGTGATGAAAAAGGTATGATTTAAACTGAATCGTAGCTACATTTACTCAACTCATAGAAGCCACTGTGAGAACAAGGGTGAAGCGCAAAAATGCTAAAATTAGTATATAATAGCTCTGGAGTCTAAAGAGAACAAGATGAGAAATAGATGGAAGTACTTAATAATAAATAACTATATGTATTTTAGTTAACAAAATATCCACAAACTAAACCTCTACATTTACCTCGCTTTAACGCGAAATTAGTACTCTGGCCAGCATAACAGTGAATTTCATAGCACATATATATATATATATATATACATATATATGTATATATATACATATTTAGTCGGGTTGTGTCAATCCTATTGAACTACAGCTAATTTGAAACACAAATTTAATTGTTATATTAATGTATTTGTTTTTATAGCAATTGGACTTGATTAACTGAATTATAGCTCACCAAGGGACGGAAATTTCGCCAATTTTGTATGCATGTATTTTGAATTTCTAGGGTTGATCTAAATTCCAGCAAATGTCAGTAGTGAATAATTCAGCGGTTGTCTGCCAATGAAGGTCTTTAAAAGGCCTACAATAGTGCCAAACTAACGTCCTACATCCCTGATTAAAGACTTTTACATCTTAACTTCTCTTAAAAAAAAGTGCTTGGAATAAAGCTCTTTTAACTTCAATAACATGACACATAACATGACACATAACATGCCTTCAGGGTTAGCTAATCGAACCCATTTATCCCTTCTGTTAGCTTGACCATATCCCGTCCAACAAAAATTTTTCAAATAATGTGAAATTTTGCAAATGTTATGTTGACGACGTTTCAGTTATTTGCTCCGGTGATTTAGATGAATTATATAGCTTTTTGGATTACGTCAGCAACATACATTGTAATGTAAGGTTTATATTGGAGGTACAGCATATTGAAAAGGATATTAATTTTTTAGCTATTAGTATCACTATTAGAAATAACAACTTTGCCTTTAATGTTTTTCGAAAACTATTCCGTTCAGGCATAACAATTGACGGCTCCTCTAACCATCCAATCAGTCATAAATTGTCACGTTTTTGCAACTTTCTATGAATGATTGCTAATTAAAATACAAAACAGGATCATCGAGAAAAAAGGTTTATATTACCTCATGTAGGTCTTCCAGCACGATCGCACAGAGGGAAATGAAACCTTCTGGATCGATACCATATCTGGGCCAAATTTCGTATAAAATAGGTAATGTACTTAAAAAACATGTTCAATTGAGTTTTAAACCATTTCACCCTTTAAAGAACGTTCTACTAAATAATAAAGATTATTGGGATAAAATGCAGAGAAGCGGTGTTTACATGCTTAGCTGTGGGGATTGTGATGCAAAATACGTAGGTAGGACGTTTAGATCTCTTGAAGTTAGACTCAAAGAATACATACGTTGTCTCCAACCGTCCACTACCAGTTTCTCTTATTTCGCGTCACATTTATTATAAACAAACCACCCTTTCGATAAAATTAGCTTTAAAATTCTCCACTTCGCTAACAAAGGTTTGCCTTTGAATAACTTGGAGAGCATGGAAATATTAAGATTGCAGATATTTGACAGATTTAAATCATTGAATACACAGATCACCTTTGACTCTACTCCTATTTTTCAGATATTATTCGATCATTGCAGTAGATTTCTACCTATTTGATTCCACTTACGTTAATATTCTAAACCTTTCGTTTTAGATTTAACCTAGCCTTTTGACATCTAGAGGTCTCTGAATTTACAATCATTACTTGAAAAAACTTTCTTGACTTGCCCCCTTCATAAAATTACAATTCATTTGCAATTACCAATGTAATTAAATTACTGAAAAATATCGGTCTCGGAGGGGACTCGAAACCAACATATTTACGTCTCCGGCATAACGTGCTACACCTCTGCACCATATGACCATTGAGTTCAAGTCGCCTTAAATCCCCTTAGATGTCACGATGCCAGCAGATATATGGTAATATCTCACGGACTCTGTATTATCCATATTAATACTACTATTAATATGAATATCAATACTAAACCACCGTTGGCATTAGTAATGGTAAAATTACAATTCATTTGCAATTACCAACGTAATTAAATTACTGTAAAATGGTCTTGTGATGCAAAGGTTTAGCACGTTACGCCGGAGACGTAAATATGTTGGGTTCGAGTCCTCTCTGAGACCGATATTTTTCCCTACAGAAGCAGTTCCGAATAAAACAAGTACTGAATTTAAATATTTTATTATATTACATTTATTATCAGAATACATTTATGTTTACGTATATACATAAACATAAATATATACATATATGTGTATATATACATCCCAGAGCGATCTGTATATACTGCATTGAAGCACATATTCACACATATGTATCTTTAACAATAGGTTCCTATATCAACGCTGTTTCTTTTGTTTTAGATGATATATTACTGCATATTCAGAGATAGACAAGATTGAATGTCTTTATACTCTTTCATACTACATACACTTTTTTGCTTTCAGCAGTTAGACAATATTCCCTGAATTAGAAAAGTGTCTCCTTTGAAGTCGCACACAATTCGAAAAGTAATGTTGAGTAAGCGCTGACTTTTTTGCATGTACGGGAAGAATCTAGGCCAGAAAAGTGTAAAGTCAAATTATACGTTGGCTGTTTAAAGTTCTTTTAATCTTATTCAAACTGTAATTATATTTGTTTTTCAAATAACATTGTATAAAAATCTAAAATGCGTAAAAGTTACATACTTTTATATACCACGTTTGATATTCTGCCTAAAATATACCTCCACAATATTAAGTAAGTTTTATAGCTCATCGAAGAGTGCCTAGAACATAATACCTAGTATGGCATTGGTGGGATAATTTACGGGAAAGACAACGTGAGGAGAGAAAAGACACTAACGTGCGGACGTGTAGCCATAGGAGTAATCGACAAGTCAATTGCGCCCTCTTCTCTTAAATACCTAGTGTAAAAAACCAAGAAGGAGTCGAAATTATACCAACAAGCCTACACGTAATGAGTGAATAACATCGCTTATGGAGGATGCGTTGTGCAATGACGATATTATTAGGCTTCTAGATTTTGCGTTAATGTTATTTACATCTGTAAGAAATGGAATTCATTCGTATGAACTTCTTACTGAAATTTTACTAATTATAATGGTACGGTATATACACAAGGACCCAGGTAAGTAGCGGATTCGGATATTTAACCATTTTACTTGAATACGATACGTGAAGTATGCTCACACCGTATATAAAGCGTAAACAAGAATTCTGAGTCCGTTGGATCCCTTTTTGATTATTGGGCAAACGTGCACTATGCACAACAGAACACTGCTGAAATAAAGCCAAAGAGTTGCATAAAAGTAGCCTAATCTCACGCGACAAGCAATCTTGATGTTGCTACATATGTGGACTAGAATAGGACCGTTGGACACATTTAGATATTTAGCATTTATATCGAAGAATGTTATCTTATCAATACCGAGAAGAGCTTCTCAATTGATTGTTAGCAAAACCAAGCCAGTCAACCAAATGCGCATCTGGCCACTAAAAGATAAATGCAGATTTGGATAAGTTCATACGCAATGAATTATTTGGCGCAAACGCACGGTTATCCTTGATGAAAGGATAATACACCAGCGTTTCATAAACATACATATGGAGTCTACACATACCATACTTTAAACAAAGCACAAGTGTATATCTAAAAAGGCAAAGACATCGGAATAAATCCCTATGGGACTTCAGATGGAAAAGCATCCTCTCACAGAAACCAGTCCCGACTCCAGTCGATTACGGAAAGCTCATTATATTCACCACAAGTTACTTTCAACAGGAAGCAACTTGCGGTCAACGGTACCGAAAGTGTTCGTGAAGTTAAGTGATTAAAACAGTTGAATCTTTCACTGCTGGTTTAGGCACGCCATCACTAACGGTTCTGGTAACTCGGCCTTCAGCACATTTAATAATCAGTCCCAAACTCTCAAATTTGAACACCAGGGTTGCTATTTCTTTTAGCTGAAGGCTGTTGTAATTCTCCCCACTACATGGCGAACGATGAAATAATAACTTAGTGGGTCGATGCCCCCTGTAATTTGACGAAAGCTATTGGGGGATGCGAAGAAATTGTTCATTTTTATTAACAGAAAATTTAGTGTCTCACAAATAACAGAACGTAAATTGACAGTTTGTAGGTGAAAATGCATGTTTCCATGACTCTGGGAGGTATCACCAAGTGTACAGGAATTCATGACATCTTCTATATACTTCACAATGCGTAAGGAATCGCAGAGGTTGAATATATTAACTAGAAAGATTATGTAGCAATACAAAATTCGATTCCGCCACAAATCCCAAATCTCTATTCCTATTAAGAACGGCTCCGAAGCTGACGCTAGTTGTTTAATATTCACTACCATATTATTAATCTTTTAAACTAAGTTTCAAATACCTAATTAGCGAGTACAGTTGGTAAGCTACAAGTTCATTTTGAATAGAATTTCTGAAAACTGAATAAATAAGCCAATAATTGCATGAACAAGTGTACTTCAGCGAATGCATTTTGAAATATTTCAATTACTTTTAATAACAAACAAACCATTGAATATCGCACTGCATTGTAGTAGATACATAGATACGCGGTTAAGTTGGCGTAAATAACATATTCATTAAAAGATTCCTACATGTATATCATAATTTCATGGCTTACCCTGTAAAATTTTATAAGACTAAAATGATTTCAACTTAGTACTTTACAAGACCTCTAAAACAAACAAATTGTTGAAAAATAAATGGTATCCTGACGTACGTGTGTGTAAAATAGAAATATTGGCAACTAAATTTTCTGAGACGAAACCATACAGTTGTAGTATACCAGTATACTTGTATACATGTATAGTATGCAATTCTCTAAAGAATTCCATTGTGTAGTATAAAATAAGCCAATAGTTACACACGAGATAGAGTGCATCAAAAACTGAAAAATTCGCTCCACAATACGTAGGACATTTTTTCCCTAGATGATCCTATTATACTTTCCATATTCACTATGCAATATATATTTTGGGAACTTTGATATTTGAATACGGGTGAAAAGCGCTTTATTTCGTTGATAAAATCCTATTGCCTATTGCCTCAGAGTACGGATTTCTCGAACAATGCTTCTCGAAAACTTGATATCTTCAAGAAAGATCCTGTGTATGAAGTATGGTAATCAAGCCAATAAAAGCATATCGTAAAAAGTTGCTAGTTGTACCAGTGTAACATGGATATATAATAAATCATTCCTTAAGGACTGGATTAATTAGCGTAGGCTTTATACAGACACAACAACAAGCTGCAAATTACTTCGTAATTATTAATGGCTAAGTTTTGATACTGATAATAAATGTTCGTCTAAACAGCAAGAAAAACATATTTAAGGAATAAATAGTTAGAGCTTTATTTGTAAAACTGTTTTCTAATTGCATCATATCTCCTGCTTTCTAATCACCAAAATATAATATGACCAATAAAATTACCAACTGCCTACCAAAAGAAGAAAATACAATTCTTTATTATAGATTACTTTTAATTTATATAACTACAAGAAAGTATAGAGTAGAAGGATTCTACTATACCCGACAAAATGTTTGATTTTATTACTGTTTTTGCCATTCACAAATGAAATGAGGAATTTCAATACAGCATAGCAAATAACTACAAGCTCGTACTTTTCACATATATCCTTCTACTATTAAATCTCCAAATTTCCCTGGCAGTTCTTGAAACTCTCCGGAAAATATAAATTTAAGTCAAATAATACGCACTTATCGATATGACTTTAATTACTTAATGCTAGTTAACGATATTTACCTAACGTAACACTTTCCACATTATCTACATTACTTATGAGGCAGTTACTATTGAATGTATGAGCTCACTTTCCATTTCTTCAAGCTTTCAGAGACATTGTTGCTGACTCCTCTTTGGCTCTCAGTTTCTCTGCTGTTCAGAGAGTTCAGAGAGAATTAAAGTCATGTCTTTTGTGATGAAGAGTACGATAACTTCATAACATGTGCATTTTAATCCTACAATCGCTGTACTCATTCAACTACCATAGTTGACATGGAGTGCACTTGCAAATAAGCTGCCGATGGCGATACTGTATATACCGAATGCAATCGTCTGATTGATACAGTAAGTATGCCCTGAGTCTTATGTAAAATATTTTAAAATTAGATCAGGATTACATTTGATACTACCAAAAAGTGTAAACATATATCATTTGTTAGAATATGTTTCATTTTTTTTTTTCTCCTTTACAGATAAATAAGGTGCGAAGCGTATTAACAATAAATCGCATTAATAATAGTAAACAAGTATGATTATTATGTTTAATTTTTTTTTTTATCCTATGTCCTTTATACCTTGCGGTGTCGGACTATTTATTTCTTATTTTTATCTTCCACAGGTTCCTGTTCTGAGCCAGTTGTTTGGCTTCAACCCATCCCATACTTCTCTTTTCCAATGTTCTATACACCTGCTCCTTCCAGGTGTTTCGGGGTCTACCTATTCTGTTTTTGCCCTCTGTTTTGGCTTCAAATATCCTCTTTGTGATTCGATCTTCTTCCATTCTGTGTAGATGTCCAAGCCATCCCAGTTGTCTCTCTTCTATGACCACTTCTACTGGTTTGATGCCCAGACTATTAGTGATTGTTGTGTTTCTGATTCTGTCTCTTCTAGTTACTCCTTCTATTCTTCTTAGGAATCTTATTTCCACGGCCGTAACTCTGCTTTTGATTCTATTCGTGGTTATCCATGACTCACTACCATATGTTAATGTTGGTCTGACCACTCTTTTATACACCTCTGTCTTTATTTTTTTTGGTATTTCTTTTTTATCCAGAAACGAATTTCTCAATATGTTATATATTTTTGCGGATTTCCCTATCCTCTCATTTACCTCTTTCTCTATTCTCCCATTGTCTTCAATGATTGTTCCTAAGTAGTTTGTAACTTTTAACTTGTTGCAATGCTTATTCCCCGATTTTGATGCTATGTTTTCTTTCTTCTGCTGCTATTATCATTGTCTTTGTTTTCCTCGTGTTTATCTCCATGTTTATCTTTGTTAGTTCTTGTTGGTATATCTTCAAGTTTTGCTATAATGTCTCTTCCGAGTGTGCTATCAGTACCATATCATCTGCAAACATTAGTTCCTGTACGTTAATTGCATTCATTTTCCAGTTTCCTACTTTCATATTTTTTCTTTTTTGTTTAGCTTTTTTAACAGCGTCGTCTATTAATATAGTGAATAATAATGGGCTCAATACGCATCCCAGTTTTAATCCAATTTGCGATTCGAATTCAGCTGATTCTGCATTGGAAGTTCTCACCTTATTCTTATTGCTTTTATACAATGCTTTAATCATCTCTATCATTCCTCTCTCTAAACCTCTCCTTTCCAAGCTCTGCCATACATCTTCTCTTCTTACCCTATCAAAAGCTTTTTTAAGATCTATAAAACATATATGTATTTCCTTTCCTTTCCCTATTAGTTTTTTTTTTCCTAATTATCTGTTTACAAATATTAAGTCCTGGGTGCTTCTTCCTTTTCTAAATCCATGTTGAGTATCTTCTAGTGTTGTTTCCAGTTTCTCTCGGAGTCTTTTTTCTAGTATTCTTGTCAATACTTTTCCTGGGATGCTAGTTAATGTTATTCCTCTATAGTTTGAGCATTCCTTAGAGTCTCACTCTTTGTATATGGGCATAATTATTCCCATATTCCATTCCTTAGATATTTCTTTTTTTATTACAATGTTGTTTAAGAGGTCAAGTAGTTCTTCGTTACCTTTGTCTCCCATATATTTTATCATTCCAGCTGTGATTCCATCCTCCCCGGCCGCCTTTCCTAGTTTTAGTTTGCTAACTGCTTCTCTGACTTCTTCGTCGCTTATTGGAGTGATACGTTCATCGTCGTTTTTTGTTTTATGCTCTTTTTCTCTTATGTATCCGTCCTGTTTTATTTTTGTGAGTTCTTCAAAGTATTGTTTCCATTTTTCAATATCGGCACCTTCTTCTGTCTCAATTGTTTTGTTGTTCCGTAGAATAATTTTTGGTTTTCTCTATAGTTATCTCTCAGTTTTATTCCGAACTCTCTCCAAGAATTTTCTTTGGCCTTCTTGATACTCTCTTTAGCTTCTTTTCTTGCCATTTTGTACATATTGTAATCCTCCTCTTTCCTGGTATGCATATATCTGATCCATTTATTTTTCTTATCTTTCACTTTGAGTTTAATTAAACTGCTAAATCCTTACTTTCTATATAACCTTAGAGTACGTAATTTCTTCTTCGTACAGCAACGAAAATCGAGCTGAAATTAGCACTAAAATGTTATAAATGCTGTCAATATGTAATTCTGGAGTACTGTGGATTGTGATACAACATATCTTCACTGTTAGTATTCGTCAAGGTATGAGAAAAAATAGGGTATTTTCGCTATTGGCAAGTAATTCATTGTCCAAAGGGACTGTTAAATGTCTTTATCATTTAAAAAAATGTTTCTAAAATTCTAATCTAACTTCTCATGTAATGAAGCAACCGAAAGTTAGTAACAGACCTTGCGATATTAGCATAGAGCTCGTAAAATAACTATTATTGTAGAATAAAGGCTGTGCTTCGAATTCTCTTGAATTTACAACGCTTAAATTTACTTACAAATTTAAAAATTGATTTCACTGCTGCGCTAAATTTAAACAAGGTGTAAATTTACGAAATCGATAGTTAGTTAAACTTGAACTTATATATGTTTTATTTAATAAATTAGCGTCAACGCGAAAAACAAAAGGTTTCTCTAAAAGAAAATAAACAGGAGGACACCAAAAATTATTGAATTATTATTATTGAAAAGAATTTTAAGTAAATATTATTCAGGATTGAGAAGTCTATACTATAAAAATATTTCGGGATGTACAAAGTATTTAGCTTTGCCAATGCATTGTGTAACCTAGTCACTTCTAATAGACACCTTGTTGATAATTTTTCAGACTTCTCGATGCAATGTATAGTAAATTTAGTTCGCAGTTAATGTAATGCCCAATCTCTAAAATGAAGAAAAATTCGAGTTACGTAATGTTCTAACAAAATCAATACCGCCCTTGTTATCAATTATTTTGAGCTATTTTTGTGTAATTCTTCAAATCGAATAATTTATAAGACCTCTTTATCTTGGTGTAGAGGATTTTTTTGATGCAAGAGAATATTACTATTTTCAAATGGATACATAATTTATTTCTACATCAATTCAAACTGATTTAGAACATTTTCAATCATATACAGTACTGTTCGTCGTTAAAACTAATACTTTTTGATTAAATTGTATTACTATCGACTGGATTATTAGTTGATTCAGAGATCTACTGACCGTTGAATAATAAAAGCATATCTTTAATACACAGTAAAATGAACCCTATTTTTATTACTCACTTTCGAACAATACTTTACTAAAACTATTATACTGTGCATTATTGTATATTGCCATGACACAAGACTGGTGGTAATATAGTTTTAGAAAGGTTATAGGTTTATAGATTAAGCATGATACACTGACCGATTTATGTCAACTAGGCATTAAAATTAAGCAGTGGTTGGAAGAGGAGTATATTGGAAAAAAAGATAATGAATAATGTAGCAACCTTTTCTTAATACCATTGCAAGAGAACTCTTAACAGCTCAGCTTGTGATGTATGTGGTGGAGGCGTCGGGTACTAATATTTCATATTCATTAAAAGCCATGATACTTAATCTACTGCGTATCTAAAGTTAAAGGTTCACTAATGACCAAGATTCTTCAAAATCATTACATCTAGTATAGCTCCACGAAACACCTCCTTAGCGATAAAGGAGCGGTTTTCCAGTCACACTTAGTAACAAAACTATTGCAGGTAACGGGCACTAATAGCTGATTCACTACTGCAAGCGGTCTAACAAGGCTTAACAGCGTTTAAATGAAACCATAGCGGATGAATTAAATAAATAAGTACGACATGTTATTTTTGTATGCAGGTCAAGAAGAAAGTATAACATTTTTCCTGTTTAAATTAATTTATGGTCACGAATTTGTATCTGACAAATGCATAACTCCTAATAGAACTACGCTCTGAGTTTTTTATAGGAACTAGAGAACGCGTGCTAGAGCTTTGGAAAACAACGCGGGAGTGTATTGCACGGCAGCAACAATTAACTGCGAACACCTTTACGACAAGTGGGTAAGATACAGTAGTATACACAACGTCGTAAAACCTTTACATAGGCCTAAAGCAAAAGAAGATACCGTACACACTTCACAATTAGCACCTTATTACAAGCCCTCGAACTCCTCTTCTAAAAATTAAGCTAATGTACATAAAATTGATCTAGTTATGTTGGAATAATATTTCAACAGACCCATAGTAACTGACACCGATCGCAACTTTGGATGATAGCTCGAATATTTCAATGCTTTCCGGAACAAGCTGAGTGACTAAAAGCTGCAATATCCACGACTAACTCAAAACGGCAATCAATATGAAACTCTTACCCATCCTGAGACCATGCACAATCAACAGGGTACATACGCAACGTAATCTCGGCATGCCCAGGCCGAGAATAGAGCACTTACATTGTACAAACTAAGTGCTTATTATTAGAAAAATTACTAATTTCATTTCTGTGTTATTTATTAGATTGGGGCATTTAAGTAATTGCAGTTTAGATTAATATGCCGTTGGCGTATTTTGCCGGACGCGAAGGCTACAAAAAATCGGTTAGGATTAAAATTAAGAAGAATTGAGTTGATGCACGTTGAGTCAGACGAGTACCTACAGCTAAATGGAAGCTAGTATATATTTTAAAAAACTCAGTATAAATTATAGAAGTATCTCTACATCCACTTTTCGGAGTACCCCAGCGAATACCCAAGATGACGGCCTTTACCATTAATATATTTTAATACTATTACGAGTGATCTTCCAGCACATCCAAGTTGGTGTCTTCTAAACCGTGCTATATGTAATGAACTAATACTTCTGGTGCGGGTTGAAAAGAATTAATTAGGGGTTGCCCAGATTGTCTGACTCGTAAAGAACCGACAAGTAGCAAACCAGCCGCCTGTGATAATATCACATTGCAAACTGATTTTCATTTTACATTTTACATTTTTACATACACATTCTGACAATTAAATAACGGAACTTTAATTTAAATCATAGAACACAGCGCCATGTATTAAACGGTAGCAACATCAGAAACACATAGGTTTCCTCTTTTAAACGCACGGAAGTTCGAACAAACCAGATGATAGCTTATAAAGTTAGACGCATGTCAGTGCCTGTAGATTAGGTGCTCATGTCGTGAAATCACAATGGAACAAAGAGCAAATATTAAATTTTGCATTAAAGTAGGAGAAAAAAACGCTGAGATGTATGATCTGCTGAAAACGGTGTATGGTGATGAGTGTATGTCTCGGACAAGAATTTATTGAGTGGTTGACGCGATTTAAATGAAGATGTAAGACCTGAACGTCCACAACGTGAAAATCGCGCTGAAATGGTACAAAGAATTGGGGATACAAGAAATGGGAATTTTACTGTGAAAATGTTGGCTGAAGAATTAAATACATTATTAATTCAGTTACAATTAAATCAATAGAGAAACAGCAATTTTGACGATCGATCTGGGAAAAAAAAGGTGTGTGCACGTTTTGTTTACACCTGACAACATGAATTTTAGTTCTGACACCCGTAAAAATTAAAAAAAAAAATAAAAGCTTTTGGTTTCTTTTTCAAAAACAAAAAATTCTTATTAAAAAGATAATGAAACTGAAATTTATATTATTTGTTTTATTATTGTATAAAATAAAAATTAAAAAACGTGTAACTTCGAAAATTAAACTTATTTGAGTAGGTTATTTGACCTACCAGTGGGTGTTTTAAAAACAAAATCAGCATTTTATTAATGTAATTCATGTATCATATATACTACACATAAATAAAATTGTAAACATTACATTGTTACTTTTGAGATACCAACATGTTAATTCGAATTTGAAACTTTTCTCGCTTTTCAATTTTCCTTGTGTTTAATATTTTTCATTAAGAATCTTTTATTTTAAAACATCTTTTCCTTTTTTCGCTGTTACGATTGGCAATAGCATGACATAACACATGGGCTGAAAAGTCCCGGACCTAATACATAAATGACGCTAGTTTTATTGCAGTCACCTTTCTCTCAGTTAGTACTAATCTTCAAAAGACAGCTGTCAAAATTTCATGATATTCTATTCATTAGTTTGTGAGTTATTGTGCTAAGAGTCACGCTACTTTTGTTATTTTCAAAACAATGGATCAAAAACAATTTGTTGTTTTAATTTTATACTGCTTCTTGATGGGAAAAAATACCGTTCAAGCGAAGCAATGGCTTGAAAAATGTTATGGGGACTCCGCTTCATCAGAAACAACAATAAAACGTTGGTTCGCTGACTTCAAACGTGGTCGTACAGACACCGATGATGCAGAACGCAGTGGACGTCCAAATGAGGCGGTAACACCAGAAAACATCAAAAAAATCCACAAAATCGTTTTGAATGATCGAAAAGTGAAGTTGCGTGAGTTAGCTGACATCGTAAAGATATCAAAAGAACGTATTGGCTTTATATTGCATGAGCATTTGACTCTGAGAAAGCTCTGTTCAAAGTGGGTGCCGCGTTTGCTCACTGTTGACCAAAAACAAGAACGTGTTGATGATTCTGAGCAGTGTTTGGCCATGTTTAAACGTAACAAACCGGACTTTCTGCGTCGATATGTGACAATGGACGAAACATGGATCCATCACTTCACTCCGTAATCAAAACGATCGTCATCTGAGTGGACAGCAACTGGTGAACCTCGTCCAAAGCGCCCGAAAGCACAACAATCGGCTGGAAAGGTTATTGCCTCGGTATTTTGGGATGTGCGTGCTGTAATATTCATCGACTACCTTGAGAAAGAAAATACCATCAACAGTGAATATTATATAGCGTTATTGGAGCGTTTGAAGGCCGAAATTGCAAAGAAACGACCGCATATGGCAAAGAAAAAAATGTTGTTTCATCAAGATAACGCACCGTGTCACAAGTCAATCAAAACAATGGCAAAACTACATGAATTGAACTTCGAATTGCTCCCACATCCACCGTATTCGCCAGATTTGGCTCCCAGCGACTACTGGCTGTTCGCATACCTCAAAAAAATGTTCGCCGGTAAGAAATTTCGCACGAATGAAGAGGTTATCGCTGAAACTGGGGCCTATTTTGAGGCAAAAGGTAAATCGTTCTACAAAAGTGGTATTAAAATGTTAGAGCGGCGCTGGAATGATTGCGTTCCTCTTGATGGAGATTACGTTGATGAATAAAGCTGATTTTGAACCAAAGAAACCGTATTTTCTTTGTTAGGCCTGGGACTTTTCAGCCCATGTGTTATACGTTCAAATATTAATAAATATACAGCCAAGGATATATTATTATTTTTAACTTGAAGGTAAAACAAACCTACAACGTGAAGTACATATATTTCAAATCGTAAAACCAATAAAAAAATAGACCAAAACGTAACAAACCTAAAGTTTAACCAATTATATTCAACCAGCAAGCACTACATCAAATCATATTCTTTCAAAAGGCAACAGATATTTTAGCTATTATTTTTAAATTACGTCAAACAGTATCTAACTAAAACCGCAAATTAAAACAAAATGGGATTATTCGTAATACTCCGATAATTAAACGTTTTCTTAAACATTAACATAAAAATAAATGTAGTTAATTTTTAAATTAAATGATGATAACTTAAGTGCATTCTTTCTCCAGAGATTTCTGTTCATCCACGAATTGTTAAGAAATGTTAGTAGAGGGTCGTTCCCCTCGGGAGGTAACAATCTGAGAATGCCTTGGAAACGCTCCTACAAATATTTCATTTCCTAGAGCGTTTCCGTGCCATGAATTCGCTTCTGGTTACTCAAGCAAAATGTAAGCGAAAATAAATGAATATACAGTTGAGTCGAGTGGCGTTATAAAATTATGAATTGCTATAATATAGTAGACATAGTGGAAAATAATAAATAGCGACCAATCTTAAAGAAGTAAACTATCTAACGATTATATATCAGCAGTACACCAACGTCTGTCCATTACTATTAACTACTAGATATAGTTTGAGCAGCAAATAGTGTACAATCTTAGTTTT
This sequence comes from Trypoxylus dichotomus, assembly GCA_023509865.1. Taxonomy (NCBI): domain Eukaryota; kingdom Metazoa; phylum Arthropoda; class Insecta; order Coleoptera; family Scarabaeidae; genus Trypoxylus; species Trypoxylus dichotomus. Next base: position 29,428,757 of record CM042080.1, on the reverse strand, counting down.
CTACCGCAAAATTGTCATTTCAACATTAACTTGTTCACGTACGTCAGACACTATTGAAAGTGTACTTTAATATGCTTTGCTTCATTTATTTACGATAAAATTCGAGAATGCAAATCAGTAATGTATTTGTCATTGAAGTTGATACTTAATAAATGCTGTCACTAAGTTGTCACACAGTAATGATGCTGTTAAATATTGCGGACGCTTCTCAAATCATGAACATGCCTCAATTAACAATAGACTGTCGTACTTGGAGTTGATATATAAAAGAAAAACAGCAACAAGTTGGTTTGAATTGTTTCATTGTTCACAACATATTAAGGAATCGAAGATCAACAGCAGTTCAGTTTACACAATGCTGCAAAAGACCGGAATAGCTCAGGGAAAGATTAGCAGCAGTGAGGTGCAATGTGATAGCTGGAAAATAAACTATAAATGTATTGAACGTTATTGGAAGGTGAAGCTTGGTTGAACTTCTTAAAACGTCTAAAGAAAAATTATCTTTATCTAAAATATGATCGGAAAGAGATGATTTAAGGTGCTCCAGATGGAATACTAAACAATGAGAGAGAGAAAACTTTCAGAAATATGTCAATTATGTCGCTGCTATATTAATTGATTTCAATAAAAGATTTGAAGATGATATAAACAAATATTGCTAACAATAATTCCAGCGTATGAGATTTTGGAAATAAAATGCGTTGTTTTTCTGAAGTCAATAACTGCTAATCAGGACTTTTAGAGTTACTGAGAAAGGTATAAAGATTCATGGAGAGCAATGATTCTTACCTTGTTTGGTTCAACATATCCAGTGAATGTGCGTTTCTTGAACTTAACGGGATTAAAAACGAACACCACATTTAGTAGTGTGTCTACTCCAGATTACCAAACATTACGAACGTTGTCGAATGAATTCACACGTTCTACATATTAATAAATTTGTGCAATATAATACATATTATACTGTTTGCAACCAGCATTACATTTATGTACATACATTATAATATTTGTTTGTCAGAACCTCGTAAAAGACGGGAAAATATAATAAGGGAAAAAGCAAGTAAGTAAGTACTCTCTTAGTCACTATGCATGAACGATATCATATGGCACAGTAGCGACTTGCTCAACAATTGCTACTTTTTGGGTCGATTGGTAACACAAAAATTCAGCGCTATCAGTGATACACATACGTGTAGTTTAAGTTAAAAATAGTACTGGAACATAGATATTGGAGTTCCTTGCTGTGGATGGAAATTACGAATTTGTACCAGATGAATATAATAGCACCATTTACGATCAATTCTAATTATAAACAGAGAGATGACAAGCAGGTGACATTATCCACATATTTGTTCGTTTAGTAAAGAGAAATTGCTACTAAAAATATCGATATTATAATTCCCTAAATTGCTTTATACATTGAACGCGACCTAGCTTTATCAAATAATAACAATCAATAAAACAGGTACATACAAGGAAAGGAAAGAAAAATAGAAATAAGTAGAAAATATTAGCCAAATACAACAAATAGAAAGAATGATTTACGCTCCTGAAATTGATATTTAAATATCAGCAGAATGATGATTATTGCAAGTGATAATTTGACACTTTTTTACAAACCAATTATTGATGCATGCCTCTATATTTTTTATTTAGCATTGAATTTATTTCTCCAGGGACGTGGAAATATATAAAGATAAAAAAAGGTGGAATCATTTCCCGTGACCTCGGAACTGGAATTAATCTGTCAACGACGTTAACAGTCCGTTCAAAGAATGGAAATCAACCCCGCTGCTTTTCCCGTAACATCCCAACTTTCTGAGGTTTTTTCGTTGACTTACTGACAATCTATCTGTAGGTTGCCAATATGCTGCAATTCCATATTAAAATCGGTCAACCACGAGCATCACAGCTTTGAATTAAAAGTTGGACTAGAGATACCTGCTTTGTTAAGGTTACGTGTTTAAGAAATTTCTATCAATCAACATAACTGACGTCAGACAAAATTTAACGCACAATGCATTCATAATTTTTTGCAAATGTACATCCCTGCACTTCATGCTTTTGCTTAAATTCTTGAATGTTCTTTTATTAATTCATCAATAGTCCATACCATTTTGCACTAAACGAAGGGAATGTTAAATTTTAATTCCGCTAACAGAAGAGATACGACAATATAAATCTAATATTTTTATCATCAGCTAAGCGTATTTATCAGAACAATTGGAGATAAATAAAGCCAATAAATATAATATCAAGTGTTACATAACCGTTGTTTGTCATAATTTTTATGTTTTATCTTCCAGACTTTTTTGCTTTAGATTTGCTCCATATTAAAATCTGATAGCTATAAGGTAATAATCTTATAGATATTAGATTCATTCAATATTTATTGAATGTAATCTTACTAAAAGACAAATATTGATTTGATCAAATTTAGCGCACTGGAGTTAACTGGGTGAATTAAGTTGATAACTTTTTTAATTAAGCTAGAGGAGAAAGTTGATTTAAAAATATCTATCTAATATGATCTCCTATACCTTCTTTCAGGCGCAGACTTCTCGCAGTAGACAGTAGTAATGAATGTGAATTTTCCTCTTTTGTATTAACTATTAGTACATAACTTTCAAGTATTCGCGTTTAAAGAGATAGATAATTGACAGTGCAATTTAGATTTGACGAAAATCTTTTCTCTTTTTTTGAGATGTAAATATATTTTCGCTCGTATATATAGATTACGAAAAATATTTAATTAAAAATTTGTTTCTTTTTGCTTTAAATAAGCAGTCGCCTAAAAAAATGACTTATTTTTAAGAAATTCTCATTCTATGCGTATATCTATTTCGATATTATCCTGGCACGTGTCACACCTTTGCCATTTCCCATATTTCCAAAACATATTTCATATATCACCTCAATAAATCGAAATAACCAACCTGTAGGTGTATGTAACAGATGAAAAATGACTTGAAGCTGCATAGACTGGGTATATTCTGACATATATTGCTGATATTAATGTTGTATCCATATAGTCTCTCACACCTCTTATTTCCATCTTTTCCTCCGATATCGTCTGAAGTATTCTCAAAGTGCTACCGTAACTTTAGAGTTCGTTAAAAAGTGCAAAACTTTTCACGTCGAAAAATGTTTCAATTCCTACTTCTTGCGAACGCCATTTCTTTTCTCACCTCTAGTTATTGTCCTCTACTCGATCTTTTTTTACGTGTCATTGATAATTTAACGAAACCAAGATATAGTTTTATCTACGACTTTTAGAACCTAAAGTTGTATTGCGACCAAATATATCTAGTTTCTCACACTAATGTGAGAGAAAAATTTAATAATAAAGTTTATTAATACCAAACACGCGTTGATACCGCCTAACACACGTAAATAAATTGTTTGCACTACTGTTTAAAATGAATTATGCCACATACAAACAAATATAATTTAGGCGCCAATATACATATATGTTGTATTCATCGAAAGAAAAACATATTTACAATCAATAAACGATGTTCGTAGAATATATTGATTTGTAAGTTAAAATAAATAGAAGTTCAACAAAAAATATAACCAACACCTTACGATGACATTTATTGTTTTTTAATTAAAAAAGCACAAAATATATTATCAATAATATTTTAATATAATTAAAATATTTCATTGTACATAAATATTCTTAAAACGTTATATTGTCATTGTATCAGATTTGTATAAGTGTGCATCGGTAGTGAACCTGATTTTTTAATCTTATATTTATGTGGTTGATGGTGGTATATGCTCAGAAAAATGATGAAATATAGAAAATATTCAAATATCATAAATATTAGGTTAATAAATTTCCGACACCATTGAATATGACTCCTAAGGGCACTCTGCAATATTTGAAGGCAACCTGTAGTTTGACTGGCGACTTCATTTCTTCATTAGATGATTTATTTCCAATTTTAAAGGAAATGAAAATTTAGACAAGTGAATTTTAACGACGTTATTTACCAAATTTAGTCGTTTTCAAGATGTCAACACGTTCAACTATATTTATAATCTGCGTGTTAGACAACACTGCATACATGCTTTATGACTATCTCCGCAGTTACGAGGAGCATGTTACTAGGTAAATAATAGATTGTGTGGAATGATTTTTTTATATCGTACGTGTGAGTATGCTTCTCGTTTTACTATATTTTTTGAAGAACTTGCATAATAATTTACGCAAAACAATATATTGCAGAAGCGATAGTGGAGTTTACGTCTCCCCTGTGCACGTAACTGATGGGGCTCTATCTTATAACAAAAACATTTTTTATCTGTATAAAACGCAATTGAATTCAGGAACTGTAATGTTGGTCACGCAGTAACAACTTCTAAACAATCAAAGAAAAATAATTCGAAGGAGTTCTAATAATACTTCGCCACCATCACCAACAAAACAGATTCATTAAATAAATGAAAATCTATAATAAGAAAGTTAAATAATCTTCTTGAAATAAATGGAAGACAATTATATTAAAAATTAGGAATATCATTACAGTACATACATAATTAATATATATATATGTATATAATATATGAAATATTGTCTAATAACTATCAATGAATTTTTCTAAATTTTAGTAGTTTAGCTTTTCCAGATACTTTCTCGTCACTGTTTGGTGCACGCCGTTTTTTTTATTATGGTTGGTGTTAGAAGTTGGAGGCAAAGTACCGTTAGTACTCCCTCTTTATGAATTTTAAGCACTGATATTCAGTCTGTACAGGTTTCTTTCTAAAGTTTTACAGATATCCACTTTGGGTATTCTTTATTAACTTATTATTCACATTTTTTTTGTTTAAAACAAAAAAAAAGAGTCCCTTCAACAACACTTACAGAGGAGACGTAAACTTTACTATCGTTAATTATATATATCGCTCGTAAACATATTATTTATATAAATAAATATTTCCAAATTTCATTCTTAAAAGACGTTTAATATACTGTACTCTCACATTACAATCACATTGTATAAATATGCATTATTACGAAATTATACTTATAATCTTCAAAATTTCTCGTACGACGGAAGGATGGCACGACTGGCAACATTTACCTTTATAATCTCACTCATATCAAGTATGTGTGTACTGTGTAGCCTACCATATAGACAAAAGAATGTGTTGCTATGAATATAAAAAAAACAAAAACAAAAAAACATCGTGTCAAAGTCAGACATGTTGTCATCGTTTCTCCTGTGAATAATTAGTTATTTTCTTATATAACTCTATAATTTTACAAAGATCTTCGTTTATATCCGTTCATAAAGTATATCAGCTGATACTACAAATAAAACTTGGAAGTTCCGGATACATATATTCGAAGCCGAAGACCAGCCCATCTTAAAGGCGAGAAATCACGTGCGAGTGAGTACGATTTCAAAGATTAAAGACGTCGAATTCTTCAAAATTGTTTGTATCTATTGCTCTCATTTTTGTTTGGCATATTAATTAGAATATTTAAAAATTAGCTAGACAGGGATTGCTTTACGTTTTCTGCACAAAAGATCTTTTTGCAAAATAGCGGTATATATTTATTAATTTGTCAATATATTTATCTTTCCAACTTTACACTTGGTCATTTTAATTAGAAAACATTATCATTTAATTTAAAAACAAGTAGAACAAAATTTCATAAATCAAAGAACCCATTTAAAAAAATTAAAGAGCCTAAGATTTTCCACCACCATATATATGGTATATATAATGGGATTTTTTGAGGCTCCTGTTATCCTCAAGAACATGCCCATTTCTTTTATTGCATTTACTAAATCGTATCGTTAGGGAGAATGCAAGGTTGGACTCCCACTAACATCGGACGAGACTTTAATATATATTTAATCATTAAAGATTTAACGTATTTGCAATTTGGAGTTTTCGTGCAATGTATTTTGCATCTTTTTACAATTTCCCAAATACCCTTTCGTCCTTATTATATAGAAAATTCCCTTTTCACAAAACACGAAAACAACAGAGCCCTTTAAACAACAGGAGACGAGAATAATGAAATCACCCTATCAAAAGTCTATACCACAAAAGTCAATATAATTAATGTAAAATTTTATACAAATATATTTAAGACACACACACATATCCACACCGCATTTAACGAAGATCACATCCAAGGCCTATATCTTCATCTCTGAAAACACAAAGGCGATGCTTTCGTTGCCATGTTGCCCCTACTGCAGTCATTTGTCGTCTAACATCCGGATCTAGTAGCGGTTTACGAGCGTGATCGGCAATCGACACGCGGAACAATTGACGAATAGTGTCGGTATTAGATTTTCGAGCATCAACAGAGTTTATAAGCTTCACATTCACGCGAATTTCGCATAGTTGTAGTGGACTTGTCAGCACATTTATAATACCCGAATATCGGGTGAAACACCGCTGATCCAGCAGAGCAACTCCAGTGTAACCTTGGACCTTCCGTCGTCAGCGCGAAGGTAGGAAGATACACCGTCCTACAATAGCAAAGTGTATTTGTAAGTAAAGAAAGTAAAGGACTTCATCCTTAATAACGTCATTTATTATTCAAAAATTTAAAATACATATTTTATTAGCTAGCTAGGGATTGCGATAGGTACTTCGTCGAACACATTCCCGATGTAAGTCATATATTCTAAATTTGTTAATATATTGTTTTAAGTTTTTTTTTTATTTCAGTCTAATCTTAATTTCATTGAGGTTTTCTAAATTTATTTCAAAAAGCAAAATCCCCGATCAAAGAACTCACTAGTTAAATTTTTCGAACCCTAGGAGAAAACATCTAAAAGATAACACCAAAGATAAAATAATTTCTCTCCTGTAACCTATATGAAAAGCAGCTTGGATACTTCGTAGAATATTGTTTATGTTTACGAATTGCAAAATCTGCATATACATTATTTTATTTAATATTCATGAGAACATCGAGCGATTTTTTGTAAGTTTGAGGTACAGCAGTTAATACTACGGCAGCTAGACAAGGGAATAACAACTTGTTTCTAGCAGGGAGAATATATTTCAGTCCTGTAACAAATAATGGTATCTATAAAAAATTAATAAAATACTAAGTTGGACATATTTTATTAATTTTCGTACCAACATTAATATTATGACTCGTACCTGAACCGGTGGCACTATTTTTAATACCACGAACAATCAAAGCGATAATTAATGAATCGACCGTACAAAAAAGAAATATTGCATTAAATATGACACTACAGCAACAATTAAATGTTAAACATAAGGTTCTCATAGTAGTACTCTTATTGAACATTTTATTCTGCAGACATTATTTTGTGGTGGAAAATCTTAGGCTCTTAATTTGCCAAATGGCTTCTTTTATTTAAATTTTTTGTTTGTTTTAAATTCAAAAATAGATAATATTAAATAATAGAAATAGCCAAATGTAAGATTCTAAACATATATATTGACAAATCAAAATGTATATATATCGCTTTTTAACAAAATTTATTTTTTAATAAACACCTAAATCAATCCCTGTCTAGCTAAATTTGTAAATTATAAACGATGTACAAAATGAGAGCAAAAGAGCAGTAAATTCTGATAATTCGTTATAATTTGAAGTCTTTAATTTTGTAATCGTACTCACACTCACACGTACTGTACCGTATTCTATATATACTATATATGTCTGGTCTTCGGCTTCCAACGATGTATCCGGAACTCCAAATTATTGTGAAAATACCAGCTGCGACACTCCTAACATCAAATAACTTTAAAGAATTTCATGAACTATAATTAATTCGAAAAATAACGAATTTTACTTCGGGGACACAATTGCGACATCTGTGACCTTGACACGGTCGTTATTTTTATATTCGGTCATTTCCAAGGATACACTCACTATATTCAGCTTGTTTACCTATATGATAGACCACACAGTAAACACACTCTTCATGAAATGAAATTATTTACAAGTAAAAGCTGCCAGGCGTGCCATCCATCCGACGTACGAGAAATTTTGAAGATAGTGTGTTTTATTTCGGGACGATGCTTATTTTAATAGTATGATAAAAATGTGTGAGTACAGTACATTATACTTCTTTTAGAAATACATTTGGAAGAAATTAGAATTAAATACAAAAATATGATTACGAAAATCGATATATATTTATGTATATCGATTGAGTTGGCCGATACTTGGAAATCCATATTGAACAATGGTGGAAGAAGTAAAACTCAAATATTTTACAAAAATTTCCAATATATTTATTATAAGCAAATTAAAGAAGAGGGAGTCCTAACAGTACTTTGTCTCCAACAATAACAAAATATGAGCGTGAACTATACACTAACGAGAAAAAATATAAAAGTATAAGAAAAATTTAGAAAAACATTGGCATTTTAAATGATTTGAAAGTTAATAATGCATATCATTGCAATATATATTATATTTTCGCGGCTATAGTCTGTTATTTTAGATTTTTTGGTGTTATCTCACACACAGTGGGGCGCTGTTTCTCAACGTTTCATTGAGGAGGTTTTCGGTCAACTGACTATATAGTATTAGATTTATATTAAAATTATTTATATATGTATACATTTACAACTAAACATTCACATATGTCACAATTCGAGCAGGTCACGAGCAGCATCTGTCCTTCAACCCAGAAGTATGTAACGGCTCACGGTGAATTATAGATTCCGTTCACATTTTGCAAGTCAACAGCAATTTCAGTTAATATTTTCATGTAAATTTAAATTATTTTTTAATTTTCAAGCCCATTTCCTGTAATATTCCGAATTAGTAGCATCGCTCGTTGCGCGAATCTTTGCTTTAGCTTTATCTCGAAATTTCATACTGTATCGGGTAAGCATGGTGTAAATGGGTTAATAAATTAACAACTTGAGACGCACGAATATCAAGAAATTTGGGAAATTATTAGTAAACCAGAGAAATGTAAGTCGGGATTAGAATTATAATTACAATAATTGTAATCAAAAACTTATTACAAATGTTGATTTTGTCCAAAATAATCACTATGTTCATATAATATATTCAAGAACAAGAAACCCTATACCTGCAACCAGGTAAGTAGAACACTGTTATTACTTGCCAGGAATATATCATATCTGCCAATTCTTTATTATGAAACATCATTTTTTTGTATAAGTTGGTGCTCTGTTTAAAAAACCAAGTTAGACTGCATTGAAATCGATGAAATTTTGAAGGCTTAGACGAGCTACAGAAACATTTAGAACATTAGTCAGTGTCGGTGTCAATGCGAAATATTGGCTACAATTGGTAAATAAAAGTGATGGGCTAAACCACCCATTCGATACTTCAATCACTGATGAGCAAATTACAGAGCAACAGAGTACACACAAAAAACTACAGTTATGGTTATAGATATACGTGCGCCTAGTTGGTCCAAAGATAAATATATAGTATTATATTTTATCTTAAAAAATGCAACTTTAGCGCGGTTCTTCCCATGAAAACTCCTGTATACTCAAAAATTTTTCCAGATAACTAACACACCCTCCAACAATAATAAATAATTTGAAACACAATATTCAATATATTGAAAAATTGCAGAAGCAGTATAAAGTAAGAAAAAGGTTTCCTGATATTTTTTAAGCACTGTATACAAAAATAATTCCTTTTAAAATTGCAAATACTGGACATGCTTATGGACGTTGACTAATGTTTAAATTTTAGGAAAGCAGAAAATGTAATAAGCTTATTTGTAAAGTGATAAAAAATCAAGATAATATTTTCTCTTTGCAGTTCTTTTTAAATTCGTCGCCTGTTTAAAGTTGTTTTCAAATGTTCATACATCTTACCTCTCCAAATACTTTTTTTTGAATAGTTTCCTTTACTTTGATTTGTATCACTTTTCAAGACTTCTATTTTTTTGTAAAAAGAATACTTTTCAAGGCAGCTCGTTATGAACTGAATCGAACCGTTAAACTATTCTCGTCTCACCCTGCTAGTTTGTTTTGGCGTTTCTCTGCTTGTTTGTTTTGAATAGCGTCGAAATGTATCGTTTACTGCCCATTGAAATGTGGTAACAATTGGTATGTAACATTGTGTTTAATTGGCACTTGGGGTTTTATATGGCGGAATCGCTATTACTACATAGGATGGTATATCGTCTTTAAATGCCGTTGAATATTAGGTGCCAAATTGTAGACTATTGACCGCGTCTAAGCGAGGATACCGTTTTACAAATACCAGACGGTCATTGCCAAATTCATTTTGCATTTAATGAAGATAACTTATCCTTTAAATAATTAGTTTATTTAAATCCTGTGTTACATCAATTCGTAATTCCTGTTTAATCTACGCTAATTTATAAACAATAAGATGATAATTTCGATAGTAAGATCACTATAAACACGTAAACAAATTCATGTAAAGTTACATTTATCGCTAATACAGAAATTCATACGCGTAAGCATAATATTGTAATCGGAGAGGTAATAAAAAGTATCGACGTATTAGAAACACGAATTATAATTACCTGTATTTTCTAAATTTTCGTGGTAAACTACTAACATCTTTTCGATATTGGTTAATATAAACGGTCTCCTTTTATATCTAATATCCATTGCATTACGAATTCCATAACTTTGTAACATGTAACATGGCATGATTTTGAAACTCGCGCCACTCGACTAGAAAGTGTGCTTTAAAATCACATTAGGTCGCATTATAGTTCGAGATTTGTAATTCAACGTAGAGGTTAAAAACGTTGCTTCCCGTTAACCGTATTAGTAACTTTTATCGCGAAGAGTGGCTGCGCTGGTTACTAACTTGTCACATTTCAAAATTTTCGAACTTGAATAATCCAGTTTTTACTTTTTACGCTCTGCGTACGGTATTTTGTATCAATCACGGATTCAAGAAGAATTACACGTTTACGTGCTAAAGCAGCAAGCGGAATAATGGCGGTAACGAAGTCAGACGAACAATTTCAACAATTAATGGGAATTTTGCAAAGTGTAACTCCCGGTTTGTGACCAATAAAGAAGAAGATGTTGAAGCATTTATCGATTCAATCCTAATCTACAAGAACTGTGTAGCTATTAGTGATGAAATCGAAGTAAAAGACTTACCGATGTTATTAGATGCTGCTGCAGCAGTGTGGTGGCAAGGAGCAAAGACATCTGTAAGTAATTGAAATGAGCGTATGGACGCTGTAAGACATGCATTTGGTTCTAATCAACCGAATTACAAAATTTTTAAGCAATTATTTTCAAAAGAACAAAAACAAAATGAGCCAACAGACATATTTGTAAACAATGCTCGTGCTTTGTTAACAAAATTAAATCCAACTCCTGTGCTGCATGATTCGCATAAATTAGATATGATTTATGGACTACTACACAACAGGGTTCGAAGATTATTGCCAAGAGATCAGGTAAACTCATGTGGAGAATTAATTGAAAAAGCACGATAAATAGGAGACAACATATTTGAAGTGGAGGAATATCAAACGGAAAATGGAAAGGATATGTTTCGACGAAAGGTAAAACCTAAATATTCTTTTCGCCATAACTTTGGACATGTTCAAACGGAATGTAGAAAATTTAATCAAACAACTAGTAGATCTAAAAACTCTGATACAAAGGAAGTCGTACAGAATAATACTATCCGCTGTTATGGTTGTAATGCACCTGGTGTCATACGAGCTAAGTGCACAAATTGTAACAGAACAAATCAAGATAATACAGCAGAAAGCAATCTTATACAATTTTACCAAATCAATTTACCTGGCACGTCATCAGAATACGTGAAACCATTACTTTCAGTTACCATAAATGGGTTTTATGGAGTTGGTATTGCCGATTCAGGTGCACAAGTAAGCATTGCAGGTCATGAACTATACAAGCTATTGCACCAGCAGGGACAAACGTTTACCCCTACCAAAGCAAGGTTATCCTATGCTAATGGCGAGGTCAAGGAAGAGGATCTTTTAAAAACAACTGTTGAAGTAACTATTAAACACAAAACTTTTCCTGTTGAATTTTTAGTTTTACCACATGCAGGAAATAACAAAACTCTACTAGGAATTGACTTTTTAAGAGCCGCTGAAATTACATTAGATATAGCTAATAGATGCTGGTATTTTAGTAATGATACGAAACAAAAATTCTACTTTATGAACGAACAAACATCTGACAATGATTGTGAAAACAGAATAAGTAGTGTTAGTCTTCGTGTGGATGAAGGGGAGAAACTAAGTGCTGACCAGAGGCCAAAACTTGATACGTTGCTGAATGAGAACGAAGATACCTTCCGGCCAGGGGGAGGCCCTACCACATTTGCTGTACATCGAATTAATACCAAAAATCATGCAACCGCTGATATGTTGTCAAGACCGTTTGAATTTCCATCATTGAGTTACGAAGAAGTCCGTGGTCAACAACTGGAAGATCCTGAACCGGAAAAAATCATGCGTGCTTTAGAGGGAGAAGACATCCAAGAAGCAACACGTTGGTCCGAATGGGATTATGTGATGAATAATGGGGTGTTGTATCACTACAATCAAGATGCAGAAGATCCCCAGTTGGTCGTTCCCACAAGTATGCGTGTAACTATTATGAAAGAATATCATGATGCCCCAACAGCTGGTCATTATGGAGCCAAGAACACTTCAAAGAATTTCATCCAAATACTATTTTATTGGCATGCAACGATATAGTTAATGTTAAGCCTGCGGGGTTGCTCCAAACCCCAGTACCATCGCAACGATTTTAAGTTACTGTTGTAGATCTAGTAGGACCGTTGCCGGAAACTCCACGAGGAAACAATTGGATTTTTATAGTCAAGGATACCGCATACAAGTGGACAGAGCTATTTGCAATACAAACAGCTACAGCAGAGGCATGTGCCAAAATATTAATAGAAGAAGTATTCTTAAGATATGGTACCCCAAAGAAGATTATATCAGATATTGGAGTTCAATTCGTTAGTCACGTAATGCAACAAATAACCTATTGTTTCGACATAAATACACCATTTATCCCTTATTACCATCCTGAAAGTAATCCGGTAGAACGCCAAAATAGAGAATTAAAGACCCAACTCTCCATTCTATGTCAAAACGCGGATAAAGCACGAACAAGCGTTCAATACAATATTGGCGACCTAGTATTGTTGAAATCGCATTCTCTAAGCGACGCTAAGAAGGGATACACATCTAAGTTTGCCCCGAAAAGGGAAGGTCCTTACAAGGTTTTGAAAACTATTACTCCCACCACCCACGAATTAGGTACCTGTGCTGACCCGCTGCAATTAATTGGGCGATACCATGTAAGCGATATATGGGCCTACCACGCCCCACTTACTGCAGGTACTACACCAGAACCAGTAGGTATGAAACGTAGAAGAGGACGGCCGAAGAAGATGTCTGTACTAGACAACGCTCAGGGACCTACGCGTAGTCCAGAGGGGGAGAGTGAAACGCGACAAGATTTTGAAACTCGCGCCACTCGCGAGCGACGTCTACCCGGACGAATGAGGAATTATATACGCGAAGAAGAAGAAGAGTTATATATATGAATTGTAGTAGTTGAGCTTGTGTAATTTCTTATAATATTATTATTGCATTTATATTATTATCAATAAAGCATTACGCTACAACTTCAATTACTTTCGACTTTGTGTAATTTAAATAATTATTGACGTTGACATTTTACTATATGAAACTTGGTTTACAAAATTTATTGAAAGTTTTAACAAATTGTTCTTCTTTTCACATCTCAAGTTACCTAAATATGTTTTTGACACCTTTTATTATTACATTTCATCAATTAATTTTCTGATTTATTGTTTTATTGTGAATCCATCGCATAAAAGGTTTTAAAGTGTGGAATATATACACTAGTGTTAACTCCATATTATTATTGTTGCCTTACATTTAAATTGTGAAAAGTTGCGCCTGTTTACTTATTATACAAACTTAAAAATAGGAAACCGTAAATTTACCATCCTGTGCTTGCACAATATATTACAGAGCTTCCGAGCAATCAACGCTAAAATTGCAGACATCACATTTTAATGTTCTACATGTTATTGAAAAATACCGTATGTAGTCACGTGACATTAACGCACAGTTTACCGTAGGTAGCCATATAGTGAACGGTTTTTAGGTATGTTAAAACGGAGTTATTAAATATCACTCGAAAAGTCGTGACTATTATTTGCGAATAACAAATAAAGCAAAAACGCTACTAGAGGAAATTAAATTCTTTTCTCGAATAACAGACAGAAGAACTGATCGTCGTTAATACGGAGTAAATAATTTCTTCGCAAAACGAATCAACGTAAGTGAAACAAATAAAGGTAGTATTTTTATTCATTAACACTCGCATTTTCTTTCATTACTCGCAAATCGAATACGTTTTGCCGGAATCTTCGACTTGTATTTTTATCGATAATAATTAAGTTTTTGGCTTATTGGTGGAATGAAGGTAATGATGGTAATGAAGGTAAGCCTAAAAAGTAAATACTAGGGGTAAGAAATGACTGAGAATACATTGCATTCAAAACACTGATCCGACAGATTTTGATCTAAAAAATAAAGCAAGCAGTTCTGGTTAACATATACCACATCGTTGTACTGATCATAGGCGAATAAGACGATGGACGATGACAATTGTTTCTGTATTGTGGTTGTATTGTAATAACGTTCCTGTAATGTAAACAAACATCGCATCATTTGATAATGTTTTTCGTTAACCTCCAGTACTTTAACGTTTCCTCCAAAGGAAACCTTTACTGCCAAGGTGTCTGGGCAATAGGAGATATAATTCCGTTTAGCTATACCACCACTATTTTAGCTAATCTGTTGTATTAAAACATATGTTAATAATTAAACTATTATTAAAAATATTAAGACAGTATCAAAAGTTTCAGGTAAAATAATAGATGGTCTCAATTGAAAATCTTCAAACACAGAAAAGTTAAGCTTAAATGCAGCAAGTGCAAAAATCGATCATGGCATTTTGAAAGATCTATAGGTATTATACAACTTTTAAACCTTCCTTTTACTTTTGTAGCTCCGGATTTGTATCAAGAACGTCAGAAATAACAGTAATTTTTCAAGGAACTTCAAAAGTTTTAAGATAAAATAATATGCTACTTGCATAGTTTAGTGTACTCTGTTTCCATCCAAATTTCATTAAAATCTGAAATCAAAAACTATATATAACTCCAACAACTTTTCACTTAAACGCACTTGCCCTTTCAAGCAAACAAAATATATAATTTCAGCATACCTGAGAGTAATGAAACAGCAAAAAAGAATACATTAAAATCCTCGCTAGCAGAGACGCTTTATATCGTAGTTATTAATTAATGTGTCTGCGCCGGGATGAAGTAGACAGCCCAGACATTTCACCACCTAGGGCGAGTTCCAGCAAGGATATTTGTAATAGGTATTACAATGGCGTCGTACTTAATCCGAGTTTGTTACGCTGGTGTCAGTTGGCACCATGCTGTTTACATAAATAATAAATCAAATCACAATGAGATTGCTGGTATTTTCTTTGTCGAAATCTAATTCGAAGTTACAATTTGAAGCCTTCTTAATTGGATTACATTTGTAGAATTTTCATATTCATTTATCTAAAGCAAGTCGGTCTCAAGTTTATTTTCACTTACAAAAGAAACAATTGATAAGACATATCATTTTGGCTTTAAATGAATTTTCATAATTTGTACTTGCTCATCTATTGATATTTACTACAATAGTTATGTGATGGAAAATCTCAGCAGAGGGTGGTTCTTTGGTTTAAAGTTGTTTCCAGGTAAATAACATTTTCCGAATAATAAATTGTTCTACAGTGTGCGAATGAATGTATCATCTTAAATCAAATTTTGAAAATTTAATAAATTAAGTCCTTTAAATCGATATATAGGTACTAATGGGGTAGTGGAGTTTACCTACCCATTGTGCACGTAGTTGATCGGAACCCTTTTTTTAAACTGATTATAACATAAGTACAATGCCGATAAGTGGTAAATGAATACAGATAACTGTAATCTTAATCGCACTAAAAAGAAATCTACAAAAATCGTACAAATAAATATTTTAAATGAAATTGGAGGGAGTCCTTGGGAGCTTTGCCACTAACAACAATAAAACATAAACAAACGCGGGCCAGATAAAGGTTTAATAAGAAAGTAATGAATAATTTGAAATAAATTGGATATACTGAAGTACAAACAATAAATATTACAGTTAATGAAAACAGAAAAATATTTATTTGAATAAAGAACATATTTCTCCTAAATTCTTGATAATAATAATAGAGAGAGGAGTTTTGACAACACTATATAAATCTTAGATAGTCCAAACAGTTTTTAACCTGTTAGAATGTAGACTAGGCACACACTGTAACTAAAGTAAGATTTCACACATCCAATTCCACCATTGTTTCAAATTGCTTCGATACTGCACTATTAGTTCTTATGTATATGCTATCATTTTCTTTGACTCCGAATAACATCTCTTAATCTAGGATTTGCAACTGTTTTTTGTTTTTTTTCCGTACCGTTTTGTGCTAATTTATGCGGTATAGATTTTACTGCGTGTTGTCTTTCTTTCTCGAGACAATGGAGCTTAAAAGTGAGGGTTAAGTTTCCCTTTTAATTTCTTTAAATTCTTACAAAGTGAAAGTTTTGTGCCTGTTTTGATCTGACTTGTAGCGCAAAAATGTTGTTCTGTGCTCATCTCATTTCCGAGATATTCGAAATTAATGGACGATGCGTACCCTTATCTCGCAGCCACCTCATCAATTTCACGATTTTGATAACGGCACCGTTTCGTGCTAACGTCCCGCAAAACGCCGTTCTGTATTCATCTTATTTCCGGAACCACAATTTAACAATGGCAGCTTCTTGTGCTCGTTCTGTGCTAATTTGTGACGTAAGAAACACATTTTACACTCATCTATTCCCGAGACATTCGAGGTTCTTTGGAGAAGGGGATTCCTATTTCGTAGCTACCGCTCCAGTTTCACGATTTTCTGAAATTTGATAACGGAAGCATTTTGTCCCAATTGTGCTGTAAGAAATTGTTTTTTGTTTATTTTATTTCCGAGAGGGCAACGTTTCGTGCTGTAATAATTTTTCATGAATTTGATTATGTAGGTTGCACATCCCGCTTCACTACTGAATACATATTCTTTCACAAATGAAAAATTTTTCGTTTTACATTTCTAGCTCTATAGCATAATCAAATCTTTAAAAATTAGAAGTGCAGAAGCAGCGTAAGGTTTGCCAGCACTTTTCAAACTCAAATATCTCGAAAATGGACGACCACAACATCTTTTTTATTGCATAAATCGGCACAAGACGAGTGCGTTGGCATTCGTAGATTTTAATAATCAAAAAGGAGCTAACTTCTTAGGTTTTTCCTAAATCTGTAATAACCTCCCCTGTTTTGTTTTACTAGTGTTGACTTGCTTCACGAGAAGTGTACATACTATCCTGAAGGCATTTTCTGCCTCAAACCTGCCTGTGTTTCTCCTATTTGTTTTTTCTATGTGTTTCAGTAAGTTAAGTATTCTTTTATTTAGCTACCACACTGTGCAACATCGTGCCCTCATAACTTTAACATTTCATCCTGCCCAACTTCTTATATACAGACATTATAGTATAGCAACAGTTATAGTAGTTCCCAGTCTTTCGGCGCTATACCTTTCGGTGACTTTTGGCATTATCTTCTAGCTTCCTTCCAAACTGCTCGCCCTGTTATTGTACGGTTTAATACTATTGCTAAAATTTATAATCGACACGTGAATTGCTAGGATTTTCTACTTGGGTTAAAATAGTAAAATAAAAAAATAGCTAAATATGTTATGGTTAACGTATATACTAAAACATTATTTGAAATAAAACATCTATATTTTTGTAATTTTTAAAAGAATGTGTGATTGCAAATGAAAGCTTCCTTGACATTGCCAACTTCGTAACATAAATAAATATATAAAATACAGTTGCATTCTTAGAGATAAGCGGAAATAACATTTAAGTAACCACTTGAAGAATTAAACTCTGTATGTTGAAGTTAAGACAAGAGACAGTAATAAACCAGATTCACTTATCAGCTCAGAACAACTATTTCCCTGCAGAATCCATTTTAAAGCTTTAGAATCAATATAATATTCGCTTAATAGATTAGAAAACCACTAAGCTTCCATAGGTTGCAGTCAATATCTGTTTATAAGATTATTTTGAAATTTATGAATATGTCAATTAAAGTCACTATATTTATATCTTCAAGATTTTAACCAACAAAATTTGATAGAACTAGGAAGCTTAACGTACAATATGTACAAATGTTCCAACTGAGTTGAAAAGTGTAAGGGGCTGACAAAATACTTTGCTCGGATTTTTTCTCAAAATTTATAGGTCCTTCTAAACACCGAAAGTGAAACATTCAATTTTTCTTCAGTGTTTATAATTTTGCTCTAAAGAAAAGTCTCATGTAGTAATTTCTGATTTAATTAACTTTCTATCTAACAAAATGTAAATCAGTAACAGTTTCACTTTATTATAGCACCTAAGTTTATTGTAACCGTCTTCAGGTATCTTTCGCTTTAGTTATAACTAAAAACCGGATTATATGCAAAGTGCAAAACTTTAGTTTATTTATTATATTTTACGTCTATTTGTAGATGTCTTACACTGATTAAATTTAATTAACGCTAATTAATTTTAAACAGTGTAATACATCTATGTACATATAGACGTAAAATATAATAAATAAATTAAATTAAAGTTTTGCACTTTGCATATAATCCGATCTCTAGTTGTAACAGTAATTGACAGGTTTCTACCGAGCGCAATATTAATTAAAATGTTTCAGAAATAACACACACAAACGGAGCATTTTTCTTTCCTATTCAATTACAGAATCAAAATTGCTCCTTTCATTCTCAATGTTATGTAGATGCGATAAAACTCTTCGAAAGTATACCTCCCACCATTCGTAAGGTTAACGAAGTATCTGCACTGTTAGACATTTTGGCAATAATAAATTTACCGCATTTGAAGTAGTTTCTTCTTCAGAATGTCTCGTTTTCCTTTTATTTTAAAGATATATTTCAAATTCAAATCAAAATATGACACTTATTTTTGTGTGACCCTCAAAACATAAACAATGCGTCATCTAAACGTGTTTTGTCGTCTTCATTGCTACTAACTCCCTTTACTTATCGCTGATCGAATGCAAATGTATTCTAGAATGCGCGCATCAACTTTACCACGAATATATATAATAATTAGTAAAGTAGTAAGTAAATTTGACGAAAATTGCAAATTAGTCATACATAACTTTACAAAACTTAAATGTTATTTAGCATCATATACTTTTGTTAAGGTAAAACAGTAATTTATAGCATTTCCAATAAAACTAAAACATTCTATTGTTTTAAATGAACGACCATTGTGAATTCTAATTTTTATTTCATTGCGTCTGTTTTCATGAATTTCCTAACACAGTCTGCACTAAAGCTTTTTTTGGATGTGTTTAAGCCTGTTAAATTATAGATTTATAGTCGGCCAGCGTTTCAGTTTGTATACGCTCTGTAAGTGTATTCTAGACTATAAAAACGTGCGCTCCCGGTCTACGAAAGTATTGAATTGACAATGACCTAGTATTTGCAAAAACGCACAACAATTTTGTTTTACAGACCCTCCTTTGTAACTTTAAACAAAACTTAGAGAATTGAACGGTCTATTCATCAGATAATATTTCGCAATGAAGAGCTTATGGAGCTATTACATTTCTACTTGAAACAGCAACTATATCTTTATCTAAAAGAAACTTCGGTTGTTTATTTGGGACACATATGTGTATGTTCGTCAGATAATCTTTTCGTTTGACGTTGTTTAGAATACATTTGCCTCAAATTTCTAGCAAAATGTTTTCAGTATTTTTTAAAATATCTATTAAAGCACATAACAAATTATTTGGATATACTTAGTAATTTCAAGGTTAGGTTCAGCTGAATATATCTGTTAACTGTAACCGCAGTTACCGCAATAATCTTATTAGTGGATTACAGCAAAACGTTTTACGGAATAAGGGATGATATTTCATCATATTCTAGGAAATTGTCTCGAATGAAACAAATCTTTGGATCTTCAAATATACAGTATATTACGACGATTGCCTGCTAGACATTTGTAAATACATATCTCAAAAAGCCGCTATCAAATCGCAATTTTTGAAGAATACGAAATAAATTGAAGACATTCCTTGTTCTTAATTAATTTCCTAGTTAAGATACTTGTTAAATTTTTTATAGGTAAGAATACACCCAAAGAAGAACTAAAATATATGAAAGACGTATAAACAATATATCAGAAACTCCACGACCTTGACTCTAATAGACACCGATTTCTAGTTAGTAGCAAAGGATTAGGCAGAATTCTCCACCAGCAAATGTACGTCTTTTGTATGTCACCTTTTAGGCAATCCTAAAAGTAAGTTGGAGGTAGTTGCATGAAGTGATTGTGGTAAAGTTTATATCTAAACGATATTTCAAAGGAATACATAACATTTGTTTTAACAAACCAGAGTAATTTAGTGTAGCGGAACACATGGTGAAATCGAGATATAAAAACGAACTAACAAAATCTCATATTACGCGCGTATAGAATCATATTCATAAACTAGGACATAAATTTACCCAATAAAGAACTATCATCAATTGCGCACTCAAGCTTGACAAATTTATTAAGGTAAAATACATACACATATATCTAGTAAAAAATATGGTTTCTTCTCTCTTTCTGTTTTCCCAGTAAATTGTAAGTCTATTTCGGCTATAAAAAGTACGTAATTTATGAATTTTTAGGGTTTACGCAGAAAATGTTGCCAGCGGTTGTAATTTTTATACTTCCCACCATAACGCGATTGAGGAGAAGAGCACAGGGTGTCTGCGTACCAAAAAAAATATTGATTTGTGTGGGGCGGAATGTACCGTAATAGATGTGCCTAAAAATTTGGGAAGTTCCATAAATCTAGTCTAAATGCTAATGTTCAAAAGCAAAATTTTTATTTTCAGCAAAAAGAAAATAATAGAAAAGCACATTTTGCCTACTACATCTAAATTTACACCTTTTCTAGAGCTTGTAACACTGTCTGCCTTTAAATCTGTTTCGCCCCAGAACACACTCGATCATGTGAAGATATCTCCACTCTGTCGCTCTTCAGCATCTCGATGTCTCGAAGAAATAATATCGTATGGACTCTTCGTTGTCTCTTCTTCATGGATTATCAAGCATCCCCAAATATCGGTTCCAGTATATCGAAATAGCTCCTCAACAACACTCAATTCAGGCCAGCAAATCCACAACCGGTACGGTTAATTTGCGAACATCCAGCTCCAGCAGACCTTGCCTCAAGTTTGACAGTCTGTCGCAGATTTTGCGGTAGGTGGGCTTTTGGTGTGACAGCTCTTTAGTCATCAAACAGAACAAGTGTCATCATTTACCACGTAAATGTAAAATATTTCCGAGTTCGAGAACCTTGTTACGTTCTCTTGGTTTGAAGAACAACGCCGCTGTAGCCTGCTCGTAATTTCCTAAATTACTTGACCAATACTTACTTGTAGAGTATGTTCGCTTATTTACTAGAGGAGAGGTTGTACAGTGAAACTCAATGCGCATGCGCAAAAAAATATATTTAAAAATGAAATGGTTACACGGTTTCCACTCTTGCCTATGTACATGTACGATGTACGTAAGATATATAGATTTGCAATAATTGCAGTTATTCGAGCTCTCTTATACATGTAATGTACATTAGCATTTGTATATGTATTTTCATTGGTAGCAACATAAAGTACGTTGCAACGCTATGTCTTAATTCTGTTTAAAAGGTTAAACTCTTATATGCTTCCGCTGAAGCTTTGTCAGAGGCATGTACTAATGCCTCTATCTGTTTGCATGCACCACTACCTTTTTATAGGGGAGCCAACCCTATTTATTTTGTAAATTTATAAGCGCACCTCGGTGCTATGCTTATTTATATGTCCCTTTCCGGGAGCCTAATATACTTTCCTTGTTTTAAATTTGCCTAAGAGACTTGGCCCTGTATTATTGGCATGTATTTGTACTTGACCAAATACGTTTGTTATATTCACATTTATAGGGGAACCCACCCTATCTCTTAGAGCTTGAACGCCTGGTCGAGGGCGACAGTAGCGATAATAGCCGATCTCAATACAAAAGTAATGTCACAGCTACCCAGGCGTTCTCGTTTGAAATATTACGCTATGTGCAATCTTTAGCTCTATACTACTGCGCCCCCAAAGAAGGGAAAAATCCAGTAACCAGCAAATGTGCGAAATGTGCACCGACAAGTAAAACGGAGCGATGATGCCGACATTACATAAGAAAACTGGTCAGGACACTCGTCCGCTACGACGAGCAACTAAATGAAAAATTTCTAAGTCCCGATACGACAAGGACCGAACAAACGTATAAAGACAACGGGCGCTGCGTGCCGCAACGACCGTCAGCAAGAAGCGGAGTGATCGTACTTGTAGAGGAGGTCTATACATGCGCGCCGACAATCTCACCAAAATAATTTCCGACACAAACTTAACTGAAGACTAAAAATATGTATAGACGACAATGGACACAGTAGCCTCGACGTACGATGATAGAAAATCGAGAATTTATACTTATTAAAAAATCTATACGTGTGGTCCGACGACGTTACCAAATGACTCCGCCAGAAATAAATGTATAGACAACGTCCTCGACGATTCCCGCCAAAACTAGAAAAACTTAGAAATCTCTAATAATCTTACGACGACGTTACTGTACGTTACGACGAGGCACGAAAGGTGACCGAGAGTGCACGATCGCTAATACCTCGACTGTCGCGCGGGAGACGACTGCCTATGCTTGTGTACCTTAAATTTCAAGAAAACTCCCATTACATTTCCGACGACGTTGCAGTGAATGATTTCTAATTAGGCAGTTTTAGCTAGCGTAATGCGAATGGCTGACTTGCATACATATACAATGCGTAATGTACATACATATTAAAATAAAATTGGATATAAGAGAGCAAAATAAATAAATATAAGAATGAAAATAAAGTAATATTCTAAATGAAAATAATAATGCAACGAAGATAAAATACATAGTAGTAAAAAATTTATAAAATACAAAAAAAACAATGTTAAGTCCTTAACAAACCTGGTGTCGAATATTTTCAGCATCTTCAAACTTCTTCCGGGAGACTGTAGTTAATCACTTGGTAAAGTAATCCATTGCAAACAGAATTAATTTGTTTGCATTTTCTGTGGTGAGAAATGATCCGGTAATGTCAATTGCAATTCGTTTAGATGGACAAAATACCCGATAACCCTTTCTTAGTCATCCTGTACCTGGAATACCACGTCACCGATACCTATATTACTTGCATCTGTCGCAGAGATAGCCTTTGCCGCCTTCTGTGAACCTTATGAGTGGCTTAACGATATAAAAAAATTCGAGGACAAACCGAGTACAGTAGGTGCAGAGTCCAACAAAACGTGTTACTTCGCGTTTGTCCTTTAGAGCTGGTCAATTCTTAACGGCCTCAAGCTTCTCTGAATCAACTAACAGTCCTTCTTCAGATGCTGTGTGGCTAAGATATTGTACCCGTCTCTACTAAAGATTGCACTTCTTTGGATTCAGTTTCAGATTAGCCGTTGACGGACGCTGGAATACTTGGTATAGATTCCTCAGATGGTTGTTGAATGTTTTTCG
Organism: Trypoxylus dichotomus; assembly: GCA_023509865.1. Classification (NCBI taxonomy): domain Eukaryota; kingdom Metazoa; phylum Arthropoda; class Insecta; order Coleoptera; family Scarabaeidae; genus Trypoxylus; species Trypoxylus dichotomus. Next base: position 29,404,981 of record CM042080.1, on the reverse strand, counting down.
GAGCACAATGATGTTATCAAAATATACTAGGCAAATTTCACAAGGTATTCCTCTTACCACGTTTTCCATTAATTCCCGGCATTCGAACTAATGCCGCTGGAGCATTGTATAGGTGGAGTGGTATGACAGTGAATTGCTATACGCTTATTTCAATTGTGAATACAGACTTTCCGTTGTTCTTAGGCTCCAATTCCACTTGCCAAAGACTGCTTTTAAGATGATGGGCCGAAAACATTTCACATCCGCTCAAAGTATTCAGTGTGTTATCAATTCGTGGTAGAAAATAACGTTGGTCACATTATTAAACAAGCGGTAGTCCACACAGAATGTAATTGTGTCGTTCTCTTTTCTTTGCAAATACGACTGGTAAGTCCCATTCGCTCTTTGATGACTCAATCACATCGTCCCATTCCTCATATTCTGGATCGTCTGTTCTGCATCTGCTCATTTTGCCACTTATAATCCCGCAGAAACTTCCCAAATAGTGTTAGCATCTCCTATATGAACACAATTCCGCGCGACACTAATTCTTCCTCTTGTTGTAGAATCTTTTGTTCCGTACACGTTATTGGCGCCCGCCGCACACGCGCGCAACGGCTTACCGGAGGGGAGGAGCATACTTAAGGCAGCAACAACGTGCACGAAGCTTAACCAAAAGAATCGCAATCCATACCAACCCGTAATAACTACGATGCACTAACAACGGACAATTAAGACGTTGAGGACATGCAAGAAGGAACGGGCGACGAAATACCGGAAAAACTAAAGAGGAACAGTCACAGAAAAACGAGGGAAAGAACAAACCCGCCAGACCGCAGAAACAAGAAGAGTTCAAACACACACAGCACCGATAACTATTAAAGTAGCAGCGAAATGGACGAAGATCTCTAACATGATGAAACGTAAGAATATAACCGCCACAAAGTGTAAATCAATTCAAACAGGCAAACAAGTTGAACCGGCAGCCGAAGACGATTACAGAAAACTAAGCAAGATGCTCAAGGAAGAAGAAATCTAATTTTACATATTTCAATTGAAAAGCGAAAAGAAATTGAAGGTGGTTCTCCGGGCTCAGGATATCACCGATGATGAAATAAAATACGACCTCCAGCAACAGCACTATGCGGTTGAAAAAATTTCACGGATGAAGGGTAGAAACGGCCAGCCGACACCACTAGTGTTAATTGAAGTGAGCCACGAATATAAATCTATATACAATATCGTAACCTGCTGTGGACTCGCGATGAAACTGGAACTGCTACGTACGCCCAGTGAAATAGTTCAGTGTCACAAATGTCAAATCTTTGGTCACACACAAAGCAACTGTAACATTAATTATAAGTGCATGAAGTGCGGTGAAGGTCATTCTACTCATTCATGCACCAAACCGAAGACTACTCCACCATAGTGTGCCAACTTCCAGGGTGAACATCTGTCCACCTACATAGAGTGCCCCGCGAAACCTAGCAACGCTGCTGTCAACAAAAAATTCACCGAAGCCCCTCCGCCGAAGGCAAATGCATTGACTAAAAAAGAAAAACTACCGCCATGACATATGAAACTGGGAAGCAACCTGCCAAAGAAAATCCTGTAAACCGTAGCGATGAATCAGAAGAAAAATTGGCTTTAATACTAGGGCGTATGGTACTGAACTTTAACAGTACCAATGCTACAACCGAGCAAAGACTTGCATTCTTACAACAAACCAAAGAATTGACAAAATTGTATAAAACCAAGTAACATAAGAAAAATGAAGAAACAGCATATAAAAAAGAGCACACGTAAGAAACGGTAATTAAAACACAAGAGGGAAAAAAAAGAGAAAAGGAAGGAAGTAGGAAAAAGAAAAAAGAAAATGAATATACAGAACATTAAAATCATTTTCTGGAATGCACAAGGCATAGCTAAGAAGAAGAACAAATTACGAGCGCTCATCAGCGATAACGAAATTGACGTGACATACATTTAACATGCCGAACTACATAACATCCAGAACGGACCAAAACACAAAACCTGGAGGAGGAACAGCCAACCTGGTGAGGAAAGAGATTAAACACCATTCAATTTGGACAAAAACGACAAAAATGAAAACTACTACTCTACATATGCATACGAAAAAGGTATCACAGTACTGTATGGGGCGTATAGCTCACCACAGCGCGACATAGAGGAAGCGGATATCGACGCAGTATTTAATTCTCATCACCCTACACTTCTGGCGGGAGACCTCAATAGTAAATATCCACAATGGAATTCCAAAACTCATTTCTCAATTTCAAAAGAAACCTCACCGTAGACGCGCCAACAGGGGATACGCACATTCATGCGCCAACCGGGTCAACGGACGTTCTAGATCTAGTAATCCTAAAGAACGTCACGACGCCTTACTACCTTGAAACTATAAACGACCTGTCATCTGACCACCTTCCTGTGATTATGACAGTGTCGATTGGGAGTTCTAACATCCAACAAACAATTCACACCACAAATTGGCAAAAGTTTGAAAAGAGTCTAAAACTAAGACCAACGTATATCAGCATCGACAACGACACCGCGGTAAAACAATTCGAAGAGGGCATAACATTGGCACTGAACTCAGCTACAACCGCAAAATTTAGAACACTAACAAGTGAAAGAATACCGAATTACATAAAAATAAAAATCCGTCAGGAGAAACTGCTTTACAAACAGCATAAAAGAACACTTCACCCGAACGCAAAGACGTTTCTGAACAACATCCCAAATGAAATTGAAAAAGACCTTGCCGAACACTACAATGATCAATGGGACGCCAAAATCGAAAGTATAAACGATGATGACACCGAACTGTGGAAAATAACTAAAATATTCAAGACAAAAAAAAAGGTACCACCGATATTCAGAACACGCGGTATTATCAACAACAATTCCGACAAAATCGAGGAATTTGCTAAGTACTTCGACGGGACTTTCCGCCGTAATCCACCAGTGGACAGGGATCACAAAAAATTCACGGACGTCGTCAATAAACAAGTAAAAACCCTTGGGGAACGTAAAGCGCCCGGACACAACGGAATTACTAATACCGCTATCAAACATCTGACCTTAGAAGCCGTAGAGAGGCTGAGAGAAATTATAAACGCTATAATTAAACACCAGTACTACCCAAAGAGATGGAAACATGCTACAATAATAGTCATACATAAATCGGGAAAACCCAAAAACAAGACAGATTGGTTTCGCCCAATGATCTTGCTACCAGGACACAGCAAAACCTTGAAGCGAGTAATACAAAAGCGGCTACTATCGGTAGTAGAAGAAAAATCCATCATCCCGGGATTTCAACTTAGATTTCGTCGGGAGCACTTGATAACACAGCAGCTATTGAGAATGTCTGAACATATCATCTCGAACGTGGATAAATCTAGACCAACTGCAGCCATCATGCTAGACATCGAAAAGGCGTTTGACAAGGTCTGGCATGATGTTCTCATACATAAAATGAGATTACACCGGATTCCAGCCATGCTTACCAATCTCATTCAACACCATCTCTGCGGCAGAACATTTTCTGTTAAAATAGAAGAAGACATCTCCACTTCCAGAACAATGCAAGCAGGAGTTCTGCTCGGTGCTGGGACCACTCTTGTTTAACATCTACACTTCCGACATGCAGGAGTCAAAAACTTGTCACATTGGCCAATTTGCAGACGACATTTATTACAGCCACAGGCAAATGAAACCGCTGCAGGATAGATTGCAAGTATACATCGACACGCCCTACCAATGGTTTTCAAAATGTCGAATTAAGATAAATACAGGAAAAACCACAGCCATTTATTTCACGCCACGTTAAAAACACAAAATGCCCGACGAAATCCAAATTAATAACCACGCCATCGGATGGTCCAAGAAAGCGAAGTACCTAGAGGTTATTTTAGACGAACAACTCACATACTCCTGGCATATGAAGGAAATCAAAAGGAAAACAGCGGGAGCCTCCAAGGTACTGTACCCACTATTAAACGAAAAAAGTAAGCTATCACTGGATAACAAGATCAAGATCAAAACAGTAGTAATACCGATCGCCACCTACGCTGGTGAACTTTGGCATCAAGCAACAGAAGCGCAAAAGAAGAAGATACAGGAAAAACTCAACAAACTAACGAGGTTTGTATCAGAATGATGAATGAATGAAATGAAATGAAACACTTGAGACTATAAGATACAGAAAAACCCAAAAACACATTACACAGAATGGAGACACATGATAACACAACAGTCAGAAGAATAATACAACGAACACGACGAATAAGGAAAGAGGGAGTCGCACAAATTAAACGAAGAGTGAGGAAAGAGGCATTATGTTACACAAGACAAAAAGAAAGAAAACAGGAAATATACATGCACACCGGACCCACATATAAAATAAAAGCCACCCATCTACCAAACAAGATAAAGAGGAAATGGAGTATCTCTTCGACCCTCGTTCAAAATCAATAGACCTAGTCTGCACGAAGCTAGTACCACAGATCAGTTACATAAAGATGGCTCACTCAATAGTCAAACACACCCCTATGTTTAGTTCGGTGGGCAACATACGGGATCCTCTTAGTAGGGCAAAGTCAAACTATGTTTGAGTATGGGCGCCACTTACTGAGAGCAGCAGTATCGCATCAAACTTCACTATATTTACGCCCCCCTCTTGCCTCTCTTTCCCGTTCCCCTTGTCGGCCATTTTTGTAATTATAACGTGAAAACAATATAAAAGGCAGTAGATTCCAATTTGAGTCAATTTTTCTCGTGTGCTATTGAACTGTGAAATGTATATTATATGGTTCGTATAAGTATGATGTGTGTGTGTTGTGTACTGTAAGAATACTTGAAAAGCAACGATGCTTCATAGATTCCCTTACAAGGACGAAGAGGTAGGTAATCTTTATTTTTACATTACAAATATCATAGAAAAAAGACTTATTACATAATTATGATAAACACATTAGTTTACACTGCAATTCTGTAGTTCAATATCATAACTGTTATTTGTTCCAAAGTGAATTATAAGAGCTTTGAATTACACTAAACCATATATGCAGTTGTAATTAGTAAGAAAGAAATGAAAAGGGCTTGGTACTACACAAAATATAATATGTTGTAGGTGTGCAACATATGAATAACTCGAATTAGGAAAATCGAATTACATAGCATGGATCCAGTAGAGCTTTATAACAAGAGGCTACTTCTAGAGTATGGGGGCCAACGAGCTCTTGCCGCATGAAGTATTCCTACCATTGATTTACCTGGTAAGACTAATAAATATATTTTTCAATAAAAGAATAGCGAGAACATATGGCTAGTAATCAAAAAATATATTGAGAAATTACTATGTACCCAATAAATATCTTATTCATAAGCAAAAGATATATAACCACTTTTTATAATAACCTTTATCGATAAAACTTTTTGAAGGAATCAATTTTATTGACCATTATCTCTAATATAATTCCAAATAATTAAATTATCGTGCTATCTGCAAGTTTTAAGAACACATTGTAATACTTGCAGCTTTTATTGAAGACCCAACTTTGGAAAAATCAATTCTGAGCTGTGAACAAAGTAGCGCGTCTGAAACTTCTAATCAAGGCGTTTTCCACGATATTGTGACATAAAGATTTGTTAAAGGCTTTTTATAAGGGATATATTTAAGATTGTTATGCTTCTTGGAGCAAAGAAACTGTGTTACTTAAAAGGGTAATACAATTATATCTGTTCTAGTTATTTCTTGATTTGCGCCAAAATTTACTCTAATACAGAATATGTTATGATCACACACTTCCTGCAATTGAAGAACCAATCGAAATATTTTACTTGTTAGAAGTAAATCTATAGGATTTATCTATACAAATGAAAATTGAAAAGAGATCCAATGTATATTAATCTGCAATCATTTCAGGTGAATTGAAGCAGCAGCACACTACTGTCAATCATTTCTCCTCATATGAATATAAATTTAATTAACATATATTAAGGAAAGTAATTCTTGTAATTAATAACAGAAGAAACAACGGCAGGTACTTCAGGAATTCTAAATCCGCAGTCCCTTGTAGAATAATGTCAACCAGGTAATAACTCTAATTACATTTATTCTACAGAATACACATAATTTTACTCACAGCACCCTCATTTACGTCAAATGCATGTTATTAGTAATGTACATAACCTTTTTTTTTGTTGTTATTTCTATTTGACCTTTATTTGTATGTTTCCATTTGATATATTTACAATTTTTTTTTAGTTTTACTATTTTCATTTAACTTATTTTTGTTACTCGGTTCCTTTATATATTTAAAATTGTTGCTGTTTGGTTTATGCTTTTATGTAAACCAAATTGTAAATATAGTTTGTAATAAAATTATTTTTACACATGTTTTGGTTTTTTTGATATTGTAAATGCCGTAACTTAGCTATTAGAATTGTGATATTTATTTTGTATTTTTTGAAATACGCTTGTAATCAATTGAATGTATCAAGTTACATTTTATAAATGTCTTGTTTGATACATATATTTTTGATTGCAAGCTTATTTCAAAGAATACAAAAACTGGATATTTAATTATATTATTTACGATTTTCAAATTCCCGCCCCTAATCTTTAATACGGGAGCGCTGAAACTTGTCCCCAATCGGTAATATAGGAGTTTTCCCCGCATGGTGGGCAACATTCAATATATGCAACCAGTGGTACTTTGCGTTATTGCAAAAGCTGTACTATTCAATTTTGGACTTAAGGAAAAAGCATTTTTGCAATCAATTTTATGTTGCTTGATCCATGTACTCGTATGTATAGTAAGCATAGTGTAGATACTATTCAAGACAAAAATTAATTGAAGCAATGATTTTTCTTCATGTTGAAAGTATTTGGTGTATTTATATAAATTATCAGTGGTTAAGCAATAAATACAAGGAAATGTAAGTGTAGTGAAATATATACATTCAAAACAATACACTTCAGCATCCGAACCAACTCCTTATTCGTACTGCAGGTCAAAAAATCAGTATTTATGTTTAAAGCATTGCTGTACATGACACATAGATTTGTGCAATTTTGAGATAATTTATTAAATATCACAGTCTTTACGTCACTCACAGCATTCATGAATATTACTGTGGGATATGTCAAATGTTGCATTCGATGAAACTCCCGTGTTTTAATTATGGAATGAAAAACATTCGGTTTTTCGGCAATAAGTAGCTCTTCGCAAACAGCGCAGTTTTTAAAAATTACATATAATTTTTTTAATATAACCATAAAATTATTATTTATGCGTTTATGTGTATTATATATCAACGGAAAATTCGTCATGTTCTGGTTGGGTAATTAAATTGGTGATAATATAACTCTCGTCATCCTTACAGTTAGCATTCAATGAATGTTTTCAAGATATATTATTAATTAGCAATGTTTTGAAAGCTGCTACGAACTGAATTCTGATGAGCCTCGTATTTAATATTTCGTGGCTCCTAACTGCTGCAAAAAAAATCTCTAGGAGACCCTGCTCTAGCCGACGTGTTGAAAGATATTTATAGCCTTTCATGCTCAAAACAGACTACAGCAACAAAGTTTGTTCTTTAATGAAGTGCATTCTCTTAATCATCTCATTGCTTTTATTCCAAAATGGGATGTGATCGCTAGTGTTTGATGTTGCGAAAAGAAAAGAATTTCCGGATACAAAATATTTACTTGAGTTCACGGAATCAAACAATTGATTGAAGAAATGTACTATTTGCGCGGTATGTCTGGCGTCTTGATGGATAACATCTTCAGGAGCTACAATCGAAATAAGTTAATGTAATATTTAATATAACCTTATTATATTGGTTTTACTGCAATGTGTGTGTTATTACTTACCATAATCTACAAGCACCTGTATTTGAGAAGCGACCCTTTGACTTTTGCGAACAGTATTTCACCTTCATTTTTCTTGTGTTATTTCTTTTTACGCGGAAATCAGTTAGTTTAGGAACAGCCCTAATATCCTTTCCTTTATCTTCTTCATACATTTGTTCAATGTGTCTCCAGGACGTTACTCCCACCTGTCCATTCACCTTAAATGCAAGATCTGCATTTAATAGGTAATTCCTCACTCCTTTTAATAGATGTGGTATATTGAAGACGTTGAACATCTTTGTATTGCCAATTAATATTGAACCATATGTCCTATTCTGCCTAGTGTATATTGCCTTCGCATTAATCTTAAATAATTTATAACAGCGACATTGTTAGCAGTTTGGTCACAAGCATGATATTTAAACCACATTCTGTTACAGTATTCACAACGAGTTTTATCAAACGTACAAGTTCAACAGTTTTCATTCCACCTTCAGTGAAGCAAAATGCAAATGGCAATTTCCCATTTTGCCTGCAACCCTCATATCATAAAGACGAGGGCATGATCCGCCAAGCGTTTGTTTATATGGGTAGCCAAATCTTCAAAACCGTGGATAACCCTATTTTTCATGTCGTACTTCAGTCCTGCAAATATTACAATACTACTTAAACAAGGTGAACTATCGCATCCTTACCAGACATTAGAAATATTTCATCAAAATATAAGGGATACCTATTTATGTTCGTCTTTTAGGCGTTGTAAAACATTTTGCAAATAATGCAGCATAATATTATTGCATACTTTGCACCTTTCGTTGGAATGGGTAATTTGTTAGAAAATCATTTACAACTTTTAGTCTTTCCTTAAGTTTCATATTACTATTTCTTTTTGGCAGCATCTTTGACTTAGATTTTGTGTGGCGTTTTCTTTTATTGTAATTCCCTCTACTATTTGGTGTAGATAGAGAACTGACTTCAACTTAATGCAGTATTTTACCTTTACAACCTCCAGAAAATATATATCATAATTTTGCTTCCAATACTTTCTATTAGCATTTCTTCTTCTGCTAAGGCTAATGGTATTTCTGCAAGTAAAATAAAACAATGTAAATGGAGGATTGAACATACACGGATATTATTATACAAATACTTTTTCGGCTTATGAAGAAGTTCAGGATTGTTTATAAAGAACATCCCTTTATCAAATATTTCTTGTAAATCAGTTCTGTTTGTATTTGTCAATTGGAACTTCGCTTGGTAATTTGATTTCCGACAAACATAAGAATAACTCTTGGTCATCATGAGAACTGAAACAACGAACACTTCAATAAACTAATACAATTAGTAAAGTAATTATTAAACTTTCATATTAATTAATAACAATAAAGTTACCAGTAAAGACTTTATTAAAAAACATTCAGAAAGCGAAAATGATAGATAAAAGCACGCTATCAACTTTTCTTTCAATTTACAAATACCGACTGGATACTATACTACTATAATTCCAGAGTTACCTACCTTACTTTACCCCCTTTACCGCACATGGATGTTGTTCGTCGGAACCTTGGGAAAAGATACCGTATTAAGCTGGATATCTATGTATATGTGATTTGTGGCTAGTACTTCTGAAAATGTGAACCGCAGTTGTTTGCGAAACGTCAGGAACAGAAAGCCTACTGACAGGGCGGAATCCGACAATTGTTAGGACTATGACAAATGGCAGTGAAATTCTGAGATACTATTTAAGTAATTATCTGGATCTTCACCTATTGCTTCCATTGCGATTTTTAACCATTGCTTGTGTTCAGCTTCTATTCTCCTAGTACTTTAATCTCTTTCTTCCAAATCACAATTAAGTTCTACTGCTTTTAGGTTTATTAATTTGCACGATCTTGCTGCCATCTTTTCTCTTTCTAGAATTTAGTATTTTAAACGAAAATATCTCTTGTTACGTTCTAAGCAGGTGTTAATTCAAATAGGCGATATGTTTAAAGAAATATAATTTATTTAAAAAACTTAACTAAACTAACACCAAAATTAATAATAACGATAATAAACTATAAACTATAAATAAAACTAAACTAGAAATATTTAACTTCAGAGTATACAACCGGGCCGTACTTATAGCCACTCGCGAATGTAGTCTTAAGACGTTCAACGCGTTTCAGAACTAAACTCGCGCTTCTGGTGTTTTCGCTGCTGGTTCTGGTGCTCATAATATATAAAACTTCAATCTGATCCTATTTCGTTTTCCAATTTAAGTGTTAGAAGTGTTCTTATTAGTGTAATTTGATATTCCATATATAGGTTTTAACCCAAGTCAATGCATTTCTTAAAAACATTTTTTTTTTAAATAGGCGTTATTATTTTATTTAATTTATAATTTTTTATTAAGCATATATATCGATATGCTGTTTGTTGTTTGCATCTGCCATTCATGTATTTATCCTCACTATTACAATAGCTAGACACCCCTAGCGTTTACTGCTTCCTCTGGTGTATGTCAGGGCTCCACTTTGGGTCCTCTTGTATTCAATATTTATTTGAACGAACTTCTACAGAAGCTAGACTGCAATGCATTTATATACGCAGACCATCTTAGGATCTACAGTACCATAACTTCTTGGACAGATTTCCCATTTCTCTAGAACCAGCTGAATCGTTTGCTGACCATATCGTTTCTGCACGAAATTAGGTCATCAAATCGTTAGAATTTCTCATACGTTCCTGCGTTCCTGGGATCCTAAGCTGGTATTTCCCGGGAGCTGCGTTGACTTCTTCCTTCAGGTGATGATTGCGATCCGGCTGCGCCTGAAAGCCTTCGGAGCTATCGGTGGTTCTGGAATGGATAATCAAGTGTGATTATTATTATTATAACATTTCCAATTTTAACTTGAGTTTCAAATTTACATATATTTCAATGAAATGTGGGTTTCCACAGTCGCTCTCTGAAAATACTCGGTTTTCGGGTTGGGAAAGCGTTGAAAATTTGTCAGTGTGCCGACGTAGCTTCTACTGGGCTACACCATATCAATAACGCTTCTCTCGATATGCGATCGAGAGCGGAACATATCGTTTGAGTGCGAAAACGCTGTATCTACTATTTTTATTCTGTATAGCCTTCCCGCAAGCAGTTTGTAAACAACCAATTTATTGATAAAATTACAATTTTCTTGCAATTTTCAACGTATTAAATTTCCGAAAAAATATCGGTCTCGGAGGGGATTTGAACCCATCATCTGTATATTATCGCCTTAAATCCCCTAGATGTCACGACGCCAGTAGATATCTTGTAATATCTCACGCACACTATATTATTAAACGGCAAGTGCGTAATAGTTAAACTAATGCCAACGGTGGTTTAGTATTTATATTCATATTGCTATTAGTATTGATATAGATGTTAGTGTAGCCAATTTATTATTGTCTACAAATACGATAACGGAGACGGATTTAAATTAATAAGGTTTTATAACACTTTAAGTCGCTTACAAATCTTCCGATTAATAATAACATTAACTTGTGTAATAATTAGAATTTCGTTATTATTTTTTCTTAGTTTTCCATTATTATCTTCTTATCATTAAAAAAAGTGATCGTAAACATTAGTATCAAGGGATATTGTTTTTGCTGCAGGAATCATCGTACAACAATCTCAATTCTAATAAATAAGATTCGAACTCAGGGCGCTTGCATTATAAATTTTCTAGAACGATACGTCAAGATTTATGTAATGCTTGTATGGTGTAATGCCTTTGCAAAGGCATCCGGTCTGCACAAAATTTATTACCGTCGGTTGACAAATACACGTTCTCGTATTGTGTTTATGTGGGAATATTTCGTGATGTGATTTACAGGCTGATGTAACATCCAATCTAATTGAGACAATACCGCGCAGTTGAATTTGCTACTCCATATTCCTCAATAATCCTACATCATATAACTTGTTTATGTGCTTTTTAATGATACGCTTGCGAATAGTGATTTGTACCCAATCAATTAGTCGGAACTGTAGAGAATTAGACTATTTTCTTTGGTGAAGAATTCATTTATAGAATTAGAAGCTGTTACACAAGAATTAAAAGATTAATTGCAAGGCAGTAAAGATGATTAAAATGCTATAAAAGGAGTATCACACGACTAATACTGTTTCCCATATTTAATATTTATGTATAAGTATGTGAAATAGTACGAACCCCGATAATATAAAGGCGAGATTTTTTAATGGTATAAAACGAATGGGTTCGTAAAGAATAGGGAACTAAAACAAATGGGTAAATAGCAATAACGAGCACGTCAGAGGAAGTAAAGAAGTGAAGATTCTGATGCACAACCGCAGCGAATAGGCATTCGAATGTAAGTGTAGTAATATAGCGGAGTAAGTTCAGACGTTTTACCCGCCAATATTGGAAGATCGTTGCTTGGAAGGTAACGTAACATTCCTTGAGACAGCTAAAGCTATCTTCAAATCGGAGGATTTTCTGTAGACAATTTTCAATGTAATTACTGAAATTGCCGAAAAAATCGATATAAATTTGTTGATATACATGCAAGGATAAGATACATCAGATGGAACAAAAGTTAATTGAAGCTAATTACAGAATCAATGACCTCCAGCAATATTCAACAAGCAACAACATCAAATTTTACGGCATTCCGGAATCAAATGAAGAAGACACTGCAGAAACAATTATTAGAAGAACAAGAAAAAACAAGAATGAACCACTGACACCGTTTGGGCAAACCCTAAAATGGGACGAAATCTATAATTGTGAAACAAGCGTATGTTCAAAGTTGCGAAAATTATTTTTCTAGGGGATATATTGGAAAGAAACCTACAGTTAACGAAAAGCGTTAAAATTTTTAAATAATTTTTCTGACACGACATAGGTACATCTGTCGTGAAGTTTCTTGTTTTCGTTCAATTTTTCTTGGTTTTTCTGTTTGTGTACGAAGGCGACCGGAAATGTTTCAGGAACCGGCAAGAGATGGCGCACGAAGGTTGAAATAGATTCATTGGTAGGCAAGGGCAACCTTTTTTATGGCAACTGTCAAAATTTCAGACGTCTACTGTTAATAGTTGTTGGTTAAGACTGTGTTTTGTGTAGCAAGTCAGGCAGTTTCGCAAAAATGGATAAAATCGAATTTCGTGCAGTGATAAAACACTTCTAGGTGGCTGAGAAAACGGCCACGAAAATTCGAAAATTTTGCTAGATGTTTATCCCGGATGTATTCCATCATTTTCGACCATCTGCTTCTGGATGAGCGAGTTCAAACGTTGCCAAACCACACAATGGATACCCAAACAACCGCTACCAACGATTAAATGGTCAAATAGTATCTCAGAGATGAAATGGTCGACAAGATTCATGATGTCGTGTTAGCCGATCGGTGATTAAAGCTGAAAAAGATAGCAGAGACAACAGGCATCTCAGAAGAACGCGCTGGCCATATCCTACACGACATTTTCGGGTATGAAAAAACTTCCGACGTAATGTATACCGTGTTTGCTCACACCGGAGCAAAAACGAAATCGGGTGACCGTTTCGGAGGAGTTCCTGGCCAGGATCCAACGCAATCCAGAGGATTTCTTCGTGCGTTTCGTAATCGTGGATGAGACTTGTATCCACCACTGCATACCGGAAACCAGGGAACAGTCGAAGCAGTAGGCTTTTCCGGGCGAATCGGCTCCGAAGAGCACAAAAACCGTTCCATCGGCAGGAAAGGTCGTGGCGGCCATTTATTGGGATTCCCAAGATGTGGTCCTCATCGACTATCTGCAGAAGGGAAAGACGATCACGCGGCAATACTACAGCGATTTATTGACCCGATTCGATGCCGTATTGTAGGAGAAACGACCTCGTTTGCAGCGGAAAGAAATTGCTCTTCCACCACGACAATGCACCGGCTCATTCATCCCGCATCGTCGTGTCTTTGAATGAGTTGCGCTACGAATTAGTGTCTCATCCACCATATTCACCGGACCTAGCCCCAGCGACTTTTTCCTATTCCCAAACCTGAAAAAATCACTTGGAGGAAAGAGATTTGCCTCAAATGAGGAGGTCATCCACGCTACAGATGGCTATTTTGCAAACCTCGAAACATCCTACGTTTCCGATGACTTGAAGAGACTGGAACATCGTTTGAAAAATAGTATTGATCTTTGAGGAGACTACATCGAAAAATAAAAATAAAGATCACACCAGTTCCGTGTTTTTCTTGTCGATTCTGGAAACATTTCAGGTCGCCCTCGTAAATTTAACCGTTTTTTGTTTCAGTTTATATTTATTAAATCATTTCAATGGCTTCCATTGATACCTGTGTTTATTTAAACATTATAGCAACAATTATTTTAATTTCGTAGTACTCCACATAAGGATTCACTTCAAACTACATATCTTAGTTTATGCGTAGTTTATATGAGAAACGCAATATTTGCTACGTTCTCCTGGTTTGAAGAACAACGCCGCTGTAGCCTGCTCGTAATTTCCTAAATTACTTGACCAATACTTACTTGTAGAGTATGTTCGCTTATTTACTAGAGGAGAGGTTGTACAGTGAAACTCAATGCGCATGCGCAAAAAAATATATTTAAAAATGAAATGGTTACACGGTTTCCACTCTTGCCTATGTACATGTACGATGTACGTAAGATATATAGATTTGCAATAATTGCAGTTATTCGAGCTCTCTTATACATGTAATGTACATTAGCATTTGTATATGTATTTTCATTGGTAGCAACATAAAGTAATGCCTCAGCATGTACGTTGCAACGCTATGTCTTAATTCTGTTTAAAAGGTTAAACTCTTATATGCTTCCGCTGAAGCTTTGTCAGAGAGCATGTACTAATGCCTCTATCTGTTTGCATGCACCACTACCTTTTATAGGAGCCAACCCTATTTATTTCTTAAATTTATAAGCTCACCTCGGTGCTATGCTTATTTATATGTCCCTTTCCGGGAGCCTAATATACTTTCCTTGTTTTAAATTTGCCTAAGGGACTTGGCCCTGTATTATTGGCATGTATTTGTACTTGACCAAATACGTTTATTATTTTCACATTTATAGGGGAACCCACCCTATCTCTTAGAGCTTGAACGCCTGGTCGAGGGCGACAGTAGCGATAATAGCCGATCACAATACAAAAGTAATGTCACAGCTACCCAGGCGTTCTCGTTTGAAATATTACGCTAAGTGCAATCTTTAGCTCTATACTACTGCGCCCCAAAGAAGGGAAAACTCCAGTAACCAATAAATGTGCGAACTGCGCACCGACAAGTAAAACGGAGCGATGATGCCGACATTACATAAGAAAACTGGTCCGTGACACTCGTCCGCTACGACGAGCAACTAAATGAAAAATTTCTAAGTCCCGATACGACAAGGACCGAACAAACGTACAAAAGACAACGGGCGCTGCGGCCGCAACGACCGTCAGCAAGAAGCGGAGTGATCGTACTTGTAGAGGAGGTCTATACATGCGCGCCGACAATCTCACCAAAATAATTTCCGACATAAACTTAACTGAAGACTAAAAGTATGTATAGACGACAATGGACACAGTAGCCTCGACGTACGATGATAGAAAATCGAGAATTTATACTTATTAAAAAATCTATACATGTGGTCCGACGACGTTACCAAATGACTCCCGCCAGAAATAAATGTATAGACAACGTCCTCGACGATTCCCGCCAAAACTAGAAAAACTTAGAAATCTCTAATAATCTTACGACGACGTTACTGTACACGTTACGACGAGGCACGAAAGGTGACCGAGTGCACGATCGCTAATACCTCGACTGTCGCGCGGGAGACGACTGCCTATGCTTGTGTACCTTAAATTTCAAGAAAACTCCCATTACATATCCGACGACGTTGCAGTGAATGATTTCTAATTAGGCAGTTTTAGCTAGCGTAATGCGAATGGCTGACTTGCACACATATACAATGCGTAATGTACATACATATTAAAATAAAATTGGATATAAGAGAGCAAAATAAATAAATATAAGAATGAAAATAAATAAATATAAAAATGAAAATAAAATAATAATGCAAAGAAGATAAAATACATAATAGTAAAAAATTTAGAAAATACAAAAAACAATGTTAAGTCCTTAACAATATTTTAATTGTATTTTCTAGTTTATTCATTCGCATAGTTTATATTAATCTCACTAATGGACTATTTTGCTTTACGCAACTGTGTTTAGTCGATGATAATGATGATATAGTTACCTTCGTGCTGTTATCATCAAATAGAAATATTTCGTAAAATTTTTAAATTGCATTGGGTGTTGGTGTATATATCAAGCAATTTCTTCCACAATATTTTTTGTAATATATTATCAGAGAAGTTTATGACTCCTCTTCTGCTGTTGATTATTATACTTTTTAACAGAAAGTTAAGAACAGAAAAGAAAAGTTATTGAAAAGAAACTGTAATTTACACAGGAAGTGAAGAAAATTGTTCAAAATCTTAGCAAAAGGCGAAGCAGAGTCCAATGATACTTTCTCCCCAGTAATAAATTAATTATAAGAAGACTGTAGTCTGCAATTGAGCAAAAACAGAGGTAAATGTTAACAGAAATAAATTGTTCGTGAGAAGTTAAAACATTTCTTGCATGTAGAAACTAAGTTACAGGAAAATCCCATTCAATCCTATAACAATAAATTGTTTTGAATGAACAGAATATGATGTGAAACAAAATTAAATTTTGAAATACGATGATATGTTTTATTGAATCTAAATTGAAGAGGCCAATTTAACAAGCTTTAAAATTTCAGGTTATCTCTATGAGATAGTATAAACTTCCCGACGTGGATCCAGAATTATACTGTATTGATATGTATTATTATCATTTAACATAACAATGATGTTTTCATTTTCAATTTTCATATACCTCTATATTTTTCTGGATAGTGTATGGTTCACGCCCTTATTTTATTATTATTGTTGGAGGCAAAGTACCGTTAGGGCTCCCTCTTCTTTAATTTTCTTATATTCGGTACAGTTTTCTTTCTGTGTATTGAATATTACAGATGCCTACTTTAGTTGTTCAGTATTGACATATACATGCTTTACCATTTTAAATTTATTAAAAAAAGTTTAACTCTCTTAAACAACATGTGCAGTGGAGACGCAAACTCCACTATCGTTAAGTATATATACCGTTTTTCTTAAATGTACTTTTGTAATTAATTACATTTCTTCCAAATTATTTCTAAAAGACGTATGATGAACTGTATTCGCACATTGTTATCAAATTATTAAAATAAGTATGGTCTCGGAATAAAACACACATTATCTTCAAAATTTCTCGTACGTCGGAGAGATGGTACGCCTGGCAGCCTTTACTTGTAAATAATTTCACTCCATCAAGAATGCATTTACTATGCGGCATATTATTAGATAACGACAGTCTCAAAGTCACAGATGTCAAAGTTGTCTCCCCAGAGAAAAATTCGTTATTTTTCAAATTAAATTCTTCAAAGTTATTTGAAGTAAAAAAGTGCTTCAGCTGATATTTTCATAATAACTTGGAGTTCCGGATACATTAGTGGAAGCCGAAGACCAGGAAATCTAGAATACGATACAGTACGTGTGAGTGTTACAATTTCGAAATTAAAGACTTAAAATTGTAATAAATTATCAGCATTTACTGTTCTTTTGCTTTCATTTTATACTTCGTTTATAATTTGCAAATTTAACTAGGCAGGGATTGTTTTAGGTAAATGTTAAAAAAGAATTCTGTTAGAAAGCGATATATATACATTTTGTTTGTCAATATATTTATAGAATCTTACATTTGGCTATTTCATTTATTTATTATTATATACATTTGTAGTTAAGTTTTTCCACCACAATATGTAATTTAAATCTCAGCCACCAGCTCAAAATGCTGCACTTTGTACAAAAACTTAAAGTTTTAATGTATTCTAACTTTTACGTAAGTAACGTCGAAGAGTACTTTATTCTTTGGATAGACAGCATTAAAGTTAAGACAGTCGAACACTACAAAGTGAAAACTTTCGTTAAAAAAAAGTAGTATTAAATTACACCTCTCGTAAGCGCCCTTTAGAAACTTCAACGAGCCCTTTATATAGTGGTCGTACACTGTAATTACTTTCTGTACAACTACTAGGGATCGTATATGTATGTACATATATACGACGCCAGACTTTCTTGAGCTATTTTTTGCTTGAAGGGACAAGAAAAGTTTGTCAAGAAACTCAAGTCATGAAATCGTTATTTATTGTTCATCCCGATAAAATACACTTGTATGTTCCTTCAATCTCTAAAAATTTAATATAAGACATAAAGATACAGACCATAACATGTAAAGATAACAAAAAACACAACTACCCAAAATTAGATACCACCTGTGGAGTGTTTATATGTGCTGTAACAGTCATTTTGTTAAAATTAAAATTACCCTTGAAAGTTGTAAATGTTTTTCATTAGATAAATTGATTTCTGGAACTGTAGATTGAATTCATAATGAATTGCAACCAAAATAAAATTTCAAGGCCAAAAACTGGAATTAAGGTGACTGCAGAAGTACATGTTACTTAGCCTTAAAACAGCATCCATGATAAGAAACATATTAAGAAATACTAATTACATTAATCATTGATGATGAAAACTCCAATTTTCTTGGTTCTGCCAACTTCTAAATTAATTAATTTTATGAAAATGAAAATATTCATGGTATCCAGTACGATTTGAACCCGCAATAACCTTTTACCCACAACCGTCTCTAATGTCAGCTGACGGTAACCGAATTACTTAAATTTTAAACTTTTATATCACGCACCAACATACGAGGGGAGGTCTAGAAGTTCGTGGAATGGAGGAGAGGGAGTGGGGATAGGTGCGTTCGCTAGGTGTCATTCTGATTGGCGACTCATCATTAGTATATAAGTTAAGTTGCAGCCCTATAGCGTCAGTCGTTTACGAATAGTTGCCTGGTAAACAAGACAATCCGGAATAAAACTGAAACTATGGAGGAAATTGAACAGCGTGCTGTGATAAAGTTCCTTACAAAGCAAGGAAAGAGCGCTCAAGCCACAATGAATGAAATGAAATCGTTTATGGGGAAGAGTGCCCTAGTAAATCAATGATTTATAAGTTGCATGGTCTTTTTGAACATGGTCGGGAGTCGATTGAAGACGACCCCCGCCCAGGACGGCCAGTTGAGGCCACCACATCAGACATCGTCGAAAAAGTGCAAAAATTTCTACTGCAAGATGCCCGTTTGAAGAAAAAACAATTATCTGCATTACTTGGAGTATCAGATACCACCATTTTGCGTATCCTACATGACCACCTGGGTATGACAAAAGTCAGTGCAAGATGGGTACCGAGAATGCTCACGCCGCTGCAGAAACAGCGTCTGTGCGTCCAAACAATTTTTGGAGCTGTGTGGAGACAAACCTGCACATTGCTTCCCCTTCTGTAGTGAGACTCTAATTTCTCTCCCTCGTCTAGATTACAGCGAACCCCGCTGACTGGATATTTTTCTTTTTCTCATTATTACAGATGTAACATTCTAAATCAAGTAAAGCGTTTCAAAGATAACATCGCAGGTGTAGTGTTTCGTGGTTCCTACTACAATATAGAATACTGCTACGTTTCATAAAAAAGGGGATGCCATGGCAATGAAAGCTTATTCCTTTATACCATCTGACAAAAACAAGCAGATGCAAGGTGCTAAAGGGATTTTTTTTTATCTGTGACATATTGACATATCGCATTCGTGACGTAAATTAATTTGACCAGAAATAAACAAGGTATTCTTATTTTACGACTGGTTAGTAATAATTAAGTGTAATCAAATTTATGTAGAATCATCATAAGTTGGTCAGCTACACGTAAATATGTTTTTTGTTCTTGAATAATTGCAAATAAGTTTTTAGCAATTACGACTAACATATCTACAGTAACCATTATTTAGTGTAAGAAGTACAATTTTCCAAAACAATATCCGATGAAATTAAATAGAAAAAATATATTTGAATCCAAATCAAGTATTTTGTATTAAGTAATAATTTTATTCTTGAACAAATTACTTCCTACAATGAAATCAATGTAATTATCAATAACAGTAAAATGGTGTGTTACCGTGAATGGATTTTTAACTTAAATCTAAATGATATAATAAAAATCATTACCTCACCTAATAATGCTGCTAAATACAGCTACTCATGCTATTGGCGAAATCAATCACGAGACCTTTCTCGTTGCCTTCAATGTGAGGAGATAAAAACGCTAACACGTGGACATGTTTTTGCGTTCTACGTTACCTCTTATGCAACGCTGTATAAGCGTTTAGAATCAACATGGAAGCAACGTCACTAAATGGATGTATATAATATCATCCACGTTGAATAATCGTGCATATAAGTTACAAAAAGTACGTGGAAGCAACGTCCCGCACATCTTCGAAAAATTGTTTACAATCAATGTGACATTACACAAGTAACATTATTTTTAGGTATAGTTACTTTATTGTAGAACATTTGTAAACATCGAAAACTATTTAAAGTTAACATGGAAGGAACGCTATCTATAAATATAATGTTCCCGTTATTTCCGGGAAAGTTGACAAATAATTCCATATAACGTTGGAAAATTATTTATAATTTTATCCGCTCCGCCGCGCATTACATAACTGTAAAATTACATATATAAATAATAATAGATTACGGCTGTTACTCGACAAAGTAAATGAAGGGAAAATTGTGAAAATTTGAGAGATGTGGTACCTAATCAGAACAGTAACAGTAAACCATTTCAAATAGTGTAACAGTCCCAAAAGTCTTTTTCCTTATTTGTTACAAGAGATTTTTTCTTTTCTCTTTAATTTTTAAAAGCATATATATTGTAATTTTTTAAAAGAATTTTTTATGTTATTTGTTAGAAGATATGAATATGAAAAAATTGGTTAATCAACATTTTAAGCGTAATTCGTCTGAAAGAGTATAAATAAATGTTATTATCTGTCAAATGTCTAAAATCTGATCAGTTTTAAAAATTTTAAGTTTAAGAAGGGAAATAAAACATTATGAGTTTGTGTTTCTACATTCATTCTTTTAACATTTTATTACTGCGCCAATATTTAATACATTCGAAAACTGTTTAGTAAGTAGCCATGAACAACCCGATTAACCAACAAAATCGTCGAATCTCCCCCCAAAGATTTTTCCTTTGGAGTTGTTTAACAGATAAGATATTTAATATACATGCTCAAAACGCGAATACTTTGGGTCAAATGCGATAAAAAATTCAATTCAAAGATTCAAATGAATATTTATACAATATTATGCAAAGATCTTGTAATAGATTCAATCTCCTTGCAGATGCCTTATTTAATTTTATTCAATATGGGAGAATTGTTATTTTGTTTGACATGGCAAATACATTTAATTAATAATGCCTATTACTGTTCTAAAAATTGTTCTGTTGTATTAACTGCATTGTACAAAATTTACGCTTAACTTGCGTTGTAAACTGTAGAAACGCCATTCCGACAGTATAACGTCATGTATGTATATATTTAGTAAAGCGTATATACTATTAGCTCTTAGAAATACCAACAAAAGAGTACATTTGTATAAAAAAAATAATTTTCAAAGCGTTTATTATAACTTTTGTAGACTTTACCATCGTTTCCTTTTGAATAGAAATTTACAATGCGTGAAGCATTTGGGTGGCATACGTATGTACAGACATATATTCGGTAGTAGTGTTAGAATAACTTTCCCTTCATCTCGATTTTCCCAAATAAAATGTAAACAGCAGTAAAAGTGGCGCCAGTCACTCACTTCCTACTTCGACTGACTTGAAAGCATATACGCAGAACTCTTTGGTCGATATTAAGAGCAATTTTTTTTTGTAAAAGAAAAGGAAGCTAAAAAGTCACCGAGCTATCATTAACTATATAAAAATGCTAGTAATGTAAAATATTTATATCTACATACTTGCATATACAACAAAAACATATATGAAAAAATCCATTATAAAATAATAATAATGTTACTGTTCATCCCTCCTTTTCAAATTATCGGGAATTATAACTGAATCATATAAATTTTAATCGAAAGTTTTAATTCAATCTTATTTTCGGAAACTTACTTTTGCGTGTAAAGAAAAATAATGGTAATATAATATAGTAAATATTTTCAAGCCATTACAATTAGACGGGGGTGAAGATTCTTTCATTTTTATTAATTTAACTAATTTTATATAAACTCGAAGGGTATAGAGTTTCATACAGATAAAATTACAATTTTCTTGCAATTACCCAACGTAATTAAATTCTGAAAAACTATCGGTCTCGAAGGGGACTCGAACCCAACGTCTTTATGTCTCCGGTACAATGAGCTCTCCCTTACGCTACAAGACCATTGAGTTCAAGTCACCTTAAATCCCCTTAGATGTCGCGATGCCAGTAGATATATTGTAATATCTCATGGACACTATATTATTGATACGGCAAGTGCGTAACAGTTAATCTAATATCCATAATAATACTGTTGGGTTCAAGTCCCCTCAGAGACCGATATTTTTTCGGAATTTAATTACGTTGGTTCATTGCAAGAAAATTGTAATTTTATCATTATTAATGCTAACGGTGGTTTAGTATTGATATTCATGTTAATATTACTATTAATGTACATATTAATCTAACTGTTACGCACTTGCAGTATCAATAATATAGTGTCCATGAGATATTACAATATATCTACTGGCATCGTGACATCTAGGGGGATTTATGGCGACTTGAACTCAATGGTCTTGTGGTGCAAGGGAGAGCACATTATATCGGAGACATAAAGATGTTGGGTTCAAGTCCCCTCCGAGACCGATATTTATTTCATAGTACCACTTTTATCTATAAATAACATTAGGCTTCCACAGCCGAAATCTGAGTTTGTATTACCAGTACGTGTTTCCAGGCTTGTAGGTCATAGTCTTGAGTCTAAGTTAGTTAAACAGCACGAAAGGGACAAGTAAATAACACCAAGGAAAACATGTTGAAGAACAGGAACAATTAATTTCATTATTAATAATATTGCCCCATTCCATTACTTAACTAAAAGTAGTAACATAGTATATCGTAGTGAATTTACGGAGTGCTTCGTTCTTGATTACTATTTAATGATAATTTTAGAAACTTCATGGTGATTGTTGATATAATTGTTTTGGCTTCTAGGCATTACTAGTCTTATGAGGTGAAGCATTGCTTTCGTTTCCTCTTGAAATTCCACTAAATGATATCTTACCTCCGCTTAACTAAATTATTTTGATTTTTGTGTAAAAATAATAGTAATTATTAGTTTGGAAAATACCTTAACACCTTAGAGTCACAATTATTCAAATATCATTTATTGGCCATCTACTGACATATTGATGTAGTAAGTCGCTACCTAACGGCAATAACAGATGAATAGAACACATAGTCGACCGGTACCGTAAACAATATGCAAACACTCGCACTCGTTTTTGTAGAATATGACTTTAAGTTACATATCTATTACCAGCATACAGTACACTCTATCGAAACGATTAGAAAACATGAAATCCTAACTTAGTATGTGTGCAGTTTAATAACGTACACATCTTTATCACCATGCCAGCGTGTGTATCGTGTAATGTATTCTCTTTCTATGTTACTAGATAACCAATAACGGTTTTAACTGGGAGCGTGGCGCACTCCTGTAATCCAGCTGCTCAGAGGTCGGATTCTTTGGATGGTTTGTTCTTTTGTTGGTTCGTCCCCTCAGATTTCAGTTTTATTTATTTTTAAAATGAAGCTTGAGACACTATAAATTGGAGACTTTCGGTTATCACCAACACCACTTATAATAAATGAATATTTCTTTATGATAAATTGTAGCTCAACTTTGCTTCATTGTCCGATTTGTATTTTAGAAATCCATTCTAATGAAATTATAGAATAAATAACAAAACCCTGCTAAACAAATTTGAGTTTTCTCGATTCTTAATTTCTTTTTAAGAGCAGATGTAGGCAAGTTGTTTTTTGATTATTATATATAAACCGGCTCGTTTTGTTGGTGTGCTACGACCGTCACTTTTGCGGCTTTATAGTAATTCAAAGAAATAAAATAAGTAATGCTAACTAAAAAATAATAATAATAAGTACTTATTTAAACCCTAAGCTTCATAATTAAGACTGCCGAAACGAGTGCTTTCGGAGATGGGTGCGACTCGGTTACTATCAATATTAAAAATAATGAGTGCAATTACTTCCTATTTTAGTTTGATGGTGTTGTTGGTGCGGAACACAATCAAACTAAAATAGTAAGTAATTACACTCATTATATTTAATATGGATAGTAACTGAGTCATACGCATCTCCGAAAGTACTTGCTTCTGTATTCTTATATATGAAAGACTTCTCCTTCTAAGTAGCGTTTGCGACTGGTTTAGCTACAACATCAGGGATGTTTTGATAATTGTTTCAAGCTACTACACCCATGTTTAAAACAACAGCCTAGAAAATCCATGGTAGCGGCCCTAACTTTACTAGTGCTAATGTAGTTTAATACTTCGCCTGCACATGTTTGTAATCGTTTGCTAGCTAGTTACATTCATTCGTACTCTTCACCACCACATTCGATGATTTAAGAGGTTCCAATGTTCATACTGTAACATTAATAACAGCGTCTCATTCACACAACCACCTTTTTTTCGTTGTGTAATTCGGATTTCATATTGGTTCGATTATTTCCTGTATAAATGATACATACATCCGCAATGCTTTTAGTCTCGTAACTTCATGGTGGGAGCATATTTATTCCACAAATTCCAAAATTATGGTTGATTACGTAAAGAATATATATTGGAAATAGACAACATAAAAATTAAGTCAAACAGAAATTCAGTTCTCGCTCTTAGGCTACTGCTTTTGTGGAATGCACTATTTACATGTTTCCTGCAGTTCGTTTTATCCCAGCGCAATAACGGTCTACCGCAAACTAAACATATTACTTTTACACCATTGTATTTTGCGTAGGTAAATTCCCCTATAAACTTACATGCATAATCAGCAAATCGTCCCTTTATTTCTACGTACGTTCAACATATATTATATTATATTTATAATAATTAATTAGCACTTGGAAAGTAAAACTATTAATATCAAGATGCATAATGCACACTAACAGTTCAAAAACTACTGAGAAATTCAATTGCGCGTGTTCACACATATTCGGGGACGCTGTGCTGCTGAGAAAATCGTGCAGCTCTACTACTCTACTACTACTAACTCTGTCACAGAAGATCTACTCGAAGTGCAAAAATCACTTAACAATATTGCCAATGAATTTTAATTTGTCTTGTAAATATTGTTAGTCCATTATATTGAACACATGGTAGGTATACGCAACTAACAATAGAATACGTTAGTGAGAGCATTTACTTATTGAATTTTTGACATTTTGGCTCTGTTAAATTTTAAAAACAATGGTGTCTAACGGTATCCACTAAAAATAATATAACCTGCTTTTGTACCGAAATTTGCGGGTATAATCCTACTGCAGGTGATAGAACATTAAACTTTTAATATTTATTGCGCGTACCTAGACACGCAAATACAAAATCCCCGCATATTATACAACAGCCATAAATCACGATGCATAAATATTACATACAGACGCGGTAAACCTGTTTGTTTAGATCACGTAATATTTACTAATTTTAGAACTGGATGGTTCCACAAAATTAAAAAGCCGCACGAATATTATATTAAACCCACATTTCTAATTACATCCCGCTGCTACTATTGCTAATATACACCACCGCTCATAATACAATGGACATTTTAAATTTTGGGAAAATATTTTAAAAAGAAGTATTTTTGTTCATGTGATAATTTTATAAACATGTACACAGCTTACTAATTAAAGTATTAGATTGATAAACTCATATTAGCTTAAGTTCGGAGCTATCATACAGACTCGGTATATACACTAGGGTGACAGAATAAAATAGACACCTACTAATTAAAAAAAAGATTCTATTCTCGTTATATATACAAAATATTTTACAATTTTTAAATTAGACTAATATTTTGTCGATCCACCTTTACTTGCGTAAAGTGCTGCGAGTCGTCATGGCATAGAATCTATTAAATGATTACTGGTGTCTTCTGGAATATTTAACCACTATTCTGTAACAGCTGCCACGAGTTCTTCCTTATTACTGGGTTTTCGGGGTCGTTTCGCTATATTTGTCTGGATTATGTGCCAAACATTCTCTATCGGATTCTTGTCTGGTGATTGGCTTGGCCATGGTAAAATCCGAATCCCCTGTTCCTCTTTCCATGTGGTTGTTGTTCTTGCTTTGTGGCAGGGTGCTCCATCCTCCATAAAAGTGGCGTCTTCTTTAGATAAAATGGCGTTGTCGAATATCGGTAGTAGTCCTTCTGTTAATATTTGGATATATTTTGCCGCATTTATATTTCCGTCGCAGATTACTAATTGCGATCTTCCACCATACCATATCGCGCCCCACACCATGATGTTCACACCGCCGTGTTTCACCGTCCAGTTGCTGTGACGAACGTCTCCATACCCACGTACGACCATTATCACTGAATTGGCAGTATCTGTTTTCGTCTGGAAAAATGACAGACCGCCAAAACTCTTCGGGCTTCGCTCGCATTTCGATTGCCCAAGCCATTCGGCGCCGTTTTTGAAACGCCGTAAGGAGAGGTTTTTTCTTTGCCACCCTTTTATACATCCCCACACTGTGGAGGTATCGCAGAACGGTGCGCTGACTTTTCTGTGAAGTTGCCGCAAGCTCAACTGTACTTTTTCGCGGTTCTCTTAACACTTCGCGCACAAGCACCCTTTTACTTCTTTCAGAAGGTCCGGCACGACCTGGTCTCGGCTCCACTGTTGTTTTTTCCTTGCGTTTAAATTGTGTAATCACACGGTTAACTGTGGGTACAACGGAATATTTAATAATTTACTTATTTCTCGTTGCGAAGTGACGCGTTCCCTCTGGCCAACGATGCGACCCCGGGTGAAGTCGCTAATATCACTCGAACCTTGTAAGCGAGACATAGTTGTCACGATACTAAACTATGACGAATTCCTTCCTATACATCTACCCCTACCCTAATGACAAGAGAAAGATCTTAATTCGTTCTTAGAATTTAGCTGTTTACATATTTATACCGCTTTACCTGGTATCTATTTTATTCTGACACCCTAGTCTAGAACACCTACACACATACGAGATGACCAGCGAAATATAATCAACTTGCAGAGGGTCCACGGAGTGTTTTACCTACAACCCGCTCACACAAAAGTTCATATTAGCGGAAGTTCAGGAGCTTTCACATACAGTATCACATACAGATTCGGTATGTAGAATACCTACACACAAACGAAATGACCAGCGAAAAATAATCTACTTGTAAAGGTTCCGCGGGGTGTGTTACCTGCAACCGCTTGCATAAAAGTTCATATAGGCGGAAATTCGGAAACTACTAAATTCTGATTCGGGGGCATTAAATGCTTACACATATGCGGTTTTATGTGAGGAATATGATTGGCTTGCAAAGAATGGTAGCATTGGAGCATTACCTGACTCCCATTACAAAAGGCTTCTTCTTCTTGGCAGAAGTGGACATTCCAACATGTTATCACATTCAGTACTTATTGGTACTACCGCTAATATGAATTTTTATGTGAGGGGGTTGAAGGTAACGCATTCCGTCGACCCTTTGCAAGTCGATTATATTTCGATGGTAGTTTCGTATGTGTATAGGTATTCTACATACCGAGTCTGTATATAATAGCTCCTGAAGTTCCGGTAATGTGAATTTTTATGTGAGGGGGTTGTAGGTAGCACACCCCGTGTACCCCATGCAAGTCGATTATATTTCGATGGTAGTTTTGTATGTGTATAGGTATTCTACATACCGAATCTATATATGATAGCTCCTGAACTTCCGATAACATAAATTTTTATGTGAGGGGGTTGAAGGTAACGCATTCCGTCGACCCTTTGCAAGTCGATTATATTTCGATGGTAGTTTCGTATGTGTATAGGTATTCTACATACCGAGTCTGTATATAATAGCTCCTGAAGTTCCGGTAATGTGAATTTTTATGTGAGGGGGTTGTAGGTAGCACACCCCGTGGACCCCATGCAAGTCGATTATATTTCGATGGTAGTTTTGTATGTGTATAGGTATTCTACATACCGAGTCTGTATATAATAGCTCCTGAACTTCCGGTAATGTGAATTTTTATGTGAGGGGGTTGAAGGTAACGCATTCCGTCGACCATTTGCAAGTCGATTATATTTCGATGGTAGTTTCGTATGTGTATAGGTATTCTACATACCGAGTCTGTATATAATAGCTCCTGAACTTCCGGTAATGTGAATTTTTATGTGAGGGGGTTGTAGGTAGCACACCCCGTGGACCCCATGCAAGTCGATTATATTTCGATGGTAGTTTTGTATGTGTATAGGTATTCTACATACCGAGTCTGTATATAATAGCTCCTGAACTTCCGGTAATGTGAATTTTTTGTCTAGGGGTTGTAGGTAACGCACCCCAAGAACTCTTCGAAACTCAGTTGTATTTTTCTGGTATGAGTGTGTGGTAACAAGCATTGTATGTGCTAAATTTTTATGTGGTAGCGACTGAACTTTCGTGGATAATATTTTTTTTTATAATTTAATTATTTATTCTGCCTTCTATGTCCGCCTATCGACGTTCGGGTTTCATCGGAAAAACTGGCTGCTGTTCTCACACTCAATGAATCGGGTTGGAAACAGGAAGATATCCGTTAGCACAGTGAAACGTCGTTTAAAAGTAGCAAACCTGCACTGTTGTATTATTACATGAAAATCGTTGCTAGTCGTGGGAATAAACAAAAACGTCTCCAATATTAGGTGTTTGGTTAAAACCACAGAACATTTATTAGACGCTCAAAAGAAAATGTTTCTTGAGTACACTACACCAACATAAAGAAAGGTGATGGTTCCATTCTTGTATGGGTTTGTTTTTCACTATGTCGAACAGAGGACCTTGTGAAAACTGATGGAATAATGAGGAAGGAAAATTATCGCGAGATATTAGAAGAAAATGCTCTGCCATCCAAATTTCGCTTAGTAGGCAACAAGTTTGAGTTGATGCCCAATCCGAAGCACACGTCGTTATTATGCAAAAACGTCGCTACGTCGCTGATGCAGAGAATGCAGGAATATTAAAAATAATGACTTAGCCTCCTCAGAGTCCGGACGTTAATCCAATAGTGGGACGAACTGGACAGATTAATTAGAAGAGAATGTCCAACGTCCAAAACACATCTCTGGACGATATTGCAGAGGAAGTGAAACAATATTCCTCAAAATACACAAGGAATTTGGTAGAAAGAATCCTACGCATTGTGCGAGCAGTTATTAATCAAGAGGTGGATTTTTCTATGAGAAGAAAGTATCTTACTTTATGTTTTCTAATGTTTATTATTACTTTTTCTTTTATGTCTAAAACAAATATTTTTCTTATAATTGTTTTGTTTAAAGTTTTGCCAAATTTTGCATGAAATAGTAATCCATACTATTATGAGCGGTAGTGTACATTTCACTACCTTGATGTGCCGAGAATTCAATATTAACATGGTTATTAAACTACAGCTTCCATCAACAAAATGATTTGCAAGTAAAATATAAGTGTCGGAATTTTAATAGTAGCAACTATTTATTTTCTGTGGACACAAAATATATACAAGCATTCTAAGCTTCAATATAATCACCAACGTCTTCAAGACCTCGCTATCAACGACGTCGATGATGTTGGACAATGTTGAACACCGTTGGTAAGGTCTACTATATTGAATATATCCACTGCCGTTGAATAACGAATGCTATGCAGCGGTCCTTTGCCTTGGAAATCAAATTGAAATTGCAGAGGCCTGAATTCGAAAAGTGATAGTAAAATATTGCCCAATTCCAACGGTATACGTCAACTACACCCTGCGCAATATACAATCGAGGATTATCAACCAAAGTGGTGGGTAGAATACTGTCTTTTTCTTCTTACTATCCATTGTAGACTGTGTACGTTGGGATTGCATTATAGATATTCATCAGACTAGGCTAAATTGCAATTACATATTTGATTTTAAAAGGTTATGCTAAAATTAAAAAATAATTTTACTTTCATCATTAACATTTTATACGGAAAGAACTTAAATATTTCATTCTTAACGATCATTGGCGGTGTTTCTAAAATAAATAATAATTTTTCTTCAAACTATCATAGAAAATTTTCTTGCTTCATTTCACCATGGTAATCAAAACTTTTTGTTTTTGATGAAAAAACTAATAAAGCGACAGGTATCAAACCATGTTTATTTCCAACATGTAAAATAGCATTTTTGTAATCGGCCCATACTACCATTTTCAAAAATCCATGTTTCGTCCAAATACAGAAATCTGCATAATTGTGTTATATCTTTTACATATTTCTCCAAAAACGTAAATCTATAAAATGCTATGATAGATAATTTCATTAGCCCTACTCTGGGATTATCCTTTCTGTATCGAAAGCTCATCCTTTCCAAAATGACCTCAAACTGTACACTTCCCTCAATAACAGCTGTCACAGAATATTTTGCTTTATTTTTCAAAGGGTTCCATACTTCACTTGTTGTTTGAAATTCCTCTTGTATATTTGACACTGTATGAAAGCTAATACCAAGACCAGTTGTAAGATGCTACAACAATCAAAGTTGTCAAATTAATATGAAAAATTATGAATTAATACATACCTCAAATACAGCATCATTAGGCAATAATGGATGGCCCCTCTTATTTTCTTCCTTAAATATAAATATTTGAATACAGCTATAATTTGTAACTTATTGTAACCAATATTTACAAAAAGCTTTAGGCATCTTCAACACCAACATATCTTGAAAACGATCAGAATATCTATAGGTACATCGACAGGTATATATGTATGCAATTCGACTGGACAGCGGCCACTCCAAAAGTCGAGTAGCAGAGCTCTCTACGTTCCACTTATTGTACGATGCAAGAACACATCCGAAAATCATTTCCTATTAATTTTCCTGCTGTGGAAAGTGGAAATTTCAACATACAATATTACAAATTATACAGCACTTTCAACTATTTGCACCCTTTTTTTAGGTTAAAGCGCGATCAGTTTACAGCTTCAAATTAAGCCCGTTTTCATCAACCTTATAAACATTATCTGCACCACACATTTCGACGTAATGCTCCATGGATGCTCTGAAATCTTTAGTATTGGTTTGGAAAACCCGGTGACTAATACTCATGTCCTAAACAGCTACGTTTTGTTCCAAAAGTTGCGCAAATTTCACATACAACTTTCAACTGCTTTTTTCTATATTTTTCTTTTCTTTGAAAATATTTTTGGCACTTATATAATTGTAGAAGAGTGTTTGTTTTTAAAATTTGGATTGCACAGGAGTTAGCGATAATTCCCCCTATTTCGCCGTTCTCCAAAATTCAGTGGCATTCCTATTATAATCGGGGTCTATATTACCATCTACTAGTCCAGACTTTCTTTTATATTCTTCCTAAACATTATTTAGATTGTACTATAAATGCAACCTTCGTGGCATACAGATACCAAGCGTATCTTCAGACTCTAGTGCACTGTCGGTTTCGGACACAAAGGAATTTTCTGGTCCTACAAGGCACACCATAAAATATGCAGCAGCCAGCAGGCAACATACAACCTGCAAAGTGCAAGGTGCAGCACGCAACAGACAAGGCGTAACATGCAGCATGCTACATGCCGCATGCAACATGTAACGTAGAACATGCAGTCTGCAGCATGCAGCAAGCAGCATGTTACATGGAACATACAACATATAATATGCAACGCGCAACATACAACGTGCAACGGATAACATGCAACAACCAGTATACAACGCGTAACATACAGCATACCCCGTGCAATTTGCAACTTTCAGCATGCAATCTGTATCATACCACATATAACGTGCAATATATAACATGGAACGTGCAATATGTATCCTGCAATAAGCAACGTGCAACATGCGGCATACAGCATGTATCGTACAGCATACAAAATTCATCATGATAAATTTAACATACAACATACATAGAAGATTCCATACACAACATGCATAGGTGTGACATGCAATATGCAAATTAATAAGTTACCATATGTAATTTTATGAAATTACAAAAGCAAATGTTCAGAACAATTTTAGAAAGATTCCTAAGTAGATTCCTTTATTAATGTAAGGTACATCGTTGAAATGAATACGTAGGCTTCCACGACCAGAGTTGGTAATAAACGAACTACTTCCGGAATTGGAGCATGTCATGATGAGATATATAGAAATGAAATAAGAGTAAGAGGAGAAAGAAATAAAAAGGAAAATATAAAAGCAGAAAAATGAAAAAGGGGAGCGTGAAAAAGAGAAAAGGTGAAAAGAGTAAGAGAAGGAAAGAGAGATAGAAAAAAGGGGGTAAGAAAGAAAGAAAAAGAGGAAAGAGAAGACAACAGAAAAGTGGGATCTCGACGTTTCGCCTCCGTCGTAGGAGGCTTCTTCAGAAGAAGCAGGGAAACCAAAGTGGTACGGTAACTCGACGTGTAAACCACGCTAGAGGCGAAACCACTTTGGCAGAAGGTCACGGTGACTCGACATGTTAACCGCGGTAGAGGCGAAAACCTTTAGGATAGGTTTTCGCATCTAACGAGTCACCGTGACCTTCTGCCAAAGCTGTCTCACCTCTAGCGTGGTTTACACGTCGAGTTACCGTGCCACTTTGGTTTCCCTGCTTCTTCTGAAGAAGCCTTCTATGACGGAGGCGAAACGTCGAAATCCCACCTTTCTCTTATCTTCTCTTTCCCCTTTTTCTTTCTTTATCCCCCCCCCCCTGTCTCTCTTTCCTTCTCTCATTCTTTTCACCTTTTCTCTTTTTCACGCCCCCCTTTTTCATTGCCTTCTTTTATCTCTTTCTTTTTATTTCTTTCTTCTCTTACTCTTATTTCATTTCTATATATCTTATCACGGGATGATCCAATTCCGGAAGTAGTTCGTTTGTTAAGGTACATCATTGGTTCAAGTGCGTTAAAGTTGACTAACGCATTTGTTTCATTCCGAATTTCAATTCCTGTCAAGTTACCACCATATTGGATCATACCTGTCGAAAGTTACTAAACATTGCTAAATACTGATGCTAACCTGAATTAAATTAATTCGTCCAAGTTCCAAATACAAACGATCTTAGTTAGTTCAGAATACTACATTATCTTAAATCATGAGGAACTAAAGGCAGAGAAGCAAAGATTAGTAACTTATTATGTACACAGGTATAAGCTAAATCACAAGAGTAAACAAGTAACGATATTGTTCACTATTCCAATCATCACAGTTAATATACGCACAAATAATTAACATATAGGCTTTCCACTCTGGTGTAGCGGGGTCTCTGATACTTTTAAGATGTAAATACATATTATTACATGTTTAAAGCCCATTCGAACATTCAAGAAGTACGATATATTTTCATAAATTATTCATAGAAGAAGGTAATGCAATGAAATTAGACAACTGAAAGAGCTTCTGTATACCTCCATTCAATAATACTGTAAAGTTTATTTCAAACCAGCATTAATTCTTTCGGGTTTAAATGCTTTTTTTTACTGTTATGGTGTCGATTTTTTATTGAGTTTATTTTGTATGCCAGTATTCACAGATTTATATACAATGCCGTGTTCATAGTAATAAAGAATAAGTATGTGTGTAATATACACAACATTTAAACCTAAACACGTAGACATCGAAGTGAAGTGAAACGACAAAACCGATAAAAAGTTCGGCAAAAATAATCCAAATAGCTTCTGTTACATTTGTAGGGGTGCAAAGTAATGAAAAGAAAGTAAATCTATAAAAGGAATATACACAAAATAATTTGTTTTTGAAATAAATGCTAACGTACATATTACTAGCAGTTGCGCGCATATCTGTGGCTCTGGTTTCATTAGTAAACGACGATCTAAAGATCTTGGTATATCACTACTGTGGAAACATGCTCTTGAGCACAAAGAAGATAATTGTTATTTTTTCATTAATAGAAATTTATCATAAGCTACCCAAACTTGGTAACAGCTATGGTACCTCACACACAACGAAAATGTACCAATACCAAAAAGAGTAAGCAGAGGAAGCACCCGTTTAATATGAGACCTTATCAATAAATGTTTCACGAAATATTGCCAGGTTTCTAAAACCAGAATGATTGCTGAAAGATCTCGTCAATGTTTTCAAAGCTGAATAAGTACGGCATCAAAATATATCCGATGCACACGCATGTTATACAAGCCGAGTAGCAGTAATGGCAAAGATGTTGTGTTAAGCCTTACCGATAACATTCGTACATCTATTCGTAATTTAACGATAAAAAATTGGTTTACGTCAATTCCTTCGATTGAAGAATTGAGAATGTTTCCTATTTACAGATCTCAAGTTTATTTCGCGTAATATATGCAACCAACATTGCTCAATAAATAGACAACAAGTTAGATATCTTGAAGGAAACACGTGTGTTTTCTCTTTGGTGTGTTTGCATATGTGTACATCCAGTCTATGCATCATTTCAAGCAACAAAGGTGATTGCTGCAACGCATGCTAAAATGTTGTTCTTTATATCCAAAACATGGACGCCTTTTGTGTAACCAGTTTTATGTTCCAATATTTGAAATAATATACATGTTGTATAAGAATTAGTAGAATGCATAATGGATTTTTTTTATAGAAATAAATGTTCTCATGTCCCTAAAACTACATACGTCACATTGACTTTTTTCCAAAAAATCTAAAGAAAGTTTCAGATAAGGATAACGAGAAAAGAGTTACCTACTGTGATGTAATGTATTTTATGAGTAGAATTTAAATATCCCGCTGGAGGAAGATCGTGCTGTGGATGTACGACTGTGTACAATCGCCCAGCCTTCCCTGAGCTGTAGTAGAGATAAGTTGTAAGTAGTTTTATGAATAAAAGAATATCGCTAATTCTACACCTACCATGGAGGAGACGATATAAAAGGAAAAGGCCAATCAACATGCTTGGCGAATATTTTTGGAGTATTCTAAAAAACACCCTTATATTATATATGTATAGCATTTGTCAAAACATATTTGCCAAAAATTAATTATTCCAATATTTTCGGAGCATTTCTATGTGCCATCTGTACATGAACGTATTTGAATGGAAAATCCTGCACACTACGGCATTAAGCGTATACGTGTGTTTAACTAATATGTAAATGCAAACATAATAAACCGTATATGATCTAAATAAAAGAATTTGCCCTGAATATCCATACAAGCGAATGCGACTCGTGCGCTAATGATGGAGGGTAAATAAAAGATATCGATTTTTATCGTTCGGGCATTCGATAAAACCCATAGATACTTGCGCAATATCTCTAAACCGAAACATTTTACGGAAATTGCATTATCTATTAATTGCTTTCGCTGCGTCACTATTTGCCCTTGCTACTGAAACCATGCGCGTAAAAGTCTTATATCGACTAATCACAATATGCTAAAATGTAAGAAAGAGACTTTATATATTGAGCTACTTTCACTCTAACGCAGTAATATTAATACTCAGGATATTTATATATTCTTGCGAAATGTATAATAGGTCATTGCTATTATTAGACGTAGGTGAACTTAAATAAAACAAATTATTCTTTGCTATCACAAGAATTTTTAGTTTTTTCAATTTTCAAAATTTAATTTTCTTCATGAATTGTAGTAGAAACGAAAAAAATATAGATGTATGTATTTGTTTTTCAATAGCCGTTTTACTGTAATTATAATTCTTGAATCTCCGTGTTTTTTTCACTTTGCGATTTTGTTTTAGTTCAATTTAAGTTGAATGTTTTTCTTGTTTACAATTATGCAATAACTATTTTGAAAAATAACAAATAAGATTGGAAGGAAAGCAAAATTTGTTCTGGGTAATCTTAAAAATCGCACAAATAATATACAGCTGTGGCCATATGTATTCACCACCCTCTTTTGTTTTTTATTCCGACGAATATATAATAAATAGAAGAAAATTGATCGATGAAAATGTTTCATTGTGAGTGTATACAGATATATACAGATATTGCTTAATATTTGGTAGCTCCTCCCCGGAGCATACTGCTCACTAAGTTGTAGCACTGTTCGGGGGTGATTTTATTCCACTCTTCGAATGTTTTTTGTGGTAGATGAGTATTTAGCTACATTTCGCTTTAAAATGTACCATAAATGCTCAATTGGCGATAAGTCCGGGGATTGTGCCGGCCATTCCAGAACCCGCATGTTATTTTCTCGAACCAGCGCATTATTTCGCGAGATTAATGGCACGGTGCATTTATCTTGTTGGAAGTAATACTCTCGCTCATCATTATCGAATAATTTTAACGCACACGGTTCCAGAACTTCTTCCAACATATCGATGTACGTCCGACTGTTCATTCGGCGCTCGCAGCCGAACAGTTCTCCGACGCCTATTGCACTCATGGAACCCCAAACCATTATGCTACCACCCCCAAACTTGACAGTCGGGATGATATAGTCTGGATGGAAGGCCTCTCCTCGCCTGCGTCGCACGTATTGAGGACCAGGTTTACCACAAAGCTAACAACAAAAACATGAATACTGTTACATTTTGGAACCCATTAAAAAGAATAAAAACACTGTAAATACCAGGAATTGAATACAGAATACCGCAAATACAATAATTATGTATTACTTACCTCAATATTTGACTCATCCGTCCACATAACATTGGCCCAATTGTCAATGGTCCAGTCGCGGTGACTTTTGGCCCACAGCAGTCTCTTTTTCTTTTGTTGCGGAGACAACCGTGGTTTATGTCGAGCTTTGTATCCACCTAAATTTAATTCACAAAGGCGTCTTCTAACCGTGCGAGGAGAAATAGCAAAATTATGTAGCAAGAAAAGCTCACTGGAAAGCTGTTTAGACCCTTTTTTCCGGTC
The DNA here is from genome assembly GCA_023509865.1 of Trypoxylus dichotomus. Classification (NCBI taxonomy): domain Eukaryota; kingdom Metazoa; phylum Arthropoda; class Insecta; order Coleoptera; family Scarabaeidae; genus Trypoxylus; species Trypoxylus dichotomus. The sequence goes on along the minus strand of CM042080.1, from coordinate 29,368,032 downwards.
TCGCAAAGACATCCGCTCTAAGACTCGCTCATCTCTGCTAGTTGTCTTCCTTTTTCGACCAGTTTTCAGTTTGTTTGTCAAAGATCCACTCTCTTTGTATCGTTTTATCGTCATTCTAACTGTCGATCGCACACATTTTACTTGTCGGGCAATAGCAGACACCGACAACCCTTGCTTTTCTAACACCACAATTTGTCCTCGCTCTGCCTCCGTCAATTCGCGTGTTTTCGGCATTACTTTTTACTGTATACTATCGTATTGCACAGACAAAATCACAGACACAATATCTTCACTCTAACTAGCTCAACCTTACTCTTACAACTTTTAAGAAAGACTGAAGAAATATTCAGAAATTACAATTTTACGTCTATTTTCTCTATTTACTCAGAATGGCCTACAATAAACCATTAAACCCTCATTACCAGGTACCTAGTTAAGTCCGCCATCGACCCTGCTTCTTAGAAATACACTAATATTCGTGTAAGACGTTCAAAACGAGAGTGGCGAATACATATGGCCACAGCTGTATATGTTAAACAATTCACAACCAACAATAAAATTGTTAAGTTGCAATAATTTATTGTACGATTGTATTAGGCACTGTCGATAAAATGAAAACAATAAATTAGTATATCATGAAAAACTGTTGGTCAATTAACAAAAACAAAAGAAAACCAACACACAAACTTTAATTTTGGAAAGACTCATTTTGAGTGCAGAATAGATACCCAATCAAATATTCTTTGAAGGGGACAGTACATTTTCGCTGGAATCGCATACACAGATTACTATAAATATCTCTATATCTTTTAAATTGTTGTTTATACTTTATGTGAAACTCGATTATTTCAGGAATATATAAAAACGTGACAGAGTATTTAAATTTGATAACAACCTGCTTCTGATTAGGAAATATTTTTTCTGTATAAGATACGAATCTCTAACCACAATACTATAACGCAACCGAAATTCTATGGAGATATGGTCTGAGCAAGGTTAACGGTTGTAATGCGCATGAACGTCTCCCGTTATTCTGTCTCGCTGCAGTATTCCGCTACAATCAGTCTATAAGTCATTCGCCACATGGTTATAGGTATAGTGGGGGAACGTGGGATTGTAGATACATCCCCGTTGTTAACTTTGCTCTGATTATATCCGTATAAAAAAACTGTAATAGTTTTGGGCACATCACACTGACACTACTCCTCAATCTAAGAAGCATACAGTAAATTGAAACAACTTTAATATAGAATATTTCCAATTTTAAGAACCAAAATAATATGCATCTTAAATAAAATAAATAAAAAAGTGTGTCAACATGTACTCGTCGTAGAAATACATTTGTTCGTAATAGTAGACTGTGCCAAAATACTTTACGTGAAGGTAAATACTTATAGCGCAGACTTGTTTATTTCAAAAGCCAATAGCCTTTATTTAATATTAGTAACTTTCCTAAATAAATATTTATTAATTTTTTATCTCTGATGGTGCCATAACAAATGTATATAAGTTCAATTATGTCGTAAAGACAGCCACTGTACCGTGAGTACACTTTCCACATGTCGATGGGCGTAAGAGGAGGATGAAATCAGATTTCTATAAGTTAACCAAACCGAGAGATACGCATGCTGTTCTACAGGGTGATTGTGTATCAGTATGCTAGCTCTGTCATATTCCGTATTACTGCGATGTGGGGGGAGTATGTCGCTAGACATGCGTTATTCGTTTCTAGTGAAGCCGGTGTTTGATTCATTCTCCAGTCGCCCAGAATGCAGCCGATAACTTGTAGCTTTTCACCTGGTATATGAGGGTATGTGTATGAAGTGTTATTAATTAATATTTTATAGTGGAAAGCGGCAACATGGTACATGTTAATCCAAGTAATAGTGCTCGTTTGTTAATAGTTATATATAACTATAATGGAAAACAATTAACTGGAAGTGATCTGCCTGAAATAGAGTTACATGATACCATAAAAGGTATAATTGATACGAGCGTTCGGGAAACTTCCTTCGTATTTCAAACCAACAACGAATTAAAATTTGAAGATATGTTTCGTCCGCATGCTACGGAGATTGCATATGAAAATAATTTATCTTCATAATCTAATAGAGACAATTTTGAAAAATATGAAGAAACATGTGGTTTGAAAGTTTGTAATATATGTAGAACCTAATTACAATAGGAAGAAGAGTCTATTGTACAATGCAAATTTAACAAGAGGTATCACAATTAGAAATTTGTTCTTCTATGCAATTTTCTTTTGTGATATTCTCAAAAAAGCTTTACCCATGATCATTTTATATTATTTAAATAATGCAAGCAGACTTAATATTTCCACAAAAAAGGGGTTAGTGCATAGAATATACATACAAATTAAAAGTAATTTTAAATATTGTTTTGTAAATGAAAATGCGCAAAAGCACAATAGTTTATAACAAAATCAGTATTGATACAAATTAAAGTAAAAGAAAAAGCATACAACTCACGGAGACAATCAAAAATTAATAGAGCGTGAATAAGCACCACACTTAAAGCATTGTGGTTAATATATGAGCAAATATTTTCGTGTAAAAGCCGAATACGTTGTAATGTACAGGTGTTCTTTTAAAGAAAGCATAAGTTTGGTATATAACTTTCTTTACTACATCAGGTGTATATTATAATTATTTAAAGTTGTACTGCGATGGATATTTATGAACTTTATATCGGAAGGTTTCTTGTAGTGTGTATGACCAACAATAAAAACGCTATAGAAGAAACTTCCTGTACTGCCATAATCAATAGATGACGTAACGCTAGATCTAATAATTTTCATAAGCAATAAAAAAGAAGATTGGTTGTGCTCACGTTTCGTAAATTGTGTATTTGGGTCTTCCTATTCAATCTCACTTGTTCTACGTAGTCAAAAGTTGGAGAATTTCTTGCCATGAAAGATTATAGCTATTTCTTTAACCTATTATGATCATAATTTCGTCTCTTGGCGTAGTTAAAGCGAACATTGTACGTTTCCTTGCAAAAATTTCTTTAAATATCTCAAACATTAAACGTCTAGATTCACGGACATCTTCCAACTCAACTGTTAATGACATTTCTTATACCTCCGCTGATACAAGAAATTGTTCCCAACGAACCAACGTGCCTAAGTATTTTTAAACGACGTAGGATGCACATACATTTACTTAATGCTCATTGTTCCGAAACTGGTCAATTCAACTTTACCGATAAGCGTAGATATTATTTTCCCATATATAAACTTCAGGTAACGTGTCTTCTCTATCCAATTTTAAATGTAACCTCCTCTATCACTGAAGCGGAGGGAATCGTAAATTTGTCATTTTGATAGGTCGAAGCCGATAACTACCGTCTATGTTCGTGATATCTGAAGGAAGAATTTGAGCTAATAATAGATAAAAACCATTACGACAACGTTTATTTTATTTTTTCTGTTTGTGAATGTAAAATATTATTTCACTTCGGAGGAAGTTTAATTTTCGTGTCTCACTTATTTATTGTAAAAGGGTGTGCAAATATAAATTTGACTAGATTGATAAATATAGTTTCTATAAGCTGTTAAACCAAAATATATTTTAAAGCTAAGACAAATGGAAAATTTTAAACTTTTATGGATACTTCTAAAATTAAATCATATGTAAGAATCGATTTTACAATTGTATGCAATATATCATACAATGGAAGATTATGATAACAACATAAATTAACCATACAGTTTATTCAATTTATTGATTCGTAATCCCTACGCTGCATAATATACACCCAACACGAACAGAAAAACACTGCTATTAACTCAAACTAATCCCTATAGCTATACGTAATATCTATATAACCAGAGCTAATAATAGCAGTATTTATAAAAGTAAGTACGCATAGGAAGAAACAAGAACCACGTCTCCATCGATTTTTATCTGATACGTTAAATATTGTCTAATTACCCTCTTGCCTCTCCATACTGTCTACCTGCTTTTTCAAACGAGAACATTGACATTTGAATTTGACACTAAGCAAACATTCCCTCCGTGCTTTTTATAAATAAAATCAGTAAGGAAGTAACAAATACCTATCTTTTTTCGATCATTGACGTATTTTGTACATTCGAAAGAAAGTATTAGTCTTTTAAACATTGTTACGTTCTCCTGGTTTGAAGAACAACGCCGCTGTAGCCTGCTCGTAATTTCCTAAATTACTTGACCAATACTTACTTGTAGAGTATGTTCGCTTATTTACTAGAGGAGAGGTTGTACAGTAAAACTCAATGCGCATGCGCAAAAAATATACTTAAAAATGAAATGGTTACACGGTTTCCACTCTTGCCTATGTACATGTACGATGTACGTAAGATATATAGATTTGCAATAATTGCAGTTATTCGAGCTCTCTTATACATGTAATGTACATTAGCATTTGTATATGTATTTTCATTGGTAGCAACATAAAGTAATGCCTCAGCATGTACGTTGCAACGCTATGTCTTAATTCTGTTTAAAAGGTTAAACTCTTATATGCTTCCGCTGAAGCTTTGTCAGAGGCATGTACTAATGCCTCTATCTGTTTGCATGCACCACTACCTTTTATAGGAGCCAACCCTATTTATTTCTTAAATTTATAAGCGCACCTCGGTGCTATGCTTATTTATATGTCCCTTTCCGGGAGCCTAATATACTTTCCTTGTTTGAAATTTGCCTAAGGGACTTGGCCCTGTATTATTGGCATGTATTTGTACTTGACCAAATACGTTTGTTATTTTCACATTTATAGGGGAACCCACCCTATCTCTTAGAGCTTGAACGCCTGGTCGAGGGCGACAGTAGCGATAATAGCCGATCTCAATACAAAAGTAATGTCACAGCTACCCAGGCGTTCTCGTTTGAAATATTACGCTATGTGCAATCTTTAGCTCTCTACTCTACTGCGCCCCAAAGAAGGGAAAAATCCAGTAACCAGCAAATGTGCGAACTGCGCACCGACAAGTGAAACGGAGCGATGATGCCAACATTACATAAGAAAACTGGTCCGTGACACTCGTCCGCTACGACGAGCAACTAAATGAAAAATTTCTAAGTCCCGATACGACAAGGACCGAACAAACGTACAAAAGACAACGGGCGCTGCGGCCGCAACGACCGTCAGCAAGAAGCGGAGTGATCGTACTTGTGGAGGAGGTCTATACATGCGCGCCGACAATCTCACCAAAATAATTTCCGACACAAACTTAACTGAAGACTAAAAATATGTATAGACGACAATGGACACAGTAGCCTCGACGTACGATGATAGAAAATCGAGCATTTATACTTATTAAAAAATCTATACGTGTGGTCCGACGACGTTACCAAATGACTCCCGCCAGAAATAAATGTATAGACAACGTCCTCGACGATTCCCGCCAAAACTAGAAAAACTTAGAAATCTCTAATAATCTTACGACGACGTTACTGTACACGTTACGACGAGGCACGAAAGGTGACCGAGAGTGCACGATCGCTAATACCTCGACTGTCGCGCGGGAGACGACTGCCTATGCTTGTGTACCTTAAATTTCAAGAAAACTCCCATTACATATCCGACGACGTTGCAGTGAATGATTTCTAATTAGGCAGTTTTAGCTAGCGTAATGCGAATGGCTGACTTGCATACATATACAATGCGTAATGTACATACATATTAAAATAAAATTGGATATAAGAGAGCAAAATAAATAAATATAAGAATGAAAATAAATAAATATAAAAAATGAAAATAAAATAATATTCTAAATGAAAATAATAATGCAAAGAAGATAAAATACATAATAGTAAAAAACTTACAAAACAGAAAAAACTATGTTAAGTCCTTAACAAACATATTAAGGTAGACCGAAACGCTGTCTATCAGCGCGCCTGTATTTCATATCAAAAACACATGACACGTGTTTTGTGTGCACTGTCTTCATGTCCGTTGCAGAATCTGCAGATAACTAAATACCTGGATAAGTTCAAATATATTTACAGCTAACACACATATGTGGACGCCCTCGATATGGAAATCAATGCTTTTAAAACAAGGAACACCAACACAGGTTAGCATCACAATATTAAGTTGATTTGTCCATTCATAGTTTAAATTGCAAATAACCTGTTAAAACGCCACACACAAAAATTGCTGCAATATAGTAACGTTTATTAATATAACTGATAACGCAAACGATTACAAATTTTCAAGAATAACATTATTTCATAAGATTGATCAAGCATTGGTAAACACCAATAATCATACCAAGTATTCCAAAAACTATTATTAGTACATCAATAATCAGCGCCCAACGAAGCATGGGTAAATCATCAGAACATTTAAGGCATAATTCAATTAATGCCGGTACTATGAATTTCAGCCAACAACCACAAAGTGCTCCTAATAATGGTATCATTATATCCACTCTAGGTGCAACAGATGCGATAATAACTAAAAATAATATAATAATAAATATAAAATAATAAATTATTATATTAAATTAACTTAAAGACGAAAGAACTAAAAACTAATATCCATATTAATACTAATATTAACATGAAAATCAATGCTAAACCACCGCTGGCATTAGCAATGATAAAATTACAATTTCCTTACAATTACCCATCGTAATTAAATTACTGAAAAAATATCGGTCTCGGAGAGGATTCGAACCCAACATCTTGGTTCGAGTCCCCTTCGAGACCGATATTTTTTCAGTAATTTAATTACGTTGGGTAATTGCAAGGAAATTGTAATTTTATCAGATCAAATAACTGTTCATATCGTAGTATTAAGTCCATAAAATTCAAGCTAAATGCAATTACATACACAGCAATAACACCGGGACAAAATTTCAGAAAAGTTGTTGCTTTCGAGATGAAAATGGTTATTTCCTAATGAATTTAATGTGTTGAACATGAATTGCCTGCGTTTTCTTTGTAATACATACGCAGTTTTGAGAAAAAGAAATATATATTTACATAATTACTTGTTACATGTTAATGAAAAAAATTAAGGGAAATTACTTTCGCTGCAACATATCGCATCTACAAATAAACTATCCTGCACACTCAATACTTTTCTAGATTACTATTCCGTGCATTCAAGGCGTGCCAGTTGTCTGGCAATGTAGTATTTTGTACATCAAATATAAACTATATAATTCCGCACAATATTCATTCAAAGATTTGTTAGTATCTCCAATGGTACAGAAGGTATTGAACTTTTTCGGATAATGCATCCTGTACGTACGTATTTCTTATTATACCTTCTGGTACGACCAAAACTCATAACTAGAGACCGGATTATATGCAAAGTGCGTATATTTTATTTTATTTATTTATTATATTTTACGTCTATATGTAGATGTATTACACTGATTAGAGTTAATTTGCGTTAATTAACTTTAATCAATGTAAGACATGTACAAATACGGGTAAAATATAATAAATAAATAAAATAAAATATATATGCATTTTGCATATAATCCGGTCTCTACTCATAACTAATTACCTAGTAAGCCTCATTTACACATGGCGATTTTGTTTACTGCCTGTCTAATTTACTAGCCAAAGTGGATATATGCAAAGAAATAATAACATTAACATTTCTCGTAAATGAGGCTTACCGAGGCCTTATTTACTAGAGCAGTACTTACGCGGAATTATTGCTAGTGATATCCGTATAAAATATTCCCAAGTTACAGAATGAGACAAATGTTTTGTTCTTCGAATCAAAATTTTGGCAGGTACGTAGGTTAACATTCCATAAGAAAGTAATAAAGAAACCGCAAACGCAATTCTCGCCATATTTGATATTCTAAAACGCAAATTATAAAATATGTATTGTACCCATAACATCCATAATTTCGAAAATAAAGACCCTTTTTCTGTTTATTTGTCAACTCTAATTATTTCAAAGATTAAAGAAGATAATTTACAAGTGTAATAGATACCCCACAAAAGATAAATTAATAGGAAGTAAGGTCAATGAAATAACAAATAATTCTTTGTTTATAGGAAATAGCAATATTATTATTGTGCAGTGTATATGACTAATATACAAAACATTTCGGACGTGACTGCTTACCTGTCATTTATGGGTAAATTTTGAGTAAATATTGGCAGAACATTGTCGCCATATCTCAAATATCCCAAAAAACCTACTATAGTTACCAAAATAGTAAAAAACATCATTGATATATTCCATATTCCCAAAAATCCACCAAATGATTTTGGAGTTTGCATGTTATTTTCTATGGCTACAACCTAAAAATATTAGTATTTTACTAGTAACATTTTACTCTCTAGCAGGAACAAGATATTTATAATAAATTACGATTATATTCATGTAGCTTAAAATTAAGGAATCTGCAACATTGTGCATAGTATTTATTATTTATGCGCTTATGTACAATAATCGATAAATTCAGGTTCACAGCTAACATACATATGCTACATATTCAGAATGTACTCATATTCTGATTGTGCTTGAGTACAGGGACAAAAAAGTATATGTATTTAGTATGTATATATATATATAATATATACATACTAAATATTAAACTTAGGAAGAACAATACATTAATTCCATGTTAGGTAATTTTCTTTAAACAAATATTCGATTCTACCAATTTGGTCACAGTCAGTGCAAGATTAGATTTTTAGGATTCCCTTTTTAGCGTTAGAATATGTTTGGTATTAGAGCTTCGGTTTTAAATGGTGTTCCAAAACATATGTGAATTCGAGAATCCAAACTACTAGATAAATATTTGTAATACGAATTATGTATTTGAAATGTTCGTATGCACGTGTTTCGTTCGTATACAAGCTCCTTTAGTTGAATAAAATTTTGAGTGATTATTGAAAATGAACACCTAAATTAAAAGTAATACTAATGGCTAAATCAGTTATCTTTATAATTCACAATTGGATTAGTTAATATTGATCATCATTCGTGATTAAATTTCTTCATTGAAATTGTTATCGAGTTGGTTTGTATTGACGTTCTTAATTCCTTCCCTTCTTTCCTCTCCGTTTTCCCTCCATTTTATTCTCCTTCTTCGTTTTCTCTGCCTTCTTCTTTCTCTATATCTTAGTATTTCCTTTCTTCTTTTTCGTATTTTTCGTAAGACAGTAACATTTTTTTTCTGTCGTGATAAATTGAATTAAGCAATTTCTGAAAGTGATCCGGAATGATGAACAAGAAAGTCGTCTTTTATCACTACAATGCGCCGTCTCACACCACTCAAACTACTAAAAATACTGAATCAATTCAGGTTCCAGATGTGTCTTACTTACGTTATTCTTCAAATCTAGTTCCAAAAGGCTTCTATTTAGTTCCCAATGAAAAGAAGTTCCGGTCGGTTGAAGAATTTATTGCAACAATGAAGCAGTTATATTGATTATTATAAGAATCGAATAACATAATAAGTTCAAGTGCGATGAAGTTAAATGGACTATATCGAAACATAATAAAAAATTGGTATTCTAACTAATTTTTTCATTTCGAATCTCACTTTCCGTCAAATCACCCTCGTAAAGCCAAACAGAAGCATGATATTGTGTCAGTATCCATATAATAATCTTCACGAAAACTAAAATGCACTAAATCCAAATTACTATACTATGCTTAACTAATTAACTAAATTAACTTAATACTATATTTAAACTTTAAATAAAATTAAACAATGAATATTACTTACTGTTGAAACTGAATTAAAGACGAACAGAACTATACCAAAGAATATAGGGTATTTTGATGGGAGTGCCACTAGTTCTGCCTTAACTTCGAAATCCCACTCCCTAAAGGCACGAGCAAATATAATAGACACGCTAAAAAACATGAGGCAGTTTCCTATTAACGCAATGTCCGTATGAGTTTTAATCGTCCTAATCATGCTCATACCAAGTAGGAATACGAAGGCCGCCGCCAAATAAAAGTCCATTTCAAGCGTTCTATTAATTTTCTCCACAAGATACGTATCTACTATTTCTTTTATAATAGAACAGATAAATACAGAGTATACAGAAGACAACATTGTTTGATTAATTACAATTACAGACTCTAAAAATAATCTGAAATATATAGAGTATTATTAGAAGATTAAGGTAAATAGAAGTAAATAAAAATGTTGTATGGTTTTTTTCATTAGAATACAATAAAATGTAATAGACTTTTCACCATTAGGTTTACCCACTGATATTTCACGAAATCCAAAAATATTCCAATCTCTAAACAAAACATTTTACGTGCTATAAACCCACAAATCTTGCAGGTCATTTGTTACTCAAAAAAGGTCTATTCTAATTTTCTGATTGAAAAGCAAATATGCTCACCGTTTGACCACCATGATAAACGCTTATTAAAAATATCACTGTTCTAATGGCGGACGACTTATAAAACAAACATGATTAAACTAATCCAAACTATGTACTTGGAGGAAGATATAGATGAGCGCAATAAGCCAATCAATTGTTACTCAATTAATTTACTTATTCCGAAAGGATGAAATAAAAGATTGGAACACTTGAGATGTTTCAATTTTTCATTTCTTTTTCAGAGAAAAACGCATTTTGAGAAATATAGATCCTTATCTTTGTGGATTATGTAATTGCTTAACATATTATCTGTTTAATGCATGTGTAAATATGTAATTTTGATATCGACTATTATAAAATAGAACTTGCTAGATTGGAAATCCTAAATTTTATAGAAACCTTTTTCATATAAAATCCAGAGTTCTATTCACTAAATCATCTTTTCTAGCTGTCTATATGGAAACATTCAGTTATAATTTAAATTGTTATTGTGAGCTATAGTTGTTTAGTTTAATACGTTTACAAATCTAGACAAAACAAACTAAAGTATTGATCAAAATACTGGCGATGTTGAAAATTCTGGGAGCGCTATTTCTGGCTTTGTTGTTGTTATTATGATGTCAATTGAGTTACCAAGGATATAGGTGTTTTCTATACCGATTATAATCACAACACTACAAACAATGAAACAATTGCTGAACGCATTCCTGAGCTGGGTAATTTCCTGTTTTTAATGAAATACTCGGTAAATTTGACAGCAGTCAATCAAATCAGTAGAAAATAAAATTCTGTACAAAGTGTAAAAGAAATTTTATAACCCTTGTTCTCAAATCAATACAGGATTTTTACAGAGATACCTAATACATCTGCTCACAGCTATACATATACATACACATGTACTATGTATGCTCTCTAGGTGCCTCCATATTATTTCAGTAAACAACTTAGCACACTTAGAAATTATAATTGATGATTATGCTGACAAACTTAGGCAATCATTAATTTTAAATCGAAAGGACTTATCTCGCTTAAATGTGGTACTGGCATACATTAATTAAAAGAAAACGCACTCGCTCTCAGTTTGATGATGAAAATAAACAATTACTTTGCCATAAAATACGAATACTAAAAGAAAATAGAATTTAACATTTCAAAGCTAACAATACTATTCCTCCCAATACGTAACACCATCAAATAATATTGAACAGCAACGTAACATATAAACAGATTAACTTTTAAAATTATATTCAATTCCGAAAAAGAAAATGCATTTTTTAAAACCTAATTATATGAGCTCTATTTAACTTTTAAACGAAAAAGGAAACTATTTCGGAGTATATTTATGCTATAAAAACATCAGAAATAACAAGGAAGGTCACACAACAAGAGAAGACGATTGATTGATTTTCTTTGTTTGCGCCATTTGCGGAAAAAATAGCTTTAGTAATTTAAATGGTATCGCAGTTCTGACAGCACCAAAGTAACAGTACTCCGATAACTACTGATAACAACCGCTCTTCCGGATTTACTGGCAAATAAAAGAAGAAACATTTTTGTTTTGCATAAACGCATTATATACACATACAGTAACATCTTACCCGGAATGCACAGCAAATCTTCTTAGAAATTTAGGTCCTACTGTTAACGCCGCTACTAAAGTATCGGGGTAGGTTAACATTGGTATCCTGTTTCGCTTACATATAATATATTGACATTTAATCTATCAAAACAAAGCAACACATTTACGGAAATCGTTAATTATATAATACAAGCGCGAATCACATATGAACCGGTCTTTTTAACGCCCTTTAGGTAAGGCGAGTGGTGTGACGTTTTGATATGTGTTGGGTGGAGGGGATGGGGGTGATGTAAGGTGGAGAGAAGTAAACCGATTCGGTTCGCCAGAGTAGGTAGGCTGTTAGTAACATTATGTCTGAGCAAAAGGTGTATACGTCTGTGGAAAACCATATTATTATTAAATTTTTAGCACAAGAGGGCGTAAAACCTGTCGAAATTCTATGTCGACTAACTACATAGTGCACTGAAAAAATGCCTTGAAGGACCCAAAACGACTGGCAAAAAAGATTTCCGAAAGCACGGTTTTGGAATTTTAGAGACATATTGCTCATTTGCTCATTGCATTATGCTCGGCCACACACAGCTGCATTGACCCAAAATAAGTGGGACAAAGTTCATTGGGAAACACTAGAATATCCGTCCTACGGTGCTGATCTATCACGGTGTGACTACCGCATGTTTGGGCCACTCAAAGAAAAACTGGAGGGTCACCATTTTCATGACGGCGAAGGTGTGGAAATATTCGTGCACAATTGGTTACAGACGCGACAACATTCCTTATCTGATGGATGAATTAAAAAACTTCCGATACGGTGGAAGAAATGTGTGAATAAAAGATTATATAGAAAAATAAGGCGTATTCAAAAAAATGTTTACTGTACCAATAAATGTTTTAAAACCAAAGTCCATTTCATATTTGATTCGCCTTCGTATATGATGTGTAAAATCGAAAAATTTCTTCTTTATCTTTAAGAAACTAATTTGTTATTCTAAAGGAGTATTTCTAGGAGGAGTCTTGATGCTAATATCGAATTGACAATAATGAAAATGAAACGTGTAACGTATGTAAATCCAGCTTCATTACTTCGCAGAATATGTGCAATTTTCGTTCTAATGTATGCTGTTCTGTTTCCATGTTCAATTACGATCTTGGAATTAAAATGTACCCATATAATGCAAATGATCAAACGCCGTTTATAAAGGTAAAAAATAGGTACACGTTACTGCATATTTCATTATTGCAATAAAAAGCTTTCAAATCTACATGCATAATACCAAATCAGCGACTGGGAATTGTAAATTATCTTACATGCACATTGAAAGCACAGCAGTTAAATTGTTTAATATAACTGGTACTTTCTCTACAGGAAGAGAGAATTTTTAAACTGAGAAACAAAAAATCAATATTATATAAACGAATTACCAACATATTCACGCAGTACGTAGTAAAGGTCATCAGGAAAATGGTGGATGTTACTCCATTAAATAATCCAGCATGCATGAATGCGTAAGGCATTGTCAAAATTCCTGTCCCTGTGCAAGATTTAATGATATGCAGCATTGTTTCTATATTTCTAAAATGGTGATATAAAAATACAAACAAATTATTAAATAAATTAATCTTACGGTGAAAGATGTGGTTGCCGCCTATGTTTATACGGGTCATAATCGTTTTCCAGCATTCGTCTTCTAAACCACAGTGGTGCCCTATACAGAAAAAAAAATCACTTAGACCTAAAATTTTAACAAAGCTTTGTAAATGTGACGCATGGTGAATCCATCATTTAGTTACAATAAGACATATGAACACAAAAAATTGGCATTAATTATTATTCTTTGAATCAGTGCCACAATATAGACAAAGTCTTATCCCAAAGAATATTAATTTAATTTATTATTAAATCGATGTCATGTTGACTCTTTATTGACTGTTAACTTTTAATACGTCCCAAAGAGAGTGTTTTTAACATTGTACTGTGAAGAACTTAGCCAGTACTGACTAAACGCCATAAGTAAGAAATAAGCTACACCGTATAGTAAAAACCCTATCTTCAATAGAAGTATCGCTGAATTCCTTCTGAAAATGAGAAAATACCTTAAATACATTCAACTTCGTGTTATCGGTGAATTTTTACCAATTGTAAGGTAAGAACTTGAACCAGTAACAGTCGCCACATCACATGCTGCTATACTGTAAATGTAAATTGAATTTGTATCTGTTTTAAATATTGTTTTATTGACCATTATTTATTAATTCTGGAGCTCTTTCACTTCATAATTATTTTTTAAACTTCTGGTTGTATTTCAAATATTTACTGTACCATGCAAGTGCGCGAACAAGTCTGAGTGGCGATAATTTACTTACTTCTCATTGTTTAGGGCAGTTACTTCAACAAAAAGTGACGATATTGGGCACTACAATAAGATAACACATGGGCTGAAAAGTCCGGGGCCTAACAAAGAAAACACGGTTTCTTTGGTTCAAAATTAGCTTTATTCATCAACGTAATCTCCATCAAGAGCAACGCAATCATTCCAGCGCCGCTCTAACATTTCAATACCACTTTTGTAGAAAATTTATCTTTTGCCTCAAAATAGGCCTCAGTTGCAGCGATAACCTCTTCATTAGTGCGAAATTTCTTACCGGCGAGCATTTTTTGAGGTCTGCAAACAGCCAGTAGTCGCTGGGAGCCAAATCTGGCGAATACGGTGGATGTGGGAGCAATTTGAAGTTCAATTCATGTAGTTTTGCCATTGTTTTGATTGACTTGTGACACGGTGCGTTGTCTTGATGAAACAACATTTTTTTCTTTGCTATATGCGGTCGTTTCTTAGCAATTTCGGCCTTCAAACGCTCCAATAACGCTATATGATATTCACTATTGATGGTATTTTCTTTCTCAAGATAGTCGATGAATATTACACCACGCACATCCCAAAATACCGAGGCCATAACGTTTCCAGTCGATTGTTGTGCTTTCGGGCGCTTTGGACGAGGTTCACCAGTTGCTGTCCACTCAGATGACGATCGTTTTAATTCCGGAGTGAAGTGATGGATCCATGTTTCATCCATTGTCATATATCGACGCAAAAATTCCGGTTTGTTACGTTTAAACATGGCCAAACACTGCTCAGAATCATCAACACGTTCTTGTTCTTGGTCAACAGTGAGCAAACGCGGCACCCACTTTGAACAGAGCTTTCTCATAGTCAAATGCTCATGCAATATAAAGCCAATACGTTCTTTTGATATCTTTACGATGTCAGCTAACTCACGCAACTTCACTTTTCGATCATTCAAAACGATTTTGTGGATTTTTTTGATGTTTTCTGGTCTCTTTGGTGTCTTTTGAAAGTTAGTACTAACTGAGAGAAAGGTGACTGCAATAAAACTAGCGTCATCTATGTGTTAGGCCCGCGACTTTTCAGCCCATGTGTTACAAGGCAAAACATCAAAATCATAAATATATCATAAACATTTACTGTAAAATGTAGCCGCTGTAAATTTGTTTATTACTTTTGCACAAATTTGACAAGAGTAACTTGCAGTCTCTCTTTCTTTTTCTAACTAAATATTTTTCGGGTCATAATGTCAGAACGACATATATGTATACTATACTATATGAAAATGGAACAGCAAGCTGAATAACTTCGATATTTAGCAATTGATTTACAATGGCAATAGTTTCTTTGGATTTAATTACAAGTACTATACTACAGTATAACCAGCAAGAATATAGGCTCGATTTCAGGGAACCGTTTTTGAGTGCACAGCACCCGATGGGCCATTTTAAAAATCATCAAGGTGACTTACGATTTTATTGATTATGTGGTTATATAGGCTTTAATGACTTCATAGAAAAATCATACTACATTTATTATGGACAAAGAAACTATAAAGCAGACTTGTAAAAAAAGAGTGTAAGATATATACTAAAATATCTACTATATAGTAACAAGCATCTAGAATTCTTCCATTGATAGAAATGTGTAATCATCAACCTTTGAGCGCAATAAGTATATTCTTGATTGATTTTGAAACTCGAAGATTAAAATTATTATCTTATTCACAAAAGATTTTATTTATTTTTGGTTCATAAATCACTAGAATTACCAAATATGCGATTATCCTATCGTTGGTATTAAGTATAACGTTTAAATCAGAGTGCCGACATACAATAACAATCTGCGAAGGCCAACCCTAACATTTTATACATACAATCATATATTCAATAAATACATTCGTGTGCATCAAAACTTAGAAGAATGGCGTGAAACTTGGAAGATTTAGGAATATATTTAAGATACCTTCTATATTATAACATAAAAAAATGCTGTTTAATATAAGCTGCAGAATCATATTAATATACACAAAGAAATTTGATGTGACGGTGTGGCAAATGCTATAAATCCCTCATTGTCATTAAATGTAGCCCCTTTCGAATGTTAGAACGTTACCTTTATTTCTAGCTTTCTATTTAACCGTCACTTGCATGATTCAGCTTGCGCGTTTTGCTAAATTTATGTTAAATTTTGGTAACGGTTTTTGACCATCAAAATAGATAATTAAGAAAACGACATAAGATATTTCGAACAATAGCGTCCAAACATGTGCTCGATATTTTTCTAAAATAGTTACTTAGAAGACGACAAGGAATAATCATCAAACCTGAGGTAGTAAACAATATACAAAAAGAAAAATACATTAATTCAAGAATATTAAGAATTGATACAAAGCCGGAAGGAAACGGAATATGAAGCATAATTGTGGCATATGCCCCAAATGACAACGCGAATAAACAAGATAAAGACGAATTCTTCGAAACTCTTCAGAATGAAATAGACATTGCTGAAAGAAATCTTATAGTAATGGGGACATGAATGGGCGAGTCGGAAGAGACAATGATGTAGTGGAGAGACATATGGGAAGGGAAGGTGAAGAGACCATAAATGACAGCGGGAGAAGAATAATAGATATGTGCATCGAAAACGACATGATTATAACAAATACAAAATTCAGACATAAAAACATTCACAAATACACAAGAGAAGTACCTAGCAGGAAAGAAAAATCAATAATTGATTATTTCTTAATAAATGCTGAAAAGTGGAGCAAGGTAATAGATGTCAAAGTTCAAACAAATGTGGAAATAGGTAGCGACCACTACCTGCTACAGATGAAGATTAGCAAAAATTCAAAAAGGACGAAAGAAGACAAAAGGAAAAAAGTAATTAAGGAAAAAATAAGAAGCTATAAATTGAAAGAGTAAGATATTCGAAAGAAATACCAATACAAGTGAAATCAACTATTTGAACAAGAGACTAAAAATGAAATAGGGATAGAGGACAGATGGATAAGATTCAAAAACATCATACTGAAGGCGGCACAAGAAAGCTGTGGAATAACAAAAATAGCAAATACGTACACAAAAAGAAGCAAATGGTGGACAGCAGAAATACAACAAAAAGAGAAAGATAAGAAAAATAAATGGATCAGATATATGCATACCAGGAAAGAGGAGGATTACAATATGTACAAAATAACAAGAAAAGAAGCTAAAGAGAGTATCAAGAAGGCCAAAGAAAATTCTTGGAGAGAGTTCGGAATAAAATTGAGAGATAACTATTATATAATATAGGAAATATACTAACTGAGGAAAAAGAGATAATGGAAAGATGGAAACAGTACTCACAAAAATAAAACAGGACGGATACATAAGAGAAAAAGAGCATAAAACAAAAAAGGACGATGAACGTATCACACCAGTAAGCGACGAAGAAGTCAGAGAAGCAGTTAGCAAACTAAAACTAGGAAAGGCGGCCGGGGAGAATGGAATCACAACTAAAATGATAAAATTTATAGGAGACAAAGGTAACGAAGAACTACTTGACCTCTTAAACAACATTATAATAAAAAAAGAAATACCTAAGGAATGGAATATGGGAATAATTATGCCCATATACAAAAAGGGAGACTCTAAGGAATGCTCAAACTATAGAGGAATAAAATTAACTAGCATCCCAGGAAGTATTGCCAAGAATACTAGAAAAAAGACTCCGAGATAAACTGGAAACAACACTAGAAGATACTCAACATGGATTTAGAAAAGGAAGAAGCACCCAGGACTTAATATTTGTAATCAAACAACTAGGAGAAAAACTGATAGGGAAAGGAACGGAAATGTGTCATATATGTTTTATAGATCTTAAAAAAAGCTTTTGATAGGGTAAGAAGAGAAGATGTATGGCAGAGCTTGGAAAGGAGAGGCTTAGAGAAAGGAATGATAGAGATAATTAAGGCATTGTATAAAAGCAATAAGAATAAGGTGAGAACTTCCAATGCAGAATCAGCTGAATTCGAATCGCAAATTGGATTAAAACAGGGATGCGTATTCAGCCCATTGTTATTCTCTATATTAATAGACGACGCTGTTAAAAAAGCTAAACAAAAAGGAAAAAATATGAAAGTAGGAAACTGGAAAATGAATGCAATTAACGTACAGGAACTAATGTTTACAGATGATATGGTAGTGATAGCACACTCGGAAGAGACATTACAGCAAAACTTGAAGATATACCAAGAAGAACTAACAAAAATAAACATGGAGATAAACACGAGGAAAACAAACACAATGATAATAGCAGCAGAAGAAAGAAAACATAGCATCAAAATCGGGGAAAAAGCATTGGTACAAGTTAAAAGTTACAACTACTTAGGAACAATCATTGAAGACAATGGGAGAATAGAGAAAGAGGTAAATGAGAGGATAGGGAAATCCGCAAAAATATATAACATATTGGGAAATTCGTTTCTGGATAAAAAAGAAATACCAAAAAAAATAAAGACAGAGGTGTATAAAAGAGTGGTCAGACCAACATTAACATATGGTCGTGAGTCATGGATAACCACGAATAAAATCAAAAGCAGAGTTACGGCCATGGAAATGAGATTCCTAAGAAGAATAGAAGGAGTAACTAGAAGAGACAGAATCAGAAACACGACAATCACTAATAGTCTGGGTATCAAACCAGTAGAAGTGGTCATAGAAGAAGAAGATCGAATCACAAAGAGGATATTTGAAGCCAAAACAGAGGGGAAAAACAGAATAGGTAGACCCCGAAACACCTGGAAGGAGCAGGTGTATACAACATTGCAAAAGAGAAGTATGGGATGGATTGAAGCCAAACAACTAGCTCAGAACAGGAACCTGTGGAGGATAAAAATAAGAAATAAATAGTCCAACACCGCAAGGTATAAAGGACATAGGATTAAAAAAAAAAAGAAGACGACAAGATAAAAAGATTTTAAAAATCTTTAACATATGACAAAATACCTTCCGTTCGGTTATTTAAGAACAAATTTAAGAAACAAATAATATATGTTACGAAAGATAGTATAGAAGCCAAACTTACCTAAACAGTGTATCCTTAATTTCGTCTTTACACTCTTCATCTTTGTCGGTGACCTTTGTATCACTGCAAACGTTCAATATTCGTATTTTTTAATATAAACAGCCGATACGATTCACATATATTGACCTCGATTTACTTAAAACGAGCTTTGAGTATTCTCAGACTCTTGTTTAATCACAATATCATATAATGTGAAAAGTATCGACATATGGGATCTACCATTTGTTTTTCTATTAAAGGTATCTATAACTATATGTCTTCGGAGAATTACATATTCTCTAAATATATTTTGGAGTATTGGGATATTTTAAAGCGCTCATATGGGTCATTATTTTGTAAGTTAATGCATGCAGTAATATTCTAAAGAAACTGTCACCTGCGGTGCTAACTTTTGAACAACAGGAAAGATTATTAAAAGAAAAAACATCGATTTCTATTTTTATAGGTAGCATTTAGTGTTATCTATGAGTTTATGTTGTTAGCCCGATATTTGATGGAAGTCGAATATCATGTAAAGTCAACAATCTCACGCAGGATGGTCTCACAAGATAATAAACGGACTCATAACTTGTACTATTTTCAGTTGCATTAGTTGTCAATTTGACAGAGTATTTCTCTTGTCATTCAAATAGCTATAAGCTGTGTTGTATTCAGTAACAAGCTAAGACATAATTATAATTTCAAAGGCTACTTTGAGATAAAATTTATTTGAACGCATCTTATATGCACACTAAAATGACTTCAATTTCTGCAATCAATAGGTTTTATAAATGATTATAATAAAACCTACGCTACTTTATTGAAATTTCTATTTGAGCATTCGGCAGTTGCATGAACTTAAACTTAATTTACTAAATAAGCATAGCAGTAAGAACGTACCTTGCAAATAAAGCTAAAACAGCCGCTACTCGTCTAAAATGTGACATTCGTTGAACAATTACAGAAGTCCAAATCGAAAACATACATACGCTTTTGCCGGTTTGTCATCACTAGATCAAATACAAAATTAATTACGATATTGTAAAGTACATTTACACATAACTTACGGCGGTAATTCTTCATCAATCTCAGCGGCTGATCGTATTCTGGCGCTACTGTCCTCACTATCGCTACTGTCGTCACTAAAAATTACAAATTGTAGATTATACAGTATGTCATTAGTGTATTGTGCAGTAGTTATATTCAGCTCAACGAGTTAATA
The DNA here is from genome assembly GCA_023509865.1 of Trypoxylus dichotomus. Classification (NCBI taxonomy): domain Eukaryota; kingdom Metazoa; phylum Arthropoda; class Insecta; order Coleoptera; family Scarabaeidae; genus Trypoxylus; species Trypoxylus dichotomus. The sequence goes on along the minus strand of CM042080.1, from coordinate 29,347,512 downwards.
AGAAGAAATTAAATTATCATTTAAGGAATAATCTATTTAGATGAATTTCAAAAACTGAGGTCACTTTTCATCTCTAAATAACCATTATTTATATTGCATATTTATTAATAAATAATATCCAACTTGAGATTATAAACATCTAGAACTAAGTAGTACGCATATCAAACATGCAGGCGTGCTTTACGAGAAGAAACCTTCCACACTTGTTAGAGAAATCATAATTTACATCATTTTTATGCTGCCAGTGTCATCGAAACACGCCGATTACGCCATTGACAAATAGGAAACATCTGACAGTCATCCTCAAAGATTATTTTGGCTCCTCGTTTTGGAGGTCCACGCTCTTATTACCTCGTTGATTTTACGTAAGTTGTTTGTATATTAGTGAACTACTAACTTCCATATGTGTTTGAAAGGATCTGCAGTAACTGTTAATGTATCTTCGCTACAGCTGCAAAATATCGTTAGTTAGTATAACGTAAGCGATTCACTAGACCAAAACCTGTAAAATTCCGACAGCAAAGGATCACTCTTCATCAATCTATAAGAAAGACAAATAATTACTACGAGAACAAAAATAAACAGTAAGGCTATAATGCTCACAATAATGTGTTATCGATGTTTTAGATTATTTAGGCTGCTCATGCATGTTTAAATTAGTCTGAATTTTCCATAGATAAATTTTGAGTTTCCTTGTAATTTCAAACACTAAAGTTTAATAAAACATTTTTTATGATTTCCTGCAGGATTCGCACCTGCAGCTCCTATTTTTTAGACAAGCGCGCTTCCATTTATGTCACAGAGACCCTAGGAACGGATCACTTTTAATATTTTGGTATAATAACGTTTATATATAATAATATCAGAGCACACACAATACTAATGCCAAATTCATATTTAATTAAATTAATATAAAATTTCCGATGGCTTTTTAATATGTTTAATCTTTTTAACGTTGGAAATTAGTGTAAAACCAATATCGTCATGTATGGATGTTGTTACAAGTACTATCACCGTTATACGCTTTTAGATTTACGGCATACACTCAATAGGATCGTGTCTGCCTAAAATGTCACAGGTATATCTGCAACCACTATTACACGTAGGTATATAAAGTAGCCATTTGAAATTTCGCGATTTAAATAGCGGTTTGATCAAACGGTACCCGTGGTAAAAAAGGGTGCATGCCAGTCTAGTGAACATGAGCTGTAGGTTCAAACTCCACTGGGAACCGCGAATTTGTATTTGATATTAAATATCGTGTCTGCCTAAGATATCGGTAGTATATCCGCAAGCCACTATCACATGTAGGTATTTCTAGCAGCCATTTGAAATTTAGTGATTTCAGTGGCGATTTGATCATACGGTCCCCATGGTATAAATGGATCACAGAACAAGATAGAATGATGACTGTCGGGGTGGGGATAAAACTAACTTCAGCGTTTCTTACAATCATGGCGTAGAACCATAGACAACAACTCTAGAACTAAATTAATTGTTATGTGGTCATATGGTCATTTGATTACTGACTGCGTTTGATATTGCAAAGTGCAGCAACAAGTTATTTTCTATTAGGTAATTTACATTATTCCTCCTTGTAATATAAATATATTTTCGCATTAAATTGTTGCTTTTTTTCTATGAATATAATTTAATTTAATTTTAAATAATTATACTACGTAAGGCTCCAGAAACGAGTGCTTCACAGTAATATGTGACTCGGTTACTATCAATATTAAAAATGGGTGTAATTACTTACTATTTTTATGCATTCTAATGTTAAATCGCTTAAGAAATCTACTAACATGTTAATAAAGCGATTTCCGGCATTAGAATAGACTAAAATTGTAAGTAATTATATTCACTATTTTTAATATTGATAGTTATAGAGCCATGCACTACTGCGATGCACTCGTTTATGCAGTCTTAATTCTATTCCGCTTAATACCATTACTAGAGACCGGATTATATGCGAAATGCAAAAATTTAATTTAATTCATTTATTATAGTTTACGTCTATATGTAGATGTATTACACTGATTAAAGTTAATTAGCGTTAACTAACTTGAATCAGTGTAAGACATCTACAAATAGACGTAAAATATAATAAATTAATTAAATTAAATTTCTGCACTTTGCATATAATCCGATCTCTAGCCATTACAATCTGTACATTTGAAGAACGCGCCTTCACTTTAACTCTACCCCATGATCGTCAGAGGCGCTAAGTTTAGTTTTACCCCTCTCCCGACAGTTACCATTTCACTTGTTCTGTAAAATGGATACACACCAGTTTAGCGAACAGGAGCTGTAGGTTCAAAAATCCCCCGCATGCCGTGAATTTTTATTTAATTAACATTGAAAATTTAACGTTGGTAATACCAAGGAAATTAAGTTATCATTTAAGGACCAACGGAAAGTCACTTTAAAATAATTTAAGAGAACGTAAATTAGTGAAATCTGAGGGTAATAATGTATGGTAGCTCACGTCCCAATAAAAAATAAGATTGCAACACTATAATTACAAGCAATATAGGGTCGCATCGTAGATGTAAGTAGCTCGGTACACTGCGTACTCCACAATTATAATATTATAATAATTATAAACCTAATATGAACTAAAGGTATTTACCAAATGCATGTAATCATTGTAATAAATAATATAGAGAAGGATATTGAGACGAAGTTTAAAGAACATACTAGGCAGTTTTTTTAAATTCGAGTCATCTTATATAATAGAACATATGATGAAATTTAACCGTAAAACAGAATTAAGAAACCTAAAATTATTTTATTTTACATTCACGAAAAGGAACATAAAATTACGCACTCGTGTTTAATTCATTTATTACGGTTAAATGAGTGTGCCTGCTACATGATAAGAAATCCTTTCTATTTCTTCTTTTCTATACCATATAAGTTTCTTTGGACCATCCAATAGTTTGTAAAGAGCAAATAATTTTATAATTTTCATGGCTTACGTAGAAAATATTGCGTATGCAATTTTTATATTTCATTCAGTGATTCAGTTGACGATGAGAACCTACTTGACAAACATAGTATTCCGAATCAATAATTAGTTTGTGTGGCGTGAAGCGTAACGAAATACTCGTGTCTATAATTGTAAAAACCTAATAAATATGATTTCTTTAACCGTTTTAAATCATTTGACGTAGTTATTCCACCAGTAATCGCACGATGTAATCATCTTAAGTTGTTTCACATTTAAACCTGTAAACTTGAAAGAACTAAAATATTATATCAAAACAATGTCACAAATTTTGTGAGGTTACAAGAAATAAATCTTACCTAAGTGGCAGACCTTCAATTTCACTCCTAGACTTCTGCTTCTCAAGTTCCACCGCCGACGTACTAATTACAAGAAGAACAATTTGTTACAACACAGGTAGATGGCTATCGAATTATATACTAATAAACATTAAATATTCTAAGCATAGAGTGCACCAACCGTCTGAGCTCTCAAGAAGTCTTTGTATAAACATTGTACAGAACTGCATAACTCAGCTCAGAATTATGTTCTGGAATCCAGTGTGCACGCTAAAGATATTTATAGCTATTTATAATAAATACTTTTGTGTATTTTTACTAATGAGAAAAGTGCACCATAAGCTAACAGCCGATTTTCCGAAATATTCGAACGTCCTATGACATCCGTAATACCAGGATAATTTAAAGTATGTATAAAATACTCCTCTATAATTTTTCGTTATCAAAAAAAATTGAATATCTTAAAACCAATTAAATTTATTAAAAACTTTCATGTAAAGAACATATCCCCGGTGTTGCGTACTTTGTAATTTCGAATTAAGCGCCTTCACCCTAGTGGCGAAGGGTGCAAACATTGTATCTAGTAGTGAATTAAGTTAAGACACAAGGCCATTTCAGAACGTGTTCGCCATTGTATTCATATTGTAAACGGCAAGTACAGTCAATATAACCAATTCAATACAAAAATACAGTCCACTATTATTTCACAACACCCGGTATTATTTCTTGGACTATAAACCGGGCAAGCTATTTCTACGAGTTTCTTTCCACAATATCGTTTACTTGTTCCCATGGAAATAAATTTAATAAAATAGTAAATGCAAAAAATATTATCACTGATATTATTCATCGGGCCATAAATGACAGGTAATTATATTTGTAGACTATAGAACATCCTTCACTTGCTGAGGGTCAAGAAATTGAAATTTAATAAAATCTCATACACAAAAAATATGTCTTCGCCCAGGCAATTGTGTTTTTAGACCTACCGAAAGTGAACAACAAATGAATAGACCTGAAGGTCTGAAAGTACAACTGCTGGAGCAAGAACTGTAAATCGCAACCTGAGTTTTATGTTTTATTATATATTGTAAACCTGTTTTACCCGATCAAAACCAGATATTTAAGATAATGTAGAACAAGCAAGTAGCTAGCGCTTCATTTCCATTTGATTCTGATGTCTGTTATGATTTTCGAAAAACGACTTTAGTATTAACTGTCCTCTCTTCACTACCTCCGTTACGAATAACTTCAGTGGTCTAAAATTGGTTTGCGAACACTCTTTTTTATATGTTCTTGTACCAACTAACCTAATTAGCACTTGGACTAAAGTCACGCTACTTTTGTTATTTTCAAAACAATGGATCAAAAACAATTTCGTGTTTTAATTTTACACTGCTTGTTGATGGGAAAAAAATACCGTTCAAGCGAATCAATGGCTTGAAAAGTGTTATGGGGACTCCGCCCCATCAGAAACAACAATAAAACGTTGGTTTGCTGACTTCAAACGTGGTCGTAGAGACACCGATGATGCAGAACGCAGTGGACGTCCCAATGAGGCGGTAACACCAGAAAACATAAAAAAAATCCACAAAATCGTTTTGAATGATCGAAAAGTGAAGTTGCGTGAGTTAGCTGACATCGTAAAGATATCAAAAGAACGTATTGGCTTTATATTGCATGAGCATTTGACTATGAGAAAGCTCTGTTCAAAGTGGGTGCCGCGTTTGCTCACTGTTGACCAATCCATCACTTCACTCCGGAATCAAAACGATCCTCATCTGAGTGGACAGCAACTGGTGAACCTCGTCCAAAGCGCCCGAAAGCACAACAATCGGCTGGAAAGGTTATGGCCTCGGTATTTTGGGATATGCGTGGTGTAATATTCATCGACTATCTTGAGAAAGAAAATACCATCAATAGTGAATATCATATAGCGTTATTGGAGCGTTTGAAGGCCGAAATTGCTAAGAAACAACCGCATATGGCAAAGAAAAAATATTTGTTTCATCAAGACAACGCACCGTGTCACAAGTTAATCAAAACAATGGCAAAACTACATGAATTGAACTTCAGAATTGTCTCCCACATCCACCAGTATTTCGCCAGATTTGGCTCCCAGCGACTACTGGCTGTTCGCAGACCTCAAAAGAATTCTCGCCGGTAAGAAATTTCGCACGAATGAAGAGGTTATCGCTGCAACTGAGGCCTATTTTGAGGCAAAAGATAAATCTTCTACAAAAAGTGGTATTGAAATGTTAGAGCGGCGCTGGAATGATTGCGTTGTTCTTGATGGAGATTACGTTGATGAATAAAGCTAATTTTGAACCAAAGAAACCGTGTTTTCTTTGTTAGGCCCGGGACTTTTCAGCCAATGTGTTATTTGACACGTTAAATCGTTAAAAATCAATTAGAAATGCCGAATTTATTCCGTAACTCGATGCTTTGTCCAACGGAACAACAACCCGTTATGCGCATAAAAACATTTAACTACATCAATATTCACAGTTATCTTATTAATTTTTATAAAATACTCAGAATAGGTATGATATTCTCAGAAATATATACTTCTGGGAATATCACATCACATTCTCGCATTGTCCGCACATGAACGGTTTTCAAGAAATTTTAAGGAATTGAACTAATCCTATCAATATACTACGGATGCATGTACATTCACGTTTATGCTCATATCGACCAATTATGTATCTCAAACCCAGTGCATTCGATATTTTATATGCCATTTCCTACCGTGACTATTGAAGTTTCGGTAGGAACAGTTTCCTCATTCGATTTTGTTATTCTTATATAAGAACTGAATTCATCTTTCTAGTGAATCCTCTGATGGAATACATCCACATATCCTTTAATCTGCTACATCAACGCAACTAAAAAAGTAATTCTTACCTAAGACCTGCCGTCTGGGACTTCTGTTTCGTCATTCTCATTGCTGCTAAGCTACATTCAAAAAAATAGTTAATTTCACCAACAGTTGGGAGCTTAAAGTTACCAATATTATACTTAATACCTAGTCTAATTGGAGGATAGTGGACAATTGAAAAAAAGCTGAGGTGTTAAGTTAACGTATCGCTTCTTTTCTTATATGTAAAAACTCCATCAAAACGGCTCGGTAGTTCAGTGGTAAGAGGACCAACACTAAAATTTGGCAACTCAGGTGTCGGGTGTTCGAAACCAGCGTCCAACGAGTACAGTGGAGGTACTTTTCGGACGAGTTCGGTATGCTCCCGAGTCACCATTCGCAGTTGGGAAAATAATTAACGGTGCTGCACCCTTTACGGCGAGGGGGTGCAGTAACAAGGCCATGGAACACTTTATACGCACTTTCCTAAGACTTCTGAAGTTATGACAAGCTAAAAAGAGCTTATAACCCCGTTGGGTCACTCACCACCGATAAAAAAAAGATATTCAAAAAATACCACCGTGGAACTAATTATACATAAGGACTTATACTCCGGAAGAAAACTAGATTATGAAATATATGCTCGTATTTTACATGAGAATCTAGACAAGTTTTTTCTTTATTTTTTTACAAACTATGTAAACATTGAAATGAATACGTAAACTTGCACGGTCAGAATCAGTAACAAACTAACTGCTTCCGGAATTAGACCGCGTCTTGGTAAAGTAGAATACAGAAGGAAATGAAAATAAGGTATAAGGAACAACGGGAAATAGAAAGAAGATCAAAAAAAGGCAAGGGAAAACCATAAAAAAAGCAGGCAAGGGCAAAACCAACAAAAAAGCGAAGGAAGTGAAAAGGAAAGAGAAAATGAGGAAAAGGACAGAAACAAGTGAAAGAAAGAATCAAGAAATAAAAAGGAAGAAAGAAGGCGGTACCTAAATGTTTTGCCTCCGTAGTAAGAGGCATCATCAGGAGAGAAGCAGGGGAATCAAACTGGCACGGTGACTCGTCGTATAAACCAGGCTGGAGGTGAAATCACTTTTAAGAAGGTCACGGCAACTAGGCCTGACAACCACGCTGGAGGCAAGTACTGGACTTAAACAGACCGGGAACCTTATGCCTGACCGGTTGGTTGAGTGGAGAGGATCGGAATTTGTAGGATCCTGTTAATATTGTCGGGATGTTTGTGAATCTCCACCGCCTCCCTAATTTTTCTACTCCAAAAATTAGAATATTTTGCGATGACCGAAGTTTCTTCAAATAGAACGTTGTGGTCCATTTCAGTTTTTTAATGGGGGTGTAGAAGGAATGCCCTCCCTCATCTATGTACCCCAAACATCAACACCAGGAAATTTTGTAGACACCTTTAGAGGATAATGTCTGAACTTGATCCTTAGGGGAAGGGAGAATGTTCGCAATTTTCGAAGGAGGTTTGAATGTTGGCTTGATGTTTCTTTTTAAAGAATTTTATCGATACATTCAGTAACATCGTGGATAAAAGGAAGATATGCCGTGACTTGCTGCAACTTTGAATCTAGAGGTTTGTCTACATGGAAAGGATGTAGGTGCTTATTGATGACCTTCTGTATATTCCGACATTTGTAACCAGTATTTTGCAGTGATTTAACGTGCTGTAGTTTCGATAGGTTGTCTGGTTTAAAAATAGAAACTCCGCGACATACCAGAGAATTCTTAACAACTGACTTTTGCGCCAGATGATGGCTCGAATTGCCATGTAGATATCAATCAGTGTACGTGGGTTTTCGATAGACTGAATTATTTAAACGACTATTCGGTTTACGTATTATGAGAACATAGAATGAAGGAATGACACCGTTCTTTTCAACTTCCATTGTGAATTTTATATCACAATGTTGGCTACTTAGATAATCAAGAATATCATCTAAACTATGCTTGCCGTGAAACCAAATGATGAGGGTATCGTTCACGTACCTTTGAATTTAGATGTGTAGATATTTGCTGCTACCGGTGGTCGAAGTGAGGTATTTAAGTATTAGGCGGATTAAATCGAGAGATTTGTTGTCCTGTTCTAGTAACTATTCGATGAAACTGAAAGAATTGGGAACGGATACTTTAGAAAGGTAGATGTGACGTCAAAGCTGACTAACAGATGAAGATGAAGTGAAAGATAGTACAACAGAGGCGGTTTGGAGTTTCTGGGAATGAGGCGGCGCTAAACTTTCCAATATCCCGCTGGATATATATATATACGTACATATGTGGATTCGATAACGCGATTAGCATATCAAAGAAAATCAAAATACAGAGGATTTGAAGGCCCTAATCAAGCTTAAACGAGACGATAACATCATCATTCTCCCAGCGGATAAAGACAACGCTGCGGTGGTCCTTAGTACAAGAGGCTACAAGGACAAAATGCATGCCACCACTACCTCAATGCGCAATTATACCACCATCCCTGATACAAGGAGTGACGAAAACCCTGGTGTCGCGATCTCAACGGTTAGCCGACGCCGATTACATTCGGACCGAGAGCAACAAGATCAAACACATACTACGAACCATCGGTTTTACCATCAACACCGTAAACAAAGCTTTCCATACGAAAACGAAGCTATCGCTTATGTAACCAGAGCGTGTGTGTGCATGCGTGCTGTGGGCGCGAGCGCCACATAATACAGAAAATAATTTAAAATATTTCAAGTTGAGTTAGTCTATCTTTCTTCGTTTACTTTCTGTATATGTAGAACACAGCGACGGCATCTTATCAAAACATAATGAAGTCTTTGAAAATCGCACTACTGCGAAATTCGTGCTAATCATATCCATGTCCATCAATTTAAACGTTATTAAAGGTCCATTATGAGTAAAATCAGAATAGTTATTCAAGAATTGTTTCCAATCTTGTTAAAGATGTCCAAAATTTTATTTTATAAACACCTCAAATTACTTCCTCAATTCATAGTTATCAATTAAGTGTATTCAGGTAAAAATTACAAATCAGTCAGGATCTATCAAATATAATATGCCTAATGTTTAGGCAATTTGGGGTTTTATTGACCTGATCGAGTGCATTCTGACTGATTTATTATTTCTACTTGTCATAATAGTAATAAATCAAAAGAACACTATTTATTACCTGCCAGCACTTGACGTTCCTTCTAATTCGCTAAAACAACAACGGAAAGGTTTAGCCCTACTTACTATATCAAGATTCTATTATAAATACCATAATTTTGCATAAATTTCAGGATATTCCAGCCTGAGATGAGAACGAACGTGGCTAAAAAAACATTAAAAAAGACAATTAAAGAAACATGTTTAAAATAACATTATATTACATTTTTAGTTGGAACTTTCGAATTACATTTTTTTTTATCTTACTGTATAGTTATTGTTATAGTATTTATGAAATCAGTAAATTAAAATCAAACACATATCTACCTAGTTTCTTTTAATAACAAACAAATGATCTCTGTATAGTGTCAAGACTAAAGTCAAAATTCTCGTAAGGGAAATACCGTTAGAAGTTTTATATAAACGATTATACTGCCAAGCCTTTGGTATAATTCTCAGTTAATTGTCCTATGTGCACGCTAACTTGTTTATTATGCGTTTCTTCCCTATTTCTCCATGAACAAATCATATTTTTGGCAGAATTGTGTTAAGATTATAAACCGCATGGTAAATTATTAATGTGTATAGTAGTTACAAATTTGGAGCCATATTTACTTTTAAGAAATATATTTTAGGCAACGTTAAAAACTAGGCAGCTAACCTTCTGAATTGTCAAGAACTAGCTGGCTTGCACTTAAATCACATCACACTCTCAATTACACATATTAAAAATTTTTCCAATACGGACCAATACAGCTTCGGATAACAATGGAGGCTATCTTTAAGAACATTGCGGAAATCTGTCAACTCTACCACTCACAATTACTTTAAGGGAGCTCGAGAAACTGTTTGTTAGCATCCATTCTTTACAAGTATCAAGAAACAACAGAAATTAATTCCAAAGCAAGCGTTAAAAAGACAAAATAGCCTCTCTTAATTTTACTATTTCTAACGTTGTTCAATCCCAAACACCTAACCAGATTCAATATTAATAAATGCTAATATCGTAAACATTTCGATTAAAAAATAAACAAGAAAAATCTAACAATAATGGAGATACATTACCAAAGCAAGGAGGATCTTACAAGATTTAAAACCAAAGGCAAGAGTTTAAACGTTGCAAACACGCATAAGGTTTTCGAGCTATAATACGTCGAAGTCTACCAAATGTTGATTTAGTTTTTAACTGCTTTGTGATCTTATCAAACTAATTATAAACACACTCTGAAGGATTTATGATTTCTACTCGCCATGCTGACAATGAAATAAAAATTCACTCTCACCTGTCAATAGCCGATAGTCTCTTCAAATCGCTTGAAAAATAATAGAATGCATTAGCTCAAACCTATTATACCAAGCTTGAATTGCAATTACCTCAATTTCACACAACTACCCAACTTTAACATCGAACGAGTGCGGCTGAAAATATTAAAAGAAGATTAATTAAATAAATAATATAATATAGATATGCATGACTGTGATTCTTTACTACTTTGTTTCAAAATAAACTAACAATATATGCTCCATAAAGAAGTATCTTACTGGTAACAGTAAAATACTTTTACGAGTACTTTTACTAAGTTACTTTTACAAGTGACGTGTGATAGAATGGTATTTACAGAGTATGGGTTTAAGAATATTAGTTCAAATATTGACGTGTCGAAAGTGAAGTCGTAACACAACAATTATTTTTAATATAATATGACAATCTAATAAATCTTAGGTATAGAGTGTACTGAATATATCTTTTACTTTATCGTTAACAACGTATTTTATAGCATAAGGTAACAATATATCTTTTAACATGAACTCAATTTTGCATAAATAGGTTGATAAAAAGAGAACATTCCAATTCATTTTAATTATGAATCCCAGAACATCATAAAAAGTTATTGAAATAGACTTTCTTAGATATTTATACACATATAATATCATCGTTCCCGCTGCATCTTTAATTCTATCAAATTAATACGTGTACAAAGATATAACAGAAGAGATGAGGGGTATGTTAATGTAAAAATGCGATACTAAAAAATTATGAAAGAGAAGGATACATATTTATTCCAACATCATCTGAAATACTACCCCTTTTGCTTATTATTATAGGGGATAATGAACAATTACAAATCATTTTTAAAGTAATTAAACACTTTTTTAATAGTCCTAATTGCACTTCCATAATACAAGATTATCCAACCAAAAACTAATGTGTTTGAAACATTGAATACTGAATTGGTGCTAAACATCAAATTCAAATGAAAGATTTTTTATCACAAATATTTCAAGAAGACAAGAATATTAGGGAGTGCACTGGGAAGTCAGATACGCCCGATTAAAAATGACTCACTAAAGAAGAATTAAAATAACTATAGGATTTGTATTTCTATCAAGGTAGATTACAATTTTTTTTGAAAATCTATGTAAATTTTTGACACCGATGGAAAGTAGAATTGTTTAGCTAATGGCTTAGAAACGTACAATATACACACATATATGCAAAATCTTTTAGTTACATTCTTGGATAGACCATTACTCTAATTCTTTAAAGGGATTCCTCCGTATCAGCAATGATGCATACATACTAATCAATTCCAAGAGAGCAACCAGTACAATTCAACCTCTAGATGCATATAGATTTCGTGTACGAAAAATAATTATTGGAAAATGTTGCAACTTTGCAATACTTAATCTTGGACAAAAAAAATCACATCATTACATCACAGTTGGTGGTAGTTATCTGCATTGAAATCTATTTGCATATGCGACTATTTGGCAGGTAGACCCCACTGTTGCTTGGTTTTAGTAACAGAAATGGTGTTTTCTCCTTCGTTGTGTTATTTGTAGTGATCTGCTTTTATTAAATGTTCCAGCTGCAATAACCTTTTATATTTTTATGTAAATTATTATTACCATTATGCACAAATTTAGCATATTAATATGCACACCATTGAGTATTCAATCACAAATACAAAATTTACATCAAAATCTTGCGCAGATTAATGTATGTAGTGTGATAGTGGATTTATTCGAAGTGATATCGCTAGCAGTTCTGTTATGTTAAAGATGCTAAAGCTAAAATGCCAAAGTGAATATAATCACTATAAAGACTACAAGGAGGAATGGGCATCACACCTTTTAAGCGTTCATTGCATCATGTTTAAGGTACATATATCGAAAACAGTCCGAAAATGCTAGACACCTATATGTATTAATGACTCATGTTTTTTGCAGAAACGGAAACAGGTAATTTTCATAATCTTGTATAGTCTACAAACTATAGACATTTCCTTACATTCTGCATTTCTGGATTAGGTACCTTTTCTTGTTAGACTAGTAAATTTCTAATTTTACTTCAAAATCTTCACAACCGAGAAATTAAAGTTTTCTCCAAATCTCCATGGTTTTCCCCGTTAATATGTAAAATTTTCTTTACTGTACTATATCGATACCCTATACTCATCAGAACTACAAAAAATTCTTACCGATCCAACAAATCAAATAAGGAAAGTTTCTTGTCCTTTTCATCGATTTCCACTGCCGATGTACTAAACATAGAAAAGATCAAGCAAACCTCACAAGAAGTCGTGTTTACCGTACTACCTCAGGCTGGGAGGTGGAAGTGCTACGTCATCAATCGTAAGATCTTTCTTAGATGGTTGCCTATAACATAATTTTTTATAAACATATTAATCGCACTTAAAATTATCCGTTTTTGAAGATTTGTAAAATAGCAATAGTAATTTGTGTGTATGTAAAATAATAATAGTAACATTCAGCAGGTAAAGAATGTAAATATAATAATATACGTATGATAGGATTTTTACATGTAACCCGTGGCATGATAATCTACATTGGTTAGAAAAAACTTAATATCTAACATAATGCACTTACTTTGCTATTGGACGTTTTTTTCGAGTTTTACGGCCCTTCCGGCGTTTTCGTCTGCAATATAAAAAAATGATTTTTCGCTAACACAACAGTCATACTCGTAATCATGCCATAATTATTAGACAATGCTAATTCTTAATGCAAACATACAAGGGAAAGTCATTAAGTAAGTCACAAACTGCTGTGGGTAAGCTGAAAATAGCACCGAGCTACTTCTCCATCTGTCACTAGGTATCAGCACAATCCAGCTTTATATACTCTCGTAAGAATTCCCGTGCGTATACGTAGGCAACGTTAAAATGAGCGACCGTGCTCGTAGAGTGTACTGTGGAAGAGCAGCGTACTGTTGTGCGTTTCTTTTTTCTGGGCAAAAGGACTTCTTGCAAAAGATATCCATAAGGAAGGTCTCCCGTTTGCGGTGAAAAGTATTTGTCGCGAAAAGCCGTGTATAACTGGGTCAAAAAATTCTCTCAAGGGCGCTCGAAAGTCGTTGACGGTCAGCGAAGTGGCCGCCCCGTTCAGATGCGACTGGTAGAAGAGATGATCAGAACTGACAAGCGGGTAATAATAGATAGCGTAGCAAGGTTAGGGTGTTTTCACGGTTTAGTCTACAAACTAATGCACGATCTTTTTGAATTTTCGAAGAGTTTGCTTACGACGGGTACCTAGACAACTGACCAAAATAAAGCGTGCTCTAATGCAAAGAATACATCCTTCTTCACCATCAACAAAGAAATTCAAGGTTGTGTCCTCAGTTGGTAAGGTTATACTTAGCGTGTTCTGGGTACCACAAGGAGTGCTCCTAACCCATTTCCAGAGTATGGTAGAAATGAGAACGTGGCTCCTGCATCATACTATAGAGTTCTGTTGTTGCTTCGGGATGCAATTCGACGAAAACCTCTAGCTGTACTAACGAGAGGAATGTGGCTGCATTGCAATAATGCCAGGCGGTATTTGGCTCACTTCACCCAAGCGAGAATTGTAGAATTAGGGTGAGAACTTGTTGAACATTCGGCTAACAGTCCCGACTTAGCTCCAATCTCCATCATATGCTTGGTCCACTCAAAAGGTATCTTAGCGGCAAACATTTCGAGGGTGATAGCAATGTTCAACAAGAGGTACGCACGTGGTTCAGACGGCAACGCAAACACTTTCATGGTGTAGGTATTAGGGCATTGATAAAGCGATGGGATAAGTGTATTAACGTAGGTGAAAACTTCGCTGAAAATAAAACTTGTTTTTGGCCAGCTATCTCTCCAATTACTTTTATAATACTTTTTGTGACCTACTTAGTGACTTTTCCTCGTATATATCACGCAAGTAATTATGTATTTTTGCAAAAATTGTCATAATCAAATTAAATCTTTTAGTTATGTCTTCCTCTGAATATCGTTCTGTGGCACTAATTAACTACAACGTTTCGTTGTCCATATTGTCAGTTTTTTTTGAGATTGGTGAACATATTAACTTCCTCCGTTCATGCCTTCACTTACTAAGTTCATTGATGGGTGGATTGCTCTCCCTATTGAGCACGGCCTGTTATGGGGTTGTACGCTGGAAGTGAATCCGTTTTCTCAGTTGAAGTTTTTAGTTTTTAGCTACCTCGATGATTTCTATTATTATACCTTGAAAAATACCATCCAATGAGTATGTATACGTAAAATTCGACACAAAGCCCTCCATACACAATTTCTCTGCCAATGAGGGCATACTGTCAAGAAGCAAAAACGATGATTACAAACTCAATTGCTATGACGACGAAGGTTATATTAACCAAACAAGAGGAACTACCTAGCAGGGAGTAAAAACACGTGAAAGAGATTTACGCCTACCGGAGATCGTGCCATTAACAGTAATGGAACGTGTACTTCAGAAGGAATACCGAGTAAATTTCAAAGTGCCAAAAGTGTTAGCTACTATAAAGTACTACCATTGACGAATAATAAGAGAAACCATTGAGGTAGCCAAACCCGATAACTACAACTGAGAAGACCTGATAGAGGTCATTACAGCATCAACCCATCATGGTCAATGCAGAGAAATCCACGAACGAACGCAGTACATACAAACATAAAAAAATCAGTCTATTCATATCGAAGATTACTGCTGATATTCGATTGTCCTTGAAAAAAGATACTACTGATATCCACATTGGCCGGTAAAACCTCCCAGGTTCTAAATTAATAATTACATTTAGTACATTAATTATCAATTATTCGTATATATCTTTATATAAACTATTTCTTCATCGTGAAACTTTACTCACTGAATAATGACAAGGAAACAGGCAGTTCGTCCACTGTCGCAACGCAACTGCGAACGAAAAAGAAACCGCATTTCAGGTTCCAATTGTATTTTAGTTTCATCATAGTTGGACTATTCGCCAAACGCAACTGTAATTCAATAGAAACTTAACCCAGGAAGAAATAGGTTTATTATTGAAATAATGAAATATAGAATTGAAAATGAAATTCGCAATTGAAATAGTGCATATAAAGTAGCTAAAAGTTCTGGTAATTGTTAAGCAAATGAATAAGTCGGCATTAAACTTTTTTTTAGCAAAAATACGTATAAGTGTCCTGGAAGTCATGAATAAAACGGGAAGGCGTATTAGCAACGATCGTTTCCGGTAAAACTAGCAATGTTTCGTATGATTCTTCATGATTTTCAAGTTATAATTTCCAAGACATTATGATTCCAACATTTATACAAGAAAAAACTATTTTCTGATAAAAGGTAAATACAAAATTAAGAAAAAAACAATATTGTGAATGATTCAACAATTTAGACTGAATGTCTGCCTACTTCATTAATATACCATTTCCACCATTGGCGAATATTCTAATTAATTTGTAGTAACAACAGTTATTTCTCTTGACAACTGAAGTTGTTTTAGAGTACGGAGACAATGTTGCTGGCACTGTGGTCGGCTTATAATAGTAATTCCTGGGATCTTTATTGCAAGATAGTTTTTTCTCTATTCAAATGAATAACGAACCCCAAGATATTGTATCAATAGCGTTAAAAATAATTGAGATTTATGCTCTTCGAAATTGTTAATTAGGTAAAATGGTATTAAATATCACGCAATTATTGTTTTCATTAATATGTTATGATCACAACTTTCCTTCTATCCGTATTGATTTCTTCTTGAATCAAAGTTGCATTTGAACAAAATTTAAATTCCAAATAAAATGAGTTTTGTTAATTATAATAACAACAAATGGGACTCATTTTTGTTTCTTGTAGTTAATTATTAGTTATACCAACTATGTACAAGTACCTTAAAAGTTAATATTGTATTTATATCTAGTGCTCCCTGTGTGTAAATATTTGCCAACATAACATATTAGTAGATGGTACTAAAAAGATCTATTTTATCAACAGTTGCTGGTACACTGAACCTGAAATGTAGAATTCCTTATCCAATAATGTATTATTCAACTGTAGTTACCTTCACCAGTATAATATAAGCATAACGAGCATCATTTTGCAGTTTTCCTTCAAAACAGTAGCAAAATATGAAAAAGAAATACTTACTTCTCACCAGATTTATGAGTTCCTACAATCTGAGGTCGATCCTTCTCACCATCCTCTTGGTCCCGCGTAGACTTTAGGTTTAGCTTATCACAATGCTTAGGCCAGTTACCCTTCGCACCTCCAAGACATTTCTTTCTATAAATGTATCTTTTCGGTAGCGGTGAATATTCAATGAAATATACATTCATTATCAGAAAGTATTCACAATCAAGACGTAAATAAACGTAGCACCACGTACTCCAGCGGAAATTAATTAGCACAAGAAATATGAGTTTTTAGTTTTGGTACGAATAGAATTTAGTACGAACAGAAAATGTATTTTTATTTATATACAAAATATTTTTTTCTTTGAATGTACCTATTACTTTGAAATAAAACAGGGGGAAGTTTCATTCAAGCTATTGAGAAAGCAGAATATAGAAAGTAGCCCCACGTGCATATATTAATGATGTTGAAGCATTTGTACCATCATCACACAAATGATACATATTCTGGCAGATGTAACAACTCTTCTCGAGTAATATCTTGTATAAATAGATACATGTAGCAAAGTTCTTGCTTATCCATATTTGAATTTGCTGTCCAAAACATCAATGAAGTTCGTGGAGGAAATAAGTAATAAAAGTTGCTTTAAAAATGCACGTAATATAGGAATAGTTATAGTGGTGAGATAGTTTTAACTAACACATCTGCCGTTGTAAATCAGTTCAATGATCTTTTAAGTATTTTTTGAGTTACAATGCATGTACCGCTTCTGTATGCTTTTCTTTAAACATAGGGATAGTTAAATAAATATATTATACCAAATTTATATATATTTCGCTTCAGATTTTGCCATAAAGAAAAAAATATAAAAATACGTTTTGTTCTAATTGATAATGTGCTTAATTTCAACTAATTCTCGTTATCTGTCCAAAAGTTTTACACTGGAAGATATTTGATCAAGTATTTGAGGTTGAAAATTCTGTTGTTTTGTTAGGTTTCCACTGAACCCATCGTTGCAAATTAAATTATTAGCATATATAAAAGTGAAGACATAAACACATACCGCATAGTCTGCTTTTTACGGAAAAATATGTATCAGAAATATAGCACAGAGTGGTAGTACCGTTAGTAAACTATAAAAGAGTCTTCGCATTAGAAACCAATCTAATCTGTTATTTAATATTGTTATTTATAACAAATACAACTGTTTTGAAAATTCTTTGAAGGGAAAAGATTTCTGAAAGGCGGAGTAGAATAAAGCTATTGAAACAATGCTAGAGAATGCATACATGTGAAGAGGCCTGTAGAGTTTGGTGATGCTATATTTGGTATGTAACTTTTTCGCTTTGTTGAAACGTGAATGTACCGCTCCATTGAAGCGTGTGCGTTGCTATATATTTGGGTATGAAGAATGCTTTCATATACCCTTGGTCCATCGACACCAATTTTCAATTGGTCATATCGAAAACCGTAATTTTCATATGAAACCTTTTTTCGTCTTACGAAGATATTTAACGTACAAGAAAATAACAACAACTATCGTACACGCAATTACCTAGTGGCTTTGTAAGGAGTAACAGCTCATAAAATTTAGAAGTTGTCAAAAATAAAAGTAATATATCGCTTCAAAAACTATCCCCGGTTCAATAAAATAACAGTGATACAGAAAAAATAATAGAATACAAAAATTACCATAAGACATTATTTAAGTAACATTACTTAATAATGAAAGTATAGTTCATACCATGTGCACTATCTCTTAGCCTTTGTTATGGTTTTATATAAATTTGATAATATGTAGGTGACTTGTTCCGTTTTAATACGGAAACTAATTGTACCTTTAAAAGATTTTCATTCGGCTGTGTTTGACAATATTCATAACTTTATATATAATATACAAGGCGCTTTTAAACCTTCAGTTCGATATTTCTCGAAATTAGCTGAGTAACTTGTTTTAACATCTTAAACATAATTTACACCACTACAATTTGTCCATGTTAACTAAAATTCCCAGGCCATGTCCACCACATATTAGTTTTTCTGCTAGTGTAGTTTGACTTGTTGATGTGTGTTGGATAAAGATTACATTATATTCTCAAATACTTTTGTATATTTTTAATGAATACTTTTATATACGAGCTATACACAATAAAAATACAGCACATCTATTAAGGACTTAACATTGTACATTCTCAATAACTTGATTTTTGTAAAGAAACTTATTTTATTTTTATATATTTATCGTCCCTCGCTTGTAAATACTATTATTGATATTATTCGATTTGGTTTCGCTTCTGCATATAGTATTAATATTAATTATATTTTTTTTGTAACGTGCATGTGTATTATGTGAGTATGCACTCAGTACTCACAATATTCATTTTATAAGAGTCTAAACTTTGACCTATTATGCAATGTCGTCGGACAAATAGCGGCAATCTTCACAAGAACGCATGCTCGGTTCCCTTTAGACGTCGCTGAGGTAATAGCGGTCTCTCGGTCTCACACAACTTCTTCGAACCGCATATAGCGACTGTCTTCGCAAGTACACACACTCGGTTACCCGCAAGGTGATCATCAGGTAGTACCTGCTGTTACAAGCGCGTGAATCTGATCTTCTATAACGTCGTTGTACAATTAGCAGCAGTCTTGACAAGTACGCAGACTCGCCGAGGTTTGGCGTCCGTCATGGTAAGCGTGCGCGCTCAATCACGTAACTTCCTCGAACAAGTATAATAGCTCTCTTTACATGTTCGCGCGCCCAATCTCTCAAATAGTCGTCGGGGCTCGCTAAAGAATCTACGCCCGGATTTAAACTTCCGATGCAAGAAGACTTAGACATTTTCCAATATTTGTCTACCGATGTACGTGTTTCACATGCTAACTTTATGTAGATGCTGTCGGCCATCAACTCGGTCCTTGTCGGTGAATGTTCTCAGAAATGTTGGTTGATAACCTTTTCCCTTCTGTACGGAGACAGTACCAGAGAGCAATAAACATGTAACGTAGCACATACTTTTTATCAGGAAAACGCAGAGTCTTGTAGTGAAGTCGGTTATTATCACCATTATATTGCCCTCAGTCAGGCTCCAGAAGATAGGGTTGAGTTGTCCTCAAGAAGAATACAGAAAGATATAACGCAATATTTGCGTTGTACGCATTGGATGCATGCGTAGAGAGATCGAATTACTGCAATTGTTGCACACATTATACCTCCATTATACATTCTTCTGCACATATAAGCATAAGAGTGGAAACCACAGCCATATTTTCTAACACACGTTCACACATATGTACTATGTTTTATTACAAATTCTACCGAGCCAGCGAGTATTTCAAAAGCAAAAATTTTCATGTACAACATGATGTTGACATTCTCAACACAGCAACCAATCGACATTAGTTTTCTCGCTTCATAATATTTCGAAGACGTTCTAGTATGCCTAGACAGAATTCATCATCAGAAGGTTAATATGTTAAGAATGTAGGCACATATTTAGGATACTACAGTTAAAATGTTCTGTTTGTCAAAGTGATTTAAATGATATTCGCGAAAGAGGCTACGATTTGAAACTACTTCACGTTCACATCTACGGAAATTTCATATTTTCTCAATATATGTTATGTGCGACTGATATTCGAACTAACGCAGACAAAATAAAATGTATTTTGGAATACTTCCCATGTACACTGTTTCGACACTTCTTTGGGAAAATATAGCGCAACGATTTTCAATATTTGATCACTTATGACCCACTTACTCCTTTCGACATATGTACACCGGGAGAAAAAAGTATCCGACCGATACAAGCAAGGGAGAAGATATCATTTCCCATCTCCCCTACTTCTCCCCGCTACATCAGAATGGCAGTGCGTGGTAAGGCGGGGTTCGGGAGAGAGGAACGCTCCGATTCCTTTCTTGTTACTACCCTGTCGGGGTATTTGTTTTTGCTAGTATACATTGTAATATTAGTAATAAATCTCCTGTTGCAGGCTGGTTTTATTTTTTCTATTAGCGTACATTGATTACATGTGTTCAAGTTCTGACGTTGTATATAAATGATAGTGAATTTGATTTAAATTACTATACCACTGCTATTTTATTGAACGCAACTAATCAGTATTGTGAGTGATGTCATAATGCAAATCATTTTGCATGTCTTAATTTTATTACTAAGTAGTGAACTACAATTTGTATCGAGGATAGAGTAAACAAAACTAAACCAATTGAATATTACGTCTGCTTTTCCCGGAAGAGATTTGCGTTTGCCTTTTTTTGACCACTGGACAACTTATCAAAATACCTTTTCAATAATAGCAGTAATGGTAACGCTAGCAGAAGCAGTAGCAGTAGTAGTAGCAGTTGCAGTTGCAGTAGCAGTAGCAGTAGCAGTAGCAGTAACAGTAACAGTAGCAGTTGCACCTATAGTTACAGTTACAGTAGCAGTAGCAGCAGCAACAACAGTAATAGTAACAGCAACACCAACTGAAGAGGAGGATAATGAGAAGTAACGTTTCTTATAACAAATCTAAAGAATTAGATCTTTTCTTAAGCATGAAGAAAATTAAACAAAAATTACGATTCTTCTATTGAAAATTATATTAATAATTAGAAATTATTCTGTCAGTTTGTTAATATTAAACATAAAACATCTCGTATTTACGGCTGATTAATTAATAATAATACTATTATCCACAACCCTGCGGATATTATGAATACCTTT
This sequence comes from Trypoxylus dichotomus, assembly GCA_023509865.1. Lineage (NCBI taxonomy): Eukaryota > Metazoa > Arthropoda > Insecta > Coleoptera > Scarabaeidae > Trypoxylus > Trypoxylus dichotomus. Next base: position 29,326,065 of record CM042080.1, on the reverse strand, counting down.
GAGGACCACTGTTGTCCACCGTCCTCAATCAACACTCACTGGTTATAATGTGGATAATGCAGCCAATTTCTCAATATTCTCTCCGAGGGAAGTACAGTTGGCATTAAAAAGTTTAAATCCTATACGCCTATATCCTGCCGTAACGAACCTCCTGGTTCCTTTGTGCGTCACTACTCTCCAATACCTTACGAACCACTCCTTAATCACAATTACAACAAACAATACAAACGTTAACCTTTCCATTTTACTGGAAAACCATTCTAATTACACCTGTTTCTAAAACGAGCATGATTTCTTGTCTAGAAGATTTACGGTCACTACGAGTGTGTGAAGTTAACATCCACACATTAGACTTTTAAAAATTTGAAAATATCATATTTTGTGCTCATTTTAGTTTATACATGTCATATAAAATTTAATATGTGTTTATTCCATTCTGGAAATATTCGAACTTAAAATGTAGGTAGTCAGTTTCACACTGCCTTTGCACTTTCCACTTTCAAAAATTTGTGAATGACAATGTTTCGTGCAAATTTGTGCCGTAAAAATTTCGTGTCGCTCTGGTCCTATTTCCGAGATATTCAAAATATAGGTGAGGTAGGGATACTTACTTCACAGCCACCCCAACATAGACGTCTATATCAGTACAAGTAACAAGTAAGAAACTATTTTTTGGGAAAGATAGAAATGATATTCAATTCCTCCTATGGAAAAAGAGGTTTTGTTTGTGGTAGTATCAACTAAAAGTTCTACTTTTAATGGAAACAAAATTAAGGCGTGCAAAATGATTTCGTAGTAATCCTGTATGCCGCAAGTAATTAAATGTTATACCACATTCAACATAATAATGCTTTAAATCGTAATCAGGCTATTGCACCATTTAGACGTATGCAGACACACAACAAGATACATTAAATATGTTTTAAATTATTACTGTTAATTTAAAACTTAACCTACATCCAATAGGCTAGATTGCTAAAATTGCTCATAATCTAAAATACGATTTTAAGTAATACTGCAAATAAACATGAAACACAGAAGGTAAGGTATCAATGTTGTACGTTCCATTAGAAAATTAAAATCATATTTTCTTCCATCGAAGTATAATACAAATACGCGATAATATGCAACTGCAGCCAATTTATATTTTGTAGGAAATTCAGCAAGAGAACTGCAGTTACCTGAAAGTTCATAAAACTTACAACTGCTGATTTGTAGACTGATATAGTGTAGGAATAAAAATAATCTCTTTAGGTGTCCAACCCCAGATTTTAAGCCCCCTAAATACAATACCAGCCTTAGCAATTTATGTCAACATCATAACATTTAGAACACTTTTTTATCTGTTTTGATATATAGTCTTTGGAAACTCCTTTTGGGAAATACTATATATGTATTTTTTGTCAAGAACCGAAATACTTATTTGTTTAATTTTTTCTGAATTTTCAGGTTATTTATGATCTCTTATAAGTGAGAAAACTGAGTACTTAATAAATTGTTATTACTCAACTGCATTAGTTGTAATTAATAACTATTGCTCCCGGTTGTCGAGCCTTACGGCTGTCTTTAATATTCTCAAGTAGTAAAGTGAAATACTAATCCAAATCCGATTAATTACTAACGCCAATATATCTGATATTACCTGTATAGTGCATAAAATTCAGGAGTATCCAACTTTAAATGTGTGAGACCATGGCTAGAAATATTAAAAAAATATTAAGGAAATGTTATGCATTATACATATCTATAGCTCCACCGTATTCATCAACCAAACAGTTACATAAAAACATAAACAACTGTATGTATTCTGATATCCTGCAGTAATTACAATAAAATTCAAGTCATTTATTGAATTAATTTTGCATGTGTTAAACATATATTTTATGAAAGAGCTGTGAGTAGGGAGAGAACTGACAGTAGATACGTAATTATGAACATATTGATGAAAACATAAATGAGAAGAGTCGAATTTCAGAATTGTACCATTTCCTACCTGATAAAGAACCTCATGAAATGTGTTTTTAATACGATTTCAGTATTCTCTCATTTTCAATTACATCTATTGTTGAGATGAAAAAAAGTCATAACTGTATTGTATTAACCAGTCACGGTTACATTTTTCCTGGCGATGGAAATGTTTAAAATAACTACATATATAGGATAAACTATCGGGTATGGTGAATTTAAATTTCCGACCATTTTTTTTATATTTACAAACTGACAACACTAATATTTGACATTTGTCTTCTACAGTTATTGCTGTTATTAAAAATTTATTCATGATTTACTGCTACCCTTACAAAGTTCAGTTAACCTAGGAGCCCAAACCACGAGACCATTTTCAACAGATACAATCTGTTAATTGTATGATGGAAACTAAATACTGAATGAGATCATATTTAGTGATAAACCTCATTTTTATTTAGATGGCTTTGTAAATAAACGACATATTCGCTTATTTACAAAGGATTTGGGACAATGAAAATTCTCGAACTATTTTTGAAAAACAAATGCACCCGCAAAAGGCCACTGTTTTGTGCAGATTATGTACTAGACGTGTAATTGGATCATTCGCTCTCGGAAATGAGTTTAGCGAAGCTTTAACTGTAATCAGAAAATGATATCGTGTCATGGTACCGAACTTTTTATGAAATCAATTGGCCATGGACCTGAAAGAAGTGTGGTCTTAACCAAATAACTACAGAACCATCGATTTGTTAATACAATGTTTTCCTGGTAGTCTGATTTTCAAAAACACTGACGTTAATTGACTGCCTAGATCTTGCACCTTGGCGCTATACGCGGTTTTGTGAAGTCCGAAGTCTATAAACCACAAATAACATTATTAAAATTGAGACAACGGGCTTGGAAAGTCTTTTAATCAAAAGGTTAAGGCTAAAAATGGCCCAATTAAATAATAATTTATTATGCTTTATCCTAAAATTAAATTCGGCGTACTCGATAGGCCATACGTCATATTCTTTCTACAGTAATTAAAAGAAATATCGTTCAAATGATATGGTTCACCATCGATAGAAAAGAAAAATTTGGTCTTAATTATAGATTTAAATATCAATCATATATAACCTAAACTTAGACCAGCTTTTTTTGTTAAAATTACATTTTTCCTGTGTCACTTTAAAAAGAAAGTTCTCAATGTATTATCGATATAGTTAACCAACCAATTATACGTCGACGATTTTGCTTTTAAAAAGCGTTGCCACTATTATGTCATCCTAAGTGTTCGGACATCCGAATATTTAGGTATAAGTTGTATTTTATTCACCATGTTTTCTATTCACATACATATACATATTTAACATTCCATATTCAGGTAGACGCTTGTGGTAGTGATTAACAGTTTTGCAACCCTCAGGTTTTACCAGCAATTAGCTTTAGGATTTAATGTATGCATTAGATCCTAAAGCTCCATTATTAAACATTAAATTAGAAACCTGTCTATCTTAAGGTTTATACTTGTATTTGTATAGAAACCTCTTGCACTTACGATTATTAACATATACACCAGGTATATTTTATTATAATCACTACAATTTAATAACATTAAACATTACAGACATACTCTTCTGGAACTTTCTACGAAGCTAGAGAAATAGAGAGCTAAAGAAAAAATCAATTTCAATCAATTAACTATTTAATCCAACAATTCAAAGATCTATAAGGCAAACTTCAGACAGGCAAAATACCAGTAATGAGCAGACAGTGAGTGATTGAGCAGTAAGCAGTCAGGACTCAGTAATGTAATTTCAGACTGGAGCATTCATTGTATTTTTAGGTTAAATAACTTGAGTCTCTCACCTCTGTATTGTGTACGCGGATTTAGGTGTTCCATTTTATTAATATAAGACATACCTGTTTTTCCTTACAAACTGTCACCAACCAATTTAAAAATAAAGCTTATACGAAAGTTACGATCCGTGAGCAATGATACCAACCCAAACACTAACATTTATTTTAATGCAAACAAAATAACTATTCTGCAAATCCACCACATTTAATTCAAAAAATCTACTATAGTATAATTTTTGTTATCTATAATTTAACTTGCAATGAAAGATTTACTTATATTTTTAATAAAAAAGCGCATAATTTCAGCTTTTATTGAGGAAACTATTTTATTCTAACCATTAACAAATAAAACATCATAACTAAGACGAAGTTTAATTTCACAGTAAGATGTAAAGGGAGCTCCTTATTTTTCAAAATACTAAGCAAGACGGTTTTGAAAGCAACACACGTATTCGTAATAAATTTTGGGTTTATTGCATCAGTGCGTATACGGTCTTGCAGTTCATCCAAGTTACGTGCATGCTCGTTATTATGGACTTCATTTTTCAGGTAACTCCAAATAAAGTAATTGTTTGATTTCGGCTGATCCTGAAGGCAACAGTATAAGGTCAAGCATGCCAATCCAGCGCCCTTGAAATGGGTTACTCAAAAAATTCTTAAGGGCATTAGTACAATGTGGTGGAGTCCCATCCATTTAGTACCAGTTCATCAGTATTCAGTATTCAGTATCTCAATTAATGAAGTGATGTAGTTTCGCAGCAGATCCAGAAACTTTGTTGCACAATGGCTTTTGTCAATAAAAAATAGGTCAATAATTCTGTAGCTTATTATTCCAATGTAGAGATTAACTTTTTGAGTGCACTCTGTTCAGGCCACATTTTGAGCATGAGAATCAATAAGTTATGTATTCAGTGTATGATCATCCAGTTGATTTTATTTATGGAGACATATGAAATCGTTCGTTTACTGCGAAGACAGAATAACCAATACGCAAGATTTACAACAGAATGTGAAGATAGCTATATATATATATATATATATATATATATTTATTTATATTATATGTTTTTGCAGCAAGCTCATATATATGAGCTTGCTGTGCAACTTAGTTACAACGAATCTATATTGAAGTCAATGGACAATAACTCCGAGTAGCAAACAAGCTATTCAAACAAATAGAGCAAATAAGAGTCTCAACAAATCTCATTAACCGCATGGAATCTATTACAGCTGCACTTGGACAAATACTATTCAGCTAACATCCGACTTCTGTTTCTTGCGACCATATGATTTGATACTATTTTTGCGCTCACTGGTTGTAGAGTAAATAGATAACAAGCCCTAACAAATTAAGCACATTTCAAAATTACTATGAAACATGTGTGAATATTTTCTTGAAAATCAGTTTCTTTTTACTTCATTCCCTAATTACAGTATATCTCTTGTATTCTCACTTCGATCCGAGTTTAAACCGCGACCGCAGTGGTTGGTATTTAGTTACAAATGAGAATCAGAGTTTGCTTTCTTGTTAAACATGGTAGTAAAACCTATAGGGTACATGCGAAGCGTCTACCGTAATCCGATAGTTCGTCCAACAAAATAACATTAGCAATATAAGTACAGCAAAATATCAAAGTGTAACACATACAGTTATTTATGACGATTTTAGCATCCTGTGCACGATACAATTGCATCTAGAAAATAGCAGCATTTCAAAATAGTTAAAACTTGTCAAAAGCAAACATTGTTTTCTCTTACTGTTTTATTTCATCTTAAGTGGAATATGTTGTTTGTGACGGGAATTAAATGTTGGTAACCATTGCGTTCTTCCCCTTATCCAATAAAATAACAGTGATACAGAAAAATAATATGTCCAAGGTGTAAAAAAATATAGTTAGTATTTTGTGGCATTTCACTACTTCTTATAATTATAATAGAAGATCTGTTATCCTAATTAACTCGCAGTTTTGATAGCGCAGTAAATTCTAATGTTGAGACCATCTTTTATTTGTATGATCTGGATAATGTAGCCTTTCTTCCTTTGCAGATGTATCGTAAGCCTGCCTGTTTTGTATATAAGTTTCACTCGTCTAAACTTTCCTCTACACTTTAATAACTCCAAGAATCAAATATCACATACAATAAGTCTTGCTTGAGTAACAACGTTATTGATTCCTGCCTCGGCAGTATATGGGTATGTTTTAAAACTTATTGACTAATGCAATTGTTTAAGTTATTATGTTAATAGTAAGTTTATCTACTTTTTTACCTAGTAGCTTACTTCGATTACGTGAGCTTAATTGCAATCCTCTTTTTAGCAGAAAAGTGGGTAGCAGGTAAGACGGTAGACAAACTTCGATAAAATGAAGTACACATAACTAAGAATTGTATTCTGTTTATTTTCTTACTTGTACTAACTAAAAAATAACCCAATACGGCTTGCGCCGTTAAAAAGAAATTAAACCTCCTCTTGTAATATACGAATTTCTAAGCCTATTTATGTTGTTTTACGTAAATTGAATGTCAATATACATAATATTTGCATATATATATATACATACTTTTTGCTTCGTAAATTTCGGAACCAATATATTAGTGGGATCACCTATTATATTTATGACCGCAATTTATGATAAAATAAGTAGCAGATTTGATGACGAGCGAAATGTTGCGCGATGCTATGTGATAGTATAGTAGTTGTAGTTGTTATTGCTAATTTTGTATCGGTTTTCGAACTGCTGGACTAATATATTATTTTTATATATGAAACGAATACGATATTCGAATTAAAATTTTGTTTTTGATAAGATTTTTCTTTTTCCAGAATATATTATTTTGGTTACATCTAAAATATGCTTCATTCTTACCCTTGACGTGATACTGTTGACAATGGATTATCATAATTAGAATTGTTGTTTGGGCTATTTCCATCGTTTGTTGAACTTATGTAATCCGACGTTTCGGCAGTGTGTCTTCTGCCGTCTTCAGGGTAGCCCTGATAAGGGATAAATCATACGTTCGATGATTTTGTCTGACTTATTTGTCTTTTTTTTTTCTTAATAAAACTTGATCTATATGAGAATCGAAGTCGATTTGGTTTGGCTTTATCACTAAGCTAATAGGGTAATAGAAATAATTACCCCACTATCGGGAAGCACACAATCCGGCATTATTACACACACACAAAGCACTTCATTAATAGGATCAAAGGTATAATACGCCAAATTAGTGCGCTGTAATGTTGCAGACCTATTTACTGATGTACCAACGGAGGCAGCTTTAGCAATAGTTAAGAACAGACTCTCCAGAGGCACCACACTGCGTGATAGAACATCGTTAAATGTAGAAGCCCTTATATATTTCCAGGTAGGTAACAAGTTCTACCAACAAGAATTTGGCAGGGCAATGGGCTCTCCTCTGCATCCGGTCCTGAGCAAGATATATATGGAAGAACTTGAAAGAGCTATGGATTGATACAACTTTAAATCAAAAGTGTTACTCTGGATACGTCGATGAGACCTTTGTAATTTGGCCACATAGGTAAGAAATCAACATCTTAACGGTTCCTGCAATATCTTAACGGTTCAATTAAGTTCACTATGGAATTGGAAGTGGATAACGAGATTCCATTCCTAGATGCCATGGTACATAAACAGTTCAATGGCACATTACGTGCGATGATATATAAGAAGCCGGCACACATAGTAATAATACTCCATTTCGGTTCTAATCACCCACACAAGGTAAAAATGGATGTCGCGGAATGCCTGTATAATAATCTCCGAGATGTATGCTCAGATGAGAGATAGGGAGGAGGAATTTCGATCCATCACAAAAGACTGAAACTCAATGGATACATGGAATGGAATCATGAATACAATGGAAAAACGTTATCGAAGACCAAAGCAATCACTCACAGGAAAAAACCGGCAGACCAACCCCGCAGAATGGACAAGTTTTAACAAAATGCACAACAACAAGTCAAGTGACATTCAAGAAAAAACAAATCGAGTTCGATCCCCCACACAAGACAAGTTTCACAATAAAAAAACTAGTATAAATACGTCAGCATAATCATCGAACGTATGATGATCTTCTCAGAGCTATTTAGCGGCAGTTAAGACACACTGCGGGAGAATAAGTAAGTTCAACAAACAATGGAAATAGCCCAAACAATAACTCTTTCTTCTTGGGACATTGTCAGCAATAATAATTTAAATCCAAATTACAAAACGACAATAGAAACATTTACTACGAGCATAAATGCTACGTTATGTGAGCAAAGTCGGTTTGTAAATTAAATAAATAATTGTCTTACTGCAACTTAATTTTTAAATTGCTTGCATGTAGTACCTAATTTCCGTTCAAGGCGGAAAAAGAAATGCAACAAATGATTAGAATGGATTAAAAAAGATTAAGATCATGGCGCGCAGAGGGAGGCTATAAGGTGTCAACCACCTTTCGTATTGAAACTTGGTGAGTTTGGGAGACCCCAGTTTCAGTTTTGGCGAAATCCTACATGTAGATAGTAAAACGTAGCTCTGAAACTTAGACTGTATACATACTTGCTTGGTCTCTACCCCTAGTACTCCGAAAAAATGGAAAGCAATGTGCTTAGCATACGATAAATCTAAATAACTTATACGTATTTAATTTTAGGAACGAAAACAGTATTAATATATTCTGAAGTAAAATGGTTTAACACATCTAGCCTCTAAAATATCTTCTATAATACAATTAAAATTGTTTGTACATATCACCAAAAAACGCGTTTCCTTGTAACAATATGTTGTGCTAAAATATTTCAAGTAAAAATAATTGTTTACGTTGAACAGTTACTTACTTTCCAATAAATATTAGTCGTTTAAAAATAGTTACATATAGCAATAGTGATAAACAATTAACTGCAATTGAGCCATGTAAAGCACAGTTACATGATACTGTTAAAGATATATTTAATACAAGCGTTCGAAAAAACGACAAACCTGCAACAGATTCGATTATAAAGAAAGAGATTCATCTACATCTAATGATTTAGAAAATGTTCAGGAAGACATAATACAAAAAACATGTGCGGTAAGAGATATTAATACAGACCCTAATTACAAGAGATTATAAGGGAAGGTTAAATCTTGGCGATTGGGGAAACATGTTCCATGATAGTTACTTCTGTGTAATCTAAATTTTGAAAAGTAAGTAAGGAAGTTTTCAACATTTACGTGACAAAAAACAAATACAATGAAATGTTATTGGAAATTGTTGAATACATGTTATGTAAATTTTCAACATCTACGGATCGAAGCTCAATTGTTCACTATATAGATATTCGTCAGCGCGGATTAGAAGCCAATGCAAGAGGTAATTTAAAAACATCGTATAAGTGAATATTGTAGTTTAAACCAAGAAAGCGAATAGTGGTTATAGTCCATTCACTTTAAAACCGAAGCGTTAGCTAAGATAGGCTTATAATTTCCAAGTATACTATGCTATACTATATTGATCAAATGCCACTATTGAACCTGCATTTAGCCTGTGAATTCACAAAAACTTATTTCAACCTAGTACTAATATTTCTCAAATTTTCTAACCACAGCGTTTTATACGTGTTAGACGAATGTTAAGTTTGAAGCAGCCACATCAGACAAATTAACAACGGAAATATTTACGAAATGGTTCACGCATGTCTTTTCGCGCCGAATAATGAATGTAACGTGACCAATTCTGCTACTCGGCTCTTGGAGTGGCCACTGTCCTGTCAAATTACAAACACATTTATTTGCCGATAAACTTACACATATACAATTCCCTGGTATATCTATAGCGTACGTGTATTGAAAGCATTTGTGAGAACATCCTCAGAGCAAGTTTTACTCTGCAATATTGATATTGATTTACTCCAACGGAAAATATAATAAAAGTATAATCTTTGGTCCAAGATCAGTTCTTCTTACCGTAATTAATTTTTATATTGCGTTTTCACAATGTGACAAATGAATCTTACCTCGATAAAAGTAAACATTTCTCTGATAACTCATCAACCATGAGTTAGAATAATACAAGACCAATATACACTGATGACAATTTCTAATATAGTAGATAATTATAAATATACATATTACGTGTGCAGTCTTCTATCGTTTTATGACATATTTTTAAGAACATTTTACATACAATTTAACACCAATTGTGGAACTCCATCTATGTTTTTGCACTATCCACTTTCATCTTCATTACAACGATGTGAGCAAAATATGTAGTAAAAGAAAACTACATTGTTAGAGTAAGTTGCTTTAACATTGCTTCGAATGCATATTTTTTAAAAAATTTATGCGTGAAAATGCATGCTTTCTGAAGTAAACAACTGTTTGCGATAACTGTTTATTTTCACTTGAAATATTTTAGCAAAATTCATTATTAAATAGAAGTGCATTTTTTGGAGATACAAACAATTTTAATCATTTTTTTATTATGAAAGACATTTTTTTGTTTTAGTATTTGCAATTAGAAAAATTACATTCAACTAGGCTAGAAAAGTTAAACCAATTTATTTCAGAACATTAATACAGTTTTCGTTCCTATTTATATAACCCTATTAAACTTGTCGGGATTTATTGTATACTGTGCCAATTGCTTTAGTAATGAAAGGGAAGCAAGTATGTAAATATGTACATAGGTGTAACTCGTATTTATTACTTTTACGTATGTCTTGTCCTTAGAAATGACTATTTGTCTAAGCCGAAGGTTGATCTCATTCCACATGAGGGTTGGAGCTAGTTCTAAAAACATTCATGTATAGAAAGCGCATTTGGGAGTCCTACAATCCTATCAGTGATTGACACCATAAAATTTTCCCTTGCTGGATCCAAAAACAACTTTATACCTATACTTCCTCTGTATGTATCACTGTTGTTTCATTGAACACAACTGTGTATTGACAAGTAAATTAACTTATTAAACATAGGCGATATATGTTAACTTACAAATCTTTCGGCTCTTCAATCTCTACGGAACCCTTTCTCCGTGTTACTTTCCGCTTTTTTCGTTTTAATCTGCAATAAAAATATTTAATATAGAGACACATACATATACTCTTCAATCTTCTTTAATAATAAAACATATCTATTTCAATAATGGAGAGAAATAACTCAGTTATTACTGATAAAACTATAGAAGAAAACATAAAAGAAAAGTAGGAAAAGTAATTGAACCAATGCCAGATGAGGAAGAAACCTAGCATTCATTACCATATTTTCACGATTGTTAGTAGTTTTATTAATATTCTTAGATGTATAGAAGATAAATGACAAGGTGCAAAAATAAGCTTTACGGACGAAATAGTGAGAAAACGCGGATCAAAGTAAAGAAACCCATTACAACATGAGAACATTAGCGGATAACACTACGTAACGATCTTGGATGGGAATGAAAATACATAGAAGGGTGAATTGTCTAAATATAGAATGAAAGCAAACATAAAAAAATCAAAAAGTATGGAACTATCGAAATAATAAATGAAGACAGACATAAAAATTGGAAATAATCAGACGATATGGAACGGATAGAAAAGGCAATAAATTTCTTCCATAAGAAGAACTTTTAATTAAGGGGTATCAAGAAAAGCGAAGAACACCATATGCAGATCATCATTTATATATGGACATGAGTCGCCCTGCTTACACCAAACATTAAAAGTAGAATTCATGTATGTACCTACTGTATAATTCCTACGCAGAATAAGACGAATAACTGTAAAGATCTTATACGAAGCTAGAACATAGAATAAACAACTGCCAACTGATATATATATATATTGTGGTGGTTAATCTCAGGCCCTTTAATTCTTTTAAAGGGGTTCTTTAATTTAAACTTTTGATCTATTTGTTTTTAAATTAAATGATAATGTTTTCTAATTAATATGCGAAACAAAATCAGAGCAATAGATACAAATAATTCTGAAGAAGATTGGATGTCTTTAATCTTTGAAATCCTATTCCCTTGTACGTGATTTCTCGCCTTTAAGATGAATTGGTCTTCGCCTTCCAATATATGTATATGTCCGGAACTTCCAAATTTTATTTGTAGTATCAGCTGATACACTTTATGAACGGATAGAAACGAAGATTCTTGTAAAATTATAGAGTTATTTGAGAAAATAACTAATTATTCTCAGGAGAAACGATGACAACATGTCTGACTTTGACGCGATGTTTTTTTTGTTTTTGTTTTTTATATCCATAGCAACACATTTGTTTGCCTATATGGTAGGCCACAGAATACACACATACTTGATATGAGTGAGATTATAAAGGTAAATACTGCCAGTCGTGCCATCCTTCCGTCGTACGAGAAACTTTGAAGATTATAAGTATAATTTCGTAATAATGCATATTTATACAATGTGATTGAAATGTGTGAGTACAGTATATTAAACGTCTTTTAAGAATGAAGTTTGGAAATATTTATTTAAATAAATGTGTTTACGAAAAGCGATATATATATATAATAAACGATAATAAAGTTTACCTCTCCTATGTAAGTGTTGTTGAAGGGACTCTTTCTTTTTTTTTTAACAAGAAAATTGTGAATAATAAGGTAATAAAGAATACCCAAAGTAGATATCTGTAAAACTTTAGAAAGAAACCTGTACAGATTGAATATCTGTGCTTAAAATTCATAAAGAGGGAGTACTAGCGGTACTCTGCCTCCAACTCCTAACATCAGCCATAATAAAAAAATAAGGGCGTACACCAAACAGTGAGAAAATATCTGGAATAGGTAAACTAGTAAAATTTAGAAAAATTAATTGATAATTAATAGACAATATTTCATATCATTACAATATGTATACATATATATAAATTCGTTAAGTTCGAAAAATATTGAAAGCCAGACCATAGAGGACACAACCTGATAAAAAACCTAAATCTCAAGGCTATGGTTGAGCCGAAGACATGCGTGGCTGAAAGAGGATCAGTCGTTATTGGCTAACCTTTGAGGCACCTGGCGCACCCCATTGTATAAATGCCTTACCCCTACGCACATGACTTGGAAGCGGTGGAAATCGTGACGGACAACCAAGCCGCTCTTAGAGCGGTTCAAGCTGTCAGGTTTGACTCTAAAGTGGTGTTGGGGTGCCATAGGACGCTGTAACAACTCGACACTTTCAAACTCAACATTCGGGGATCAAAAGGAACGAAGCAGCTGACTTCTTAACAAGAAATGCCAGTGGACGACCATTGTGAGGTTCTGAACCGACGCGTGGGAGTACCTATGGCAGCATTAAAACCTATGTTAAGTCCGAGCTAGCCGCCAATCACTACTGGAACAGTGTACACTGTTTGAGACACTGCAAAACTCTCGAGATTTATCCAGATGAGGAAAGGCTGCGTAAGATAGTCCTTATGACCGGGCACAAACTGAGAGCACTCGCAGCTATCTTAACTAGACACTGCGCACTGAACAAACATATGCATCGCATGGGTCTAGTTGACTCTCCTTCATGTAGAAAGTGTAGGAGAGCAGAGGACACTCCTGTGCATCTTCTTGTCGACTGTCCAGCAGTGTGTGGGGAAAGACAGGTTTACCTTAGGAATGCTCAGCTTGACGAAGCCAAGTTAGGCAATTACCGCTAGGGCGGATTATGGACTTTGTTGCTCATGTACAACCCGGTCGAGGTACGTTCCGAGTTGCTCTTCGGGGCTAAAAGCCCCGCCCATGGTTATACAAAAAAAACCATAGAAAAAATCCAGAGACGAGTATATTAACGAAGACAAAATACGGTAGTAGAAAACATCATAAAAGGAAAAAAGATGAATGGAACAAATAAAAACGTAGCAAAGAATAAAAAATTGTGGTCAAAGTTTGTGCGTGGGTAAAAGAAGATATTAGAAAGAGGTAAATTTGTTGCTACATATACATTTTTGTACGACGAATTTTGAACTTATAAAAACGATGCGAATAGACTTTTAATACAAGGAAGTCAAATAAATTATTAAATGTATTTTTTCAGATATCAATTGTAATACTATGTACAGTTATTTTGTGTTGTTTTATCCAGGAGGTATATATTGTTACAAGCTTAATGTGCTGTTTACTTAATTGCAATTTTTCGTCTTGTTTTTGTCCTAAATTCTTATCTGAAAACTTGTTTAATAAAAAGCTGATTAACAATCATAATGTTAATATCTAGACGCTAACCGAAATCATGGGAGCGATAAAGCATGTCTCTTGCATACCATAATCCTATGGATAATCTTTATTAACTTCACATGTGAAACAATCACTTCTACTATACGAAAGCTAAGTGACACTGATATTAAAACAATATAATAAATGGAACTTAACATCGTTTTTCTTTTTGGATTACATAGGCTATTAGTTGTTCGAATGTAATAAAAATAGGAATTATAGTGGTAAAATAATATATTACTGTACCTCTTCTTTGCTGATTTTGTTTTGGAGGTTTCTTTTTCTTCTTCTTCTTCTGAGCTATAATACAAAAACGTTTCAAGCGATGTATTTTCTTGAAGAGAGGACTATTACCTTGGTGGCGAAGTACCCACGTCACTGAAAATATAACAAATTACAAAGTACTTAAACTACAATATACCACTTTGCAAAAGCACCATTCAATTCAACAAATGTTTTCCCCAGTTAAAAGTACAACATATAATCAACTGTAGTCAATTCAAAAGAAGCACACATTCTAAGAAATGTATTGCTTGGTTACAATTAATATAGATGCATTTACATCACAATGCCAAACAGCATCTATTTAAGTTACACCATTAACGCACAAAGTTAGGCTGCCCACTATCCAATTTTACACTGTTCTTCCTTCTTTACTTTTCTTCAAGGAAGAACATAAAATTGGCTAATACACCAAAAGACTCTTTATCACAATTCGTTACATAAATGAAGGTGTTGGTGCCAAAAAATTAATATAAACTTACAAAATGGATAATGCTCAATGAGAACACATTGGCTGAGTAACAGTTGCAATAGTTAAATACACATTACAAAAACAACGTTAATTTTATAATCATATTTCTTAACACATACCTAAAATTTTAAGTTATAATTGTCTTTTTTTAGCCTCGTGTTCCAGAATATGAGAAACGCGATAATTGTGAAAAACAAGCAAAATTTAATGCACAGGCTTCAATCAATGACTAGGGTTGATTGAATAAAAACCCATCGAGCACAACAGGTTAAACACAAACAGATCTTCTAAATTACCACGCATGTTTTCACCTGAAATTAACGCAAATTTTTTTGTAGAAAATAAGAAGGGTAAAACAATATGAAAGTGGATGCTTTATCTCGAATAGAATTTAATGTAATCAAAATCGATTCTATAACCAATAACGCCGAAGATAACACCGAAAAGCTTGTTCGAGAGATTCAAGAGTTTCTAGATGAAGAAAAGGAAAAATTTATTTCAAGTACCGCAAAAAACAATTGATAAAATAATAGTTGCAAATGAAAAAACAACGCCCTCAATTGAAAACGAAAATCCAACGCAATCAATTCTAGCGATAAACAAATCAACAGATAGTAAAAATTCTTAGTATTATTCTACACATTTCCCCATTTGACCGAACTAGTGATAGAATTTAATAAAAATCAAAGCAAAAAAAATGTTTTGTACGGGTACCAAAGAAAATGAAACTTTTTAGGCTATTAGTAAATATACGAATCTAGGAAAATACTATTTGTACTTTCAAACAGAACAGCTATATAAAGATCTTATGCAGCGTGTAGATAACGCATTTCAAAAACCATATAGTGATAGTTCTTACTACACGTCATTACTGCACTTTGATGCCGCTCGTATACTCCGTAGAGTTGAAGGTCGAGAAGTTATGTAAGATCGGAGTGCGATCAAACAGATCTTCAAAAGGAAATTCCGAAAGACCTATTGTTGACCAAAGAGTTCTTCGTCAATGAATCGACGACAACCCCTCGCGATGAACAACAGCATTAGAAGAGGAATATTACATCAAACAAGCTAAGTGGAAAACTAAGTATACACTACTGCCATCGACTAGTGATAGTAATTAAGTATAAATATGATTCTCGCGATACTCAGAACCTAGCGCTTGTTAGCCTCCGAGTCCCGGGTTCGAACCTCAGGTTTGTGGTTTCTCAAAATTGAGGTTTTCCGTAGTTTTTCTCACTTCATCGTGTATGCTGAAAGCAAGTATCTTCAGCAGCACTACGAGCGCAGGCGTAATAATGACTCATGGCCGACGCCTTCTATAATTGACAAACTGAAAAAGCTAAACAGAGATGCACAAAGTGCCTCATGAATCAACGGACACAAATGTAAATCTGCAATCAACTTCTTGCCAATCCGCAGATCTCTACTTCTATTGGCAAATTATAACATATGACGCACAATGGTACTACGTTAGTAATAAAACAAATCAAATCAAAATCTGAAGAAACTGGAAGCATTTTAAGGGGTGGAATTGCCACCACATCCTGCTTACAGCCCGAAATTTGCTCGTCTAATTACCACCTTTTTAGGTCAATAACACACTTTCTCGCTGAACATGTTTTTGCCACAATGTTGTGTGAGTAGAAGAGGACCGGGAATTCTTCGGTTCTAAAATAGTGTAACAAGCGTGACATCAAAAACCTTACTATACAATGGCAAAGAACTAACGATCATAATGAATTATAATATTAATCATCTCTGTATTTTTTCTATCGTTAAGTTAAATTCTCCTAAATTCTTCAAAAAAAAAAGAAACAAAAACCTTTTGCTGCACTCTAGTACATTCCATTTGTTGCTTTTTCAGAAACCATGTCGAGTAAGGTATATTGTAGTAGGACACAGTACAAAGCAGCAAATGCAGAGATTGGGTCATAAATCGTATAAGGTGAAATCGTGCTAAAATAAGGGAAACATATACAAATTCCCGGGCATGAAAGAACAAGGTGATGTTTGCGAAAAATTAATGCCTTCTATCTGAGTTTTAGCAGTCAACTTTTCATATTACAAAAAATTTAAAAACGATTAAAGGTAGACAACCTTATACAAACATCAAATGAAAATATGCAGTAACATATAAGCTATTCTATTTAAAACAAGCAAATTGATATCAACTTTCGGTATTACCAGATCTAATAAACATGTTAAAATATTTAAGCCAATTTAATCGTATTTAGCACTAGTGAAAAACCAAATTTTCTAATTTTTCCAATTCATACTTTTCCAAATATTAATAGTTACAATTTCGGATGAAATACCCTGCGTAAAGCTATTTCACTTATTATTAAAGTTCGACAAACAGATCAAACTAACAACATTTTTAACTAACGAGAGTTTATAAGTACATAGTACTAACACAATTATAGAGTAGGTAAAATCAAATAAGAACCCTTCAGAAACGTACTTTTACTGCAAACATTAGAAATAGAGACTATTCAAGCTAAAAGACGCTCAAACGATTCATATAAAATAGCTGTCGACTTCTGTGTAAGTATATTCCACTCAAATATTTTAGGCTAATCAATGGTAAACTGCATTACGTTCGTAGTACTTATAGCGCACAGGTTGGTCTTATGAGACGTTGATATCCTTAAAGCAACTACTCTGCACCGATATAAGATTTTTGCGCTACGAATACAGTCACGTCATCAATTACGTTATACAGTGTTGTTCGATTACCAGCTTTCATAAAATGTTAACAGCGATGTTGAATACTCCCAGTGCGGATGATAACATGGCAGCGCTATAGAAGCACTTAAAATTATGAGTGTTTCGTTACTGTTGTATTTATACTTCTAAATTGCTACTAATAATGCGAATATACGCACATCGTGAAGGTCCCATAGATAATGCTAATTAATTAATTTCTATAAGAGTAATGAAAACAAAGCTTACATAGTTCCAATAGGCGAATCATGAACTTCTATCGGCGATGGAGGAGACGGTTGTCTAAAAAAATAGCAGCATTAGTGAAGGAATATTACGACAAACAAACTAACTGGTAAACAAAGTATGTACTACTGCGATTGACAGTAATTAGATATAATCTGAAGTGATAGTGATTGTAGAGACCGAATTATATGCAAAGTCCATATATTTGATTTTATTTATTATATTTTACGTCTATTTGTAGATGTCTTACACTGATTAAGGTTAATTAACGCTAATTAACTGTAATCAGTGTAATACATCCGACGTAAAATGTAATAAATAAAATAAAATATATGCACTTTGCATATAATCCGGTCTCTAGTGATTAGGTATAGGTGGGATTCATTCAGAAGACTCAGCGCCCAGTACGCTTACGTATTTATCTCGGAGTCCCTGGTGCGAACTTCGGGGTTGTCGATTCTCAAAATTGAGGTTTTCCGTAGTTTTTCTAACTCCCTGGTGAATGCTGAAAGTGAACCGCACTACTACCGCAGGCGTAATAATGACTCATGGCCAACCAATACCCTCCGTAATTTTTGTCATTACCATTGTCGTTATCATCACTATTATCATCTCTACTATCATCACCACTATCATCATCATTACCATTATAATGGAAGAAACTAAGACGCAACTTTTGACAGGAAATGAGTTGAAAAAGTGGAGCACTGCTCCTGGCCTCCGAAATCGCCAAATACAAAACTTACTAAACGAAATCAGTAAGTTTTATGTCTAAAGAATTAGAATATAAAAAATTTTATTTACGTAACACCAGTTACGAAAGACCTCGTTAAAAAAATAAAAATTATTAGACAGACGCCCGGACACCTCAAACAAATGTGTCTTTATGTACAGCTTGAAGGCGAAACGTTTTCAAACCATTTTATATAGGTATTAATTGAATTCTATTCTATATATAAACTCCATAATCTATACTTATATACCACTATCTTCTAACAGCCAGCAAGTCGCAGCTGATATTATAACACACTATTGTATCAGTTTCTTCATCTATTTTTCAACACTTTTAACACGTACGTTTTTGAGTTAAGCAAAAAATAAATCATTTTCTTAACAAGAAATTGGTATTTGAACTTATACTACGAATTCAGAATGTATCCTGATTTAAGTATGAAATTTGTATAGTCGAAGATAAGTGTGTCATCTTTGTAATAAACGCAGTATAATAGCAGTTGTCAATTAAACAAAGAAGGTAGTAATTTGGCAATAGTTATTACTGGCATGTACATGGAAGAGTGATGGCGAAATCCCGCATTTCTCTTCTTTCTGTCCTCTTCCTCTCGTTTCTTGCTCTTTTTTTCACCTTCTTCTTTCATTTTTCACTTTTTTCCAATTTGTTCACTTTCTCTTTTTCATTTTTCTTATACCTTATCATACCACAGTGCAATTCCGAAAACAGTTCGTTTATTACCAAAAATTGAAAGTATACCAAAATAAACTTTTGAGACTATTTACGTCTACGTGGTAGTTTGCTAAGAATGCTCCGCTCTACGAAAACATTAGAATATCAAATTTGGTCGATCATTTATGAGAGCTATTAAGGAGACACCACTGCTCAGAATCTCCACTGTTGCTCTCCACTCAAGCTCTGAGTTGTCTAGAATTTGCACATCAAAATACACTATGTAATATCTGCTATTCCAACGACAATTTCTTAAAAGAACTATTTTCCTTCCCATTCGTTGTATGTAATTGAGAACTCTCTAGCCCACCACGTCCAGTAACGCGTCACCTTACTTAACAATGATAAAGCAGCTTATATGCTTGCATCTGCATCCGGCAAAAGAGAAGGATACAGACCACGTGAAAAATAATAGGCTCGAATATTGACTACTAACAGTTTTTCTTAACAAAAATAATTCCCATTAACAATACTTCGTTAGCTACTAGCAGGTTTTTTTTCTTACCTGACTACTGAGACTGGTTTAATTTCCGTTACAATGCTTTCCAATCTAAAAGAAAGTAGAAATAGGTAGAATAAAATGCATATATATACATACACAATTCGCTTTCTTGTCTTACTTTCCTTTCGTAGGTAATCTTATGCATCCAAATAACTTAACATCACGGGAAGTAGGTTTCCTAAAACATTTTTTGCTTTTAAATTTATTCGAGGCAAAGATCCATAAATCTTACGGCCGCTTCGCTGGTGGAACATACAGATTAGCGCTTAATGAAGGACTTAAGCTAAAATGTTATGATAAAAATTAGTCCAATTGCGATACATTGTTCGAGATGGGTTATTAACTACATCTTAAAATTTTCGCATTGCTTGTATTTATATCGAATATCAGAAAACAATTCAGTATACAGTGCTGAAAGTGTTACTGGTCAATTTATAAAGTATATTTTTATCTGAGTTCTCTTACAAATAGTAGTTCATCAAAAGAAACCAAAAATCTTCGTAGATGGTGAAATTATTGTTAAAATGAGAATCGCAATTTTCAAGAAAAATTAATTTAACCATTTTTAGTTTAATCTCTACTACAGCAATAACATTGCCATATCTGTTTTTACAAAATAGACTCCTAATTTAAAATATCCATAGATATAGGTAATCAGTTCATTTTAAAATTCAGTCAATATGTCACATTATTAAAGATCAACGATAAGTGCTACTAAACACTAACGCTTTACTGTTTTTTTTTTTATATATTTGATAAACACGGTGTTATAAAAATGAGCTAAAGCCAGAATCAATCTCAGGAACAAATACCGACTTCCACCGTGCTCCGACTTGGGTGTTCAATAAAATTTAATTGGATTTATAATTGCAAATCAATTACTAGATTAATCAAACGAAATCGCATTTCAAAGCTTAAACTAACTTCAATCATGACTTATTAATTTGGTATTCTAGTATTATAAATTTTTGAGCAGTCCAAGCTTTCATCATTGTCATTCGGTTTTACCCCTTCTTTTCCGATCTTGTAATGTATTGAGGCAAATTCATATTGTAACGCTGATATCATAGCATCTGACGCCGTGACACTGCTTGACATTCGTATGCATATTTGAGTGTTTTGGCCCACAACACGTGCCGCGGTAACACAACGTCAAGGCACTAATTGGTACAAATGATCACAGTATTAAGAATATTTAATGTCATAGAACTTAATATTATGTTTAAATAGTGTGATCATCCGAGCTACACCCCGTTGCAATGCCACGCATATCATGGATTAAAACATTGAAATATGCGTCATGGGATCCGGTGCTACCACATTATCGTGGGAATTATCCTCTGGATCCGTTCGGTGTCGTTTGATGTCACTTTTTAAAATACTTCTATTAAATCATGAAAATGAAACCTTACATCCAACATGCATCTGCACACAAATGTCTTACATGAACTATATTGATTTTCGTTCTGCATTGATGAATAAAATAAAATAACAAGTTCATGATTGATTAGTTCAAGATTACAATGAGTTTTTCATGTGATGTTATAATTTTTAATTGTTAAATAATCCCTTGTGTTTAACCTATCTTTTTACCTGTGTTTAGATGCAGAAGCTATTTGTTGTACAGATTTTTCCCACGTAGGGGGGTTGCTGAAATAAAAACATTAGGAATAAATACGCACTGAAATATATACTCTGCAATATTTGATAGTATTTATATGTTAATTGATAGTTACACCACGTTACCTTTCAACTTGTAATAGTTCTTTCAATTTTCAAAATAACAAATCATTATTTAATTTTAATTTTGATATTTTTGATGTCTTTTTCCTTTCTCAGTTATTTCTTTGCGAATGTTAAGAAAATTACTGATTTGTTATTTAATACTGGACTACTATTTGGGTAAAGATTGTTCAGAAATGCGTAAACGACACCAAGAAAGAAACTTTTTAAACTAACTAAAATCGCATTTAAAACTAAAACAAGAGGAAAAGAGAAATAAAACAATCGGAAATAAATCACACAATTTCAAAGATACTGTAGTTAAACCAAAAGAAAATTGTAGAAATTACAAAAAGAAAAGCGAGGAAGCTAATGAGAACGTAAAACCGTAACGAAGATAATATAAAAGAATCAAAAGTAGGCAATATTATAGAATGAAAGTTAGACGAACAAAAAAATTATATATCGAGAAATAAGCTTTTCAATATTATAGGTCAAAATGATATTTTATGAAGAGCAAAATAAAGAAAAACTCGCGAAACATCATTTTGTTGCCAACTTTCAACACCGCCTCGATCAAAACTACAATTGAATCATTTATTTTTGAAAGAGCCCGATTTTGTCATTACTGTTTAGAGATGTAAAAGAAACTACTTTGGTAAATTTACCAAAGAACAAGGAAAAACAAGACAAAAATAAACAAGAGTTTTACCTGTAGAGACAACCTGAAATTGTTGATGTTTCGCACAACCACTTTGTACCTATTACAGCAAAGAAAGCTAATTCCTGTCGGAGTAGAGAGAGTTCGCCTTGAATTACTTCAAAACTAAGAGAATTTATTTAAAAAAAAAGAAATTCCTTAAGACAAACGAAACATTACATTACAATCCCAGAAGAAACATATTTATTCGTGAACATACTACCCACTTTTACAGGCTTCGAGTGATGATCATATATTCTATATTTCTGTTCAAAATTTAAAGAGAAATATTCACGATTACAACTTTTACTGTTTGCGACATGTTAAATTCTCAAATTCAAAATTGAAATATATTGGATACAATAATTCACAATTTTTGTCAATGTAGTTCTGAATCAGTTACCTAAAAGACACTGTCGACGTCTTCGAAGCCGTATGAATTGGGTTGTTAAATTTTGATGGACTCTCACCAGGCGCACTAAAATACATGAAAGGTAGTTTTTATGGTTACTTTTAACTTAAATCAATTTACCTGTTTGCTTTCATACCGCTAAACAAAAGCTTATTCGTGTTTTCCAGCCTGTAACAAGAAACGGAATGGACTTTGTAAAAACATTTTATCTTTGTAGATAGCATAAAAGTACTTATATAGATGATGTAATAATATTTTGAAGAAAACATGATACAGATAGGTACCACAAATGGATCCAAGAAATTATGTTCTTCTTACTACAGCCTTTTATACCGACAAATTACAAAATAACCAATATCAATGTTACCTACTCAGTTACTTATTTTTCTTTTTGCTTAATTAACGTTAAACATTGAAAACGTTTAACGTTATTTAAGCATGTCACTATGTCACATGTAAGTAAATATGTCACTTTCGGCAATTAATATCAAAGTGACATCCATAAAATTTAAAACTAACTAATAAGCATTTTTCATGGATAACAACCTATTACCAAGACCATAAAGCTGATACTGCCCTAACGTAGCCATAATTTAGTTCGAGCTTTAGATCGACGCTGTTATTTGGCAAATAAAAATCGCAAAAAGCCACTTCGGCTCCAATGCATCAGCATTTCAAACGTTCTGCTATATATGCTACTATCTATGCTTGTACTGTAAATACATTTGAAATAATACTAAAAAGGTGTTGTATATCTGGCTGCATTGACACAAAAAGTATCCAAAAGAAATGTTCCATTTATGTATGTCCATTTTCATCATAAATGAAAAATGTTAAGAGTATAATAAGATACCTGAAAATATATCGGATTTTACAGTTGTATTCATACTTCACTTTTTGGCTGAAAGTATAAATGACACAAAGGAGTAACTGGTCGAAAGACTTAAAATCCATGATATATCATGAGAAGAATTTTAAAATATTACCTACTGTAGTTAAAATTTTTATTTTGCTATAACTGTTATTACTAGTATATTACTCTAAAATTTAATGTATTCACACATATAAAAATATATCCCCTCCTTTGTCAAACGTTTGCATGTATATATCACCTGAATTTTATTCATTTTTTGTACTCTACAGACTTGCATAACAATCTTACACGTTGTATTAACAATCTTTTGAAAGTCTGTAAACTTGTTTTCGAGAAAAGCTAAATACATGTAAGCCAGATATTATGTAGTGAGTTTATTAGTTTAAGTATAACGTGACCGTAGACTTTAAATTAGATAATGTCTTAATTAAACTATAAATTATCATATCAAGTCTTAAAGCCAATTATAAAATATAATTATACTATAATATAGTTCGAGCTGTATTACGCTGAGCGCCAAATATCTTCAAAAGATTTGGATCTACACTTATCGTCTAGGAAATTTATATTGTAGGTTTACAAATAACGATTGCAAGGACTGTGTGGATGTACAATTCACAGGTATAGCAGTAAACTCCACTCACACAAATTAATTAATTATGCGGAACGCAGCGTTTAGAGAGCACGTGGGCTCCCATTGTCAACCGTGTTACCGACTGAAAGTAAAAACTGTATCACACATGCAAATTATTTTCTACGCAGGCTCTAAAATTTCTAAACCATATGACTATTTACAATCTACTAGGTGGCCTCATGCCTTTTACGGGAAAGGATGGACCGAAAGCGAACCGTATCTTTAACAGGGCCTATGGTAATAAATCCATCAAACTCCTATAAGATCCTAAGGGAGGAAATTTACTGGAGCTGTTATTGCACTAATTTTAGTGTTTATACCGTTTAGGAAATCTAAAGTACACCGAGAGGTAAGGACTAAAATTAAGCAGGGCTAAAAGTAGTAACCTAATATCTACCTAGTATCTACTGCCTAGTATCTACCTTCCATCTTTTAATTTTAACGAATGTCACTAAAATTTGGATAATAAATAACAAATACATTGATTCTCACAGTTCAGACATATATTTGAAATATAAGACATCGGGAAAACTAAAAGCAAATGCGGGTATAGCAAGATTATGATTTTTTTCCTTGCACATTCCTATTCATGATACACAAAAACTAAAGACAGAATTAGAAATTGCTTGAGAGAACCTAAATACTATAATAGATTGCCAAGCAAATGTTAAGCCAAGAGAACAAAAAAGATCTTAATGACAATAAGTAAAGATGTAGACTTCAGCAGCAGAAACTACACAGACATTACACAAAAACCAGGACGATAAAGGTCTATCATAAAGTAAATATTCAGTTATTGCGCCATCATAAATTAAATCCGAAGGTTCACTAATAAATTTTTCTAATTTATCAGACGTTCAGGTCGTTTATCAGTCGTTATCAGGTCGTTTTTTCGATCTTTGTTTATTTGACATTTTAGCTACTCTATTCTTTCATCATTCCATCATGCGCTTTTTAAGCTACAATTTTTCCACGGATACTATGAATGATACTCAAAATACCGTGTCAACAAAACTCTAAGGTGTTCAAATCTCCCAAAAAGAAACAGTTGAACAGTTTTATCTACCCATTATGAAGTGTTGTCATTTTTCATTTCGATCTGTTTTCGATATTTGTTGACGTTAACATTCATGCCAAAAGATACAACAAATAAGAAAAAAAATTAGTGGTTGCGACTGCAAATTCCTAAAAAGTTTGTTTTTTTTATGTAAATTTATTTCATATACATACGTTCAGTTGTGCCTCTATTGTCTAAGGAAGAGCTTTGTTTTTATTTTGTCCCTGATGAACGAAAGAAAGAAACTGAATTTTAAATTAATTCGAATATTTGTTCGATTGAACTTTTTGAATTTCGATACCATTAAGTACGTACGTTACATATAGTTAAACAATGAAATTGTAATACCTCTTATTGGTATCGTGCATATCTGTGTATGGTGGAAGATGTGGACTACAAATAATAAATCATAAATAAGTATCCCAAAAGCAACACACTATATTCATACCTTATATCTGTAACGCTAAGACTGGGAGATGAAGGATTTTCATACCTGAAAAATACAGGAAAAAATAATTATTACTTTCATTTCCAAGATGATTTTGGTGTCCACCAAAGTCGTGAAGTCAAATGTATATTATTCAATGGGTATTATGTTGAAAAATAAAAAGGATTTACGGATTTAAGGATTTTGGAAAGTTAGTCTGTAATAAAATCATACTAGCAGTAATGCTTAACCAATCTATACCTACAATGCTAATCTACAAGTCATATCGATCAGGTAGTATATTGCTTCGCAATTTCTTCATGACAATACAAGTTGTTAGATTTGCCGCTCGATTAGATTACCTCGATGTATATTGTACTAACTATATTTTTTGTATACCTACTCCAAATATTTAAGTTAAATTCCTTGCTTGTTATCAACACTTTGAATCTAACAAAATATGTAGTTAATTGTGCATCAATGAGTAAGACATAATAGATTGCGAATCAAAACCAAATCGGTATGTGTATATATCTAGCACCTACGATAATAACTTACGTTTGTCTAAAGCTAACATTTTTCTTAAGGCGGGTCGAATCAGATGAGGGGTCAATTGTAGTACTAAAACAGTTTAATTAGAATAAAATAGATACTATTAGAAAAGACCCTTACGTATCAGTACTGTCGCTACCTACTCTTTCTAAATTCATTTATTCTTTATAAACAACGCGACTACTGTCAACAATGTCAATATTTTATTCAATCGTAAGTAATCTCAGTAATCTAACGTATAATTCACTTTGAAATACTCCCTTAGTAACTTAAAACAATGTAGTGACTTGATTATGACTTTGACATTTCTAAATAGTAAATACGCTTTTAGACAATCTCTACATTTCTTTCGTAAAAAAACACATTGTACAACCGAAAAATTAATAATGAATTGTTTATGTTTTTCTATTTCTATGGCATAATATTTCGACAAACCATTCGATTGCTATAAAATTATTTTATTCTTGATATATCGAAACTATACAGCATATCTAAAAAAGGACGAAATACCATTAAGGAACAAATATCTGAAACTTTGGAGTAAAAAACGGATCAGTGGTCCAGTGGTAAGAGGGCCAGCATTTGAATTTGGCAACTCAGGTGTCATGCGTTCCAAACCCGCGTCCGATGAGTACAGTGACGGTACTTTTCGGGCGGTTCAGTATGTTTCTGTGTCACCATTCGTCGTTGGGAAAATAATTAACGACGCTTCACCCTTTACGACGAGGGGGTGTAGTAACAAGGCAACACTTTACACATACTTTCCTACATCTTCAGGCTCTTGCAGTTATGACAAGCTAAAATAGCTTATAACCTCGTTAAACCACTCACCACCGACAAAAAAAAACAGATTCTTTTGATAGAGAGTGAAGTTCGTCTATTGTCTTAGTAAAAAACCCAACGATTCGTAAGATTTAGCGTAAATTTTAGAAAGTTAAACACAGTGCCACGTAAGTCTTATGATCTACTATTGGTAGATGTTATTTGATATTTATTTAGCGAGAAATGATAGATTTAAACTTCAGATTTAAACTCCGGATATTTCTAATGCCACAAGAAAAGTAATAAACACAAATCGGTGTTTATCGTGACCATAAAACCATATAACCTGCAAAGCATAGTTTCGGTCTAGAAGATAAAGTTAGAAAAGTCACCAAATTACGATAAAGTAAAAGGTATATCAGAATTTATCCGGCGCCTCCGCCACATACATATATCACGTAGTTTTGTGATTAAAAGATTTTCAGGTGCTCTACTTTTAATATTGACGTGGATTGTAACCGCAATTTACGCATTATCAAAATATGGACACAATGGATTTCAAGTTCAAAGAAAATATTTCAACATCCCCTAAAATTCTAAAGAGAACAAAACTAACAACGTTAACATTATTACCAAAACTGTCACGGGAGTAACGCGGAGTAGTATCTAGGGTAGCTGATTCTTCATATGTTTATTGACGGAATACTACTACTATAACCGATTAAATCAAATACTTATCAAACGAATCATAATCTATAAAGCGGAGGGTACATTTTTTTATACCTTACTTATTTTGAAAAAAAAGTATTTAACTTTTCTTTTTTAATAAAACTGCTTAGAATTGACTTTATCTACTGATTTAGTGTGTATAAAATGTTTAATAAATATAGCCCAGTACACTGCCAACTTTGTATACCATGTGCAAAAGACAATATATACAATTCTTTTCGTAGCACGGAACTACCACTTTTTAGTGGTGTCTCGATAAGAACTTTATTTCATTTTCAGACTTTTATATACAGAAGAAAAGTAGTTTATTAACAGGAACATCTTGTTCTTTTAGAGAATTAGTTTCTTAATGAATTTCTGTTTACTTTTAATCTAATCTTAATGTTTCAAAAAATAAAATTAATTAAAGTGTTTAGACATCGTTTATTATTTCGGTTAATTACACGCTGAACGTTGAAATTAATCGAAATAACAGGCGATTCAAAATATTCGGTCCAACACTTCAATTTACGTTCTATATACATAATTCAGTTTGTTAATTAACCTAGATAAAAGAATTTTTTCAACAAAAAACCAATTTCAACAGTATTGACAGAACGAACAACAACGTAAAGTTTGAATAATTTCGATACATTTAAAACATTTTCCGAAAAAACTTGGATATAAGTATAGAGTAAGAAGGTATAATAGCACATATAGACAGGTAAAAACATTTTTGGAATACAATTAAAATTTTATTATAGAAGTATAATTTCTGATTAAATAAAGGCATCACTGGTTTATTTCTGGTAACGCAATAACCTTATTTATTACTCAGTTGGACGTTCATTGCTTTTAATAACAACCCTGATTCTACTGAGTATGGAATTTACCACATTTTGTTAATATTCTGCTGAAATGTTCTCAATCTATACTTTTTGGATCGCTAGTACTACTGATGTTTTGTTTTTTGGTTTGTTTCTGACAATCTGGGCTTACATCTTGGCAATTTCCAGTCTAGGGCAAGAAACTTGTGCCTCTCTTTGATCTACATTTAAAAAATTGAGCGTTAGTGGTATAAAGTGCTAGTTGAGCACATACCAATTACTATTTGACAAAGCAACAACTGTATTTACAATCTTAGTCCAGTGACGGTGCAGAATTATTCTGTAAGATGTAATTGTCCACGGTTCCAAAGTAATTTTGCATCACGAGCATTAAATAATAGTTTCAAGTTTCTGTGTAGTTCTAAGCATTCACGGATTTATCTGGAGACAAGATTATCCATTCCTTTGCCGGAGAAGCACTCTTAAAATATTACATATACTAAAACTTGACAGTTTTTACGACTATCATTTAAAGTTTCTCTCCTCTACGACGACGAACAAACTGGATACTATCTGCTTCCTGTAAATTAGATGCTCACTCCTCAGTGAGAATTACGTACCACCATCTAGCAGTCCAGTTTTGATCTTCACGAGCTTATTGAAGACGTCCGTGTGTCATTTTTTTGGTCAACATGGGTTTTTACATGGCCGCCACGGATGCAATTCCATTAATCTTAAATGGCTTTTTGCAGCTGAAAGGCTTATAGTTGTTCCTGTAGCTTACTTTAGGTCTCTGGCTAACTGTGTGGTAAACTTGAGATACGATGTTTTAAACATAACCGTTGTAAAATCTTATCATCGCGTTCGGTTGCTTTCTTCCGTCACGATACTGCGAGTACCATTACATTTGTTAGTAACCTATTAATTGTGGGAGGAGTACACTTAGCGCCCCAACAAATTGCACGTTAAAAAGTAAAATTCCTATATCATCTTACTAAGTAAGCATCAGGAAAATACTGTCACACTTACCAGATTTTCTAGTCTTGATTACCTTGCTCAGTGACTTAGTATCCCTAATCGGATTGCTTTCGAGTAATCCATCAATGTACTATTTTCTCAATTCGTTCATATTCCGATATATATCGATAAATATTGTTTCCTATCTTTCATAGACGATATTCTCTAATTACTCGAAAGCTAACCTATTTGAATAATCCTTCAATTTTGCGAGACGCACTTCAAAAATCTATAATTCAGCAAACTGGTTCACGGCGTTAATACGTGAACAATTAAAAATTCCACACTCCTGGAACGGTGCAAAATAATTAAATGTCAATGTCAACACCACTTCAAATTTGAATTACGTTGACATTACTTTGACGCTATTGATGCAATTAGATATCGTAATTTTCATGCGGATATGACAAAACACAGTTGTTAGAAAAAAAATAATAGGAATAAAAGGATACAGCTGTGACAAAACTTGTAAACTTCTGTTAACCATCTACTACTTGAATATCTGGAAAAGTGTTTCAGTAATTGAAAAAATTACTTCAATACTTGAAACAGGGGTTAAACATTTGAGAAGGTACTTATTAATAGCTACTACAAAGTTTGCTAAGTTATAACATAAACATGGAAAACAATAGAATTTGTTTAGAACAGCTGGTGTTCTTAGAAATAATAATAAATATTAAAATATTAGTAAATACCCTACTGGAAAAAGTATTTTGTGTAGAAAACATTGTCTCTGTGCCTTATAACGTTATTTTCAAATATACAGGGTAGCGTAAAGAGGACGCATTTTGAGTTGAGCAGTATAAGTGGTGGGAGTGGAATGCAGGGATGGAGGCCTCTTGTTTTCTAGGTTAAGGCGGCCAGTTTCTGTATCAATGGCGCAGTGAACTCTGCAGCATTGCGTTTTCGCTATTGAACATTTTTTCAAAAGTAATGAATCTATTATCGCAGTTCAACGGCTCTTCCTTATACAGTTTAATGTTCCGCGAAATGGTTCGATACCTGATCGCAACATAATAATTCGTTGGGTCAACTCATTTCGCACAACTGAATTAGTCATGAAGCAGAGGCCGTCTGGTCATCCGCGCACAGTGCGAATTCCAAAATATGTATCTTGAAGAATAAGTTCCATTTTCATCCTTACGAAATTATGATCGCGCACAAGGTTCACGAATGTGATCATGATCAACAGACTGTTTTGTAAAAGAATGCTTCATGTTTTTGCTACTGATGACATTTTATTGATGATGAGCACTTTCATTTAGCCGGTTATGCAAACAAATAAAACTGCCGCTATTGTGCAGCAGACAACCCAGAAGAATTGCATCAAAGTGCACAGTGATCGTGTGGTGCGAAGTTTCTAAAGTGGGAATCTTGGGCCTTATTTTTTTTGAAGAAGGCTCTGTTAGTGTAACATTTAAATTTGAACGTTATGTTACAAAGTTGTTTGCGTCCATAACTTGACACTTTAAGGATCAACATGTGGTTCCAACAAGATGGAGCCGCCACAGCCCACACGACTAATGATTCCATGGCAGTTGCTCGAGATATGTTTCCACAACACGCGACCTCACGTTTCGGCGATGTTCACTGGCCTACATGTTCGCCAGATTTGTTAGTTTGCGTCTTCTTCTTATGGGGTTACTTAAAAAGTAAAGTTTACTGTAACAAACCTCGTACACTCAAATGATTTGAAAGTTGCAATAAAAAAAGAAATTGCTTCTGCTTCAAATGACTCTTTGACGAAAGTAATGAAGAACTTCGAAGAAAGTTCAATACAATAAATGGTATGCATTTAAAAACTATTTCAATACAATTCCAATGCTTCGAAGAAAATAATTCTAAAACCTAGAAATCTTAGAAAATGTTGTTTTTGTCTTAGTCCCTTGAAATGAAATGAATAACGGCTCTATACCATATAATTCCACAAATTATTTACGTTTTTAGCACAATTACCTTTATTTAAATTGCGTGGATATTAAAATAAGCACCTGCACGATGATGTAGACTAATTAAAGTTTTCGAAGTGTGCAAGTCGTTACTCTCTGAAAGTTTCCCAACATCTAAAGAGAACGCCTAAACGTATCTCGCTATACAATATTTAGGAGGTACGTTACGTGCAATGCTCCCCTAACATATAATTCATAACTGCGCGGTTCTGCCAGGTGCTTGCTCTGTCTATACTTAAGATCATCCCAAAGTGCCTCGTCGTAAGCTTGATGCAAGAGAATTAAAAGTACTTATAAAGGAAATAACTTTCAACGTTAGCTGCAGGCTTTCCATGTCAATAGTCTTTAAAATTAATAGCAATAAATGAACAGCAAGGATTTTCGTAAGTATAAATACAAAGAACACACAAAATTATAAAAGTGAGTATTGTGAAAATTTGAATATATTCCAAACTCATCGTTTATACATCACTTCAAATAAAAGAAATATCCTTTAGGAAAAACGATATAAGATCTATACTTAACTGGTTTATAAACTAAGAGGTTGATAGGCAAAGTTACAAACTAGGTCATTGTTTGAATTAAAAACAAGCTTTCGATTAAGACAACGAAAAACTCTGGTAAATGTGTAAACTATCGGGATAGTTTATAAACTAAAATGAATTGTACAGATAGAGCTCGGCTAGTAACAAGATAATAAAAGTTTAATATCAATACATCTTAGCAAAACAGATATAAATTGAAATCACTATAAAAAAACTTCAATCTGTGATGCTATTTGCAAAGTGAAGAAAAAACACAAATACAAGGAATGGCGAAAACGCTGCTGGCTAATTAACTTTTAGCGTTAATTAATGATTACAGAAATTGCATATTTAGGCATTTCTATGCATATTTTTAAAATAAAATACTTACCAAGAATGTTAACAGATTAAAATAAAGAAACAAAAAAAACAATAACCTCACAACACTTGCAGCGCTTCCACTTGGAGGGAGATGAGTTTTTGTATACAATTACGACCAGAGACGAAACACACTCACCGAGGACAAAAATGTTCAAAACTGTGCGATCGACAGGGAAAGTTATGGCGACAATGTTCTGGGAGACAGAAAGTATGATTATGATTGATATTTTGGAGCAGGGATGCACAGTGAATTCTGACCAATACGTTGCAACCCTCAAAAAGCTTAAAGCTCGTCTTCGGCGAGTTCGCCCATCAAAAACTATGGCGGATGTTCCTTTTTGCATAACAGTGCAAGAGCACAAACTAGTCCTCACATTACTGAACATATTGGAAAATTGGATGGGAAGTCTTGTCACATCCCCCATACAGCCCTGACCTAGCACCACCAGATTTCCATCTCTTCGGCCCACTAAAAGAACCGCATCGTAGGATCCACTTTGAGAATACCGTAAACATTCTCAATTCATGAATTAATTAATTTAGACATTGATAAAAGCAAGGAAATTGGAACTCATCGTATGTGAAATAATTAATAAATTTATGTATGTTGGCGCAATAAACTCGAAGTGAGATCATTAGCGCTTCTCTTATTTAGTTTTAAATAATATAGGTGAATGTTACGTGTAATCAAGGTACTATATCAATAAAGATGCTAAAGCAAAATGCATAAATCTGCTATGAATGGTATGCCAGTAAATATAAGCACCACAAAAACAATTACAATGGTCATGCCCTTCATCTGCATCAAATTTAGTGTATTTCGATGCCTATATATGTATATTATTAATTTTATAAGCATCTAACAAGAACTAACGGAAAACCGAAAAAGTCTCGAGATTCAAATACCGATAGCATCCCTCGAAACCGTTTTTTAAAAGAGACGGAAATCGGTATTTTGCCTATTCCTATAAAGTCTACAAACCACCCAAGTATTATTGAATGCTTAACTTTCCAGTTGGGTACGTTCTTTGTGAATTTCATAAATCCTGGCACGGGTAACAAAGGAATTTATAAACAACCAGATAAAGGTATGAATTATTTTTAAAAAATGAATGGCAACGTTACCAACTTAACAACACTCATGTTATGAATTATCGTTTTACAAGAAGAAAAAGGAATTTTATTAACAAGAAATAGATCTGCCCGAAGATAGTTTATTATGGTCGTAACGATTGTCGGGTTCTGCTATGTCACTAGGTTTTTTGTCCCTTACGTTCCAGAAACAACTTCGGTTCGCATTTTCAAAGGTGCCTTTGAACAAATTCTATAAGTGGTTTGCACATTGCGTTTTACACCAATAATTTATTCGATAGACTCATTGAACAATTAATTAATTTAGTACCGCCTTGATTAAATCTTTAAGACACTTTGCTGATACCTGAATATGTATTACATAATCACTAAGCAAATAAAACCTTTGATTATTACATGCACTACGTATCCTTAAATAATCCTATACAACAAAAATGAATGAAAGATATTATGCTTCGTTCTAGGTCCCAGTAAAATTACAAGCATCTCCGATAAACTGAAGAACTTGATCAAGTGGTTTTCAAAGCTTTACCATTTGAGGCAACTGGGTTTCAATCAAGGCATGCAACCAATAGTCGCCCACGAAGGCTGGTGACGTCAAGGAATGGGCTGGCTTTTTATTATTTTTCTTACGCTGGCCCTTATTGCACTAATAGGTAAGTAACCAAAATATATTGATATATTGTTCTTATAATGATGTAGCCTAAACTATTCTTCTTTTTATGAAGAAATTAATGCAACGGTACGTCGTTGAATGAAAGCAATTGAATCAATACACAATAATATAATTCGAACATAGATTTCTAATACCTTTTAAATATGCATTAAATATGTTATCTTGCAATCATCTAATTCCCGGAATCCTTAGTTAATAACAACTCCTTAACACTATCTATTTTTTGCATATGTTTATTATAAAAATATATCCAGAAATCTTACCATATTGCAAAGAAGAGCGAGCTAAAGGAATTGATTTTTTAGTAGAAAGCATAATATGAAAAGTAACACAAAATCGAAATAAATACGAAAGTTCAAGCATACAGAGTATACGATGAAGTTAATTGACTTGAATTAGGAAGAAGATAAGATAAATCAAGTTAATGTAATAAAACTGAAATAAATTGAAGATACAACGAAACTGAAAGAAATGGTGAGGCACAAAAACCAGAAAGCATAATCAAATAAGAAAGTATGAAGAGTAAATGTGTATGTATAAAGAAAGAAGGTATAATTCGAAATGACAAAGAGACTGCAATGCAGAAATTATTACGAAAAGAAAAGGTTCCCTTCTTTATATGACTCCTGGAGTAGACATAACTTTCTAAATTGCAGATCAATTGAGAGCCTTTGTTACTAAAGAACTATTTATCTGATTTAGTCGAACCTGCACCTCCGATAATAAATGATGTTATTAAGAATCTATATATTTATGTTAAAACAAAGAAGACAAGCAATAAAGAAAGATGGCGGTTCCATTCTCGTATGAAGTTGTTTTTCATTAGGTGGAACAGGGGACCTTGCGAAAATTGATAAAATAATGTGGAAGGAGAATTACCGCGAGATACTAGAAGAAAGTGCTCTATCACCATCCGAATTGCGCTTAATAGGCGACAATTTTGAGTTGCATGATAACGATCCGAAGCACACGTCGTTATGTAAAAACTACCTCGCTGTTGCAGAGAATGAAAGAATATTAAAAGTAATGACTTGGCCTCCCCAGAGTCCGGATCTTAATCCGATAGAGCTTCTGTAGCACGAACTGGACAGACGAATAAGAATATTGTAGAGAGAGTCGAAGAATATTCCTCAAGATACACTGAGTAAATTGGTAGAAAGAATGTCACAAATTGTGTGAGCAGTTATTAATTTCTAAAGAGGTGGATTTTTCAATGAGAAGAAAGTATAACTTACTTCATTTTTGTAATATTTATTATTACTTTTTCTTTTGTGTACACATTTGCAATAAGTCATAGATGAATACATATTTTTCTTATAATTGTTTTGTTTAAAGTTTTGAAACAAACGCGAAATTTTACATGAAATAAGAAGTGTCCGTACTATTATGAGCGATAGTGTATATACAAACAAAGTTCCAATTGAAACGGACGTGAACGTGTTTGGGAAAGTTGAGTATTTGTTTTTATTGTCGAGATATCCTTCCTACTTAATAAATGCAGTGTGTAATTAATTTCAGACTATAGAAAGCACGTTCTTATTTTAGATTGTACGTAGTAAAATTATATTAAGCTCTCATAAAAAGTACCAATAAATCGATTATATCCAGCAAAGACAAAGCAAAACACTGTGTAAGTAATTTGTCTTGCTGAAAATAATCTATCAAAACGCTTCTGGTTAATTAGGCAAACAGACGGCCTCCCTTTACACTAATGATATGCCTATCAGTCAAAAGGCACTCGATTTCAATTTTCAGGAATAAATGAGCTGTCTTCGTTAAGTTCTATAAAGCACGTTAACTTTCCAAATCTGTGTTAGAGCGTTCGATCATTTAAAATCAATATTTCATTACGACACACTTTCACGCTGAACCATAGAAAAAAGGTAGATAAAAGGCTATAACGATAGCTAAGGTTTTGAATTCACTCAACACCTCATTATATACGCTTAAAAACACATTTAAATTTAGAAAGGTTATATCTAGAATATTCTCATTTTATTTATCTTATCTGAATTTTTAAGATACACATTTGAAGAAATTCATTGTAAAAATGCTTCTTTTTTCGCTACTGATCTCATAAAACCCTCTGCTGAAATTCCGTCGACATCCACAACATAATAATAAAGTAAATTTGCTTTAATAAAATTACTGAAATTATTTAAACCTCTATTTAACATACCGAAATCGGGTTTATTCGAATTGTTCTTAAAATGACAAAATTATTGGTATACAATCTATGTACTCCAATGCATGAAGACTTCAC
The DNA here is from genome assembly GCA_023509865.1 of Trypoxylus dichotomus. Lineage (NCBI taxonomy): Eukaryota > Metazoa > Arthropoda > Insecta > Coleoptera > Scarabaeidae > Trypoxylus > Trypoxylus dichotomus. Next base: position 29,289,823 of record CM042080.1, on the reverse strand, counting down.
ATATAATTTATTATCTAATTTCTGCTTTCTTTATTTTATGAATTCTTTACTCCTCAACAATAATCCTATGCCGCCCATTACTTTCACATAGAAACATCCAAAACCGACATTGCAATTATGACTGTACCAACAAACAACTGGAATAACTGCTTCTAGAATTGGTTCGAGCCCATGCAAAAGTGCAGTAACCTTCGTGGAGATTACTTCAAAAAACAATAGTCTTTAAAAGCTATCTACTGTTTTATTCCAGCTCTGTACACAAAACTTAAAACGCAACCCTCGCATATGTTAACATGTAGATGCTAACATAGATTAATGGTGCTTGTCTATAAATATATTTTTGCAAGTTCCACGCATGTTGACGTTGAATATTAATCTTATTATTGAAATGAATACGTAGGCTTCCAGGGCCAGCGTTAGTAATAAACAAACTACTTCCGGACAGGGTTCAATTCCGGAAGTAGTTCGTTTATTAATCTTATTGTTTTTTTTTGTATTATGAGAACTCTTTGACAGTCTTGACATCTACCCCACATTATATCTAAATTTTTGAAACTAGATTTCAATTTTAAGATGTAAAGATAATCGGCATTCAACTTTTGGTAAATTGAATAAATAAGCGCAAACACCGACAACTTATCGTCAGCAACGATACTAAAAGATCTCGCGAACGCAGCTGTTCCACCGTCAGAGATCTCAAACGGGGCTTTATGTGAAATCTTACCCCTTACTGCTTTATTCTAATTAGATATCTCTGTTTTTCACATTTCTCCACCTGATAACGTAACTTGGCAAATCCATACAACAATACAATTAGACCCAGCATGGATACACGACCAATTAATTAGGTTGTCCTTGACCTGTTGTTGACATCTTGTTGAGCGTTTTGCTAAAAAAATATGCAAAGCTGTTGGATGTATTACTTTTTAGTTATGGTAATTAAATCTCAGTACTTTAGTATTAAGCAATTGGACATTAAATGGAAGAAACATGGATTTGAAAATATTTAATTTACATGTAAGCTTCGATAATGTAAACTACGGGCAAAATGTATTGGATGCTATTTTACATATTTATTGCACTTGCTCATATTAATATTAAAATATACACTGCTTTGAAGTAAATACGTATCAAAAATTACCACCGAGTACTGTCACTTCATTCTAAACACTGCTCCTAATATACACTCCGCCAAAAGAGTATCGCATAGATTGAGAAAAGACGTTTATAGACTGAGATAAACTAGGATGTGAATAACTTCTCTTTTGTTATTATAGAAACACTTTAGAAAAGTGCATGCACACATACTTTATTTAGTTGTCTATTGAAAGTGTTCCTATACGAACAAATTTTAAAGCACTCTGTTAAAGTACTTTACTAACGATATTATAACTAAAATGCGTAATTTAATTCTAGAATAAGGGGCTGAAATAGTTGCTTTAATCGACGGGCGATCTCAAACATACATACGTGGTTAATTTGATGAATGTTAATCTGTCAAGTGTTTCTAACGCACTAGCCAGATACGGAGAAACAAGAAGTTACTTATGAAGACCGGTACCAGGTCGTCCAAGTTGTACTACTTCCCAAGATGGCAGGATTTCAAAACTACAAGGATTATTACACAATTACAGATCGACTTGGCTAGAGTCAAAAATACTCGAATTAGCACCCAAACCAAAAGGTTGAGTCATAGTGGAATAAGAGCCAGAATAGTTCCTCATCTTACTAGGAATCACTCAGTGGCCTGCTTAAGATTTGCTAGCGAACATGTCAATTAGGAAATGACTAACTTGATCAACATGCTCTTCACAGATGAGTCTTTACCCCTCAGATAGACGTATACCGATGTACAGACGAGACGGGGAGGGCTATTCCCAGCGCAATATCAGATCTACGCCTGATTTTGGTGGTGGCTCTATCATGGTTTGAGGAAGGATCTCCTTAACAGGCTGTACAGAGTTAATATTAGTAAACAGACGTACAATGACTGCCCACGGGTATATAACAGGCATTTTACAACATAATGTACCATACGCACCAGTAATAGACAACGAATTCTTGTTAATACATGATGATACACGACCCCATATAGCCATAATCATCCGAGAATACCTTGATGAAGTTGGCATTCCAGCTTTAAATTGGTCTGCTGTGAGTCGACATGAATTCTATTGATAATGTGTGGGACTATCTTCATAGAATGGTATAGGGCCAACATGTTACCCCAGTAAAGCTACAAGGATTAGACGATGCCTTCCGTGAAGACTTGGAGAATTTAGACCTGGCTCATATAGGAGGTTAATTGAATCCATGCGAAATCGAATGCGAGCGGTCATACGAACATGGGATGGCAATATCGAGTATTAAGCTATTATGCTGTATGCTTTTCTTTCCAAAAATATAATTTCTTTTATCATATCTGCTTAATAAAAATTTCATATCTGGGTTTTTGTTTTCTATTTTCCTCGTCTGAATTTACTCTCACTAGCGAATACTTTACGAACCCTGAGAGAAATTTCCCTACAATATATATATTCTCAACAATAACGATAATGCCAATATGATTTTCTTTTTGTGCAAAATTGATTAAAAGAAGATTTGTTCGTCATTAGGTACCATAATGACACAATCTCTCAATTACATTCAATCTTAATTCTAGAAACACAAATTGTTTGTTATTCATGCGCGCTTAATACTACTTTATTCACATTTTCTTACCCCTGTTTGTTTCTGATTTGTTAATTTGTCTTATTTGTTTATTTCCTTGAACCCTATTTTCCATGAACCGAATTTTGATTTTTTAAAACCCTATGTACTGTGAGTGGCGCGAGGCCTCATCTACGTTGCCCGCTGTTTTTTAAAATGGTTAAATGATAAGATCAACTAAAATTTATTTGAGAGCTACATATTAGGTATCATTTCGATTTACAACCTCTTTGTCGTAGTTACAGGATTTCCTTCACCACAGGGAAGCGCGCACGGTCCATCCAGTCCGTCTTTGAGTACCCCCGCTCCCGGTATAATAATGTCTGCAGGCGGTGGAGTCGGCGTCATTAGAAGAAACTGGGCGGCGGGCTGGCGCGAATGGCGTCGCGCTGATCCGACTTTAATAAATAGCTTATGGAGAAGTAAAATGGGCAACGGCATTCGAAAGCAACTAGGTCAGTTGGTAATTTCAATTTTATCGAAATCGTTAGTATTATAATATACACGAAAAACCAAAGCATTTGCTATTGTCACTTCTTTAAAAATTTTAATGTTTTGCATGTTAGTTTTTCATGGAGCAGATTTTATTTACTTTTAAGAACTTTTCCATGTATTTTATAATTTTCCTATTAGAAATAGCAGTAGTCCATATTAATGCCAAACTTTCGTGCACGCGTCGTAAGCGGAACACAATTTGACTGATACTCTCTGTTTTGCCGATAATAATGACAGTAAAACCCTAGATTTAAAATTCTCTGTAAAAAGCGTTCAAATAAATTTTACTACTAGTTGTCTATTCCAATAAAAGCTTTTGTCGTAGCTTGACCTATTTTCAGTTGTATTAGTTATAACTTTGACTGAGTATTTATCATGCCATTCAAATAGCTTATACCAAACAAAATTCATATTAAGAATTTCAGTAACAAGCTAACACATAATTATAATTTAATTTTTAAATAAACTTGAGATCAAATTTATTTGAACGCATACTACAAACGATTCTTTTTTCAAAATAGTTTAAGTATTGTATCTTGAATGCATGACGTATCCATTGTCATCCTTTTACATATACTGAATACATCTTAGCCCTACAAATTATAATACCTTAAGGGATTAAGTTATAAAGGTATCTTCTTCCTACTTTCGGATGCGCATGATCGATGCGTTAAAAATAAGAAAATAATGAGACAATAGTAAGAAAATATTAGATAGATAAGGTTACACGTAGTTTCTTAGAATGGCAGCTTGATACAAGAGCCAGCAACAAATAGGAAACTATAGTGATGAGGAAAATCCTGATAAAATCCCCAATTAAAAATTGTCTTTTAAGTTAGCAGCATCATAGCTATGTTACCACATTCCTGACTAATAGTAACGTTTACCCAACTCATTTCCAAGTATAGGTATGATGGCTATCAAACATGGAAGTAGAGGTTATGTAGAATATCTTTTAGTTTTTAGATATAAACAGTTACTATGATATATAAGAAACATTCATGCTAATAAATATGCAGAAAGAAACAACACAAAGAGAGAAAGAGTATGTGCACCAATACATCTCAAACATAGGGATTACAAATAAATTAATTATTGAACTTAAACTTCTTTATCTAAAAAGAATAAATACGTGTGCCATCTCTCATTTGCATAATATTTTGCAAATAACTGCGGATGTTTAAGAAAAATAGCGCTAATGTTGAAAGGTCCCCCCTCAGGGCATGAAGTTACTAATATTTATTGTAGCCAGGTTTTCTTTATTTTATATATTTTTTTTCATCTTTGTTTACAAGGAAAAAATTAGTCATGCACAAAATAAGTACTTGTAGTGGTGTAAGAGACCATTTTCCTCCGTGTAAAGCTGTTACTTTGTTTCGGAGAGAAGTTGACACATACTGGGTCAAAACAAACACATCCAAAGGTCTCTATCACAGAAATATTCTTTCTTGTAACACATAAAGTACGACTCAAGCTTGACCATGATACAACAAAATAATCTAATAGTACATTGATTGATAAAGCTTTTAAAAAATGGGAAATATAAGAAAATAAGGATTGCACGTAACGTACTACGTATGTCTCAAAACATATCACTAATTATAATTCCCATTTAAAAATACATCTAATAACTAACTAACTTACTAATGATATGTGAACTGTTTTGCAAAAAAAGTGCTCATAATATGTGTACATTTGCACGCAACTTTGTTCAATTCCATCTTAGAACTAAAAAGTAGATAGGACGATAAATAGTTTTGATTTAAGGAATGTATTTGTCATTTAAATTGCGTGAGTTTTTACATTCGTTTGAATATATTATAAATACCAAGTTTTTCTCTAGTACCTAACACCACGCACATCCCAAAATACCGAGGCCATAACCTTTCCAGCCGACTGTTGTGCTTTCGGGCGCTTTGGACGAGGTTCACCAGTTGCTGTCCGCTCAGATGACGATCGTTTTGATTCCGGAATGAAGTGATGGATCCATGTTTCATCCATTATCACATTACGACGCAAAAATTCCGGTTTGTTACGTTTAAACATGGCCAAACGCTGCTCAGAATCATCAACACGTTCTTGTTTTTGGTCAACAGTGAGCAAACGCGGTACCCATTTTGAACAGAGCTGTCTCATAGTCAAATGCTCATGCAATATAAAGCCAATACGTTCTTTTGATATCTTTACGATGTCAGCTAACTCACGCAACTTCACTTTTCGATCATTCAAAACGATTTTGTGGATTTTTTTTATGTTTCCTGGTGTTACCGCCTTATTTGGACGTCCACTGCGTTCTGCATCATCGGTGTCTCTACGACCACGTTTGAAGTCAGCAAACCAACGTTTTATTGTTGTTTCTGATGGAGCGGAGTCCCCATAACACTTTTCAAGCCATTGCTTCGTTTGAACGGTATTTTTTCCCATCAAGAAGCAGTGTAAAATTAAAACACGAAATTGTTTTTGATCCATTGTTTTGAAAATAATAAAAGTAGCGTGACTCTTAGCACAATAACTCACAAACTAATGAATAGAATATCATGAAATTTTAACAGCTGTCTTTTGAAGGTTAGTACTAACTGAGAGAAAGGTGACTGCAATAAAACTAGCGTCATCTATGTGTTAGGCCCGGGACTTTTCAGCCCATGTATTATGATATTTTGAAAGGTGAGTGTGGCGAGATTATTAAACGACGTAAATACAAGAAACACTTTCGTCCTTCCAACTGTACTTAGGAAGCTCTGTATTTATTGCTTACAATATCATAACTTAATAATTGTTCATTTTTTTATTCTACGACGCTCTTCTTCTCTCGCCAAACATTACAACATCAATAACTTCTTATAATTCAAACAATGCTCACAAACATTATGGAAAGTGGCAACAATAGTTTTTGTAAAAGGAATTCGAAACAAAACAAACCAATAATTTGATTTCCTTAGAAGTTCTCTCCATGACCAGAGACAATAGAGAACGCAAAAATGTGTAACCGAATTCTACACTAAGATTTCGCATTAAATATTACGGCTGTAATATCCTTTTGTGTACGAAAATTAGATTCACAAATTGAACATAAACTTTCCCACATTCTAAACCCGAGCACATAATCGAGTTCCAATTAAGAGTATTCCTTCGAACAAAGCGGGGTAATTATATAGTGTGGGGTTTTTGTTTGTCTTGGTAACAAGCAACCCTATCAAGACCTTGAGATCTAATTGAATTGTAGGTCCTCGTTCAGCAGTAATGCGCGTTGACTGCCCTTAATTTTCAACCTAAAATCATCATTCAAGTTCGATACTATGACACGGTTATAAAAAAAATAATAATAGTAGACGCAATTAGACACACTTAACAACGTCACGCGAGAAAATCAATAACACTTGATATTTTAACGACAACTGGCAACTTTGAAAATGCTTAAATTTTTAAATCAAGTAAGTATGCACCTTTGAATTCTTAATAGTTGATCTTAAAACATACGAAAAAAATTACTTGTTCAATAAATTTTAATCAATATTCAAACAATTGCTTTGTTTTATTAAACTCTTTATTAAACTGAAGTATTATAACACAATCAATATGAATTAGATTCACTGAATTACTTTTTCAAAGCATATACTATAGGAAGGATTGATCTTACACCATCTAAAACTAAACTTACGTTTACCTAGTAAACTGTTGATGTAAAAGTAACCCACGTATACAAAGAGAAACTTTGCCCCATTAAGAATAGGTCAGTACTTTCTTTATCAATTTTTTATTGGAATGAGGTTACAATAACGGGCATACTGTTACAAGTACTAGGAACAGCAACCTCCAACATGTACATACGTCCAACATGATTACCAGTAAATCAAGCCGTGCAGTCACAATCCTTAACAACTGAAAGAACACCTGCGATAAACTGTGAAGTAATCCGAAAATAGTTCTTCTTCCCTAGCATCATCGCTATGCCCGGTTTCCATCAGTGCGATAACGTCGCTCTCGTTGGCGGTAACAACGTTAAAAAAGTCAGAGGCGTTTGCGTGAAGACTACAGACATTTTGATATGTGTACAGTAGTGGGTCGTAATTGGCTGTCTAAACGGACTACCTCGGGAATTCCGTTAATTTTTACGCCCTCACCTTTCCTCGCATATAGTTGAGCATCCTCATCTTAGATCGTTGTGTGGTCAGCAGCAAAATTTTTGCCCCGACCACATAACCCACCATAGTCTTTAAAATGTTCTACTTTTATCATTTTATTTTATCCGTTGACGTACGTATTACGATAGAATACAAATGTATGTACATCATTCATCCATTTAGCTCTTTCCAACATACTATTTTCGGTTCGTAACCCAGTCGTGCCCAATGAAGTGCGAAATATTAGTGAAAGAGTAGAAAAGAACTTTAAAAATTTGTTCTTTTTAATTGCCACCATCCAAGATTTACCCTGTTTTTTCTGACCCCAAACTTCTGTCTCTTTTGTAATTGGTTATAATCAAAATTTAAGTCTTCTGATGATCGGATATTTGCTTTTCGAATACTTTTAAGAAATAAATAATAGTATACCTTACAGTAACGCTTGATAATGTCAACAGAAAAACAAATATATATATTTTAGTTCGTTGGCAATGCTACCTTGATTAATTGAATCTTGCTTAAATTTTCTTCATTTATTTGTGCGAACAAACTCCATATTTCACTAAAATATATGAATATTTACTGAGTGTTTATTTGTTTATGGCGGCCACATATATACGGAGATAAATAAAGAAAGCATACAGAACAGCCCTATGGACTAAAAGTACAGTGGTATTAGAAGAAATCATTAACGAATGTTCATTTACTTTTATAAGATTTATGAGATTGCGACAATTACTCTCAATTTTATAAAATTGCGTAATTATTATGACAGATTTTTTGCACGTAAACATTATAGTTACGAAGATCGTCGCATATGACGTCAAGGTATTGGCTGATTTGCACGTGCGTTTTTTCTTATATTATTTCGACACCAAAAATAAATAGAATAGACGCAGAAAAGCTGTTGGGTAAAGGTGAATGTGACCTAGTGCAAATTGTTTCATTGGCGGCTCAGAGCTATTAGACAGATGAAAGTTGCGACAACATTGGAAGGGTATAAAGAAACTGAAGGTTATAAAAACAAACCAAAAAATGGTAGAAGTAACTATAAGCAATATTGCTTATTTAAAAAAATATGTTTGCGAGCATTTTCATTTTTGTTGTCGTAACTTTTTATGTTACTCAAAAATATAAACACTACAGTATAATTACAAAAAATGTATAATGAGAGATAGGAGGTGGTTTATTGATACTTAGGAAAGCAGGCCTCGTAAACAAAAGTAGTTCGCAGTTCTAGAAAATATAATAAAGTCGTTTTATGTAATTAAATAGAAAGCTGGAACCAAAACTACTGGAAATTATCATCTGCAAAGCTCCAATTTGAACGAAGTTCTGGACGAATTACACAAACAGTTACTTGCAACTAGAAGAGAGTTCCAAAGCATGCAACTTTTTAGTAAATTAATTAATAATTATTGACCGTCCATATCTGATCTCGAAAATTTGTTTTAACGTACCAGTAATTGCAACTTGACCTACTTGTCCACCGCCCAAAGTAACATATTGCGTTCGCTCCTGTATATGTGTAGAATGTGCCGGAAAGGTAATAGACTTAGACCGGGTAGTTTAAATTACCTTATGTTTGTCTAATCATGTTTTGTTACAATTTTTATACATTGCTCCTCAGTTACATATTAACTTTATGTCGTTTATTGATTGGAGTAACGTGTGCAACAATAAACGCATTTCTGTTCAAATCCAATTAATATCACTATAAGTATAGCCGAAATTTCCACATGCCTGAAAGAGTCTATGCCATTGCAAAGTCGTACCTCGTATAGCTATCCTACCACGTCTAGAAATATCATCTGGTCTTAGAAGTCGACGTTGAACTTCGATTACGAGCACCGTTTGAATGAACACTCTTAGAAACTCTATTAAAAGAGGTAGGCATGGTTAAATATTACAAACAGAAACTCTGTGAATCAACGCAGAATTTTTTTTTTGCTTTGCAACTGCCCTAATCCATGCCCATAATAAATGGTATAGCTCATAATACATAGGACATATGTCTTTTCAATAATTATATATAATTTTATGAAGGAACTTTGATTAATAACCACCACACTATCTAAACTGTTTAGTAAAACATCAGGAAAGAGTATGAAGGTGCAAATGTTATCTAAGACAAAATACTATTTCATTTAGAAACATACCACCAAAATTCTTTTAATAAGTGGTACTTTAATAATTACCATCGAAATGATTTTTCCAACTTCTTACGTTATAATTTTTACTACAAACAGCTGACATATTTCAAAAGTTTAACTTTATATTACTTTGAAATAAAGCTATCTTGAAGTTCTTGTGTGAAACCAACAATGCAAACAACTACAAAATGCTCATTCTCTTTTTCTTTTATAGGAAACGCCGAGGTGTATATTATGTTGGCGTTGTTGATAGGTCTGGTAACTGTCATTATAGGATGCTGGCTGTCAGATAACTGTTGGTCTCCGGAACCAGATCACGGAGTGACAGTCGCCTGACCCACCTCTAATCCCAGTCCTCCCCCGATAAGGGCATTGATGACGTCACCGAGCATCGTTAGCGCATCCTCTTCTAGTAGCCCTGAATCAAGTCCTGAAAGTGACTGGCCCCTCGTTGACATTTCAGAGAGAGATTCGATGAATCTCTGACAACACGCCCCAAATGAAAACAATAATGATGAAGACATTTTCGACAATGTCATTCACGTCTTCGAGACCAAAAAAGAAGGGTTAACTACAAAAATTCCATGCAACGATTTTTTGCATAATGGTAATATTATTAACAACCACTCTGACGATGCCACCGAAGACGATAGCAACTTCGTATGTGTGGGTAATTGTGATAAGGTTGTCCCTGATAGTGTAGTCATTGATATAGGTAACCAACTTGACTTACTGTAGTTTTTGTTATTTTATAAGTAAAAAGTAGTAAAATCTGAGACCAGGAATTGAACTAACGAATTATTGAAATGGAAAGGAAATTTTGTGATAAAAGATTAATATATAAAGAAATTCAAATTCCATGCCGCACTGCATATTGTTGATATTTTACACGTAATTAATTAGTTTGAGTTAATTCATTTAATGTTCTAGATGTATTGTTAAGCATTGCTACGAAAACTGCTGTGAACTTAATTTTGACATATAGAAAATATTTGTTGGATAAGAAACCTTATATAAATTAGCTTCTTAATTAAAAAAATTATATTGCAGTGTTATTAAGTTAAGATGTTTAATATGTGTACAAAAGTATGTGTAAAATTTGAAGATATGCAAACTTTTAGCCACGTACATACTTTATGCATTTGATTAGTGTAAATTAGGCTTGCGATTTGCAATATATTACAAAAATAATTGATGCTTAGAAAGGGAAAAGTACAATATAAAATACAAAGTTAAAAATATTATCAGCGTTTTGTCAAGCATTGAATAACTACTAGCTTCTAAAACCGAAACGCGCAGTATATTTACGGGTCATCCTAATGTAATTTGTCGAATATAAATTATGTTAGATTGGGAAGTATATGTGTAAGATACCAAAAAATGTACGTTAGTATTTCAAGTGATGCAGGGTAACCAGAGTATTTCAGTCTCAATTTATCTGTTACCTTCAAATAAGCTTCAGAAATCTTCGAGAAATTATTTGGCGAATACAAGACCTACTGTGTGAAGCAGATTTCCTATTCATTTCAAAGAGAATACCTACTTAAAATTATGATAGATAGTTAACTAATATGTCTAAGTCCTAAACAGATATATGTTGTAAATAATTTTACAAAAAAAGAGCATACACAAGTAAAAAGGAAGAATCAATTTTAGGAACACTTTTGCTCCTGCTTCCTTGAAATTTTGCTACAAATGTAGAAAACTATTGAATAGAATAAAGTAACAGAAGACTTACCTGTGTACTGCATATGTCAATTAATATCTAATAAGTGTTACGTGTAAAATATAGTTGCTTATTTAGGGAAAATATTCAATAGTTGCACGCAAATCAAAATGACTGTCAATATTAAATTGAGTAACTTCTTTCTTTCACTTTAACAGCAATTTTAAGCGGCGTGCAACTATGAATAAACAATATGACAAAAATATATGCCACAACTATACACCTGTTATACTTATAGTTAGTCTAGAAACATTTTTTGTAGTAACTTTATTGGTTATATTTCTTTGGTGAGATTAGTAAACCTGTCATATCACGCATGCCTTTTCTAAACCGTGCCTCTTGATCATTTTCGAAATTGTGCTTTTCTAGAATAGAAATTCATATGTGCCAAATTCATTTCATATTCATAACTAATTGCAGTATATAGTGTAGGTATTCTATATTGGTGTTCAAGAAACTCAAATGCCTCCATATTTGTCTGAAACCTAAGAAAGTAACAAAGTATGGTAATAAGACATATATAGACCTTATAAACTATAAAGTTTATTTCGGTATAAGCAACTTATGTAGTAATTGAACATTATTTGAAATATATATTCTGATGATAGATGGGATTTATATAAAAAATAATGATTAACTTCCAGTATAAGTAAATAAAAATAACTAATCCCGTCAATATAAAAGCACCGCATAGCTGACACTACTGAAGGGTAAATATGCATAAATACATGCTTATATACGCAACGTTCAATGATAATTATTGCAAGAATTCAACTAACACCTATATACTACTTACGTAATGGAACTTTATAACAGATTTCTTGAATCACCAATAAAGCAAACTCCTATAAGAAATATTATTATAAAATATCATGCCGCATTACTATTGTTTTGTCGATTTCTGCTACAAATATTTTTACCTATATCATCTACAATCTGTCATAAACCATTATTACATCGCTCTTCACACGTATATAAGGCTGTTGTAATATTCTCGTTAATATTTAAGACTGATATAATGTATAATATATAATTGTATGCGATAGTTAAAACAAATTACAGTGTATGTAATATAAAGGATGTAGTAATAATAAAAGCTAAATTCTAAACGTTTTAAAGAAATACACGATAGTAGTATATGATGATTGTTAAATGTGGCTGGGATACGTTAGAAAACTAAATCGAAGAACAGTGAACTCCAATGGCATGCTCATTTTACATTTTGTGCATTATAGTTGACGGAACACTTCCTTGCCTTTAAAAATTACAAATTTGTACAAAAGATATACATATATTTTATACAAGATAACGAACATCTTTTTAGTCATACCTACTTATCAAAAGTAGATAAATTCTCATATACTACCTAGTTCAACCAAACTTTATTAGAACCTACTACTACCAAACGTCTATTTAAAAATCATGCTTCACGTTTTTTAAACACGCACAATCTTAGTATAAAAACATTTACCAATTCCAATTATTTGTTTGTTAAATATAATACTTAATAGATGCAACAACACTTGGAAAATGTACGAAAATTGATAGCTTTTAAAAATCTTATACGTGATGAGCATATCCCGACTGAAATAAATAACCTACTTCGTATGTATGCACCAGGACTATCGACAAATAACTTTTTGTATTGTTACTGTGTTCGATTTTCGTATCATTATCGAAGTATATACAGTTCTCCATAACTGACGTATGGTTTCAATTATCGCCTCTATTAATATTTTGTGTCCAACTTTATGCATTTAAAACTCACCAGTTTTTAAATAAAGAATTATTAAAGCTTTTTGTGAATAATAATGGTACAGTTGTTACTTGTCTTTCAATCATAGAGTGTGTTAATAATAATAACAGCCATCTATCGTAAAATTATAAACATAAAATAAGCTTCCTTTTAGTATCATTTTTATAACAAAAGCAAAACATTTACAAATCTGTCAATTATATAAAATATCACATTTGACACAGCCATGAATATAATCTTTCTTATTGAGTAGGCACTAAAAATTATAATTTGTTAACCAAGGTGATAAGTAACCATAAAAAATCTCGCACTACATGACATTCCAGTTACATTACACCATCATCAAATAATACACAGATTGTTGCTTTGAGCTTCCATTAGAATTTCATTATTTAGTATACTACTCCAATGCAAATTTAATAAGAGATTTGCACTGAATTTCCTACGCAAGCTGAAAGTGCATTGTGTATAAACCTACGTATAATATCCAGTGTACATAGCAGAGAGCAGAATATTTTAAAGCGAGTCACCACAAGCAATATAAGTAAATTATAATCCTAGGCACAAGCTTATATTACTTACATAGTTTACTCAATATCCTCGTTCTGAAAAACATGTCCAATATTATATAAGGCCAAAAATCAATTAAAATTGTAACATGCGAAATATGACGATATAAAATTCTGGAAATTAAATATATACTACAAGCAACAATTGTAATAGTGGATTTTTCTAAAATATATTTCGATAATAAATGAGTTAAGAACAAATAAATGTACTATTTCGTACGTTTGATTTTTAATATGTGGAACAGTTTAAATTTTGTCCTTACTTTAGACTTTAGACAATTAAACAGCAGATTACAGGCATATTTGTTGTCTAAAGCCCTTTAACCAAGGAATAAGTGAGGAAATGCGTTATGTAATAAATATGAAATAATAAAGTAATGTATGCTTCAACAACGAAGTACAAATTCTCATTAACCCACTATTAACAATTTTAAGAATTTATTACTCCGTTCGATGTAAGTGTTGCTTCTTCGCTAGACAGAATAATTTCGTCAAAATAGCTATCCTTTTTTAATTGACCTTGAAACGAAAAACTGGAATCTAGACGTATTTCAAAATCTCAAACTTTTAGAGTATTTACAAATTTTCGCTTGTTTGGCTCGAATGTCTTTTTCCTCAATATTCTTCGGATCAATGCACGAATAATTATACTATTTCTCGAAAGTCTGTAATGGTTTTGATTACCTTCCGAAATAACCTAATTAATGTACTATTTTTTAATCCATCTCCTACAAAACTCAAAGTTCTAAATTTATGTAAAACTATTGTATGTGCTACATTTTTAATTCGTTAACAACCAGCACAATTTCAATTTTACCTTCTTTGATTAATTTTACAGAAATTTCAAATAACATCACACACCAAAAAATAAGCAAGGCCCATGAGCAATATTACTTAAATTGTTAGATATGACAAGCATTTCGATACATTGAACAATCAACAATCCATTGTAAGCTCAATACAGCATAGCAACATCACGCACTCGCGCTTACTGAGCTGATTCTTTGATTGATTTACTGTAAAATTGCTGTTCTGCGTGTTGACCGCGCTAGAGGCGAGAACCTTCAGAAGGTCAACACGCCGAGTCACTGTAACCTTCTGCCAAAGTGGTTTCGCCTCTAGCGTGGTTTACACGTCGAGTTACCGTGCCACTTTGGTTTCCCCTATTCTCCTAAAGAAGCCTCCTACGACGGAGGCAAAACGTCGAGATCCCACCTTTCTCTTTTGGTCTCTTTCTTTTTCCTTTTTCTTTTTCTCTCGAACCCTTCCCCCTCACCCCTCCACCCGTCTGTCTCTATTTCTTTCTCTTATTCTTTTCACCTTTCTTTCTATTTCACGTCCCCCTACCCTTTATCATTTTTCTTTTTCTTTTTATCTCTTTTTCTTCTTATTATTCTTTCTCCTCTTACTCTTATTTCTTTTTATATATATCTCATCATGATACGGTCCAATTCCGGAAGTAATTCGTGTATTACTAACTCTGACCGTGGAAGCCTCCGTATGCATGTACATATACACCATGTTCTGAATTTGTCCAATTACGTTAAGTTAATGTGATGTATAATACATTTCTACTTTAAACATAATATTTTCACATCATAAGCATTACCTTACTTACTCTATAATCGGCAAGCTGGACGTGCTTATACGGTTTCTAGAAAAATTTTAACAAGAAGCATCCAACCCCCTAGAACGAGTCCTAAGAAGAAATATTTATTTGTCATTTTCAATTAGTCATTGCCAAAAATCCACAGTAATTTCTTCCCGTTTTCGCTCGATTTCTTTCGCTATTTCACTTCGAAGTAGATTCGTTGCGCTGCTATACATTTACAGAGGCATTACCTCCAGGCTACATAGCAGTACTGTAAGACTTTAGTTGGAACCGTCTGCAAGTTCTCGATTGCTCTCCATAGGTTATTATCCACAGTACCAAATTGACGTCTTGCTAAATAGGTTTTAATCATGGGAAACAAAAGAGTCATAGACACTCTTCCACCATATTTGCTCTCCAAGCTATAATTTTATTGCCTTACAATTGTAGTAGATCAACAGATTTTTTCTTAAGTATAACGGTTTGGGTTCAGGTAGATATAGTAAAAGTTTTAAATTTCGTTTTGTTTGGCGAAATAAATATCAAGGTGTACCTTACAGATTTTCTTTTAATTTTGGTTTGCATCTTTTTCGGATTCAATTTTCTACATGAAAATTTAATACCAAATTTGATATAAATTACGCAAGCACTTACCTGTGTGTAAGTTAGATATATCTACTGGAAGCTCATACAGTTGCATTCTGTGCAATAATTTCAAGTAATAACAATAAATAAATAAATACAATTAGCGTAAATTGGTGGTTAAAATATAAAACTAGGGAAAATATGGTATTAACAACGGCCTAATAGTACCCTATCATGTGTTATAGTGAATTGATTAAACACCATATATTTTCTTTGCTTCTGTTTACAACGTACAACTAATATATTGTAAACAATTTTATATTTAAGGGTCAACTTGAAAAAGTAATTGATTCATAGTTCTTAAAAAGGTATACCTTACCTTGTAGGTTATATGAAACCTAATGAGCTTATTACGTACCCGTACATACTAAATTTTGTATTAGCAAACTTTATGTACGTTATTTGGATGTAATATAGTATTATATGTTTCCTTCATTGTTTAATAATACGAGGCTGCTTCTTATTTGTGTAATTATTGGATGTCTAAAATAATAAATTGAAGGAAATAGTTGTAAGCCAGAGCAAGCTTACCATTTATTGCAGTCAGAATCTTAGTGCTCTTCACAAAAGTGCTATGGGAAATGTATGTTTGTACTTGGGGTATAATTAAGACATTTATAAATATAATACAATAACTGATTCTGTAAGGCTGAGAAAAACATAGAAATTGCAGTAAATTCACCGGAACTATTTCCAAGCACACATGAAACGTATATCATTGCGATCGTACGGTATTATTTTTCTAAAAATCGTATTCAAATTTAGATTGCATACTAAAAATATGTTCACTGAGCTTATATATTACAAGTTTGTGGTAGTTTTCTTTAATTGTCCTCAACGTTACAGGTTTCTTTCGAAGATCGTTTTCTTAAAAAAAAAGACTAACCAACATGAAATGAATAAGGAGTGCGCTAGATTATTGTCTAAATTGCATAGTTATTGTAAATATTTAAGCTTTTCATTGTCATTGTACTTCTTACTATGGTTCTTATATCAAGAAAAGCGTCACAGCTAATTATCTTTACCCAAAGATTTTGCACTATGGTACGTACAGTTTTCTAAGCACTTACATTATATATAAACTGTAAGGTACAATACTATAAATGGGTAAAAAATAGTATAAAAACAATGTCAAATCCTTTCATGCATTACTGTGTTCCACATTATAAACTGTAACACAAGTTCATTTGGAATTTGTAGATCTGTTTTACCAACTAACTCGGTATACGTTCTACAGGATTCTATTAATCTAATACAATCTAGCTAGTTATCGTCGTTCTCTTAGTTTGCTTTTGAAGCCGCCTTGTTTGGAGATTATTTGTCTTCAATTACTTCAGACTTAAATCAAAAATTTAATTCACTAATTAGGGATGCACTCCATCAAGAGACGTCTTTTTAATTTAACAATTGTAAAGCTTTTCGCCACCTCAGTTAGTACGTAATTCGGTAGGTTATTAAAAGTAAATGGTACGTTATAACACTAACATTAAAACTTGTTAAAAGCCAAATCATAACTGAAAATAATCGTCAGAAATTTTTAGCCGTAATAATATATTGAAAACCTAGCCACACAACGTATCGTTACAACGTTTTTTTATTGGTAATTCTAGACCCTTGATGCCAAAATAGCAACAGTCAAGTTCAAAATAATGCGGCTGAAAAGGGTATTTAGAAACATGACAGAGAGAGGCACAACGAAACATCCTGCTATTTCAGCGTATGAAAATGCTCTGGTATCGAATATCTTATTACATTTTTATTTGTAACGTGTAGGTTTTGGACAATTCATTTTAACATTATACCCACTTGTACAATGTATTCATTTTATAACAATCCATCTTAGATATCTCGATAACGAAAATAAATATCCAAAATTCGTCAATATTTGTTTCGAGGGAGAAATTCGACATTAATGTACGTCTCCTCTGAGTCCCGTTTGCTGCCCATTTTAAATTCTTAAGTAGCATTAACCCACTTGTCAAATTTTAAGGATTTTGTGTTTTTTCTACATTATTTTTTTTAAATTACATTCTAAGAGCTTGGCAAATTTTTGAAGAAATATGAATTATGTAACGATATTGCGTTTTACATTGCTCTTTATATTGTGTACCGAAAATCTAAGGCAATGGTATAAACAAGTTTGTTCTTCTATATCGCTTGGGTTTCCAATGGTTTACCGTGAACAACAAAATCATTACAGTGATTGCTGCCTTTGTATCTGTAAAATATTCGAATTTAATGCAAGAAACATGGGAACCATCAAGTAGCTAAACCACTATACGACCTTCCAATTCTTACATCACCCACAGCATTATCTGATAAAACTTTCTTTACTGTAAGTATACAGGAGGGTGGGTTGTATTTGGTCCAGATACAAGAAATAATTACCCAAGTCTATTTAATCAGTTTTAATGAAATGATTTAAAACCTACTAAAGAACAAAGTGAACTATTAAGACTACAACGAAAGGAGAAAAATCTTGTAATCTCTTAAAACAACATTACATACATCGTCTGAAAAACTTTGAAATATTCTTGTAAACGAAAATGTAACAGTATATTATATTATATTATATATTATTTCTGATTTAATCAATCGTATAACAAACGCTTATAAAGACAGGAACTGGCATTTGTTAACTCAAACAAACGAACTTTAAAGGGTCCTATGCAGAACGGGAATAGATTTGCTGCCGATTGCTTGTTCCACATTCTTTTAAGACTCTGCGCAATATTCTTGAAAAAATTAAATATTGTCAACCTATATTTATTGTGATTTAAAAGTGTGTAGTATTTTATTAAGGCAACTAGAGAATACAATAAATTTCCATATTTACTACGTAAATGGTATAGTAAAGACGAAGAAAAACACTGTATAGTTACAAATATTAGACCAAGGAAAAGTTCTTAATACCGGGAACAAAATAAATGCCGTATTAATCGAAGCACAGAAGCTTATGTTATCACTTCCACCATTTTGTCAAGATTATGGACAAACTTTTGCTAATACCTTAGTTACAAATTTCTCTTACTATCTAAAGCAAAAATAAAAGAAGACATTTTTTAGAAGTACGATGAATGAGATGGAACTTACAGCTTAGTACCATTTTGTTGGTAGTATTAATAAATTTCCTGATAGTACTAAAGATAACTAATATGCAAAAATACATTGCGTATATATCAGTTGGATGTAGCATGAATTTGAAGTTACATTTTCTGAACTTTCATCTTGGCAGATTCCTGAAAAACTTAGGGGCGGTTAGTGAAAACAAAGAGAAGAATTTCACTAAGGCATAAAAGGAATGAACTCAAAAATGGTACTGTAGTAATGGTAAAGTCCTATCAATTTATTGAAAGAGAGCTTTATCAGAAACATATGGTTTCAGCGAAATAGGGATTATAACTATGGTACCTTTTAGGTCATTAGCTACTTTCCATAAACTGTCAATGTCGATCAACAAAATTTCAAATGAACTGTGTAGAAAGTTGTTAATTTTCAAGAACCAAAGTTTTCGTTGGAAATAGTGCACATATCATTTGTGTGTAGATAAATATGCACTTTTTCTAATGAAATCTTAAACATTCATGCTTGGCACACAAATGCACAAATGCTTGTATCGTTTTTATTAGGCGTTTTCTTTGACATCCTTCCCTTACCCACCTTGTGCGTGCGATCTAGTTCCTTATTCTGTAATAAAACCAGTTATATTTAGTATTTGGTTTCTTCTATATTATTCTCTCCGGATGTTCCCCTTAATAACGTCCTCTGCCACTCTTCATCATTTCTTCATTTGTTTTTTACATACTAGTAAGCGGTTTGTGAGACCTAAAACCGTCTTGCAGTTCTTGTTCACGCCGGGGTCTCAAAAATAGAGAATGTTTAAAATATTAAAGGTCGAACAGACCTAACCTTTAAGCCTCTACACCAAAAGTTAATTTTAATCCAACATCGAGGTCTCAAATTCTTCTTTCGATGAGACTCTAAAGATTACGCTGTTATCCCTAAGGTAATTTAATCTTGTAATCGTAATTAACGAGTCACTCAATCATATATTAATGTTATACTATAAAAAAGTTCATTAAAGTCTTTTATCGCCCTAACAAAGTATACTTATAAATCCGTTCTTCAATATATCCAAACTGAAATAACAACAACCAAAAAGTAGAGTACAGCAAAACTATGAGAACACTTCAGCCAACGATCAGTGATACGCTAAAATTCTATGTACTAGCTACGTCATTCCCAAATTCTAAAAATATAATTTGGCTGCCATTATCGTGAATTGCTATAACATTAATAATTAAAAACTATCAATTTGTAATTTTCGTAATATGCTACAGATTCCTTGTACAAATTAGTTTACTTGGTGTAGAAAAGCTAATTATCTAATTAAGCAACCAAAATCTAAATAAAAGTTAGTTGCGAAATAAAGAAAGGATTTTAAAATAACAAAATGAATACTTAATACATTTTCTGCATGAAATAACACAATGGATATTTAGTATATTTTTCTACACGAACAAAATAATACGAACATACGATTTTCGAAAGACTATTAAAATCTCAAGATTACTATTTCGCTTAATTCATAGAGCATTTTCGATAGTACTGTCTTTCACAACAATGTACTGGCACAATGCAGCTTACGAAATTTCTTATTTTAGGCATCCAAATGTCAGCTACGTAATGTTTTTTAACAAAATTTTCAACCAATATTTTCAACAAACATAACATTCCATACTAGACTTGCATGTAATCACTAGAGGGATCAATAAAATTTAAGTGTCTCCTAATGTCGTATATACATATATGCACATAATTATATATATATATATACCTACATATATAATTGTAAACTGATAATAATAATAATGTATGTATAATGAACAACTGTAGATTGATATTCATTAAGAAAATTAATCATGCATTTACCATGCAACGATAATATTTGTACCAGGTATGTATTTAAATAAATAAACTATTGTCACATATAATCTTTTTTATTCAAGCCATAAATAGGGCAATAAATAAACACCATGAAATTAAAGTTTCTCTCTCAAAACAAAACTGACATTACATATCAACATGTTTTTGTATTTCCTGCTATGTAATTCATATTAATAGTTGGTAAGTTCCTTTAACTTCCCTTTACCTTGAGCACTTTTTATTCAGCTTTCCTTAATGGCTACTGATTATTTAAGCTTGAATTGTAACTAAGGTTTTATTCGTAACCAAGTAAAACGCTCCACATCGAGACAGCAAATCAAGCTGTCTGTTGGTGATTAATTACAGCAATGGACTGTATTTCTTTTTTATTTAAATTGTTTTATTAAAAATGGGGACTCGTAAAAATAGATGTTACATTGACACATTGCTCAACGTTGTTTGTTTTTCTATGTACTTTTTTACTTTGCATGCGTTTTTTTTGTATAGGAAATACGCTTGTGCCGATTACATCAATTGCGAATGTAGGCGCCAACACTATCCATTACTCAGTTTCTTGTAGGTAAGACATAGCAACTGGGCTACGGATGTTATGAGGTGTCAAATTCACGATAGCAACTCATTTGACAAGCATCTTATGAGTGTAGTCTGGAACTCTAACTCTTCGGTCAAATATTATCGAAGGTTCTCCCTACGTTGGTGCACACTCCACAGTGAATTGATTAATATGCAAAAATTGTTCAATTTTCCCGAAGTGTAAGCACGTTCATTCTTATGGAACAGATAAGTAGTACTTGATGAATAGCTATTTTTTTTTTTTTCGGGAGAATGATGGAGCTGTAGGATTTTTGCAGTAGTTTTTTTCTGGTTTAGAAATGAAGAGAACCTTAACTTGACCGTGGCAATGTTGACCATGTTATCAAGTCCACTTTAAAAATGCAGAAAGGACAAACACAAAAGACATTGATACTCCATTTAATTTTTGCATCTGCAGACTACTTCACTTTCTAGAAACTACTATTCTGCCGTAAATGTGTGGTTATTTTTCTGTTCCCATTATGGCCGACAAACCTCAGTTTACAAATACATTAGGGTGACAGAATTGCGTTTAAATTGTGTAATCACAAGGTTAACTGTGGACAACGGAATATTTAAAAATTTACTTATTTCACGTTGCGAAGCGCCGCGTTCACTCTGGCCAACGATGCGACCCCGGGTGAAGACGCTAATATCACTCGAACCTTGTAAGCGAGGCATTGTTGTAACGATACTAAACTATGACGAATTCCTTCCGATACATCTACCACTACCCTAATGACAAGAGAAAGTTCTTAATTCGTTCTCAGAATTTAGCTGTTTACATATTTATATCGCTTTACCTGGAGTCTATTTTATTCTGCCACCCTAGTGTATATGTTAATATGTTTTCCAGGTGGTGTATGTAAATATAACTTCCAACATTTTTTGTCAGTAGATATCTGCAGTAGATAGTTATAATTAATCCATATAATAATAAATTAATACCTAGATGTCGTATTGTCTATAAATATATTATTATATTCCAGCAGAAACAATATTATTTTTAACGCCAAGTTCTAATTAATTAAATTAATATGAGGGTTTTGTTGGGTTTTTATAAAGATAAATTATAATTTTCTTGTAAGCACCAACGTTAAAATTTTTCGAAAAAATTTCGGTCTCGGTAGAATTTGAACCTACTTTATCCAGGCCAGTCAATTCTAATACAAAGATTTCTTTATTGTTTCCGTAAATTTTTACAAGTTTAAAACTATAGCAGATTTAAAAAACAGAAACACAACTCGATTCGCACACGTCTTTATTCTATCGTGTCTCACATAATACATACATAATCCGTAATACATAAACTCTTAACCTCCTCCTATTTTACCAACATGGCCTGTGCCACTTACAACTACGCGGCAGGAAATTCAAATTTAAAATTAGGAATACTACAAAAGCAAAGCCTATCTGTACATTAAAGTACGTTTACAATTTTATTATATTCGATTGGGTTAGTGTCTTTATCACTTTGAGTTCGTTCGATTACGTTTTGTAGTCACATACACTCGCGCAAAAACACTCTGCATACAAGTGTAAACAACGCTAGTCTTCGGTGTAGTCAGGTTGCAGATTCGCGTCCAGTTAGAAAGGCTCGTTGTAGATCGGCAGATGCTGATAAGGATGGCGGTAGTTCGTAGACAATTCTCGTATGTCGATGGTTTGTTTGATTACCAGGTTGTTATGTCGAGTTCTATTCGCGTAAAATTTAGCGGATTTTGCCTGAAGGTAATCCTGTAGCAGTGGAAAGCCTCATGGCTTTTTATATACTATTGTGCATGTGCAGTTTACGTCGCAGTCCTTTACCTAGAGGGGTGCCCAGATATCGGACTGGATCCTAGACGGAAAGTGGTGTCTTTAAGAAACTTGGGATCTGAGTATCCTTAAGGGAGGATCCGTTCTTCTATAGTGAGCCTCCAGGTTTTAAAGCATCTTTCGAAAGAGAAAAGCTGATTTTGTATTTTTTGTATGGAAGAAATGGGTAAAAAAGAATGCAAATAAAACCAGTATCATCAGCGTACATAGCAATTTCATTATTTGGAAAGATTGACAGATCTAAGATGTACATGTTAAATAAGGTCGGCCCAGGTACCGATTCTTGCAGGACACCTGCACAGCGATTAATGTTGTTATGTGTCTTTTTCCAGATCATGTACATTGTTCAGAGTATGTCCTTCTAGATATTTCAAGACGTCATTAAATATTCATAAAATACATCATTCTTATCATTTTCAGATTGCGAAGCCGTAGGTAAGGCGAATTCTGCAATACCATGCTAAATTTAATTAATCGGTAATTCGATCTCGAGACTTTCAACGCGTGGAAGTCAGCGGTTGTTAAGTTGACTGCAACACAACTTGGATTAAGTGAAAGAATAATATGGGACATTGTCATAAGGATTAATACAACAGGAATTCCCAGTTCGCCCTCTGAGAAACACCTTTGTGAAACAATATACGATCACTTAGACAAAATGAATTGCCTACACGTTACAAAATTATTAAATGTAAATATATTTTGACGTTGCATTTAAACCAACTTATTAATCCTTTGCAGGTTATTAGTCCAGATGACAATTTGCCCTAGTTGAAACGCACAACATTATAGAAAATTTTAAGAAAGGATTTAAGTGACTAAAAACGAATCGAAATAGTGCGCTAATAGAATGACAAGACATTGTGTTGTGGAGATGTCAGTATTTAACTAGTATTAGAAAATATCATGCAGGAAGGAAACAGATTTACTATTTAGACTAAATATGGGTTACGCAGGTTACACAAAAGAAAAAGTATGGACAGACACCACAATACATACCGCAAGACAAGCATTTGTTGAGAGAGTAACAACGGAATTAAAACATCCTTCAGGAAAAGGGAAAAGATGACTCGTTTTGCATATTGGGAATGAAGATGGTTTTGTTAAAAATGGTCTACTGTGATTTCAATTGAAGAAGAGTGAAAACCGTCATGAAGATACAAACAGCGCAGTATTCATTGAATGGAAGCAAAACATTTTTCCTTTTCTTGAGCCTGGTTCCATTATCATAATAGATAATACCTCCTATCACTCCATCAAAATTGAAAAGTTGCCTACTTCTGCCTGAAAGAAATAACAAATAATTGGATGACTTACTTCAAAAGAGTAGCTACTAAAACTTTATTGAAGCCTGAACTACTTAAGATAACCAAAAAATCTATTGCTGATAATCCTATAACATATGTTAGTGACCAGATGGTATGAGAAAGTGGTCACAAGTTTGCCCCCGTACCATTGTAAGTTCAACTCTATTGAACATATATGGACACAAGTAAAGCACAATGTCGCTGCCGATAATAAAACTTAAAATATCAAAGGTGAAAGCATTATCACTGGAAGGGCTAGATGTAACACCTGTAGCTTATACAAACTGTGTCAAACACACTACTGAAGAAGAAAATAAGATCTATTAAGTGGATAATATCGTTGAAAATACATTTTAAGAATTTATCACAACAGCAAATACATTGTCTTCTTCAGACCTCCGTCATCGGAATCAGATTCAAGTATTCATCACTATCATTTGCATAATAAATTCATTTGTTATTTTACAAATAAAATGCTAACAGTAAATAAATCTATTTCTATTAAATTTAATTCAGATATAAAGAAAAGAATATATAAATTTGTAACATGTGTAACTATTTTCACTAAATAACAGATCTAACTCCATATTAGATAACTAGATTCTATATTCTATAAAATTTAAGGATTTTGTTGTGCCTTGGCATGTGTTTTGAAGCCATTTGGTGTACTTGGATACAACCCCGCTGAGCCCATTATATATTGTTCACAATCAGCAACATTCTTTTTTGTTTGGCTTTGTCTTGCATACATTGAATTGCCTACTTTCAACCACACCATTGAAACTTTTTCTTTTAAAATTGATAGAGAATGCCAATGGAGAGATTTGCTTCATAACAAATGACTTGGTATAAGGATTCATGTCGAAGTTATATTTTCAAATTTTGGATTCGAGGTTATCCATGGGAATATTGTTATTTTAAGGCTTGTCATATGGGATTTATGCTATCTTAAATTAACCCCAGATGCAATCTTATTTAGGTAAGACTTCTGTATAAGGGGCATCGAGTTAAGGATTTTAATAGATTCTAACGATAAGCCCACACTTTGCTGTGTTTAAAATGGCCCTTCTTTAGGAGTTTAGATTAAGGTACCTAAAAATGGATTTAAAGAGGGCTATTTCTAGGTTATAAACATAACCTAGAAATATGGTATATGAGAGGTATATGAGTCATAATTTACGAAATTTAAATTGGTAGTTATTGTGTTTGCCCTAAAAATTACCAAAGTGAATAGTAAACACTGATGAGCGGTAATATTGGAGAATAATCTGTTGTATAATATTTACTATCATATTTTTTATTTTTATATACAATATAGGTAAATAGTCTTTTTTCTATGGTTCTCATTATAGAAAACAATGAACAGGAAAAAAAGGACAAAAATACTAAAGACTAATTTTCTAGCCAATATTATTTATTATAATATACGCAATACAATAAATAGATGAATTAATTTGGCTTTGAACGCAATCAACTGATTATTACAATGAAGATTACGCAAAAACTGTACCAAACAGGTAATAAATTACAAAATGCCTTCTAATATTAACGTGATTTTGATATATACAACAAGTAAGGCCGTCCGTCAATACGAAACATAAGAGTAATATGGTATATTAAGTCTGCACTGTTTGTAACGTCAAGGCACTAATTTGTGAGTAGGGAGTAGGTCATGCAAAGCAACTACCACAAAAGAACAAATAATAATAGTTCTAAAGTAATAAATGATTTATAAATTAGAAACATTCACGAACATTGCAACAAAAACATATTTCTAAAATAATAAACGATTAATAAATTAACAAATAATAGATGATAAAATAATTCTGCAAAATAAACAATATGGCAACAAAAAAAAGAAAGGTAATTCTGAAACATGGTTAGGCCATGTTTCAGAAATTGCCTCATTTCTTTACCAAACGAGTATTATACTTTATAGTTTAAGTTAAACATTGATTGTTTTTTTGAAATGTTCTGAATTTATTACAATGGTGTGATACCGGACGTATAGTGTGTATGGTTGTGAAGATCGTAGCTCACCCCGCCATAGCTTTCCTGATACTTCCAAATACATGGACATATTTAAAAAATAGGTGGAAGCTTGTTGCAATGATGGGTTAAAGATGCTATCAGCAGGGGATGTATACTGAAAAAAGAAAATATGTCGTACTCACTTTATTGAAGAGGACATAAAAGCAAATACGTGATTGAAAAAAAGTGCCCTCCCATGAATTTGCCAGTGATAGTCTGCAGAAAGACCTCATCCACCTAAAGAATTACCTTGTATAAATGATACTTGTTGATTTTCAATTCCAGTAAGTTTATATGTAACAACTATAATTCAAATTAAAATTAAAAAGTATATTTAGAGTAAGAAGCAACTCCAAATGAAAGGCACAAAGCATAAAACTGTATTTTCTGTTCTATATGCATGCATCCGAAAGAATACGTAGGTGAAACGTTTTTTATATTTTTAATTTCAGAAGCAGATTCTATTTTGTCGATTCCTTCCACAAGTAAAGCAGCTGCAGACAGCCTATCAGGAAATGGTAATATGCATAATTGTTTTTGGCTGGCAATATATTTTACATTCCCTTATATTGGTTCCTTTAACACCTTCAGGAATACAATTTCTTCCTTCCATGAGTCCAGATCTAATAACGCAGGACATTTCTGTTATCAATGTAACACCAAAGAGGAAAAATAAGTAAAAGTTAAATTTGGATAATTTTTTTTAGTTTTTCAATTTTTTTTTAAATTTAAGT
This sequence comes from Trypoxylus dichotomus, assembly GCA_023509865.1. Classification (NCBI taxonomy): domain Eukaryota; kingdom Metazoa; phylum Arthropoda; class Insecta; order Coleoptera; family Scarabaeidae; genus Trypoxylus; species Trypoxylus dichotomus. The sequence continues at coordinate 29,262,648 of CM042080.1, read as the reverse complement.
TATGCCTTAACTTATTTGGTTTATTAAAGTTAATTCTTGTTTGAAATGTTTTTCAAATTTTGGATAGTGTTTGTTCTTGTGATTGCATTGGAAATTAACCTGTAGTAGAGCCTTGTTCGGTGTTAAGAGATGTTGGTGTTACCAGATCCAATGATTTAACCCTAAAGGCAAGAAAATATTTTTTACTGCTGTTTCGCTTGGACCAATTTGATGTTCAATTTGTCGTTACATAGAATTCGCTCTCATTTTAATAATACGAGGGGAGGTCCAGAAGTTCGTGGAATGGAGTGGGAATAGGGGCTCGCTAGGTGTCATTCTGATTGGCGACTCATCATTAGTATATAAGTTGCAGCCCTATAGCGTCAGTCGTTTACGAATAGTTGCTAAACAAGTCAATCCAGAAGAAAACTGAAACTATGGAGGAAATTGAACACCGTGCTGTGATAAAGTTCCTTACAAAGCAAGGAAAGAACGCTCAAACCATATTGAATGAAATGGAAACCGTTTATGGGACACAGTGCCCTAGTAAATCAATGATTTATAAGTGGCATGGTCCTTTTAAACATGGTCGGGAGTCGATTGAAGACGACCCCCGCTCAGGACGGCCAGTTGAGACCACCCTATCAGACATCGTTGAAAAAGTGCAAAAATTTCTACTGCAAGATGCCCGTTTGAAGAAAAAACAATTATCTGCATTAATTAGAGTATCAGATACCACCATTTTGCGTATCCTACATGACCACCTGGGTATGACAAAAGTCAGTGCAAGATGGGTACCGAGAATGCTCACGCCGCTGCAGAAACAGCAGCGCGTCTGTGCGTCCAAACATTTTTTGGAGCTGTGTGGAGACAAACCTGCACAGATTTTGGAGCGGATTGTTACCGGAGATGAAACATCGGCTGGAAAGTTGATGGCTACTGTTTTTTGGGATTGTGAGGGGATATTATTGATTGATTACAAAGAAAAAGGTAGGAGCATAACCGGAGAATATTACGCAGCGATATTAGAAAAATTAAAGGAGGCCATCAAGGAAAAACGTCGAGGAAAATTAACCAAGGGTGTGTTGCTCTTGCAAGACAATGCGCCGGTTCACAAGGGCAAAGTTGTAATGGCTGCTCTGCACAAGCATGGCTTTCAATCAATAGTCCATCCACCCTACACTCCAGATCTGGCGCCTACTGATTTTTATTTGTTACCCAATTTAAAAAAAGACTTACGCAGAAGAAAGTTTTCCGACAACAATGAGGTAAAGGAGGCAATTTTGGCCCATTTTGAGGCGAAAGATAAAAAATATTTTTATCATGATTTAGAAAAATGGACCTCCCCTCGTAGTTTTTGTTTTGCTATTTACGCCTCCTCCTTAGGATCAATTGTAAATTTAATTAATGCTTAGTAGTACTGTTATTTATTTGTTTAATTTACTGTATCTTATATTCTTTAAATAAATTATTGTTTATACGTTCCATTTATTTTTATATTGTAAGAACACTGTGTTGTGTTAGGTCTTAACTTATGTTTTTATATTTCCTGTGAATTTTCTATGTAAACTAGAAAAGAATATTATGTATTTTTTCTATTGCAAGTTTCTTTTTGATCTACTTGATAGATTATAACCCGCAAGTGACTACTAGAAAATGTGGCTTTGATTATATTATACTTTGCTAACGTGATTACAACATTAATTGTTTGATCCTAATATGCTTGGTGTTTCATTATATATATTTTCTTAAATTTTAAGAAATAGAGCAAACACTTCATAAATTGTCACATAAAGCAAGATATAATGATATTGCATTATCATCAAATGGATTGAATCACTGGTATATTAAAAGCAGGATTTGAATTTCGCGGTCGCCGCACTTTTAGTGAGAAGAGCCATTTCAAACCACCAATTCGGTTCCTTGCTCTTCGCCAGTAGATGCCCACCTATATGTTATACTATCTGCGGGTTAAATTTCACCAGTGTAACACAGCCATCGATCGTAGCGCTATCTACTGCATTCTTAACGTGAATTAAGTATAAGTCTTTTATTAGGCTTATTTGTATTCGCGTCTGCTATATTGCTTGCAGGTCTTATTTTTTTGTTGTACAATGTCTTTTTACATATCTGCAATAAAAGAGGAAACTGGATTACTTAAAAATAACCGGTGAGAAATCTGTACAGCATATTTATAAAAGATTAATAAAAAAATCTTAATTCTCGTATTACGTAATATATATGTACATTTAGATTAGAATCCAATTTGCAAGGTAGATGTCGCGGGTGCAATAGTTCTTTCAGCAAAGCCATTGGCGCCACAGACGTGTTCGAAATTTATACAGGTAGGTTCTCTTCTTTACTATATAACTGCATTTGAAAACTCATGTTATTAATTGGAGACAAGTTTCAGTGCTATTAATGACTGGCTCCAGTACTAAACATTTTCGGCGAGAATCCTGCATGCTATTATATATTCATTAAAAATTCAATTTTTATGTTCTTTAAAACATGCATGCAATCAAACAGATATGTATCAAGGACATTTAAAATACATAATCAAATTAAACTTAATAATAATAGTATTATTATTCATTTAATATTAATTAAAATTAATATTAAATTACATGTAAAATGTAATTTAATATATTCTATAGCTTATAAACATATTTCAAAAAATATAAAATAAATATCGGAATTCTATATCTATACACCATTCATCTTAAGAATGCAGACTTGGAATAGATAGGCCTTAAAATACGGGTTTGCCATTGGCTAATGGGCGAGGCATATTCACACAGGAGAAATTGATGTAATTTCTTCATATGAAATTTCTGTCAGTTGTCAAATTTGCTTACAATTTTCGTGTCATTGTTTCCTGCAGTTTTTCATTGTACTTTTTATCTATAAACAAGTTGTGGCAAAAATAATTCTTTTCAGAGTTCTTTTATCTCATCATTTCATAATTCAAGGTACTATACAATCGATTATATAAACAAAATAATTTCTACTTTACTATTACGATTACAGTTTTCGTTTGGTATGGCTGAAGAAGCAGTAGTAGATGCAGTTGTAGGACCATCGAAGAACCCTCAAAGGAAGCATATTGGCAGTAGACAGAGGCTAAATTGAAGATATGGTTGAAGAACTTATTATAACTACAGATGCAGATTCAGATTTTGCCTAATAAACTAATAAAATGTGTACACACTTAGAATACTCTGATTGCTCATTTATATCTTCATGCATTCCATACATTTAGTTTAAGATATTTTATACAATGTGGTAATTTTCAAAGAACATTAGTACAAATTTATTGTATCAAAGATGTTATCGAAGAAGAGAGTATGATGAATTAACTGGATAATATTGTTGAAAATATATTTGAAGAATTTATCATAACAGCAAATACTTGATCTTCGTCAGACCACCATCATCAGAATCTGATTCAAATATCTGTTAAAATCATTTGCATAATACATTGAAATTATTTGTTCACCTTTTTCACTCTATCCTTTGATTTATAAATCAAATTCGTATGTTTATTTCATTTGTTATTGTATAAATAAAATGCTAGCAGTAAAGAAATCTTTTTTATTAAATTTATTCCGGATATGAAAAGAAGAGATCTATAAATCTGTAATATGTGCAGTTAAGAGATTGTTATAATTCATTAGTATATTTGCTTTTTTATTGTACTCATTGATATGCATGCAATTATTTATTGACTGTACTATCATTGAAAATGTATATTAGTTTTACTGCAGCCCGGGTACAGTAGATAAGTATACTTGGAGTGCTGTTTTCTTTTTCACCAAGCAGCTCATCTAATTTCACCATTGACAATAACCAAATTCTATGCAAGATTTAAGGATATTGTGTGTTACCATGTACTCTGAAGCCACTCGATGGACTTACATATCGCACCGTTGAGCCCATGATGTATTGTTCATAATCAGCAACATTCTTCCTTGTTTGGTTTTTTCTTGTATATATTGAATTACTTTCAACCATACCATTGAAATTGATGGAGATTACCAATGGAGAGATTTACTTCTTGACAAATAACTTGGTATAACACTGTGTACATAATCATTCATGCCAAAGTTATATTTTTGATTCAAGTTTATCCATGGCAATATTGTTATTTTAAAACTTGTCATATGGCATTTATGTTCTCTTCAATTAACCCCAAATGCAATCACATTTACTTTCTAACATAATTAAATAAGCTCCAACTATTTTGGTAAATGAAACAACGAAAGGATACATTTATACTGCAATTGATGTTACTTTTACTTTATTATTGCGATATTATTTTACCAGGTCATATAACCATATTGTATTGCACATAAAATATGAAAAACTTTGCTATTTATTATACAAGATTTTGATAACCAAACTTTGATGTTTACGATGTCATTTGACAGTTTCATCGGTTAAATTTCACCAGTGTAATACAGCCGCCGATCGTAGCGCTACCTACTGCATTCTTAACGTGAATGTAGTATAAGTTGTGACATTTACAATATCAAAAAGAATCAAAAAACATAGCTGGATATGATATATTGTAGATATTAAATAAGTATTAATTAAATAGCGGTTACGGAGATATTTATTGTTGGAAGGTCGCACAGGTACTGACATGCATATCCTCTTGATAGGGCAAGGTCAAACTCTGTTTTAGTACGAGGGCCACTTACTGGGAGCAGCAGTATCGCATCAAACTTCACTATATTTACGCCCTCCTGTTGCCTCTCTTACCCGTTCCCTTTTATTTGTCGACCATTTTTGTAATTATAACGTGAAAACTATATGAAAGGCAGTAGATTCCAGTTTGAGTCCATTTTTCTCGTGTGCTGTTGAACTGTGAGATGTATATTATATGATTCGTATAAGTATGATGTGTGTTATATACTGTAAGAATACTTGAAAAGCGACAATGCTTCATAGATTCCCTTACAAGGACGAAGAGGTAAGTAATCTATTATTTTCACATTATAAATATCATAGAGAAGAGACATATCACATAATTATGATAAACTACTCATTAGTTTACACTGCAATTCTGTAGTTCAATATCATAACTGTTATTTGTTCCAAGGTGAATTACAAGACCTTTGAATCACACTAAACCATATATCCGGTTGTAGTTAATAAGAATGAAATTAAAAGGGCTTGGTACTACACAAAATATAATATGTTCTAGGTGTACAACATATGAATAACTCAAATTAGGAAAACTGAATTACATAGTATGGATCCAGTAGAGCTTTATAAGAAGTATTGGCTGTGTCACAACCATTCCAGTCATGACTCAAGGTTACTTAGAGTATGTGGGCGAAAGAACTCTTGTCGCATGAAGTATTCCTACCATCGATTTACCCGGTAAGATCAGTATATATATTTTTCAATAAAAAAATAGTGAGAAAAAATGACTAGTAGTCAAAATACTTGTAATCGAAAAACACATTGAGAAATTACTATGTACCCAATAAATATCTTAACAATAAGCAAAAGAAATATTACTATTTTTTTTAAATAACCTTTATTGTTAAAAATTTTTGAAGGAATCATTTTTTTTTACCATTAATAATTGAATTGCCTTTCTAGTTGAAGTAAATGCTATCTGCAAGTTTTAAGAACACATTGTACTACTTGCAGTTATATGTAGATGTATTACACTGATTAAAGTTAATTAGCGTTAATTGTATATAATCCGTTCTCTAACCAATCGAAATCAAATGAAAATTGAAAAGAGACCATTGTATATTAATCTGCAATTATTCCAGGTGAATTGAAGCAGCAGGACACTATTATCGATCTTTTCTCCTCAGATATGAATATAAATTTAATTAACATATTTTAAGAAAAGTAATTCTTGTAATTAATAACAGAAGAAACAACGGCAGGTACTCCAGCAATTATAAATCAGCAGTCCCTTGTAGAATTATGTCAGGCAGGTAATAACTAGAGAATACACATAATTGTATACTTTATTTACTCACACCACCCTGATTTACGTCAAATACAAGAATTATTACGGAACATGATCTACGGGAAATTATTGGATATTTTTGTTATTAGCTTTGATTTTTATTAGTAATGTACATCATTTTTAATATATTGTTATTTCTATTTCACCTTTATTTGTATATTTCCATTTGATATATCTAGAATTTTTTTTAGTTTTACTATTTTCATTTTAGTTATTTGGTTCCTTTATATATTTCAAATTGTTGCTGCTTGGTTTATGCTTTTATGTAAACCAAATTGTAAATATAGTTTGTAATAAAATTATTTTTACACATATTTTGGTTTTTTTGATATTGTAAATGCCGCAACTTAGCTATTAGAATTGTGATATTTATCTTGTATTCTTTGAAAAATACTTTTAATCAATGGAGTGTATCAAGTTACATTTTATAAATGTCTTGTTGCATATATATATTGATTGCAAGCTTATTTCAAGGAATACAAAAACTGGATATTTAATATATTTACGATTTTCAAATTCCCGCCCATAATGTTTAGTACAGAAGCCACTTCCCAACAGCGCTGAAACTTGTCTCCAATTGGTAATACAGGAGTTTCACCGCGTGAGTACTACCGAGTCCACCTCGAGTATACAACCCAACTTACTGAACTATATGTACAGACTAACACATAACAGTGGATAAATCACTTTATTAGAAACTATAATTTACAATTTGATTTAAATAAGACGCAAAGATGCAACAATTTCAAAGATAATAGTAAAACTAAAAATAAAAATTCTAAAGTTATCAAAAGGGAATATAGAAATAAAGGTTACATACAAATAGCAACAATGTTAACTATAAATTATGCACACTACTAAAAAAATAAAAGCTAATAAAAAACCCAACATACCTAAAAATTCTTTATTTACATATTGGAGGTAAGTAATAATAATAAAGACACATACATAATTATTAAAAATTGAAGCAATGCTAGCGACAGAGAGTGAAACTACTGTTTTGATTTTAGTTTTATATTTCTTACATCTTTCATGTGGCATTCGCATTATTTCGCAATAATTCTTTAAATTGGAGACATCACTATGAATTTGGAATTCGTGAAGTGCCTACCGTTGTTTGTTCTGTAATCAATTACAAGAGTTACTTCCCTTTAAATATATTCATTAAATTCATACTGACACATGAGAAGAAAGGATGAATAGTTGTGTCCTGCTGCTCTAATTCCCCTGAAATTATGGCAGATTAATATACAATACATCTCTTTTCAATTTTCATTTATATAGAGAAATCCCACAGATTGTAATCCTATGTATTTTTGCCTGTGGTAGTATATGATTTGGGCCATATTTCTTCCTTCAGTGGAGATGAGTTTTTTCTGTTCTTGGTGGTTCACCCATTGACTAGTCAGAAGGCACTTCAATTGGTGCCACACAAAGTTTAATATTCATTTTAAGTCTACTTTTTGAAATCTAGTACTAAAGCAAATAATAAATGTGCCAAATATTACCTGATAAATTTTGCGTGCGCACAGCGCCTGGAACAACACCTAATTAAATCAAGTCATACTGTCAGGACAAATAATATTAGCGATTCTGCCCGCTCCTGTATTTATACGTTATCTAGTTAAAAAACCATACTTGGTGTGACATTAATAACGCTAAATATATATTGTGGTGGACAATCTCAGGCTCGTTAAAACTTTTACCTGGGTTCTTTGAATTAAAATGTTGACTTATTTGTTTTGAATTAAGTGAAAATGTTTTCTAAATTAAAATACCAAATGTAAAGTTGAAAAAAACAAATATATTGATAAATAAAGAAAAACTGTATATGCCGCTTTTTTACAAAAGAAAATGTTTTTACGGAAAACCTAAAACCTGACTAGCTAAACCTGAAATATTCTAATTAATTTATGAAACTAAATATGAGATCGAAAGATAGAATTAATTTTGAAGAACTTAAGAAGATTTGACGTCTATAACCTTTGAAATCGTACTCACTGGCTCGGCTTTAGGATGGACTGGCCTTCGGCTTGCAACATAAGTGTCCGGAACTTCCAAATTTCCTATGTAGTATCAGCTGATACACTTTGTTATTGGATATAATACGAAGATATTTATAAATTTACGGAGTTATATGAGAAAAATAACGACTTATTCTTTCTCAGGAGAAAAGACCCGATCTTCATCGTCTGTTCTTCTTTTGTTTTATATCCATGGCAACGCATTTGTTCGCCTGTATGGTAGGCCACTCAGTACACACACACATACTTGATATGTGTGACATTATAAAGGAAATTGCTGTCAGTCGTGCCATCCTTTCGTCGTACGAGAAATTTCGAAGATTATGAGTACAATTTCGGAATAATGCATATTCATACAATGTAAATGTGTGAAATGTGTGAGTACTGTATATTAAACGTCTCTTAAAGATGAAATTTTGAAATATTTATTTATATAAGAAATATGTTTACGAAAAGCGATATATATGATAAACGATAGTAAAGTTTACGTGCCCTCTATAAGTGTTGTTTTTTTCTTCTTTATTTAAACAAGAAAAATTGTGAATAAGTGGTTATTAAAGGATACCCAAAGTAGATATCTGTAAAAGTTTTAAAAGAAACCTGTACAGATTGAATATCTATGTTTAAAATTTCATAAAGAGGGAGTACTGACGGTACTTTGCCTCCATCTTCTAACATCAACCAAAATAAAAAATAACGGCGTGCACCAAACAGTGACGAAAAATATATCTGCAACAGGTGAACTAGTAAAATAATAGAAGAAATTCATTGGTAATTCATTTGTATTTAAACGTAATTGTTTTCTTTTTTTTCATGTCAAATTAGAATGCTCCTCTGTATGTTGATTTACCAACGTTCAGATCGTTTTGTAATTAATGAAGCAATCCAATGCGCTGTCACATCATTCTTAAACCATTTTTAGATGGCATCTGTAAGACACAAACCCAATACCCATAAGATAACACAGTGTTATGTGAAAGTTATATTTGATGTACGCATTTGAGAAGATGCTGCAGTCTGTATTTTTGAAAAATAAAGTGATTGTAACCATCTACGATGAGTTTTTTGTTGAATAAATTACTAACTGAGTAACTACAGATGCCATTTCAAAAATGATTGAGAGCGAAGTAACAGCGGATTGGATTGTTTTATTCAAGCAAATTTTCACCGTGTTCTGCTGCATTGCTAAAAATACTATTTATACAGAGAAGATTACACAAAGAAATAACTAAATTGTTATTGCAAACATTCCACTAAAACCTTATGAAAATTGACTCGGATTGCTGACTTGGTGTAAATCAATTTGATTCAGCGTAACGTAACACTTCCAAGATATAGTAAGGATTACATATACTTATTAAAAAACACGTACAATTTTCAAATTCGTATAATTGCTTTGTAGTCAAGTGTAAAACAGAATATGTTTTTTAGTGTTGGCAGCAAAACGTCAACATTATTTACTAAATGATTGTCAGTATTAACGTGTAAAAATACATTTCGTAACTCAAAAATTCTGCTGTAATGAAACAACATGAAATGACATGATGAACGAAATAACAGAAAACGTTCCTGAAATAAAATCCGGTTATATACCATCGCCAGCTACTGCAGGAAATTTTACGGAATCGGGTCAGAGAAACAGTGAAGGTTATCAGTCATGGAGTAAAGAATATTATCAAGAATATATCGGAAGTTTTGTAAACGACAATCTTCACGGCTATGGAAAATACATTCATTTGGATGGAAGTAAAAGTTATATGTATGATGGTACAGTGTATGCCAATAATTTTGAAGGCTATTCAAATATAACATATTTCAACGGTGACTACTTCGAAGGTTTATTTAAGCAGAACAAGAGATTTGGACCGGGTGTTTACACTTATGCAAATGGCTCGCAAAATGTTGGTTTATGGTATGGCACGCAACTGATAAGGTTAAGTACAGTAGTTATGGGTGAATGGGTTCCAAAATTGGCTATTAGCACCACTGCGAAAACTAAGTTATTGAAGTATAGGAAACTAGTACCTATACTACAAGAATATAAGGACGCGGCCAAAGATATACTGGTAAAATTAAATGCGAGACCAGAAGTGGTAGTTGCGTCGAGTAGGCTATATAACTCATACGTACGCAATTTAAATAGCTTATTTTTCGATCGAAGGGGTTATGACGAAAAATTTTTCGGAGAAATAGACTGCACAATTGATGTTGTGAATAAAGATGATGATTTTCTTCCCACGATGTCTTCATTGAGTCAGTTTACGACTACAAAGGAAGATGACGATGCACCGGAAGATATAGTTGCAGATTTATTGAATTACTTGCTTGAAAACGTAAATATTGTAGAAGATTTTGCCGAAGAAGAGAGAAAATCATTTGTGTATGAATCGATACTGGAAGCACGTAGGCGGTTACAAATAAAATATGATCCTACTAATATTCTTATCGAGAACATTTTGGGTACTTTTATGGAGGAACTTGACTCTTTATTATCAGAACCAAAACTAAAAAGAACGTTACTAATAAACAAAAAAGTTATTCAAAAGTTATTACCACAAGATCATAAGCTCAAAATGGACATAAATTTCCGTAAAGTTGTTGTTACCGATTTGCTAGCTTGGAACAATGATGAATTATCTATAGAAATATTGAAACATGTTTTTACACACAGAAACAGAGAAGACAGTACATCGTTTTCTATACCGAAGCTACTGAGTGGTGACAGAGGAAAATTTAATACGCCCGGAGAGTTAGAAAGAAAATGCATTCAATTTTTAACCTATTGCAGTTCAGGGAATGTAAATGAAGCCCTTAAAATATTTAAAGAAAATAAACTGAATCCAGATTTATGTGACGCAAGGGGAAATAGTGGAATCATATTTGCTTCAGCTAGAGATATGTGGAGAGTGATAAGAGTTTTATGTGACTTTGGAGCAAATTTAGATTTAGTAAACGACGAATGTTTAACAGGTCTTACGATATCTCTTTTGAGATACATAGCCATCGAAAATAACATTAAGGATTGGCAAAGAGCGTTTATACCTGATGCCGTAATTTCCCAAGAAGAAGAACTGCAAATAAAACATTGGCATCCCCATGTATCTTTAACAAACATTAACTTGTTAAGCACAATGTCGCTCGTAGAACCCTATAATATGTCACAAGAAAATGAATTACCTATGGAAAACTATAATAGAATAGAAACGGCATTGAAAGCTGTAATGAGTGACGGTGAAATAACACATACAGCCATGTATAAAGAATTAACAAACATTGAAATTGGTATGGTTTTTAAAAATTTCCAAGAACCTTATTCACAAAGTATGGATTCAAAGCAAGATTATATTTTCAACGTTAAATGTTTGCCGCAATTCAAGAATACGGTAACAAAATCAAAAGACAGGATTATGAAGAAGGGCAAACAAAAAGTTGGCATTTATAATTTAAGAAGTAAAATAAAGTGTAACAGCGGAGACAATGATGAATTTATTAAGGACAACAAGTTAAAAGTCGTACTTAAGACAATAAGTGTTCTGCTAAGTTGTGGCGCAAACCCTAATCTAAGTTTAGTACCTTTACCAGCATTACACCTCGCTATATTTTGTAAGAACGCAACCCTTTTTGAACTACTTTTGAAATCGAATGCTAATCCTGATATAACAACAGAAGATGAAGGTTTAAGTCCCCTACATATACTAGCTGCATTACCTTTCTCACACGATAACCTAGAGATGCTTCACATTCTTTTACAAAATGGAGCTAATCCCAATATTCGAACTAACACCTATCACTGGATGAAAGAGAAACAAAAAATATTAGGCAAACAAAAATACAACGTAGAAGATTTGGGCAAGACACCGTTACATATACTTTCTATGAGATACGATTATGAGAGTAACGAAGCTATTCAAATAAATATGGTGAAGTTATTGCTCAGCAACGGTGCTGACATTAACGAATCCTATTTGGAGCATGACGGATTCACGCTCGCTGTTTTGAGGGGTAATACAAGCCTGATAAAATTTTATTTAGAATGTGGGAATGTAAATCCTTATAAGAAATTAGGGGGAAACATGGGTGTTCTAACAACAATTTTAGTGTCGAAACGTTACGCTGACATTCTTTCCCTAGAAAAATCTAGAAAGGTTTACGAACTATTAGCTGTAGAAAATGTTAATCCGCTTGTCGAAGTAGAAGGATATGGTAATGCGATAGAATTCATGGAGCGAGAATATAATGTTGAAGATTCTGGTGGTGGCTATAGGGGCGAAGTTGGTGAAAAGCAAAGTAAGAATACTTTCTCAACAATTTCTGGCCGTATTAAGCCAAAACCAAAAGTAAAATTTCCTCCGAAGCAAGGTACTAGTAAATTTTTAATGGAGCTAACTAGACGTATGTTGGAACGCCATATTCAATATCAAGCGTTTAGATATTTACAATTGTTTATCATGCATAATGTAGACGTTGAGGATGAACTGATGACAGCATTAGTTACATTTTTGCCGTTGAAAGACATGGTCACATTATTGCAGTTGTTAATTCATAGAGGCATAATAAAACCAAACCCAAGTGGATTTTATCTCGTGTTTGCAATGCTCGAATTGTCAAAAAGATATGATAAAATTAAGGCTAAAAAGGGTAAAAGTGGTGATGATGCACCACTAGAAATTATTAAGAAATTTGATTGGTCTGAGGAAAAGCGTACAACACGTTATCATACAGTGGAGCCAGAATTGGATACAGACGTGGAAAAATTCAAAGTGTGCTTTTATTGTTTGAGAAAAAGTAATAAAGATTTAATCCTATGTCCTACCTGCGGACTGGTTTATTTCTGCTGCCAAGAATGTAATAGATTAAGTATTAAGCAGCCGTCAATACATAAGTGCAAGATTCTATTTTATGATGCACAAAAGGAAATACGTGACTCAGCACTTGCAAATAACTTGGAATATGTGGAATCTAAATTGCATAGATTGCTTCGTGAATTAAATGAAAGTCTACGGAAGAAGTACGAGACTTTGATACCCAACATTGACATTTATGGTGATATGGGAGCCGATAACATAGATTTTAGTAAATTCGGTTCATTTATTCATGACCAAATGTCACAAAATCCAGATTTGATTAGAAGTATGAACGAAATTCTAGAGAAAAATAACCTGGTAGATCGCAAGGAAGATGAAGGTCAAGATGACTACTATAAAAGAAAAGAAGGTAATGAAAAGAACGTTTCTGCAGAGAAAGAAGATATCCACAGAAAAAAAGATATCCACCGAGAGGAAGATATCCATAAAAAGAAAGATATCCATAAAAAGAAAGATATCCATACAAAGCAAGATATTCACAGAAAGAAAACTAATAAGGGTTCCGAAAGGTCAACTACACCTAGAGAAGGAAGAGGAAGAAAGGAAGAGCAGCAAAAAGGCGGTACGGGTTCTGAAAAACTATCTGATGTACGTAAATCGGAAAAGCAGCGAAAAACCAGTAAGAGTCCTCGACAAAAATCCCATATTTCAAAACGAAGGAAACAAGAAAGAAATAGTGAAAGTTCAACAACCTCAAAAAACAAAAAAGGTAGGTCAAAATCGAGAGACTCTCAGAGTAAAACCAAGATCGAAACATTATATCGACGAGATAAAAGCAAAGGGCGACATTTTAAAGGCGACAAAACTAGTAAACATGCTGTGTATAGGCAAAACATTTCCAAAAGTTATTACACTAAAAGTATGAAGGACAAATATGATCATGAGCAGATCAAACAGCGACACAAATACGAAGATAGACCTGAATTTGGCGATGTTAGGTTCAGTGGAAAATTTGGTTTCAGTCCATATGACAAAATAAAAGGGAACGTATTTGAACAGTTCAATAGATTACCTCATAAATGCCAGTACTTCATTGAAAAACTTAGTGAACTATTTCCTGAGATCGATTTTTCTCTTTTTTTTTGGCCTTATGTATGTTATGTTGACGGTCAATTGTATTATAGATTCATTGACGAACGACCTATATTTATAGAAACATACAGCAATGTTTAAAATTTACAAAAAAAAAATTTGAGCACATATTTATTACCACGTTTGATCAATAAAAAAGTACTGCTATTGTTTTTCATAGTGAATCATTGAAGTATTTTAGATAGACCATTTACGTTACAAAATAAAAGTTGTTGCCCATAATTACTAACAATTCCAAATGGGCGAATTTATCTTCAACTGTAACAAAAGTAAATGTAAGTTTAGTATTAGTTTACCTATAAAACATTCTAAGATACTAGAAGACACACAGTTACTTACGTAAGTAGTCTCTTTTACTGATCGCTTATGAAGACACTGGCATCATCATGGCATTGTTTGACATTTGTTATATCCAATAATGGCTGCGAAAATAGCTGCTCCCACAGTTCAGAAGTGCGTGCTGCAATTCGATTTTTGCGTTCAAAAGGATCTACAACTATTCAAATTTATCGGGAGTTGTGCCTAGTCTATGGACCTGTGGTAACCGGTAAAGAAAAGACAATTGTGTCGCACATATGTACATAATGAACAACGGGGTCGCAAGCAAAACTGATGGAATCGCGCAACAAGTGGACAAAGAGCGGCGGTCTGATCGAAGATTATTGCTCCGGTTGAGGAATTTCCTTATGTCGGAAGCACTGTTACTTATGAAATTGTCATGGAAAAGCTCGCACATAACAAATTGTGTGCAAGGAAAATATTTACCGACCAACATAAAGAGCAAAGAATGACGAGCGAACGGACGTTTTTGAACCGTTGTCGACAATATGAAGATGATTTGTTTCCTACATTATCACGAGCAACAAGATATGAATATCCTACAGCAACGTGAAATCTGACAAAATTCAGGCAAATTCCTTACGCGACCAAGCAAATGATATCTACCGTTTTCTGGGACGGAAAGAACATTCTATTGGTTGAGTTTATGAAACGTGGGACAACAATTCAAGCTCACGTGGACTGCCAAGCGCTCACCAAAGTGAGACGTGCCATCCAAAATCGACAGCGCAGGAAGCTATCGTTCGGGAAAGTCTTTCTCCACAATGCGTGTCTTCACACCACTAACCTTGCCAAGACAAAGATTCAAGATTTCGATTAGAAAGTTGTCGATCACCCAACGACTATTACCTTTTCTTGCATTTGAAATAATGGCTTGGTAAACAACAGTTTGAGAAGGATAAGCAACTTAGGACCATTGTCAACTAGTTTAATTCCCAGGCAGCAAACTTCTGTACAGAGAAGTTACAGAAACTGATGCAACGTTGTAAAAGGCATTTCCAAGACAATGGTAATTATGTAGAAAATGAAGTAAGTTCCTAGAAAACTAAAGCCGTCAATACAAACGGATGTGACTGTTTTTGTAACCGAATGGCTGTAGACAAATTTATTTTATCCCAAGCAGACTTCCTTTGAACGAAGACACCACTATGCAATTAATATCTTGAAGCAGAACAAATATTTTGCCTTGATGATAGAAAGTACAGTAAACGCTCGCTCATGTAAATACCCGGTAGTGGAAACGTCGCGGTCATGTACACAGAAAATTGTTACTATAGGATCAAATGGAACACCCGGTAATGTAAACCAGCTTGCACCATGTACAATTCGATAGTGCAAACAGTTTAAGGTACCGGTTATTTCCCGATTTACATTCGTAATTGAATCGATCTAAAGAATGTTTACGTAAACGTTTTCAACGCCGGCGCCGGTTATTCCCCGATTTATATATGGGATTCATGTAAGTGTTGGTTCTGCTGCCTCTCGTGAAAGAAAGTAGTGTGCAGCTAAAATCACGCCAGAACAGACATGGTATCCTCGTCCAATAAAAGAACATTGCCCACGCATCTAGAAGGGAAAATCGTCTGTATAAATGGTTTTTAAAACAAAGGGATAATCGTGTTTATTAGCGATGAATTAAAGAGAGAGCAAAATTATTGAATGAAAACCTAAAAGAGACCGAAAATTGTGTACCCAGTGATGGCTGGCTAAAAAAGTTTAAAAGGCCGTATGGAATTCGACTGCTGTCGATATCTGGTGAAAAATTATCGGCACCATCACAACTAGTGCAACCGTTTAAGGAAAAGTTAATGAACAAAATCAAAGAGCTCCATTTAAATGAGGAGCAAATATATAATGCAGATGAAACCAGTCTTTATTGGAAATTATTACCTACGAACAGCTATTGTTAGCGCCTATATTCATAACCAACTGTAATGTGCGCAAACGCATTTGCCGCATAATAAATAATGTATTCGAAGTGAACAAGTACATAGAGATAGAACAAACGTTGAGAAAAGTATACAGTGTACCATCTATTTACAAGTCTATTATTTCAATAAAACAATTTACTAAAATACAGTCCACTGCAATAATTAATAACCAACATTTTTTGGTCTATTCAGGCCGGATACGATTTAAAGAATCAAGAAACATTGTACGAACGTACATCATCACGTGGAGCGACATTATTAGAGGTTAGTGTGCATCCATTAATTCCCATTCATTTTTGCCAAGTCTTCTTGAATTTGCAATTTATTGTTACTATGTCGGACGAATTAGTAATTTTACGCAGAAAACGCGGTTCGGTTAAGCACAGATTAACGAACGTAAAACGTTACATTGATGCCATTTATACGACGAAACAATTACAGTTAGAAAAACAAAATGACAAATTGATTATAATTTGTAGCAATTCAGGACAGAAATCGAATGCAATGACGCAGATATTGAAAACGAATACAATGAACGCGAATCTTTTGAAAATTCATTTTTTAAATATTCAAGCGTTATGAAAACTATATTAGCACAAGCAATGAATAATATAGAGTCAAGTAACCATTTAAGTAGTTTTTTTTTTTTTTTTTTTTTTTTCGGAGGTGAAATGCATTTACGCATAATATTATATACCACTATACTAGTTATGTTGGACTCCCTCTGAAGGAGGACTACCAACTAAAACACCCCCTCTTCTTCTAGACACCAGTCCGGAACCGTTTATCACATTACTTCGGGCTGGGTCTATGCATTTGGCTGTAGAAAGGCCACACTCCGTTGTGGTTTGGAATTATAACAATTCTCTGTCTATGCTGCAATTCCCTTCTTTTTGCGCGGTACATATTGCACGTACCGCGAAACTAATAATAGTAACAACAATAACAGTAACAATAACAATAACAGTAACAATAACAACAATAATAACAATAACAATAATAATAATAACAATAATAATAATAAACATCAATACTCGGACTCCCTTCAATAGAGGACTACCAGCCACCACCCGTTAATCACTTTAGTTCGGGCTGTGTCTAGTTTGCTGTACAAAGGCCACGCTCCACTGGACTTTCGAATTAGAGCAATTCTCTTTCCAATCGCCTTTCTTCGTGCGCAGGACATATTGAACGTATCGCGTTAAACTTGTCCAGCAATTTTCATTGGCTGATATCTTCGTTATAATTGTGTCAATCGTAAATTCGCCGATCTCCATTTCGAGTAACCGTCTTGGTTCCGCCCATCTCTCACATAAGAAGAAGGTATGGTGCGCATCATCTACCTCATTTGGACAATACAAACATGCTCCAGTCTCAGTCTTACCCATTCGGTGCAGATACGATTTGAAATAGCCATGACCGGTCAAAAACTGAGTCAGGTAATAGTCCACCTCCCCACGGGTTCTAGAAATCCAAGGGCGGAGGCGCGGGATCAGTCTCGCAGTCCAGCGCCCTCTTCCGTCCGTCTCCCAAAGTCGCTGCCATGCTTCTAATGTGGCGTCTCTTTCGTTGGCGACTCGTTCTTCACCTGCACGTCTCCTCATATATATGCGCTTCCTTTCCTGAGCAAGGAGCGACACTGGGATGACTCCCGCTACCACTAGGACCGCCGGTTCCGACACAGTGCGGTACGCCGAGGCAACTCTCAGTGCAGCCCTTCTCTGCACCTGGGCCAGTCTCTTACGATACATCTCCTTGCTCAGCGCGTCCGCCCACACCTCGGAGCCGTACAGTAAGACCGACAGAACTGTCGACATCAATAACCTCCGCTTCTTTGGCCGAGGACCACCAACATTAGCCATCAACCTACTCAAGTTCGCAACCATCTTCGCCGCCTTATCGGCAGTACGTAAAATCTGGTGACGAAAGGTCATTTTGGTGTCAATCATCACTCCAAGGTATCTAACTGTTGGGCTGGTGAAAATTTCCACATCCCCCACGCGAAGGGGTACGATTGTGTCTATCTGCTTATTAGATAGAATGACGACCTCAGTTTTGTTAAGTGCTAGACTCAAACCATGCATTTCCATCCAATGAGTTACCCTCCTCATGGTTAACCATTTAAGTAGTAAAGTATCTGAAAGTAACAATAGTGTTGTTGTTAATTTTTCCATTAGTAAAATGAAAATGTAGAAAATTCATTAAGAAATAGTCCCAATTCTGAGGTTGTGCGTTTGATAGAATCTCGATAATATAAAATTACCAGTCATTCACTTACCAAAATACTCAGGAAAATATACAAATTAGCTAGAATTTAAAGACATGTATATTTCATTAATTCATAAAAGTTCAATTTAAGAGCAGCTCTTGCAAATAATGCAGCTCAGGTCAGTATATTACTTGAGTTCTCGGCACAAAATTACCAGACAGCTTGGGATTTACTTTGTAGTCGTTATGATAATAATCAATTACTAATACATAACCATATTAAAGCCATTTTTGAAATTCCTAATGTAACGAAAGGAACAACTTTAGTATTTCGTCAGATAGTAGACGATGTTTCACAGCACTTACGATCTCTGCAACTTCTGCAACAAAAAACAGAAACATGGAACGTATTAGTAATTCACATACTATTAACTAAGTTAGACTAAAAAAGCGCTAGGGAATGGGAAGAAAAAAGAATATCACACTTAAAGATTTTAAGGAATTTTTAATAAGTAAGGCAGACATGTTAGAGACACTAGAAGCTAGAAACGAGAAAAAGACAACTGAGTCGCCTAAAAAGCACCGGGCGAGAACATTTACTACAAAGGTAATTTCATGCAATTACTGCGGAGAAAATCGCTTTTTTTTATTTTATTATTTTATTATATTTGCGAAAAGTTTTTAAATCTATCTATTAAAGAAAAATATGATGAGTTGAAAAGGTTGAATCTATGTTTCAATTGTTTACGCCGTAGGCATACGAAAGACACGTGCACAGCTGGAAATTGCAAAAAACACAAGAGAAAGCACAACAGGCTACTACACACAAATCATAAGTCAAGCGAACAAAAGTCACTAGCAACTGAAGAAACATTCAATGCAAGTTGTCGAACAAAGCAAGAAGTACTATTAGCAACAGTGGAATTATATGCTTTATAAATGTAGGGCATTACTTGATTGCGCATCACAATCTCATTTTATCACAAAGCGATTATGTAAGAAATTAAATCTTGATGAAAGCGAAGTCAATATTTCTATCGTCGGGATAAAAATAAATCTCTTCAAACATTAACAGGAAATGTAAAGTAACCATTCAGTCATTAGCAATTTTTAACGAACAGCACCATTTCTGGTCATAGAAACGATTAGTGAAGATTTAATCAGTCCTCATTATGATTTTGCATCACTAAATAGTCCATGAAATATTAACCTAGCAAACCCCAATATCGGTTAAGGTGAACAAATTCATTTACTATTGGGTGCAGAATTATTTTGAGAAATTTTGCAAGATGGACGAACAAATGGGTAAAAACAAGCTAATACTTCAAAATACAGCTTTTGGATGGATAATTGTAGGTGGCGTCAATGCACAAAACCTAACAAAGATATCTCATTGCCATTTGATCAGAACTGAAAATGAAGATCAATTACAATGATTTTGGGCTTTAGATGAATACAAAGACCATCCTGCATCAGCTCAAAACATCAAATGCGAACAATTTTTCGTTGAAACTACAACTAGGGATAAAATGGGAAAATTTGTAGTTGCGATTCCATTTAAACACACACCAGATGTACTTGGGGAGTCAGAAGACATGGCAACGCGAAGATTGTCAACGCTAGAAAGACGCTTAGAAAAACAGCCACGATTAATGCATCATTATAAGATGTTTATGGAAGAATACCAACAATTAGGTCATATGAGCAAATTGCAATCAGAAAGTTATTCAAATTATCTACCACATCATGGAATTTGTAGGGCAGACAATCTAACTACTAAACTTCGAGTGGTATTTGATGGTTCAGCTGCAATTTCAAACGGTATTTCATTTAACGATATCCAGTACACTGGACCGAACATTCAACAAGAACTCATATCTACATTAATTCGATTTAGACAACATAACTATGTATTTACCTCAGATGTTGCAAAAATGTATCGACAAATTCTGATAACAGAAATGGATAGAAAATTCCAGTTGATTTTATGGGGATCGAGTCCAAACAATGACGTAGAAACGTATGAATTGAACACCATTACTGATGGTACCAGATCAGCACCATTTCTAGCAATTCGATGTTTGAAACAATTAGGAAATGACAATATATTCAAGTACCCAGCTGCTAGCAAGGTAATAATAAGAGACTTTTACGTGGACGATTTGATATCTGGAGCCGATACAATAAAAGGGCAAGGATGCTATGTCAAGATATATTAATAATTTTACATACAGCGGGTATGGAATTAAGAAAATGGACTGGATATTCCAAGTGATAAGTTACTTTCAGGAACAGAGAATTTCAGTGAAGGGCGACTTTGGGTTTACAATGGGATTGGAAAACAGACAATCTGAGTTATAAAATAAACAATACTTACCATCTCCATGTAACAAAGCGCACAATTTTGTCTGAATTGGCACAGATATTCGACTCTTTGGGATTAGTAGCTCCAATTGTAACAACAATAAAACTTATTCTTCAAAACTTGTGGTCATTAAAGTTAGCATGGGACGATCCAGTACCTGCCTAAAAGAAAGGTGGTTTCAATTAAAACGTGATATTCTAAAATTGAACAATATACAGATACCGAGGCATGTCTTTTGCAAAATACCGATTACAATTCAATTACATGGATTTTGTGATGCTTCTAACAAGGCTTACGGTGCTTGCATATATTCTAGAAGCATTGATGCGAACAACTCAGTCACTACATCATTGATATGAAAAATTAGGTCGCCAAAAATCAAAATTTAAATGTTATATATGTCTTTTCATTTGCATAACAACTAAGGCCATACATTTGAAGCCTGTTACTGATCTGACAACGAACTCAATCGTTGATACCCTCAAGCGCTTTATTACTAGACGATGTACGCCAACACACATATATTCTTACAATGGTACAACTTATGTAAAGGCAAGCAAGGAACTAAGCGATTTAGGCAAATTTCTAAATAGAAATTATTCATTGGCATTAAATGGCATTAAATTATTTTCATTTAAAACGAATGCTTGTTAATACCTCGATTACGTTTGAACACTTTCTCACTTTGTTAGTAACAATGGAAGGCATATTAAATTCAAGACCTTTATCCCCTATATCCTCAGATCAACACGATTTTCAACCATTAACCCTAGCACACTTTTTAATTGGACGAACAATTACTACAATATCAGAAGCAAATTTAAGAAACATCCATCAAAACAGACCCACATATTATCAACAATTACGACAACAATTTTGAAGTCGCTGGTCTAAAGAATATCTTGCAGAACTCCAACAACGAACGAGGTGGACAACCAATCCAAGGTTCATCGAAATCGGAACATTGGTCCTTTTGAAAGAAAATAACTTATCTGTTGCATCATGGCGATCAGGAAGAGTAGCACAAGTTCATCCAGGAAGCGATGGCGTCACCAGAGTTGTCTCCATTAGTACTCCAAATGGACTTCTGAAGAGAACGGTCTCCCAGATTTGCCCATTACCTTTGGAACCCGAAAAGAAGGTTGACGTGAATGAAGCATAACATTGTTACCTATACTTATATACTTACTCTGTATTGTTATTTGTATAATGTGTTGTTAGTCATACTTACCATTTTTACTATGTGCCATTTCATTTGTTTGAAAGACCAGAGTCTTTCAAGGTAGGGGCATGTTAGCGCCTATATTCATAACCAATTGTAATGTGCGCAAGTCCATGTGCCACATAAGAAATGTATTCGAAGTGAACAGTACATAGTACAATTACATGGAGATAGAACAAATGTTGTGAAAAGTATACAGTGTACCTTCTATTTACAAGTCTATTGCAATAATTAATAAACAACACCTATGTACCAGTACCAGTACCTTTGAAAATGCGAACCGCAGTTGTTCGCGAAACGTCAGGGACAAAAACCTAGTGACACGGCGGAACCCGACAACCGTTACAACTATGTCAAACGGCCGTGAAAGTCTGAGATACCATTTACAGATGCATCACATGAAAAATCCGCTGCGGGTAGAAAGGCGGAAAGACAGCGCATAACTTTTCTAGCGTGCACTAATGCTAGTGGTACACACAAAATAAGGCCACTAGCAATAAGAGAAGCAAAAATTCCACGTTCAATTAGAAATTCCCGTTGATTATAACTGTTCAAACTCCGGATGACCAAAGGAATATTTCTGAAATGGTTCCACAATCAGTTTGTCCCTCGAGTATGGCAATAAAACTGTAATAATAAGTAATGCAATTTAGTGATATATATTCAATTTAGTGATATATATTCAATTTGTAGGTGAAAGATTTTTTAAGAATCTAATCTTGGATAACGCACCAAGTCATCTTGCAGAGAAATAATTAAGAAGCAACGATGGCTCAATTTTTGTTATGTTCATGCCGCCCAACGTAACTCCTCTTATCCAACCGATGAATCAAAATATAATAAAAATTACTAAATTGTATTATCGAAAATTTCTAACTTCGTCTGCGTTATGAAAAAATCCGAAAAATATTTCTAAATCCTTAAAGCAAGTAACTTTACGTAAAGCAATTTTAAATTTAGATATGGCGTGGAATGCCCTTAACCAGCAAAAAATCAAAAAGTGTTGGAAAAATTTGCCTTACTCCAGTGATGATTATGACGATGAAGACAATGTACCGCTAACCATCATTAGAAAACAGTTACTATCTGATACTGAAGTTATTGACAGTGCATCATCGGACGTTCTCAAATTATTAAAAGCAATAAATCCCGATATTGTTTACGCAATTACCGATGTTAGTTTATGGCATGACGATAAAGAGATAGATGATGCACATGAAGAGGAAGATGGGGTGAGTGAAGATGACGACCCTTCGATTGAAATAAAAAATACAGCGAGGGATGCGCAAGCTGTAGGAATTTTTAATCAGGAGTTAGATTGGGTGGAAGAAAAAGGCATATTATATTCCGATATTTTAGTGTTCCGTAAACTACGGGCAATAACATTAGAAAATACCAATACAGAAATAGGACATTATTTTCCAAAATAATGTAAAATTTATTTTCTAATGTTATATGTATTGTTATTCATTGTTCATAATTTACTTTTTAATAAACATCCATATTTTCTTTTATGCAATTTCTTTATAGATAATATAATAATGTCCTCCCGCAAACAAAAAAAAACATTCCCTAAAGTAAATAACTGTCTTTGATCTAATGAAGTAATATCTTCCAATAAGTAAAAAAGAAAAAAATTACCTTCTTACGCAATGTAAGAAATTATCGGATAATTGGAAGACCTATAATGTATATGGATGAATCGTATATTCATGCAAATCATGTTAATAGCAAAGGATCGAACTACAATCACAGTGACGGATTGCTTAATCGATTAACGAAGGTTAATAATTGTGAATAATTCCTAAAAAAGGATTTGTGTTAAGGGCCATATATATTTTTAATTAAATTTCGAATTGTTACTAATATGCATGTCAACATGGACCAAACTTTATGGTATTAGGTTTGCATCTAATATACAGTGTTTGTCTGTAACATAGTTGTACAGACAACTAGATAGAACCATATGATTGATTCACTACACAGTCCAAACCGTACTTAGAAGTCTATGCTTGTTAACAAAACTTAATTCGGTTCTTGATTTTACATTCAACATGATATATCGCGGGACTTTGACAAAAATTACAAGCATGTATCGCAGTATCTGACAATTATGAAAGTATCTCCAAATATGAGTAGCTGTTTTCTTTGTAATAATGGTTATGCGTTGAAATTATAAGTATGAACAGAAACAAAACTAAGATATGTATGCCAGTTGTGTAGGCCTTTAATAATAAATTCAATGGTCTAGCTTGAGATAATGTTGTTACTTCTTATAATATGATGCAATTATTGTAGTTACTTCGAAAACGGAAAGTGAAATTGCTGCCATTAAATTAAAGAAAGCTGCAATTACGGTAAATGAACAAAACTAAAGGTGAGTTTAAGTTTTTGTTAATCTCACCATTAATTTTGCTCATTTACCGTAATTGCAGTTTTCTTTAATTTAATGGTATCGTTAGGGGGAATGCAAGGTTGGACTTCCTCTAATATCGGTAGGACTTTAACATTATATTTAGTCACTAAATATCTTAACGTATGGTAATTTACAGTTTCCTTGCGATGTATTTGCATTTCTTTTACAATTTCCCAAAATTCGCTTTCGTCCTTATTATGTAGAAAATTCCCTTTCTTGTCAAAAAAAATTCCTTGAAGAAATTATACTATCAAAAGTCTATATCACAAAAGTAAATATAATTAATGTAAAATTTTATACAAATATATTTAACACACACGCATATCCACACCGCACTTAGCGAACATCACATCCAAGGCCTACATCTTCATCTCTGGAACCACATAGGAGATGTTTTCGTTGCCATGATGACTCTACTGCAGTCATTTGTCGCCTAACATTCGGATCTAGTGGCGGTTTACGAGCGTGATCGACAATCCACACGCGGGACAATTGACTAATAGCGTCGATATTAAAAAATCTGAGCATCAACAGAGTTTGTGAGTTCCGTATTTAACGAATTTCGCATATTATTGCGAGGAAAGTACCTCAAAAAGTTTTATAAACTTGTAGTGGACTTGTCACCACATTTGAAATACCCGAATGTCGAGCGAAATACCGCTGATCCAGCAGAGCAACGTCGCGTAACCTTGGGCCTTCCGTCGTCAGAGCGAAGATTGGGAGTTACACCGTCCTATAAAAGCAAAGTGCATGTGTAAGTAAAGAAAGTAAGGGACTTCATCCTTAATAACGTAATTTATTATTTAAAAGTTCAAAATACAGATTTTATTAGCTGGCTAGGGATTGCGATACATATTTTGTCGAACACATTCCTGATGTAAGTGATATTCTAAATTTGTCAATATATTGTTAATTTCTTTATTTCAATATAATCTACTCTTCATTCAATTCATTTGATTTCATTAACGTCTTCTAAATTTTATTTCAAAAAGCAAAATCCCTGATCAAAGAAGTCACCACGAAACAATTTCGAATCCTGAGAGAGATATTCACTACAATATATAGAGGAGTATACAGTTCTCGCGCTTACTTTATGAATGACGCAACTATCGTCAACTATATTTCTAAAAAATAAAGAACGTAATTTTAATGTTTGCCTTACATCCCGAGAAACAACTTACTACCAGGGATAACAAAAAACCGCAAATTAGACTACAACGCTACAAAACGGGCTGCAGATACTTTAGATCATCTTATAACTACGTACACTTGTAAAGATAAAACAAATCCCTGGTTTTATAACATCCTTAATATCACAGTGTATTATATTTTTCACATACCTATGATATTAGTGTTTTTTATAGGTCTTACTATTCATTGTTAGTTGACAATGAGACTTTAGGTGATGTTATTTCTTCTAATACCGAGTTAAAGTTTTACCTTTTTACCTATTAGTGCCACTTTCTTTACCACAAAACTGTATATTCGTCTACAACATTATTATACGACTTCTAATTCGTGATAAACTTCATTTATACAGATTAAGGTTCCAGGCCCACGAACGTGTAGAAAGGTAGATGAATACAGCGTTGAACGAACTAAAGCAATATGTGCTGACTGATAGTGTTTACGCGATAGTTAAGTTTCCTTTTGGTGGTATCCTCTCTATTCGGCGGTCCTGTACGTATTATTTTGGTTTAAATCGATGCCACCAATCTGTGATGTGAAGTACATACTACCGTCCATAAGTATTTGGCCAAGTACGTCTTTTTCTCAATCTTTTGTTATGAATTAGCTACTACAAATAATGAGGCTGGATACAAACCCTTGTTATCAGCAAGTTTCATTAGTGAGTTCTTAGAAATAAAAATGATTTTGGTTATACCTAAGCTATAAGGGCACCGACGCTGTTAATGAGATTTTCTTAGAATTTTCTAATAACACTATATAATATTTACTGTTGATGGTATTTCCTTTCTCAAGATAGTCATACATAAATACTTGTAAATAGAAATCGAATCCCACTAAATATTTTCCTATTAAATAAATACTTTCATCTCTTAGAGCTGTTAAAGGGAAATTGTTCAAATTGATGTTCATCCTTAACGTTAAACATGAAAGTAGGTATTATTATCTAAGCACTTAGTACGACGTGCCTGCTTGCTTTTCTTCCGCCTGAGTTTACTTCAAGTATTTTTCAAGTCACTAAATCGTTTCATTAAGCTGTACTAAAGGGATGATTCTCCAACGACTGTAATGTAGTTTTTATGTATAAGAGAAATTAGTGCATTCACGGTGACTATATTAAATTACTAGCATAGAAGACCTTAAACAAGAAATAAAAAATAAGGTTAATAACATTATTCTTTAAAAAACGTACATGTAAGGTATGTAAGCGTAAATTTATAATTTAGTTCACCTGTGGCTCCCTACACTTGTATTCTTACAAAAGTTTCCATGCACTCCGAGAATTTTGCGTTACTGAGTGTCAGCATTACTGTGTTATATACTTTATTAGTAATATACAATGCAATGTTCTATAAACAAGCACAAAACGTGAAAAAGCATTAGAAATCGTCCCTTAGATTTTATATACTTTACTGTAAACATCTTCTAGTTATTTCGAATGAGCCTTCTTTATTTTTTGCGTTAAATAACGAGGTTGGCATTTCATTAATATTTGGATTTTTTACTTCCAAATTTACATACTTTTTGAACGACTAACTATACTAGCAAGTACTTTATCTTTTTTAATAAGGGCTAAAACACGAAAGTCGAAAATATGTAAGTAGGTTGTTGAGTTTCACTGTTTTTAAATCTCCCGAATACACGTGCGCCCTCATCCTGTAAACTATATTACGTATTTTTCGCTTGATTACCAACCAGTCTGTAGTATTAATAAGGAGGTAGGGACGGCAATCTAATAACGACTAAATTTTGCCTCTTCTCACCCAGCTTTGTTCTTCCTCTTGACACCAGTGCTGAGCAATGACAAAGGAAAGACTTCGCTGTGGCAACCTTTATCATGTCGAACAACCATGGCAATATTGCGAAACCTTAGTTAGCTTTATGCTGGAAAGGTGTTTCTTTAACTAGATAAAATCGTGACAAGCATGTGGAGGTCCTTTTACTAAAGCCCATAGCCTTAGGTAATGATATTCATTTATTGAAACAAAATGACTTTAGTGATGCACTACGAATTCGTTTCACCGCACCTCCTCAAGAAATTTTCATGCGTAATAATTTTAATTTTTTCGTGTGGCGTGCACACAGATTGTTGGATAAATGGTATTAGACCATGAATATTCCCCTAGGAGACCTGTTCGCATCTTCGAAGTTACTAACTACTCAGTATCAATTACACCACAAGTACTCACCGATGTCAGACGTCCTTTCTATAGCCGTGTAGCTCTTTGGAGAAAAAGGGAAAGCCGTTTCGAACCTTTAAATTACTTAAATAAATCATACATTTAATTATGTTTTGTTTAACCAAAAACTTGTTCGTTGCCGAAGATCTTTTAAGTTCATAGTCAATAACACTCATTTAACGGTAAATAGCACAAGATTTTTTTACGCAAATATGTTAAAATATGAGCTACCTTCTCATAAAAGCTTGAGGCGTCATAGCCGGCAACGTGTCTAACCATACACTCAAAACCATGCACTTTGCTATATTTCAGTCTAAAATGAGGTATGGAATTATCTCCGGTCATTTAAAGAATTTTTATAGTATGTACTATCATTAATCCTCTTAGTTTTAAATTGAACTAGTTCTGCAAAAGCATTAAGTAAAGGAAATTGGATTCCAACGTAGTATGATGCAAGATCTATGAAATTCATCAAAGCCAATAAAGACGTAATTGCATAAATATGACATTACTTGCTTCCTTCAATTCATACACAAACACTGCTTCAAAAAAGGATTCTCTGCTTTGAATACAACGTTTGTAATACTTTATTACTGTAATATCAAATACACTAGGGTGACAGAATAAAATAGACACCAGCTAAAGCGGTATAAATATATAAACAGCTAAATTCTAAGAACGAATTAAAAACTTTCTCGTCGCAACGTGAAATAAGTAAATTTTTAAATATTCCGTTGTCCACTGTTAACCGTGTGATTACACAATTTAAACGCAAGGAAAAAATAACAGCGGAGCCGAGACCAGGTCGTGCCGGACCTTCTGAAAGAAGTAAAAGAATGCTTGTGCGCGAAGTGTTAAGAGAACCGCGAAAAAGTACAGCTGAGCTTGCGGCAACTTCACAGAAAAGTCAGCGCACCGTTCTGCGATACCTTCACAGTGTGGGGATATATAAAAGGATGGCAAAGAAAAAAACCTCTCCGTTTCAAAAACGGCGCCGAATGGCTTGCGCAATCGAAATGCGAACGAAGCCCGAAGTTTTGGCGGTCTGTCATTTTTTCAGACGAAAGCAGATACTGCCAATTCAGTGATAGTGGTCGTACGTGGGTATGGAGACGTTCGTCACAGCAACTGGACGGTGAAATACGGCGGTGTGAACATCATGGTGTGGGGCGCGATATGGTATGGTGGAAGATCGCAATTAGTAATCTGCGACGGAAATATATCCAAATATTAACAGAAGGACTACTACCGATATTCGACAACGCCACTTTTATGGAGGATGGAGCACCCTGCAACAAAGCAAGAACAACAACCACATGGAAAGAGGAACAGGGGATTCGGATTTTACCATGGCCAAGCCAATCACCAGACAAGAATCCGATAGAGAATGTTTGGCACATAATCCAGACAAATATGACGAAACGACCCCGAAAACCCAGCAATAAGAAAGAACTCGTAGCAGTTGTTACAGAAGAGCGGTTAAATATTCCAGAAGACACCATTAATCATTTAATAGATTCTATGCCACTACGACTCGCAGCACTTCACGCAAGTAAAGGTGGATCGACAAAATATTAGTTTAATTTAAAAATTTTGAATATATAACGAGAATAGAATCTTTTTTTTAGTAGGTGTCTATTTTGTTCTGTCACCCTAGTGTATTATCAAATCAAAGAAATTAATAGAAGTCATGCTACATGATTTTTGTTAGATAAGATATAATCACGTTAGAATCCCCAATTTTGTATTTATTGTTCGTTTGATACTTTTTCTTAAACCATACGTATATATTTAATATTTTTTCCTGATAACGTAAAAATTTGTTTGTCTAATATACATTGGTTACCAGAATTTTACGATTATTAATTTGCTGGATCTAGCATTTTTTCTAAGCATTTTAAATCAAGTTCAGTAAGTTATTGGCTTCCATCAAGTCCGCTAAGTGTCATATTCTATTACATTGAAATAAAAATGGACACAGAATTACGATTCTTTATATTTTGCAGCTCCTCTAGAAATATTACTCAAGCTATAGTTATCTTAACAGAATAATACGAAGATCATTTATTTTGCAGTGAAACATAAACATTAAATGTGTTGTAGTCACTACCTATGCTTACAAATCCCCTGTCAGAGAATTCAAATATAAGTCTTCTAACTCTCTATTTTGTACTACATTTTTGACAGCTGCAAAAATAGAAAAGAATATGTATCAATTGGAACGAACTTCTACGAGCGGTATGAAGTTTCTATTTCTAAAAAGAATAATAGTTAGTAACAACAAAGCAGTCGACGCTCTTGCCAGAGTTGGAACTAGTCAAACTGCGTTGGGAATAGAACCTGTGGTGGGGGATTGTGTAATAGTGCCAAATTATTGTAGAAGTCCCTCGCTGGACCGAATTGCAACTTTTACGAGCTTTCAACGAATCCGAAGACCTTCTTGACATTGTCAGTTTATTTTTCTGTATGAATTTTACTTTTATGAGAAAATTTATTTTATTTTATACATTTTTCACTAATTTATATATTTATATTTCTATGTTTTTTGTCTGTGTTGCCATTGATGTTATTTTATTTTCATTTTTTGCCGATTTTGGTACGACGAAGTTCGAGTATTGTGAATGGTTGACAAAACTACAAGTGCCCAAAATCAACCATTAAATATAACTTCGTCGTACGAAAATCGGCAGTTTTCAATATTCAATATTTTCAAGTACGGCCTTTCTCGTACTTCGTCGGGTGTCATATAATGACAATCTCTCTTGTAGCTTCGTCGGAACTTATATATATATATATATATATATATATATATAGCAACAGGCTTTACAAGTATAATCTTCCCGCTTCGAGTTGCCAGTCGCCAAGGCTGCAGCGTCCGTTATCATTTGTACATATGTACATTTGATCTTCGGTTGAGTTTTTGGCGACAATCTTTTTTGTGGTTTCGTCGGAGCGCATATAGCATAGCATTTACATGTACAATTTCTCCACTTCCAATTGATGGTCACCGCGGCTGCAGCGTCCGTTGTCACCTGTACATATGTTTGGTTTTCCGTTATAAGGGGAGTTAGACATGTTTTCACTAATTGTCCCTCGATATGGACGAGTTTCACGAACCAAATTTCTATACATCATATCGACTACAACTCCGCCGTTTTCCATGTCGATGCACACTTCGCGCAGTTGTTGGTTGTTGGCCTTTTCCTTTCGTAGAGGGGCAGTAGCAAAGAGCTAGAGAAATGTTGACATAGCGTATTATCTCTATTACGAGAACGCCCGAGTAGCTGTGACATTACATACGATTGGATTCCCCTATAAACATACAAATACACACACCACAGTGTTTGGTTCCCCTACAAATACAAACCAATGAAAAAGGGTAAAGTCCCTTAGACAAAATCAAGTCAAAGAAATAAGATTTGGATCCCACAAAGGGACATATGTATAAATAAGCACATCGCTGTGGCGCACTTATCAAATAATAATTAAATAATAAAACACAGCATTGACTACGTACACGGCTGCGGCTGTACCTCATATAGCAAAAAATGAGGGTGAATCCATACATATACACACGCTAATGTACATACATGTATAAGAGAGCCTGAATAACTGCAATTATTGCGCATATTACATACATACTAGCTGTACATAGGCTAGAGTGGAAACCGAGAACACATTTTACTATTTAAATATATTGCTTTACGCATGCGCATTGAGTTTTATTGTAAAACCTACCAAATAAGCAAGCATTTACTGCATGTAAGTATTGGTCAGGAAATTCACGAGAGAAGTTACGAGTAGGCTACAGCGGTCATTGTTCTTCAAAACAGAAGAACGTAACAAGGACATTTCTAGCCCAGCTGAGATAACACATGGGCTGAAAAGTCCCGGGCCTAACAAAGAAAACACGGTTCTTTTTGGTTCAAAATTAGCTTTATTCATCAACGTAATCTCCATCAAGAGCAACGCAATCATTCCAGCGCCGCTCTAACATTTCAATACCACTTTTGTAGAACGATTTATCTTTTGCCTCAAAATAGGCCTTAGTTTCAGCAATAACCTCTTCATTCGTGCGAAATTTCTTACCGGCGAGCATTTTTTTGAGGTCTGCGAACAGCCAGTAGTCGCTGGGAGCCAAATCTGGCGAATACGGTGGATGTGGGAGCAATTCGAAGTTCAATTCATATAGTTTTGCCTTGTTTTGATTGACTTGTGACACGGTGCGTTGTCTTGATGAAACAAAATTTTTTTCTTTGCCATATGCGGTCGTTTCTTTGCAATTTCGGTCTTCAAACGCTCCAATAACGCTATATAATATTCACTGTTGATGGTATTTCCTTTCTCAAGATAGTCGATGAATATTACACCACGCACATCCCAAAATACCGAGCCCATAACCTTTCCAGCCGATTGTTATGCTTTCGGGCGCTTTGGACGAGATTCACCAGTTGCTGCCCACTCAGATGACGATCCTTTTGATTCCGGAGTGAAGTGATTGATCCATGTTTCATCCATTGTCACATATCGACGCAAAAATTCCGGTTTATTACGTTTAAACATGGCCAAACACTGCTCAGAATCATCAACACGTTCTTGTTTTTGGTCAACAGTGAGCAAACGCGGCACCCACTTTGAACAGAGCTTTCTCAGAGTCAAATGCTCGTGCAATATAAAGCCAATACGTGCTTTTGATATCTTTACGATGTCAGCTAACTCACGCAACTTCACTTTTCGATCATTCTAAACGATTTTGTGGATTTTTTTGATGTTTTCTGGTGTTACTGCCTCATTTGGACGTCCACTGCGTTCTGCATCATCGGTGTCTCTACGACCACGTTCGAAGTCAGCAAACCAACGTTTTATTGTTGTTTCTGATGGAGCGGAGTCCCCATAACACTTTTCAAGCCATTGCTTCGCTTGAACGGTATTTTTTTCCCATCAACAAGCAGTGTAAAATTAAAACATGAAATTGTTTTTGATCCATTGTTTTGAAAATAACAAAAGTAGCGTGACTCTTAGCACAATAACTCACAAACTAATGAATAGAATATCATGAAATTTTAACAGCTGTTTTTTGAAGGTTAGTACTAACTGAGAGAAAGCTGACTGCAATAAAACTAGCGTCATCTATATGTTAGGGCCGGGACTTTTCAGCCCATGTGTTGGAGCTAAGAAATTAATCGAACTCCGCAAGAATTCTGCCAAGATGCTAACTGCGATTCTTTACAAAAAAGTATTGAAAAGCCAGTTACTTCGTGAGCTACTCAGTCCCTGTTGTCAACTGAAATTTGTAAAATGTAAGTCAATAGTAACTTATCAGAAAAAGACCAACATGTGAGTTAAAATGTGTGCCAAAGTAACCAAATTGACTTGTCCCAAAATTTTTCTGAAATGGCTCGTTTTTTCAAAGTAAACAACAGAATTCGAAATATGAATAGTGTTACTATTGCTTTCAGAAAGATTGTCTTCACAATTCCCAGTTGAAAAAGATGTTACTGCTATCATTAAAAACTACTTTCAATTATTTTGTAGTTGAATATACAAATTAACGCGCATGAATAAATTATTAAGTTATACCGAATTAGGTCCGTTAAAACTTGCGGGACATTAGAATTTGTGGGAAACGTGATAGATATTTGCGATATACCTGCCACTTTATGTATTTGATTAAGTATTAAGTGTATACGATATGTAACACATTCACATATGTATAGATAGACATAAATGCATACATACATACACTCACCTACAGATGCATCAAAAACTCAGTCAAGATGACTCGGTGCAATGCCCCAATAGCGCGCTTGAAGACAGGGGGGTAAATGCGCGGATCAATACGTTGTCCTGGGAGCCGCCCCTATACGCATCAGTTAAAACGTAGCCGCTCTGCGAAGTAGACGTAGTTCGTCAGCCCACAGTGTTACTCTTTTGCGTATACATGTAGTTCGAGAATCCAGTTAACCACAATCACGCAGTAGTTCGAACGTCCGTAGCAAACTTGCAACGCTGTTCTTCTAAGCCGTTTCCACTATTTAGTTTTAATTTTATTTTATACTGTAAAATTATTTTTACGAAATCGACGCAATGACTGAAGATGATACCCGTGACCAGTGTAAATTAAGAGACATACTGAAATTAAAATTTACGCAAGAATAAATCGCCGAGTTTAAGTAATTCCTGCACAGCATAATATTGCTTAAGATAAATTTAAAAAGGAGGAAGAAGCACCTAAAAACAAAAGGACAATTTCTGTTTGGCGCTACAGCATTTGATTCTCCTTTACCTTTAACGTCCACAATTGTAAGCACATACCAGGTTTGTGTCATAGATGTTGTTGATTACCTTGTTTATTTCCATTCTTACATTTATTTAATGGTTACCAATGGTGCACCATTTGAAATCTAATGTAGAGTATACCAGTAGATGCGCAAATGTAAATTTCAACGGAATTAAAAAAATAAACAGTTCACTTTACTGCCAATTTAATTAAACAAAAAATAACACGTTCATATCCTTATGTCTGCAATTGCAATTATGATTTTAAGTATATGATCTTATAATGAGACGTCAACAAAACATAAAATCTATAAACAAAATAAGATTTAATCATGCATTGTATAGCAGGATTAATTTATGAAAATTGCATTAGGCGTGGCGTAATAGTTAATCTATTTGTATAATAGATATTAGAAATTTCAATATACGTTTGATTTTTTAATTTAGAAGGATCATCATAATTGGGTAAACACCAGGGCCGGTTAACCGCCACTACCCAGTTAATTTACACAGAAATTGCATAGTTTGTAATATGTGCAAACCAAAAAATATTAGGTAATATGCATAGTACAAAATAAGTGAAAAATCCGTATCTACTAATCCCGTAAATGTATTCGTAAGTAGTAACCTAATTAATTATTTGCCTACATTGTATTATTACATCTATTAATTTTCATTAATTTGTTTTATTCAGAAAAAAAGCAGCATATTTACTGCTTTCTCCTTTCAAACAACATCTTTCTACGGATACTGCAGAAAATACCCTGTCCGGTGTTGATGTTGCCGGTACACACAGGTATTTCTTCGTCAGCTTGAATATCAGTATCCATTTGTCTTTCAATTTCTTTCCTCAACTTCACTTTCCCTTACATATTCTTGGTCAGAAGAAAACGTACTGCGCGAATAAGAAAAGTATTCTAGGATCGTATTTAACGTGTCAGCATCATTCCCATTTTCTAAAGTATTGGGGATGGATTTTTTTTGCGTCTAATAGTACGCCTATACATCCTTTTTTATTTGTATATCGAGGATCAAAGAGGGTACAATTACCTAAAAGCTGTGGTGTCATATTTTCATTTGAATCTAACCTCAATCTATGCTGCATTTCAAATTTAAGTTTTTCTGTAAATGATCTATATAGATAGATAAAATATTTATCTAAATCTATTTTACAAGGCACTAAAATATTTATTAATATTAATGATGGTTTAAACTATTGATATTATGGTTTGGAGTAGTCCTATGCAACCGAGCAGATTTTGTAACCCGTTAACCCTAGACAGTTAACCGATGTGTCCAGTTAATCAGTAAATCTATTTATCTATAGCTTATAACCATCTGATATCTACAACCGGTTAAAATCCACACTATTAGCCCAAACATGAACTTTTGCTTGGTATTGTATATGACTCTCTTTCAATTGTATCAACCTGTGCTTCGTGTTGTGTTGGTTAATAATCAATTACTTTATTGAAAAATAATCTCTTTGAAAAACCAGTTCGAGAACAAAAATCGATTATTTTTAAAAGCTCTTGCATTTTGCGTGCACGGCAATGATGCTTCTTAGAAATATTCTGAACACACGATTTATTTATGCCAATTTGTTGAACTGTTTTCCAGTTAATACATAAAGATTTAACAAATAGTATCCCCTAGTAAGTAAGGTTACCTCATGGTTCGCAACTCTTGCTCATGTTCCAGATTTTCGTGAGTTTTAGTTCAAACACCTCATTCGAGATGACACGTCGTGCATCTAGAAATATGAATACGACCAGAAGTTGCGCTACTAAATAAATGTGCAAGCTTTTCGCGATATATTACTGAAAATACTAAACTTTTATCTTACCAAGTTCTCATTTCCTTCCTAGAAATGCATAATTATCTTACATACTGAAACGTTTTGGCCATAGGATATGGGAAATTCTATTGCGCATAAAATATACATACAAGTTGTATATTTTCTTTTTTCCGCCGTTTGAATATTTTCAGTTATAATTACATCGAAGTAAAGCTAAGATACTAACCTGTAAAATTTTACGTTCGCCCTTAATCATACGAGAAAATATTCCACAGAATTTCGTTACACAACAAAAGGTGTGATCAGATAACCAAATATATTGGATTGCGTACCACTGGAGAGACTTAGTTATGTGATATGTTTTCTTCAAATGTAATGGAACTATGCATTTTAAATTTGTACCGCGAGATCAAACAATCAGCCATGAATACTATAAAGAGGTTTTACAACGGTAACATGAAAATAATTGCAAAAAGGACCAACGCTGTAGTGAGGCATGGTCCCTTTTCCAGTTTTGTGTCAATAAACAGATGATTGTCCTCTCTCGGTTTCCTTACTCGCCAGACATTAGCCCCGCGAGTTTTTTCTTCTTCTCGAAATTGAAATCGGTGCTTAAAAGACGCTGTTATGCGACCATTGATCATAGTCGTAACGGTTGTCGGGTTCCACCGTGTCACTAGGTTTTTTGTCCCTGGTGTTTTGCGAACCGCAGTTGTTCGCGAAATGTCAGGGACAAAAAAACCTAGTGACATAGCGGAACCCGACAATCGTTACGGCTGTATAAACTGCCGTGAAAGTCTGAGATACTATTTATTGAGACCATTGATGATACTAAAAGCAATTCATCATAGAAATCCCATAAGAATTCCTTTGCAAAGTGAAATACTGTTAGGAAAATTGTATGAGTAGGTTAGGGAAGTACTTTGAAGAAATCAAGGCCAATTATCTATAAGACTAATAATAAAAGTTAAAAATATAAAGTTGATTATTTTCTGAACGAATCTGGAATATGCAAGACTAGGATAGAAAAATATTAATTTCGATTTTGTTATCGTTTCAATATTATAGGACAATGCTATATATCTCACTAAATGGAAACTGAATTTTTTTTGAGTAATTTCAAAATTGTTAATAAAATATTTATAAACCGAACTATTAACTTTCCTTGAAATATTGCAATAGAATGTCTTTAAATTATCTCACAGTGTCTGCAAAGATAGTACCAAAGTATATTCATTAATAAAGACATTTTTCAGGAAAAAATCTCTTGTTACTACCTAAATTTATTTTATGGATATTTACATTTTGGCTCAACCTTCACAGCGCGTCGATAATGTAATATTAAACAGTTCTTGTGCTTTTAACTAAACAACGTCGTAAAAATAAACGTTGAATTGTGTGGAAGTAAACATATGCGGTCTATAATGTAACATAAAAAATAGGAATCCGTTCCTCATGAATATGACGTTATTTGTGTACGTATCCTCAAAATCTTTCTACAGTGCTGTCCAAAAAATCGTTACTAGAAATTTTACAATAAACACAAATTTTACGATAAATGTGCATAAGCAAATTAATTACCTGTCCAATAAAGAATAAAATTGGAATTTCTTAGTATTCGTTATTTGTTATCTATTCGTGTATTTCGATTGCACCATATGAATCTTTATTTCATAAATTAACTATCTTTACACTTTGCAGTTAACATATCCACTTTAACCCAATTCCTAGCATTATTCTTAAAACATATAAAAGACAATTTAGAGGTACAACTTCAGGAAAAACTACGCTTGGTGGTAAAAAAACGGATACGTATCGATTATTCCATTTCGCCCAAGAAGGATAGATAACTATGTTAGAGGTCACAAATATTTATGTATGTACATAAACGCGTCACCATAAAGTAACCAATCTACTCTTTGCTATGTCTCCTTCACGGTTCAGGCGTGGCAAGTTATTTTGTTTCTCACATTTATACACTCGCATTTTGATGAAGTTTCAACTAGAAAATATTGATGAATACATTTTACCTTCCAAAAGATTGTAATTCGCGTAATTACAAAAGAATGTAGATCAACGTTAAAATTACAATTTATTGAAGATGTTCCATTTCTACACTAGCTAAGTGTTCGTTAGATATTTACTATTTCTATTTAGGTTTTTCCGAAAAAAATGTTTCTAAACGCATTAGTCACACCAGTATATATTCAGTTTCAACTCCAATTTGAATTTCCAATTTCGCCTTTCAACAACATTTGCTGTAACGCATGCTTTGAATTAAATGCGTTAATTCCATACGTACACCTAATCATCCATACCTGTACGTTGCTGCTACTTCAGTTTTTATGATTATATCAATCTAGTCAATTGTATGAACGGAAATATTGCTTTTGTGTAGGTCACACTAAATGTTATGATTTTTACTACAAGGGGTATTTGAAATAATAGGTTGGTACTCTGTATGATCAGTGTCATTTTGATAGATTTTCTCTATAAATTATTGATACTGACGATGAATTGACTTTGTGTAAATTATATTAATAAATGAACTGTTTCCGGAACTCATGATAAAGTATAAGAGGAGAATAAATGCTTCACTTTGACGTATTTAATCTTCCAAAGACAATTCTTCAAATAAACATCATGAGCCGCCGCCATGAGGTCACCGCTTTCACTGGTAATTGCAAATATGAAATATTTATGAAATTATTCCAATCCGTCGCCCTGAAAAATTCGCACCTAAAACGAAAGGCTTCGTTTCGGTATGTGGACGAAACCTTCATCATTTGGCCTCGTGGGGATACTTTAGATAGTTTCCTTGGTCATTTAAACAGCCAACATTCCGATATAAAATTCATAATGGAAGTTGAAAAGAATAGTGTAATTCCTTTCTTAGATGTACTCGTAACACGTAAACCCAATGGTCGTTTAGGTCATTCAATTTATTGAAAATCCACGCACACTGATAGACATCTACATGCGATTCCCACCATCATCCGGCGCAAAATTCAAGTGTTGTAAATTTCTTGGTACGTCGCGCTGTTACTATTTCGGTACCAGACAACCTGTCAAAAGAACTACAGCGCGTTAAGTTTTCCCTCCCAAAATAATGGTTACAAATCGAAATATACAGAAGGTCATCAATAAACACTTGCACCCCTCCTACGCAAACAAGCCTCAAAATTCCAAAAACTCTGAAGGTATGGCAAATCTTCCTTTCATCCAACCGAACGTATCGGCAGAAAAACAAAACATTAAGGTAGTATTTAAGCCTCCTTCGAAAATGGTCAACATTCTCCGTGCTCCTAAGGCTCAAATACAGATACTATCCTCTAAGGGCGTCTGCAAAATTCCCTGTTCTTGCGGTATAGTACGCAGAGGTGGGACAAGTCGTTCAATTAAAATCCGCACTAAAGAGCACAAACGTTGTCTTAAATCCGGGCACGTATCATCATCTACGGTAACCGAACAACATCTTGAAACGGATCACAATATGCTATTTGAAGAAACTTCGATCATTGCGAAAAATCCTAATTTCTATGGTAGAAAAATTAAGGAGGTGATGGAAATCCACAAACACCCGATGATATTAATGGGGCGAACAGATATCATCTATCCGCGAAATGGAAACCGCTCCTATAAGCCGCGGCCCCCTCCACTCAGCCAACCGCTCACGCGTAACGCGTCTGACTTATATAAACCCTGTACCCTGCGGAACAGGTCAGAAGATTTTCGCCTCTAGCGTGGTTAACACGTCGAGTTACCGAGACCTTCTTCCAAAGTGGTTTCGCCTCTAGCGTGGTTTACACGTTGAGTTACCGTGCCACTTTGATCCTCCCTGTTTTTCTCCTGAAGGAGACGAAACGTCAAGATTCTACCTTCCTTTTGTTTCTGTCCCCTTTTTCTTTTCTCCCTGTTTTCCCTCGTTTTCTCTTTTTCTTTCCTTTACTTTCACTTTTTTTTATTTTTCTTTGTTGTTGC
This sequence comes from Trypoxylus dichotomus, assembly GCA_023509865.1. Lineage (NCBI taxonomy): Eukaryota > Metazoa > Arthropoda > Insecta > Coleoptera > Scarabaeidae > Trypoxylus > Trypoxylus dichotomus. Next base: position 29,222,783 of record CM042080.1, on the reverse strand, counting down.
TCTTATTTTATTTTATTTTTCTTTTACTCCTTATACTGACTCTGGTCGTGAAAGCTTGCGTATTCATTTCATAAATTGTGTTTAAAAAATTGTACGGGAAACAAATTTAAAGCTTATTTTTTAGCATTTTTACTGTTGCATAACTTGAAACGTCATTTTATTTTATTTATTACAAAAGAAGTAAATTTATTTAGAGGCTATTCATGGTCAAGAAGTTATTTATTTCAATTTTAAATAGAAAACAATAGATGGTGTGTTATGATAGCCGAAGAAAGCGATCCAGATAAATAATAAATTCGTTTAGATCATTTTGTTAAATGGGCTATTTAAGGACCCCGGAAATGCTAAACTAATCCACCACCTAGATATGACACAAAATTAAGCTTTTGAGATTCACTAAGAAGAAAGTATATCTTATCGATTTTACAAATTTGCATATTTTCGTAATGTTTCCATCTTGGTTGATTATTTCTTGTCTTATTTATGGTGTATTTGTTTAACTTGTGCTTTTTGTAGAAAATAGTTTGATTTCTATTCCAATTTTGTTGTAAGATATATTTCCACTTATTGAAGATATAATTTATCCCTTTGTTTTCAGACATGTTTAAATTGGAGAACGAAAGAAGGTTATTCCATTCTTTCGTTTTCGACATCCTAAACAGGATGTGTACACATTTTTAAAGTGGATAAAATTTAGTAGTAATTTCAAATTTAGAGATCTTTTGAGAATAGAAGTTTTTAAATTATACAGAGTCTGTAAGAAATCTTCTTGCCCAGAACATTTTACAAAACCTAATTAATTACAAAAGAATATATTATCAACTTTATTTTTACCAAGTCATATGTTACTTCAATTTAAATCAATAGGATTAAATTGATGTTCTGACAGGTCCACTTCAGCTTAACATAGGTATAGACACTACCCAAACTTTGTCCAACATTAATATTGCACCTCTAACTTGTTGCGGTTGTAGTGAAAGTATCTACCAGACGCTTATCATAAGCTCGTAGAATTAAAACAGAGACAGAGAAAACGTACTGCATTTATTATACACAAATGTTGACATTATAAAAACATTATTACAAATGTATAATACTTTATATAATGTTATAGCAAGTGTTTTACATACTGAGTTTGTTTTAAAGAGAAGTATTAACTATAGTAAGTATAAACTTGATTTTAATTTCATTAACTGTGCGCAAAATTAGGATTTAGATACTTTTGCCAGCAACAATATAGTTGCCACGTACATTTCAGACTTCTTAAGACACTACCAGACAATTTCGATTCTTAAATTATTGATCAACAAAACTTTACGCAAAATTTAATGGCTTCTTCAAATCAATGGTTATCTCCTGCATTTTCCTTAATAGAAATCAATCTATAGAATCGACTACCGTGGGCCTCAATCAATTATCTCCTTTAATTTTTTTAATTGATCTTACGCTTGAACATTTTCAGTGATTTGGAGAAACAAGAAAAAATACTACATTGTTAACTATTATTAAAGTAAGTAATAAGCTACTAATACGCCGGTTGCATTTTTCGTGATAGATTCGGTACTTTCTTATGCTTGAACATTTTATAAAGGTATTAATCATTATAATTTGTTAATTACCTTTACATCTGTGTTTATGTGATGACTTATTATGTCTAAGTCCAGTCCTTGCATGTACCCTAAATGCCGATCCCTAATCATTACAACTTTTATATCTCTTTGTTTAACACAATCACTACAATGACAGTAAGAAGCTGTCTTTTATAGCAATTCCTTTAATCAAAATCAGATAACTCACTTTCCTCCTTAATTTCATCCTTTCTGTCCATTATGTCAAGAATGACTTGCAATGTCAACGGTTTTGTGTTAGGTAAGTGCTATTACAATTATAAGAATTATAACATTCATAAAATCTTTTAATACACTGTTCTATAAAATTGTTGACTTAATCACTTTATTTTTGACGTATCTTTTATTTTAGTAATATTTAATTCTTTCAGAAAATACGAAGTATCAATCCTGAAAATTATTTGTGGCTGGTTGCCAGAATTTAGTACCCCAATTACTATAAATATAGTAATTTACATGTAATATTTCCCAAGTAAACTCATTGTTTTATTTCCTCTGTCCATGGTAAATCATATTCTTAGTGATATGGATTGAAAGCGTTTACAATATGATTTTCGATATTTATAGGAATGGCAAGTATGCAAATATCAATATATCTTTCGTAAAATGGAACATTTATGTTAACCTTGCTTAATATTCTCTGTACAAAATATTTTTACATTTACAAAATATTTTTCATTCTTAATGTATATTTTGTATATTAAGCATACTTTATCAGTAGATATACAAGACTGTCCCTAACATGTCTTTTCCAATTCTTCCATCACCAACAATCGTCAAGTTGGTGATCTCATGCCAATGCCAAAAGTTTTACTCATCAATAAAACCGTTATTGACCGAATTATTCCTCGCAATTTTTGTGTGTTCTGTTGAATATTCTTCGTATATTAATCGGAAACATAAGCTAAAAATAAGACCAGCATGTGTACATTGTCTTTTCATAATTAACATGTCGAAAGCTCCGTTCTGACAACCATAATTCATATTATTGTATACATAACATCTATCACACAATAAATCCATAATAAAGTATTAGTTTCACAAGATTAGGAAAAAACATATGAACATAAGAAATGCGAAATTTTATTTGCATTTAATATTCTCAAAATGAAAATGTACCTCGCAAGTTGAACATATAATAAATAGGATGTTTCAATATGTAAATATATGTAGTTCGCGCTAGTGTTTTGACCACTAACATTACTCTTTAGGCCCATGTTGCCCGTGGCTTCAAAATATGGTCTACCCCCTGTTTCCGACTACTTATCTCCAGTCCTCAACACCCACTTGAAAGAAATCCTGTTCGACCGCTTTTAACCACATTGAAGAAAAGCACTTTATTTGTATCAAAATTGTTCTTCAAAAATTTGTTAACTTGTCGAAATCATTCTCCGTTGTAAGTGACATAACTTTCTTTATTAGTATATTGTTAGTTTTTGCTCTAAATTTCTCTATCTTTCCTTGTATTACTTAATCTAGTCATATAAAGTATTTATATAAAGCAAGATCCCTGATTCAAAGAATCTGCCACGGTAGAGCTCGTTGCGATCCCTAAGATTTCCCGACAATATGTTGGTTCTGATATTTTCGCGGTTGTAATCTATTGTTTTAGATTCTTGGGCGTGATCCTGCGTCAACTATCAATTGTCAACTGTTGAGCAACAGCCTCTAGAATAAGATAAACATTCATTAAAACGTTGAGAAACAACAACACATTGCAATGCGGACCAGCGTCAGACAGAGGGCAACACCCAAGAATCTAAAACAACAGATTACAACCTCGAAAAAAAGAAAATGTATACCTATATTTCCTTTTAAAGCGTTCGTTTCGATGAAGTCTCTTCCATTTCTTTCTGAAGCAATTGGTGATATAAAAGAAATAGTATGACCCGATCCAAAAAAAAGAACGTAGAATATTCAATTGGAGAAATTAAATTGTCCTCCACGCAAAAGATTTAAAAAAAAAAATTATTAGTCATAATTAACTTTAGTGGACAGAAAGCTACATTATTAGAAAATGGTAAAATTGTAAGAATTCCTCATAAAATTAAGAATCTGTATGATTGCTTTCGGAATTATGTTAAATTATGGTAAGTTTATACAACTCAAATGAAATAGAACTATGCCACAAAAATGGCTTCTAAAAATATGTAATAATTGGATTCCAAAGAAATTGCACAAAATAAATCGAATGCTTCTAAAGATATGTTAATACTAAGCAAACAAAAAACCTCACATTTAAGAAATATGAAGCAACAATAATAAATCATTTTGACAAAAAGATGTGTCAAGAGGATTTATCCAGTTTTATGAGAAAACGGAATTAAGCAGTAGCATTCAATCAAGTACGCCCTAGAACTAAGCAGCGCTGCGGAATTAGCGAGTAGGATTATCAGCAGGCGAATGTTATTAAATTCGAGACTTATATTACATATTTGTATCTGAAAATTGAAAATGGCATAAAACTTGAAGGTGTACAATTAGTATTCAGTTGTAATTGGTATAACTGCATGCTACTTTTTAAAGGAAACCTCCTCATGGAATTTGTAAATGAAAGATCATCCTTGCAGGGTATTAACATTGAAAGAAGGGCTAACCAAATACGAATCACTCAAACTGTATATCTTCAAACAGTGCTTAAGCGTTTCAATACGGATGAGCATAAACCAGTAAATACCAATCGATGGAAATATTAATTTACGTGAACTGAGGAAAACAAGTGCATATGTGAAGCTATTTATTATTGTTTACTAAGCCAGACTTCAGCACGCCAGGGAATATTTTCAGTCGACTTCAAGACAAATTTATCGAACACAGTAGGTGACTACTAAGATACAACCACAGATGAAAGATACTGTTGATTATAGTTTAGTGTACAAGAAAAACTAAGAAGCTGCGGAACGTATTTTTTGCTACTTCAATACCATTTGCGGCAATGATATTGATAGAACATTAACCACGAATTACTTCTTCAAAGCATTGGAATATACAATACCTTTGAATACCAGAAAACAAACCAATGTTGCACTAAGTTTAACAGAAGCATGCATAAAATTGACTGAAGAAAATGATCATAAAATATCTATGCAGATAGATATAAAATTTAATTTTGCAAATGCAAAATGTTTGTATGTTAAAATAAAAGAAATAGTAAATATATACTTACCTACTAAGTGTCAACTTGCAGCGATGATTAGAAGTGATTTATTTAATAAAAGATACTACGAGGGCAATTTAAACAGCGACTTCTCAAAAATCGGCAACAATTTCTTTATGCATGTACAACTAAGCTTTAGTAGCATACTGTCACAAATTCGCCAAATATGTTAGATAGATAATTTATTACAATCGTTTAAAGTGAAATACTTGTTGTGTTGTGTTAATATGGTATAAAAAGAATTTCGTGTGTTGATTAAACACCTTATTTTACATGGAAAAAAGGAACTGAAGGAAGTTACATAAATATTGATATTTGATTGAATGATTTGTAAGTATTTCATTGTTTTTAAAGTTGTCCTATGACAACGGACGATGTTGAACATCCGGGGCCTCCATTTACAGTGCCTTTACCAGGGGGTACACAATATTTTACATCAACATTAAAATATGCAAAGGCTATGGGCGCCGCTTTTACTTACTATTGATTAAATGAGAATTCATGTCATAATTTCAAATAATTGTATGGCTAAGTTCATACGAATTCAAGACGATTTTTTTTCGTCGATACATCACCGTAGATGAAACCTAAGTACATCACCATACTTCAGAGACAAAATCAAAGCAACGGATTTATTTTGGTGAGATATTCGCCGCTAATAAGGAGGTGATAGTCAAAAAGAATGCCTATTTTAATGAGTTTCCGTTTTTTTAAACTGATCTTTTATTAAGATATCGACTAATCGCTCGTTTTTCTATGTTTTTAATAAGCCTGCACTTTATTCAAAGATGTATTTGTAGAGTTGTCACTGCGAGCGTTCGGTCAGTAACGCGTAGTTTGAAAAAGTGGAACCGATTTAGCAGATGTTACAGTAGAGAAACCGTCAGACAGCTATCGCTCTTCGGACTGAGCATATACCTTGTTTGTGCGAATGAGATTATTGTATTAGGAGTTTAATTTATTGTTGAGTTGTTTTGCTGTTTCTGGAATAAGTACTCGAATTGGATATTACATAGTCAGACAATTTTAGTAAAAAGTAAGAGTCAATGCACGATGGAATTGAAACAGCATTAAAAAGTCTTGTTGTGTGTAAAATCCATCCACTACATCTTGTGGTAGAAGCTATTCGAGGCTGTTATTCGGGGGTAGAGAGGTTAATACATACATACAACAGCAGTATTTTTGAAATCCCCCAAACAAGACAATGTCTCGACGTCACCAAACCTCCACGGCCGATTCTTACACGCTGGGGAACATTGTTACAACCGGCATTTTATTATCTTCAGCACTTCTGAGAAGTACAGGCTGAAGTTTCACAATTTAATTTTAACAAAGCAACTGTCATTAAAGAAAGTAAAAATAAATCGCAATATACTTACATACTCTAAATGCAGCTAAAAAGGGTACATGTTTATTTACTTTTATTACCTGCAAAAACCCTTGCACGTTTTCTAAGCGCGTAGCTGACCGAACGTTTCCGGTGCCAACGTTGTATTTTTATTATTACATTAAAGTTAAGAAGTTTTAAGAACTTTAATTTGTTGTTCCTGCGCCATCGATGTTTATAGAAAATATCATCAAACTTCGATGCTCATCGCTTGTTCCTTAAAATATTATATCATAAATTGAAGATGGATACCTTTGCCAGAATATTATACATATATACAGATGAATGAAACCGTTCTATCGACAATATGATACTGACTTCTCTAACTTTTCACAGAGGAAATTCTAGTTCTTGCATATTGCATAAATAACGAAAGTTTTACAAAACGATTGAGTACCAACATCGGTCCTTAGGCAAGTAAAGATTAAAGTTAAGCTCCATGCGTAGTAGTCTTTGTTATGTTCTTCAATACTAATTAAAAAATAATGTCGTAAGGAACACACATTATTTTATTACACTTATTACAACAACTTGATACATTACTTGTGTAGCTTAAACTTTACATGCTAACGATACCTACTAATACTACTCTAATATTAATTTTATGATCAGCCCAGTGCTTATTATTTTAGAAAGTAGTTACAAAATTTTCAAATCTTTTTGGACGTTTTATAGAGCGTCCACATCATGTAGTTAATGTTTCATTTCTCTTTTCAATGTCAGTATCTCTAAGTGACTCTTCTACAATCGAGCTATAAGTGTTAATACATTCTTGTCAGAAGGATCATTAGAAAGTCCATGATCATCTTCAATTTCCAGCTTGAATTCATTATCTGACGCTTTCAGATGAGACTTGTTTCTGCGTAATATGTTGCCAGATTGATCTTGTATAATGTATGATCTAGGGATATTATGTTTTCCAATAACTTTGGCAATTGGTTCCCGCAATTTGTCCTTTCTAAGAACAACGTTATTGTCTTCAGCTAACTCTTTTCTAAATCTACTCGTTCTATCATGGTAAAATTTATAGGTGTTTTGATTTTGGGTTATTTTATGGTGTGCTTTTGCTGCTATTTGTGGTTTTAATAGCTTGCTATGAACAGGAATTTTAGTCCTAGTTCTTCGGCTAAAAAGTATCTGTGTTGGTATCAAATTTAATCCTGTTATAGGAGTATTTCTAAATTCCAATAAAGCACTTTCGAGATCACTGTTTGTCGCATTGCATTTCTTTAAAATTCGCTTAGCAGTTTGAACACTGCGTTCTGCTAGTTCGTTGCTTCTCGGATATCTAGAACTAGTAATAGTTTCAAAGTTCCAAGCTTTTGCAAATCTTTTGCACTTGTAAGAACCAAGCGGCATATTATCTGCAATGACCGTTTTAGGTATACCATGCGTGGAGAATACCTTTTTAATTTTTTTAAATTACAGTCTCAGATGTTTTATCATGCACTTGCAACATTTCAAGCCATTTTGACAAATAGTCTTGAATAACTAACTAATCCTCTCCCTTATACTCCAGTATGTTACATCCAATTTTATTAAATGGTATATTAGGAATATCATGTACTCTGAGTGGTTCTCTCTTATTTGCATTTCTAACTTTCTCGCAAATTTCGCATTTCGCAATTAATTGTTCTATATGCCAAAACCCTTCTTTCGAATCTATCACTGTAAATATTTTCTTATTGCTTAGTTTTTTTTTTATATCATTAAGTGTAGGTATTAATACATTTTTTGGTCTTTTAATTGCACAATTTAAATTTTTAGGGTCTAAACAAAGTCTCAATGATTTATCATTTTTCTTTATGGTTATTAAACTGCTCACCCAACCCAATGGATTTTCAACTTTCTGAATAAAACCTGTCTTTTCCAGGTCTCTTTTAACTTGCCTTTTATTGAGTACGGAATTCTTCTGGGGGGATTTGCTATTGGTTCATAATTATGTTTTACTTCAATTGTACATTTTTCTTTAAAAGTATTCAGTCCCTCAAAAAGATCCATGTTATTTTCAATAAACTGTTTACAGTTTTGATAGGCTTATAACAAGTGTGCTTTTTAAATTAAATTTAATTTAGTAGTTTTAAATCCTAACAATGGTGTTACACTATCCTTAACAATTAAAAATTCATCTTCTATAACAATACCTCTTATTTAACATTTTAATTTTATAAATCCTAAAGGTTTTATATGGAATCCTCCAAAAGCTTCTAAAATTATATTGGTTTCCTTTAATTCATTTTGTATTAAACTCAATTTTTTTTAAATATTGTTACGTTCTTCTGGTTTGAAGAACAACGCCGCTGTAGCCTGCTCGTAATTTCCTAAATTACTTGACCAATACTTACTTGTAGAGTATGTTCGCTTATTTACTAGAGGAGAGGTTGACAGTGAAACTCAATGCGCATGCGCAAAAAAATATATTTAAAAATGAAATGGTTACACGGTTTCCACTCTTGCCTATGTACATGTACGATGTACGTAAGATATATAGATTTGCAATAATTGCAGTTATTCGAGCTCTCTTATACATGTAATGTACATTAGCATTTGTATATGTATTTTCATTGGTAGCAACATAAAGTAATGCCTCAGCATGTACGTTGCAACGCTATGCCTTAATTCTGTTTAAAAGGTTAAACTCTTATATGCTTCCGCTGAAGCTTTGTTAGAGGCATGTACTAATGCCTCTATCTGTTTGCATGCACCACTACCTTTTTATAGGGGAGCCAACCCTATTTATTTCTTAAATTTATAAGCGCACCTCGGTGCTATGCTTATTTATATGTCCCTTTCCGGGAGCCTAATATACTTTCCTTGTTTTAAATTTGCCTAAGGGACTTGGCCCTGTATGATTGGCATGTATTTGTACTTGACCAAATACGTTTGTTATATTCACATTTATAGGGAACCCACCCTATCTCTTAGAGCTTGAACGCCTGGTCGAGGGCGACAGTAGCGATAATAGCCGATCTCAATACAAAAGTAATGTCACAGCTACCCAGGCGTTCTCGTTTGAAATATTACGCTATGTGCAATCTTTAGCTCTGTACTACTGCGCCCCAAAGAAGGGAAAAATCCAATAACCAGCAAATGTGCGAACTGCGCACCGACAAGTAAAACGGAGCGATGATGCCGACATTACATAAGAAAACTGGCCCGTGACACTCGTCCGCCATGACGAGCAACTAAATGAAAAATTTCTAAGTCCTGATACGACAAGGACCGAACAAACGTACAAAAGACAACGGGCGCTGCGGCCGCAACGACCGTCAGCAAGAAGCGGAGTGATCGTACTTGTAGAGGAAGGTCTATACATGCGCGCCGACAATCTCACCAAAATAATTTCCGACACAAACTTAACAAAAGAGTAAAAATATGTATAGACGACAATGGACACAGTAGCCTCGACGTACGATGATAGAAAATCGAGAATTTATACTTATTAAAAAAATCTATACATGCGATTCGACGACGTTACCAAATGACTCCCGCCAGAAATAAATATATAGACAACGTCCTCGACGATTCCCGCCAAAACTAGAAAATCTTAGAAATCTCTAATAATCTTACGACGACGTTACTGTACACGTTACGACGAGGCACGAAAGGTGACCGACAGTGCACGATCGCTAATACCTCGACCGTCGCGCGGGAGACGACTGCCTATGCTTGTGTATCTCAAATTTTAAGAAAACTCCCATTACATATCCGACGACGTTGCAGTGAATGATTTCTAATTAGGCAGGTTTAGCTAGCGTAATGCGAATGGCTGGCTTGCATACATATACAATGCATAATGTACATACATATTAAAATAAAATTGGATATAAGAGAGCAAAATAAATAAATATAAGAATGAAAATAAAGTAATATTCTAAAATGAAAATAATAATGCAAAGAAGATAAAATACATAGTAGTAAAAAATTTATAAAAGATAAAAAACAATGTTAAGTCCTTAACAAATATTATAGGGTAATATATTTACCAATGTGTATACATATTTTCAAACCAAGAACTATTAATATTACCTATATTTCTAATATTGACTAAATTAATCAGAACTTCCTTCTTCTCTTCATTTCCTGGATTCTCTTGGGTAAGTAATTTTATATTTTTCACTCGACAGGATACTGCAATGTGATTGAGATTACCGCACCTTTTACATTTCTTACCATAAGCTGAACATTCACGAAAGCCATGTAGTTTTTTACATCTACGACATTTAAATTTCTTGTTTCTGTTAGTTTCACCATCCGTTCCTACTTGTAACTTCACAGTCGATTTCCTTTCGTATTGTAGGTAGCTCTTCTTCCCAACAGCACCCACACATTTTTCGTGAAGAGATCTGGCTTGACCTCTTGATATTTCAGCTGCTCTACAGTATTCCGTTGCTTTTGTTAAATCTAGGCTATCCAATCTGAGTTTTTCCTTTAATGCAAGATATTTGCATCCCAAATACAATTCTATGACGTATCATTTCCTCAGTCAAATCTCCAAAATCACAAGATTGTGAAAGCTTCTTTACCTCAGTCACAAAATGTTCAAAATCTTCACCATCCTTTCCCTTTATAGAACTTATACCTTTCATATACTAGGTTTTTCTTTGGGTTACAGTACTTTTCAAATATTTCCATTACTTCAGTAATATCTTTTTTCTCATCTTCCTTTATGTCAAACCTGTTGAATAATTCAACATCCTCTTCTCCAATAAAATTTAAAAATAAATTCACCTTAACTTCAGAACCTTTCGTATTTATTTCTGATGCAACCATATAAAAATGAAAATTCTGTTTAAATCTTCGCCAATTTTCACTGAGATTACCCGTCGGCATTAAACTTTTTGGCGGTTTACAACCTTCCATCTCTTATTTTAACCTTGAACAAAAAACGTGGTTATATTCTATTTTTAGGTTAGGTTAGAAGCGTCGTGTTTCTCTTCACGAATTTGACTGCGCCATGTTATGTTCTTCAATACTAATTAAAAAATAATGCAGTAAGGAATACACATTATTTTATTACACTTATTACAACAACTGGATACAGTACTTGTACAGCTTAAACTTTACATACTAACGATACTACTCTAACAATAATTTTATGATCAGCCTAGTGCTGCCATCTATTACAGTCTTGATGTCACACTATATCAAAGACACTCTCGATACTAGAATTTGCTCTAGTGCTTTCTTTCGTTTCGAAACCATACTTTGTGATTTCCATAAATTGTAAATGGATTAAGTAACTTGCGTTAGATTAAAGTTGCCTTTTTTTGAAAACCTCACAATCTGAAATATCATACCAAATCCTCTCTTGGATAGGTCTTGGAAAGAAACTTGATAATGCGGTAATTGCGGAAGGAGGTGCTCCTTTTCATACTTACACACATCGATGTCACAACTTTTTTACTATCCTATATAATGCAATTGACTTCACCAACGATGAAACTGTTAGTCATCGTTGGCAATCGGTATTTTTATTGTCTTCCTTGAACTTGTCGTTTTGTGAATGCACTTTTGAAAACCAGAAAATTGCATAATTCACAATAAAATTATAGTATATAATTATAAACTACTTTTTAAAATGATGTAGAAAATCTAGTAAGTAGGCTAATCTGGTAATAGTTTTTGAGGTCACTCAAGCGACCTGCTTTGTAAAGAGATACACCCAGCGCATGCTTCAAATCGTCTGAAAAATAAACTTAACAGTAATTGCAGTCTTCTCTCCCAGTAAAACATGAAACAATATTATCATTAATTGTTTATAAACTTAAAACTCCTACCTAATTTTTTAACTTTAAACAAACGTGAATTATTTAAATAGTGTTGTTAATATTTATCTTCATTATAAAAAATTCTTTGCTAGGTGCTTGTACTAGAAATGAATCGGTTTCCTCGAAAAAGCAACATTACTCCAATTACATGCACAGGATATTGTTGTCCTTGTTAATGGTCGACCATAAGTAAGAATCCCCATTGCAAAAAACCTTTTGTTATCCTGTCAGAAAAAAACTTCTTACAGGGTAAGTATTTTAGTTAGAAAAGCCTTAGGTCTTAAGTTTAGTTTGATGTATTAAACTAATGCTAAATATAAGAAATGGGTTCTATGTATGATTAGCTATCAATGGAGACCTTTTTGAACATTTTATTCAATGTTGAAATAAATTTTTATGTAAGATATTTTAACAAAACGTTTTGCACACAATATAACATAATAAATGTACTTTGTTTCCCTAGTAACTCACGGAAAATGTAGTTCAGTAATTTCTTTATTTCTTGAAAACTATCATAAACATGTGTATGATTGAAGAATTGTTCATCTCCGATCGCTACCGAACTGGAGCGTCCAGAAGAAGATGAGTGAGATCTCGTTAAAACGTCGACCTAGTGGAAATAACACACACGGTGAAAACACTGGGAATATTATTTCACGTACGGTAACAGCAAAATAGGCAAACGTTGAATATTGATACCGCTTAGAATTACGGAATACTTTGTAAATAATGACGCCGAGAACTGCATTTAGAGAATTGTCTTCATGATAAAACTTAAATAAATCACTTTAAAGTTGTCAACTGAAACCTTCAAACAACAAGTACCAAATAGAACATTATTTTTCAATGTGGGCACATCGATCGTCTAAATTCAATGTTTTCAAGAACAACTGGAGTTGCTATAAGAAGAGTATATGTGAGTCATTTTATAAAACAAATTAGTAACATAATTTTCCAAAATTTAAACTATAAATACATTAACTACTTAGAGATTGATTTAGGAATCTGTTTTCTTTTTAAAAATGTACAAAAAAACGATATACTAGTTACAATATATTTTGTATACTCCTTTCTTCAAATTTATTTTACATATTCGACAATTTTAATTTAACCAATCCTGGCGTTAGTGTAATTTTCACCTGGGACTTTTCATTGTAGTATGAAATCCGTTAACACTAGATAACTAACAAAAAGAGACCTTACGAAACTTTTTTGTGTAGGTATTGATTTATGCTGCCATGTTAAAAGATTTACTTGTGCATAAATTGTAGTTACTACATAACGGAGCTATCTACCGGTTTAATTTTTTCGAGGGATGTTGGCATTTACGCTATGTATGTACCGATTAGCATAAACTGGTGACTTAACACTAATTTAAATTTTCAGCGCAAAATAATACGAATTAAATAGTATCTCAGACTTTCACGGCCGTTTGTCATAATCGTAACGGTTACCGGGTTTCGCCGTGTCACTCGGTTTTTTGTCCCTGACGTTTTGCGAACAACTGCGGTTCACATTTACAGGTACAAGGTACTGTACCTTGTACCAAAACGTCGCCGTGTCACTCGGTTTTTTGTCCCTGACGTTTTGCGAACAACTGCGGTTCACATTTACAGTACCTTTGTAAGACCAATGATTACATATGGCTATTGCTTGAAGCCCCAATAAGTAGCGGTGAGCGTAAAGCTCTCTGTACTCTAAAGAGCTATCTGCTTACTGCAGCATTTTGCACCACACGAAGACTAACTCTATAAGTACGACTAAATCTTACTGGCATTATCCGATTCAATCATAACTTGATGCAAAAATTTTTATTATCGACATGGGCATTATAATACTCGCGTCTAGACGCGTAAAGTACCCGTAGTAAGAAGGGTAGTTAATTAAAATTTTATCTAACAATTAAGCCGTACTGTAGGCTTTTGAAGCAAGTAGGATCTCCGCTAAACTTGCCGAGATGGAGCCAGGAGATTTATAGAGCACGGCAAGAATTCTGTCAGGATTATAACTGCGATCCTTAGAGGTCATTCCCAATGAAGGAAACACCTGTATTTATGTAGAATGCGCCTCACTCGGTAGGAGTGCCGTATTCCTGGAAGAGAAATGTTGTATTTATACGTAACAAAATTTGACGTAAGCTGTGTAATTAGTTTTGTCGTATCATCAGCAAAACCCATCAATTGGATGAGCGGATATATTTTTTTTTTGTAAATAATGCTTTGATTAGATACTGAATCTTTGTTTATTTATTCTTTAGCTCTGGGTATTCTGATAGAATTCTGCACGTTCTCTTCCAATAAAATTGTTTTTTGGAACAAAATACTTCGCTGTTCTTTTCGGTTTCAACATACCTATTTAATTGTTATATAATTTTAAGTAATAATTAAAACATTAAATTAGTAAATAAGTAAGCTAAAATCTTAAATCATTTGTTACATGTTACTTAGAATATTTGGCGAAAGATGTTGAACACAATATATACTTCTATCAAATACTGAATAATCGGTTATGTATCTATAAACTTTAAAGTTATACGACGTGTTAAATTATGCATTTCTTTATAACGCTAATATACTACTTATAAGAGAACAGAAGCTTTCGTTTTATAAACTAATTGATTTTTTTCTTTAGAGAGGAATGTGTTTACTTACTCATAGAACGCACCAGCATAAACAGACCGGTGCGGCGTTTTGTAAATGTGAGCTCTTAAAGAGGATATATATAAACGCTAGAAGGTGGTATAATTATGTCAGTGCAAGAAAAAGCAAATACATTGTACCAAGGTGACTATAAATTGGCACAAAACCTGTGAGCAACGACATTATTCATTTGATTCTGAATCGAACTTAACGTTAAAATGTTCTATCATGCTTGATATATTTTCAGGAACCACTTGAAAAGAAACATACGTTTGGCAACATTGTACTGACCTAATTAGTAGTAGTAAATGAATGAATTTCATTTTATAAATTCACATCATGTGAAATATGACTTGCTCTTGAAATTATTTACTGTCAAACTAGTATATATTGAAAAATATTAAATTGGAGTGTGTTGTATAAGAGGATCGATTCTATTTTGGATATCTATCTGACATTATTACCTAAGTAATTGAAAATCGTCTGTTTTTAGGCAGAGAGATATGGTTGATAGTCGTACAGTCTTTCGGATGTAATTTGTAATGTTCCCACATTAATATATAATATTATTAATGTGGGAATATATATAATAATTAGAGAACTAATCAAAGTTACACAAATATTTAGGAAAAAGACAGAAAATTGCACCACATTATAGCACTGAAATAAAATTAAATACATCAATATCAAAATTGAACTGTAATGTTTTTGATTGAAATCACATTAGAAGAAATTTATTGTTCTACAATGCTTTTCGTGAAAGTATGTTAACCCTTAGCCACCATAGTGCGGTCTCAGTGACCGCAGCGGATTTTTGGTTTTGTTTATCTTATCCTCACTTTAATATCACGGATCCGTTTTCTCGTTACCTTCAACTGATGGCAGTATGCTGCAAAAAGTTGAAGCCGATATTTGTTTCGGTGCGCAATAAAAACACGACTAAAGTTATGAAGCAGTTACAAGGACCGGCCTATAGTGCTAACGCTAGTATTTGAGTTGCGCTTTTTGCACAAAATAATGACTAAAAATCCTACCACATCCAAAACGGTTCGATGAGGCAATCCTGATCATGTGAGCACTTTATTAGCATGGTATGAGGAGGCATAAGGACAATTATGAAGAAAGTGAACATGAAACAGACACAGAAATTGAACTTAGTGAGGGAGAAGAAACAGAAGAAATTAATGAATTGTCAGACGAAACTGAAACTAACGGTGGTACTTCTTAAAACAATGTGAAATTCTTTTATGCGAAAAATTACTATAAGTGGTCATTGTAAAGTTCTGTTTCTCGCGCGAGAACCCAGAAGCATAATATCGCTATACAATTTCCAGGGTTGCACGATCGACCAGATTAGGAAATATAACTGATGCAATTACTTGCTGGAATCTCTTATTTACGGTAGATCTGCTACAAATTATATTGCGGTGGACAAATGTAATATTATACACCATCAGAACGAAATATACATATAAAAGTACTCAAAGATCTGAATTGCAGAATTTAGATATAATTGAGTTAGTTGAGCGGAAGTTCTAGAAGAAAAACTGGAATAACGAAAAACATGTTGCACTTGTTCTTCTAGAATTAAAAGAAAAACCTTTTATGTGTGTAAAGTTTGTCGATATGCCTACATGTTTAGCATGTGCGTCAAAAATTTGTAAAAATTGTAAATACAATCTTTAACCCTTTGACCCTCTATAATTTTTTATTTGTTTTAGGTTATTTCTTATGTTGTTGTTTTTTTTAATCGCATGATCATTTATTGTTAAGAATCTGTTCTTATTTTCGTATAGAATATTACTAAAGAAAACTTCTAGCGTTTGTGTTAAAAACAGAGCAAAATATGACTTTTACGGATTTTTTGTTTGGTTTATGTTAATTAAAGAACGAACTATGTTAAAAGGCATCTTGCGTTTTATTTTTAGGGTGCACTCAATCCAATAAGAATGGGTAAGAAAATATATTTTGGTAATTAAAGTTTGTTTATTATATGCGGTCATCAAGACCGCACAACAGTGAAGACGTTACAGTATTTGCACTACGGTGGTTAAGGGTTAATAAAAATTACAAACAAACTTTAAAGTAAAAAAGAAGACATTTAATAAATGTAGTATTAAAAGTTTCTTTCTATTCTGAATTTCAGCTGCCTCTATCAACAGATACCGAACAATAACGCTTGCTTTCAACTAAATGTTCGAACTTCAAGAATATCACGAAAACATATGAAGCATGGTTTTGATGTTGATATTCTCGATTCGGAATCAAACGAAGATTGTTGCTGTGTATAATTATATTATAAAATATTGAGTTTTTTGTAATTATCTTCGAACACATGTAGTCGATCAAACATATATATATGTACATTTATGTTATGGTATTGATACGCCGGATTATGTACAAAGTTACCCACTGTATCCGTTTGTTAACGCTATAACGACTAATGCTTTTCAATACTGCAGTTAATAACTAATACATAAACCTGAAATGAACATGAACGTTCTTAGTTTACAACACACATCCTACTTAAGGAATTATTTATTGTTCAAAAAATTTTGTAAATCAATATATTCTTTTAATAATTCTGAATTCAAAAGCTTTCTAAGGACAGCAGCGTTCAATAGAATTTGGCCTCGAAAACCCATACACTATTATCGGAGCTTGTAATAATTGTATGAATGTTCGTGATAATATCAAACAATTATAATAATATCGTATTACATTTACAGGCAATATTAACAAATCTAAGTGTACAAAAGCGTATATATACGATAGTGAAATGAATTCATACAGTTATGTTAACCTTAAACTAACATCCATGGTTAGTATTAATATTACGTTGGCATTAGTAATCATAAAATTACAATTTTCTTGTAATTTCCAACGTAATTAAATTTCCGAAAAAATATCGGTCTTGGCGGGGACTTGAATCCAACATCTCCGGTGTAGCGTGGTATTTTTTCGGAAATTTAATTACGTTGGAAATTGCAAGAAAATTGTAATTTTATCATATGTTAGCTTTGTCTAAAAAGCTATTCTGTATGTTATTGTGTATGCGTAGATATCAGGGGGATATCTGCAGCCACTATTACATGTAGGTATTAAATTTGCCATTTGAAATTTAGCGACACACCGGGTGAAAAGCTACGAGCTATTGATTGCATCCTCGGCGATTGGAAAATCGAACACCGGCTTCACTTGAAATGAATAACTCATGTGCGAGCGATATACCCTCCTCACCTAGCAGCAATACGGAATGATGGCTTCATTTAAATCGATTGAAAAGATCGATGTGAGGATAGGATTTTGTAGTAGTAGTTAAGTAAGGGTGGGGAATACCGTTAGACAGAGCTAGCATACTGACACACAACCGCCCGGCAGAATAGCGTGCATATTTCTCGACTTTGTTAACTAATAGAAATCTTATTTTATCCTCCTCTTACTCACAATTACGGCCATCGACACGTCGCAAGTGCGCTCATGGTATATGGTGATTTAAATAGCGGTTTGTTTAGATGATCTCCGTGGTGTAATTGGTTTAAGATATCAATCTAGCTAAGAGGAACTGTAAATTCAAATCCTACCGAGAACCGTGAAATTTTAATTTTAATTAATTAAAAATTTTACAGAAAACTAATTTAATTAAATTTAATGTTGGTAATAACAAGGAAATTAAATTATCACTGAAAAACCAACAAATGCAATCTACGTAAATACATTCAACAAATACGACTAACGGATATATCTCGATATAGTACAACGAGGTTTGCAATGTCAGTACAACCTAAGCGGCCGTATCTATTTAAATGTGTAATAACTTGTAACTGTAATTGAAAGAGATTGCGTTACATTATGCAAGCTAATAAGTATATATTTGTGCATTAAAAGTATTTCTTCTCTTTTAATTGTCGATAATAATAAATTCAGTGAAGAGATTAATAGCGGATAAAAGCAGCTTGGCACGCCCATTCCAAATTTAAATCTTAAACATTCGGTTTCCAGTAAAACGCGCTCTTTCAATAGACTATTTAATCCGGATGTTTATAATAAACATTTGTGGATTTGTGGCTGCAATATAAAAATTCACTACTATTCTGTCTTCCTTGTTTACTATTTAAAGGTGAGGAATTATGGACGAAAACGGGTTTAAGTGATTTAAATCATTTAATGGATCGAATTAAAAAACACAAAGACATATAGAATGTAGTCCAACTTTCGCTTTTTGGAAATGTTAATACTGATAGTGCGTGCCGAAGAAATATGTACAGCATTGTACAGCGAGAAAGTGAAGCACAATCGCAATCGATATGTATTGAATTTTATAATTAATTCCGATAGCTCATAAAAACACTACGCATCTCGCACTTGGCGGGAGAATCGATTGTAGCACCCATGTTTACGTGCTTGCAATTTAGCTGAAAGTAGATTAATGACGTTGCAAGTGGCAGATACTACAGTGGAGGCTGCGCAGTCACCTTTTGGTGATCCTCGTCTCCAACTGCTTGCATGACTATTTACAGGCACGAACGGAGGTTGAAAAAAAAGCAGCCCTCGTCTTATGTTCAAAATTTCAAGCTAGGAAAATTGATCCCCTTGTTAGCAATAAATCTATGTCATTATTTGAAACTCAGTTAGCTCAAATATGAATATTTAAGATACCAGTGACAGTGAGCCATCGACTACAAAACGATGTAAGATAGTGGAGACGAGAACGCAGGAGAACTAAAGGAAGTTTTTTGATATTATTATCTGTCAAAGATATATATTTTTAATAAAGCATATATAGTCACCTACTGAAAAAGGTAATAGTATTCATAAAATTTGCAACCTCCACATTTTAAGTACGAGCCTCTAGTATATTGTATCTATATACGTATATTGTTTTGTACTGGTTTATGCGTAAAATTTTGTTTTGTGCTCGTCTCATTTCCAAGATGTTCGGGATTAAAGTGTACTAGAAACCCTTATTTTCTAGCCATTGTACCACGATAACTGAAAATTTGATAACGACAATATTTTGTCCTCGCTATACATTGATTTGTAGTATAAACATTTCTATATCATTGTTTTTAGGATTGAAAGACTTATTAGGCTTTGTTGCGTTGAAAGCACCCAAGGTGTTGTACAATCTTTCATTTATTAACATTAATTTCATACTGATGGGTACTACAGTTCAGATAACGAACACTAAAATGAATGCTCGTTTTTACAGTTCGACCTGTGTTTCATTTCTCACAATTCTTTTCTCTTGTATGTAGAAATATACTTTATTTGTCAATGTTTAATAATGATGTATGAATCCGATTTGCTTATTAATAATAAAAATTTATTAAAATTAATAGCAATACTTCAATTTTATTATAGCATCGTAATAAATTTGACAATGCTCACAGTGTACAGCAGTACGATTTTGTTTCTTAGTTTCTATACTGTAAATTCACTCGTTTACTGACGTTATCCATAATGAATAAAATGTAATAGTTATTTAGATATTTTGCCGTTCTGTAGTAATTATTTGCAGTTAAGTTAGGCAGTTATTTATACATTTCTGCTCAAAACGAAGAAAAAGATGGTAATCTTTCGAAATATATCCCGAACTGCTCAGTTACAAGAAAATTACTTTTAAAACTATTTAATCTTTAAATTTCATTAAATATGTAGCCATATAAATAAATATGTAGCTATATAGGTAACAGAACATAATGCATGCGCAGTTCAGAAACTCACTTGATGTTAAAAAACGACTGCACCGATGCATTGCTCCTGGTACGAGCGCCCTCTCGGGACTAGCAATCCACATATTGTTCGAGAGAAGAGTGGGAAGCTGTACCCACTTCTTCCCGCTATGTCTCACTTTACAGACAAGTGTTTCGTTCTTTTGGCACTAGTTAGCGCCAAGAATAATCACTTGAATTGTAGGGTTAGATATGCTGATAGTAGCAGAAAGGGAATGCATCGAGCAAAAAACCGCTCGAAACCACGGTAATGACGCCGTATAGGCAGAAGCATGTCCGTGTGTTAGCGTTTTACGTTCTCTTCACATTGTCTTTCTCGTGAATAATTTCACCAATACCATGAGAAAAGCTGTATTTAGCAGCGTCCTTTTATCTTTGGTGTTATTTTCTAGGCATTCCTTTAGATGTGTTTAAAACTTAGAAAAATGTTTATATCATGAAAATGAATCAAGTGTTGGATTTGCACATCAAATGTTTGTAACAGGTTTTTGTAATTCCGCTAGTATTGCTTGTTAAAACATTTATTGTTGCTTTATTTACAATGTTCTCCATCTTCTCTCTATAATTATCTCTTCTATATTTATTTAAAAACGTAAGCCTACTACACGAATGTATACGTGACATTAAGCAAAATAAACTGCAGCATGGCAATTTCATGAATCTTTAAACGGAGATATAAAATTCTAACGTCCTTGCTTTTAATTGCTGGGATTGATTATAAACGTTTCGTATTTGTAATGCATTAATAAAACTACAATTTAAATAAAAATACTAAATACTAAACATTTTTGTTGCAGAAACGATTTGTGCTGTTCAACTCTTGGGACCAACAACTAACAGAAAACAGAAGATACACCTAGTCACTTTTTACGTACAACTTACTTTTTAATAACAATTTTCAGTCTAAATAACATGCACTTAAAAAAAAATTCGAAGCATCTATGAGCGAAAAAGCAAACGCGTGCGAAAAACAGATTTTTGTTAACATCGAATTGTTTAACCAAGTACAAGAACAGATAACCATGAAGTCAGATAGCATAACGCAAGTTCTTCGTGTACGTTGAGAAATGTAACCTGGAATGCAAACTGCGTAGTGATAGTTATCTACAAAGACTAAAAGGAATACACATTTTTCAAGGTAAAGTGTACCATCTATATTTTGTTTTTGTTTGCTTGTAAACAATTTCCTCATTTAAAAGATACAGACTTGGAATATAAGAAATATACATTTTCTACATTATATAAATTAAACTAACATATAAGTATCATGTTATCGTTAATAAAAATGCATATGAACATGTTTATTAATATTTTATATAGACTCACAATTAGTAATTGAGAAGCCTAGAACTGAAATTACCAACTGAAAAAAGATAACATTTCCTTAAACTTGCCTACCACATACATGTTTCAGAAATAGTGTACTAACACCTAGTTACCAATTAGAAGTACTAGTTTGAACGAAAAATATGTTTGCTTAAACTTAAATTAAACTATTCAAATTCATTTTTGGTAGGTACCGTCAATTATATAATTAATTTTTCAAATAGAATTATATATTTTTGGTCAGTAATTTTATCGCTATTAGGTGCAATGTAGGATTTATTTATTTTTGAACAAAAAAATGCCTGTTAGTTAAAAATAATTAAATTTTCTTATCCAAGGGTTAATATTGTTTTGAACTAAATATTTTACAAAATTAAAAAAGAAAACAAGTTTTGGCAAATACAAATTCTATTAAATCTAAAGGTACTTTAAACCCCATATCATTCGTAGTTGCTAGAAAGTGATCAACAAATAAAACTATATACAAGTATTCAATTAAAAAATGTATTATCTAATTAGAAAAACTGTATCCAATCATCTCCAAAAATCTCCAAAAACAGTTATCACAAATATTTTCGTTCCGTTTACTTGATCAGAAATCACATGATAAGACGAATCTCTTATTGAACTTCCTCATTTCATACGTTGTTCATTGTCGAAAAAACCAGCACAGAATTATTTTCTAACTCAAATAACTATTAACGTACATTAAAAAATATTTAGAAAATGTTATAATTTTTCAAACAAAAACCAACTAGAATAGTTTATATTATTTAGCCCGAAATGTTTGTTCTTCTACTTTAAGACAACTGGTAAATGTAATAAAATTCAAAAAGTAAAAGAAAAATTTTCAACCTTCGATCAGACTAGAAAAATATAAATAATAAAATGAAAACGCAAACGCGATCAAAGTTACCTTTTTACATAATCATCAGCGTAATTACTGACATTTTGTTATATCGGTCTATGAAGTTGGCCCCTGCTTTTTCAAGTTTTGAAAATGTCCACATTTTGTGCTCATTTGCGACGTTAAATATGTTATTTTGTGCTGATTTCATTACCGAGATATTCGAGTTTAGAAAGTGGAGGCTAAGTTCATGCTTTTCCCGCACCTTCGATTTTTCAGAATTTGAGTATGCCATCGTCTTTGCCCGTTTTGTGTTATTCATATTATAAAACAAATGTATTTTTTTAAACATTAGCAATAAAAACTGTTGAACGATTAAATTTTGTCTATAGCGCACGAGCATGTGGACATTTGTTTCAAATGAATGTATAATAAATCACACGAGGGTCTGTAATGAAACACTCTTTCATGATACGCTATAAAGAACTCATCAATGTCGTTTGAAAATACAATAACTTCATGGTTCTCTTATGGGCGTGCAATAGTGTAAAGGGCACTTAAACATGCGCTAAGGATACATACCTTCAGGGGTAGCTTCAATATTCGAGACTTTGAATTGTTATATTTGTTTACCGAAACTTAAATTCGTAAGAAAACCTATAAACCTAAAAAATGTTTATGAAAGTCCAGCAAACGATAATTTGATTTTTCCACAATGGATAACATACCACAAAAGGTCCTATACATTGAAGCCGCTTGTGTACAACTTGGAAGGCAAAAATAGCATCAATGTGCTGGAATGGCCAGCAAATACTAACCCAATCTAAAGCATGAAGACCAAGCTTGAAAAAACATCATAAAGCATTTCGGAGTCCGAACGATTTGGCGCTCCTTAAATAAACAATATGCCTAAAAGTTGGTAGAATTTTTGAGAAAAGACTTTCAATGAGTGGAGATTGGACACCCTACGAAGTAAGTACATGATAATGATTAAGACGTACTTTTAAGAAATATTTAAATTAATTATTGGAATGTACGTCTGTTAAAAAACGGCCACATGCTCGGATGCACACACCACTGCAATTATGCCAACTGTACTTAAACTTTATTTTAAACTTACTTTTTGAACCTACGTCAAAGTTTATCCATTCTTCGGTCCCCCATTGGTTGTTTCTACTTTTAATGTCGTACTCTGTTAACTTTTACAGAACTCTTATATACAAGTTATACTCGAGAAAATTAAAAGCCACGTGGAATAGTCCCTATAATGTATTATTTGACTAGGACATTTATCATAGTTTAATAAGTCCAAAACTGTATTAAATTGCAATGATATTTTTCAAAAAAAATTCTTTTACCTTAGACAGGTAGTGTTTTGTGTACAGTGAAAACAACGAATGTGCAAAAAGTAATAGCACTCTGTGTTATGCAGTACTCCTTATGCAAGTCACCATATGATTATAATATTTTACAATACAAACATTGTTGGACAAATAATAATAGTAATAGTCAGGAAAATGAATTACTCCCTAAAATAACACTAAACCCAAAGCACGTGTTGATTCCTTATCCATTTTAGACTTTAACTGTATAAATAATACATTTGACTATATAAATGTATCGTTAATTAACAATTTCATTTTTAAAATGTATCTATCGGTACTATTGATCTGATTAATGCAATGAGATCAAAAGGTCCTAACTCAGTTTACAATTCGGAAACAGATATTTTTAGCTTATTAAGTTTAGAACACTTTTTACTAATCGCTTGTCACTATTGACGTACTGGTGATTTGTGGTATAGGTTGTATATTACATATTTTCAATTTTGTCTACGTATATGTAAATAACAACTTCAAAATTTTTAAGTTTTTATTTAATTCCACTACTAAAATATAATCGGTAAACACGTTGTTTATGCCAAACTTTTATTGTACAGAAACTTTTTACTCTACAAAAGAAGCAATCGTGTTCTATATATAAACAAATAACTTTAAAATATCAATTCGAAGTTACCTATTTAGATATTTTCTTCTATGTACCATTCACTCACTTAAATGGGCATAAAATATGGGGATATTTGCAATAATTTAATATTAGGTCGTATCTAATAACCATAAATATGAAAAAAAACAGCAGATTTAAGCATGCGCATATTTATATTATTACAACTATGTAAGGATTTTACAAAAGCAAATGTAGAAAGTAAGCGGCATGTGTATACGGTATAATGAGATATAAAAACAATAGTTTTAATAGTCAGGCCTTGCAACAGCTTTGTAATTCGGTTCGTTAAAATAATAAATCTATCATCCACAACTCTAAACATTCTAACTTTAGTTTCTTATAAATGTTTCTTCTTAAAAGCATTGGACATAGTTACAGTTGAGTTTTTTAACACTATAATTTCAAGATTTTTATATCTTTTTTCACATTTAAAAGGGCTTTGTTGTGCAGGAGAAATTTACATTAATTTTCATTGGGTATACAAAATCACAATACAAACCATCAATGTACGTACAGATGAAGTCACGAAGGTTTGTAGTTACCTCATTATTTCATCGATAAAATGAAGACAAGTGCTGTATATAAAAGTCAGAAACATACGTATACACAAGCGACTAGTACGTGGTTACGTCATAACCAACTATGACGTAACCAAAAAGTTTCGTGGTTTTCAGTGTATATACATTTCAATGACATTCAAAATCCATTTTTTTTCAAAAAGAATACATTTTTGGATAGATTGCTTTCACATATTGGTGTCGGTTTCAAATACTACTCGTAAACATTGCTGAATAATAGCAACTTTATATGATATACTTACAAGAAAATAATACTTACTTTTTGATACTAAATATCTCTGACTAATTATTTTCACTAAAGTTCCTTCGACTTACTCACAGAGCGAGAGACTTTTAAATTTTAGCTTGAATAACATCACGATTAATCATACGTATGCATTAGGTATATTGCTTAGTTTGGAGAAGTTGCTTTGAAACACTAGACAAATACTGATTTAGTACTACTTGAATCCGTCAATCTACAATTACACATATTCGGCTGGCAAAATATCGCGTGTTAGAGTAACATAACGCCATACATAAAAATCATGATAATAGTGTTAGCATAAATTTTAGTACATTTACATGCGTCAAAGCGTTGATATTAAGTAAAATAATTGAATGAATCCACAGGTATCGCAGTGAACTCCACTCCACATAAATTAATAACTTATTCGTAAGGCAGCGTTTTAAGAACATGTGGACTCATACTCAACCGTGTTACCGACAATGAGAGTTGAATGAATGTCTAGAAATAAACCAGATTGTTTCTTAGTTGCTTGATATATTTCCTGTACAAGATTAGCACTGTACATAATGCCTTGCGGACATATCGTGTTTGAAATCAATTCGTCGTAAAGAATTTTTCTTCATTCTGATTAAAAAACGATTTTTGGCTTATAATAGTTATGGATTACATTACACAACTCCAAAAATATATTAAAAAGATATGTACGACAATATCGATTTAGAATACATACGTCCATCTTTCTCTAATAATTTATCTTAGTCTAATTTTAATGTTTTCATGACAATTAACTTTCACACTACTTAACAATGTATATGCTACTGCTACACTACGCGAAACTTACTCCAAACCTATGTCTTTCTTAGTAAATGTGCATTATGTAAAATATTTTTACGAGAGATTATCGTGGTGCAGTTCATCTGATCGACTTTCGCTTATAACGTTGGCATTAACACTTGTACTGTCCATTGAAGAAAGATTATAAAGAGAATTACAGCCAGGTTTTAAATAATAATCTTTTTTAGTAATAAATGAACTACTTCCGGAATTGGACCGTGTCATGATGAAATGTATATAGAAAAGAAATAAGAGTAAGAGGAGAAAGAAAAATAAGAAGAAAAAGAAATAAAAAGAAAAAATGCACGTGAAATAGAAATAAAGGTGAAAAGAATAAGAGAAAGAAATAGTGACAGAAGGGGGGCGGATACGAGAGAAAAAAAGAAAAAAAAGGAAAAAGAAAGAGACCAAACGAGAAAGATGGGATTCTCTTTTGGTCTCTTTCTTTTTCCTTTTTTTTCTCTCGTAACCGCCCCCCTTCTGTCTCTATTTGTTTCTCTTATTCTTTTCTCCTTTCTTTCTATTCCACGTCCCCCCACCCTTTATCATTTTTTCTTTTTTATTTTTTCTTTTTCTTTTTCTTTTTCTTCATACTTTTCTTTCTCCTATTACTTTCATTTCTTTTTATATATATCTCATCATGATATGGTCCAATTCCGGAAGTAGTTCGTTTATTACTAACTCTGGCCGTGGAAGCCTACATATTCATTTCAATAATCTTTTTTGTTGCGGTTCTTCTGCCCACAATTGGTAAAAGCACTTTCTCGTTGCCTACGAAACAAATCTAACGGCTATAATGGGAATTCCGCCTTCAACATGATAATACCAACGACTATTCGAATTAAAATCTTTATTCTTCTTTCTTTTTAATCCTCTTCATTTGCAGTTGTTTCTTTTATTTATTGGAGAAGAGGTATAATCGGAACTTGTTTTCTACATATTTTTAATGTATTCATAGAATTCTTCAATTTGTCTTAAATAGTTACAATTTTCTTTAGGAACAGTATCATATTAAATTGTTTAATTTTTTAACCTATTTAAATCGTTGCTGCCCTTCGGTTCTCGGGTTCTCTGGCGTGTAGAAATTTTGTAGTACTTTACGTTTCGATCATATTGCCATGATCATGTCTACGGTTGTATATGGTCGTGTGTCCTTTGGTGCGTAAAGAATGCTTTCCAAATACTTGGTAAGTGTAGTCCATCTTCTCTGTTAATGTTGTTCGGATTCTTCTGTATTTCAATAGCCTCTGTGCAGCCTTCTCCAATAGTGTGGTTCTTCCATTTGTCATAGCTGACTCCTTATTTCGTGTTTGTAGAATGCTCTGTTACTGCTGGAGTTCTTTTAACCTGATGTTGATGTTTCTGCCTGTTTGCCCAATGTATACCTTTCCACACGTGCAAAGTATGTCGTAGACTCCTGGGTTTTAAGTGCAGACAAGGGGAACGCAACCGTCATCATGAAAATATAAAGTACTCTACGTACCGTAA
This sequence comes from Trypoxylus dichotomus, assembly GCA_023509865.1. NCBI lineage: Eukaryota > Metazoa > Arthropoda > Insecta > Coleoptera > Scarabaeidae > Trypoxylus > Trypoxylus dichotomus. The sequence goes on along the minus strand of CM042080.1, from coordinate 29,195,157 downwards.
ACTTAAGAAAGATTTGACAGCTGCTCTAAAAAGAAAAATATCAGTAGTAGGTTAAATCTTCATCGATACCTAAAGAATGACACACGAACAAAAGAGGTACCAAAACACCAAAATGCATAAAGACGGAAATATTATGGGGCCTGTTGTATCAGAAGTGAAATTCACCATTATTATGACGACCAATTTCGGAAACAGTTCGTCTATTACTGACTATGGCCGTGGAGACCTACGTATTCATTTCAGCAATTTATGTCTCTGGGACAGTCGTAACAGGGGAAACCGTTACACAGAGGTGTCCATAACAAAAGGACTTTATACCAGAAAAGACAATGACCGTTATCAGCCTTTAGTGGAAAAAGAACAGATCATAATACCACCTCTACACTTAAAAGTGAAACTTATGAAAAACTTTTCTTGCTAAGGTTCAATACCTGCGAGAAAACTTCCCAAAAATAATAGAAGAAAAATAACAGAAGGACCTCAAATATGGGAATCGGTAAGAAAGAAATTTAAAACCAAAGTAACGGAGCAAGAAAAGCAACGCAGGATGCAAGTCCATGATACAAGTTCTTACCAATTTTTTTTGGAAAGAAGCAGAACATTAAAGTCTGAATAATGAATATAGTGACTGCTCCCTTAAAGTTTGGTCCTGAGAATATGGGCGATGTTAGTGACAAGCAGGGTGAACGCTTCCACCAAGACACTTTGGGAATGGAAAAGCGATACCATTACGTTAACAAATTACTGTTGGATTGGGGGATTGTGATCCATCTCATTTCTTTTATTTATTTCTTTGCATAGACAACTGAAAACGTAATACTAATGCACATATATTGTTTGGATTTATGTCAACAACAATCATATTATATTTATGTGAACATTTTGACTCAAAATCCAAAGTTTTTGCAACATTCCTACAATCTACAATAATACACGCGTCGTTATTTATTTTTATACATTCTATATTTTATACATTCGCGAACATATTATTCGCTTCCTAAAAAGTTACTTTCGTAAAAAAAAATACTATAAGTTATTACTAGATGAAAATAAACATAGACCTGTTGAATTATGGAAAACTTTAAAAATACTTTTATCTAAAAAAAATAGTTCTACCAATACATACGTAATTTTTCATAATAGGGTGGTGAGAGATGGTTTAGAAATTGCACAAAATTTCAACAAATATTTTTTTACAAGCATAGATGATAATCCAAAATATACCAAAGATAACAGTTACGAAACCTATATGCATACATGGAAGAAACTATAATAAATTTGGCAGTATAACTTTGAATGGCATCAGAGTTATAATTAATACGTTGAAAAACACAGGAGACGTAACTGGTGACGGACTAACGACCAAAATTATTAAGGATGCTGCTCAGATATCTGCAAATAGAATTCTTGACATAGTGAATGCTTCACTCGATACGGGTACATTTCCGAGAAACTGGGAAACATCGTACGTTCTTCCAATTTCCAAAGTGGGAGGGACCAAAGTACGTGAGGAATTCAGGCCTATTAATACTGTACCAAGTTACGAAAAAGTTCTGGAACTGTGCGTAAAAGACCAATTATATGATTTTTTGTGAGCGAAACAATGTGATTCGTCATAATCAATCAGGTTTTAGAAAAGTTCATTCATGTGAAACTGTTATTGTGGATATATGTCACAAGTGGTTGCAAGAAATGGATAAGGGAAGTGTTGTGATAGCTGTGTTTTTGAACTTCCGTAGGGCTTTTGAAACTGTTAATAAAGAAATTAGTTTATTTATTATATTAATTTGTGTATGGTATTTGTAACAAAGCTAAGGACTAGTTTGATTCATATTTAAATAACAGAACTTAAAAAGTGAAATATAACAATAAGATTCCTTTAAATACAAACAATGGTGTTCCACAAGAGACGGTGCTAGGTCCCTTATTGTTTAACTTATATGTGAATGATTTATTGTTGACAATGGAAGGCTGTAGTATGTGTATGTTTACGGATGATACCATGTTGTACATAAGTGGTAGTAGCGTTGGCGATATGACGATGACTATGAATAATCAACTCACTATATTATATCAGTGGCAGTGTGTAAGTAAACTAAGCATTAATGTTATTAAATCTAAATATATGGTTGCAGGTAACATGCATAAGTTGAATAACATAGATATAGCTAGTATTAGAATAAAAATTGATAACAGTGATTTGGAAAGGGTAGACTACATTATGTACTTGGGAGTTATCATAGATAAGCATTTGCTATTCAAAGAACATACAAAAAATATTATGAATAAAATGACGAAAACGGTGCGATTTATGAGTAGAACTTGTAAGCATTTATCTCTGTATATAAAAATGTTTATAAATCTGTAATTGCACACATATAGAATTTTGTGCAACAGTTCTTTTTAATCTAAATAAGAATGAAATCCAGCAAATACAAAAAATTCAAAATAGAGCCATGAAAATAATTTTAAAATGTAACAGATATACCCCAGTTAAAGATATGTTAATTGCACTTAATTTAATGAATTTCCGCCAAAGAATTTTATTTAAGAGTCTAGTGTTTATACATAGAATGAAAATAATTTACTTCCAAGTTACCTTGGTGAAAGATTGAAAACGGTTCATAATACTCATGCTTACAATACTAGAAACTATAACGACTTTTATATTACTCCCTTTCGTAGAATCTAGACTTCCTAAAATATATTTGTAAGTGGTCTTATGTTATATAATAGTTTACCATATGAAATTCAAACTAATAATATTAGAATCTTTAAAAAGTATTTGTACATACATATTATTGAGCACTATATGTGATTGTATAACGAATTTCCTTGTTTTGTCTTAATTGTATAGCTTATCACAAATAATTTCTACAGTAGGTTTATATTTTATTCAGTAATTATTTTCATGTACGTAATATATAATCATAAATTGTTTTTATTTCCCCAAAAACAGAAACAATAGTGGTTCCTAATTAATTAGGTCAGACATGTCTAATTGGGAAACAAGGCACAATCAAAGTTCAGTTGCTGCTTAGCAGTATCTACCCTACCACTCAACCTTTTCTAAAACTAATTTACTTGCTAAAACATAAGCTATACAGAGAGTAAATAAAGAACGTTTATAGGAACAATTAAATTATAAAGTAAAGTAATAAGCAAAACGCATATAAAAGAATGCCTAGAAAATAACACCAAGATAAAAGAACGCTGTAAATACAGCTTTCTCATGATATTAGTGAAATCAATTCACGAGAAAGGCATGTGAAGGAGCCAATAAAACGCTAACACACGGACTTGTTTCTGCCTACTCGGCGTCATCAGCGTGGTTTCGAGCAGTTTTATGCTAAACAGATGTAATTTTCTCGCTGCTTCTATCGCCATACTTAATGCTACGATACAAGTGAATATTCCTGGCGCTAACTAGTGCCAAAAGAAAGAAACGCTTGTTCGGAAAGTCAGACAGCGAAGAGAAGTGGGTACAGTTTCCCACCCTTCTCTCGAGCAACACTTAAGATTGCTAGTCCCGAGAGGGCCGTTCGCACCAAGGGGCAGTGCTTAGAGGAGCAGAGCGAGAGAATTACATGTGTTTAGCATAAAACTGCTCGAAACCACGCTGATGACGCCGGGTAGGCAGATACATGTCCGTGTATTAGCGTTTTAATTGCTCTTCACATGTCTTTCTCGTGAATTGATTTCACTAATACCATAAGAAAGCCATATTTACAAAGTAATAAGTAGTTGATAAAAAACACAGATAAAAGGAACATTTTCGATTATTTTTACAATATAAGAAAATGTTTAAGCTGTATTAGCTGATAGACTACGAAACAGTTATTAAGCGCGTTTTCTTGTTCGATTACTTACTGTAAGTGCCGTATATATTTTAAGACACTTCATCTTGAATATCTCGGTAATGAAAAGAAACGTTGGAACAAATCGCAACCAAATTAGTCATTAGAGGATAATTATTTTTGTATTTGATGGCCAATGTTATTATTATAATAAATAACGAAATTAAAAATATTTGTGTATATGTTCCGAAAACCTCTTTTTAGCTATTTCATTTTTGGAGCGGAACTACGAAAAAATATATTCAATTACTTAAAGCGGAAGACTTGCACTATGTATATTGATCTTCTAACGGAAAGGGCAAGGCCAATAGGCATCGTGATAACCTTTCCGTAATACCTAGAAAGTATAGATACTATCTATTGTCCAACCAAGCAAATATGTCATATCATATGCAGCACTGTCTTTTTATTACCTACACTCCTAGGCAAAAATTTGGCGCGCCAGATTCAAATTAATGACAAACTATATAGCGAGTATTTTAAGCGTAACTGACAGTTAGTTAACCTATGACAAAATTATAATAATCAAAAAAACATTAATGTATCTTAAATATCTTTGTAATTATTAAAAGATCTAAAATTTAATAAAAAAATTGCAATGATTTTATTGTATCCATGTTGGCAGTAAATATCCACAGTCATATACATATACAGGCCACTGCACACCACGTGTCACATACATACAAACACAGCTCGTCCTAATATTATCCTAATATCTATTATGTAAACCTACACATGTGAAATAAAGTGTTGCAATACATAAACGCGTAGTTATTGAAAACAAACGCAATTATTTTATTAATTTATGTTATAAAATGATATAAATAAACGAATAAATAAATTTATGTGTAAATAAAATCTGTTAGATTTAGCAAATGTATATGTTACATTACATTAAATGTAGGTATTCTTAAAATTACAATTGCTCTTCAGATTTCAACCAATCCATTTCACAACCAGCGTGACATATAATCTGTTATGCTGCTACCTGCTTTTTTAACAGTTGTTTTTCCTCTGAACTTTGTTAGCCACTTTGCACATTGTAATTTTTATGCATATAACTATCACCAAATTACAATACTGCCCTTCTTTTTTCATCGAGACTATCTTTATGGTTCTTATACCACAGACAACTTGCTCTCCATGTCATTATATCCTGCCGCTGCATCAAACATTTTCTGTTTCATTTGCATACAAGTCTTAAATTCAGTCTTAACTTTCATGTATGTATGTAAAACACTCAATGTAGGTATAGTCTTGGTACAGTATACATGATACTTATGGTTTTTAAGTACACACCTAAAACTTATATGGATATAAATGTTAAGCATATAAAGGTTAATAAATAAATCGCTTGACTGGATCATGCAATATTACCTTCGAAACCACTTTTCACTGGCTGTCTAATTGTTATAGATGTTGGAGGTTAGATCTTCAATGAGATAGATGGTTTATCTTTAATACGTGATATCGTTCTTTCAGATTTACTAATTATTGCAGCGACTATTTTTGTACTCTACTCTGCAGGAAAATGTAATGACTTGTTTGCTTTTTTTCTCGTAGAACTTATAATTAGTAATAGTCTCCAGAATAGTTATGTTCGTGATGCAAACTTACGAAATTCGTCATCTTGAATCCTCGAGCACAAAAAGCAGTTCAATATTTAAAATGATAGATTTGAAGAAAAGTCGTAAGAACAAGTCAAAATATCAAAATTGCACGCTAAAAACTACCAAAACATAGAACGAGACTGGATGGCCAGTTATCAAACATACAAAGTACTGGTTCGTATATTTTCCGCTCGTCAAATTTACTTGGTCTCACTATATACTTACAATATTCGCCGTAAATATGGAAACGAGTAGAAATAAAGAAGAAAATAAACGATTACCGTTAGTAAAACAATAAAATACAATGCAGAAAATAGTGTATTGTTTAACGTGATAAAATTACAATTTTCTTGCAATTTCCAACGTATTAAATTTCCGAAAAAATATCGGTCTCGGAGGAATATTAGTATTAATATAAATGTTAGTTTAAATATTACCCCCTTGCCGTTTAATAGTATAGTGTCCGTGAGATATTACAAGATATCTACTGGCATTGTGATATCTAGGGGGATTTACGGTGACTTGGATTCAATGGCCTAGTGGAGCAATTGGCAGCACGCTATACCGGAGATATAGAGATGTTGGGTTCAAGTCCCCTCCGAGACTGTTTTTTTTCGGAAATTTAATTACGATGGAAATTGCAAGGAAATTACAATTTTATCATGACTAATGCCAACGGTGGTTTAGTGTTGATATCCATATTAATATTAGTATCAATATGGATGATAGTTTAACTATTACACACTTGCCGTTTAATAGTATAGTGTCCGTGAGATATTACAAGATATCTACTGGCATCGTGATATCTAGGGGGATTTAAGGCGACTTGGATTCTTGGCCCTGTTCAGAATAAAATATTTCCGAATTAATATGAACAATAAAGTAGTACTTTTGTGCGCACTGCTTTTTTTTAATTTTCAAGGTAAAAAACGCACTTTTAGCATCTGGTAGACGCAATGATCGAAGAAATGTTATGTCTGCCCTACATATCAAAGTTATTTACTATCGCAAGTAGTTAATTACCAATACTTTCAACGTGAACTTTATGAACTTATCTCCTATAATAATCACGATCTCTGTGAATTTGGAGTAATCTGCACATTTCTACTTTTACCATTACTCTGGCATCGTGACATTTAGGAGGATTTAAAGCGACTTGAACTCAATGGTCTTGTGGTGCAGAGGTTTAGCACGTTACGCCGGAGACGTAAAGATGTTTGGTTCGAGTACCCTCCGAGACTGATATTTTTTCAGTAATTTAATTACGTTGGGTAATTGGAAGGAAATTGTAATTTTATCACTTACAATTAATATTTTTATCATTTGCAAAAGTTCTTTAATTGTTAATTTTAACTTCTTCAAGCAATATACACAATTAGAAGAATCTGGTTTTTGTTATCAACTACTACTAATTTTTTTATCTTGTATACATTATTGCACCTCTAAGTACAATTATTTCACAATTAGTTTTATACGTTTTGTCTTCTAGATATTTATTTATGAAATACTTTGTTACTTATATGGTTGTATTATCTTATATAATATTAAGCTTATAAACTTTTCTGAACTTCGTGTACTCTTGTGTCTGATTCTTAATCATAAATCTGTTTGGACAAAATAATTCCATGTACTGTTCATTTAGTTCTTTTGTAAGTCACATCTTAAATAAACCACCCCTACAATCATGTATTAGTTCATATTGGCCTAATATTATTGCTTATTTTTACGTGTAACTAAATATTTCCTGTACTTTCTTTTTATATTGATAGTTCTTATATAGTTTTATAGATAACTCTTGTTAGAAGTTTTTGCCAATTAGTGTACCTATTTTCATTGCCAAACTCATATGTATGCTAGTAGTAGATAGATTAATATCTAAAGGAAAAATGATCATCCAAGCAAGCGTGTATTCAAAAGCTGCACGAAGTATAACTTTACAACCATAAACAAGTCGGAATGGAAGTAACTGGTCGTTTTTTGTATGTATATACATATTATATATATATATATATATACATAATATAATACATATATATATACATAATATATATATATGTATGTCTTGTTATTCTCTCGGGTTTTGTGCCGCACTCGGTGTTGGTTCTTAGAACCAACGCCTGGTACGTTCTGACGTTTCGATGTAATCGCATATATCTTCTTCTTACCGGAACAGTCTCGCTGAAAAGTCCAGTAGTAATCGACCATCATATGGGTATCCCAACTTCCTTGGTGCCTTTCCTCCATAATGCTGATGTCTTTTTGAAATCTTTCGCCCTGGTCGTCACTAGCATCACCTAAGTTTTCTAGAAAACGATCTAAGTGGCTGTGAGGAATTTTGATGCTCATGTTACATCCGAGCGTGTGAAAATTAGGAAGCATCTGTTCTACTAATTCGTCATAATTTGCTGCTTTATGATTTCCAATAAAATGTTTAACTACTTCAAAAGAGCACCAGGCATTAGACTCACGCTCGTTCATTGATTCCGTGAGCTGCGGATTATCCTGTGCTAAGCTTTGGAAAGTTTTATTTCGAATACTCAAAACACGGTCCATTTCGAGGTAAAGCCTTAACAAATTGCTTCATAAATTCTAACTTAATATGCAGTGCCGGAAAGATTATTTTGTTTCTGTCAAGCAACGGTTCGTTAAGAACGTTGAACTAAAACATTTCTTAAAGGCAAGTTTCTGATAATCCAGTGCTGGCCATTAGCTCTGCTGTCCCAAAGGCATAAGAAACAAGGATATGTTATGTAACCACTTCGTTGCCCGAGGAGAAAGTACACATATTGACACATGTCACCTATTGATCTTCTTCATACTCGATATTTTTCAAGACCAATGATATTGTCGCGTATTCCTCTTTCATAGTGGTGAAATGTCCAATAGATATAGAACCACGTTTATTATCATTGTATACATTTTAAACTTCGAGATGAACAGTCTATAAAAAGACGTCTTCACTTGGTGTGTATTCATTTAACCCCATTTTCTTCAAGAGACCTCTTATATCATTGCAAAACACTGAGTTGTTTTCCTTAGAGAAATACAGCAGCAGATCTTTCTCTCTTGTACGATAAAATGCAATATTACTACCTGAGCACATGAAGTTCTTTTCCTTTAATCTGGAAGCAAGCAATTCGGATGACTCCTTTGAGAGGTTCAGATCTCTAACAAAGTCATTAAGCTCTTGTCGACTGAAGCGTTGACGACTAGCTCATGGTCCTTCAAAATCAATATCACCTTCAGTTTTCTGGAACTGCACCTCGTTAGACGATGTATCTGAGTCATCCTCCGGAAGCATAGGTAAGTAACTGAAGGTTGGAATAGGTATTTCTTCAGAATGAGTAAGAGGTCTGTTTGCTGACTCTATGTTAGGGTATACCCACTTATACCAGTTATTGCGATTAAAGCCTTTGATGTTGACAGCACAAAAATAGCAGTCATCATGATGGTTTTTAGGCTCCCTCCCTCCATACCATAGGTACTCCTAATTTTAAGCTCCTTCTCTTTCCGTTTGTCCACTGTCGCAAATGTTTTACGTATGTTTTGTGTAGTGCCAAAGGTGTATCCTGGTCTCCTAACTGGACGCTAAAATACGCCAAATATGCCCTTTTTATAAAGGGAGGTATGGGTTTTCTACTTTCCTTAAAAATATATACACCAAATATGTAACAAAAAACATCTGGGTGGTTCACATAATTCCGTCTGCTTGTAGAAGCTATTGTTGTCATTTGAATTTTTAATATTCATGCAACAATTTAAAGCAAACATTTAGTACACACTGACACAGTTATCACACAAAAGCACAATACTAAACTGTGGGATGCAGACAGAGGTACCGAAAACCCTATATTAGAGATAAATGAAGTAGTGCGGATTAGGGTTGGGTTAGACAGGTAAATTTTTCCAGGTAAAAACAGACAATTGAGGTCTCCTTATTTCCATTTTGTGTGGTGTATCTCAAAAACTAGAGCTGCTACGAAAAAATGCCAGTTATTTTTGAAACCAAATACCATAAATGAGTTCCTATTTTACAGGCACCACAACAAAAAAATTATTTTGTTAGGCGGTGTTGTCGATAGTTTTATCATCAAAATATTTTGTCTAACCAGCAACTACCTTCTTTTAAACAAATTTAAACTGCGAAAGTTTGTCGGAATTTTTTCGATCTTTCCAAATTTATGATATTTAATATACGATCGGTTATCTTATACACAAGTATCTAAGTAAACTCCACACTACACAAATTAAGTATCTATTAGAGACACCGTGTTTCGAGAGCGCATAGATTGCCACTGTCAACCGAGTTACCAAAAGAGATGTAAAAATTATAACCGCATTCAATATTTTCTATCGCATGCTTGAAAGGTTATTAAGTAACTACTTTTAGTAACCTATTGGATGATCTCAAATATATCTGTATCACTTAGAAAGAAGAAAGAGGAAAGAAACCATAATTTGTACCAGGCATGTATATATTACTATAACAAATTTCTCAAACTAGGGTGCGCAATTGGGGGTAATTCTTTGTTAAGCAAGTTTTGCTCTTTTTCGTGAATATGGTTTCATACACATCTAATTCTCTAAAACAGTTTACATCATTAACTAACTTAATGTTTTTTAATTGGATGTAGTGTTCGGATTTCGCCATGTCATCTGATATGGTTGATAACTCTGATAGTTTTATATTTTTTTTTATTATCGGTGTCTGTTGGAGTTACGGTCATGAAATTTCTGATATATTGTTTCTACTTAACTTTCCTCGATATCAATGGATGAGATACCATTGTATATCGTTACATACTTGATTTGATTTCGTATATAATGATGGAAATTTAGAAAGTTTGTTCGCAATAGTATGAATTAACCGTGATAATCTATGGAAATTGGTTTCTTCTCTATGGCTGTCTATCTGTAGACTAGTGTTATTACGTATGACTAAAGTATCTAGGAAAAGAGTTGGTTATTCACTTCTTCTTCCTTTCCTAAATACCTTCCGTTAAGTAAGAGCAGGTACAAAATATAACTAAAATCCATTAAAGATGTAGCAGGGTACAATAGTTTCTCTTCCACTAAGGTATTTTAAGGGAAGTCAAATATAAACAATATATCAGAAATTCCACGACCTTGTCTCCAACAGATACCGGTAACAAGAAATTTCAATCTAGCAGTAAAAGGATTAACTAAAATTTTGCGTCAAAAAAATATGAATGGTCAAAAAAGTCACTACAACAATAATAGGCTAGGTATAGGTTCCGAATTTACCAAATTGTATGTAACGATTCTGTTAAATTTTAATTTGAATAAACAAAAAAGCGTATCTGAACGAGATTTAAAGCATACTTGTCTAAGTCACCATCGTTTTTGAGAGATAAGATTTATCTAATTTAGCAAAGTACGTGATGATGTCTGAATATTACATCGAATTAAAAAATCTTTAGTTCCTTAATTTGCTTAACAAATAACTATTCCTAATTGCATACTTAAATTTCAGATTTATTACCGTAATACACATGGTTCTGGGACGAGACAAGCATTCCTTTGTCTTTCTCTTTTTATAAGTGATACAAATATATTGAGACATAGTATTTGTCTGTTCTTGTACCTTGTAGTTTGGTGAAGTAATTTCTTATTCATACAAATGTAAAGAAATTGTATTTATATATCTTTTAATGTTTGCTGATTCTACATGCACTGCTTAACATTTTATATGTATTGCACTCTCTACAGTGAAACCGCTATCTAGTAGAACAATTATCAATAGTGTGGTTTTCCTATGAACCATAAAACATAAAAATAATGGTCTCTGTAGAAAATAAATCAGAATTTATTTTCTACAGGGCTTTACTTAATATGTGTTTGGTAATAATAAAATATGCATATATGTATTATAAACTATTATTACATATTTATTCATTTCTAATTTGGTAACGTGATATATATAGTTTGTCTGATATGCGGCGATGCATTGAGTTTTATGTGCAATTAGTGCGAATGAGTGAGTGCTATAAAAAGTGAAGTGATTAAGTGCTGATACTAGATGGCGTTGCAGATGCACGGAACGGCAGGCCTCCATTCCGCTATGGCCATCAAGAGGCAACGGCGTCTACGAGAACAGGCCAAGAAAAGGGCTCTGGAACGGGAGAGACGTCTTTCTTCAAGGACCAGCAGTATGGATAGCATCGACAGAGAACACCACTACACGCAGAGGAAGCCCGCAAGAGAAAGTACCTTGGCTACATCTATCGGCATGCTCCACCTTGGTGTGTGTTTTCTCGTCTTTGGACTCTTCCTCATAGGATCAGGTCTTCTTCCGGACGACATGGTTACATGGCGCAGCGGTGGCTGGTGGAACGAATTAGTAGCCACCGGAATCTTCGTCGCAGCGTTAGGTATATTTCTAATAATATTAAATAGAGTACTCAGCAAGCACGAGGAAGACAACCTTAACGAATATGTTCAACACCAACTAACAAGATCCAAAAGCGGGCATCGTTTAGAAAGAGACATAGAAACCGGTTGCTTGACAACAAAGAATCATCGTAGATTCATGGAAAAAAAGCGAGAAGATCAAGAGCGCGGATTGGGTTCAAGTGATGATTTACCAGTCATCCATTCGCCCTTAACAAAAATGTCACCAACCCACATGCAAAACGGAGACGCTTATTTAGAGAAAATCGTAGAAGAAGACGTATTTTTATCACAAGAAGAAATGCCTCCACCCCCTGATTATGAGTCTTGTTTCTACAAAGAAAATATATCCACAACTACTACAGCTAGTCCCGGAACGCCCTCCGAAACAAAAGAATTCATTGGAAATGACAAAAATTGTAATAATAACAACAATCAGAAAGTTTAAATCACACCGACCAGTAGCTTAATTACTTAATAACTTTTCTGTTAAGGGTTTTACGTTTGATACGTATATGTTCAGTCTTTTCACGTCTCAATATAAAACATCGTTTTAGGTAATAAATTTACCACAACGGAATAGATGTGATACATTTAAAATATAGGTGAAAGGATAATTTCCTATTATAAGTAAATTAATACTAAACAAACATGTGTACATTCCTAGCTTGCACATTATATTAGCAAAATTTAAATGTCTATAAATGGTTTATTCTAAAAGAAATAACTAAATAATATCTTCCACAAAAAAAATTGCATACACATTGCAGCCAGAATACTGATAAATGCATTCCACGTTTCAAATTGCCACATGTGAAACACAAACATATACTTTAAAGATATGTAGGTAACTCCAATCTACTTTCATCTACTTTTACAAAAAATCTCATGACATTCCCATAACTATTAGCGTAAACCGGTACGCCATTCAACTAACACTAAGTGATTTCACTCTATTTTCTGCAACCTGTTTGATGACATTCCGTCTTGTATATATGCCAGCAAAAGCAGTCCACATTATCTATTCAACGTTTTGTTATAGCCGAAGAATATATGTAAATACAGGTTTATAGTAGTTTAGGTCCTTATATGTTTGATCCAGTCACTGATGGTCTGTCAGTTGATATATTTTAAAAGGAATTTGCGGCATATATATAAAACAAATAATTTCTTCCTTGTTACTTCGAATCTAAAAACTTACTGAGTATCTTCTTCTTCGATCTCTTCAAATTGAAATTATTATCGTCATTTCTTCGAAATCTCTTTCTAATGCGGGTATCCCAAAATAGCTACCCAAACCTTAAGGTTCTTATTTCCTAATGAAAACAGCAGACACGGTAACAGAATTATAAAATTATTACTTTATAATTTTCTCAGAAATTATCTTATGACCAAGAGATATAAGTGAATCGTTATTACATCAGCTCTAAGTAAACTTGTAACTGTAAAAACGAGCGATCTATTATTTTAATTTTATGAAATTATAACCTAGTTTCAAATTTTATATATTGCATATCAATTTTGCCAGAAACAACTCGTTTTCGCTTTAATATTGCGCTGAGTAGTTGGTAATTTTCTAGAAAATGCCATAAAATAATGTGGAAGCTACATAGATGTTCCACGATTCCTTCCAAAACATTTCATTGAAGTTTTCGTTTGATAAAATGGGCAAAATTAGGTAACTACGTAATTTTTTCAGGTGGTAAGAATTACATCGAGTTTCTAAAGGTTAGACGTGCACGTGAACAAATATATATATTTTTTATTTTTATTATATATTTATTATATTCCTAAGACTCTTTAAACTTTCCTTCTACACTATTTAGTCCACCCTTTCACTCCAATCGCAAGTAAATGTGCGACCGTAACCCTTAATTGTTGCAAAATATATCGATGTATGCGGATATTTATGCCATTGTGGCTTAAAAGCCTTATACTCCCTTTCCAAAACATAAAACTAAAATGCGCTATAACTTAAGAACTCATGAACTAAGTTTTATCGGGCATACATATTTATAATCCATTTTGTATTGCTTGTTTCTCTTTCATAACAGACAATCACACAAGCAGTTTGCTATATTACGAACAAATTTGGTTGAATATATAGTGATTTTAATCGTAATTATAAAACGATTCAAGATATTCCAATTTATTTAGACGCATATGCGTTATTCTAAGGCACATGCTGGAATTCTCTTCGAAATTCTGATGAGTATTTATATTTTAAATATTCTCGCTGCGGGAGTATATCGATTTTGTCAAGAGCTTTTACATCTTCGCAGCGTTGACCTAGATAATACGTTATGGAATCCTAAGATAGTTATCAGTGAACTTTAATAAATATATTTTGAAATTGTATCTTGCACTTTCTTGGAGTATATATGTGTAATATGTAGTTGTTATATTGATATTTAATGTTAAATTTTATAAATATGACACACAAGCCGTATGATGCGTATGAGACTTTTGACCACAAATGCACCAAGAATATTTAACACTTTTAATATCTCAGCTAATAACGCTATAATTGTTATATTTTACTTTTTCACTAAAATTAACAGTTTTTTTCGAGTTAATACATGTATTTTTATGTTGTGTCTAGTATATAAGTTAATACGTATACCTATAATAATTTTATAGGAATAAAATGTAAATGTTCTACGATACATAAAAATACTCTATGATACACAATATAATGTTGGACGGAACGCAAGTGCACCACTATTTTAAATAATTTCTACTTGTCTTATCAAAAAAAGTTAGTTGTTCAATAGTGTATATATACATAAAATCTAGAACAGTACAATATTGTACACTTGGCAACTCTTTAAATAAGAAATCATCAAGACGTTAACTTACTAATTGCGCAGTACATGTGCTTGCTACTATTATGTGTTATCTAGAAAATCTAATAAACTTTAAACCGTTATTTCACGTTTAAATATAGTATTAACTAAATTTTCAAAAGTATATACTATGGTAACCTTATGACATTTGATGCATTAAATATCAACAATTAATACTTCGGTAAAGGTTTACATTATAACAACAACTTAAACGCAATTTACACGTACCTACACTCGACAAACGACATTGGTTACAATTACGTGTTAATATATTCTACTTAATCTCATTCTGTTTTATTGTTTAGCTGACAATTTATCGTATGTGAACATGACTTCACCTTTTAATTCACCTTTACGAAATAAGTTGTATACTATATATACTATTCCTTCTTTAAACTAAAGTTCTTCCTCTAAAACTTGTTTAATTTATTATCCATTCTCTAAATATTACGTAACAGAGCTGTACCAGATAGACAAACTTTTTCTTTGTATCTTCTTCTATAAGATAAATCTTAAGCAAATTAGTTTTCAAATACTACAATATTTATAAATCCACAGGAAATAGTAGCATACTACACTTGATGAATTCTTATCCGCCTTAGCAATTTCTTTAATGTACTTCATGTGTAAACCCGGTGATATACATCTATTAAAATAAAAACTATGTGATCTATATTCAAGGCTGATTCTTTTCTAGAGTATTCTATCGAGATATTATCTATGTTCTTTTTCCTCTCTATATTTGTAGTAACATTTGCAAACTACTACATGTTTTGAAATATTGAGATATATATGTACATGTATAATTATATCTGATACATTTATTATCTATTGATATCCCTAATACGTTTACAAATTAATGTTTATAATTATTTCATAGAAGCAAATGGATACATATACTTAATAAGGTACTTACTATGGAAATAAAATTTCTTATTATTGTCGCCACGATTATAATTTTATAATTATAACTATTACATAATTGCATTTTGCACTTTAACTTTAAGATAAATGTAGTACACGTAATATAGCTTTTTGGCAATTGCATGTTTTCTTACTTTTGTATATACAATTGCATTACATCTTAATAAACAATCATATACTTTTAATCTAAATGTATGTTTTTTACTTCAGCCTTAAATAAGCCTCACCATGTCTTCCAATTACAGCAAACCAACCTCTTATTAGTCTTATACTTTTAAGTAAGTTTTGAAGCCTGTCAACTTTCGCTTCATGAAAAACACATTTTCTCGTTAAAATTAGACCTATTATGATTACCCGCTATCTTTACGTTAAAGTATGATCCCCCAAGACACTATAAAAATATTGTACGGAACAGCCCATTTTATTCTATTGCAGCGTTTCCCAAATGATAGGTCATGCAGCAAATCAACAGGTATCGTAAGTGATAGAATTGTTACATTAGGAACTAGACAAACGTAAGTTTTAAACATTTTTTTAACAAGGAACTCTATGAATAGAAGAGCATGAAAGATAGAAATTCTCGCGGATCGCGTGTTGCTGCATCAGCTTTTTTTTGGTCGCGCGTCTCTTGTCTCTGGCTATGCTAAGAGACAATTAACTGGCAACATTGTTTGTCGAAGGGGAAAGAGGATTAAATAATTGGAAAGGTATAGAACTGCCTTATTGGAGGAATTTGGTGAACACATAGAAGAAGCAGTTGTTATTCAATATATAATGGATGGCATTTATGAAAATGTCAACGGCAAAATGATGTTACACAATGCCAAGGATTTACAAGACTTGAAAGAAAAGTTACGCGTTTATGAGATGATCAAAGAGAAATACTGTGGTGCACGTCTGAAACAATCCCAAGATTATACGTCAAAGAGACTGTTAGAAACAAAGACAAGCAGAGAAATAAGATGCTATAGTTGCGATTCGTTTGGTCATAGCTAAATCAGCTACATGCCCTTCGAAAGCAAGTGGAACTAAATACTTCGAACAGAACGAATTTGGTCATATTCCAAATCAATTCCAACGTTTTATTAACGAAGTCTTCAGAAATCTGACAAATGAGGGAATAGTCTTACCGTATATGGACGACCTAATCATCCCAGTCGCGAATGAATAAGAGGCCTTGTGAAGACTGAATGCCGTTTTTAAAGTGTCCAGAAGTGAAGGATTAAAGAAACCGTGGCCCATCGGAATTTATAATGAAGAGGATGACATGTGATCCGGGTCTGATCCATACCTCAGGATGGCCAAATTGTGGGAATGGTATTGGTGCAGCTAGGGTGGGAAACAGGTAAAGCAATGCGGAAAAGGACAGTACAAATACAGCAGTATTGATGTCAAGAGGGTTATGTGCTAATCCGTTATTATATAATATCATTAATACATTAGTTTAAACCACTTAAACTGTGTGCTCAATTCCATCCCTACACTTATTTCTGTACAGAAAATACGAAAATACACGATGCAAATACACCCCGAAATGCGAAAACGTGGATATTTTGATAACTTCATAGTTGAAATATAATTTAGAAAGCTTGCCTTCGTCGTATCAGCTACTGATGACTTTTTACTGCATTTTACTTTAGCCACCGTTCATGACCTAATCAATTTTGAGAGAGGAAACACGTTTTTCAAGATAACTCTAAAATTATGCTTCATTCTAAACGCAGGATTCAATGGAACAGAAAAAAGTAGTTTGCTATCTAAAAATATGGAGAAATTAAAATTTTTCGGAAAAAATTGGCATACCCTCGGCATTATTCTGAATTATAAAGTTTATCATGCAGCATTTGATATAGCATAACTTCCGAAATAGCTATCTAAAGGTTTAAATCTGCACATTAACTTTTAGATATGTGGTAATTTTTAACATTATTCGTATGTATTTTTTTTTTGAGAAAAATATAAATAACTCGAAAACCGCCTCTTTTAGGGCCACGGTTTATTAGGTAAACTAACTTTAAAACCATCTAGAAATTCATACCAATTATAAGAACTAACCAACCTCTTAAATAATTTCTTTTAATAACAGAGCATTATATAGTGTTGTTTACTTGCAAATGTAGTTTTCTAGTTTCGAAAAGGTTTAAACCTTAAAGCACAACATAAATCAAAAACGTAATCACAAATTATAATTTCTATTAAACTAACATTTCGTAGCGAATCTTGCAAATATTATTGTTCTGAATACAGCAATTTAAATAAATCTATCCAAAACAAGATCATTTGAATAGGAACTTGTCAAATTAGCAATATGAATATCAATTAACAATCTTGAGACTAATTGTTCACATTATATTACGTATGCCAAAATAACGAGCGTGTTACAAATGCAAACAATAATCGTATGCCTAAATGAAATACCCGTTGCGAGATGTAATCAACTTACAATGTTATTTTCATTTCAGCAAGAAACTGAATTCATTAACGAACCTTACTACCTTAGCATTTGCGTGAGCGTAATGAAATTATACGAACACATAAAAACGAAACTAAAAGAATTTTCCTGTAAATACATTGCATTACTGTTTACCGGACGCAATTATTTTTTTAACGCGTGTATTGGCTACCTCTTATTCTAGTAAATATACATTCATATTTACATTATTACAAATTCTTAAACATCTATCTAATGACAGATATTGTTTAATTTATCTCTCAGATGATTGGTGCAATGCCTGCTGTAGCAGTACGCCACGAAAGAAGAAAAGGTCAAGAGAAGAAACAAAAAAGACCAAGTCAACTGTATATAGCTGGACATTGCTTACCACCTACTAGTCCTAGTCCAACTCCAAGTCCAAATGCGCCAATATGTGATACAGATGATAGATTACCAGAATATTATGTTTGTGGAAAAGTAAGTTTATTTTTGACATCTAGCTGATACAGGAATAAAAGGAAATAAATCAGAATTTGCTAACTGCTGCTAAAACTTATTAACTATTAAAATGTAATTATAAACAACATAATGGACTTATAGCTTTTTACGCCTGTGTTCTACACCATAAATTAAGACGGGGCGAGATTTGCTAATAGTTAATAAAACATAACCGTCAATTTGCTTTTCGTATTGGCGTATTGTTCATTTTTTGAAAAAGGTTTTCATAAATTTCTCCACTTAATCAGTGGCTCATAATTTACATTTCCAACGAATTAACTCCTAGCCAAACCTTTTACACCAAAACACTCCTAAAATTGTGTTTGAATAACAGTGTACAATCATGTACTGCATTCTATTCACTGTATTGGCCAAATTAACAGAAACGAGGTGCGTTTCAATATTAATTGCTGATCAATAATATAACGAAAACAACTAAAAAATGACAAATTTATTAACGAATTCAAAAATTACTTTATTTTTTTTACATAACCATCATGTCGTATATGATGATATTTAATTGTTCAAATAACACATGGGCTGAAAAGTCCCGGGCCTAACAAAGAAAACACGGCTTTTTGGTTCAAAATTAGCTTTATTCATCAACGTAATCTCCATCAAGAGCAACGCAATCATTCCAGCGCCGCTCTAACATTTCAATACCACTTTTGTAGAACGATTTATCTTTTGCCTCAAAATAGGTCTCAGTTTCAGCGATAATCTCTTCATTCGTGCGAAATTTCTTACCGGCGAGCATTTTTTTGAGGTCTGCGAACAGCCAGTAGTCGCTGGGAGCCAAATCTGGCGAATACGGTGGATGTGGGAGCAATTCGAAGTTCAATTCATGTAGTTTTGCCATTGTTTTGATTGACTTGTGACACGGTGCGTTGTCTTGATGAAACAAATTTTTTTTCTTTGCCATATGCGGTCGTTTCTTTGCAATTACGGCCTTCAAACGCTCCAATAACGCTATATAATATTCACTGTTGATGGTATTTCCTTTCTCAAGATAGTCGATGAATATTACACCACGCACATCCCAAAATACCGAGGCCATAACCTTTCCAGCCGATTGTTGTGCTTTCGGGCGCTTTGGACGAGGTACACCAGTCGCTGTCCACTCAGATGACGATCGTTTTGATTCCGGAGTGAAGTGATGGATCCATGTTTCATCCATTGTCACATATCGACGCAAAAATTCCGGTTTGTTACGTTCAAACATGGCCAAACACTGCTCAGAATCATCAACACGTTTTTGTTTTTGGTCAACAGTGAGTAAACGCGGCACCTACTTTGAACACACCTTTCACATAGTTAAATGCTCATGCAATATAAAGCCAATACGCTCTTTTGATACCTTTACGATGTCAGCTAACTCACGCAACTTCACTTTTCGATCATTCAAAACGATTTTGTGGATTTTTATGATGTTTTCTGATGTTACCGCCTCATTTGGACGTCCACTGCGTTCTGCATCATCGGTGTCTCTACGACCACGTTTGAAATCAGCAAACCAACGTTTTATTGTTGTTTCTGATGGAGCGGAGTCCCCATAACACTTTTCAAGCCATTGCTTCGCTTGAACGGTATTTCTTCCCATCAAGAAGCAGTGTAAAATTAAAACACGAAATTGTTTTTGATCCATTGTTTCGAAAATAACAAAAGTAGCGTGACTCTTAGCACAATAACTCACAAACTAATGAATAGAATATCATAAAATTTTTACAGCTGTCTTTTGAAGGTTAGTACTAACTGAGGGAAAGGTGACTGCAATAAAACTAGCGTCATCTATGTGTTAGGCCCGGGACTTTTCAGCCCATGTGTTATAATATAATAATACAATGCTTAACAGTGCACAAGCGTATTTTATACATCTTGGAGCGGTATATACGGTACGTGTTTGGCAGTTGTTTCGATTGCCAGTGTCTAATCTTCAGGTTGAGTGAGATGGGCATCTACAATCTGTGCTTGTACAGGATTATTAAATTGAAATGTGCCGTATCTCTTTTTTGAATACTTTGCACAATAGGCACTACTACCGATAAAATCGGTTTACAATGTCGAAGTTTCGGATTTTCCTAACAAATAAGGACGCATACTATTAAAACTAAAAATATATCTTGTTTTTCACTATCAACAGTAATTTATAATTTATTTTACGGGGAGTAGACTAAGTACAGCTTACAGTAATTTTCATCAGTTACATAGAATTATATATTTTCTTCGTCCAATGTTGTCAATTGTCCCAACCTTCTTTTATGGAAACCTTAGAAAATGTACCTATCTCTAATCATAATTTTTCCACGATTAATGCGAAGAAAGATATTTAATTGACGGCTCCAGAATGTTGCGTCGCGACGCACGTCTGACCGTCTTTACTTACTACCACGCTCCAATGAATAACTTGACGCGACGTTCACAAATTAGATCGCATTATCCGTAATGCAATAATTTCTTATTCAGTACAAAACAATCAGGCGCCAACGTCCGGCATCCTATTATTCTTCATAGAATAATCAATAACTTCATGTATAATGCAACAGGAGTTTAATAATTTGTAATTGTTAGGTTATTTACACGGTTTCTGAAGGTAATTAAAGCTTTAAAAAAAATAAAATACGTTAGACTCAAAATAAACATAGCAAACTGGTTAAAACCAAACTAAGTAGACCGATAAAATTTTGTTACAATATAAATCAAACAAAAACGTGGAGTACATATTTTATGAACAAATATGTTTCAAATCATTGCATAGTCCACTTAGGTCATCACATGTAACAATATGCATTTATGTTGGAAGGTTTGATATTAAAAACGGTTTTCAGTTACTTCATGTATGCAATGAATTTTAAAAATAGCAAAGTCAACAATAAGTGGATATAAGCAAAATAATACTAACGCAAAATATTATTGTTATAAAACTGTTATTTTTTAGGAGAGGCCATTTTCATAATCTGAAATGTGGTTACCAAAGCTGTAAATCCAACAATGGAAGTATTTCATAATAATTTGTTCACGAGAGACACATAATGCAATAGCAATAAATATGACTACGCATTTATACCTGCCAAATACACATGAACCGGCTTTAGGCTAAAATGTTAACGTAGTCAGAAAAATACGTAATACGATTAAAGGGTTGCACATGATCATAGAATGCAAAAGAACACAAAAATTATAAAAATCTTAAAATTTTCAAAGATTTAAAAGAACAAACAAAAAAATAAAATAAATGAAGGAAATACAAAAGATGATCCTTATTTAACTCTTTAGTGCATTCCCCTGTAATAAGGACCGCCATAGAAAAATATTGTAAGCAAGTTGACTCCAGTAACGTAAATAATCCACAAAATTCAGCATTTCCAAATTTGTTCACAAATCCTGTTCTCACCTTTGCAGGTATCGATAATTGCATTTTGCGGTGATTGACCCTCTATGTGGATATACCTCGAGTATAACATCAAATAAATCCAGCAGAATACATTACGCATTAAATAGATGTCTTTGGAAAAAATTAACACAGATATTAAATAAATATTTCGAACTAAATAGTCCTACCAATCCTGTATTTAACTAGATATTGAGCATACAGAAGAACAAAGAAATAAAATAGACGTTGTAAAAATGAAGAAACAAAAATACAAAAGAAACAAGAAAGCACAAGCACGTAGAGAAAAAAACAGTTAAAATGGTATGAGTATAATTGATGTGAATGGAGCTACGAAAATTAGTAATGAAACTGCATGTGTAAAAAGAACCTATATAAATATAACTTGAAATTTTATGCAAAAGTTACAAAAGTAAGAAACGACGAACATATCACAACATTTTAGACGCATTAGCCCCGCTGACATTAGTAACTCGTCTTCGCAACAAGTATTTTTTTCATAAATCCTATTCTCATATTTTCACACATCTGTATATGTGTACATCTACTATATATACAAGACTATAATCCTGAAATTGTGGACATCTCAAAACTTTTTAAGAATACTTACGAACTCAAATACCATTCGGAAAAGTGAGTGAATGGATGAGGAAACAAATAATCCGTAAGATTTAGTTTAGAAAATAAAGTTCGGTTATTTTCTGAACACCTAAAAACCTCCTAAAATAAGGAAGTGAATAAAATTAAAGAATAATAGACCAATAGTAGATGTTACGTTCTCCTGGTTTGAAGAACAACGCCGCTGTAGCCTGCTCGTAATTTCCTAAATTACTTGACCAATACTTACTTGTAGAGTATGTTCGCTTATTTACTAGAGGAAAGGTTGTACAGTGAAACTCAATGCGCATGCGCAAAAAAATATATTTAAAAATAAAATGGTTACACGGTTTCCACTCTTGCCTATGTACATGTACGATGTACGTAAGATGTATATATTTGCAATAATTGCAGTTATTCGAGCTCTCTTATACATGTAATGTACATTAGCATTTGTATATGTATTTTCATTGGTAGCAACATAAAGTAATGCCTCAGCATGTACGTTGCAACGCTATGTCTTAATTCTGTTTAAAAGGTTAAACTCTTATATGCGTCCGCTGAAGCTTTGTTAGAGAGCATGTACTAATGCCTCTATCTGTTTGCATGCACCACTACCTTTTATAGGAGCCAACCCTATTTATTTCTTAAATTTATAAGCGCACCTCGGTGCTATGCTTATTTATATGTCCCTGTCCGGGAGCCTAAGATACTTTCCTTGTTTTAAATTTGCCTAAGGGACTTGGCCCTGTATTATTGGCATGTATTTGTACTTGACCAAATACGTTTGTTATATTCACATTTATAGGGGAACCCACCCTATCTCTTAGAGCTTGAACGCCTGGTCGAGGGCGACAGTATCGATAATAGCCGATCTCAATACAAAAGTAATGTCACAGCTACCCAGGCGTTCTCGTTTGAAATATTACGCTATGTGCAATCTTTAGCTCTCTACTCTACTGCGCCCCAAAGAAGGGAAGAATCCAGTAACCAGCAAATGTGCGAACTGCGCACCGACAAGTAAAACGGAGCGATGATGCCGACATTACATAAGAAAACTGGTCCGTGACATTCGTCCGCTACGACGAGCAACTAAATGAAAAATTTCTAAGTCCCGATACGACAAGGACCGAACAAACGTACAAAAGACAACGGCCGCTGCGGCCGCAACGACCGTCAGCAAGAAGCGGAGTGATCGTACTTGTAGAGGAGGTCTATACATGCGCGCCGACAATCTCACCAAAATAATTTCCGACACAAACTTAACTGAAGACTAAAAATATATAGTATAGACGACAATGGACACAGTAGCCTCGACGTACGATGATAGAAAATCGAGAATTTATACTTATTAAAAAATCTATACATGTGGTCCGACGACGTTACCAAATGACTCCGCCAGAAATAAATGTATAGACAACGTCCTCGACGATTCCCGCCAAAACTAGAAAAACTTAGAAATCTCTAATAATCTTACGACGACGTTACTGTACACGTTACGACGAGGCACGAAAGGTGACCGAGAGTGCACGATCGCTAATACCTCGACTGTCGCGCGGGAGACGACTGCCTATGCTTGTGTACCTTAAATTTCAAGAAAACTCCCATTACATATCCGACGACGTTGCAGTGAATGATTTCTATTTAGGCAGTTTTAGCTAGCGTAATGCGAATGGCTGACTTGCATACATATACAATGCGTAATGTACATACATATTAAAATAAAATTGGATATAAGAGAGCAAAATAAATAAATATAAGAATGAAAATAAATAAATATAAAAATGAAAATAAAATAATATTCTAAATGAAAATAATAATGCAAAGAAGATAAAATACATAATAGTAAAAAAAAAAATTTAGAAAATACAAAAAACAATGTTAAGTCCTTAACAGTAGAACTAAAATAAGAAAATGAGAAATTACATTCTAAACGAAAACTTACCAAAACTACGAGTTTGTATATTGAAATTTGTACCTGCACGTGCTTTAATACTTTTTCTACTAAAAAAATCTATGTATTTCAAAAAACAAAGTGTAGAATATTTTTTAGAATTGCACATTCGAGAACTTTCTTGGACACTTTCAATCCTTTGAGAATTCGTACAACCAGCTTGAAGCTTCTTAAAACATAGCTTCATATAAACAACATAATTGGCTAATCGATTTAAAATCACTTCACAGCAAATTTTCACACCTATAATATTGTAATTTCTTAACGATTCTTTTGTATGTTTTCGTATGTTTGGCCTCTTTGTGGATATTTAGTTATTTATTTAGTCGAAGTGCTTTTATCGGTTTTCAAATAGGTGGGTGTTTAATTTTTGTTATAAGCACTTTATCTGGTTGCGAGACAAAATTTTCTTCTCGTGTTCCTGCTTAATCATCTTTTACGCATGAACTATTGGCTTTAAATACTTTTTTCAAAGAAAAGATACGCAATACTTGAAAAGAAAGACAAATCAACTCCATTACTGCGATGGTTGACTCAATGACAAAAAAGGATTGTATGTTAGAAAAACTTTCCACAACAAAAACTATCTCAATCATTGTTTGCAAAACGCAGCAGACAGTGAAGAAAATACTTCCCAATTCAATAAAATATGAGAAAGGTTACTTGAATATGGAGTTCACAGAAGTAAATAATAGTAGACCCCCCTATGTCATTTCCGGAAGTGTATTCACCAACATATTCCCTGATTACTTCGAGAAAACCCATTCTGAATCTAAGAATAGTCCATCCGGTCCTGTGTATAACAAAATTTAGCTTCACAGAAAACTATAACAACGTTTGCTAAAACTATTGATGCAAAGATACTGGAAAGTTCCTACCTGGTATATTTCCTTTTATCTCGATCTGGTGAAGCTCATACCATTGCTCTTACATTACATTTTGTATAATCAATATTTAAACTTTTGGGTGATGACAGTGTAAGATGCATGGCATCCATGTTCAATAGAATAAACACATCCGGGAATATTCCGTATGATTGGCTTAGATCAGAATTTATCACCTTCTCGAAAAAACCAGGAGCGAAAAATGTGAGGACTATAGAACAATAAGTTTGATGAGACACCTTTTAAAACTTTCCCTCAAAATCATGCATGGGAGAATTCACAGAGTGTTTGAAGAACAAATAGCATCTGAACAATTTGGGTTCAGAAATGCAGTGGGTACAAGAGAAGCCATATACAGCATACACGTATTATTTCAGCGATGCCGGGACATGAACTGTGGGATGTATGCATGTTTTATTGTATATTAGAAGACATTCGATAGAGTAAAACACCAAGAAATGATATAAATTCTGAAAAACGTGGGCTTAGATAGGAAAGACATCAGGATAATAGCTAACCTATACTAGAATCACTTTGCTTTCCTTTGAGTCGGGAATGACACAACAGAAAAGACAAATATACTACGAGGTGTAGGGCAAGATTACGTTCTCTCTCCATTGCTCTTTAATATACAATCAGAGTACATGTTTAGGGAAGCTTTAGAACACGCAAAGACTAGAATTCTTCTGAATGGAGAAAGATTAAATAATGTCCGCTAAGTAGACGATACGGTCATTTTCGCTAACAGCTTGAAAGGATTACAACAACTTATGGATAGAATAAAATATCACAGCCATTTGTATGGCCTGGACATAAACACCAAAAAGACGAAATTAATGGTCATTAGCAAAGAAAAAATTAACAACTATCATCTCGCAATAAATCAAAAACCGACAGACTACTGTGAATGAATATCGGTGGCACTCACAAGAAATATGTAGTAGAATAGAAAAGACCAGTTCTACTTATAATAAAATGAAAAGTTTGTTCATAAACCATGGCATAACATTAAACACCAAGATAAGACTCCTGTGCTGTTATATGTTCTCCGTTTTCTTCTACGGGATAAAAGCATGGACCTTTATTCAAGCCACAATAAGGAAATTGGAAATATTTGAGATGTGGTTATATAGCAGGATACTAAAAATACCGCGGACGGAACACATAAACACATCGAAGTTGAGAAGAATCGAAAAAGAAGAGAAAGTGGTTAACACCGTGAAAATTCGGAAACTATAATACTTACGACACATAATGGGGAATGAGAACAGATTTCATCTATTGAAGAATATTCTACAGGGAAAAGTAATAGGAAAGAGGGATATTGGTAGAAGACCAGGTGTTTATATATAGGTCTAGGTATAGGTTCAGACAAGGTATTTCTTGGCTGAAAAATCTCAGGAGCTGGTTTGGTATGAGTACGACTGAATTATTCCAAACACCAGCAAACAAAGTTAAAATAACATGTATGGGAGCCAACATCCGAAACGGATAGCAATTATGTAGAGAAGAAGAAGATAATTAATATTGTCAAATGTTTGTTAAATGAAAAAGCTGTCACGTTTGCCTTGCGCTGCTAAATAAGTCAGTGATATGACTGATGATGTGAAATAGACTTTTCGCAGTAGCAACAGATGTATTAAATCCACACTACAGATGAATGAATCAACCTACTCCGCTATATATCTATTATGTTTGCTTTTAAAGCTATCTAGAAGGATGTCCTTCTTTGCAGACCACTCTCAACAATTTTTAATAGAAATGCCAAACCATTTTATTTTAAGAGGAAACTTATTTATTGGTGGGAGTGTATGGAAGAGGATGATATAGATTGCTTCCCTCTTACATAAGCCTTTTAACTACTAATAACATAAGAATGTAAGAGAATACTGAAGAACATTTAGGGACACTTTCAAACTTTGAAAACTCGTTATTATTTTCCGACGCCCCGACAAAAGGTGCTTAATGACTAATTTTAAATGGGTGCTGAATGTGTTCAGGGTGAACAACTTAAACATGTTTTTTTTCTTTTATGATGGGCGGCGCAACGGGATTATAAGCTATTTGAGTCTGTCATAACCCCAGGAGTTTTAAGGTGCAGGATAGTGCGTGTA
Source organism: Trypoxylus dichotomus (assembly GCA_023509865.1). NCBI lineage: Eukaryota > Metazoa > Arthropoda > Insecta > Coleoptera > Scarabaeidae > Trypoxylus > Trypoxylus dichotomus. Next base: position 29,167,640 of record CM042080.1, on the reverse strand, counting down.
GTGTGTTCCATGGCCTTGTAACTGAACCCTCTCACCATGAAGGATAAAGCGCCGTTAATTATTTTTCCAACAGCAAATGGTAACTGGGGAGCATACTAAACCCATCTGAAAAGTACCCCACCGCTGTACTTGTTAGACGTTAGTTTCAAACGCACAATACCTGAGTTGCCGAATTCAAGTGTTGGCTCTCTTATCACTACACCACCGACCCGTTCAAAATTAAAAATGGTAACCATGAATAATTGAATTCATTGAACTTTGGAAGAAACGTCTATGCATAGCTAAGTTGCATATGTTATGCGTATTTGGTGGAAGATACATTGAGATAGTATGGTTAATTAAATTTCAAATTCTCTAGTTATGCAATGTTCATGTAATGAAATAATATTTCATTACATGAACGTTGCATAACTATTCAGATACTTGTTTACTTTCTCTTTTCTCTACCTCCTTTGGGTAACACTAGTTCTAAACACCATTAACTTCTAGATCATAGATTTAAAACGCTCCGTAATAGAAATTCATTATAAAAAGCGCTCCGTGAGTCAAATAGGTTAGGACGCTGCCTCATAGGACTTCGTGCTCCATAAATGCCAAATAATAGAATATATCATCAGCAAAAAGTGTATTTTTCTTTAATATATATAATAGTCAATCAATACCAGATTTCCCTTAACAATCCCTTAACATAACGAATAGAGTCTATACATCCCGGACGAACGAGTTAGTACCAGAAATGTTTTGACCAACTCCATATATTCAATGCTTGGAAGATTCAACTGTAATGCTTCTATTCTAGACGCAATACATGTTTTATCATTCAAATATTATTCATATAACTACCAGTTTTTTTTCTTTTTAGGTTTCCGCTTTACAATTAATAGTTGGTTCCATTTTATTAGGAGCCATAGTCTTAATAGTGGGATTAGTACAATTGGTGCCAAATGCCGCAGATGCGGACCATCGCTATATCTTCCTTGGCTCTGGAGGCGTTCTGTTGTTTATAGGATTCTTCCTGACAGGTATCCGATGTTACTGCATTCACTGTAAAACGAACCATATAGCTGCCATAGAACCGCCTCCTACATTGAATACAGTCAACAGTATAGAAGTTCTTGTTCAAAGAAGAGATACGCAGGTCAGTATCTTAATAAACTTCTGAAAAATACAGTGTAAATTAATTTCCAATCAATTAAAGATGTATAGTTAGTTATACACTATTTAAGAGAGCGTGGTTTAAAATAAGAGAGCCACTAGTCGACGTAATCATGTTTTATTTTGAAGAAAGACTGCCAATTTTTGTTATGTCATCTACTTAGGTTTGGTTTTAGCTATACGTACATAAAACTTATGACCTTAGTGTGCTCGGTATATGATAACACGATAATACGATAAATAATTTTATAAACGCTTGCACACTAAATTGATGCTTATTGAAACGTATTATAAATCTAGACATATTCTAAGAAACAATTCTTATCGCCCAAAATAACTAGTACCAACAACTATAAAGTGTATGCCAGTGCAAATACGTATAAAGTATAACTCTCAATCCCCTTTTAATTACAAATAGTACTATACTTCAAAGTAGATAATATACAATAACCTGTAATCCTTTATATTTTTTCCTCATATTAATCTTATGAAGACTATACGGTGTTTTACTTAAGCCACGGCGAAATGTAGATTGTTATGAATATATATTGAAATTTATTCATATTATCAATTATGTCTTTTCAATTTATATCAACTGAATGGTGAATAAATTATTATTTTCAATTCAAGTTTACTTTTGTATGAGCTGAGAAAGTGCATAATATCGATACATAAGCTATACTTGCAAATTGTAATGTAAATTTCCAACAATACATATCATCGTATCTCGCTTTAGTTTGTAGACGTATGGAGGTGTAATCTGTCCATAGATGCGATAACAATGCGACATCCGACGATTTCAAAGGTTTATAAGAAATGTGTAAACAAGATAATGCCCGTTCTAAAGCAAATAAGAATTTCTCGGTTAGCGAAGTAATATTATAAGCATTATTTAATAATGTAAATACGCTGTCTGTTAAGATAATATAACGAATTACGCATCATTGAAGAGACTTAATGATGTGGTTGGCAACATTGTGTTCGATATGCCGTCTAGTTTTCCGAGCATCCATAATTTTATTACAATATGCGATATTCGGAAGCAATAATGCAACGTAAAACTGCGTCAATCCGAGAAAAAAAGTAAACTTACAGAGATGTTAGGAATGGTTTAAACGATTCAAAAGTGGTCGTTAATCAGGTAAATATGACCCCCCGACCAGCAAAGCCCTTAACTTCAATTAATGACGCCCACGTCCAGAAAATAAAGGATCTGACGCGTTGAAACCGTCATTTGACTGTGAGGACACTTGCAAAAGAGTTTAGCATTTCAATAGGGTCATGCCATGACATTTTGACCGGAAATCTGAACATCCATTGAATAGTAGCAAAGTGAGCGTTTTCCGACAACTTCTGTAACAAGTCAACGACGACAAATCGTTCCTGCAAAAGGTCATAACGGGATAAACTGAGTTTACGGCTATGACAATGAGATAAAAATTCAGTCATCACATTGGAAAAAACTCATATCTGTTGAGGAAGTGGAGCCATCTGCTATTGTTTTAGTGAAGTTTTTTAGGCAGTAATATTCACGCAGCAGTATCTAGTTGGTTATGTTTTCATGTTCACATGTACTTTGGTATCGTATATCACTTCAATATAAACCAAATAAAGAGTTTATATACCATAAAACAATAGGTTATGGGCCCAGTTCAACGTTAAAAATAAAGTAGTGCGAAACGTAAAATAAAAAGATGATGCATCAACCTCCGAAAATTTTAACAATTGAAAATTTAAAATTGGGGCATTGTTAGATAAAAAACAATTACGTATAACGTTAGAAAGGGAAGTAACAGATTAAACAGAAGATAAAGAGAAGTATGAGTTTGAAATGAAAGATGCAAGAGCAAAAGCGATAATAATTCAGTATGTGACAGATAAACATTTGGACCTCATTAAAGATGCAAAGACTGCAAAACAAATGTTAAAAGCATTACAAGACGTGTTCGAGATGGAAAGTGTATTTACAAAGCTTACACTAAAGAAAAGATTACTTACTTTACGACTACAGAAAGAACAGAAATTAAAAGACCATTTTTTAAAGTTCGATAGCATTGTTAGAGAACTAGAAAGTATAGATTCAAAAATAGATGAATCAGACAAGGTTTGTCATTTACTATTATCATTAAATGAAGAATACGAACAAGTAATAACAGCAATTGAAACGCTAAATACAACAATCACAATAGATTTTGTCAAATCAAGGTTATTACACGAAGAATTAAAAAATAAGGGTAAAAGAATTCAGAAAAATAGTGGAAATGAAGTTACGTTTAAAGCATTTGCTTACAATTGTTATACTTGCGGGAAGAATGGACACAAAAGTAATGAATGTACACAGAAAAATCGACGACCAATTTTTAGAAACATAAGACAACGAGGACCTGGACGTGGAGGTTATCGACATATGGATAGGGCAAACGAAGCAAATGGTCAAAACATTTCATTTGTTGCATCAAATAATATGGTATCCTTGTGTAATAACAATTTATTTATACTAGATTCAGGTGCTACTCAAAATTTGGTGACGAATGAACTTGAAAAATATATGACTGACATTGAAACATTAGATAATGAAATAACAATACAGGTAGCGAATAATAGTAAAATGTTTGCCAGGAAAAAAAGTGTTGTACAGGGATTATATCATGGTAGAAAATTAACCATAAGTGCTCTAATAGTGGAAGGTTTAAACATAACCTACTTTCAGTAACTCAGTTATTAACAAAAGGTGCAAATGTCACTTTTAGTTCGAGCTGTGTAAGAATTATAGGAATAGACTATACAGTCGTGTGAAAAAATTTAAAAGGACTCTTTGTGTTGGAAGTAGACTTAAATAATGAGATGTATTATAATGTGACAGAAGATATTAACTTATGGCATCGCAGATTAGGACACATTAATCGATATGGATTAAAATTACCAGGGAGTAGTGAAAAATGTAAGTATTGTATCGAAGGGAAAGCGACAACAAAACCATTTCGGCAAACCAAGAAATTTTCAAGACAAATAGGAGACTTAATTCAGACTGATATCGCAGTACCAGTAACGCCAATCACGTCAGAAGGATACAAATATTATCAAGTACTAATGATGATTTTTCCCAGTTCACCGTTGTAAAATTATTAAAATCAAAGGAGCAAGCTTCACAAAATGTAATAGATTTCATAAAATTGATTAAAACTCAGCATGGTTACAAAACAAAAAGAATAAGATGTGATAATGGAGGCGAATTTTCCTCAAATTATTTTAAGAATTATTGTAGACAAAGAGGTATTCAAGTACAATACATCAATCCATATACACCACAGCAAAACGGAGTGTCGGAACGTATGAACCGTACACTGATGGACAAGGTGCGGACAAAATTTGAAGAAACAAATTTGCCCAAGGAGTTATGGGGTGAAGCAATTCAGTGTTCAGCTTACGAACTGAATAGATCACCTACCAAAGCAAATAATGGAATTGATAAAATTGATTTAGAAAAATTAAAGGTATTTGGAAGCTTATGTTGGACAACGAAATTACCAAAACAAAATAAGTTAGTAATGACAGGATACTGTGATGGTGGCTACAGATTGTGGGATAAAAGGAAAATCGAAATTATATACGCAAGAGATGTTGTATTTGACGAGTGCAAATGTAAATATGAAGGTAACAAAGAAGCGAGTATACAAGATAATGTACGAATAGATGTTGAAGAAAAAGAAAATGAGAATGAACAATCTATTGTAAAAGAAATCGAAATCCAAGAAGAAAATGTTACGATAAAAGTTGCAGATGAGGAAATAGAAGAAGGAACAAGGAAATCCAAGAGAAATGTACACCCGCCAAAGTACTTGGAGGAATTTGACTTTATACAGTATATTGCTTGTTAACTCAGCAAGAGGATCCGAAAACGTATAAGGACGCTGCACAGTATAAGGAATAGAATCAGGCTATAGAGAAGAAACTAATGGCGCATAAAACTTTTCAAACATGGGAAGAAACTGACTTACCCAAAGGAAGCAAAGCCATAGAAACGAGATGGGTTTTTAGGACGAAGCAAGACGGATTAAAGAAAGCCAGACTGGTTGTAAGAAGATATCAGGAGGGACATAAAGATTATGTATACGCTCCAGTAGCAAAGATGACTACTATTAGAATGGCGTTAACTTATGCCTTGAACAATGATTGGAAAATTAAACAGCTAGATGTGCCTACTGCCTTTTTGAACGGAAATTTAGAAAGTAATGTATATATAAACTTTCCAGAAGGCGTCACTGCAGGTGAAGGTAAAGTATTCAAATTAAAACGAGCTCTATGTGGACTATGAGGAGCACCTCGGTGCTGGAATAAATGTTTGGATAATTTTGCAATTAAATACGGCCTAAAAAAGTCTGACGATGACGTATGCCTTTATTGTAATGCAGGCATGTGGCTTGTATTGTTTGTAGACGACATATTGGTTTTTGGAATTGAGACAGAAGTGAATAAAATCATACAATCATTAGAAAGAACATTTCATGCAGAAAATTTAGGAGACTCAAAATGTTTTCTCGTAGCTGAAATTGAAAAAATCAGCATGATGAGTTAAATATTAATCAGACCAGATTAATTGACAAGATCCTGATGAAATTTAGCATGCAAAATTGTAAATCAGTAGGAACACCTATGGAAAGCGGATTTAAAATTGATATATATCATAAATCTACCATATAGGTAGTTGATAGGAAGTTTAATGTACTTATCGACTATAAGTACACCGGACATATCGTTTGCGACATCATACCTTAGCCGCTACCTTGACAAGCCCTCAAATAGTTTATGGAAAGCAGCTAAACGAGCTTTACGGTATTTGAGAGGAGCGAAAGACTTGACCCTAAAGTTTAAGAGGAATACAGAAGATATCAACATAAAGACCTATACTGATGCAGATTGGACTGGAGACATTGAAGATAGAAAGAGTACGAGTGATTTTGTAATTTATTACATAGGAAGTCTAGCATCCTGGTCATCAAGAAAGCAGCTCTCAGTTGCGTTATCGACTGCAGAGGCGGAGTACGCAGCTTCAGCATCTTGCGGTGTTGAACTCTTGTATGTCTTAGGTTTGGCCACCGACTTCGAAAGAAAATAGTTAAAGTGCATTATGTAGATAGACAATCAGAGCACAATAAACATGTTAAGAAACTGGCAGAATACAAAGCGATTTAAACACATCGATGTCAAAATACCTTTTGTACGGGACTTAGTTATTAAGGGAGTGATAAATGTAATTTATGTAGAATCAAAGAACAATATAGGAGATATGTTTACTAAATCGCTATGTACGGATAGATTCGTAGCTCCCCATACATCCCTAGGAATGTAGTGCACACCATAAACAATTCCAAGTTTACGTAAGTGAAGGACTGTTGGACTTTGTACGGACTTGAGGAAGTGGAGCCATCTGCTATTGTTTTAGTGAAGTTTTTAGGCAGTAATATTCACGCAGCAGTATGTAGTTGGTTATGTTTTCATGTTCACATGTATTTTAGTATTGTATATCATTTCAATATAAACCAAATAAAGAGTTTATATACCATATAACAATAATACCAATCTTGATCTTACGTTAAAAAGATGCCCACATCTGTTTTCGATTTTAATGGAATTATGCATTTTGAATTTTTCTCTCAATATCAAAATAACAATCAATACTACAAATGCGTTTTACAATGGTTACGTGTTAGCCTCCATCCTTCTGAATAAACCTCACATTTACATAGAGAAAAATTACAAAACATTTTAACAAAAATTTAGACTATATTTTTAAGATTATCATAAATAAACATATTGTTGCATTACCAAAATAATATTTTTTGAGTACGTTCTTGTGAGAAATTCGTATTTGTAATAAAATTTTAGATGGTTATGAGGATATTATTTACGTACTTTGTAAAGATAAACTATTCGCAAATGCTGGCAGAGCAACTTGTTATATCAGTAGATAGACCTTACACCTTCGCACTCCATTTTACCTTATATAAATATTAATCTGACTTACAATTATATTAGGTTATTTACTATTTTCGTGGTTTTATCAATATCATGGAACTGTATGTAGTCTAATAAACTATTCAAAATAATACATGTTTTTAAATGCACTTACTATTACTAATCTCGGCAAAGTGGGGCAAGTTACAGTGCAATGCAGGGCAACGAGGAAGGGCCGAGCGGCCATATCAAGGCGAGTGTTCAGAATGTTTACGTACTCGCATCATTTATGATCGTGACCTTCATGAGTGAGCATAGGCGATGCGGACGCAGGAATGTTTACACATAAAATAATAATAAAATATATATTATATAACGTGCTGAAACACTTATTGTTTTAAAAAAATTCCACGAAATCACAAACTGGGTGGCATCTATTACCTATTACTATCATTAAATATGTTTCCACATTTGTTTCAGTCAAATGAGTACGGCGTGCGAAATAAATATTTTTCAGTGATTAAAACGACCGCTCCACATCGAGTGATGTTATATTCGCAAATTTAAAGTAATTCTTGTGACAACTTAATGGATCTTTCTACGCACCTTCACAAATTTGTCTTAGTATGAGAAAATCTGAATCTTGTCAATAACACTTTCAAATTTTCGTATTGCACTTTCATTTTCTTCGCCTTCCGCCGTACATAGGTGTGAGTGAATATTATCCACAATTTGAACAGAATCCACAAACAACATCAAATCATTTTGTAACTTTTCTATTCCCTCCGCTAGTCCATAGTAGTCCTTGCGAATACTTTCTAAATCACATTTTATCTGATTATCTTGAAACATTTTCTGACCTTTCTTGATAGCTTTGGCGTGTCTCAGATCGCATTATAAAACTACATACCTTCTTTACATCATCAAGTTAGACGCGGCTTTTAACTATGTTCACCAACGTGTAGTAATAGGCTGTGGTGGTTCAGGCACTTTGGGACACAGTTCGTGAAATCTTTTTGTACGTTTTGAGGACTTTAAATACATTTACTCGTGGATAACATTTATGAATCAATTGCGCCACAAGGTTTAAAGCATGGATTTTACATGTTACATGTAATAAATTGCCATGATCTTCTTTAAGAGATCGGTCTAAGGAAAGCATGTTAGTGGCACCGTCACTCACAAAGATTAATATTTGGGTTGTTGAAACTTGAAATTTGTTCAATGCCCTCAAGACCACACATATTTACTCCAGAAGGAGACAAATGCTTGTTGGTCTAGTAGAGTGAACGGTACATTACATAGAATAAAACAAATACCTATATCAAATATTAATTGCTCTCTCTCTGTATCGTTCGCCACGGATTGCAGAACAGTGTTTTATACTTTTTAGGTAGCGTTCACACTGCCACCTGCGTGTACATCAAGTAGCTGTCGCACTTTACGCATTTAATTCTATCGCCGTCGTATTCTACATCGGGCATACTCGCTATTACGTTTTCTAGTTTATTCGAAAACGTACCTAAATGCGACATTTTCTAAGTATGTGTCTACTGACAAGCACTCACAACGACCAGCCTAATAATACTGAACAAGCGTGCTTTCATACGGATACTCGATTCTCCGTGCCACGCGCTTCGCCCCTTCATGTTGTTCTCCGCACGACATTGAAATTTGCACAGATATTAAAATGTAGGGATATGCAAAAAAAACAAAAAATTCACAGTAACTTACAAACAACTCGTATGGATAATATAAACAGAAATATTTTCCGACGAAATATAATCCAGAATATGAAACATATTCACTTCCATAAATTTGTCGTATTTGAGTTGGTAGTCAACAGTATCTCCCAGATAGGCATCAGTTACTCACCAAGTTATTATATCGGTACCTTTCTTATTGTAAGTGTAGAGATATACCTAAATTGACAAAGCTATCTAGCTTTGGCGGAAATTCCGTTAAGGTAAAATTCAAATTCCAAACAGTTTCAAACAGAAATTTCTGGAAAAAAAATATATAAGCCTAAGCAATTAGTGTAGTAACAACACAAAAATTAGAAACTTGATATGCGCCTATAATACGCGTTGTACTAAATAATCAAGTAAAAATGTAAAAAGTCCAAAGGGACCTAAGTTAAAAGTGTCTCATTTATTATACATTGCGTTGCTGTTACTATTTCTATACAAAATATCTATAGCTCCGCATAAACTGTTGAACGGAAAATTTTTTTAATACCCTCGGCAACTTATGCAACAAAATATACTAAACTACGTCGAAAGGAAAATGAACGAGGAAACTACACTGAAAAAAAAACAAAGTTCACAATTTTAAACTTTCCCCAGCGCAATCTTATTATTCAATACTACACAACCTTGCCAAATTAAGCAACCTCTGTATTATAACAAGAAAGACTCTTGTTAACCGACTGTATTTCTTTTCTAATCTATATATCCATAGCAGTCTAATGCCCAGCACATTTTTAAACCAATTTACACTTAGACCTCAACCAATATTAATTAATTAAAACTAAAATATTTTATACGTATTTGTTCGCAAAACCTTCATTAAAATGATTAAACTACTAGCCTTATTATTTAATGATTGCTTCTTTCAATCAGTATATTCTAGATTCCAATCAATCTACAGGTTAACACTTTCTTACTTCTGCAAATTATGTTCAATCATTTTAATATTTTCACGAAGTATATTCGTCTTCAAAATGAAACGGAAAAATTATATCCTATTTAGTTTCCCTAATTTGCATGTTTCTGTTTTATTTTATTTACTCAAAGCTTCTATAACTCAGATTCTTTTTGTGAGGTACTTAACAACCATTTATTTCATACTGATACTACTTTTTCATTTATCATACTACTAAAAGTAAAAACGATAAATAGGTGCCTCTAAATATTTTTATTTTTCAGAACTTTACACTTTTTCTTTCTTCTTTTTTAGGTTAAAACGAAGGGACTTGGATACATTTTATTGACTTATGAGGACGACTCTATTGATAAACCAAGATACATTAACTAAAATATTTCCAAATTGACAGACACACTATTTTAAAAATTGAATGTGTGCACAGACACTACCAATTTTGAATATATTTTTAGATAGTTTTGTAAATAAGAAGGAATATTTTTATATCAAATTATACATCAAATAGCGTATTTTGTATCGTTAAATTGCTAAGGCTTTGTGTGTAAGTATTTCTCAGAATTGACTTCGTAAATTAGATAAATTAGCCTTATTACAAAAATGTTCTATGCTAGAAAAGCTTTGTACGCATAAAAGGATGGATCCTAGAAAAAGTATACGAAATCAAAATATTAATTAAAGTATCTAACGTGTTTCCCAAAATTATTTATATGAGTGGTGGGCATTATTTGTATTAAGAAAGAAAACTGAATAACCCAATTTCAGATATATGGCTCACTGAATTTATATATAAGATTGCAACGTAAGCTATTACAAGAAATTTTTTAAAAATCTAACTACGTAATTAAATAATGTTTCTCCAAAAGAATAAAATAGTACGTTGTTTCCGAGAAATACTAAATAATTATACATATTATTACACTATGAGTTATTATACGAGCATAATTAGCATTCAAATAGCATGCATACAATGCAACAATATGAAACATATACTAGAATTAAATTCACAATTATCTTATAACTTCACATAGGTTTTAATGTAATTTTATCAAAAACTAGTGTCTGTCCACAACTGAAAATATTTTTAGAAGTATCTTTTTACACACGATACATACTTTAGTATCATATTGAAGTATATTGAACGGTAAAATTTACCCTGACCAAATTAATCAAGTAACCCTTGCATATCATATATCGATCCGTTTTGATGTTTTTCTACGAAAACCTATTTATTAGCAATATTATTATCATTGTTAAATCTTGCAAGTATATATTATAAATATCGCAAGCGAATGACACACGTGCCTAAACATAAATGTTTTTGCTACAAAAATAAAAATAATTCTGTTTTTATATTAGCATGTGGATGAAACTTTTAATAATATAAAGACTAATACGTTACGATTACTTAAAAACACTTATGGCAGAAATGAAAATGAAAAACTGAAAATCATGAGGCTGCAATTCTTCTCCCTCTTTTTATTCCAAACTATAATCGCTTCCACTATGCCCTCCATATTACTTATGTTTATGCACCTGTAAGAAGTGAAATACGTTTCATATATACATATATTTTATTATGAAAATATACCTATTTCTATACATAACTAGTGGTTATATATTATTAATTTATTAATATTTTCTAATAAGTTTGTATTATGTTTATGTAATTCATATGCAATATACTATCGACGATTATAGAATATAATAATTACTTTAAAAAATTATTTGATAAAATATTATTTTTCAAATCTTGCGTTGAGACTTAATAAAGCTTGTATAAATTGTTGATTCTTTGCTTTACATTCTCAATTTTACTTATGTTTATGTTTTACTTTCATTATATGATGAAACTGTGACGTAACATTTATAGGAAGATAAGAAAAATATCCCTAACATGTTCGAAAATCTTCCTAACTCTCTATGATCCAAATCAGGTGTTATAAGTTCTGCGAGAACCAATGTTCAATTTCATCATAGTTTTTATTCCTAGAATGCAAGTGTAGGTATATATTCAGTAATGCAACATTTTGTTTTGCCATACCCAGATTTCTAACATACAAGTCTCAGTATACCCAATTCGAAGGTATTTAACAGCGTTCATAGATCTGGTGCCACATTTTCTACCACAAGCTGACTGAGTAACTGTGTTGCAGTTTAGCAGCGCCTTTAAGAATTGACTTAACATACGTGATCAACATAATCTTTGCGAATCTGGAGTCCAGAAAGCAATTTGCAGAAAACTCAGGTTGGTGTCTAAACATACATCTATTCATACGTTTTTTGGTTTCAATATTTGAAAGTCTAAACATATTGTTGCACCAAACTTGTATGGGAAACTTTTAATACAATCTTGTTTCATTTTTAACAAAAGGAAAATACAGAAATATTCAATTTCACTAATAACTAAAAACGTTTGGCGTTTTTGTTTATGTGGATTAAGTAGAAGATTGAACAATTTTTGGAAAATCATATCTCATTCCTCCCTGACAACAATCGATAATTCTTCAAGTGTTTTCGTCGACATATTTTGTGCAACAGACGTATTCCATCTGGGGATCGGCTAGCTAATCCATCCTCTCTTTACCAATTTTATAAAATAAGTTTTTCATGATATCTGTTAGACAAGGACAAGTATCGTCGTCTATAAAAATGAATTGTTCTCTAACTAGTACAGCATAGTGAGGAACATTGGACCGAGGAATCCAATTCATCTCCAATCTCTGGCTACTAAGAGCTTCAGTAAATAATACTCGCACCCATTCACTCTAACCCCAATTAATATGATCATTTAGTAGTAAAAGGAATACAAACCAATGGTTTTGGAGCATATAGACCAGAGCTACGTAAGCGATTTATTATTGCTTGCGCTGATACTAATCTTCCAAGGAGCAAAATCACTTTCAAACTGAGTTGCACTAAGAATGCAATTTCCATGTACCAATTACAGAAGGTATCGATCGTCTTTTGGCGTTATTGCAGATGACCGACCTTGTTCTTGACTTTAATCGCCTTAAAACGATCGGTCAACATGTTAAATATATCTGTGTATTCGGTTTCTTATATAAAAATTTAATTTAGTTTATAAAAATATTTGTAGATGTTATGATATTACTTTTTAATATTAGTTATGTGGAGTATACGTTAATTGTTTTAAACAGCGTAGCTCTATGGTCAAAAGAAGTGACAATCACTAACTTTATCTGTGAAAAATGTCAATGTTCTATTGTTAATGAAACGGAGAGAAATAATTTGTTTACAGTTCAGTAAAGTGTTACAGGTTTCATATCAAGTTTGAAATTTGTTGAACATATTTCTACCCAAATTGATTGGCTGCGTTTGATTTGTAACGCCATCTTGGATAATAACTCTTAAGTTATAGTAATAATAATTGAGTTAAGACAAACATACGTTAGTAGCAGAAATCCAAAAGTTTTTAAGTATTTTGCAATATACACAGCAACTGAGGAGTTGCACAAGCGCACGTATTGACCAAAAATAATTAAATGTGATAGTATTTGTTTAGGATATATTTGCAACTATTATAATTAGCTATATATTTCGTTGATTCGCAGGCCAACATCCTTTGCAGCATTCTCCAGCTCAACCCATCCTTCCTTTATCCCGATAGTAATATTTCTTACTATATCTATGTCGTGATTCCTAAAGAGGATCGCTTCTGTGTTTGTTATTCGCACGATGCTCTCCCAAGCGACGTTAGAGAAAACGGGGATAACGCATCTCCCTGTTTGAGACCATTGGTGATTGTAAAGAAGGTCCACGGTTTTCCTTCAAGTCTTACTGCACTTGTAGGTCTCTCGACTCAAGCTTTTGTGAAATGAATCAGCTTTCTCGGTGTACCTAGTTGTGCCATGGTATTCCATATGCCTGCTTAAAATCTATAATTACAAAGCTGGTGTAACGGTTTATTATATGCATTTCTCAATTAACTGCCTAATGAATAGTGAATGTCTGATCTATGATCGATTTTTTCTGAAACCGGACTGGTAATCTCCTTTTTGATATTCCACACATGCAGTCAGTCGTCCCAGTAGGATTAGAGAAAAGACTATATCCTGTATTAAAAGGGAATATACCCCTATAGTTTGCACTTTTTATGTATGGGCATTATAACATTGTCTGCCCAGGGGACTGGTACCTCCCATATCCGGCAGATGAGCCGATAAAACCCAAGGAGCAAAGTTTCTCTTCCATTCTTTAGACATTCTGCTCTTTCCTGGGGGTTTGTTATTTTTTTGTTATATTGTGTGGTATAGCAGAATAAGTGCGATCCAGACATCGCATCAAATTAACAAACTTTAAATTACTTAAAAATATAAACTCTTATAGAGATCCATATGAAACCATATTACGTATATAATATATAAAATATATACAGTTACTCACGAAAGTACATACACCAGTAAAAATCTCAAAATAAGCACTCCAAAAAAGATTTTAAGTATATTTATAATTGTAACACAATTATTACTAAAAATATATTAACTCAGGCGGGTTCAAGTAAATTGTTTTCCTATAGAAAAAAAAAACGAAAAAATATGTATACAAATCTCACGGAGGTCTACATACAATACATAAGTGCTACATAAAATGTATACGGAAAGGTATTAATAGAATTCATTAGATTAATAAAATTCGCAGAAAATATACACCTATTTGCTACTACGCAAAACAAATTACTATTTTTACAAAAGTGTCACATGTATCACTTTTTCATCATATTATCTGTTTTATATATTAATTTCTTAATCGAAAACTTTTAATATTTCACTAACTAGCTCTTTTAAACTAAAAGAATTCTACTGCAAATACTATAAAAATGATCTATCTAGTCTATCATAGAAGAAACTTCGCTCTCTCTCTATCATTAGGTAAGTCCTGTTTGCAAAAAGTAGTTTCTTACATGCACAAACTAACAATATAGATATAGTACTACCTCTAAAACTGCATTTGTTTTTTTGTTTCCTTTTATATAATCGCTACTTGAATCTACTTAAAAAAGTTTTAACAAGATTAATTTGGAACCTAATATGCTAATTAGAAAGTATATTTTACATTAGACTCTAGAACGTAGAACAATCAATTTTAAGATTGTATAAACTTTTTGACACAGTATGTTGATTTTTCAGATATCGCCACCATCGGAACTGGACGCCCTCATCGAAAACAATAAGAATGAACAAGCTACAGAAAAAGATATTACTGACACAAACACAGAAAATTAATCATGGATAATCTAGGTTTTATGCATTGTATTACAAAAACTATATGCTTAGTAAAATATATGAGATCTGTGATTGATTTAGACAACCAGAGTAAAACATATTAAGATAGCGGTAATAAACACTAGAAATAATTTGTGATAATTTTAAGAAGCTTTCATCTATTGATATTGTAATATTCATCATAAAAAGTATAGTAATTTTAAGAATTTTAAAAAGAACACTTACTAAAATTTTAGCAGTATATTTTTTCACTACACATACTAGCACACAGAACAAGATAGATACACAATATTCTGACAGGTAAGTATAGAATAAAAGTTGTTTCTCCACGTTTAAGGGAAGTGGTTTCTATAAAACACATTAAGTTTGAAAATAAGCATGAATTGTGATTGTTACGAAGTATTCTACTTCCAAATATAAACTAGAAAACTAGTCATGTTCCTTTTTCCTTTTTTAATTAATTCTCTTGTCTACGTTTCTCCTTGGTAAATTCTTCGCAATATTTTTCTCATAAGAAAGAAAAATAACCTATAATTAATTTCTGCTTAATCGCTGATTATATTTTGTATGAACATCATGTGCGTTAACCAAACCTAAATAATTTGTCAACAAGAATTGTAGAAAAAATTATGAAATCTTTTATATATTAGTAGAACGTAATAAAACTGATTATTTAAAAAACATCAAAATTATATAAAGTGTTAATTTTACCAATTCACTTCTTATTGATCATAAAGAAAACACATCATTCCTCTTTAGTTAATGAATCCCCTCTAGTTACCCGAATTAATGAATTTGTGAACATTGTGAAGATTAGAAAAATTACAAAACGTTATTGTAACAATATATATATCAGAAAACCCTTTTACCCATAAGGGTGTCGGGTTATTGTAACAATAGACGATGTTTATATTCCTTTTAGGAAATATAGAAGCTTGTGTATTTTAAATCTAGCATTATCAGTATCGACAAAATTTAATCAAACAAATTTTAATTTTTTGTTGTACCCAACTATTAAAAACTAAAATTTTAATTTGTTATAATAAGCAATTCATAATAGTGGGAAATAAGAATAAACTTTCATTGCCAAAAGCGTTTTAACGAGTTTGAATTAATTTTGCGTCACTGATATATCATTAGTTAAATTGGCTTCAGTGTTAAAACTGTGGTATATGCCCATGAAAACTCGTGAATATACAAAAGCATAGCTGAATTACGTGATCATAAGCAAGTTATTACGTTACAAATTAGTTAATAATACTTCGCTTGCATGTTTTTCTATTATGAATCGTTCCAGAAAAAACTCCGTTGAAGACTCCATCGGTTATCTGATAGCATATACATATTTCTTCTACTTGCCTTGATATTGTTTCTCCATAACATGTGAAATGCAGATAAATATTTGCTGTTATGAAGAAACAATAAATACAAATGAAAGTACATACATATTAGCTTTAAGTCAATGGAATCTCTCACCTTGCTGTCTACTAAAAATATCAAGATTTTCCGGAAAATTTAAATTGTCTATCAACCAATAGCTTGTTGATGATATTCATCAACACAGTTAAGTGTTCTCTTAAGATCATGCAATTTCATTCCTGCGATGGTTACTTTGCTGTCTCACGCTCACATAAAATAAGAATTTTTTGTGCATCCGATGTGTTGCTCGAGCAAGAAATTAATCACCAGTGTTCATTATATCGCTAAAACTATTCCAATATTTTTGTGTAAATTTTGTTGAACCAGCAATTGAGACAGAAGACAAAGAACTACAGCAAAACACATTTTAAAATTCTAATTGAGCTTTCGATTAAAAGCCTCTAATTTTTTGGTTGATATTTTAGGAATTTCATTAGAACAAGAAACGATATTACACAGTATACAGTATGCTATGTATGGTTAAAGTATTAACTGCTATAAATATCTAACCCAACAAACATATACTTTAATGTGTTGTTTTAGACATTTCTTTCTTTTAGTCTGAAGTTTATTTAGTTTTTTGGTACATAAAGATCGTGTTTTAAATTATGATGTTTTTTGTGAAAATTGTTAGAATATTGAAACGTTTTCCTTCGTGTTCATTGTCACTAGTATAAGCGTTATACTCTGCGTTTAAAATATCTTCACCCAACACATATAACCTCAAGTAATAAACTAAATACAAATATAGGAACACTTGCTCTGCTATGAAACAGCCCATGTTCTAATTTCAAAATAAGATACTCCTACTTATATTTTATTCTTTGCTGCGATAACATCGTTTTAAAGATGTGATGGTTTATGTGTTATCATGATGTCATAAGAGCGCCAATATTTTAACTTCTTTTTACCACTCTTAAATTGTCATAGACACTGTGCGAAACTTATAGCGTGATACTGTAGCCTACCACTTTACTTGTTCAAATTTCACACAATACTAATAAACTAGATATACTTATTTCACAAACATCGTTTTGAAAAACTCCTGATAACGAATCTAAAAAACAGTATTGCTTAAATGAACGTGTTGACAATTAAACAAGCTGATTTGCCCAGCTTAAAATATAATAAAATAAACAGTGGTCCTACTTTAAAATCCACTCTAAATTAATAAAACAAAATATTTCTGAATTCGTATTGCTAGTTTCGTATTTATTGTGTACCAAATAAGATACAATTGTATTCTAACGATTGATTGGTAGTTTAGTGTCACGTGCCAGTAAATATTTAAACAGACACAGCTTTCGAGTAATAAAAAGTCTAAACCTTGTTCAAACGCGAACTCTTCATCGTTTTAACTTTCATTGATCTATTTTTATAGAAACAATTACGCCACCTTAATGTGGTACGGTTACATATAAGAACAACTTTCTTCAAATCAAAAAGGCAAATTCACTAAGTTGATCTGCCATTTTCTTTTACATTATGTTACATGCTTTTTCTTTAATTTGTTGTTGTGATAGTGAAATAAAGATTATTATTACGATTAGTCCTTGTATTCAGTTCAACTCTGTAAAACTATTCTAAGGAAGTGTAAAATTATTCAAACTAAAAGGTTTTGATAGAACTAAAAATTTAACTATTACATTACATTACATTACACATACGAAAAGAATGTGTTTATAAAAAAAAAATTAGGCAAACAAAAGTTTGAGCTGAAATAATGTTAAATATATATACATATTTTAATATATTTGAAATAAAATATTTTACTGAGACTTCTGTCTTTTTTAAGTTATTGCAAGCAAGTATTTCGCTTAATTAAACCAAAAATTTGTGAGCTTAACAACTGTTTATAACAATATGGGTTTTGTGAAAATAATACCTCTTTTTCTTTTGTAGATGTAATTTTCAATATGATAATTACGGACAATTTACCCAAAAGCATTAGTCATTAATAAAACAATAAGTGGTAAATTACAGTTAACTTGTGTATATCTTAAAAACATATTCCCTACCTATAACTCTAATATAATCTAGAAACTGATCAATTTGACTAAACTATTTTCCTTTTATATAGATTTCTCACTTTTGATAACTATTATAATAATATCACACAATAATAATAACTATAATATACTAAAATGTAAATTTGCATTAGGTTGTTTTATTAATTAGTTAACTTTAAGAGTGAACGACACCAGCTGATCCAGTCAAACATAAACAAATAGCTAATCTTACGTCTCCATTCTAACGACATGCCCTCAGACTAAACATACGAATATTGAGCATATATTAAGGCGATGTCCTTTATTGTACTATACTACGCAATAAAGACGTATGTTATAAATAACTCCAACCAATTTTTTGTTGTTATTTCAGCAATTTTGTTGCTATGTATTCTATTAAATTGCTGCAAACAAGAAATATATGAATACAGTAACTTTTACAACAGGTTGTTTCGAATACTATCCAATTTGTAGCAGGGAACCCTTACATTCTACTATCGTTCCAACGAAACTTTAACCATGACTATTTACCTTTAACTCTTAATTAAATGGCTACATTGCAGTCAAATAAAGATGTTTGTAGTATGTATAATGCGACATACAAAAAAACAAGATTTCGCAATTAAATGTCAATTCAGAAACCCAAGCATTTATTTTCTCTTTTCACATTTAAAATATATTTGTAATTAAAGTAATTAAAATTTCTAATTGTAGACATTTTATACTGCATTGTTTGTTTACCTTTTATTTCAAACTCCACTGATGCAAAAGTTACTTTCCCTACTGTATAGGCAAATGAGCAGCAGGCATGCTATATATATTTTATTCAAAATACAACAATGTAAGATAAGATAAATTCAGTCATAATTCAGATTGACATGTAAAAGTGTTCTCAGTAGTAAATACATAAAATATTATAATACAAAGTTTTTAAAGTATTCACAAACTATGACAAATTGTATACAATGCGATCAGTCACATTCCTCCTTCATCAGATCTGCAGAACAAACCCAGTTGTTTGAAACTCTTCGTTACACCAGATTAAAGCATGTATCCATATTTCGAGCAATATACAATCATAATTTGGGCCTCTTCCTATATATGTATTGTAGTACGGTGTTGCTTTTGGTAAAATCAATTCAATAACATTAAATTCACTTCAAGCAACTTCATAAGTGCAAAAATTCCATTATAAAATTAGCGCCACATACATTTTATCTCTGTTATTTGTGCATTAACTACACAAAGTCATCCATATTGCTACGATCATTTTTTACTTCTGTTTGACTGCATATATATATATAAAAACTACTTCTCTGATATTATTGAATAATTTATTTATTATTTTCTTGCCTTTGAGGTTAAATCATTGGATTTGGTAACATCAACATTTCTTAACACCGAATATGGCCCTACAACAGGTTAATTTCCAATGCAATCACAAGAACAAACACTGTCTCAAATTTTCAAAATTTTAAAAACATATTTCAAACAAGAATTAATTTTAATAAACCAAATAAGTTAAGGCATAACTTAATTTAAAAAAAAATTGGAAAACTAATAAAAAATTTTATCGAAATTTAACTTTTACTTACTTTTCCTCTTTGGTGTTATAATGATAGCAGAAATGTCCTGCGTTATTAAATCTGGACTCGTGAAAGGAACAAATTGTATTCCTGAAGGTGTTAAAGGAACTAATGTTATCATAAGGCAATGTACAATATATTGGCAGCCAAAAACTGCATATTACCATTTCCTGATAGGCAATCCGTAGCTGCTTTGCTTGTGGAAGGAAACGACAAAATAGAACCTGCTTCTGAAATTAAAAATATAAAAACGTTTCACCTACATATTCTTTCGGATGTATGCATAGGAACAGAAAATACAATTTTATCCTTTAAGCCTTTCACTTAGAGTTGCTTCTTACTCTAAATATACTTTTTAATTTTAACTTTGAATTATAATTGCCGCATATAAAGTTACCGGTATTGAAAATGAACTACAAGGTAATTCGTTTGGTGGATGAGCCGATCCGCAGATGCTACTACTGGCAAATTCATAGTTGGGATGGCACTTTTTTTCAATAACGTATTTGCTTTTATTTCCTCTTCAATAAAATGAGGATAACATATTTTGGTAAGAGTTCCGTATAAGGGGCATCGAGTTAAGGATTTTAATAGATTTTAACGGAAAGCTCACACTTTGTTGTGTTTATAATGGCCCTTCTTTTTTTTTAGGAGTTTAGAGTAAGGTACCTAAAAGTCGATTTACGAAATTTAAGTTGGTACTTATTGTGTTTGCCCTAAAAATTACCAAAATGTATAGTAAACACTGATGAGCGGTAAAATTTCATTTGAATATTGGAGAATAATCTGTTGTATATTAACTATCCCATATTTTTTATTTTTGTATACAATATAGGTAAATAGACTAGTACTATTTTGAAACTGTACTACATTATTGGGAAGTTCTCATAGTCTTTTTTTTCTATGTTCTCATTATAGGAAACAATTAACAGGGAAAAAAGGGCAAAAATAATAAAGACAATAATTTTCTAGCCAATATTATTTATTATAATATACGTAATACAATAAATAAATGAATGAGTTTGGTTTTGAACGCAGTTAACTGATTATTACTAGGAAGATTACGCAAAAACTGTACCAAACTGGTAGTAAATTACAAAATGCACTCTAATATTAACGTGATTTTGATATATGCAACAAGTAAGCCCGTCCGTCAATACGAAACATATAAAAGTAATATGGTATATTAAGTCTACACTGTTTGTAACGTCAAGGCACTAGTTTGTGAGTAGGGAGTGGTCATGCAAAGCAACTACCACAAAAGGACAAATAATAATAAATTATAAATTAGAAACAATCACGCACATTGCAACAAAAACATATTTCTAAAATAATAAACGATTAATAAATTAACAAATAATCCTGGGAATAAAATAATATACTACAAAATATTTTTCAAATAATAGACTGGCAAATAATTCTGCAAAATAAACAATGTGCCAGTAAAAGAAAGAAAGGTAATTCTGAAACATGGTCTAAATGCCCCAAGGAAACCATCTAGGATTTTTCAATTAAAGATGTGCAAAACTTCGATGTTTAAATTGTACAAATTTAATGCTTACTAATGTACGATTTTAGAGAAAAAAAATATTCTCCATTGAAAAAACCAACACACTGTCCCAATATGAAATAATAAGAAGAAAAAAGGAGACCTGAAATTTACACTGGGTACTGCTGTCTAACAGCGACTAGCAGTTCCCTGAACAGGTCAACAGCTCTTTCACGTATGTACATCCCTACACCATAGCCATTCTTCAAGGTAGTCTGTAAACGTTTGGTGGCAAACCCTTGGTAGTCTCCACCAACACTCAATCTTGTGGGTGTGAACATCTTCAGCTGCTGTATATATGTAATTTACTACCAGTTCGGTACACTTTTTATGTAATCTTCAAAATAATAATTAGTTAATTCTATTCAAAACCAAACTAATTCATTTATTTATTGTAACTTTCATATATTTCGCATGCTGTAATAAATAATAATATTCACTGTCTTTGATTTTGTCCTCTTTTCCCTGTTGTTTTCTATAACGAGAACCATAGAAAAAAGACTCTAAGAACTTCACAAGGATGTAATACAGTTTTAAATCGATAATAGTCTATTTGCCTATATAGTATACAAAAATAAAAAATATAGGATAGTAAATATTATTATACAACAGATTATTCCCCAATATTCAAATGAAATTTTACCACTCATCAGTGTTTACTACTCATTTTGGTAATTTTTAGGGCAAACACAATAAGTACCAACTTAAATTTCGTCAACTATGACATATACCTCTAAACATAACCTAGAAATAGCCCTTTTTAAATCGATTTTTAGGTACCTTAAACTAAACTCCTAGAAAAAAGAAATGCCATTTTAAACACAGTAAAACGTGAGCTTTACGCTAGAATTAATTAAATTCATTAACTCGATGCCCCTTATACAGAACTATAGCCTTCTCGTTTTATCAAATTAGGATTAAAAAAAATAATAAATTTACCATTTCTACTACTAATTACACAGAAAATAAAAGTTAATATCCACCAACAATCACTATAGTTGCTTGTACTTGTTACATTCAACACATAAACATAACCTAACTAACTAGGTTTGCCCACGTGCAACAAACCACAACAAATGAACCAAATATAGTATTTATTATCTGTGGGATCTATTCTCGAGATCGGTCCAAAATTCGATCATCTGGCGATTGTTTCGTTCGAATTCGTATTCTAGAGTTCAAATCGTTCGCTCTTAGAAGTCAAATATGCGATGGGCAATCGAACAATTACATCGCATACGTTACCACAAGCGATATATCAAATCGTATGATCTTTCATAAGTTTCTAAAAGGGTTAGATTTTGTTGAATAATATTTAAGTTTTTTAATAGTCGCTGATTTGAACGTTGTGTTTTAAGTTATTTAGATATATTAAAAGGAAGGTTTTATAAAAGCTCATTTCCATCATATTGCAAATATATTAGCAAATGAAGTGCAAGAAATAGTGGACGGTGACGTTTTGCATCATGCAAGAGTATTTCATGGTAGTACGGAGACATTTGCAGTAGCATAAAACAATGTAGGGGATTTCGAGGAAGTGATGCAAAATACTTCATCATTAATTTCCTTAAAATGAATAATCATTATCTTTATTCATAAAAAAGTGATTATCGTTAAATTTTCTGTAATTAGCGAGTGTAATTTTTATTAAAGTAAACTGTTGTGATTTCATTGAATATATATCAATGTTAATCAGCTATGAGTAAAATATACATATATTATTTGTAACAAAAATTGTATTATTTTAATTTAATAGCAAACAGCATATTCAACAGGTTTGACCGCCTCTATTGCATGACAGAAAATGTGTCTTATTTAGGCACAATTATCACACCTACCTACATTTATTCACATTTGTTGAATGCCCGAAAACACATGTATATCGATTACATAAAAAATGCTACCGGTTTTTTGCGAATTTTAATAAGATTCACTATTTAAAGTAATACCAATTTTTACATATCACTTTTTTCCCGTTAATGTGTAACATTATATTCAACAGTTTAATCCTAATATTCCTTGATATAAATGTCTTCTAAAATAAATATTTTGTATTAGTGTATCTACCGACGTAGCTAATCGATTCAAACTGTTGATGGCATTTTGGTTCAAAGATGCTGCAACTTTTTCAACTGCGGTAGTTATTCGGGTATTTGTTTGGGTAAGGACTTTTAGAAAATTTTCATTTTTAAATATTTTTAAATATAACAGTTATTCCAATGTACAATACGTAACAAAACTCGTATTTTACATACAATAAAATAATTTCGCCTGATTACCTTATATATCAAAGCATTATTAACCAACACATAAAACCAATGTGCAGTAACGCAGCGCCTGCGTTTGATGCTTCTATTCGTGCAAAGGGCATACGTTGATAGGTGTACTTTTAGAAAATAAAGGCAAACACCCAAAAAATGGAAAGGAAACGCTATCTTTAAGATTTACAAATAGCTGTAGAAATACATGTGGGAAATACAAAACGTTTATAATCCTATGTATATAATATATTTTAATCACATATTCACGAATAACGCAATATATTGCATATATACCACAATATTCGATTACTAAATGATCTTTTAAATTACTGTACAATTATATAACACATGTACCAGTATAGTACACATTTTAAACAAATTTTAAACCATCTAACAATTGTCTATGACAACGATATAGGCCAACAAACATATTTATTTTATGTGCCAAAATTAACTTGTACATAAAATAAATATATTTGTTGAAAAACACAAATGAAACATCTTGGGAATATTAGAGATGTATTTTGCTTGTAGTAGCAAACTAGTGAACATTGGCAATATTTTAGTAATGTTTAAAGGTAGTTTTAGGCAGTTTAATGCCGCTTCCGATTTCACCAAAAGTAATGCTAATTTTCTTATTTTTTATTTATAAATATTGCTTGTATTTTCATTTTTGAAGAGTTAATATTATATAATATTTAATAATTTGAATGTTACTGACAGATTCACTTATGACGATTGCAAGGACTGTGTGGATGTACAATTCACAGGTATAGCAGTCGGTAACACGGTTGACAATGGGAGCCCACGTGCTCCCGAAACGCTGCGTTCCGCATAATTAATTTATTTGTGTGAGTGGAGTTTACTGCTATACCTGTGAGATTCACTTATGTTATGATTCTATGTACTAGCGCCATCTAACCTCTACTAACATAAATTAGATGGAATACTAAAGGATAGGCAACCTATATTGCAAAGACAGATTGACTAAATTAAAATGAGAAATGGAGTATAGAAAAGTATTATTCTTTGGAATGCTTAGGCAAAAATGATTATGACAAAATTAGAAATTCATTGCATAAACAAAGTATATGTAGAAAGATCAAAGAGGAACTTATAAAGGAGCCATTGTGTAAAAAGAAATTCAAAACTTTCAAGAACGAACAGAAAGCTTAGAGACCTCGTAAAAAAGAAAAAATATGATAATAAGCGGACTACAAGTAAGCACAAAGGGTGATGAGAAAGTAAAATGCAGTACAAAAACGCAGAAAATGTATGTACCTCATAAAAAATCACTGATAAGTTAGGTAAAAAAAGGTTGTGAAATAAGGGACGCAGGAAAATAACGGGGTCTACCACAGTTAAAATACCAACTACATATTAGTTATAGTTAAAATCAAACAGGAACAACCAACACAATGAAAAATTAAGAGGTAGATACTGAAGAGATGAAGAAGTACTTATTGTTCGACCAAGCAAACACGTCGTGTCAGCCGGCACTGTTCTTTTATTATGTACACTCCAAGGAAAAAATTTAGCGTGCCAGATCCAAATGAATTTCCAAACTAAAAAGTGTGTATTTTGAACTTGACTACCAGTTAGTTGACCTATGATACCAAGTTATAATCAAAAAAGCATCATAAGCATAATTAGTTTCAAATCCCTATGCAAAAAGGAATCTTTCGCGAAAACCAAAAACTACAGAAACATCGAATGAAACTAAACGAGCCTGTACCCGGCTGGTGGTCACTATAACCTAAAAAAAACAGCGGGCCAAAGCGTTAGTAAAATAGTAAAGCGTTAGTCAAATTTGCTTAGTCGTACTGAGTCTTTTATAGCAGCAAAAAATTATAAGATGGAGTAAACATTCTAGTAAATGTGATAGATAAGGCAATAAAGGAAGAATGGGAGAAAATACACATCCAGTAAGTTGTTTAGGAAAAATTAGTTAAAATATAATAAAAATACGGCAAGAATTTGCGAAGTCAAAAGAATATGTAAATAATAAATTTACAGAGAAAGAGAAGAGAAAACAATCAGGAAACTAAATATAATATCATTCAAAAAACAAAGAGACTAAAATTCCTTGCCGGACTGGTACCAAAATGATATATAATAAGGCAGACGTAATAAACCTGCTTTAACTTCTAAACGGAAACTATGATATACAACCGCAGTATAAATAAATTTTAAACTGTGAGTACCCGCTATTGAGCACAAAGAGGACAATTGTTATTGCTGCTTATAGATGTAATAGGACACATGAAAAGGTGTTGATGTTAACGATAAAGAGCAATTCTTATATGTATACACTGCAATGTATCTGAACACACCGGATAGATGTACACTTTTCGGAACGTACCAATTTCAGTAGATTGGAACCATCCGGAGAGTAAACATCGGTAGATATACTGTAACACGTGTTGTATTAGTAGTGTCGTTTTACAATAAACTTTATAGTGTACTATTTAGCTATCTTTCTTAATTAGTAAATTCTACAGGTTATGGGCCCAGACACGTAAGAGTGGGTAAATTAAAAAGTAGAAAGAAGTAAAGAGGCGGGAAACAGTAGTACATAGAAGGTTCTAGAAACTCCATATTGGATACTATAAAAAGGAAATTGTGTAACAGTAAAAAGGAAATAAGGGACGAAGAAAAAAAAAAAATAGTGAGTAAAAACGTTTTTTTTCGTAATGCGTTAACAGATTTATAAAGAAAAGAAGAAGAATAAAAATGGAGCAAGGAAAATAACACATCAATACCTTATTTTGAAAGATGGTGAAAACTGGTGTTTATGGAAATTCCAAGTGAGTATTCTTCTAAAGTTGAAAGGTTTGTTTGAAATTGTTACTGGACAAGAGAAAGCCAGAGAGAGACAATATAAAAGGAAGAACAGGAATATAAAGAAAAATGTGAAGAATGGATAAGGAAAAGACACAAAGGCACAAGATATACTGGTATCAAGAATGGAACAAGGCCCTATGACACATATTCTACACTGTAACAGTGCATCTGAAATATGGAGCAAACTGTTGACATTATACGAGCATCAATCGGATGTGAGTTTGCACTTGATGCAGCAAAAATTCTTCAACTGCAAATATGAAGGTGAATCGATACTTCTGTTCATTTCAAAAGTAGAAGAGATAGCAAACCGATTGAAACAAATGGGTGAGAATATTTCTGATAAAATTCTGATTACAAAAATATTAATGTCACTACCAGATCATTTTAAACATTTTATATCTGCATGGGAATCAGTGCCAGTGTCAAACCGAACATTTAATGAGCTAACATCTCGACTAATAGTAGAAGATGAGCGAATGAATGAAAAAAATAAGAGTGAGCATGCATTGATGGCAAACTATAAAGCCACAAAAGATAAGATTAAATGTTTTGCTTGTGGTGAGCTAAGGCACATTAAGAAAAATTGTCCAAAAAACAAAGGAAAATGCCACATATGTAAGAAACCAGGGCATATGGCAAAGGTATGTTGGTATAAAAATAAACGCAAACAGGAACATCATGATAGAAATCCCGAAGGATCAAATGTTAATGCATTTATAAGTACTGCGTTGATTGGAGAATCTGTCAAGAAATCAGAATGGGTTCTAGATAGTGGCGCAAGTGACCACATGTGCTGTGATGATAAATTATTTGTCGAATTTCACAAACTAGAAAGAGGAAAGAACATAAAAATAGGAGATGGATCAGAGATAATAGCAGAAGGGATAGGAAAGGTGAAAGTACAGGCTTACAATGGACATGATTGGATACCAACGGAAATAAATAATGTGCTATATGTGCCAGATCTCAAGGTAAATCTATTTTCTACAGGAACAGCATTAGACAAAGGCTACAGCATGTCATCTGATAATAAAGCAGTGTATGTTTATTAATAAACAAACAAAGAAGGTATGTGCGATAGCTGTAAGAGAGGAGAAACTGTACAAAATGGAATTTAGAACTCAAGAGATCGAAGGTAAAACGCCGTATGAATTATGGTTTCACAAAAATTTCGATATACATGGTCTGGAAATCTTTGGATCTGAAGTATATGCACATATTCCCAAGGAGAAGAGAAGGAAATGGGACAGTAAGACCAGAAAAGGAATCTTCATGGGTTATGGAGAAAACACTAAGGGGGTATAGGGTGTATTTCCAAGACAATCAAAAGATAGAATTGGCCAGGATGTCGCATTCGCACCACATGTTCCAGATACAGAACGACCAGAACCGTATGTCGAACTTCAGCAGGAGGACCTGTTACTGGAGGAGGAGCAACCAAACAAACAAACGAATGATGTAAATGTTGAAAATGGAGATGACGAACCACAATCGACTGTTGACATAGAAGAGGGTGACGACAATAACATAAACGTTGATGAACCAGGAATGTACAACTTAAGAAACAGAGCGAATTTAAAAAGACCTGCAAGAATGGATGATTATGAGACTTATTCTTGCTCCTAGCAACAGAAAATGAGCCCTAACATTTGAGGAAGCAACAACAGGCGAAAATAAGAAACAATGGAAAAAGGCAATACAAGAAGAAATTACAAATTTGAAAAGAACGATACCTGGGAAGTGGTGGAAAGGCCAGAAAATGTCAAGGCTATAGACTCCAAATGGGTATTCCGTCAGAAAAACCTAAATGGTGAAATCGTGAAGAAGGCAAGACTCGTGGCTCGTGGTTATCAGCAAGACGAGTGCAGTAGCTACGATATATACTCACCAGTGGCGCGCATGGTCTCGATTCGGGTGCTCCTATCATTGTGTATTGAGGAAGACATGGTTATTAACCAATTGGATGTCAAGTGTGCGTTTCTAAATGGTGACTTACCCGAACCTGTTTATATGGAAATTCCAGAAGGAGTTGAAATGAACTGTTCAAATAAACCAAATTATGTTTGTAAACTTAAGAAAGCTTTATATGGTTTACGTGAAGCACCTAAGTGCTGGTATCAGAAACTTCATGAACTCTTATTAAGTTCAGACTTTAAAAGATCTCAGTCAGACCCATGTTTGTTTTTCAATATTGATACATTTTTAATTGTACACGTAGATGATATCATTCTATTTTCCAAATGTCAGGAAAAATTAGATCTTGTTAAGCAAAAATTAATGTCAGAATTTGAAATGCGAGATTTATCTCCCAAAACACACAATCACTTTTCATTGAATTTTTGGGTATAAAAATTGAAAAAGTTGGTAACAGTCTGTTCTTAAGTCAAAAGATTTGATACAAAAAGTTTTAAGTAAATTTAATATGCAAGATTGTAAAACATCAAGTTTTCCTATACAGCTAAAGTTAAACTTGAAAAATAGTAAGTTAGAATTAAAAGATTGTAATGATTTGCCTTATAGAGAACTTATAGGATTTTTAATGTATATTATGTTAGGAACTAGACCAGATCTCAGTTACTCAGTTTATTATTTTAGTCGTTTTCAAAACTGTTATACTGAAAGAACACTGGAAGCATTTAAAGAATGTTCTAAGATATTTAAAGTCAACAGAAAATTACAGTATTAAATATGAGAAATCAATAGCTCAGACTAGTCAACTTATTAGTGCTTATGTTGATGCCGACTATGCAAATGATGTTAACGATAGGAAAAGTATTTCAGGTTATGGAATTAAAATATGTAACAATTTTGTTTTCTGGAAGTCGAAAAAGCAAGCAACAATTTCGCTAAGTAGTGCAGAAGCAGAATACATTGCACTTTCTGATTGCACAACAGAATGTATTTTTATTGGTCAATTACTTACTGAAATCCTTAACCACAGTGCATTTCCTATAGAGATATATGAGAATAAGCAATCCTGTATTAAAATAACAAACACTCTAGAAACCAAGCGCAGCAAACACATAGATGTCAGGCATCACTTTATTAGGGAATGTATTAATGATGGTAGAATAAAGTTAAGTTATGTGACAACGGCAGAACAAATTGCAGACGTATTTACAAAACCATTAGCGGCATCAAAGCTAAAATATTTTAGAGACAAGTTAGGGATATGCATTGTAAATAATTAGTTTGAATAAGTTTTCTTGTAAATTCGTGTATTTCATTTTAGATAGTATAAGAATTGAGGGGTGTTGATGTTAACGATAAAGAGCAATTCTTATATGTATACACTGCAATGTATCTGAACACAATCGGATAGATGTACACTTTTCGAACGTACCAATTTCAGTAGATTGGAACCATCCGGAGAGTAAACATCGGTAGATATACTGTAACACGTGTTGTATTAGTAGTGTCGTTTTACAATAAACTTTATAGTGTACTATTTAGCTATCTTTCTTAATTAGTAAATTCTACAAAAGGAAAGCTATCATGTTACACAGACTTGGTAACAGCTATGAAATTGTACCGTACAGCGAAACTACACCAATACTCGAAAGAGGAGATGAAGGAAGTATTACACCTACATTTCAGTGTTTCACCTTCCCAATAAATAATCCTACTTATATATCAACTTTTGAAACAGATTCCAAGCACATATTTTCAAATTTCGCAGGCGATTAAGTTAATAGTTGCCATAATAAACACGATATTTGCATATATTAGTTTGAAAAATTAAGAGTGAATGACACCAGCTGATCAAGTCAAACATAAACAAATACCTCATCTTATGTCACTATTTTAGTGACATGCCCTAATGCTAAGCATATGTCATAGCGATGTCCTTTGCTGTACTATACTATGCAATAAAGACGTATGTTATGAATAACTCCTACCAATTTGTAGCTTAGGTGTGGCTTCGGTTGCCTGTGGACAGGCTGAGTATGTATGGCAACACCGATTTTAACTTCCCTATACAGAATCTACTAAGACGCTTTTCTTGTTATTTCAGCTATTTTGTTGCTATGTATTGTACATATTAAATTGACTGTTATAAATAACAAATACATGAATACAGTAACTTTTACAGCAGGTTGTTTCTAATACGATCCAATTTGTAGCAGGGAACTATTACATTTTACTATCGTTCCAACGAAACTTACTTACCTTTAACTCTTAATTAAATGGCTACATTGCAGTCAAATTAAAATGTTTGTAGTACGTACAAGTGTGTATAATGCGACATACAAAAAACCAAAATTTCGCAATTAAATGTCAGTTCGGAAACCCAAGCATTTATTTTTTCTTGTCATGTTTAACATATACTTGTAACGAAACTAATTAAAATTTCTAAATTTAGAAATTGTACAATACATTTCTTATTAGCAAACAAGTACCAAGAAATACTTATGCATCAAAAGCTTGTTTACCTTTTATTTCAAACTCCACTGATGCAAAAGTTACTTTGCCTACTGGTTAGGTAAATGAGCGGCAGGCATGCTCTATATATTTTATTCAAAATACAACAATGTAAGATAGGATGAATTCAGTCATAATTCAGATTGACATGTAAAAGTGTTCTCAGTAGTGAATACAAAAAATATTATAATGCAAAGCTTTTAAAGTATTCACAAACTATGGCAAATTGTATGCAAAGGGATCGGTCACATTCCTCCTTCATCAGATCTTCTGCATTACAAACCCAGTTGTTTGAAACTTCTTCGTTACACCAGATTAAAGCATGTATCCATATTTCGAGCAAAATACAATCATAATTTGCGCCTCTTCCTATATATGTATTGCAGTATGGTGTTGCTTTTGGCAAAATCAATTCAATAACATTAAATTCACTTCAAGTAACTTCATAAGTGCAAAAATTCCATTATAAAATTAGCGCCACATACATTTTATCTCTGTTATTTGTGTATTAACTACACAAGCTCATCCATATTGCTACAATCATTTTATATATAAAAACTACTGAAATAATTTAATAATTTACTTTTCATATATTTTCCTAAAGAAACACTTCTGATTGATGCAGTTTCCATGCATAGCAAAACCCAATTTGAAATGCTTGCGAAACAGAATGGACTAATAGATACCACCTTCCTTTTACACGATCCCAACTTTAGTGATTTTTAGGAAGCATGCTTATGTGTATAAAGTATTGTAGTATATAAGGATTATTCAAGTGCGTATTTATATGCATTTATAAAATACAACATTTCTATTTCAATTGTGACCAGCTCTAGCATACCATGTGTTTGAGTTCTAATTTTCTTTGGGGATCTAAAATACCGAGTTTTGTTTCGTCTTCTAATTAATTCAATACATAGTTTTGTTTGGAAAAACTCACCAGTAACTGCTTTCTTAAACAAGAAACAAGATAAACCTATATGGTTATTGAATATGTAACTGTACTACATGAATGGGTAGTAACGGTCCCTCTCATTCACACGCCTTTACAAAACCTGAAATAGTCCAGAACATTTAGCAATATCTGTTGCTACGGAACCTTCTTTATCATTTTATACTGAAACAATCAAAGCATTGAAAAAAAATACAGCAATAATTGATACAATACATACAAATGTTACAATAAAAAGTGCAATTGTTTGTAAAGCCAGACCTCCCAATTAATGTGGTGAAAGTTGTGAAAAGAAACACAGCAAGTTACCTCAGACATCAAGAAACTTCTGGTTATTACGCTGTTTTGAGGTTTGACAGATACAGACGCGGTTTACATACAATAATCACAGTATGGGAAATATATCTTTCCTATACTGTGCCGTAGTAGTATACATTATGTAAAACGCTATTGTGTCATGTTGTATCTCTTTTCGACATGAATACGACGTAAACTTCGTATGCCGTTGCTTATACCAGACACGTAGCAGACCCTTTCTTGTTCACATGTTTTCACCTCAAGTAGTTATGAAGAAACTGTAGGACATACGTATAGGTAATATGGCGTAATTGGGCGTACTTGGGCATTTGAGTATAATCGCAAAGCAGATTAATTACGTATGGGTAAAGATCCCTTGCACCAATACTTGTAACATATTCAGGGAATTTATTGGGTTGCACGACTGTAAGAATGTATTCATCATAGGTTCAAAAACATATTACAGAATAAGATGATCAGCAATCGCAGAAAGAAGGTTTCTGATTTGTGTCGAAAACAAATGTAATAAGGAGAATATTAACTGATAATTCTTAGAATAATCTCCAACCGCCAAAAAAAAGAACTACACGTACCGGAGAAAAATGCTAAATTCTAAACAGGAAACAATTAAATTTCTTTTCGCAACTGATCCTCTTTTCTCTACAAGCAAATTATTTTTAAAAATGAAAGAAGTAATTTATGCCTACTGAATTTTCGTAGCCATCGTTGTTTCCAATGTAATATAATTCAAATACTACTGTTTGCCATTATCCCTAAATTTTTGAACGAGAATAAGATAACGGTTTCAACAAATAAAACTCATATTGGCCAAGTTACCAACCAATTACGTTCGGTTTTCCTGTCGTAACTGCCCCCTTCAATTACTCGCGAAGTTTAAAAATGTATTATTGTATAAAACTTCAATATGGTACTTTTCTTGCAAGTTCGCCGAACTACTAATATGCTGGGATAATGTAGAACATATTTGGTTGCTGAGTAAGGAAAGCGGAAAAAATAATTGTTTGTTGGTGTATTGATCTTAATTAAAACATGAGTAACTGCTTTTGTTCAGATATTTAGTAAAAGTACTCTTTCTATTACAAATTCTACGACATTCTGTATCTATGCCATGTAAAATGCGCACTGAAGAAGTTTTTTGTTAAAAAATATTTTGTTACACTTTCTCACTTAAACCGGTTTGTACTTTTCTTTTAAATAGTAACATTACAGAGCGTGTAATGTTTAAGAAACGGTAACAATAATTTCAAGAAGGTTTGTTACTTTTCATCGTAACGAAATATGGAAAATAGAATGTTCTTGGAAGTATGATAAAATGCCTTCAACCACTAGACGTGCTACGAAGGTGTTATGAATAATATGTCCGTGTGCATAATGTATGTCCCATCGAAAAACCGGTGCACTGCATTTTAGTGTAATGCAAGTCTCCCTGCTTTTACGCCTTCGCGTTCGGTTATCTGGTTCACGAGATGTTGTTTATATTACATATATTACCAGCGGTCGCAGGAGAGTATATCGAAGAGGTAGTCCAGCTAAATATGAACATGTTATTCAAAATAAAAATAGCCGTGAATGATTTGTGATTGTTGTTATTGTTGTAATCGCGACTATACATTTTCTGTATAATGATGACAAAATATAAACCGTACAGTACTGACTTTCGCGTTCCTCGTCTTGTCGTGTTCTAAGAGCCACAGGTACATGGAACAGACTAGATCTACAAAAAGAAAGCAGATACGGCAATGCTTTTTGGTTAACATGATTTATACTGAGATTTAACTTTCTACTTCCAATATATGGCAGCAACACACGCTTTCCGAACCACCCACCCTCTCTCTAAACCAAACAAACAAAACTATAACAATGGAATAACAACTTAGAGATAATACTTTATTTAAAACAAAAATTAATCTCCGCTTTTAAAAACTTCTGATACAATACCGTCCATTTATGATACAATGCTAACGACAAATAGTCAAGGAAACAAACTGAAAACAAAAACAGGCGGTCAGCATTAATTTTGGAATTATATGACCACTTATCTTGCAGCCGTAGGGCGAAATCCCAAGAAAAACTTTTATTCCACCATTAATATCCCATTCTAATAGTAAGGCCCGGCTATATGTATGTCAGAAATCACAAACCAAAACTCATTGCTGTTATATGCCGCTTTCCTTACTATCTTCCTTTAATATATGCAAATAGCCCAACACATTGCTCCCACAACGTTGCCAGGCGTGTCTGCCTATCGGCATTCCGAAGTTTCCCACTACGGGGCACCACGTTACCACCACCTTTATTCTTATTTCGTTTATGCAGTTTTACCGAGTTATTTATTTTGTGATTTTCGATTTCTTTTTACCAAAAAGTTGAGAAAAATTGTTGAAATTTTGGTACAGACCCCTTTTGTCGATTATTTTCCGGAAACACAGTTTTTCAAAAAAAAAAAAAATAAAACCAACAAGAAAAAGGGCTCTGTACCGACGAAGAACAGCATCCTCGGTGCCAGTTGCTAACAAAAAGAAACAGATACACTGCCTATTGTTCGCGTAGTTTTCCATAGAAAAATGAAGCAAAATAGGCAACCACTTATACGGATCCGACACTCTTAATGACCTTTTTGGTCGGAACAACCTATTTAAATCGCCCGCGAAATTTTAAAATGTCTACCTAGAATGACTGTAATAATATATTGTTTAGCGAAATATTGAATGATTATAGTCGCATTCAAGAGCTAAATAAATCAAATTCATCTGTCGACTTAAGGATTTCCGTTTAGTAGGAAAAGGATTGCAGCTGCTAAGGTCTTACAAATTAGCGATTTTTTTTTTAGTAGTGTCTAGCGTTCGCAAACCAAGATACCTGATCATAGACGTCCGAGTGGGAAATACGTAACTTTGTTTAGGTAAGAATTTATAAATTACAATTTATAACTAACATAAGAAAGCCATACCGCAGATATAGAGATGTTGGGTTCAAGTCCCCTCCGAGATCGATATTTTTCCGAAATGTAATTACGTTGGAAATTGGAAGAAAATTGTAATTTTATCGACCGTAATTGTTATTTAAAAGGAAAACAATCAAATATTGAATTTTGTCGTCCGTAGTAATATTAGCAACTTTCTGGTGAATTGTTAGTTGTAATTCTTCGAATTTGTGTAATTTACTCCGCCTTGTTTTCTAAATTGTCAAATAGATAAAAATTTAAAGTCTTAATCAATCAGCCTATTGCTAAAAAGATAACTCAGATGTTACTGAGTACCCTTTGCTGCATGTGTGAGTCCATTATCTTGTTGGAAGAAACTGTTTCGTCTTCATCGTTATGTAGTTGTGGAATAAATTCACCTTTCACCAGTAATTGTTTTATAAAAATAGTAGTGGTTTCGCAATTTATTACCTTGACATTACTAACCTAAACTTTCATACACATATATCGTATCAATTCTTGCTCCTATTATATTGAACTTACCCGACACAGAACAGTTTAAACTTTGTAGTGTTAAAAAAGCTATTCTAATAAACGATATCACAAAAACGAGAAGAATCAAAATATGGAATATGCGAGAAAGATAGTACACGATCAATCAACTGTAGAATACACAAAATCCAATTATATTCATGAAAATGCGTTACCAACGTTCGAACAAATATTTAACGAGGTCTCTGTATTCTTTTCTTCAAACTTAATTTTACCTAATAATCTTAAAGTAGCAAATAGAGTAAATTACGCACTAGATTTTTCACGTCAGAACATTGCTAGCATTTCATTCCGATAGAATTGAGCTTATCATATTAATGTGTTGATAAATGTTACACAAAAAAGAATTGTTAATCTCGTACAATAAAAATGATTTTAATAAGCTTTATTACAAGTATCGTGTGACATTGCTGTCATAAGTTTGCTGTAATCCGTCACATCCTAGAATGTATTACAGTTTCTGTTTTATGTAATTCTCGTTTTACAAATGGTCTATTTTTTACTTCAAGTGCAGCAAAATTCATTTCATGAGATGTATGAAGGTTATATGAATAAGTTCTTGTTGTAGTAACACCTATTATACTGGTGAGTCAAGAGTCACATACTCTAACGTTACCAAATTTAGTAATTATTTTATATTAATCGTGTATCCCTAAATCAATCATCTAACCTGAATGATTAACCACTCATACATCTGTCAATCAGA
Source organism: Trypoxylus dichotomus (assembly GCA_023509865.1). Lineage (NCBI taxonomy): Eukaryota > Metazoa > Arthropoda > Insecta > Coleoptera > Scarabaeidae > Trypoxylus > Trypoxylus dichotomus. The sequence continues at coordinate 29,131,079 of CM042080.1, read as the reverse complement.
GCTAGAGGCGAAAACCTTTTTCTCGGTTGGTTAACACGCCGAGTCGCCGTAACCTTCTGCCAAAGTGGTTTCGCCTCTAGCGTGGTTTTTACGTCGAGTTACCGTGCCACTTTGGTTTCCCCTATTTCTCCAGAAGAAGCCTCCTACGACGGAGGCGAAACGTCGAGATCCCACTTTTCTCTTTTGTTCTCTTTATTTTTCTCCCCCCCCCCCCCCCTCCCCATCGTTCTGTCTCTCTTTCCGATTCTTACTCTTTTCACTTTTCTTTCTATTTTACGCGCCCCCCTTTGTTTCATTCTTCTTTTTATCTCTTTTCTTTTTATTTCTTTCTCTTCTTACTCTTATTTAATTTCCATATATATCTCACCACGATACGGTCCAATTCCGGAAGTAGTTCGTTTATTATTTACTACGATGTTTACTTCAGGTATCAAGGGCTACACATTTTGGCCAGACTTTTTGCGCGATTATTAAGTCAGTTATATGTTCCAGGCAGTAACAACTTTTTCATCTCCATATCTATACCTACACATATACGTTTATAGCCTGAGCTCATATCATCTTCAACACTAAATTTGAAATGATGGAAGCAAACGAAGCACTCCATGACCTATATGAATTTCATAACGTTATTAATAAAACATCATAATCCAGGTATTATGTTGTTTTATTAATTTTAATAATTCTAATTTAAAATGTGAATCGGAAGGTATATTTTTATCCTTTAAACATTGCGGTACCTGTTGCTTCGACTGAGACGAACTCGATGATGTAGGTATTTATACAAAGCCAAATACAATTTATATTTAAAATAGTTTAGGAAAGTTTAAACATGCATCGAACTTTATCAGTTTCCCCTATATTAACATTATCTATGTACACTGTAAAAAGAAATTTGTAATTTTAAACCAGAAATTGTGGATAACTTTCATGAAATCCACGATTTCTGATGCAAACTTTTATAATACAAAATTTCACTGTGAGTACCGTAATTTTATCTAATTATGCCAAATAAATTTTCTAGAAAATAATATTTCTGCATTAAACATGAACAGCATTTTCATCATAAAATTATCACATATATTCTGCTTAATTTAAGATAGACTTGCTACCGTTACTTCGTCCAGAGTGTAATGCCCAATCACAAAATTTGCGCGGACTTTTTAGTGGTCCTATTGGAGCTTATTTTATTTGGCATTACTGATTTATTGCGATAATTTTCTTATCAACCCTTGATGGTAAGCATAATCCTTCAAAGTGTATGTGCCTGACTAAGAATATTCTGAAGTTTAAGCGTTATTACACACCACCTGCTGTGCTCACGCTGCTGTAAAAATTTGCATTCCGCACTATATTTTGAAACAGATAGTAAATATTATAATCTATAACCTTTTCAACAGATTTACAACAAACTAAAATTTAATTTGTTAGTTACTACATTACCAAAAGTATAAAATCTATAGTCCGTTCACACCTTAAAATTCACTATTGCTCTTATGGAATGTTATCTTTCCCTTCTATTGACAGAGAGCCTACGTATGTGCATCTCTTTTCAACCTGGGCAGAGGTGCGCAATTTTATACTATACTTCGTTCACGTTAAGAAGCGCTACGATTGGCGGTTGTATTACACTGGTGAAATTTAACCGATTAAACTGTCAAATGACAACATCGTAAATATAAAAGTTTGGTTATCAAAATCTTGCATAATAAATAGCAAAGTTTTTCATATTTTATGTGCAATACATTATGGTTATATGACCTGGTAAAGGAATACCGCAATAATAAAGTAAAAGTACCATCAATTGCAATAGAAATGCATCCTTTCGTTGTTTCATTTACCGAAATAGTTGGAGCTTATTTAATTATGTTAGAAAGTAAATGAGATTGCACTTTGCGTTAATTGAAGAGAACATAAATGTCATATGACAAGCTTTAAAATAATACTGCCATGGATAAACTTGAATCGAAAATATAACTTCGACATGCATGGTTATATCCACAATGTTATACCAAGTCATTTGTCATGAAGTAATCTCTCCGTTGGTAATCTCCATCAATTTCAATGGTATGGTTGAAAGTAAGCAACTCAATATATACAAGATAAAGCCAAACAAGGAAGAATGTTGCTGATTATGAACAATACATAATGGGCTCAACGGGACTGTATCTAAGTCTATCGAGTGGCTTCAGAGTACGCAACACAATATCCTTAAATTTTGTATAGAATTTAGTTATAGTATATGATGAAATAAGATAAGCTATTCGGTGAAAAGAAAACAGCACTGCAAGTATACTCATCTACTGTACGCCGGCTGCAGTAAAACTAATGTACATTTTTAATAACAGTACAGTCAGTAAATAATTGCATGCATATCAATGACTACAATAAAATACCAAATATACTAATGAATTATAACAATCTCTAAACTGTACATATTACAAATTTATATAGTTTTGCGCTCTTCATATCTGGAATAAATTTAATAAAAGATTTCTTTACTGCTAGCATTTATTTATAAAATAACAAATGAAATAAATATATGAATTTGATTTATAAATCAAAGGGTAGAGTGAGAAAGGTGAACAAATAATTTCAATTTATTATGCAAATGATATTAACGGATATTTGAACCAGATTCTGATGACGAAGATTATGTATTTGCTGTTATGATAAATTCTTCAAGTGTATTTTCAACAATATTATCCAGTTAATACATCATACGCTCTTCTTCGATAATATGTTTGATACAATTAATTTGTACACATGTTCTTTTAAAATTACTACATTGTATAAAATACGTTAACTAAATCTATGGAATGCATGAAGATATAAACGAGCAATCAGAATATTCTAAGTGTTATACACATTTCATTAATTTATTAGGCATCTATAGTTATAATAAATTCTTCAACCATATCTTCAATTTATCCTGTGCCTACTGCCAATATGCTTCCGTTGAAGGTTCTTCGATGGTCCTGCAACTGCATCTACTATAGTTTCCTCAGCCATAGTGAACCAAAGCTGTAATCGTAATAGCAGAGTAGAAATTATTTTGTTTATGTAGTCGATTGTATAGTAAATTAAATTATTAAATGATGAGAAAAAAGAGCTCTGAAAAGAACTATGTTTGCCACAACTTGTTTATAGATAAAAATACAATGAAAAACTGCAGGAAGCAACGACACGAAAATCATAAATAAATTTGACAACTGACAGAAATTTCATACGAAGAAATTACATCAATTTCTCCTGTGTGAATACGCCTCGTCCATTAGGCAATGGCAAACCCGTATTTCAAGGCCTATCTATTTATCTATCTATCTATCTATCTATAAGTTTGCATTCTTAACGTGAATGGAGTATAACTTTTTTTGACAGCTACAATACCAACAGATAAATTGGTATTTAAGTTTTACTTATTGGTGTCAGTTGTTCTGCTTTAACTCAAAAGATTTTATATCTGTCCTTATTTTATGTCTAATATTCTTAATATATATAGAAGGATACTATTTATATTGTATTATTGCAGCACTATTCTCAATTAATAATTCATTTTACTAATCCTATTGTACTTAGAAGTACTATCTATTATAGAATCAATTCTAAAAGAGAAAGAGATGCCACATTCGTAAATTATATTTGAATAAAAGCTGTTTCTTATAATTTGGAAAATACAGAAATAACTTGTAATATTTACATTAAATACCATCATTTAATATAATACTATACTATATTTTTTAATTAGAAGGAGTGTTTTTGAATTAAAGCGCCAAAAAGAAGCCTAACTGTTGGTCAGTTTTTAGCCAAAATTACACTAGCGATATTCGATATATTGCCTGCCGCCATATTGTTACAACAGCTGATTGATGTTTAGATTGAGTATTTTTCTGAGTGTGTATTCAGTTTTCTCTCTAAATTTGCGTTGTTGTAATAAAAAAAGTTCTTTTGAGAACTTATTGGTTGGCATATTCTCCGTGTAAAACATTTTCACAAGGTTTTTCGTGGATATCGAGGAAGTAGCAACTACTTCTGGAACCCAAATATCTCCACCGAGAAAGTGAAAATATCTGAGCTTAGGACATCTATCTTTGATGTAGAAGCAAAATATATTGAATATATTTAAAAAACTTAGAACTGATAAGCTAAGAATGAGAATTACTGCTAATGTTGCAAGAATATCAAACATGATAGGTTGGTGTTACATTACATTACCATCATTATACTTATTATAATGTAATCTTATTTTTAAGAGTGGCACAGTCTACTGTCTATCGTACCATAAAAGACTACAAGGAGAAAGGGCAGAGAAAACTTCGAAGGTAAAAAAACAACCGATTACCATAAAGAAATGAATGCCGAGGTGTTTGAAAGATGGTTTCACCAAATATCGACAGTACTGCCAGACAATGCTTTTATTGTTATGAACAATGCTACATATCACAGTCGAAAAATTGAAAAGATTAATTATTTTTGTAATAAGTAATGAATATATAATTAATTACGTAACTACAATTTGTATAAAATCGTAGCTAGTTTCAAAACTGCCGCCAAGAAGTAACTTTGAAGAATTCCATCGTGTAAACGCGTCTTTTCATTTTACTCCTCCGAATTAAAAAATGAAGTATATAATAAACATACATGAGAGATGTTGGTTCTGTTCCATTTGTCATGTCTTCATATAGCCAACTGTAGAGTTTAAAACAGCCTAAGAATATAATTTAACACAATATGGCAGTCGCGTTCACATTTCCTATAAGATCCATACAGAATTTTAAGATGCGAATAGACTATACTTTAATTTGTAGCTTCAAAATAAGACCAACATCATGATTATGTGCATGTAATAAATTCGTTGATTGATTTTCTTCTGAAACAAATATATGCAACACATACACACAAATAGTTGGTAGTAATGTTTCTTTTTTTTTTGACGACATTAGTAGTATTTTATTACCGATGAGATACAATTTTAATTATTAAAAATCTACAAAATCTTTATTACGTGCATATTACAATATTGAGCAAATAGCAAGCAGTAAGCTATTGTAATATATGAATTATTGTTAAGCATGAGTGCAGTTACTCGCATCGGGAAAAAGTTTGCGTACCGTAAATATTGATGGGATATTGGAAAAAAAGTTGGTTTATACTTCTTAAGGAAACCAATAATGCCCTATAGTATTATTTTCAGAAAAAATAGGAACTTTAAAATGAACTGAAAGAATACATATTCTATTTAAAAATGAGTGTAACATCATGCCAAATCATATAAGAATAAAATTCTTAGGAAAACGTGGCGTTTTTGGTATATATTGTGCTTACTTTAGCCGAATTTAAGATGTTTACTTAGAATTCTTACACTTAATTTAACTGTCATACTTTAAATGCCGCACCCTGCAAGAAAATCTTTAAGTAATCAACCGTAATCTTAGTAGATTTAGTGAAATCAGAAAATATGTGAAAAAATACCTAAGATTTTTATTATGACTAAAACAATAAATTGCGACATAAATTTCGACAGATTACCAGATTAAAGATAAAAATGAAATGATGCTTTGTAAGAACGACTAACGTAATTTGTAACGAAACACAAATCACAATTGCGTAATAAAGGTATTTTCATAAAAATACTTTTTAAATAAAAAGATATTTGTAAGCCTAAAAACAACACAAATTCTTTTAGGGTATTTATGACGTATACTTTTACTTTATACTTCAAACATGTCCTACAAAATTTAGTTGATTTACATATACCAGTAAGCTGGAAGTCATTGTAGATGATCATAAAGTATAATTCCTGTCAAAAAGGGTAACCTATCTAGGGCGGAGCTTATAACAATGGGCTGTACCTTCATTAGTATCCACCTCTAGTCAGTATAATTTAATAACAAGGCCATATTTGGTAATAGTACCATAGGTCACCTCAAGAGGGCTCTAATACAAGAAATTAGTAACCATTACATTAGAACATTATTTTAATACTTATTTATCCGAGCGAATAAATATTATCTAACTGTAATTGCTCAACTGTCTAAATTTTTTACTTGACGTTTTAGTTATAATAATAGTTTACCTCTGTTTTTAAGATTTCTAATAGATGACTCTAGCTTTGAATCTTTTCACGCTGTACATGGCGCCATCTTTCGTCAAAATACATAAATAGCCAAATTATAACTATAGTCCGTCCCAACCTCCGTATTCAGTATACGTCTTATGGGAATTTGTTTCATGGTTGCCAAATCATCCGATCGGCTGTACATTACTATTTCCGGTTAATTATTTGCAATTTCACCCGATCAATTCATAACCTTTATTAACGTTTATTGACGTTGAAGGTGCAAAATTATTGACATTCATATGACATTTTGCTTATTATTTTATTAAAGTAACTAACTTTTAACAGAGTGCATAGCGACTTCGCTGCACGTAAAATTATAGGAAAAAATACTACAGATAAAATAGTTATATCTCAATATTTATTAACAATACTATACACACATCTATAAACAAATATACATATGAACGATATCTATGCAATGTACAGTGAATATTTGCTTCGATATTGGGGTGCTATGCAATTTATTAAATTAAAAAGAAGATGATCCTTATATATATACAAATAATAGTTTCCACTTTTGTAACAAAAAGAACTGGAGTCATAGAAATACGTATATGTATAATACAATAATATTTAAGAAAGGAATAGCAATTACACATACATATATCTATGTCTTACGTTAATTTTCTAGTCAGTCGAAGAATCACTTTGATCTTCAGATGATGACGAATATCTTACGTGAATAATAAATTCTTCGATGTCGTCTTTGCAAATTATCCACTATCCACATTTCCTTTTCAATATTGTTTACATGTTTGATGTAGTTTTGCCAATTATTAGTTGTTACAGTGCTATACGCTCGTCGAATTAATTGCTCCATATCTTTTACCTTAAATGTGGTATTATTCATTCTTACGTAGTTTTTAAGTTGTGCCCATACCATTTCAATGGGATTTAACTCGCAATGGTAAGGTGGTAATCGAAGAACTTCATGACCTTTTTCTTTTGCAAATTCGTCAATCCTACTTTTATCATATTGCGGTTTAATTTGTGACACGCAATACAGTAAGTCCCTTTTTAGCATATCGGTACTGATTTGTATTTGTTTTTCATTGAGCCAATCAATGATCTCGTTTTTCCTCCATGCTGTTGTTGGAATTTTCTCCAATTTTCTGCAGTGGTAGGAAGCATTATCAAGAACAATGACTGACTTCTGTGGTATATTTGGAAGTAATTTATTTATAAACCAATCCTCATACGTTTCTGAATCCATCTCATGATGAACATCGGCAGTGTTTTTCTTGCAAAGAAATGTATATTCAGCACCAGGAACAAACCCATTATCACTGCCTGCATGAACTAATGCAAAACGAGGTCCCAGCCCGGTTGGTGATTTCAAACCAGTGCTTAGTCCTTGAATAAGAGCTTGTCGACTACTTTGAATAGCAGTATCTGTCCAAGTTTTATTTACCGTATGTCCTGTATTCACCCATGACTCATCAGTGTATATAATAGTTCGACCTGAAATATAAAATTACAGCCATGTCAAATAGCAAGAGGTAAATTTTACCTTCTTCTCTAAATTTCTTGATCTCTCGCAAGTATTTGTGCCTCCATCTAATAATCTCATCTCGTTCAATGAGTATACTTTTTCGTCCTACTTTTTAAATTCGAAGCCCATATCGTGTAACAATCTATGAAAAGTTGTTCGACTGAAGTTAGGGAGATCATCGTCAGCATTGACAGTAGTAAGAATTGTATTTAAAGTAGGTGGCATATTCTGTATAAAAATCCATGCACTTTACGTCGAATAGCTGCTTGCGTGTTCTCACCATATGTATGCAGTCGATCATTTACTTGTATGCCCTTCCTTCCTTTTAGGTTTTTTGGACTTGATAATAAACCATTTTGTTGCTCCTGTTTTACATGATATATTGCACGGTCTGAGATGCCCAAAGCTTTACTTGCTTCTCGAACGGCAGCACTCACATTCATTGATTTATTGAAATAATTGAAAACATTTGCAATCATACACTTCTCCTTACGGTTAAATTTGTCTCCTCTGCGCCGTTTTCTTCCTATAGGCTCCATTAATGTAGTGAAAACTGTAATTACATTTATATTCTGTTATAACATTTATAAAAATAAATAAAAATACCCATATTACCCTGTGCACGCTTGAAAAAGATAGAAGTGTTCTGAAAAGAACAATTTGTACAACTATATAAGCAAATTAACAATTTAACGAAATATTTCAAAACAAGGACGATGACGATTGACAGTTGATGCTAATAGACAGATAGTATACAACTGTTGTCGACGCCGACAGCATATGTAAATAAGTTGCAACATAGCAACCGGTTGTAGAGATAGCGCTAATGACAGCAACCAAGGATAGTAAGAGATAAAAGTTGCTATTCTATCCCATACTGAATACGGAGGTTGGGACGATCTATAGGTATGTTCTCATAGTATACATTATCATCCTAACATTTTAATTCACTTGTTTAAAAATTGGTAGTGTTTGTAATAGTTGCAAATTTCCATGTCCGCTGGGAAATGCGTGAATTATTTTTTTTTCGTACTGCACCAATATAATAAAAAAAGACAGGTATTTGATACTTTCTTCGAGTACGCGAATCTTATACCGAATTATCCTAATTCTTTTAAAACTGCAGAAGTGTATTACAATAAAAATATTTTAGGTAGAGTTTCCTTTTTTGTAGATTACTATTAAAATATAGCAAACGTTCTATAAAAGAAGTAAAATAAATGAATTCAGAAATGCAATGTGCATTCTGTTTTAGATCAAATCATTTGGAAATGTGATGGAGATTTTAAACCATTCCGATCCGGGATGAAAGCAATATTATTTCGGTAATTTAACCGACATAGTACCCAAGCAGACCCAAGAAGCAGCGGTCGATTTAAGATCGTTGTTCCATCTATAAAGATCGTATTCAATAAATTCATAATAACAGCTACTATATGCGAATATGATCTTTATTGCTGAAACTATCTATCTACTTGTGTAGTATTAATAATAAGAAAGTTTGCAATACTGTATATATATATATATATAATAAATACTTATTACATTGCAGATATTTATGCATAACTTGAATAAAATTAAACCCCAGATACATTTATTTGTTAATGCAAAAAACAACATGTCCGTGATTAGACGGAAAAAGTATTGCACTATATTATTCGAGTGCTAACAAGATGGCTACTGTTTACGGAAAATACATCTAGAAATATATCACAATTTATATATTAAAACTTATATTTCATTGTATTCTTCAATTCATTATTCTTTAGAAAGAAGTACTAGAGTTGCGCTGCGTTGCAACATTTTGACAAAATCTTGGTATATCCATTAGACAATATAGCAAAAACCACAATCTTTGTGCGTAATTTTTTAGAGAAACTGCTGCAGATTGTCCCTGGAGTTCATTGTGCTATATAAATTATGTATACTACAGACTGCTACAATTGTGTCAGATAAAAGTATATTTTTTTTGGTATTGTTGAAATAAAGCGGTATATATATACATAATCTTGAATGTGAAAACAAGTACGCAATACAACAAAAATATTATGGAAAGATTCCAGTGTTACGCTGAAATACATAAAATATATTGAGAAATCTTTATGAAACTGTAGTCAGCTTATTCTATAGTATTTCAACATAATTTGACTTCCCTAGAAATATAATGAGCTATAGTTCCGTATAAGGGGCATCGAGTTAGCGATTTTGATGGATTCTAACGGAAAGTTCGCGTTTTACTATGTTTAAAATTACCCGTTTAGTTTAAGTTAATCGATTTAAAAAGGGAAAGAAAAATGACTATGTGAACTTCGTTATAATGTTATACAGTTTTAAAACAATACTAGTCTATTTACCTATATTGTATACAAAAATAAAAAATATCGGATAATAAACATTTTACAACAGATTATTCTCCAATGTTCAAATCAAATTTTACCGCTCAGGATTTTGTATTTGTTTTAGTTTGATAGCTGAGTTTCGAGTCTCCTCCGCAAATAAGAACAATGTTGATGTGAAATTGCGAAAAATAGAAATGCTTGCGCGATAATGCAAGATAATCACTAAATACATACATTTGTCCCTTTGTGAATTGTTTTTTTAATGATGGCAAAATATCTTTACCTACGATCATTTTATATTACTCAGATAGCGTAAACCGATATGAACGCATCAAAGTACATAGCAACTTGACAAAATGTGACAAAAGGTGTTTTTGTAATATCGAAGCGGCAATATATATATATCGTTAAATCAAAGGGTTGCAATTCTTGTAGAGACTCCAGCACTCTCTTTTGTTGAATCAACCTTAAAAATGTACAACAATAAAAATATGTTTGCTTTAGAAACAGCGAATCATCCGTTTAATCATTATGTGGTTGAACCAATCTTTTATTTAATAACATTGCTGATACTGTTGGAATAAACACTTCATTTCACTTGGTGCACAATGTGAACGAGAAAGTTGGCAATTCGGAAACAGATGACTTGCTAGGTTTATAACACTTTTTATTAGTGCTTTTCTATCAGTTTATTGCTGCCAATGGCGTACTTGTCTTTTGTTATATCAGTTGTATATTATTATTATTTCCATAAATATAAATAATAGTACTTCGAAGATATTAAAATGGTATTTTTAAGGAGCAGGGTACATTTATTGTTTTGACGTATTTTCTTAGTAGTGTTCAAAGTGAAATGGTTTTTTCAGATATATTCCAAACAATTTTATTGCGAGCAGTATGCCACTCTGCGCCTAGACAACGGCGTATCATTCAATACTTTTCCGCAACATCAAAAGCTCATTGTTCAACTTTTTTTTTGGTCTTAACTTCTGAAATTAAAGAAGATGATATACGCCAACCGAGCTCCAATAAGTCTCTTCGTAGGTTTTCGTTATAAACGGGTCTCCTTTCTTATTGTTTACGTACGAAACTAGACACTTTTTTTCGTAGCCTTATCATAAGGAAGTTGCCATATAACAGTACGGAAGCAGCTATATTAGTATTTCATTTACATAAAGTGACCTCACAGAGAAAGAACTTCATGGTTTTACAGCAATCTTTAGTTATTTTTGACATCGATTAGAATACTGCTTTATTACGTACGCATGAAAGAACTTAGTTCTGAACACTGCTGTCTAGTGTGCACTGTTACATCAATGTCAGTAAAAAAAACATGTGTTAAATGTGTTTTGAATTTATTTTGCTTCCACTATTTTACGCCGATATGCTTAAATACATCATTTTATGAAGTAATTTACGTTAAGGACTATGCCAATGATCTGAAGAAAACTTACATTGTTCTGTTACAACAAAAGTGATATAACTCTCCTGTGTAAAACCGTGGATTTTTTTTCAGCGTGATTCAGTTACTTCCATAAGGTTTTAATGGACGAATGTAATACAGCCAATGGTTTTTGAATGATATTAAATACGGTGCCATGTTGGACGAGACATTGTTTACTAATAAAGTGTAGTTTCACTGGTTATGTAAACTGGCAAAATTGTAGAACGTGGCCATTTGAAAATCCACAATTGTTTTATTGAAATAAGTTCACATCCGATTAAAATTGGTCAGTAGGTAGCAATATCTCAGAAGCGACCTATAGAACCTATATTAAGTCTACGCAAATAATTTGGAACAATTTTCTAAATCCGATAACTCCAGTGGAAATATATAAGTTTACGTTTCTACGAGGTAAAAAATTTAAGTTGTTAAAGTAGGTATTCTTGTTATCTTCTGTTAACTTTTTTAATAACTTTATTAATAAGATTCCGGATTTGTGACTTGGTGTTTCAACATTGATTTAACCCCAGTTTTCTTTTTCTAAGTTTTCCTTTTTAGTAACACATTTAATTTCAAGTATAAAACTTCAAAGTGTTACATTTACTGCCGGATCAAAAATATTAGAAGGTGCCATGTATTCTTAATGAAACTAATGAACTGGACGCAGTTGTAAAGAAACATTTAACTTCATTTCTTTCAATAATACCAATGAATTGGTGTTATATGAAGAATAAGGTAAGGAGTAGACTATGAAAATTTTGAAACAAGGAGATAGTAAAGGCGGTAAATGCTACTCACTCACATATACAGTCAGTAGCAAAAGAGCGCATGGCCGATTTTTGGTATTAGACATATGTTACAATAATTTATTTATATATGTGCGTCTTAATTACTCATGCACTCAAATGACGATTGCAAGGACTGTGTGGATGTACAATTCACAGGTATAGCAGTAAACTCCACTCACACAAATTAATTAATTATGCGGAACGCAGCGTTTCGAGAGCACGTGGGCTCTCATTGTCAACCGTGTTACCGACTGATCAAACGCTGCGTTCCGCATAATTAATTAATTTGTGTGAGTGGAGTTTACTGCTATACCTGTGGACTCATGCACTTACCCACTAAGGTGCCCAATTGCTTTCATTATCAAATATAAATTGATGCCTGTCTCTCATACTTTCTACCAACTTTTGGGGTATAGTTAACTTAAGAAGGAATTGTTCGAATCTGAAAAGATAATTTCTTGCTAATATGCAAACGTTTTCCTTTAAGTACACAGACCCACAAGTTCTCAATTGGGTTAACGTCTGGCGACTATGATGGCCATTCTAGTTCATTAATGCTATTTTCTGCTTTCCAAGCCATACAAACATACATTAGGTAAGCTTTAGTAAACATTTTGTCTAAATTTATACAATTTTCGTGCATTTAGATTTCCGATAGATAAATTTGTAATCGCAAATATTGAAAGAATGGGGAATGTTTAACGATCCTTTGCAGTACTGCAGATGAGATATCCATGCTTTCTATCTTGAAGCTCAGCACCAACATGAGTAATTTATCCGTAAAAACAATGTTGCTCAAGTGTCTATTGATATTTTCGCGGGCCCAAACTAATCGTCGAATCTTTTAATTCTCGTCCAAGTTTAGTTATAGAAACTTGTTGTTGAAATTTGTTTTCGCCTGACCTTCGTTCGAATTTTTAGTAAATAAGTGCTGACAGAAAAGGCGATTTTTTGGGTGCAAGTCATTGAACGCTAGGTCTGGATTATACGAATAGTGAGCAAGTTATTCCTGTTCATACAAAGCCACGAAATCTTGGGTTTGATGAACCGCGTGTGGACGACCGTTGTCGTGAAGCAAAAGGATCACTGGCAGGTCTTTTGTTTTGTACTGTATGACGCAGTTTATCTAAGTTCCCACAATAAGTATCAGCAAACTCCGCAGCAATAAAATCCACGAACAACGCACTCTACCTCTCGCAAAACACTGTGCATATGATTTTATAAGCTGAAATTGTTTGCTTGAATTTTACTCTCTTGGCTGATGCAGAATACTTTTATGCATGCCATGAACTATTGTTTTGATACATCTCACTAATCTGCTGATTAATTTCAACTGTTTTCTCGCGCATTTAAGAAACAAATAAAGCATATTTCACAATCAACAGGATTTTCAATGGTTTGGGCCATTTTAAACACTAATATGTTTAATAGTACCTCAGATTTTCACGGCCGTTTGTCATAGTCGTAAGAGTTGTCGAGTTCTACAGTATCACTTTTCATCCCTGACGTTTCGCGAACAACTGCGGTTTGTATTTTCAAAGGTACTGGCTTCGTGTACGTTGTTGCTTCCTCGCTCCGCTCCGCTGAAACGTTGCGGCGCTCACCGTTGCGACTATGACCCATATGTTTATTAGTATTAACAAAAACATAAACAAACGTCAACATGGCGTCTATGGCTAGTCAAAAGGTGAAGGCACATAGCGCGTATTCGAGCAATGGCAACCCTAGCGCTGTGACGGTTATCTTTCAAAACGGTTCTTAGTTAAAAAACACACCTCGTATTGGTTTTGCTTTTTCTTATTTAATGTTTATTTTCATCAAAAATCTGTCTTTTTAAAACCACCATCAAACGAAATAAATGTAGTGTTTGGCATTTACTTATATCTTGCTGCAACCAATATTAACAAAAAGAAAAAAAAACAACCTGAAAGGTTTAACTATTGTGCGGCAGTAGTCCTGTTAATCTAGTAGTCAAGAGGTTCGTATAATGCCTTTATATATTTTGCTTAATTCTACAATTGTTAAACATTAAAAAGTCTATGAAAAACTAATTTGAGAGACTGTTAGAGATAATCAAATATTGAAGTTGGCCATAATAAAATTTATGGGCGTGTATTGTACCAGTATGTAACAAAACATGTGTATTGTAAGATATGTATTAAAAATAGGAAATAAAGTTTATTAATATGAACTTACGGGATACCTGAACACCTTAAAATAATCTTCTGTGAATAAAATGGTTGGTCAGCTATAGCAATGTGTAATGTCTAACATTTAATGAATCCGCAAAATATGAATACAACAGTATTTCATAGTGAGAGAGCTTATTTTATTTCATAGTATGTACTTACTTCATTAAGAAAGCCTTTAATTCGTATATAAAATACTACTCTGCCACTTCCTTGTTTAAGTTGCCGATACTTAATATTTTATTGAAAGTAAATCATTGATTACAAAAATTATAATAAAAGAAATATGGATGCACTAACTTAATATCACCATTAGAATTTTAGGTAAGAGTTCCGTATAATGGGCATCAAGTTAGAGATTTTAATAGATTCTAACGGAAAGCTCACGCCTTGCTATGTTTAAAATGACCCTTCTTTTTTTTAGGACTTTAGTTGAAAGTACCTAAAAATCGATTTAAAAGGGTTTATTTCTAGGTTATGTTTAGTGGCATACGACTCATAGTTTACGAAATTTAAGTTTGTGCTTATTGCGTTTGGCCTAAAAGTTACCAAAACGGATAGTAAACATTGATGAGCGGTAAAATGTGATTTGAATATTGGGGAATAATCTGTTGTATAATATTTACTATCCCATATTTTTTATTTTTGTATACAATATAGGTAATTAGACTAGTACTGTTTTGAAGCTGTATTACATTATTGTGAAGTTCTCATAATCTTTTTTCTATGGTTCTCATTATAAAAAACAATTAACATGGAAAAATGACAAAAATAATAAAGACAATAATTTTCTAGAGAATATTATTTATTATAACATGCGAAATACAATAAATAAATGAATTTGATTGTGAACGCAATTAACTAATTATTACTACGAAGATTACAAAAAAACTGTACCGAACTGGTAGTAAATTACAAAATGCGCTCTAGTATTAACGTGATTTTGTTATATGCATTAAGTAAGCCCATCCATCAATACGAAACATATATGGTATAAGTCTACACTGCTTGTAACGTTAAGGCACTAATTTGTGAGTAGGTCATGCAAAGCAACTACCACAAAAGGACAAATAAAAATAGTTCTAAAGTAATAAATAATTTATAAATTAGACACAATCACGCAAATTCCAACAAAAATATATTTATAAAATAATAAACGATTAATAAATTAACAAATAATCCTGGGAATAAAATAATTACATAATATTTTTCAAATAATAGATTGGAAAATAATTCTGCAAAATAAACAATATGCCAGCAAAAAAAAAGTAATTCTGAAATATGGTCTAAATGCCCCGACGAAAGCATCTAGGAATTTTCAATTAAAGATGTGCAAAACTTCGATGTTTAAATTGTACAAGTTTAATGCATACTAATGTATGTTTTTAGAGAAAAAAATTGAAAAAACCAACACACTGCTGTGATACGAAATAATAAGAAATAAGGAGACCTGAAATTTACACTGGGTGCTGCTGTCTGACAGCGGTTAGCAGTTCCCCGAACAGGTCTACGCCTGTTTTACGTATGTACATCCCTACGCCATAGCCATTCTACAAGATGGTCTGCAAAAGTCTGCCGTGCAAAATGTTTGGTGGCAAACCAAGCCTTGGTGTGTCTCTAGCAACATTCAATTTTCTATGTGTGAACATCTTCAGCTGTTCGGTACACTTTTTGTGTAATCTTCGAAGTAATAATTTGTTAATTTTATTCAAAACCAAACTAATTAATTTATTTATTGCAACTTGTATTTCGCATGCTGTAATAAATATTAATATTCAATATGTCTTTATTGTTTTTGTCCTTTTCCCCTGTTGTTTTCTATAACGAGAGCCATTGAAAAAAGACTCTAAGAACTTCACAAAAATGTAATACAGTTTCAAATCAATAATAGTCTATTTAACTATATTGTATACAAAAATAAAAAATATGGGATAGTAAATATTATACAACAGATTATTCCCCAATATTCAAATAAAATTTTACCGCTCATCAGTATTTTCTGTTTTGGTAATTTTTAGTCCAAGCACAATAAGTACCAACTTAAATTTCGTAAACTATGACTCATATACCTCCAAACATAACTTAGAAATAGCCCTTTTTAAATCGATTTTTAGGAACCTTAAACTAAACTCCTAAAAAAAAGAAAGGCCGTTTAAAACACAGCAAAACGTGAGCCTTCCGTTATAATCCATTAAAATCGCTAACTCAATGCCATTTATATGGAACCACAGCCGAATTTTATTTTAGACTAATTTATACTTTTAACCTAGAAAAGAAGTAATAAATATATTGCAAAAAAGACGTTCACGAACATAGAAATCAATATTGTTTCTCTCCTTTTCAAACGTGTGACTCATTCCATCATATGAGATAAAAGAATATCAACGTTAGCAAACAAGAGCCGCAAAATACCCAGGCCAGCAAGCATTGTATGCGTATATATGTGAGGGTCCATATGTTGAATTAAGTTTCTTACGATTCCGGATTTTCTATATTTCTAAAAGTCGGTAGAAAACATTGTATACATATTTATGCACAATTATCACTTACTTAACAGATGAGCTATTAATTTGTTAAGATTTATTCTAAAGATTTCTTATTATATGCACGTATATGCTTAGACGTTAAATTACGATAGAACTGTCATTTAGAGATTTTACATTAAACATTATCTAATGTAATTGAATTCAACTGTAACATATACAGCAAGAAGTGCAATCTAATTTTGTAATCCTCATCGTATTGAAGAAACAATAATATAGAATGGCGGGATTAAGGAAATTTCTATTTTACCATACAATGAAAAATCTATTTAGTCGAGACTAACTAAATTATAGTTATTTCAACTAACATATGCGTTTAAATATGAGTAAATAAATATGATATTATTTACCCTATACGCAGATATGTAAATGGTACCTAATTCAGGAAGAAATAAGTAAATAAACATCATCTTCTCTTTGAATGCGTCCGATAATATGGTTGGGCATTGAATTAATTAAATGGAATACTGTCTCTTGGTTCGTTTCTTGTCAGGTTGCATTGACTTGTTGCCATAATTCATGGTGAGAACCAAATGATTTTGTAGAAGTCGCCGTCTATATGTTCTCTATGAGTAAGAGATCTAGCGATCTCGAGGGGCACGGTAGCAAAGTTACATTGTTTTTCCAAATTCAGCCTACATCTAATACGTAATTGCTTATTTAGAAATAGAAAACATTTTAAAAAATGGGCAAATTTGATAACCACCATGTTTTAAATTTTAGTTGGGTTTCAAACAAATACAAATATACATTCGTTAAGATTTTTAAAAATAATTTTCCAATAAAAAGTTTTCCAATTTGCCAACGCATATCTTTTGAAGGTTAAAATACTTATGTATAACAGAAGTTACTAATAATAATTTCGTTCCTTTCAAAATGGCCCTTTAATCGCTTAGTAATTTTATCTTCTCTTTAGCCTTTGCTATTATTCCTTTGATAGAATTTTCATTTATCTCCAATAGGCATTCAAAACCAATGAAATGCAACATAATTACATAAATGTGAGCAGGAATATGATTACACTGCTCCAAAAACGTTAAGTAAATTTTCAAGTTTAATAAAATTAATTTTTTGTATTCTTTCTCATTCTATTGTAAAACGACGACATACAAATTGTAAGAAAACCAATTGGGGAAAATTTGTTAATACTTCATTAACGATGACAGATTTGCTAGTCATATCTATCATTAGGAAGTATTTTTTGTACAATCAAACACTTTATCGGAACGAAAATTAGATTTATATAATTCAACCAAATGTATTAATGTAACAGACAATTTCTTAGATTAACGCAGCATTTTAGTTTAAAAGATAGAGTATTCTATCAATTTTCCTTTTAACTATGTTCTACGGTTGACCCTAATAAATATTTTAGTACACTAATTTTCATGAAAAATACATTTTTTTTCATGCAGTTAAAACAATGAAAGTAATATTTGCTTCAAAGAAACTTAGTCTAACAAAATAAATTTTGTTGACTTGAATATGTTGGTTTTTATACTTGCAGGTTAAAAGGCCAATCTTTTGTAGATCTATTTTATTAATTCATTGCTAGTGGTGTATTCTTGATTTATAGAGATTAAGGAAGGATCTGTAAATTGATTAGCAAGTAGTTTTTAAAGTAGGAGTGAATACGAACTGTTTCAACATATGACTTGTAGAAAAATGCATTATATTTATAATAGATACGAGTATGGCGCTACCAGGAAAACATCAATGATAAATTGCTGCAGACGTAGGGCAATTACAAAAAAAAATTAAGAAAGATAGGAACAGTATTTATCCTTTACTTCATAGGCGCGACGTTCTTTTACTTTCTTGTAGTCTGGAATAATTTCCCATGTATTAATTTATTGACTATAGCGCATACTGGAATAATTCAAAATATCCGGCTGGTGGACGATTTGTGTTTATTATTATATACTTGCTTTTTGGTAAACGTACTGCGAAACATTTTAATACTGTTTCTCTTCCAGCGCATTCCCGTGTTTCAGGTACTTTCGCTGCTTTTTCTAGCGCTCGTAACTCTGTCTTTTCCTTAAATTTGTTTTGCCCCGGAACAGAATCGACTATCTGGAGATATCTGTGCTCCATTCCTTTCGCATCTCGATGTCTCGAAGAAATAACATGACACGGACTTGTCATCGCTCCTTCTTCGTACAGCAGCATATCCGAATATCGATGGCAATATATCAGAACAAGTCCTCAATCATGCTTTTCACAGCCCTCCGTTTCAAACCAGCTAATCAGCTTCGGAATGTTCAATTTGCGAACTTCCAACTCTTAGAAGTATTACCTCGGACACGACGAGTCGTTCCAAACAGTCCGGTTTTGTTGAGTCACCAAACAGAAAAGATGTCCTTTACTACATGGTGTGGACCATTTTCGACTTCAGGTCACCTTGGTATCAAAAGTTTTCAGCACCACCAAACTTCTGCCCGAACAGTTATTTTTCATTCCATTCTTAAATCTTAAACTACGTAGTGTGGTGGCGCATAATCCCCCGGCGTCGAAAACAGGTCGTATTATGACATCATTATGGTGAGATCCATTGGCCGTGACAATCCTTTCCCTTATGAACTTGTAAATGACTCCCTGAAGTTCCAACGAGTAGCAGTTCCAAAACTTCAGGAATTCTTTTTTTTCGAGCAACTGCTTGCAGCTTTCTGACATGTTGGAACACTCGTTTCAATAGACCATTTTTCAATGTCAGAGAATATCTATGCGCTCAATACGATTTTACACTTTAATTATACAGATCTGCTTTCTTCGAACTTGGTTTCACTCCCTGCTTCTTCCATTCACTCGCGAATGTCAAGTCTTAATCGGAGGTCGGCTCAAATTTGATCTTTAATTCATTCATTACCGATGACAGATATCGAGTAGCATACCGCCGCTTACTCTAGATTCCTTAAATGTTCATCGAATGTTCGTCCGAGCACAAACACGTCATCGACGTATACTAAGCAAGTCTCGCAGGGTAATTCTCTTAGCGCTCTCTCCGTTGATCGTTGAAATGTCGTTGGAGCATTGTACAGGTTAAATGGCATGACTATGAATTGGCACTTCATAGTCATTCTGATTGTGAATGTGGTTTTCTCTTTATTCTTTGGCTCCGCTTTTGAGATCAAAGGTCGAAAACATTTTGTATCCTTCGAAAGTATTCAACGCGTTATCAATTCAATGTACAAAGCTGTCCTTGGCTACGTTACTGAGCAAGTCATAGTCCACACAGAACCTTATTATGTGGTTCTTATACTTCACGAATGTTTGAGCCTTCAAGCAGGCGATATTGTTTAAATAGAAAGATTTGTTTACTAGACTAAGCTAGTTTAAGACGAAAATAAACAATAACGATTAA
Source organism: Trypoxylus dichotomus (assembly GCA_023509865.1). Taxonomy (NCBI): domain Eukaryota; kingdom Metazoa; phylum Arthropoda; class Insecta; order Coleoptera; family Scarabaeidae; genus Trypoxylus; species Trypoxylus dichotomus. The sequence continues at coordinate 29,110,802 of CM042080.1, read as the reverse complement.
GCAAACTATGAACTATTAATGAAAACACTAAGACTGAATGACGATTTATCTATATTGAATAGTTATCTCCACTCTGTATGTATTTCGGTTCCAGAACAACGTTGGGTGAACTACTGACTCTCTCCTATGATCGAGTTGTACTTAATCATTGGAGAACACGTTCTTGTAATTTCCTGGGCGTTCTGGGGGTATTCTTGCGCTTCCAGTACTTTTACTGTTGTTGCTAGCGTTCGCGACAAGATTTAAAAATATACGAGTTTCGAAAAGAACCTACAGAATTTAACGTCAAAGCAACAGATCGTTTTTTGCAACTTAGGGGAAACTATTCAGAATTTCTTAGCAAAAAAATCGACAGATTGATAAACCTTTTACAGATATAAAATGAAACAAAGGAACACATTTTTAGGACGATTTGGCCAATTATTTTAAATTGAAACAGAAAGATGAATTTTTAGATTCAAAACATTCAATTTTTAATTTTCAGTCTTATTTTTCGAATGTTAGACATTCACTTACAAGTATGTATTTTGTTCATAAAGTTTAAGATAATATTAAAAATGTATTAACGCTACCTAGAGAATGAGTACAGTCATCTTAAAAACATCTAGGTATGTATATATTTGAACGTCTTGAATTTCGTTTGTTCTTCCAGTACATAGAACATCAATTTCAAAATCGTCGCTGTGGAACAATCTAACACCTGTTTTCATTATCACAGTACCCTATAATACAGTATAATGCAGTAGCAGAAATATTTCCTTTGATGGGAATGACTTTTGATAATCTTTGAATAACTAATTCCTCAGAAACGGATAGTAATGGCAGTAACTAACAGGTTATGTTTATCTCTAATTATTTTTTAACGGTTCTGTGATCTGATGGTAATAGGCCCTGCATCTGAATTGGCAAATCAAGTGTTGTGCATTCGAAACTTAGTGGCAGTACATTCTCGGGTGGTATACTCCAGAGCCACCATTTGCCATTTGGAAAGTAATTAACGGCGCTCCATCTTTTACGGCGAAGGGATGAAGTAACTAAGCCATGGAGCAATTTATACACACCATTTCCTCCACCTTAAGGCTTCAACGGTTGTGACTAGATCAATACTTTATAACAGTGTTGGATAGCTCATCACACTTAATATTTATTATATATCAATGGATATATTTTTGCTGCATTTTTACGAAATATAGTTGACAATTACAAATATAAATGGTGAGTGCTTATTCGCTTAATTTACTACGATTAACAACAAGAGGTTACAAGAGTTTCCTCGTTAACACTATAAGAAAAATACAGTGCCTGCTCGATTTATTAGAGCCACTTGCTAAAATTACGATTTTGTTAAAATATATAATGAAAAAAATATTGTACAACTGTTCATACACCCAGAGCTGTTTATAAACATCGTCACAACTATATAACTAATATTTTGTAATTCTTTCATTGGCTTTTAGAATTATTTTTGGCATACTGTCTATGCAAGCGTTAATGGTGTATCTAATTGTACCATCATTTTGCCACACATCCTTAATATTTCTTGCTAATTGCTCTTATGCAGTGTTTCTTCTCGAATACACGCGTGATCTTAGAACAGCCCACACGTTCTCAATTGCATTGTGCAATTGAGGTCGGGAGAATTTCCCGGCCAAGGTAACACTGACAGAGCATACGTTTCCAAAAAACTTTGGATGGCTTATCGTGCAGGAATATGTAAGCCTTCATTCGGACCTAAATCATTGATATATGGCATCCAGACATCCTCCAATACACGCTTATATTGGTGTTGATTCATGGTGTCTTCGCAAAAATACAATGGTTCAGGACCTTCGACTAATATACAGGACCATACCATAACTGACAGAGGGTGTTTCAGCGTTTTTAGTACACTAGCTTCACCAAACCGTTTAGATGAACGTGGTCTAGCAAATTGAGCTCTTTCGCTCATGGCTTCTAGTTTTAACTCATCGCTGAATACGATCTTTAATGAAAAGACATTGTTCAAACAAAAAAAAAATGGCTTTATTTACATATTCATTTAAATTATGTTGTCTTTCCTTTCGCCAATCTTCAATTGTGTAATATTAATGACGTTTTGCTAATTCATAACGTGCTCGCTTCATCATCGGTGTGAATCATGACTTTTCAGGAAGCGTCTGCATTTTAATCCGACTTCGTACAATCGTCTACGTACTGTACGCGTGAGTATTTGCCCTCCTTGTTGAGACATTACATTTCCTATTTCTTTGCCGAATAAACCTCGGTTTTCAATTGCTAGTTGCAGGATACGTCGATCATCTCAACTAGTAGTGATCCTTTTTTTACCGCAAACGGCAATTCACTGTACTAATGTCTCAATGAGTAGTTTTTTCTCATTTGGTATGCCATTTTTTACCCATAACGACAACATATAAAGTGCCATACAAGCAATAACTTAAAGTGCAACACTAACACGTAAATACGGAAGAAAACGTTATTACATAAACAGATAAACATTCTTTCTACAATAGTAACCGATCTAAATAATATTCTACAAATTACTGTGTCTTTCAATCTTGTTTCCATCTTCTATACAGTACTGAATGGTTCATGACGGGGGACGGGGATAATAGTAGGCAAGGAGTCATTGAGCGACAATTTCTCAATTCCTTAGAAAGATATTTAGGGAACGTATTTAGATAGGTATTGCAAACCTTATTCATGAATTTTATACTTGTATTTGTAAATTATCGCGATGGAAAATGGACAGGGACTGTAAGGCATACATCACTACAAGAGCTGAAAAACTTGCATGTACAATAATATAAACTACAGTTTTCTTAAATTTTTGTTGCATTATGTGCTTCTTTCATACCCACCTCTATTCGACTCTGTACATTATAAAAAAATTAACACTATTCCACATTAGCATTACACGACAACCTGTTGAAGGGAGTCGACAATGCTAAAAATTAGATACAACTTTGGTGCTTTGTATAAAACCAACATTATTACAGATACGCTATTTACACTACCTAGTTTTACATTTCGGTGCAATTTACATAGTGTAAGAACTTATATTACAGTAGCAGTAGTACAACAGCATCGAAAGTAGACTACTTTTTCATAGTTACAGTGTATTTTCCTATATTTTAAAGTAAATTTGTGAAGGAAAAACAAAATAGAGCAAAGAAATTGATTGTGGTACTTTAGCAAGTGAGGTTTTCCTCTTTGGTAAACTACAAGATACTAGAAAAAATTCTTTTCATTTCAGACAATATAAAATATACAGTTTCGATCTAGTTCGGAGATTTAAGCACATATTCACAGCCAATATTTTAAACAACAAGTTTAGGTAACGAAATGCTTATAGAACGTTACAGTGACAGAGTTTTCCCATTATATTTAATATAAATCTAACACTGATAAAAACACATCTGAACTAGAAGTAATATTTCTGTTATGACTGTGATAATGATAACTTTAGACTGTTACCTCTGTATGTTTATATATATATATGTTCATTCTACACTAAATGTAGTAGAATCTCAGCAACTTAATCGTAGTTGAATATGCGTACTGTACGATTTAGAATGTATTTAAAGTTATTAAATGGTTGTTTTTTTACATTAGAAGTATCTTAGATTTTACTTCTACTTAAAATATCGCGACATTGAATGGGTTTAAGGACGTGAATTATTAGTATGTTACAAAAAACTAAGCTTAAAACAGTTGCATCTACACTTCCCAAATAATAAAATTTTAACTTTTCAATGAAATGTTATTTACGAAGAGTAAAGAAATTTTCTATCCGACTTATTTCTCACAATAAGTAAATACTCATTTTCTGTATACATTAAATTTTCATTTGTGTTTTCTTTACTTTCCCAGGACACACTTTGCGTAGAAGTAGTCCAAGTCGCACTTTGCATGTGGAGCCAGCTTTTACACACGCATTTTGATATTCTTTGTCGTGATTTGAAGTTGAAATGTATCGAAATTACCAACGAATCGAATTACATTTAACTATTTTTCTTGCATTGCGTTCATGCACCTTTCACACATAGGCATGTATGAGCGCTCTGTACAAGCTGTTTGTGAATTGATACTTGAATATTGGTTTCCAGTTAATTATACTATTAAAATATTATTTGGTATTATCAATGTAGCTGCTTTACATGCCAGTTGTAACAATTCCTTGACAGTACTCGCTGTTTGTGCCGCGTTGGGCCGCCAATAGATAGTTTTGTGCCGTGGCCTGTAATGCGCAAGGCCCGGCAAGCCATGTAGGATGACTCATAACTGACAAATATAAACGAGATGGAACTGGAAAAAATACCGTAGCTCATTCATGCGTGTGAGTTATCCCATAATCCCTATAACCTTGGTAATGAGCAATTACCTAAGATATGGCGGCACGAACACATCGGATTTTTTAAATTTTGGTCATGGTATTATTTTGTGCTAGTTTTGAGCCGCTTTGTGTTTTGCTTTTTTTAATCGAATTATGAAGCACTATTTGTGGTCGGGCTGGAGACGCTAGAGGAAATCACTGTTATAGGGAAAATTTCGAATACGTGCTCCTATAAAACTCATTTGTGCTGTTTTGTTTCGCAAAAATGGTTGTGCCTCCCAAACCGCGAATAAAAAAAATATCTTACCGAGTTACAAAGTTTATGGTCGATAAAGTTTTATAATTGGTGAATATAGGACGCTTTTTTTTATTTGCGGCACAAAACAGTACAAAACTAGCATAAAATTATGCCATGACCAAAAGCAAAGAATTCGATATGGTCCTTAGCCAAATTGCAAGGAACCGCTATTTACTCATTATAGATTACGGCGCAAAGCTTTTATTGACGGCAGAAAATCATGCATTAATTAAATTTTGTGAATTTGTATGTACCCGTGCTGCGGACAAGCAGTTTGTGGAAATTTGCAAGTTAAAATTAAGTTGTAAAAAATTGAATGTTGTGTTTAGTACCAAGCAATAAGGCATTAGTTTCAATGAAATTAAGACATAAATCATGATCGAATGGTAACTGAGGACTTGAACCTATATTCCGGTTCATCATCAATTAAGAAGCAACTGAGTGTCATCTGCATAGGATTGAACATTACGGGTTTGCACAGAGTTTAAAATATCATTTGTATTAATTATGAAAAGGGGCGGTCCTAGAATTACTTATTGTAATTTTCATGTATTTCGCATACTATGCGTGGTGTATTTTTCTCAACCGCGTTCTCTTCGTAAACGACACAGATCATTGTAGCTGCCTCCGATGCTTTAACTCCTCTATTGAACTCGAACAAAACGATATGTCGCAAATACACGTCTTTTTCTACTTGACAAGCTAGTTTCTTTTGTGAATAATTTTGTATAATCTTCGGACAATTTTAAAAACTCAAAAGGCTATTGCATTAAACAATAGTGTAACTTTAAAATAACTTTAACATATACCTACACATGTTTTCTAAGGTGCTCTTGTCTTACAAACCAAAAACGGTATGAACTTATATATTAACTTAATATGAAAATTGGCTGCCGTTTTTTGAGAATCACATTTTTTGTGAAGCTAAACAAACAAAATTTTGATATTCGTATATTTTGTGATAAATAAAAAAAGATAAAGTGCTCCTATAACCAACAGCATGAATACAAAAATGTAAAAACATACTGTGCTCAAGTTTTATACCAGTTAAAACAACAATCTTTCAAAACGTCATATAAAATTCCAATAAATAAAATCAATATTGGTTAGAGTTCCGTATAAGGGACATCGAGTTAGCGATTTCAAAGGGTAAAAACTCACGTTTTGCTGTGTCTAAAATGTCCTCTCTTTTTTTAGGAGTTTAGTTTAAAATACCTAAAAATCGATTTAAAAAGGGCTATTTCTAGGTTATGTTTAGTGGTATGTCAGTCATAGTTTACAAAATTTAAGTTGGTAGTTATTGTGTTTGGTCTAAAAGTTGCCTACACAGATAAAAAATACTGACAAGCGGAAAAATTTGATTTGAATATTAGGGAATAATCTATACTAATGATCTATATTTGCTATCCCATATTTTTTATTTTTGTATACAATATAGGTAAATAGACTAGTATTGTTCTGAAACTGTATTACATTATTGTGAAATTCGTATAGTCTTTTTTCTATGGTTCTCATTATAGAAAATAATTAACAGGGAAGAAAAGGCAAAAACAATTTCCTTAGTTAATGTTATTATTTATTATAATACTGCGTTCTTCCTGATAAAAATGAGTTCAGTTGCAATTGTGGTTCTTCAGAAAACCCAAAGCTCAAAAGCTTGAGAATAATCAAGTAATATTAGCACAGTGCATAGACCCTTGTCCAAAGATACCATAATACTATTTAAAACATTAACAAGCGCAAACACAGTGATGGAGCCTTTTCGAAAACCTGCTCGAATATTAGTAAAATAATGATTAGCAGAAAAAAAGTCATTTTTGATAACAAAGAACTTCCAGAACTCCAGTATTTTAGATAATATAGGTAATATACTCATAAGTTTTAAATCAGAAGAAGTGTCAGGATTAGACACCTTACGCAAACGCAACCCTCAAACCGTCTTCCAAGAACTGCAATATTTAAGCATTTTGCTAAAGACACCATCACAACCAACTGCAGCGGTATTTATATTATTTAAACTTAAGTGTACCTCATCAACAGTCGCTAATCCAAAACTAAAATTAACAATGGGGTTTTTATAAAGGTTGCCGTAACAGGAGATCTGATCTTTGGAGTTATTATTAGTAGACTGTACAAACTTTACAAAGTCTTTATTGAGCCCATTAACATCTGCTAAACGATCAGGCAGTGAGGTTAGTGTTAGACTTAATATTAAGAGATTTGAGAAAAAACCATAACTTTGTTTAGTTATTGCACGTAAAAGCTGTGTTCAAAAATTGTCGTTTGCCACATATAACTCTATTGAGAGTAAAATTACTTTTTTAACTTGCTAACCTTAAATTTAGATAATGCATTATCTCTCAGCTTCATAAAGAATTTTATGTTCTCGGTAAACCAAGACGCTTTAGGTTTTGCGACATTGACTTCAATTAATGGTGCATGTAAATTACAAACAGCCAACAATAACCTATTGAACATGTCCATCTTGAGATCAATGTCATTCTCCATAATTAAATTAAACCATGGAATATAACTCAAATGCAGAAAAATTAAAATTTTTGAAGATTCTATATTTAATAAATTTAGGTTGAACCTTCAAAGGTTCAATTTTTAAAGCACAGAAAGTCAACCTATGATCAGATATTAAATCGTCACATATAGTACCAAAAGATCTCACTAGATCGTAACTAGATACAAAAATGGGATCAAACAGGCGAATTCGATCAAATTTGAAACTTCATATGTTCTGAGAGAATGGATATTTCAGTCCTAAGACTTTTTTTACATATATTTCTTTAATCCAAAGTGATATTTTTTGTGCTCAAGAAAATATAGATTTCGAACTACATTTTGATTACTTATATGACCGACACGAATATCACCTTTCATTTAAAGTTTCTTTTCTTTTTCGAGGCTGCACTTGCCTATATCAAAGAAACTACATTTTTAGATGAACTAATTCTTTTTGTACGATTCAACACCTTGTGGCAAAGAAATACTTTTTCATTTAAAGCACAGTCCCGCTTGTTTCCCTGGCGTTTATCTGGTTAGAATTGTATTTTCAATTATATCATGTAGTTAGGTGGTTACATTTGTGTTAAAACTTATTATAAATTATTTTAATGTAATATAATAACGAACGAATATATGTTGATCAATTTGAAAAATCAATAATATTTCGCTTAGTATTATATACGTATAGGATACAACAATTTTTTTAAGGGAGAGTTTATGATACTAAAGTGGAATAATATTATAGACAAATATGCAGATACATACGATTTGCATAGGAGGACTAAGAAGTAGTTTTCTTTTGTAAATAATCTAAATTGTTTTACGCAACAATATCTTTCACTAGAAAATCACATTTCCATTTCCAAATAATGACACACTATCAGGTATAAAATACATTTTTAATGTATAAAAAGTTGTACTGTTCCTTGCTTTATTAAATTCGATGATAATCTGCTTTTCTTTTTGAGCTTAAATTTTGAATAATGACTGTAAATATAACTGCGTATGATACGATTGAAATATGTGAATTTATTTAAAGATTAACGAGTGTTAATATTAGTAATTTGAGTCACATTAATCTGTACCTACTTTTCTTCGTTAGCCACACCGAGCATGCTTCTAAATCGCAATTACCAATAAGAAACCACAAATTACAATAGTAGGACATTAAAGTGCTGCTATATACGTTTTTGCGAATAACTGACATTCTTGAGAAGCGTACCGTTGCGGACTGAGTTATGGCGTGTACCACAAGAGAGTTTTACATTTCATTAATTACATCTAATAATAAAAACTTCTTACTGCTAGTAAATAGCAGCATCTTGAAAAGACAATGTAAACCGTAAAAAAATAGACAAAAGACTCGTTATAAAGGAAACATACAAGGAAGTAATAAAAAACAAATATGAAAGATAAATAGGAAAACTTACTGATCAAGATAAAAATATTTAAACAGAACTTATATAAGCGCAACAATACGGATATATCAACGACACAGAAGACAATGTAATGAGGATGGCAAGGTTAAATCTGCGAAGAGTCCCAACTAACCAAACGACCAGTGAGATACAAAGATATCTCCAAAATAGTATCAACGATTATCAACGATATATAAAGTTTTAAGGAGAAACATCAGCAACATTGGGAAAATGTCGCTCCGTGTTAAAATAGATATAATATGATAATTCAGATTTAAACAGAACTTTACGAGTTTGTAAATTGATTTTATATGAGTGAAGCTATTTTTTAGAGTTTAGATTTTCAACCGTTCGTCTCCACTGCCCATATATTCACATGAAACTAAAAATAATAAGAAATGTCTTAAGAATATTAAACGTTATTTGGGGTCATTTACCTATTGTTACTAGATTTTTTAGGAACAACGTCCTCTGTTTTATTTTATTTCAACTATCAAAATTGCTAAATTGTTAAAAATATATAGGTGATGTCAAATTTATACTCGTAACACATGGGCTGAAAAGTCCCGGACCTAACAAAGAAAACACGGTTTTTTTGATTCAAAATTAGCTTTATTCATCAACGTAATATCCATCAAGAGCAACGCAATTATTCCAGCGCCGCTATAACATTTCAATACCACTTTTGTAGAACGACTTATCTTTTGCCTCAAAATAGGCCTCAGTTTCAGCGATAACCTCTTCATTCGTGCGAAATTTCTTACCGGCGAGCATTTTTTTGAGGTCTGCGAACAGCCAGTAGTCGCTGGGAACCAAATCTGGCGAATACGGTGGATGTGGGAGCAATTCGAAGTTCAATTCATGTAGTTTTGCCATTGTTTTGATTGACTTGTGACACGGTGCGTTGTCTTGATGAAACAAAATTTTTTTCTTTGCCATATGCGGTCGTTTCTTTGCAATTTCGGCCTTCAAACGCTCCAATAACGCTATATAATATTCACTGTTGATGGTATTTTCTTTCTCAAGATAGTCGATGAATATTACACCACGCACATCCCAAAATACCGAGGCCATAACCTTTCCAGCCGATTGTTGTGCTTTCGGGCGCTTTGGACGAGGTTCACCAGTTGCTGTCCACTCAGATGACGATCGTTTTGATTCCGGAATGAAGTGATGGATTCATGTTTCATCCATTGTCACACATCGACGCAAAAATTCCGGTTTCTTACGTTTAAACATGGCCAAACACTGCTCAGACTCATCAACACGTTCTTGTTTTTGGTCAACAGTGAGCAAACGCGGCACCCACTTTTAACAGAGCTTTCTCATAGTCAAATGCTCATGCAATATAAAGTCAGTACGTTCTTTTGATATCTTTACGATGTCAGCTAACTCACGCAACTTCACTTTTCGATCATTCAAAACGATTTTGTGGATTTTTTTGATGTTTTCTGGTGTTACCGCCTCATTTGGACGTTCACTGCGTTCCGCATCATCGGTGTCTCTACGACCACGTTTGGAGTCAGCAAACCAACGTTTTATTGTTGTTTCTGACGGAGCGGAGTCCCCATAACACTTTTCAAGCCATTGCTTCGCTTGAACGGTATTTTTTTCCCATCAAGAAGTAGTGTAGAATTAAAACACGAAATTGTTTTTGATCCATTGTTTTGAAAGTAACGAAAGTAGCGTGACTCTTATCACAATAACTCACAAACTAATGAATAGAATATCATGAAATTTTAACAGCTGTCTTTTGAAGGTTAATACTAACTGAGAGAAAGGTGACTGCAATAAAACTAGCGTCATCTATGAATTACGCCCGGGACTTTTCAGCCCATGTGTTATATTGAATCTGTCAGAAAATATTATCATTTGACGAGGAATATATATGCGTAACTGTATGAAATTTAAGGTTGTTTAGCCTTACAGTAAAAACACCTTTTGAACACAAAATCAAGAAATTATTATGGTCATCGTCATCGGTATGGAGTTTTGGGAGGAGTTTTTTAAATAAGAATCTATATGCAGACTATGCAATAAAGAGGAGGAAATAGCCTATCATGTTATTTTCGAGTCCATGCCACTAAATCAAAGAAAACACATATTGGGCATATCGGATCAACCATTGGGGTAAGGTATACTGTACAAGCTATCAAACTTGGTTGAGGTAACTAACCTGTTGTAGCAAAACAAACCAAATACGGATGTAATAGGCCTCTTAGCTACATTATTAGATAGCGTGGTAGCTGAGTGCCTTGCGCGCTGGGCTATTAGTCTCGGCGTCCCGGCTTTGAACACCGGGGCTGTTTCTCAGGCTTGAGGTTTTTCTGTGGTTTTCCTCATACCTTGGGAATGTTGAGAATGAATATCTTAAGACGCACCACCACAGGCGCAGGCTTAATAATAACTCATGGCCGGCCGATGCCCTCTGTAATTGGCGAAAGCTGTTTGGGAATGCTACGGCCTGTGCCTTCAAGTTCTTGAATTATTAGTCATAAAAATATATTTTAATAACAGAATTAAATTGGAGTTTATTGTCATATAGGAACCGGTGACAAGGAATAGGAATAATGAACACATTTATGAAAAATATGTATATAGAAAATTACAATTTTACTAATAAAACAACATATTGTGGATCACTACTTGTAAATTAAGTAAGTTCAGCATATTTCCCAAAATAATAAGAGCTACATATGTCAGTTTTTCGCGTCATTGAATTTGTGTCACAATTATATACAATACAAAGAAGATATACCTATGCATAATAAAAGATACTAACATGTACATAGATTTTATGTTAAAACTGGAATAATTCTAATAAAATTCTAATATAAATATATGTACGGTACGAAAAAAAATAAATTGCAAATAATTAATACTTTCCTAGGCTAACGCAAAATTCATTGGAAAACTATAAGTTTATCGAATTTAGTTCTGATTATAGATCAAAACCATTTTTGTGTTTAAAGTCTGAACTGTAACACGACGACGTCGAAGTTTCGTAATTATATGATTCTATACGCTACTTTTTAATTCAGAGGAGTAAAATGGAAAGACGGGTTTACACAATGGGATTTTTCAATTACTTTTTGGCGGCAATTTTAAAATTAGCTTGGATTTTATATAAATCGTAGTTACGTAAGTATTATTACAACTTTAATTTAGAGAGAAAAAATAAATACAAACGCACTCAGAGAAATACAAGATCTAAAAACACGCCTCCGAATTAAGAAATAGAGATTAGCTTAGGGAGTCCGATCCAAACCTGATGGTACTTGATATGCGCGAGGCGCGGTGAATACTTCGTACTATCTAAGCCAAAAATTTCCCGCTTCTTTTGAATACAAGCACTACTGAATAGGAAAGTATATAGTCTATCAGATACAATAACGTATCAAACTACTCCTCTTTTAATAATCATTACCTATTGATTTTTTAGGAAACATTATTTGAAGATTTGTTTCCTTTAATTTGTAAGAATTAGAAAAGCTATGCGTATGTCTACTACTGCATGTTTAATTGACGTTTCCATTTAAAATCAATCTAATAAGTCAGTTTGATATAATTATGCTGAGTTGGATAAAATTAAATTGAAAATAGTAAGTGTGTATGTAGGACGAATTCAAACACAATTTTGTACTAAGTATGTTATTATATTTTGAAAATTATTTTGATGTTCGACAAATTTTAACAGAAAAACTTAAAATTTTATTTTGATATCATCATTTTCATCTGACAAACAATAAAATACAGTATCTCTGTCACAATTTACATTAATAATAAATTCTTCATGGAAATAACCCATTGTATTTTCTTCAATATTCCTAACAAGGGCAGAAATATTACACCACGCTTTTGCAAACGCCTTCGTAAAATTAAAGTGCCATTAAAGTGAGATGTATGTACATATTTAGAAATGAATGTATTTTATGTTTAAAATCTAATAATTTTAGATTGTAGTTATCAGAAACTTTTTGGATCCAAAATAGACTTGGAACAAAATAAACAAAATAAGGAACTTGCAAAGAAATTATTGGAAACGGCTGTACACTAAAAATGATTATAGTGTAAGTTGCAGTCACATAACAATGACAAATGCTTAAAAGTATACTAGTAAAACCTTGTAAAGATATATTGCATTAGTATCTACAAAATAGACTTTTCGAAAGTCATTCACGCTCAGAATACAGGCTTCTCATAATATTACAAATTGTAAAAAATATGTTTTTAATGTGACTCAATTCCGCAACTTTAATTAGTTTCATAATTTGAAACCAAATAGAAAGCATAGAACTAATCTTTGCGAAGATAAGTTCATTTTGATATGTGAATCGTGACATCGTGCATATATGTAGTTTAATTCTGTAAGCTACGTCTATTTTTAGCTTATTAACTTTTCTAATCAAGAAACACAATGATATAATTTATGAAGCCAATATGCTTTATATACGGAATATATAGGAAGCCGGTTTACCATTTGCAGAATTATAAACATTCATAAGTGTTTATATATATATATATATATACAGTTTTTCTTATCTTGAAAGAATACATATCCAATACTATAACAAAATTTAATTTCAATTGTAACATACGTTCAAATAAATTTCACCTCAAAGTAGCCTTTGAAATTATAATTGTCTTAACTTGTTACTGAAACTCTTAATACGAGTTTTGTTTGGTATAAACTATTTCAAAGATAAGCAACTGAAAATAGTACAAGTTACGACAAATTTTTTTTATTGAAATGGATTACTAGAGATAAAATTTATTTGAACGCTTTTTATATTCTTATGACTCGGTAAGTTTTGTTAAATTGAAACTACAAATTCAAAAAATTCCGTAAATTACGTCTCTAAAATATTTTTTCCTACTAAGCGGAAGATATCGAAAATAAAATAACGTCATATGTACGTCGCCTGGTAGGATTGTATAATTTTAATAGAGTGAAATTAAAGGGAATATGCGCTTCCAAATTCAAGCGCTTAAATTCTGTTCTATCTGTGAACGGAGTTCGTGCAAGCTCTGCTTCAGCCATAAATGCAGGCCCCGCTTAAGGGCGAAAGCTTCCGATATAACCCGAACGTCGGTATACTGTAGGAGAGAATTCCAAACGAACTCAGTTTACGCATAGACATGTTTATAAGGTGAATTTATACGTTTATTCGTGTATCCATACTTGGATTTTTGTGTTTTTTGGCGTTTCATCTGTACGTTCAATGTGCCGGTTTCCACGTAACTCGCGAAAATATCAGTAAACGGTAGGTATTGATATGAAACTATTGAAAGGTGTTATAGGCACAATTTAAACGTGACAACTTTGGAGAACAAGTCCCGGGACCAAAATGTTGAAGCACCACCGGTCGTTGCATAGGGTGTATGATTGCATATAGGAAGACAATGTAATAACAGTGTTCCTTCGGTGATTTTAATTTCGTTGTGTTCCTGGATGTGATAAGTGTGTGTATTTTATTTTTATGTGTAGGAAGGGCATTTTAATGACTATTGTGGAAAGCATTTGAGCGATTCTGACACACAAATTTAAGGTAAAGTGCATATGTATATATATATATAGGTATACAGATACCTGAAAATAATAAATTTCATATAGAAATAATGCAATTTCCGCTATCTTTCAAAACTTTTGTCACCGTTTGCTATTATAACCGTATTATTACATAAACATTGCATTTCAGCGGTGAACATAAAACAATGCAATTTGTAAACGTAGCCTTCGATTTAAATTCCTAATTTTTATTGAATCATACTAATCTGGACGCAAATTCGGTTTGCTTATATATATTACATATCTGTTTCATATTCTTGTAACATTCCTTGTTGTTACTGCTATTTTCAACTATTTGCTAGACATGTTTAGAATCAATATCTCCACACAGATTTTACTGCAATCTAGAATTGCGCGTTTATATTTTACTTTCACGAATCTTAAGTAGCTTATTATATATACATACATATATATATATTTTCATGTTTGTAGTGCAAAAATTTTACTATTTTTGTTTAGTGGGAATTATAGAGTATGTTATAAATATTTACAACTAGTTTTGTAGTTAATTTGCGCCTATTATCAAAGTAATAGAACGCATAGTTTTGGAAGTTACAATTTTTTTTTATATTTTCAGTAGATACAATTGTAATATTCAACCCTGCAAATTAACAAATACATCAGTCAAATATTTGTACAGTCCATTTCATTTTTTATTCGTTCATCTTAATTGTGGTAGGTAACTGTATTTACGTCAATTTTACTATTTTTAATCAGCTACTAAGTAGTAAGTTCTATTTCTAATGCTTGAAGTAGAATTTTACTTTATCAGCATAAGTAAGCATTAGGTTCTGTTATAATCAGTCGGATTTTTACATTCAACATTCTTCATTCTTAATTTTTGGTGAATTTACTAATTGTATTAGTTATTGTTGTATATTTATATCTATTATCGAAAATTATGAAATAGAAGATGCGCATGAGGAGCCGATAATGTTTGGAATAAATTTGTATTATAATCAAAAATAAGAGCCACGACATACAATCTCTTGCCTCTAGAAAATGCTACTCGAATGTTCTACTAATAGAACTTTCTAGGTGAATTCCGTATAAACCATCCTAAAGTGTAGAGTATTAATAAAAAAGGAACAGAGATCAGCGTTTGTATTTACACAGTTAATGCTGTCCATACCAATATTGCCGAATGTGTAATGACAGATATTATGGGTATGATAGGCCGATGATTACATCACTCTAGTAACTGTTGAACTGACATTTTCGTTCTCGTCTAATTTCTGTCGATTTTTTTTTGTTATATCTGGAGATATAAATGAATTACGAATTACATGTTTTCCAATAATATATGTATATATATAAAAAATTTATACAGTAAATGCTGTATAAATTTTAAAGCGAATAAAGTTGAAATACGCTTACCATAAACCATACGAATTTACTTTATTTCTAGAAAGTGTTTCGATGTGTACTAACTAGACTTGAGTACTTTTCAACACATTATCACTTGTTAGTGTTATAAATGTATATTTATATTTATTTATATGAAATATTGATATTTTTTGCATATCTCAAATAACTAACTTTTGAAAGTATTAGTGGTTAGTAATGACAATGTTATGATTAATTTTTGTAATTTCAATTGCTTTATATATTGAAATTACTGAAGTTTATGTACAACATGAGCATTGTTTTCCTTCACTAAGTTTATTGTATAATTCTAAATAATCTACGGACATCATATAAGTATAAAACTCAGTCGGTAACACGGTTGACAATGGGAGCCCACGTGCTCTCGAAACGCTGCGTTCCGCATAATTAATTAATTTGTGTGAGTGGAGTTTACTGCTATACCTGTGAATTATAAAACTTTGTTTTTGTCTTCTGTTAAATGAAGTTAATGTTTCTGATTTGTGGAGTTATTACTGAAGGGTACACACACCCATTATTCCTATTTAATCAGAATAGTTTTTCTTGGACCAGCTTAGGCATAATTACTCTGCAAAGTAAGAACTACCACTTTAAGTGTATTTATCACCAACATAGGACATAGGCATAGAACACTTATTGTTTGCAAATGGTAAAAAGGATTTTAACGGAGCATAAAATCTTACAAGCAAACAAATTACGATATGTTCGCCGTACTTAGAAACATTTTTTTTATTTTTAAATCATACAAAAATGTTGGCATATGATTGAAGTTCATACGCAGTAGTATTTTATATACTACACCCTCTGACGTCAACGATATATTACCAACGTGATATTTTGTGCGAATGTAGGAAAGCTGTTCTCCTTTTTGTCGTAATGATATTACAAGCTGACTGCGATATTTATAAAAATACTCTAAATTAACAAAATAAATGCTTAAATGTATATAAAATTATCACCTTTACGAAAGACAACATAATAGAGAGCGTTGGTAAAATTAGACCGAATTAAAGCAAATACAAATTAAAAAACGCAAAACAGATTATTTCATACTCATCATGTCGAATATCGCTATAATTATAAACCTATTTTTAGTAATGCTTTTGCGATAGTTTTTAAAAAGAGACTTTAAAGGTACCCTCATAAGTTAAATATTAACGCCCTAAATGTAATGAGAATCTGCGTTTTTTTCTTTCCAAACGTTTCAAAGGTAACTCATCGAAGTTAATGTGCAGAAAATCTGGAAGTCCGTGGAATCATTTTGTTTATTAAAAACGTATGGCGCGTTCGATGAAGCTACTTATAAAATAGTGTGAGCAGTTCGGCAACCCTAGATTTATTTTATACCATCAGAAAATAGATAAAAAAATTATTTGGAATTGGTTTCTAATATACGATCGGTGAAATTATCAGAACTTTGTATATATAATTGACTCTATAAGTAAAAAACTTGATTTGAAGTTTACTTACTTGCCTAAAGAAATAACTAACTTCCTGTAAAGACTTCTTTATTGTAAATGGGAAACAAAAACAATTCAAAAACGTCATAAAATTCTGACGTTGGGAACTAGAAATATTCAGGCCGATAATTCAGTCTATATGTATATATATATATATATATAAATGAATATAAATTAATTTTCGTTTGGTATACTTGTATTAAAAACATATGTGGGCAACAACCGACCCGCGAGGCATTAAAAAAAACAATTAAAAAAATATTTTTCACGATTTAATTATAATATCGTACCTATTTTTTTCATTTCATTTTCTTATTTTAATAAATTGCATTATAATAACATTGTCGTATTATTTCATGTCTGATCTATCGCTAAAAATTATGAACACTACTTTTAAACGCGGCCCGCGAACGTATTTGCACAGTAAAGTTTGGCCCACAACATTTGAAAGATTGCCCATACTTGATTTAAAGAATGCATGTTATTTATTGAACATGCCGTCAAATTGCAATGTTTACGTGACATAACGTGTATTAGGTTATGTAATTAGAGGCTAAAATACGAAGAATACTCCGCTTTCAGAATTTTCAACAGCTTAAATATAACCAAAAGAACTGGCAAAAATGTGTAAACGGCAAGAAAATAAATATAAACGCGACAACATAAGACACCACAGTAAGACAAACAGATTAGAATCGTTAGAATTTAATTGTCATTTCGCATTAAGCTTACATTACATTTTGCACCAAGCGTGTTAACCATTGCGACGGAATATATTTCACGTGTCTTCTGCGTGTACACAATACAAGCAATTAAAACAACAAAAATGATTAAATTAAAACAATTTTTTATTGTCTCACTAACATGTTATTCATGTCTTAAGAATTCATAGAAAATTATAAAATTTTGGAATATTTGAAATGAATGTATTTTTGGAGAAATCTATTTGATTGGCATACATAATACTAACGTCAATTATTATATGCATTCATTCCTTAAATAATTAAAATATACATTTTCTCTAGTTTTCCAAATTATGAAAACTAACAATATGTAATTAAAATATTGATACATTGGTGCCTGCCTTTGCTTGTAAAAGTCTTAGTTTTCACTGATTTGCTCATTGTTTAATAATCTTTTCCTTGTCTGTATATAGTTTTTCGGAATGGCTGCTGATTTTATCGATTTCATATTTGTACTGCAGTTATGAAAAGCAATTTAAAATGTATTTTATTTCTTTCAGGTTTTGGTGAGTATAATATATAATACCGTTGTCTTAGGTAATTTTTAAATACTTTTATTTGTACAATTTCTGAAGTACAAACTATTTACTCATAAAATTATTAATAAGATAATAACGACCACGACAGTTTAAAAGACACGTCCTCGCATAACACTGAACTTGATTTTTTTGTTTTTCACACAACAGTTTTTCTCTCAACTTGTTTGTGTACACTTTATGCATATTGTATTTCTAAATAATATTATCTATTTATTTTTTGATCTCAGGTCTACACCATATTCTTAAATATTTGGAATAGGTTTATAAAACCGTATGTAAAAATGCAGCGCTTATGACTCTTATGAGTAATCTCTTATCTCACATTTGGCATAGTTTAAATCTTCAACACTTCATTACATCCGCGTGTTACTTTACAAGAGTCCATTTTAAGTCGGTACTATGCAGGCCTATTTACGACGACCGCCGGTTTTTAAAAGTATTTCCGACGTACTGGCACCCATAATTAAACCAGAAACGAAGATATTTTTTTGTTTCGAGTGAAGTATGTTATACATTATGGTTTCGTTAAATAACTCTTTTAAATCTAAGTTCAATAATACATTAAAATCTTAGGACGTGCTAACTTGTATTTTTTCTAAAAAATAATCACAATTTGTAACTTTTTTTGACAGAAATAACTGTAATCGTAAATATCAAAAATATTATACTATGTATTCCAAAACTGCAATCACGGATATATTCAACTAAAAAAAATCGATTTTTTTTCATTTATTAATTTAATTTTTTTAACGAACGCCATCAGTATTTGGCAAAATTTACTGAAAACAAAATCTAGGAACGTGTAAACTATATATATATCCAATTTATGGGGGTGAATACTTAATAATATTTTATATTTGTACGCCATACCTGTCTCTATGTTACGCTACTTTTGATTTTTTTATCTAATGTGTTTAATTACCGTTTCCTTTTATTACGCATTATAACAGTTCTTTCAAAAAATCAATTTCATCAGTTTCTCAGAGTTAGTACATTCCTACACACTTAATAAGACCCCAAGAAGAATGCAATGAAATTGAACACATTTTTGGGGTATAAATGTTTATGCATTATACAAAATTTGAACACGATGTTTTCATTACTTCCAGAAATTTGTCTAGTAGACGATCATTGTGTATAACCAACCTGCATATTGCTGTGCTATTTATAAATCCAATGAAATCATGTTCATGTGAATGAATAGAGAATTTATAAAGAATAGACTCCGCTGAAGTAATTGATGGTACTTTTTGTTCATATGTATATAATAAATTGATAGGATGATTTTGAACAGACGACACCACTTTCCAAGCAAAACCATAGATCACAGTCATTATGACTCATTTCTTTATCTCTTTATAGTTAGTAGAGTAGACAGTACTATTTTAATGATCTAATGTTTATTTCTTTCCTTGTGGTTTCTAAGTGTCTGTATGGCTTGTGTATTATCAGCCTATTTTTATTTGTAGAAACTTTCGTCTATTTAATTTACGACGGAGATAATGATGTACACGATTCACTACCTTGGATTGAAATAACAGTCGCAATGGAATGAAGGGATCTTTTGGGCATTTAATTTGCTGATATACGATATGCAAGCGCATAAAAAAGTTAGTAGAATCACTGTTTTTTTTTATTCTTGCGTACATATACATACGATCTTACATTACTTTATTCGGCCCTCCTTGGTTATAATGTGGGTCAGTTGTTTCAGTGCCCCTAAACTTTGTGATGTAATGGACACAGTTAATTTGTCGTTGATTACAGAGCCTGTGTATTGCTTTTTTCAGAAATGGTTTCTACTTAACGGATACATCAAATGTTCCTTCTTAAATTTGCCTGCTATTTTTCCATAATTACTTCATTTCCTTAATTTTTATACAACTGTTATACGAGAAGTCAGATTAATTAATAAAAATTATCTGGCATTTCTCCATATTTCTCACAACATGCGTTATCATATATCGTATAACAAATAGGCAGCTGATATACTAACGAAACTGAAGCTTTGTAGTTCCTTAAAAGTAATTGCGGCAGAAATTGATGTAAACAAGTCATGTATTTTTTTAAAATTAAAACATAAGTGGAATAACAAACACTTATTTTGTTGCAGAATTTTTGAAATTACAGAGGAATATTAGAAATGGTAATGCTACGTACTATTATATTCTACAGGTTTTTCACATGGCTTCATTTTTTAATACGTAAAATCTGACGTTATGGCATCTTAAACCTACTTTTGTAATAATTCATTAACAGGATAATTATTCTGCGTATAGGAGTCACACTGTGGTCGACTAGTTTGAGAAAAATCGCATTAATTTTCACCCATAGGATTCCCAAAGCCTGGATTTAAATCCAATTGAAAACGTATGGGGAAACGGATTTTGATTAAAAAAAAATAGACAATCGAAATTTTCGACGACGAAATGCGGAGAAAATTTGGTATCAATTAGAAGAGCAAGAAACAAAATATATTGCTACGTTTTTGGACAGAAGACTTCAAACTGTTATTGCTGATAGTGGCTACACTGAATATTAAATCACATATTTTGTAATTAGTTACCAATATTTAATTGTTATTGGTTCATATATTTCGATAAAAATATCCCTTATATTTATAGCTTTAGCGAAACATCTACCGCAAAAATGTCAACAATAATCTACCCTAAAATATGTCTGCGACAGGTGTACTTCGCACTAGGGAAAATAACATGAAAATCCTTATAAAATTTGTCCTGTTTTTATTACACACGATAGTACGATATTTCTCGTTGAAAGTTGAAACACGGTTTCATACTATTAATGTCGTTGATTATTATGAAAGTTTAACTTTGAACTCAGTTATTGTCGATAGGGAGGGTGATACGTAGCCTTCATTTCTCAGCTAATTAGTACCTAAGTAGTAGAAGAATAAATATCAATATAAGTATAACTATAAGAAGAACTATAAGAAACAAGCAAGTTAAAAAATTATTTTTACGATTCTGTTTTTGTTTTGACGAGCAAATAGAGTAGCAAGACTCACTGCAAAGGAAATTTCTATAACTTCTTAATAATGAACCTATTTTTTTCTTTTTGTCGAAAGTAAATTGTATGTCTTTACAGCTGTCCTTGATTTAACGAGTTAACCCTTAAAATGTTTCATGTTGTTACGGTAGAGCATTAAATTGCTATTGTTTTATTATCAAGTATTAATTTATCTGCTGATTATTGTTTCTCTTCTTTTTTAAGAGTAACGTCGTTTTTTAACACAAATTATGAAAGCAATTATAAACGAGTATAATTTGTTGGTATATATAGGGACGAATTGAATAATTGGGAATATAAGTAATTTACCGGATATATAAAATTATCAGCATCCGCTGTATTTTTACATTTAAACGATAACAAGAATGATTACAAAATTGATAAGAAATGCCATTAATGAATCCATTTGCTTCAAGAAAGCTGCTGAAATTCTTTACTAGTATTAGATAATGAATATTTTGCACAACGTTCAATCTACATTTCATTCTAAAGCTATTAAATAATAGTTAATCCATTTTAAATAGGAATTAAGAAACAGTTTTCCTGTAAATATCTATTCTATGTTTACAAAGTACAGAATTATGTATTAGTTTATAGTAATATGTACTAAACCTAAACACTTGCCTTTTCTCGGCAAATTAATGTGATTCTAAAATCAAGAGTATATAGTGCTTATGTAATAAATAACTGATTCTTATAATAATAATCTGTAAAAAGATGATGACCTTTATCAGTCTAAACACGCATACATCGTATCCTTTTTAGTTTTTGTGAGCGATTTTACTTATATGGAATGTAAAATGAAGTATATTTGACACAATTGCTTTTTTGTTAAAGAATACATTCTACCAATGAACGTTTATCTCAATTTAAGAATCCTAACTCTGTTCTTGTAAGTAGGAAGATTCGTTTTATTGATTAATAATGATTTGCTCTTTTAAACATATTCGTTGCCATTGCAAGTGTAACGAGATGGACAAAAACATGATGGATATCACATCTGCTATGGACATCACCTTTTGGATTGCTATGTGTTAAAATTTCTATCAGTCCTTTTCCCTTCTCAAATCAATGTATTTGTTATGGACTCAAAAATATACAATATGAGCAATAGACACTGTTTTCGGTCCACAAGAGTACATTACCGATGTGAAGATAGCGATAGATTCTGGCAATAGAAAGCGGAAATGTACAATATGTTAGAAAAGATGGATTATGCTAATTACATTTTTTTTTTACCCAGATGTCATTCAATACATATACGAATATCTTACTTTAGGATGAACATGTCAACTTCAAACATTAATTGTTTATTAAAGGTGGCGAACGTTATGCAATCTCTAACAATAAAAGAATTGAATTAAAGGTGACAGTCATTAGTTAACATATACTTGGTGTTAAAGTATCATTATATGGAATAATATGGAAGTATTTACGTTTTTATTGTTAAGTAGAATATTTCCTGCTGCTGGAACAAAAAATTCCTGTTGGTAGATTCTATTGCTAACTTCATATTAGCAAATCTCACCATATGGATACCTCCATTTTCGATAATATCTAGCAGAATCCTATAGAACAGCGGAAAATAGTCGGCAGGTATTATCATAGCTGCAAAACTAAGAGGGTAGAAACAGCAAAAATTGACGACTTCTGAGTTTTCTTCGCAAATAGATACATATATTCGGCCTTTATTTGAATTTGTAACACTTAAAATGAAATGTTTTCCTCTTTAAAAAATCTTCTCCATACCAAAGTCATAATAAGAAAAAATCATACAAAAAGAGGCAAAATCATAGATTGTAGAGCACGGTTTCTAGACTCAAAGTGAAATTCTGCAGCTAAGTAAAATACTTATCTAGCATATTTCATTGCTCTGGATTGCTGCCAAGTTTACTAATATCTGGAATTAATATATGCCGCACGACTTCCTTGGAACTTTGAGACGATATATGCAGTGATAATGATGTAATTAACGTTTTGTGAATCCGTTTGCGTAAATTATCATTAATTTTTATTATTATCTTGTTTTTCTTTTGTATCATTAGTCCAATACGCGGAAATAATCGTTAGTTTTTGTTTGTTTTTTAGTTTGGTTCGTTTATTAATTGTTAAGTGTGATTTGATAATAGTCATAAATATTGAAATACATGTAGTGAAACTCAAACAATAACAATAATCATTAAACATCAATACATTAGTCAATTTAGGAAATCGATTTTCCATTACCAGTTCAATTGCCAATATTTGGTGATGAAGACCATAAAAAATAATCCGCACAATATTTTTTTCGGTCACATCTAAAGTCACTATTCAGTATTGCAAACTGAAGATAATGTTCACAATGAAAACGGATCAAGGAAAGTTTCCTGATTTAATGTCGACTGATGTAGGATTGCCTTTACTAACGAATCTGATAAGGTTCATTAAATGCACTCGTTATTGGGACACTGTAACTGAAATATCAATGTCAATATCAAAGTGTATCGAAGCAACATCATGTTTTGTACTCTGTAACCACGTTCATGCTGAGCATGGTTTACTTTGGTAATGTTCGGATGTTTTTGGACTAAAATTAGATAAGATCGCTATAGAGAGGTACATTCAGTCGTAATACATATCCCTCGTTTGCTGTTTTTATAACACAGGATATCCATGAAATCCACCCAGATGTTACCAGACATCGTGACATCTAGGTATTAAAAGCGATTTGAACTCATAAGTGGCGTCGTGGTGTAATGCTAGCATAATGCGCCGGTAATGCAGAGGTCGTGAGTTGAAATCCTGCCGAGACTGATATTTTTTTCAGTTGTTAATTGCAAAGAAATTGTAATTTTGTCATCACTAGATGTGTGTTGAGCAAGCGGCTTTATTATGATCAACAGGCACAAAATTTGGGATTCACTAGAACGGGAATTCCCCCAACATGCATAAGCTATCTTGCGGTGATTTAGGTAACTTTTGTTTGTAAACGTCTATACATTTCAGTAATAATAAATAAATAAAGTAATAAATCTAGTAATTATTATTATGATACATGTTTGTTTTATAACCATCTGGCTTTATTTTGATGGACACTACTCTACTTTTTTGTGAAGTTCATACAGGCAGCGTCTCCGTAAGTAGTAGGAAGGCAAGTAAATGATTAACATGTCTTGACAGCGACCATCTTCACACAAGAAATATCTTTTTTGTAATTTCTCTCTATATTTCTTACCTTTTTCACTTCTTTTTTAACTTCTGAAATATTTGGGAATTTTGTAAATTTGTATGCTTTTATGATATTAAATAGGGTAATTCTCTTAATTGAATTAAATTTGTATTTCTTATAATGAGCAGGATTTCCATACTAAAAATATTATCGGGGATGGTCTGTATAAGCAAGTATTTATTGTTTTGTTAAAAAAACGTGAAAAAGTACAATAAACTTATTTGTAACTTATCGATAAACGTTGAGTTAATACCAAGCTAATAATAAAACCAAAAGCTTATTAAGTTTCGTACTCATGTGACATCTAGGATCATAGGTCTAATAATTTCCATGTTTGTGCTTTTTAATAAGCAGCGTTGACACAAAATTGGCACTGGTTGGTATAACGAAATAAATAATTGTAGTGGGCAGTAAATTATGGACACTATTTACAAAGTAAGCGCTATTATTAGAGATTATTATGAGCTTGAATTCTTACGTGTAGGGATCTTTTATTGAAATTCTTACAATAGAAAAATAAAATGGCAAAAACTTTCCCAGTTTTATAAGAATGGCTAAAGAGGAATGTGTACGGAACAAGCGAATTCTACTATCTTAGGTTCTACTGCGGTTTTCAGTCTAGCAAATCGCATATTTACACGCAGTATGGGAATATAACAGACCCTTACTTCATTATAATTATTTATCTAGAGATCAGATTTAATGCAGGCAACGGAAATCATACCGTTTGAGTACATTATACTCTTTCATTTGTACACCAATAGAAAACAATTTTGATGCTTACACGTAAAAACCAATTTTTACTGCAATTGAATTCATTTTGTTCCTCACAGCAATTTGGTTTTAATATGTTTAATATAATATAATGTTGTTTTAATATTTTAGTCATTTACTGTTATAACTCATCTACTATATTTTTACCTATTAACACTGTATGGTAGTCTGAAAAATCCTTTTTGAGGGCTTTCCTACTCTTTATATAGCTACTGCATGCATTTTTTTTTAAGAAAACAAGTAAATTTGGTAAACTTTATCCACGTGAATTATTGATCGATTGATCCACGTGTAGCATATTCATCTAGAACACTAATCTATTGTTAATCAAATATAGGTTTAATAAGACTGGCGGCTAATTCAATTTTTAATCAATCCACTAACACTCATCGAGTGTTTTTAGTTTTTATACTCCAACCAATTAAACATGATACATAGCAATTCCTTCGCTGCACATTTCCGATCACTTACGCTTTTAACAAGCAGATTTTACAATTTTTAGCGTTTGAGGGTACTATGAGCGTTTAGTTATTAGATTAGAATATCGGGCAATAGAAAATCACATAGAGCTGCACTCAATGCACTACTGATTGCTACGTACACTGTTCATAAGAACATCTATTGAAAAATAGCAAACTGTTAAAAAACAATATCATATAATTATGGTTTTAACATATGGTGTAATAATATTTCTAAGGTTACAGAATAGCTAGCTAATGTTAACTTTTAATGTAACTGAAAGATATCGGGAAATAGAAGGAAATTTTGATTGCCCGGGTTTGGGTAGACCTAGAGTTGCGAATTTCGTCTGCGTACTAAAGACACGGGTACGTAATAGTTCAAATAAAGTAGGTAATGAAAATAATAAGAACCTGATTATACGTTGTAGTTTATGAAACACTTGATCATTTTACGCTTGTACAACATTGAGTATGTTTCTATATTTGTTGCCGCGAGGGGTGTTTGGGGTGATGAAAAAATATTCTTATATTAAGAAAACGACCGTTCGATATCTAGCGATGTAATGTTGGTATAAACTGATCTGGCGACGTAGACGCATGTTCCAATCTGGCAAAATCTAAATCTTTTTAATAGCTTTCGCAGTATTTCTACTAATAGCAGTGATGTATTTTGTTTTTTTTTTCCGTTTTCAATTCTTCACTAGTGCTTAAAGTTGCTTTAAGCTGCCGCTTAACTTTTTTTGGTAACAGTTGTCTCTTTAGGATCAAAGTTTACTACTACGGACTCTATTTTACGGAAATGCTCAAGAAAATAAGATGCTACCTTTAATCAGTTAGCAGATGGCGGAACACTGTATGAAATTACCGAATACGTTTTGAACATTTTAGAAACACCGCTTTTGTACACGATATCACTAACATTTGGAATTTATTGAGCCACAAGATGTAACCCGTAAACTTTACACGTAATATATAAGACATTATTAGTGTTATCTATCACACACTTATTTAATACGACAATCAGCGTAACGCATGGTTGCGGCACCATCAGCCACAAACATTAACACTTATTTTCGTGGAGGATTACGTTTGTCTAACACATTTAGCACCCTCGTAATTGCTTCGCCATCACATGGCTCTAATCGTTCATTAAATAGTAACAATGAATGTAACAGTCTAACGTATGCACTATCTGACATTGTAACTTCATAAGGAAATTCTGATTTTGGTCTTACGCCACTTTTTAAATTGCAGCTGCGTGTATACAGTAACTTACGTATTTTTAAAAATATACTTCCTTCTCTTCTAGTATTATAACTTCTATCATTAGATAGCGTTTAACTTACTAACTGTAATGTATATAATGTTTTTAGGCGCTTCCCAATTCATTAAGTGTCTTTGTCGCATTATATAACTTACTCTTTATAATATTCAAAATAGTCATTTGAATAGGTGAAATGTACTAAAATAACTGTCTATAGAGTAAATAGGCAAATTATCAAGCAAGTAGCGGTGTATACCAGAAACAAGGTACGCGGTTACTTTTGTTTTTTTCGTAAGCTATCCTCAGAATTGGATATCTAATGAGTATTAAAAAGGTGTGTGGTAGTAGTCTGCAAATATCTAATTTATACTAAAACTGCGATTAACAGAAAACAATGGGGTCTAAACACTATAAACAACTACATAAAAACTAATCATGTATCAATTTGGAATAAAACGCGTCCGTTATGATATGCAACAGAAGTTTTTAGCAGTAAATTTGTTTCCAATTTTTGGATAAGTTGCTAATTCCAGAAATTTATCCATAAAAAGTTGCCAATGTATGAATACATCTCCTTTTCCGTAACATTTACGGAATGACATGAATTTTATTCCTTTGTTTTTAATTGTGGTGAATTTACGTTCCACTTACTTTGTATGTGTCTTACTAGTATTTCATTTTTCCAAAAATAAGGAAGGGGTCGCGTGTGTTTTCTTGTCTGTTCTTCAAATCATTCAAGAATACACGTACACAAAGGTGGATTTCTAAATATTTTCGAGGTGTTTTTTCCAAAGGATCTAGATGATTACGCTTTTCTAAAATATTTATTGAAAAGAACTCTAAATGCAAAGCTAAATGGTTGATACTATGTACATAGTAGACATTTCAGTATATATCTTGCAGTTCTTTTTCCTTTAGTTAGGAATAGAAAAATGCTGTTTGTATTGTTCCAACAAATTGACACGCAACAGTGGGTTTCTGCCTACCGCTTTATAATTTTGTAGCTGCGGGCTTCGAACGTCCAGCAAAGCAAGCTCTCTAACCACTGGACCACCGATAACAAATTTGGTGTTCTATTTTGTAGCGAAAATACTTCACAAAGATCACATTCTAAAATCAATCTTTTTTATATTATGGTTTCCTTTCAATGGGAGTTTTTAAAGATCGTGTTGTCCAATTCTAGATTATGTGTATTGTTTATGGTTTATTTTGTATTTAACCAGAAACAATATGGACAGCGGTGGTTTGCAATCACTTTCAAGTCGAGCATGCTCAGATTAGTGACTTATCGAACTATAATAAATAGACTGCAGAATCCACAGCAAGCATAGTAAGCTAACGATCTTGACCTCTTTTACTAAAGCTGGACATGTTACGTGTCTTGTTTATTTATTGTCTGTTGGTCAGTTGGTGTCATTAGCCTCCGTAGGAATGGATCTGTATTTTTTATTTGCAATCTTTTCTGGATTCGTTGCAGGACTCTCGACAGTTGCCAAAATAACAACGCCTGACTAGTTGCATTAATGTAGACCAATTAATATCTGCATATAATTCTGCAGAATTTTTAGAGTTTCCAGGTGGGTGCTAGCAGCACTGCTTATGCAACAGAAGTTTTGTGAAGGTATCAGTTTATTTTTGCCGCAGTTCTCCTACAATTTTCTCATTAAGTCTTTCTAACTCCAATAAATTAGGAGCAGTGGCTCTAATATAAAAAAAATATTCAGCACATATTTTTCGGAAGGAACAAATATACGAGTATATTAACATAGTTATGGTTTGTACTAGGGCAATGTTTATTTTATTATATTATATACATATGTGCAAAGCAATGATTCCTCAGATACCATAAGGCAATGTACCAAATAGGCTTCCAGCAGTATCAGGTCTCCAAATCAAGAGAGTGTAGCAGCAATTTTTCATGATCCTTATGTGTATCGCTGTGCACTGTTTCACCAAATAGCACTATTTCTTAACCTTAAGGTAGGTGTTTATGGAATTTATTAAATGTTCACTTGTTTACTCCATAGCCGTTGATTTGGCATCTATTTGATAAAATGTTATGTTTATTTTTCTCATTGTCATTAATGCCATAGTTTCCTTTATGGCTTACTTAATTTGTTACTTACCTCATTACAGATGCAAGAATGTGTCACTTTTGCGTGTATCCAGAATTATTGGATTAACTTATGGGCTTATAGAAATAAAAAGCCTCTCTCTCTGCGTCAAGGCACATATATTTTCGCAATTTAGTGGTTACCAAAAAGAACAGGAAATATCACAAGTAAGCATTTGTTCGCCATAGTTTTCCGGTGAAGATTTTGATAATGGAAACTTAACACGTCATGTAGACGCAATTGAACAACGCTTTCGACTAACAAGAAGTATGTAAGGACAAATCACAAAATACTAACTTAGTTTGTTGAGCAATTCATTACGTATTGATAGTTTTATTGCATTAGTATGGTATGTTATGCTATTGCGTTTATTTATACAATAATTAGTCCAGCATTTTTGTACGTATAATTATGTATAAGTTAAATGATCAAGAACTCCGATATAAACTTGTCATACCACTCAAAGAATCCTTACATATGTACATCTGCAATAATTTTATAGGCACTACTCATGTATTTTTTATTTGTTAGAGATTACATTATCTTGAAAAATTAAGAATCGAAGTAGCTATCTTCAACACATAAATAGATGTTTGTTGAACATATCTAATGAATTTTTGAAATTATTTTGTATCTCGTATCGTTTTATTCAAACATTGGGGCGTAAAAGGAATTTTATGGGAAAAACTACAAAATGGTGTATCCGTTTCGTTGATTTGTAGGTATACATATATGTTTATATATACATATGTTGACACAGATGTTTTCACGGTCACCGTATGTGAAATAATATTCTTATGACCGCGTATGTTCTTGGTCCCGAAAGGGACCGTATCGACTAGGTCGACGTTTCGACGAGATTTCACTCATCTTCTGGACGTTCTCGTACAGCTAGCGATTGTAGATGAACTGTTCATCTCCGAGTCAGAGGTTAAATAAAACATTACTACAGGACATCTTGTACAAACCTGTATATGAAAATTCATGTCCATTTAGTAGCTTGTGTAATAACATTTCTAACTTAAATTAGGCAAAAATAAATTACTAATATAGTAGGCACATGATATTAGTGTGATCACCATTTGTTATGATTTCTAAATAATCGTCATTTCACGTCGCCGCATATTATGCAAGACCCTTAACATGTTGGGGCCGAATAAACCCCTTTTAAATCTGTTCCTTTCCGTTAATATTTATCATCTGAGAACAATATTCTTAATATAGTAAAATATTTGCACCAGTAATTATTATTACTATTACTGGTTGGCATAGACAGTATTGTCTGTAGTGACTAGTGGCTTTTTTTATAGACCACAACAGGATACTGGTTCAACGATAGACATTTTCGTTGCTCCTCTGGCAAGCTTATCATCTTTAATGTTTTTTATTAAAAAAATTTAACAAACTTTTTTTGCTTTATAATGAGCTTAGTATGATTTGTAACCAGTAAAAGAGCAATAAAAAGCATACTATTAAGCCGTGTCTAGTTGATTTATAACAAAGTAATAGTAATGTTTACCACTACTCCGCTGGCTTTGCGAAAATCCATTTTGTCTTTCGGAAAGAGTCGATTTGGTTAGTTTTTTTTAACTCGCAAAATGATGATTTTAAGATTGCTAAGGTACATTGAACGTTTGACATTACCAAACGACAAAAGTTCCTTGTCGGGCCGTTAAAGACGTGCAAAAACATAAAATATATACAAAATATTTTTCTCGGTTTTATAAAGCGATGTCGATGATTCAAAATAGCTAAAGATAAGTACGTGAGACGCTTTACATAACCAGACGACTAAAGTCTATTGTTGAGCAGTCAAAGGGATGCAAAAAACAAAATAAGTACAAAATATCTTTTCCCGATCTGATAAGGACACAACGATATCGATGATTTCAAATTAGCTAAAGTTATAGTACGAGAGACGCCTTATATCACCATGTGACAACAGTTCAGCGGACTGTCAAAGGGGTACAAAAAAAATAGAACAAATACAGAGTATTTCTGGCTGAACTTATAAAATATTGTCGATGGTTTCAGTATACCTAGGTTTACGATAAATGGGAAGCTTATGCTACCAGACAACACAAGTTCATCGTCAAAGGGCAGCAAAAAAAGAAATACAAAATATTCTTTATAAGATCAAAAAAGATAATTTGTATTTTTTTGCACCCCTTTAACGGTCCGGAAATGAATCTCCGCCGTTTGGTAATATAAAACATTCCAAATGCTGTACTAGCAATTTAGAAGTCATCAACATCCCTCGATATCGAGAAAAAGGATTTTATATTTATTTTTTGCACTCCTTGGTGGCTCCGGTAATAAACGTTTGTCATTTTGTGATATGGAGCGACATCACATTGTGAGTTCAAGAAAAATTATTTTATATTTTGAAATTGTTTTAAACCCCTTTAACGTTTCGGCAATGAACTTGCGTGGGCATCAGTTAATGTTGTAATAGTATCCTGTCATACCATTTCATAAATTTTACTGTACCTGTAGTATAAGTTCGCACTTGTTAATTTAATACGCTATAGACATATTTTTGATGGGATATATTGGGTTATTCAAAATTGAATAAAGTAATTCAGACCATCGTGTAATGTTCGTGCTGTGTTATGTAACATGACGTAATATTGGACTACAGTTGTCGTTTTGTTTTGTCTTTTTATTGAGTAGTGTTGTATTGTTTCTGGAGCTATTTTCTAAATATACCAGTAACATTAATGTTTACACTCTCAATCGCAGTAAGATACGAGGAGAAAGAGGTTTTGTACGCAAATTTAACTGAAACAACTTTTCACCAAGGAAAATGATTGTTTAACATAATGTTTAATGTTGTGAGTTACCAACCTAGTTTATTTTTTACATGAATAAAAGCAGATTTACATTTTCTTGAAAATACAAGGTAGTCAAATAATTCAAAGCACATTAACATGCGCAAACTATAACTTCAGTTATTTTAGTTTGGATGCTGCAACTCATTGTTCATAGCGCTGTAATGACAAAATTTAAAAGAATATTAGGTAGAGAAAGATTAAAACAGAAAAGAGGTAGTTAGTATGTTATACAGAATCTAGAATCAAATTAATCTATGAATTTTGTTACCTTGTATAAGTGGAGCAGGAAGATTTTACACTTATGCAGTCTAAATAGGGACAACTTTTCTTGAATTTTTTTCATCTAAAGTTTAAAATAAACCAGTTATTCAAAAAAGGTATGCACGTAATCATTTATTTCTCTTACTAAGCAATTTTATGTGTTCATCGTCGCCCCTGGCTGTTGCTGGAGAACGTCTTGGACGATTTTTGCTAGCAAGTGTAGCAGTTTGTTCGTAGCCGCGGACAGTTAAATTTACTGTGGATTTTTTACATAAAGTCGCCCAGAAATATTCCGTACAGAATATCCTTTTTGATGTGGCGTTAACATTGCCGATCGTGTTTCAACACTAAGCGGCTTTCAGCGAGGCATTTTTACATAAGAATTACATTATTTGCTCGCACAAAGAAATAACAATGTCGAGCTGCGCGTAACATTATCTAGTGATAAACTAAACTCTCTGTTAATGTAATTTATGTACACTTTATGGGGTAATTACCATCTATGGAGGAACTCCGTCCATTCTTAGAATTTGGGTTTCATTTATAGTGTCATAAAATTTCTACCCGTATATTACTTACCAAAACATCTATAGCTGGTATTGTTTGTACTATACCTAATTATTTCACGTTTTTGAAAAGCAATGTTCCAGTTTCGTTATTTATCAACTTAGTTCTTTAATTAGTAAATTGTGTACATATTATAGAATTACTACAGGAATAAAAGTACTTCTTTTAAAATGTGTTGTTAAAATATGAAGTGTCCATCCTACTATAAGCGGTGGTGTATATATTATACCCGTGATCTGGTTCATACAGTTGGTACATTCTGGTTTTTTACCGTCCTGAAAATTGGTGTTTTTGTAGCTAGTAATATGTATAACAACTAAAAGGTGAAGCAAATGATGAATTAATTCATCAGTACTCAACAGTGTTTTTATACTTTTATAACACCTTGTATAAATTCTCATGTACTAACTTAACAAGCCAATACAAAAAAACGTATTCTAAGAATATAAATAATTCTATGAATACAGTTTACCACAAAACCGCATACAGATAACGTAAGCTTTGGCAGAATATTTTGCAGTGTCTTTTATTGAATTAGTTAGACAGAACTTGTATTGAAACAAGTTGAATCGAATTACGTAACACAAAATATTATGTCATTACGTAATCATAATTTTCGAACTTAAAACGTACTCAGAAAAAAAATTTCATATCTGGCATGTTTTGCCGATTAAGTTTTTGAAGTTTAATTGGACAGAAAAATCAGAAACTTATTGTGAATCGGCGAAATGCACTATTCTTTTTCTTTTTAATAATACATATTTAAATACGGCTCACGTGGCTAGATTTTTATTACCATACCATTACAATGCAGAATGTGCTGGTGTTTGTATCTTTATATCTCAATCATGTAAACATTTATTACCTCACCGATTACCCTAATATATTGCCAATATATTGCAATATAAAAAAAAGCTGAGCATGTTAGCCTTCTTCAGAGAATAAATTGGTGGTTGTCAAAAATTAATATTTAATTATACATATTATTACATATATATATATATATATATGTAATAAAATTGTAAAAATCAAAAAGAAAAGAAACACGGAAGTATTTCAATTGCCTAAATAACACTTAAAATTATTCTATAAATCAGTACACTACATAGACTCCTTCAGTGCCTGCTTTGGTTTCACATTAGCCTCGGAAGAGGAAATATTCATCACACTACGCAATATCACATTCAAAAAACTTTAATTCAAATAAAAGTTAAATAAAAAGTAAGGATAAAACTTGATTTTAAAGGTGCTCATCCTAAACTGAACTTATTAAATTAGACATTTCACTTTGCGTGGTTGAGGATTTAGTTTTTACAAAAATCGATCTGTATATGTGTGGAAGTTTGATAATAGTGGTAATGGATTACCACAGATATCTGTGTTGTTTAATTACTACGACTTCCACTTTGAATACTCTTTCACTAAAATAATGCAATAAGTAGATGATTTCTGTGTGTATGTACAAGACAAAAATGTTGACCATTGCAAGAAGATATGTGTCGGATTTACATTCGGAAAGTTACATTTTTCACTAGGCACAATATCAGCAACGCCAATTTTATGAGATGATTCTACATTAGAAATTCAATTGGCAGTATCATATTGAATACATTGTGAACAGATGTAATAATGGGCAAATTTTTTTGCGAATGATATCCAAAACATGGTGGAACGAGAACCCGAAAACTTCTCTTCTTTCTTACAAAGCATATTTAAGGTCTACTATAGATTATGATGTTATCCTCTATGGATCAGCAAGTGAATATGTTGAAAAAGATAGACATAGTTCAAATAAAGCATTAAGGATATGTCTATAAGCAATGTGTTCTACACCAAATGAACCACTGCATGCCGAAGCAAAGCCGAATTTATATTTGAGACGAAAATTACTTGCTGAAAAATTTGAATTAATATATATCCATACAAGTCATGTTATTTCTGATATTTCGAAACTAAATACTTATAAGTACTGGAATAAAAAATCATCCCCTCCTCTTCGTTCTGCTGTTAGAGATACTTCTGCGTATCATAACCCGATTTGACAGCTAAGACAAACCTGAAATTCTTACTTTGTGTTACAACCGATAGAATCATCTTTTCAACCAGGTCGGAGTCATATGCAGCAGATTAAATTTAAGTTACAAAACGCGAACAGTGCACTATCTCTCTAACCTCAACAATGTGGTTATGGGGATAGTGAAATGTTTCAGATTAAATTTAAATTAACTGAATTGACTAGTTTCAGTTTTCCATAAACTTTGTTGGGATTAAAGCTCATGTCGGATCAACATATAATGAAGAATTAAAAGAAAATCTTGGACAAAAAATAACGTTACACCGTTCGCTTAGTAGATTGAACATAATTAGGGATAGCAAGTGGAGTACATGCAACATCGGAAGCGACCTTGACGATATTTTAGTTGCGGGATACATTATCAAGCATGTTACGATGTCCACAATAGTGTAACTGCATTGAATGTAGAAACACCATTGAATCTTCATGTATTAACCCTGAATAGAAAGGACATGTTAGAGAGTTAAATTTTATTTTTTGTAAAGGTGAAAAGTTTGATCTATCTTTGGAATGCTCGTGTATCTATTATTTTGTGGTGAAATTCTATCACATCATTGTCTAGTGTAGTTTGTGTTGTGGAGTTACTTTGAAGGGCTTCTAGGCGTGAAAAGCATATTTGTATGACCTTCAGTTGTATCTTCAAATGTCTTTGCATGTTAGAGCCGGGAAGCATGGACAATGTTCGAAATGCCACGAAAAACATTTAGCTGTGTTTCTGTTTTCATCATTTTACGCAGAGAAAAATCCCATCAGTTCATTAGTTTAGTCGACTTCGTAATAACAATAACGATAAAATAATAATAATAGTAATAATAATAATCAATCCTAATCGTGGAAATAACCAATCATAATAGAAATCGTAATAGTAATAAATTGTAATCCTAATCGTAATAATAATCATAATCGTAATGAAAATATTAGCAATAATAATAACCTTTGCAATAATGAGTGAGAAGAAATTAATATTTTTAAAGAAGTGAACCTTGTTTTTGTTGATTACGACAAAATTAATCCTTATACTAAAAACGCATAGGAATTAAAGCTGTAGAAACGAGTGCTGTTAGAGATGCGAGCGTGTCTGTTACTATCAATATTAAGAATACTGAATGTAATTGCTTACTATTTTAGTTTGATTGTATTGTTGATGTAGACTCTACATTAACAAAGCCTGCATCAACAACACAATCAGACTAAGATACTAAGTAATTACATTTATTATTTTTAATTTTGATGGTAACCGAACCCCACGCATCTCTAACAGCACCCGTTTCTGTAGTCTTAATAAAAATTGAGATTCTTAAACATTTTTAAAATATAATTATTGGGTTCTTCCTGAGTTAATTAGGTAACGAGTTATGTAATCTTTTTAAATGCCCTGTTCTCCAAAATATTCCTCAAAGATATGTTTAATACATATAACCCAGTCAAGTATTTTTGTATTTTTTGAAGATATGGTTTATAATAGTTGCACACTGTTCTATTTAGAAAAACGGAAACTTCAACTTCTTATTGCCGTGATCAAAAAAGTTTGTCAAGAATACAAATAAATGCCCTTATACAAATTCAAATCAATAAAACTTATATCTTTCCGAAAATAACATCTTTGTAACTAATATACTGTACTATGTACATACATATGTACATAAACACACACGCAGTGACGGTAGAATAAGTTTAAGTTCGTTTAATCAAAAATATATGTAATTTGTTTTTTATATACTACTTACAATTATATAGATAGCAAATTTTCCACACAGGGGAGTAGTATATTAAATAGGCATCTACTAGGTCGATAAGGTTCGGAAGGAATATCTAATATTGGAAACACATACATATTAAATAGTTCAGCTCATTTAAAGTAAGTTAAGTGCTTGTACGTATATGTACAATAAGTTCTTTCTATACGTACATATAGGCTCTATTTTACAATTTTGACCTGTTACCGTCGGCCCCGAAATATATATGTTAACCCTACCATTTCGTGCCTATTTTTCTATGCGTACATACATCGTTCGGGTTAATATTAATTTGATAAATACTCAAATATGCCAAACGAAATAATTGTTAAATACAAATCAAAATAAGGAGCTAATAATCCATAAAAATTCGTTTGTTCATAAATGTTTATATTAAAAAGATAGCAACTTTGTTAAACTGGTTTGTAAACTGTCTTACTAATGTATTGAAACAGCTAGAAAACTGGTCGTTTGTGAACTATCTGAATAATTTATAAACTAAAAGGACATTTATTTTGTATTTCTCTTCTATGGTTTAGATAATACACAATGGTGTCGAATGGTTTACAAACTAGCCAGTTTAAACTGGCTAATACAGAACACGTTCAGCTAGCAGCGGAAAAAATAAATAGTGTTGGCTGGTATAATCTGAAATAGAAATGTGTTCAGTATAATGTTAGGTGTTAAGTAAGTATATAAAGAGGAATGTATTATTTTTATGGGAATTCAATTTACTGTACATACGCCGGATATAAAGCTTTAACGGATAAACGTGAAAATCATTCAAAAAATAAATTATTTATGGAAGAGAACACAAAGTAAATACTTTAAATACTTAAATGAGTACTAAATATTGTTTTGTTTTAAAATCAGTGGCTGGTATTTCCATGGAAATTTAATTTTCTTTCTTATTTCCTCTTTTTCTAAAGCACTCATAGGTGAAAGAGACCGAAGACATGCCAAAAGGTTTGGTGTAATATGAGTTTTATGTGAATACTGGCTAGCAAAATTCAAGAACGGTTTAGGGTTATTATATATAACAATATCTAGTATTCATTGAATTACGTTATTTTTCGTAAGCAAATTGTCTTGTGCTTGCCTGTATTTAACTTATTACCTATCCGTCTATGTACGCCAGAATTGAATTCTCATAAACATAGTAAACATGGCAATATAGTATGCAGATTCTTAAAGAAATAAAAAATAAGAAAAACGCACCATAGAGACAACTACCTCAGTATACTCCGCGCCACACAAACTCATTATTTATTTAACCGAATTACCGAATTCATTAAGATGAAATACAACATTCGTCGAAGGTGAGAAACTTCGGAAATATATACATTTTGAAATCCTATACTTTCACCGATAAGTTCGTTTGAGAAACTTTTTAGGATGCAAATATAGGTTGATTGCCGTATCATGGCGAGAGCAGGGAATGCGCAATGATTCAAAAGTGGCGACAAATTCAAACAGTGGTAGTGGTGTGCATTGAAGTGAAGTGTTCTGAAATAAATTCTAGAAAGATTTAAATTGTTTCTTTTACTAAATGATTTAATATTCTGTGCGAGTGTAGTAATTGCGTATAACTAAACTAGTTTACTTTGCAATTATTAATTAATTGTCAATTGTTTGCATAACGCAAATCTTACTATCCCTATGATCAGTATGAGTAACTAACACTTTTTCATTGACCGACCTCGCCCGAATACACGATAGGGGTGCGCGAGCCCTCGCCACCCTGCAGCGCTTTACCTGTACAAGATTTTCAAGTTTCACTATTTGTGCATATACAACGACGATAAGTTCGTCAGAGAAGCTTCTTAGAAGAAATTAAGGTTATCAAATACCTCGTACTATTAGTAGTAATTGTTTCCTATTCGTTATACACGTGCAGTACTCTCCTTCATAAAAGAAACTTCTTCGGAAGTTGAGTGCAAATATACGTTGTAAATTCATAAACACTGTACCTAGTTAGATATAAAGAAACCGTATTTTGAGGAGGCTATTTATACATATACGTATGCTGGGTTTTACTTTACAAACCTTATATTATGCGAATAGCAAATATTTTACTTATTTTCGAATATCGGTCTTACACGTAACCAGCCCTTCGAATCATCCAAACGATATCGAAAGGCAACTGGTCTGGGAAGGTCAGTGGTGCTTCGACCAAATTAAACCAGGAGAACGTAACAAGTAATCTACTTAGTTGTTTATAATAACATTAAATACAAACTTCGAAATGAGATTTTAGCACTTTTTGAATTAATCAAAATTTAAAATAACGAATGTACTTCAGAATTATTGATC
Source organism: Trypoxylus dichotomus (assembly GCA_023509865.1). Lineage (NCBI taxonomy): Eukaryota > Metazoa > Arthropoda > Insecta > Coleoptera > Scarabaeidae > Trypoxylus > Trypoxylus dichotomus. The sequence continues at coordinate 29,071,906 of CM042080.1, read as the reverse complement.
CTGAATGTGCATTTCGTATCCTAAACATACTTCATTAGTAGATGGAATTGGGTACTCTATATAACAAAATACGACTTTTCTATATAGTAGTATAAGTTCTGTTCAATTAAATCCTAGGAGGGAGCTTTGCGTGTGACAGAAACACAACTAGTGTATAAAAACGTTCACATATGGAGATTACACATGGAACCAGTCGAATGTTATTTAGCTAATATCGAGAGAAGACATTATAAAAAGCAATTTAGAAGAATCGGACTGGATATAGTTCCGCGGTGCAGAAGTAGATTTCAATAAAATTCTAAGTTTTAAATATGTGTTAATTTCTGTTTGTAATTTAAGTGGAACATAATTCAACAATAAACATATCAGATTCTCAAACTGCAAGATAAGAGAAAGAGTAGTCATGCGGGTAGTATATATACATCGTTTTATATATTTTCGATATTCCCAACACAGCTGCTGACAACATTTATACTTTTACCGATAAGTTAAAGTAAACTAAACGACGGTATGTTAACCATATTAGTATAAATATGGTCAAAGACGTATAGTTCAGTTGACAAAATATAGAACGCTCTAGCTTACCTTCTTCGGCGTCATCTATACTTCTCCTAAGAAGCTATTCTTTATACGTATGTATAATATGCATATGACATAAAATGCATGTCATGTTTTTGATAACTATTGTTTTAACGCGAATTTGTTATTTGTTATATGAAGAAATTGAATTCTAACATTTACTTAGCAAGGAATAAAACAGTTTTAAACGCTTAACAAAAACGCCGCTTTGGAAATCTTTACTAGAAAATGTCAATAATAGCTATAACCCAGTTACTGAAAATATTTTTTTAAAATAGTAATAAGATAAACTGGAAACATGATTAAATAATTATCAGTTTCGTCTTCATATTAATCCAAAATATACTCAATTGTTTTAGTAGAATTATAAATTAAAACAATCTAGATGGTTCTGATCATGTACTTATTTCTATGTATAAAGGACTTATAAAAACCGGTATCGTTTTTTTTATGCATATTTTAGAGTAATGTGTTCGAGAAATATCTCTAGTAAGGTAGCAAATTGATAGTTAAAGAAATTTATGTGTATAATGACACGGTGTGTTATTGCTATCTGAGTGCAAATTTCAATATTATATTTTTTCGGGAGAAGCGACGCAATATAAAACTTTGCGTTTCAACTTTTGCTCTTTATGGAGTTGACGTTTTCGATTCAAAAGTGACATCGACCAATTTAAGATGACGTTCGGGTAGGAAAGCCCTCGACTAATGCCATGGTATTTTGATCTAACAACTGAACACGCTTCGAATTACAGCGAAGTTTGTATTTTGTTTGATGATCGAATAACAAAGAAACTCGAGTAGACGTTTTCCAGCAATTTTTTGAACTAACAAACGACAAGTCACTCACGTAAAAGATCATGACGGGGGACGCAGGCTAGACTTGAATACAACATTGAAACAAAAGTTCAATCATCACAGTTGGGCTCAACGTAAAAAAAACACATCAGTCTCCATCTCATGTAAACGGTATGCTCACTTTTATTATCGATATTAATGAAATTTTTAATAGACGCTTGATTTTACTATTTCGATACATTCTAGAATATAAGAAGGTTAAGCTTATGTTGTCTTTTTTTTCAGATTATTATATTCATATTTTACCAAATCTACGGTTTTAACTTTCTCAAACAGTGCACTTCTACATTAACTTAAGATACACTCTCATTGCAAAACAGTAGTGTACCTATGACATCGTTGTTATTCAACAGATGTGTATTATGTTTATGTCGTAAAGCGTGCTTTGATACGGGTACTCGATTCTCCGTGTCGCGCGCTTCACCCCTCCACGTTGTTCTCCGCATGGCACTGAAAAGGGCACGTTTCAGTGTCTTTGCCGAGACTAGTTATCTATAATTAAGGCAACTGTCAAACATAGCGAACACAGCACTCTTCTTTTCTTATTTTATTTGCTATTTCGTAGATGTAACTCGAAATACACGTTTAATGAATATGTACATATATGTGTATCTATTACAAATTTTTACGCAATATCTGTTTACGTATTGAATAGCCGTTGTTGATATTTTTGGATAATATGCTGCTGTAATCGTTTATGAAACGCTGTCATATTTACAATTCTTCAGAAAAACTTCTATGATTTAAGATACATATTTTAAATGTTATACAAAAGTAGTTTCAATATTTACTCAGATACTTGATATAAACATTGAATAAAGATATCACGAATTAAACGATTTCTGAGCAAAGCAAAAGCACATTGTTCCATTAATCTACAATCTCGAATATACGTATAACTTATTCCTTGATATACGGTGTAAACTTTTTACTAAATGTTACATGCTATACCGATCTTTCGATCTTATTGTAGTAATCTTGTTCATTGTATCTTAGCCGCAGCAATTGACAGTACTGTCGTTGATAACGGTAACTGAGTGCCGCCCATTCAAAACCTGTTAATTCGATTTGCAAAGTATTAATAAATGTGATGTCTCTTCGACGTGCGTATTATATCAAACCTTACCAAATGTTAATAGGCCCGTGCATTAAACCTTCCCAAGCGTTAAACAAACATAACGCTGCGAAAATAAACAAGTCCTCGTGAAGAGGAAGAATATCCGTTGAAATTTACCGGCATGGTATTGAGAAAAGAGGTTAAATAGAGTTAAGTCTAAAGTTTAAGTATTAAAAACATAAAAACTGCGTAGAAGTGTTAAAATTAAATTATCACAAAGCTTAAAAGGGCATAATGTCCGTTCAGAATGGACATTTTTAATACTTCGTATCTGTGAGTAAGGTAAAATGTTTAAGGAATATTACGAAAAATCTGTGAAAATGAGCCCAATAATAGCCAAATATAAATCGCAGAGTAAATGGGCGTTTAGATAAGTATAATTTTTTAAAAAGTATTCAGTAGTATGGCGAGATTTTCGAACATTATTCAACTATTTGTAAACGCTTACTGAAGTCTTGCAACTATAATATTGTTGATCTTGATCACTACCAGAAGTACTAGCAACGAACGCACAAGAAAGCTATCTGACATTACAGAAGAAGTGAGCAAAGCTATTTCCAGAATCAGCAGTTTCAATAAGAATATGGTATCAATTATGATTAAATAAAATAAAAGACGCGTAAAATCTTCCGACACAATCATGTAGGATACCAGATCATAAATGTACTGATAAATATTTCGGAAAACTATGCGGCGTACTAAATTTGTAAAGTAAAGTTTTTTAAAAGTATTCCACTTGAACAAGAGAGTGATATTTCTATGGATAAATACAATAGCATATGAAAATAACAATATTATTACTTTCTAGACAAGCAACTTCTGTGATTGTAATTATTTATACAGATATAAACTGAGAAAAGTCAACGGCGGGGTGGTGTTTACAATCCTGCCTTTCCCCACTATAGCTATAATCATAATGTAGAAAGGCACCAGCGAAGTACTGCATACGAAGAATGACGGATTGTAGGGGAAGAATAATGGGGGACGCATATGCGTACTATAACCGTTGACTTTGCTCAGATTATATCTGCATATTAAAAGAACTTAGTAGAGTATTTAGAGAAAACTACTAGAAAGTCCTCTGTGTTAATACCATTTCATCAAATTAAAAAAAAATGTTCACAGAATGTTTTATGGAGGAAAAAGTATAGTATCTGGAAGTAATTTGCAGCTGCTACACATATTTGGTGTGGCATTAAGAAAAAATTACAAGCGGTTTAGTGAACAATTAACCTTATGCGGCTAAGAAGGTAACAGTATCCTATAATATCAGTTTAGTACAGTTCACTATTCTTTGACAATTTTCACACCTGTGTGATATTTCCGTTTCCTCTGTCTCTAGGTACATATATATGTATTAGTAGGGCTTAGAGCATGGATATGCAGAGTTTATTTTATTAAGAAGACGGTTTCTCACAACTTATCGTTAATATAAAAATCAAAAATTAAATTAACTTGTTTCCTGTGCATCCTTCTTAGCAATCTACTCGAATTTGTTTCATGACACGGTTAGCGTGATCAGGTGTAGATTATGTTTCTAATGGGATGATTTATATTAATATTCAATTCAAATATAGCGTAGTGAGATTATTTTAACTATATGTAACACCGTCAACCCGCCTCTGATCTAACGAATTTGTATATTTAAAACAATTATTTGGCATTTTATTCCGGACGCGAGCGCAAGTAGCTTCTACATATAGCAAACATATAATATAGCAGAGCATACATACACTACCGCTCAAAAGTGTTTAGGCACTCTCACTGACAGCAAAAATGTATAAAAACTCAGCAAAAATGTTAATAATATTTATTTTTTATGTATAGATACATGTACATGAATAAAAATATATTAAATAAATGTGAAAATTAAAACGTTTAATTTAAATTTTGCTTTCATCTATGTGACGAGGCTCTTGATTTAATATATATAATATATATAATTAATATATAATTTAATAATTGCAGCACACAATCGAGGCATTCTCGCAATAAGTTTTGCCAGAGTTTCTTGTGTTATTGAGGTCCAACTCGATTGCAATTTGTTCCACACGTCAGTAGTTGATGTCGGAGCCGATTTCTGTACTTCCCGATCTAGTTCTTCCCGTAGTAACTCGATTGGATTCAAGTCAGGGCTCCGGGGAGGCCATTCCATAATTTTGAGAGTTCCTTCCTCTTTCCTGGCTTTTTCATCGCAATACGTCCATAGAGCCCGGCTCTCTGTAGGCGACGTTTGACTGTAGAAACACTGACTAGTTTTTGACGACCAACATTTAATTCTGCGCTGATTTCCGGGGCTGTTTCGCGTCTATTTAACTTGCTGGTAACCACTATTCTGCGATCATCATGTTGTCGCTTTTGGCCTTCAACTCCGTCTTTTATTAAGAAAACTGCCAGTTTCCCGATATTTTTTTACGTTATAGTCAACCGTAGCGTGGTGTATTTTCATTTTTTTGGCAATTTGTCGATTATTTATGCCACTTTTATGGTAAGCTATTATAAGCGCACGTATTTCCGTACTAATTTCTCTTCGCGGAGTAAAGTAAATACTACACTGCAACTGACCATAGGTTACAGATTTCTCTATAATCTTCTAGGAAGGTAATTTAAACATTATTACCTACAATCTAACAGGTGACTGTTTTTACCCAGTAAATTCAGAGGGATTGTTATTGTAATTGCACCGCAATAAACAGTTTATGGTAATCCGACCAAGTGCAGGTAAATGATAGTAAACCTTATGCGATATAATGGGTGTTTATCTTACTGAACTGCGTTTTAAATACGTATTTCATTTTATTATAATGTTTTTTTGGTAAACATAATACTATATGAATAATCCATGAAAACAGGGGTGCCTAAACACTTTTGAGCGGTAGTGTATGTGTGTGTATCATTATCTCTGGAGCTATTCGCATGAGAATGAATAGCTATGAAATTCCTATATTTAGTTGTTCAATCTCTTATTTAATTTGTGTAACGGAACTGTACTTTTGAAGGGGCTGCAACTCTTTTTTTGTAGAATAAACCTTAAACGGACAACAATAAAAATGTGTAAAAACAACACTATCATCCGTTTAGCTGTAAGTTGAATCAATGTAAGGGCTGTTCATTTTTCTCGGTGTATTAGTTAAATAGTATCTTGTGATAAAAAAGTCTACTTTAGTAAATCCAAATTATTTATAACGCAAGTTATGAATGTAATTTTTTAATTTAAGAACGTTAACATCAGGACTTCTTTAATTCATTCTCTTATAATTGTAAACCACGGTCTGATCTGATTTTATTGTTTTTACAATTTATAATATATAATAATTATTTAATTTTAAATTATTGAAGATCACTTGCTTTACGTAAATATTTTACTTTAGTATTCTCTTTTGTGCGGTATTTTGCATACATTCTTATTTGCCAGAATAAAAGCGTAGATGTAACCACATGTTTCTCTAAATAAAAATCACAAGATCAAATACGCGTTTTCAATTGCTTGTCAACAACTTTTATTCTTTTTATCACACTATCTTAGTTCGAACAATCTTATGTAATGTGAATTTTTGTAAATATGTTTTATCAGTACATAGAAAATTAACTACTAGAAATTACTTTCCTGTTATTTCTCTGAAAACGAGCAACAAAAATAAAATTGTCTGTTTGTCGTAGTTCGTACTGTGCCTGGGTCGCTAGAGCTGACTCACCAGGGGCGTTAAGGTCCCTTCGCTTGAACCACCAATGGCGAACGACGATTTCTGTCGGAATTTTCCTAGAAAGAAGTTCTTCAATTATATTGCAATCTCTATCGTTTAAGTGCAAATATTTGCTCTAAAAACTATCATGATATAGCAAAGTGTAAATAAATATTTTACACGTGCATTTCTTCATTTTTTCTACTCTTGCAGTAAGAAGCGTTTTTAAAACAATCAATTATTTAGTTCTTTCCAAATAACTATACCTATTTTTAAAACAATATGAGTTATATAACATACACACTATACTATGCTTCTAGCATACAACACTGTGAGTATATTTTAAACCATGTGTATATGTTCAACGTTTTATTACTCTCAGCTCACTTCGCACCAACTCAAGATCTCATACACAGTCAGATGATAAACTTAATGGTTTAGTATTTAGTTTCATAAAATATTCTTTATGAATGTTCTGTACAAGCACTATATTTTCGATCCATAAAAAGTATCAGTCTGAAGCATTCGCCTCGAAGTTTTGCTGAATTCATTATAGTGTTTTTAAAATACTGTACAATAATTTCACTAAAATAAGAAGAATTTCGTTGTTAGAGAACAATGGATTCATTGTGTTTTTCAAAAAAGCTAAAACCAACGACCTAATGTGGAAAAAAAAACACGTTTGCCAAGCATAGTTATTACAATCATAATTAAAAAGTTTAGCGCTGCAGGAAGTTTTCAGGATTGATTGGAAAAAGGAGGCCTAAGAAATATGCTGCACTATTGTTAAAATGTGTAACAAACTCAGATTCGGATTTTTTGGTAACAAACGTGAACGCTGAAAGCCTGAAGAGGAGTTTGAGTGTATTCAACCGAGTATCAAGTATTGTAGGCAAACTTTATAACAGTCTGGGTATGTTTATGAGATATCGTAGATTTACTATAAATTAGGGGAAAATTGACTTAAAAGCCATGCCACTCATTTAATAGACACGACTCTATATTTTAATAAATTAATGATCCGAAACACACCAATCAAAATGAACTTAATTGATAAGTTAGGGTTCACTTGAACAGAAAAAATGGCAGAATAGCAGCAGACGAATGTTTTGGAATCCTAGAAGAGAAGCAGGCAGAGTACTATAAGATTTCATTTTAAAATGTCTTGATGCACGGTCAAAAGATTTCAAAATTAGTTAGTTAGGCCAAGGGATGTTTTTTCTGTATTTGTTGTTTTAAAGTAAAAAAAGTCTAAACACATTTACACTAAAACACATCTAAAAGAATGCCTAGGGAATAATACCAAGATAAGAGAACGCTGTAAATACAGCTTTCTCATGGTATTAGTGAAATCAATTCACCAGAAAGACGTGAGACATAAAACGCTAACACACCTCCCCGGCGTCATCAGCGTGGTTTCGAGCAGTTTTATGCTAACGCATGTAATTCTCTCGCTGCTTCTATCGCCATACTTCACTCTACGATACAAATAAATATTCCTGGCGCTAACTAGTGCCAAAAGGAAGAAAAATTTGTCCGCAAAGTCAGATAGGGAAAAGAAGCGGGGCCAGTTTCCCACCCTTTTCTCGAGCAACACTTAAGGATTGCTAGTTTCGAGAGGGCGTTTTTGCGCCAAAGGCAGTGCATAGGGGAACTGCACATGTGAATATTATTTGATATTTACGCTATCGCATTTGATTAACGCTAATGAATGACTATTTTATGGTTATACATTTGAAATATGTATACGTATCCAGAAGATGCAGAATTTCTAATGAAAATTATTTGGATAACGCTTCCAGTTAGAGAAACTATATATGGAAAGACGGTTGCCAATTTTTTTATAACTTGTAACACCTGCTGGCAATTTAGTTTCTGCTGCGAGTATGTCATATTTTTCCGAATTTAACATATACATCCTGCACGAGACACATGAAAATTAGTAAATATTATGACATTGGCCTTAAACTTATTACCGCTTACCGTTGTATCAACCATATTTGAAATAATACGTAATAATATTAATAACTAAGAGGGAGTAATTATAGAGCTTAGATTTTATTTTATGGCACTAGATGGCAAAATGTCTTTTGATGTTGGATTCCTATTAATTTAAAAACATGTGTGTAAGTCACTAAAGTTTTTTAAGTAAAAGATGATGTTTGTACTGTGATTTTTTTTAAGTTTTCGTTACGTTGATTTTGTTCAAAATCTGGTAAAAAAATTAAATACAGAGTAATAAAGACAATGGCAATCCATAATCACACTACAACATTAAATAAATAAATTACAAGAGATGTTTTATCTTTATGGTCTAACTACCTAAATTGTAAATTGTAGCAGTCGTGAAGTAATATTTTAGATAGTATTGCATGATTGTCAGCAGTTACAACTATACTTCGTCTCATTTAGCAGCGAACCTAGCAAAAATCATACCCATTCTTTTTTCATTAAAATTTCCCTAAATACAGTCTTGTCACAATTCAGTAGCATTGATTACATAGTTCACGGGTTTACCTTAGAAAGAAGTCGCTGAAAGGCAATCGCGAATTTGTAGTGCAAAGATTTTACATTTTAATTAAATTGTTTAAGTGAACTGTGTTAATAATTTGTTTTCTTAACGCTGTGTATCCAATAGTGTACAGGATATTATTTTCTTAATGCGTTTGTTTTGTGAAACTTGATCACTGCCCACGCCCAAATCCTTTTCTAAGAAAATTCATATTTTTCCGGTCTCCCGAATAGGTACATATATATACATACATAATTCTACACAATTACATGTACTACAATGGAAAATGTATTTAGATTTTTTTTAAATATCTTATTGTGTAAACATTTCTAAATATGTTTATGCAGTACCTACTAGTACTCTTTATGTATATGTATTGATGCCTATTTATTTCTACAACTGGGAGACCAAAAGGTATGACAAAAAGAAGTAATATCCATATTTAAGGTTGAAATCACTGTTAGTTCTATTGTGTTCTTATCACTACTTACAGTAATATTAGTCAATAAGAAATAAGAAAATAATGAAATTAGTGAGAACTGAAATACATTCCAGTTCTACTTATCGAATATAATACGTATAACATAATAGGAATTTGGTTGAAATTAAAAACGGTAAAAGCACTATTTATTCATCATATACAGATACATTTTGCCGTCTACGCCTCATCAGCATGTCTATACTAGGTGGTGGTGATTTTTATACTTCTTGTATACAGCAGACCACAAATTTGAATGAATCTGTAAGTTTCAATTTATATCCATATAACATTTAAGATTCACAGGTATAGCAGTAAACTCCACTTACACAAATTAATTAATTATGCGGAACGCAGCGTTTCGAGAGCACGTGGGCTCTCATTGTCAACCGTGTTACCGACATTTAAGATTCCTAAAGAAACTGAACGACAGGATACGAGTGTTTCTTAAAAGAAAGACATCTAAAAAAATACGATTCTATGCTATCATGTAACGAGCATTTTGGGGTGATAAATTAAGCAAATAAAAACTTTAAAGATGTTATATCGAAGGCATATGCAACACTTTATCAACCGGAAAATCGATGAGGGCATCCGAAAACAAGCTGAAAAAATTGCGAAAATTTCCACAACTTTGTTTTGTTATTCTCGTTCCGTTATTCTTTCTCGCTACAGTATTCACCTGCAATCAGTCACACGCCGTAAGCAGTGCTTCGCTGTTGCCCTACTACATCATGGTTGTAGCTATAGTGGACGAACGTAGGATTGTAGATACCTCCGCGTCGGTGACTTTGCTCGGGTTATATCTGTATTCGTTATTTAAAATAAATCCGAAGAAAATATAGTGGCAAGTTTTTTGAAAAAAAAGCAGTTACAAGAGAGTGAAAATCTATACAATACGAATGATAATGAAGAAATTTAAAATTATGAGGAGGATCCACATAGGAATTTAGACCATTATATAAGGTTGGACAAAGCGCTATTTCCAAGATACCCAATCGTCAACCCAGAATTTAAATAATATTTTAATGAACTATAATTACCATTGTTATTCATTAGTATAAAAATAATTCTTAAATGTATATAAATATATATATATTATAAAATCCAAATTGAATGTGTATGTATTTCTTATACATAAATTATCAGTCATATGATTATTATTATTACGTATTACTTCATAGATATCACTTGTAAAACCTGTAGTATTTTGTGAGGTTGTCGCTCAACTAAGTGTCCAGAAGAAGATGAAGAAGTTTTTATAGAAACGTTGAAAAACAACGCCACTACACCCAAGAATCTAAAGCAACAGATTACAACCACGAAAATATCCACATATATATATATATATATACATATATGTATGTTTGACGCGCGCTTTTCAATTCTGTGAACTGCACTCGCCTGATTGATATTTATTTATTCGTCAGTGACGATGAGGTTATATTAAAGGTGGGACCTCAAAGCAGTCATTTATTTTAACAATTACTTCAATATTTACACTGACTACTTAAACCATGTACTTTGAAGTGAAGAAACTAACCCTTTTCGATGTTGTGGAAGAACTGATATACTAGAGGCACGATAAGTTCCAATGTACATCATCAATAAATCGTGACGTCAGGTTTTGCGCTGTTGCCGAATACACAGACATAAACTCGCCTTTAAACCTAACCTAACATACTAACAAGTAACTACAGTAACTACAAATAACTTAACTTTTATTACTTTACTTATTATATTATATCAAATAAAAAATTTTGTGTTCAACCAAACTACAGAAAGTAAATATATCTCGACTGAAGAAAAATAATGTTTTATTTGTAGTATTTTATATTGTTTACGAATTAAACATAAAGGAGAGGTGATGGATCACAATTACTTTATTAAAATATTCGTTTGATAACTGTAAAAAATGAAATTACATAAAAGACGAAAACAAAGACGTTAGAATAATATTAAGGGATTACTTATTTACAAATTTATTAATTAGCTAATTTTCTTCAGTATCACTCTTTGAGCTTGAATCATGATCATTTAACTTAATAATTAAGAGAAAACTTTCGTCACGATCAGTCAATTGTTAATACCGTAGCCATGTTCTCCTATGTGACGTTTGTATTATCTTTTTCTAATTCCCGATATATTTTCAATGGGGTTGAATATACAGTGGTATAGGGGCAATCTTAGTACGGTGTGGCTATTTACACGTGCTAGTTCATCTATCACATATTCCTTCGGTGGTTTATGTCTAAAACATACGCGCTATTACTTACTTGCTTCTACTTGCTTTAACAAATACTCACACTCAAACTAGGATCATATGCGATGTTATTATATTATTAGTTAGTTAGTACTATATTATAGTAAATAACTGTTTTTTGTTTTACATTTTCAACTTTGATAGAACGAGCGTTAGCATTAAAAAACCGTGTTGCGTTATCCATTGAAATTTAATTCAATTATTAACTACTATGTTATAATTATGTACTAATAATAATAATACTTTTAATTTATTTGTATGGTCACATTGCATACTTATGACGTCATTTGATTATATGTATGACGTCGCGTTAATGACGTGCATTGAAACTTATCGTGCTTCTAGTATAAAGTTATGTTCTACTGGTTATATGAAACCTGATTATCGGGAAACTCTAAAATCGATCTCATTGTCTTTGTAAAAATGCAGTTTGACATCTGGCGATGTTGTCATAGCAATTGTTGGAAAGCACAGTAGTACTCCCCGAAATTTGAAGTAACATAATGTATTGGTATTGAATAGAACCTTAATTTAGCACATCAGGGTAGTTGCCGGGATTTACACTACGTCAGAGTTTTCTAGCTAAAATTTAAGTGGCACTAATTACATAGAAATTTAGTTACCGTTATCAAAGATATACTAAAATATACCTGTACCAAATGAAAAGCAGAAACACAGGCGAAGTAAAAATAAATACATGTCAGTACTATATTATTTCGCCAATATAATTTTGTTTTAAACAAATATTTTATGTATTTAGCGCCATGTTAACTGCTACATATTTTGTTTTATGCAATCGAAATTATAGAATATTTTTAGTGCCCTAGAGTAGAGGGTAAGCTTTTGATTTTTAAGTTGTTATCTAGGGCAAGGTTCACATATTAAAAAACACATACTTTGATATATAACACTACGCTACAGACTGAAAATCTTTCTAACGAAGAGCGGAATTCTCACCCCTATAGCATGTCTTTGCGCACCAAAAAAATAGTTTTCAGGGTGGATTGCTAACACACAATCTTCGAAATTATTCTAAATTTTCGGCTGAGATCATTCATATTTACAAAGCCGTTACTGCGGTGGCGAAACTTGAATTTATTCATACGAATCTAAAAGTTAACAGGAATCCACTGCTTAAGTATTTTAAAATGAGCAAAAATTAACAAAAGTTATTTGCTCAGGTAAAGTCGCGAAGCAAATAATCGCTTGTGTCTTCGGTTTTGGCATATAGCTAACGTGATTTTAGATAAATAATTGAAATCGCGGAATTGTTCTCCACTACAATGTCAGATGCCACATACCAACCGAAAAAAGTGTTGCATCATAACCTTCATATTTATCTCCTCGTAATTTCTTTCTATTCCCAGACATTAAAATTAAAATGCTTGGTGAGCAATTTTCATCGTTTGAATCAACTCTCGAAAGGTTTCGAAACTAGTTTCCAAAGATGCCCCAGAGTGGACAAAATTCTTTGTACAGTATTAATTTGAGTGTAAGCAAAAGTGTATTGATGTCAAAAATGGATACTTTGAAACCAATAAAGCCATTTTCCAAATTTTATTTCTTTTATTGCATCAATTTCAGAAATATTTTCAGCTACCTTCGTATCACGATGTTAATTATATTAAATCGAATGCAAATTCTTTAATTTTTTGTATGGCCACTTTTTCTGTAATTATATAACGTTAGCCATATTAGAGAAATAAACTGAAAATATAGTTGGGCGGTATATGAGGAATTACTTAACTATGTGCATAATAAAGCCAGTAAACTTTTGCTTTATAAAATATGTATTTGGAACTGACGAAACCATAACTATTTGCGTAGTACTAATTCTCGTTGCGTGCAAACTAGAGTCTAGAAAACAGCGTGATATATGGTTTGCATTGGTGTGTTATTTGTTAATGTCTTAAATTACTATTAACTGCCTATGTTGCTGACTACAAACAGAATTCATGATTCTGTGTTTAGTATACAAAAAATAGAAGCGGGAATCAAACAATACAATACTTTACCTTTGCATCTGTTTATGCTCCTAAAAAAAAACATTTTTTCGAATATATCTTTGGCCTTTGACATGTAACAATAATAGCGTTGGAAAACCACCAATTTTGCGAATATTATCTGCACGCATGAGTTTAATAGTAAACAAATGCTTAACATTGTTTAAATGTCAATGTTTTGTGGTTATAAATTTGTCGCATCTATAATTCACTGGAGTAAAAATGAAAGGAGGAGTCGAAGGAAAGGAGCTTACCTAACATGTAGTTAATGTACTGTAAACAATATGGTAAATATATACAAGTCGTGCACCAGTGTCTGTATATATACACTACCGCTCAAAAGTGTTTAGGTACTCTCACTGACAGCAAAAATGTATAAAAACTCAGCAAAAATGTTAAAAAAAAATAAATGTGAAAATTAAAACGTTTAATTTAAATTTAGCTTTCATCTATGTGACCTCCTCTTGATTTAACACAATCGAGGCATTCTCGCAATAAGTTTTGCCCGAGTTTCTTGTGTTATTGAGGTCCAACTCGATTGCAATTTGTTCCACACGTCAGTAGCTTATGTCGGAGCCGATTTCCGTACTTCCCGATTTAGTTCTTCCCATAGTAACTCGATTGGATTCAAGTCGGGACTCTGGGGAGGCCATTCCATAATTTTGAGAGTTCCTTCCTCTTCTAAATGGCGTAAATAGTCTTTACATAATTTAGAGGAATGTTTTGGGTCATTATCTTGCTGGAAGATAAAATTTTGACCCAAAAGGCGAATTCCAGAAGGTATTGCGTGGTTCTCGAAAATTTCGCGATAGCCTTCTTTTTTTAATATACCGTCAATTTTCACAATGTCCCCTACACTAGTGCCAGCAAAACAGCCTCGAATGATGATAGAACCTTCACCATGCTTCACGGTAGCAGCAATACACTCTTCTCTGGCACGTTCACCCACAGATCTTCTTACGAATATGCGTCTTCGGGTTCCGAACAGCTCAAATTTGGACTCATCCGTCCATAGGATGTTGTTCCACTCTTCTGTGGTCCAGTGTTAGTGTTCATGAGCCCATTTAAGTCGCTTTTGCTTGTTTTGTTTGCAATACGTCCATGGAGCCCGGCTTTCTGTAGGCGACGTTTGACTGTAGAAACACTGACTAGTTTTTGGCGACCAACATTTAATTCTGCGGTGATTTCCGGGACTGTTTTGTGTATATTTAACTTGCTGGTAATCACTATTCTGCGATCATCTGCAGATGTTGTCGCTTTTGACCTTCCAGTCTGTCTTTTCTTAAGAAAACTGCTAGTTTCCCGATATTTTTTTACGTTATAGTCAACCGTAGCGTGGTGTATTTTCATTGTTTTGGCAATTTGTCGATTACTTATGCCACTTTTATGGTAAGCTATTGTAAGCGCACGTGTTTCGGTACCAATTTCTCTTCGTGGAGGCATTTTAAAAAATTGTCACACGATATTTCGCTCACCACGTGAATAGAGTAAATACCACACTGCAACTGACCATAGGTTACAGATTTCACTATAATCTTCTAGGAAGGTAATTTAAACATTGTTACCTACAATCTAACAGATGACTAAATTTACCCAGTAAATTCAGAGGGATTGTTATTGTAATTGCACCGCAATAAACAGTTTATGGTAATCCAACCATGTGCAGGTAAATGATAATAAACCCGCGATATAATTGGTCTTTATCGTACTGAACTACATTTTAAATACGTATTTCATTTTATTATAATGATTTTTTGGTAAACATAATACTATATGAATAATCCATGAAAACAGGGGTGCCTAAACACTTTTGAGCGGTAGTGTATATATATGTATAACTCAAGTAACATAACGTAGAACTTTAACACCATTTAGCTTGTTTGTACAATATTCCGCAACGAAAATCATGATGTCTGACGACTGGTTACTGCCAACCCTATTCTGTCAACAATAGTAACAAATTATGCCCGATGTTTATGCTTGTTTATACTAGTAGGTTAAATTTATAACTTGAGCTTAGTTCATATTTTACGTTATCAACATCAAAATTTCACGTAGAAATTTCATATAGAACGAGTTGTGATACCTTGACTTGCAGATGGTAAACTAACGTTTGCAGCAGTAGTAATACGCTAAAATGATGTATTACTTATAATTTATAAACTAAAAGAAATCGTTAATAGAAATTACTTCCCAAACAGCTTTAAATAGTATTAAAGATCTTTCATTGTTACCTACTCTTTCAAGATTATTTATCAGAGAATAAATTGATTACTTCTTGTGCCTGTTTATATCATGCTTCCGACTTTTTCAACGGTTAATTTTACCAGTAGTAATTCTAATAAGATATTTAATACAAAATAAAAGAAAATAGCTGGATATAAATTAAGTTAATGCAGGACTAAACGACAAAGCACGCACAGATTATACGTACAGAGATCACAGTTACAAGCTGCTATTTGGCATAGTTCTCCTGTTGCAATTGTGTGGAACATCGTGTATGTCTACCTTACTAATAGTATCACCGCAAAAAAACTATATAATTCTAAAATGAATAGATACGTAGGTATAACGACCCAACAAATATAATTTTAATGACGTGAAGTGGAATTTTCGAAATACATTTTTGCGTATTGTTTTATTATATAGATTTTTTCGAAACATTTCACTCAGTACATATAAACTATAAGTTATAAATACTTAATTTATCTTCGGATATGCGCCAAATTTTGTCATAAAACACAAACACAACATACCCCACGTGTGTTTCACTCACTATTGAATATTTTTCCTTCGTAAGTCTAGTCATTTTCATTTTTAATTTGTGTAAGTTATATACTAGTGATCAAAATAGCGTAGAACGTTGTCACCGGGAAGTCGATATCAAACATACACGTCAATTAACTCTGTAGTATCACACTATATCCGCTGTTTTAAATAATGTATTTATTATTGTCTACATTTAATACAGATTTATTTAATGTTTGTAATTACATGATCATTGAAAAAAGGAGGCAAGACACTGCAGTACCATTTGGTTTCCATCTCTCCCTCCTAAAGAAGCCTCCTGCAACAAAACGTCGTGATCTTGTTTTTTTTTCTTCATGAGAGTACAATGTAACAGTTTCATTTTTATTTACTTAAGACTCTATAATGAAGAATGTAATTTTGTCTTCATTTCGCCTGTACATATTTCTAAACTAGAATGATAATACGTAAGTCAATCACAAATAGGGTTATAAATCCGCTGTTCTATGTACTTGAGTGATTTTCCAGTGTAATGGAAGATGAGCGGTTAAAATTACACTTGCTTACTTACTTTGCTGGTTTAGTCATTTTGAAAAAAAATTGAAAGATATTTTACGTGTATAATTATTAATAGGTTTAGTTTTTCATAGCTTTACTATCAAGTTCAGGAACATGAAATACAAAGCGTTTAATATAAGTACAAGCAATTAACCTATTTACTTTAATATGACCAACGCATAAACTTTAGATTAAAACTTCCTAAGACTAAAGGTGAATAAACTTGATGCGTTTGTCGGATATACGCGATTACTTAATATATGCTGAAATTTTGTAGTCTTCAGGAAACTGTCGTAAAATTGTCATACTCTGGAAATTTTCTTGATTTAATTTTACTCAGATTTACGTATTTTTGCAAAATATATTTCTGGTCATAGACTATAAAGCACATGCACTGCAAGAGATCCTTCATATGTTACGATAATTTCTTTTTTAAGTACACCAGACATTACAAGAATTTGAATTCACTAACACTCGAAAAAGAGTTTGTAAATAATCAGCACCTACAATGGCAAATATTTCATTCTAATTACTTCAAAGATTTGTAATAATTTTTTATCTTAGAAAACGAGCACCAAGATAATATACGTCATTCCTATAATCAAAATGTAAGAAAAATCTTGTTTCAGAAGTACTAGTGTTTTCTTCTACTGAAGATGAGAAGCTACTGAGGATGATGCTTAAAAGGTTGTCTAAATTCGAACATATGTAGGTCTGATGTTTTAAATTATGATTATGTTAAAGATGCAAATGCAATCAAACATTTTATCTTTAAAGGAACGTGTTGACTCGGTCAGATTACCTTCTTTAAAGATTGTAGTAGTTCTTATTGACTTGTCCGCTTTAGGCATTTTAACTTTTTATGTACGTCCTTATACAATTTTAACTTTGGTGTTTTTTGAAGTTAATTTTCCTGCCGTGATGCCGTTAATGGTGTTTGCATCTGCTTTGTAGTCGTTTTCTATAGTCGCTATCACTTACTATTCTAATTTTGGCCTGATATGCAAATTTGCATGAAAGCGATGATGATTTTATATGATTTTAACCACGAAATTCTTCTTAAATTTTATTATAGAAAAGACGATTACTGATATTACTAAATAATTGTCACATTTCACTTCAAACTTCTAACTTATACCTATATAAACATAAAAGAAGAGAATGTGACCAATGTCAAAATAAGTACTTGATCTTTGTGTTGTCGGGAATATGCCAAATTTACTTATAAACATATGTATCTTTTCGTATTTTGTGATTACGTAAAGAAATTGTAAATGTGTTATAATCACTAGAGACCGGATTATATGCAAAGGAAAACTGGAATATATGCGGATATATATGCATCGATTTTTGAGAAAATATGCATAAACCTGCAACCTGCAAAAAAATTGCGACAATGTGGAAAATTTAAGATAAGAGCAGAAATTTAAACATTAACTTTATTGCACAAAATTTTTTTACAACATATTTCTAAACCAGTTTATAATTAAATGTTTTTCAAAATTGTGTAAAAGTAAATTTTGTCTTCTATCAGAATACATATGTTTCGAAATAGAAAAGCTTTTTTCAACATCCACGGATGTAATTGGTGCATTTTTTAACTTTGCAAACTAAAATTAAAGTCGTAATCGTTTACTATTTCACCTTCCAAAATTTTCTTAATTTTCTTAACTTTCTTCAATTTGAAATACCCCGCGTATATAGAATTACCTATTGTACCCTTAACCTTCTTACACAGCATATCAAATTCGTCTACTATTACGACTGATTCCGAGAGCGACTTCCCTTGCGTTTCTAGTTTACGAATGGAACTTGAAACAAAGCTATAATTTGACTTCATATACAAAAGGTTTTGTAGCAATTCTGTTGAAGTTTTTTTTTATGTTTTTACAGTTTTCTGGAGCAATGCGGTCAGCAGTGATTTCAAGAATTACATTTTTTATTCCTTCAAAATTATTGGCGTAAAAAAAATGTAGGTTCAGGAAGCAACTTAACACCGGGAAGTCGCTCCTTATAAAATTGGATTCTTAAAGGTCGTTTTAAAAATACTTTTTTGACATTGCTAATTAAATCATTAATCAAAGGAAATTGATTCCTAATGTCTTCGGTTACACGATTGAACCCATGGGCTAAACAAGTATTATGAATAAAGTTACTATAAAAATTTTTAAATTTTGCGCGGCTTTTATCATGTATGGTGCAGCGTCGCACAACATTAGTAAATTTTTTTCACAAGGTATACTTCCAGGTAAAAAGAAATTTGATAAACCTTCTTGAACGAATTGGGCAATTGTCACATTATTTGTTTTTTGAAGTTGTTTATTATATATGATTTACCTACAATATCTTCATGAAGAATTCCTATTAACAAATGGGCAATATAACGGCCACACTTATCCGTACTTTCATCTACCACGATATAAATAAAATTATTCCCTACCAATTGTTGAAGTTCTGCCATTGTTTGCTGGTAAAAAGATGTGACATAATTCTTTCGTAACATACTTTCGTTAGGTATATTATGTTTGCAATATTTTTGCAGAAATGATTTCAAATTAACATTGTTTAATCTTGCTAATCGTATGTTAGACGAAATTAATGCGTTACACAAATCCGTATTATATTCTTCTTGTTCTGAGTTTCGTGAAGTAGATGCTACACATTGATATATAAATTGCTGCACACATGCGGATCGCTTGAGTTTTTCTCATTTTCCAATATGTGATGGTGTTTTAGAGTGTTGATCAATGAGGTATTTTCTCTCACAAGACACCTACAACAACAATTGTCATTTTATATCAAAACTTAAAGAATTTAAAAACAATTGTGAAGCTTTTACTAAAATTAAACTTACCAGTTTACTGCAGGCTCGACAAAATGTTTTGTCGCCATCCTTTACTAGTTCAGGATACGGCTTAACCCATAAGGAAATTTTGTTCGCTATACTCATTGTATGTACGCACATTATTTAAAAACGTACCACAATGACATACTGTTTCTCTCAAAGATATTCAATGAATGAATAGTTTATTTGGGAATTAATAATAATAAAACGTATTTACCACATCCCTTCTGCTAGGCAAAATTAAACACGTGCAGTTCTTGGAAAAAGTATAAGAGAAACCAATGTAAAAGATTTATCGTTCTGAGAATTGTCCGTTGTCGATCTACATTAGGAATTACTAGGAATCTTTACTAATAAAAAGGATAAAAAAAAGTCTAAATATGCAATATATGCAACTTTTGTAAAAATATGCATAGTAATGCCTAAATATGCAATATATGCAATCGCTAATTAATTTCAATTAGTCTAATACGTCTACATATAGAGTATAATTAAAGATATAAAATATGTGCACTTTGCATATAATCCGATCACTAATAATCACTGTCAAATCAAATATTTTTATGTACAAACATACGAATATACACCTTGTCCTGATTTTTTTGCGGTATCTAACTTCTATAGTTTATAAAAGGTTTATGGTTTATTTGATATCTAGGATGTTATATAACCCTGCTATGTAGTGATGTCGCAAAATTTTATTGCTAGCTGTGTATTACCGAACTTTACATTCACTTTGCAACTTCTTTAAGTCCTTTGCTTAATCCTCTATGACAGATTGATGCATTATGAGGAAACCTGAGCCTGAGTTGTTAAATTTCACCTGTTATAGTTATAAAAACGTAAAATTCAGTTATTGAAGAAATTTGTTGTTCAAAAGCGATTTAGAAAAAAAAATTGAAAAACGAACTCTCTTTCGAAAAATCCTGAATTCCGCTACATTTACATCGCCTAAGACAACCTACCTTAGCAAATGAGATCCACTAAAATTAATTACATATTAAATATGTTTGCTCGTCGTTTATTTATTTTAGCTTAAACTTTTGTATTGTCAAAAAGGTAACATGCTATAAAAATAGTTATCATGTTTGGTATTATTGTAAAGTACTATACAATTGTCGACAAAATCAAACAGCGATCAACAAAAAGTATTTTAATTCTTTGATGGTTTACTAATGATACTGCCTATTTTAAACTTTTGCTTATATTTTTTATTAGAAGATAAACTAGCTTGATTTTGCCACAATACAGAAAATCATTCATTAACGCGATAGAGCAACGCATATACCGTGCGCGACAGTATTATTGAATAAATGCGGAAATGTCCGAACAGGGTAGTTTTATTATTACTTTTTTAATATACATTTCTGTATTAATATTAAGTTTCCCCTAGTCCCAGTTTTCAAGTAATGACGTCACCGTAATTTTTGTTAATGACTGCTATTATTTTAATAGTCAATTAAAAGATTTATCGAAATAAAAGACAAAATCAAAAGTTATCATTCAAGAAATTGTTTATGAGGTAATTATTTGAAAACAAGTTCTGGGAGAAACGTAATGCAAAAATATATCTAAAAAGAATTAAATTGCCCTGTTCGAGCATTTCTTCGAAAAGCAAACTGGTTCAAATAAATCTGTTACATAATTTTGCTGGGCACGGTATATACAACTAGCTATGATTGGCAAACAAGGGTAAATAAAGACCATCTCGATTTAAAGTTTGTCCTTGTACTTTGTTAATGTTTTTACAAGGAAAAACAAAGAATTATATTTGGTGGTATTCTTTCTCCGGTTATAATTTTCTGTTCCAAGCGGCATACATATTTTAAATAAATAATCTTGTTCCGCATCATCAAATAGCTATCGAAAGTGGAAAAGGAAAGATTTTGTATTTAAAATATATAGATTGCCTTTTCCAGAGAAACCCCTTTCTCTTTACTATGAATGCGAATAAGATGGAATATTTTGTTCTATATTAATGTTATTTACTTATCAGTAGCAACTTGTTTTATTAGTACTTTTGTACACCTAACAACTGCTATTGCTATTTCAGTTTTTTTATCTCATATACTGTTTTTGGGCGCACATTCACGCTTTATTTGCTGAGAATAGAGTAAACATAAAATTCATACCCATTACAAGCGTATAAACAAGATAACCGATACATTAGAGTTATGCGACGCATTCTTTTCGTTGGTTTCTCTTCTTGTGACCGAGGAAAAACCAAAGTGGAAGCGCAACTTTATATATGGTTGAGGATTGAAATAATATATAGAGATTATGCAGTGTTTTCAGTAGAAACTATGCAAATTTACATCCATTTTTATTAGTGATTTCGTCATTTCTCTATTAGCGATAATTACCTCCGAAATTTGTAATATTCTATTTTAATAATAATAATAATACTAGTGCTAATAATAATACTAGGACTAATAGCAATAATCCAATTAATTTTAATAAGTCTACCCGGCCAGTTTCATTTAATATACCATTTTATTAAACTTCCAAATCGTGTATCCCTTTTGTCTCGCAAGCAAGTGTGTAATTAAATTGCGATACACTACTTCGTTATTTAGGTTTTTGCTGTAATATTCAAAAAGTACAACATAATACAATAATTAGTGGGAATCTGAGGAGAGTTTAACTTTCAATCATATTTATCGTCATTAAATGAAGACAGTTTTTAGATATCACAGTATTGGTATATTGAAAATATTTTCTAAAATAACGTAAACTTTACACTGCAAATTGTAATAACAACTAATAGAATAAGTGACTGCGCAAATTTATAAAAAGAATAGCATCGTACCTAACAAGGGACGGAAACTGCGTGCTATGTGGGATCAAGTAGCAAAAGCACCTTCTAGTGTGTGCATAACAATTTATCAAAATCACCGTATCTTTCGAGTAAAAGCTATCATCTGTTTTCTCACACTCTTAAACGGTACGATTTATTGTTGCTGTTACTACTTCAACTGTTAGTATATTTTTTACGTTAAAATAATAGATGGAGTACACTTATATGGAATTTTTAACTATACACGCGTCACATGATACAACTATTTTGAAATAAAATGTGTTTATTTTATAGCTACCTAACCTGTATAAGCTCTCAGTCTCTGATATTATCTGCAATTTTGTGTATCAAAAATATTTCAGATTTTGTATACCATTTTTATTCTAAATCAAGTCATACATCAAATGATAATATTAGTCTACAATAAACACCTGTGTCTAATTTGGACTAAATATAGTCGTGTCTTTGATAAAATATGCTAGAAGTCCATTTGCCCATGTACCTCTTGATCACTCTCCATGATAAAAACCTTTCTGAGATCCTTACTGACAGCGTCCAATCCTTTGGAAAAGAAACGAGGAAATGAATTTTTTAATTCCATATCACATCCTCAAGCTTTCTCTTTTAAATATTAAAGTCTGTTATCTATGTGATCATTATTCACAATTTTTTATTAGATCGAGTTTTATACGTAATCGTACTAAGAATACACATTTAAGGTTCACTATTGATGAATGAAGTACGTTTTGATTACTGTTCTCACATAATTTTTTTGGCCCTGTTGTCCCACTCGCATTCTGAAACCTCTGTATTAGGTCCGGGCATATTCTTGTATGAACGATTTGCCTTTGTATATAAGCAGAGAGAGCAAATTAACTCGACGCTGTAATAAGAGGTACACTGCTGATGAACTTGACATAACTTACGCATGACAACAATACAATTCACTTAACGGTGTAGTCATAATAAAAGGCTCGAAAACGGTTGCATTGCAATTATTTGATAGTGTGTTTAGAAACACAGTGGTTAACTTTCCTGATAGGTCTAGAATCGTGGGAGTTATCTCAAATTTGGACTGGAAGTTGTACATAGTACACGTCAGCAATAAGCTAAAAACCTGCTTTTACGTCCCGGTTTTAGCTGAAAACTACGTTGGATCAAAATACTCTAATAAACAAAAATGACGCAAGGTATAGCAACTAACAGCTACAGAGTTTAGAAAAGAATAAGATTGCTATGTAACTTACACTCATGTGAAAGTTGTAAAGATACTTTCAAGAGATGGAGATTGTTAACTATACCAGGTATGTACATATATACACAAACCAATCTATTGTACAAGGGGATATACCATGCTTCACAAATATGATTAATCGTATGATTACTATATGACATGGTGACCATATTATAAAACTTAACAATACCAAACTTCTTTGTTCAAGAAAAACATTATATGTACAAATATAGTATCTATTCCAAGACATAGTGCGGAATGCAACATTTTACAGTAGCACGCGCACAGCAGGTGGTATGCAATAACACTTGAGGTTCAGAATATTCTTAATTTGGCACAGAAACTTGTAGGTTTGTGTTTCTATCAAAAGTTGTTGAGAAAATTATTGCAGTAAATCAGTAATGGGTTTAATGTAATGTACAATTACCTATCTAATCATATAGAGGAACACAAAGAATACAGTGTGCTTTCTATAATGAGATTATAGCAGTATCTGTTGGATAATGTATTTACTCGGTAATTGAGTATTTTTATTTACAACATTGAATACCGGTATTTTCTTTTCTTCCTGTTACGATAGAATCCACTGTATTTTTGTGCTGTTTATTGATTGAAACATGTATGTATATAACGTATATTCTGTCTTCTTATGATACACTGTGTATGTATATTGACTTGATACTCTATGTTTAGTATATGTATGTTGACTTGATATACTAACACATGGGCTGAAAAGTCCCAGGCCTAACACATAGATGACACTAGTTTTATTGCAGTCACCTTTCTCTTAGTTAGTACTAACCTTCAAAAGATAGCTGTTAAAATTTCATGATATTCTATTCATTAGTTTGTGAGTTATTGTGCTAAGAGTCACGCTACTTTTGTTATTTTCAAAACAATGGATCAAAAACAATTTCGCATTTTACACTGCTTCTTGATGGGAAAAAATACCGTTCAAACGAAGCAATGGCTTGAAAAGTGTTATGGGGACTCCGCTCCATCAGAAACAACAATAAAACGTTGGTTTGCTGTCTTCAAACGTGGTCGTAGAGACACCGATGATGCAAAACGCAGTGGACGTCCAAATGAGGCGGTAACACCAGAAAACATCAAAAAAATCCACAAAATCGTTTTGAATGATCGAAAAGTGAAGTTGCGTGAGTTAGCTGACATCGTAAAGATATCAAAAGAACGTATTGGCTTCATATTGCATGACCATTTGACTATGAGAAAGCTCTGTTCAAAGTGGGTGCCGCGTTTGCCCACTGTTGACCAAATACAAGAACGTATTGATGATTCTGAGCAGTGTTTGGCCATGTTGAAATGGAACAAACCGGAATTTTTGCGTCGATATGTGACAATGGATGAAACATGGATCCATCACTTCACTCCGGAATCAAAACGATCGTCATCTGAGTGGACAGCAACTGGTGAACCTCGTCCAAAGCGCCCGAAAGCACAACAATCGGCTGGAAAGGTTATGGCCTCGGTATTTTGGGATGTGCGTGGTGTAATATTCGCCGACTATCTTGAGAAAGGAAATACCATCAACAGTGAATATTATATAGCGTTATTGGAGCGTTTGAAGGCCGAAATTGCAAAGAAACGACCGCATATGGCAAAGAAAAAAATGTTGTTTCATCAAGACAACGCACCGTGTCACAAGTCAATCGAAACAATGGCAAAACTACATGAATTGAACTTCGAATTGCTCCCACATCCACCGTATTCGCCAGATTTGGCTCCCAGCGACTACTGGCTGTTCGCAGACCTCAAAAAAATGCTCGCCGGTAAGAAATTTCGCACGAATGAAGAGGTTATCGCTGAAACTGAGGCCTATTTTGAGGCAAAAGATAAATCGTTCTACAAAAGTGGTATTGAAATGTTAGAGCGGCGCTGGAATGATTGCGTTGCTCTTGATGGAGATTACGTTGATGAATAAAGCTAATTTTGAACCAAAAAAACCGTGTTTTCTTTGTTAGGCCCGGGACTTTTCAGTCCATGTGTTATGTTTAATATATGTATGTTAAGTTATTACACTATGTTTAGTATACGTCTATTTTGTTACAGTCTCTCTTATATATTTATGTCTACTTCCCTAGCCCTTACTACTTGTTGTTAATACATGGGCCTACCTTACCGACTCCTCTTTATTGAACCTTATTTTTTATTATTTTTCTGATTATGTATTCTACAATATTTTCTTTATATCTACGGTTATAGTTATCTGTACCTGTTTGCCTATGACTGGTACTTGTTTTCGTAATAGGAATTTCTTTAATGCTGACTAATAATCAAATATCATGCACTATAATCTATTGTGTAATAAGTTATCATGGTTATTACATACAAGTAATTTCATATTTCAGTTTGACAGCGAGTTTTACTAGACAAAACCAGAATATTAATAATATTAATAACCAGCTTCTTGAATCACATGCAAAATTCAACAAACTCGTTATTGCACATATGTCGCTACAGTAAACAAAATCGCCGACCTGAGAAATATAAGGACGTATAAGGTTGATCATCATAGTTTCAAAATTTAATGTTTGTTATATTCTATCCTTTTAGCCGCTATTCAACTCTTTTTAGAACATATTTAAGTTAGTTATGAATCCATCCTCTTGAATTGATAAATACCAGTCGAACACCTATTTTATAATTTGGATAGCACTCCATGGTATCCTCAAAATTTCAGCCAGCAAATTCTATATTTTCTTTACTTTCTATCACAGGAAATTCAGCAATAAAAAATGTACCGTTAATTTGTAAAAGTGAATTTTGATTAGTAATAAAGTAGTGGATTCAAACAGTTTCGGCGTCTTTAATCTAAAGTCGGCCAGTTAAAATAATTTCAACTTTTTAAACGTAAAAAGCTTATTTTAGGTGAAGATATGGGTATCATAGTAAAGCTGAGTGAAAAACAAACGGACTGTAGTTTTGGTGACGTGAGCACCTAAATGCGTTAATATGAGCGTCGACTTTGTGTGGCAAGAGTATTGTGACCAGAGTAATTAACTTTTTATTAATGAGAGGATATCTTGTATTCTGATTTTAATAAGTAGAATAATCGCAACACTTTAACAACTGTTTTAATTTCCAATTACAACAAGAAATTAAATACGATTGATAATAAAATAAGTTAACCTTACGTATATATAATTCCAGGGGAACCATTCACGTTCTAAGAACTTATTCAATGTTTACTGATGAAACAGGAAACGAACCATTCAATTTACACCACGAATATATCTCTTACGTAATCTCGGCGCAAAAATATCTCGTCAAACATAACGCGACAACCGCCTGTCTGTTAGGGTAAAGATTACGCCAAACCTGAATTATGTATATACATACACATATATACAAACAAAATCGTGGATGTTTTGTATAGTACATAAGAGAATCGTTCGAGTTTTCTATAAACATCGAAGCTGTACTCATAGAGACAGTTAAAGGTGAACACCTCGACCAGACCAGTTTTCTCTGTGAGGAACACCTTAAAACGAAGGCCATCAGAACTGATACACGCCAGTATTCTATCTTCTTCCTTCTTGTATTCTGTCTTATACTTTCGTTTTTATTAATACTCTTTGATTAGCGTTTTTGATTGTTATTATTCTTGTATAATTAATAATAAAATATTGATGATATACGAAATATGTCTGATGTTTTCCTTCTATTTTGATTATTGATGCAATGCGCAACTATCACCTTTTTCTCTAAATAAAAAATTTGAGTATTGCAATTCTCCATCAAATACCTATATTGTTAGAGTTCCCTGCTAGTGCAAAATGCGTATTATATAATGACTTAATTTATTTCTTCGAAGAATATGTTACAAGTAGAATAACGTACATCGGTAGAAAAACGTGTTAGGAAGAACACTTCTAATTATTCAAAGTATAAATGCATCAACCTAAAATCTGGAAACTTCTCTTTAGTAGCTTTCAGTTACTTACCGTTATTTTACACTTATTGGAAAGAAACTGCTTGCTAGAAATCCGCTAGTCACCTGCAAAATGTAATAACTAATTTAAAAGATAGAATTCTTTTGCAGGTTGTAGTATAATAACAAAGATATAACTTAATGATGCATTTTTTTGAAATGATTTATAAGCAAAATAATTTTTTTCGACAATGGTGTTTTTCATAAAAGTTTTAATATTGCTACTTTACTTCTAAGACATGCCTTTTGTTGTATAGTAGTTTTGTTTGGGGATTTTCTCATCATTAATTAATTTTCTGCTAGAGTAAATTAGCATTCCTTACACATATTTTTCATAGCTTATTTGTATTTTCATATTTTGGATTATTATTTAATAAGTAAAAGATAGTTACAGATTTCGTTGCCCACCTCCAAGCATTTGAACCCCTTTTATAAATATTATTAATATTCTACACCGATATATTTTTTTAAATCAAAAAAATCAGTAAATCCAAATTGCTTTTTGAAATATTTGTTTAATTGGAAGGAAATATATTTTCCTAGTATAAAGGATATTATAATTTTTATAATTGAAAAGCAATACAATGGTTAATTATGAGATTCAGTATGTGTCGTGTAATTCCATGAATGATAACGAATATGAAAAAGTAATTGCAATAAATGATCATTGAATTACAATTTATATTTTGGCACTTGAAATCATTGGGATTAATAATGAAAGATGCTACATCTAGATTGTTAAAAGCTATCTCTAGATTCTATCATTTTTCTACATTATTTTCTACATATGCAATTGAATTAACTCACTAGTTTAGATTAAAAATTTTAGAGTTTTGTTTATTCGTGCAATTTTATTAAAAAATACACACACATACACAAATTAAATGGAGTAAGATGGATCGAAGTTACGAATTTCCTAAAGAGTGTTAAGCTTAGGCCTACAATTAGATAATACTTTTCCCTTTAAATGTTTGACTCCCAGGAAACAAAACCTAACCAAGCAATAATAGTTACATTTTGTTACATCCGAAGCGGAATAAGAGAGAGAACTGCATTAATCTAGTAACAACCTGGATTTAGTAATTTCACATTTGAAACAGCATAATTATCCGAAATATAAAGCAGAAGGTTTTCGCCTCTGGCGTGGTTAACACGTCGAGTTACCGTGACCTTCTTCCAAAATGGTTTCGCCTCTGGCGTGGTTTACAAGTCGAGTTACCGTACCACTTTCGTTCCTCTGTTTTTCTCCTGAAGAAGCTTCCTACGACGGAGGTAAAACGACGAGATCCCGCTTTTCTTTTTGTTTTTCTGTCCACCTTCCCTCTTTCCTTCTCTTACTCTTTTTCACCTTTTTTTACCTTTTTTCACTTTTCTTTCATCTTATTTATTTGTTTTTACTCTTACTCTTATTTCATTTTCTCTCATACCTTATCATGAGACGGTCCAATTCCGGAAATAGTTCGTTTATTATGGAGAACATATTTCACTTTATATACTTTACCGTATTTCAACATTCACCTCAAAAGTAAAATACCGTCGTTTAAAGGTTGATATTTGAAAATCAAGCAGTTTCTGATTTGGAGATGCCGATCTAGATATTGGTTGCACCTTTACAAATGGCAGCTCGGCATAAGGATCTTTGGTATTAAAAATTATTTTCAGCTTCTTTCATAAATTTTAATATACAGTAAACCCGGTTATAACGACAGTCACGGGACTGCGAATTTTTTGACGCTATAGGCGGAGTTTTTACAAGTTCCATATTTACATACAAGAATTGGTGGGAAACAATATTACGGGTGGTAAACAGACACATTTGTGAATTTAATTAATTTAATGTACTTAACCATATAACCTTACATATCTAGGTACATACTAACTTGTTTGTCTAATGAAAGAAATCTGAAATCTTCCGTTTCACAGTTTTCGCACACCAAAACTGTTTTTCTATATTCATTTCTAATTCTCTCACTTTATCAATAATTTGAAGAGACGTTCCTCGCTGTCTATAATAAGTTTTTAAAAGTGTTACGGCACTTAGGGCTTCTTCGTTTGTCGGTACGTGTTCTGCTTCGTCGCATGAAGCTTCTTCCTCTTCGATTTCATTATCGTTTTCGTTATCCCGCTGTTTTATGTCCTCCACGATATCAGAATCAGAACGCATTCCCGACGTAATAAGACAACTGTCCACGCATGCAAAGTCGTCGAAACAAAACTGGTTTTCGTCACTCTGATTTTGCTGCCACTTTTCAATAAGTTCACATAACGGAACATCATCTTCATTTAAGTTGTCACAAACTAAATCTTGAATGACTAGAGCAGTTTGCTATAGTCTCAGAGGTTATACTATGTTAAGCCTTCTCTAAAAAGTCCAACGCGTTGAGAAGTGAAACTGCACATAGTGCGTTTTTGTCCATACCCGTAGTAATTTTCTGCAGAAGAAATTTTCTGTAAAAACATTTTAAGCTTCTTATTACACCTTGGTCCATTGGTTGAAGGATGTTAGTGCAATTTTGGGGTAGAAACACCAAATTAATATTTTTTAAGTGGGCTAATGATGGATGTGCTGGGCAGTTATCGACTAAAAGCAAGATTTTTTTACCTTTAACCGCAAGTTCTTTATCTCATTTTCGAATTTCTTTTTCAAAGATTTCTGAGATCATCCATGCTCTTTTGTTTGCGCAGTAATTTGTTGGGAGTGCTTTTATGTTTTTGAAGCAGCGTGGCTTTTTTGGCTTTTCTATGACAAGAATTTTACGTTTCTCCGTACCGGTCATATTAGCACACACAAATGCAGTTAACCGTTCTTTGGCTAGTTTACCGCCTACACATTTTTTACCTTTAAACCTCAGAGTCTTATCTGGAAGAAGTTTATAAAAAATTCCCGTTTCGTCGCCATTGTAAATTTCATTGTCTTCATAATCTTGTCTTAATTTAGGCCACACTTCATTTAGCCACGTCTCTGTTTCTGTCATATTAACACTTTTCGCTTCACCGCTTTCTTTTCCGAACATTATTGAATGTCTCCGTTTGAAACGCTCCAGCCGCCCATTGCTGCACTTAAAATTTGTGTCTCCAAATAAACTTCAAAATTCTTCGGCCTTTTGAATAAGCATTGTTCCATTAAGGGGTAAATTTGCACTTCTACATTGCTTAAACCGCGTAATAAGCGCTTCGTCGATTTCAACCTTTTCGGACGATCGAATTTTTTTTTACTTTTCTTTCCCTTTCACAAAGGTATTCATGATTTTTTTCTTATTTTTCACAATTGTACAAATCGTAGAATTAATTAACCCAAATTCGCGACACACGCCCGCTTTCTTCCTTCCACTCTCGACTGCTTTGATTATCGGGACTTTGTCGTTCACGCTTAAACTTTTTCGCTTTAAACCTGACATTTTCGATAAAGAAATCTCGATGTTGCACTCACACGATTCACATGCCGACTGAAGAAATTTCTTACGAACTTTGCCTGGCGCATTGCAAGAAACGGTAATATTCTTGGAATCTCCGAACGGTCGAACGTTGCAGGCTAGGCAAATTGCAAGAAATCTTAATTCAACGAACGGTAATACTCTTGGAGTCCCCGAACGGGTTGCAGGCTAGGAAAATACCGGGAAATGAGCCATAAATGATAATATAAATACATACCTCAAGTGGTAAATATTTGATAAATTTTATGGGACCGCTAAAATTTGGCGCTAAAAAAGGAGTGTCGTTACAGCCGAAGTTGTTATAACCGGGTTCTACTGTATTTGCAATGATTTCCCTTTCCAGCTATGAACTATTGTTCGAGCCTCGCTAACTTTTTTGATGTTGATGCGTTCGCTATAACCATGATATGCATAAAGAATATTATTAATTTCAATAAACACATCACTCATTATTTATTGATATAAATAATATATAACAGTAAGAAGAAATAATACACAACGTAAAAAACTCACACGCTATTTTGAACGATTCTGTATGCCGCTGTAACTCAAAGCATATATCGAAAAAGTGCCATAGTGGCCTAATCTTACGAAAGTAAGGTATACAACGTCTATGGCGTAATGCATATTTCTTAAAGTACGAGCACTATACAGTTTGCCTTCAACCGATTTTACACTTAACCCTGAGTAGAAAAACGACAGTACCTGTCCTAGTTATAATTAAATCTAATTTCCGTAATGACTAATAACAAAGGTACAGTAATACCTAATGTTCTGCAGTGTTATCAAGGAAAGTAAATAAGGGGTCATATTCTTATTACAGTTATTCCTGAACATCCATAATTGTTAATGAAATTCAAGTAATCGATGAGTGGGCGCGACAGCATATATATTATATACTCATGCAATTCATCATTTAAATTTAACGTCCGGACTTTTATATTTAACTTACTTGCCATTTGTTGTTGGTAGTTGGTTGAAGAATAAGATACATGACTATTTTTCAGTCGAAAATACGATCTTAAGGAATACTATAAACGAACATATAATATTTGAAACATTACCTATAAATTAATAAAAAATATATGAAATTTAAATCGCTTAAATACGTGCAAAGGCATCGAAATTGACACACGGTAGTTAAATAAATACTGGGAAGTCTTATTCTACAGTATCTGCCGATTACTGTAAAAATTAGTACAAACGTAACTTATCAATATTGTTCTCTACTGAAATATAAAGTTATAAAGGCCATATAATACAAAACATTTATAATTAAGGTTAAAGAAAGGCAAGTTATGCTAACTTTTCTTCTTTTTTAATATAACGTTGACGTCATAATTTTATTATAGGCCGCCCCACATTCAGAAGGAAGTACATATTCTGAGTATGTCGCTTCGCTCTGATCATGTTAACAAGTTTCATGTTGGTAACACACAAATATCAATCTATCGAGGAAAAGTATCTACTTATAGGTTATTTACTACACCAAAATAAAGGAATAACGCTATAACCTACCTCATTTCCTTTTACTAATACGTAAAAGGCGCATATTTTATTTGGGAAAAGGCATACATACGTATATTCATATGTGTTTTAACTTTATAATTTACAAGTATTTCAACAGGTTTACAACAGATTAATATTTCGTCCTCTCGCCTTTGCTTACAAGTAGTAGCATATTCCAACTCTCCAAATTGCATAATTTTTATATTACATGTAATTATTTTTGTTCATACTTACAATCGATTACGTAGTTGATACTACGACGGTTTAAAAAAATTGTTATAAAATACGTAATACGGGAAAATAGATACTGTAAGAAATACATTATTCCCCAATCGTCTTCATCTATCACGATTTGATTTTGTATTTTCGATAATTAGAAGGTTGTAAAGTTCTCTCTAAGCACATCAATCATCCAAATTTAATGAAATACATATGCATGTATGCAATATTCATAATTGATACCACTGCGATTAAAAATTGAATGAAAAATTTAGAAATCGGAGGAACCCTTATTGACAAGTAAAATATACAAGTTTAAGAAAAGAATGTCGACCGAAACGGAAAAAGTTTAATGGTAAATATCGAATTTGATCTAATTTAAAATCTAAATACAGTAAACAAAACAAACATTAGACACAAGTCGAGCAACATACAGTTTGTATATGAGATATTCGTAAGATTTGGTGTCTTTTTTATCAGTTTGGACGCGACTTAAGTCTGTATTTTCATAATTTTAATATCATTATACCGGGAACGGTGATATAACTAGCTTGTTTAAACTGTTCGCAAGAAAGGCGGTAGATCAAAGAAATCGGAAATTACGCCGTTTAGAGCACTGTGGACGGTAGTTAATGTGCTTGGGCATGTATGTAATGTAGGTTGTTGCACGTGCTACAATGGAGTCCATCGACAAAAATATTTTACAATTTAATATATCCTACGCTATAGCATCCACAGAGTAAACATTACACAGCAAAAGTTTCAATGTTAATAACACCTAAAAGTTGTGTGTACAGGTCCATACTCCACACTAAGTTTTACTGAGTATTTTCGCATGTGAGGAATTGTAAAAAAGTATTTCTTACATGTGAATTCTCCCATAAATCGGATGTAAATACTCGTATTTTATAAATGTATACATCAATGTTAATTGTGTATGTAACTTTGTGTTCAAAATACCATACATTCTAGTAACAATAATATTGCACTTTTCTGTATTCCTTTCATATATCTAATGCATATATGATATTCTTGAGTGCAGTTTTTGTTTTAGGTCAGGGTTAATTTGATATTTCCAGCTTAACACATGGGCTGAAAAGTCCCGGGCCTAACACATAGATGACGCTAGTTTTATTGCAGTCACCTTTCTCTCAGTTAGTACTAACCTTCAAAAGACAGCTGTTAAAATTTCATGATATTCTATTCATTAGTTTGTGAGTTATTGTGCTAAGAGTCACGCTACTTTTGTTATTTTCAAAACAATGGATCAAAAACAATTTCGTGTTTTAATTTTACACTGCTTCTTGATGGGAAAAAATACCGTTCAAGCGAAGCAATGGCTTGAAAAGTGTTATGGGGACTCCGCTCCATCAGAAATAACAATAAAACGTTGGTTTGCTGACTTCAAACGTGGTCGTAGAGACACCGATGATGCAGAACGCAGTGGACGTCCAAATGAGGCGGTAACACCAGAAAACATAAAAAAAAACCACAAAATCGTTTTGAATGATCGAAAAGTGAAGTTGCGTGAATTAGCTGACATCATAAAGATATCAAAAGAGCGTATTGGCTTTATATTGCATGAGCATTTGACTATGTGAAAGCTGTGTTCAAAGTAGGTGCCGCGTTTGCTCACTGTTGACCAAAAACAAGAACGTGTTGATGATTCTGAGCAGTGTTTGGCCATGTTTAAACGTAACAAACCGGAATTTTTGCGTCGATATGTGACAATGGATGAAACATGGATCCATCACTTCACTCCGGAATCAAAACGATCGTCATCTGAGTGGACAGCAACTGGTGAACCTCGTCCAAAGCGCCCGTAAGCACAACAATCGGCTGGAAAGGTTATGGCCTCGGTATTTTGGGATGTGCGTGGTGTAATATTCATCGACTATCTTGAGAAAGGAAATACCATCAACAGTGAATATTATATAGCGTTATTGGAGCGTTTGAAGGCCGAAATTGCAAAGAAACGACCGAATATGGCAAAGAAAAAAAATTTGTTTCATCAAGACAACGCACCGTGTCACGAGTCAATCCAAACAATGGCAAAACTACATGAATTGAACTTCGAATTGCTCCCACATCCACCGTATTCGCCAGATTTGGCTCCCAGCGACTACTGGCTATCCGCAGACCTCAAAAAATGCTCGCCGGTAAGAAATTTCGCACAAATGAAGAGTTTATCGCTGAGACTGAGGCCTATTTTGAGGCAAAAAATAAATCGTTCTACAAAAGTGGTATTGAAATGTTAGAGCGGCGCTGGAATGATTGCGTTGTTCTTGATGGAGATTACGTTGATGAATAAAGCTAATTTTGAAACAAAAAAAAACATGTGTTAAATATGATTTACTTCATTGTGATTTTCTAATAGTTTAAAAGTTCGATTTATTAATGTTTAGCGGTATGTTATAGATTTTCGATTGAATCAACAACAAAACACATTTGTAAATGTATGTGCACACTGGAAATCGACTTAAGCAACACACAAAACTAAATTGCTCAACAAAATAAAAAAGCGAATATATGTATATTATTGATGAAATATTATAAGTTCATGATGTACTATATACCACTATGACTTTAGTTCATCAAATAGGTGTGAGCACATAGAAACATTTACAATAAACATATAGGACAATGGTAATGAAGCACTAATGGAAATGTAGAAAATCAGATGAATGTTCTTCAGAGTTTTGGATCAATTGCATCAACCATACGGAAAAGGTGATAAAAGAATGGTTTGATTATAAAGCTAATTTAATGGAAATGAAATGCTTATATCCGTAAACCATGTAACGGGAAAAGGGAACGGTGAATGAATTATTTCAATATTACAGTATTTTCTTCACTGTAATCATACATAATTATTTAATTAATTACTACGCTTTCTCCTCCAATTGAATAGTATAAGCATAATAAACAACTGCAAACATTAAAAATACTCCAAACAGAAATTTGTAGAAGATTTAGCAGCACGTTGATGCAAAAATACCTTAGTCATCCTAAGCATACTTTAATCATAATAAATGGCCGAAGCACAAATAGGAGCAAGGTGGACATTTCTCTTTGGATTGTAATAAATAATTGCCACGTGATGAATGACAATAAATATACATAGGAACTAATATAAAATGTAGTAACTTGAATAAAAACGATAAACGTTATATTGCAGTAAGTAAGTAAAATATGCAGAATGAAATTTGGAAATAATCCATTGAATTATTTGCTAAAATTAAAATCGGGTGCAAAAATATCTTGCGAAACTATATAGTATTAGTTTAGCGTATTTACAATGTACATTTGCAACAGAATAGCGCTAAAAATACTGGTGCAAAGTACATTAGGTAGGTACGCACTTGCTTTGTTTTGACACGTATGTATAGTAAAATGCGATATCATTAATCATTGATATATTTTGCAAAAAGGAGGAGCTAATTTAAATTTAAATTATATATGTATAATAGTTACCGGTGTCAAGTTAGCAATAGATTTCAGCAATAGAAAATCTATCTCAGTTCCGCATCATTTAACTCGTGATTTTAAACACTGGGTTATTGCCGATGTCGGAGACAACTCGTCGGAAGAGTTTTAAGATATAAACAAGTTTGTAACAAATTTTATAAACAATTAAAGTTAGCCATACCATCTACTAATACAATAGGTAAAGAATCATCTATTTCCGTAGTGATCGCCACATTTAATTCACGATTTTTGCAGACCGAACCACTTCAAGGAAAGAAAGCAACCCGTTAGAAAAAATTCTTACGTGACTGGTATTCCGTAGTTGATACAAACACCTAATTCGTTTATAAACATTGTTACAAAAATGTTTACATTGTCAAACTTATCTGATGGACTGTTTCCTGCCTTAGTAATAACCCAGGGTGCAAAAATCGCAAATAAATTGTGGCAAACACTCCAAAAAATAATAATTATTTACGTACTGTATTATAAAATATTGTTTATAAAAATTGTTATAAAAATATTTACATTTTAAAACTTTCCTGGCTGGTTCCCTTCTCCATTTGCAATAACCCAGTGTGCAAAACTTGCAAATAAAATGTGACGAACACTACGCGAATAAATATTTTATACATCTTATTGGCGAATAGGATACCCAACTTTAATTTATAAAAATTGTTACAAAAATGTTTAGAATTTTAAACTTTTCTGGTGGACTCCCCTCTCCCTTAGCAATAGCTTCGCGAGTAGATGTCTCAAATAAAAGGTGGCGAACACTACGAAAAAAAAAAATGCTTTACCTATTCCATAAACGAATAGGATACCCAACTTTAATTGTTTATAAAAATTGTTACAAAGTGTTAACATTTTTAAAGTTTCCTGGCGGACTTCCCTCTCCCTTAGCAATAGCTTCGTGAGCAAAAATCTCATATAAAAGGTGGCGAACCCTACGAAATAATAATAATTCTTTACCTATTCCATAAACAAATAGGATACCCAACTTTAATTGTTTATAAAAAATATTACAAAAGTGTTTACATTTTTAAATTTTCCTGACGGACTTCCCTTTCCCTTAGCAATAGCTTCGTGAGCAAAAATCTCAAATAAAAGGTGGGGAACACTACGAAATAAAAATAATTCTTTACCTATTCCATAAACAAATAGGATACCCAACTTTAATTGTTACAAAAATATTTACATTTTAAAACTTTTCTGGGGGGTTGCAGTGGTTCAGTGTGTAAAAATCGTAAATGTTTACATCTTAAAACTCTCCCGGCGAGTTGTGTCCGACATCGGCAATAACCCAGTGTTTAAAAATCACCAGTTAAACGTAGTGAACTGAGATAGATTTTTTATTGCTGAAATCTATTGCTAACTTCACACCGGTATAATAGTTTGCGATGAGACTAGAAATGTAGCATTTATCGAGGTATCGTTCCTATGACATTAATGAATTGAAAACTTCCTGTATCTATCTAAAAGCAGTGATGTGTAGTAAAGGGGTTTACCAATAAGATCATCAGAATTTTAAAATGCAGCTGTTTTCAGGAGTGTCTGGAAAGTCATTATGAAGAGATATATGATTCAACAGCGACTACATAAACTTAAACTTATGATCAGAATACGTATTCGGTGTGACAAACCTTTCGTGCATTGCGAAAAATTTACAATCAACATAACCCACAAATTGAGCGCATCTATCCTCTCGTTGAAAAATTTGAAAGGAGGAGCTCTCTATTCCACGACATTGTCAACAACGTAATCTTTCTCAGATAAAAAATTACACAATTTTGCATTACGTTCTTTACCTGAAGGTTTATAAAATTCAGCTTACTCAATAATTCAGAGCTGCTGATTTTCGTATGCGATGGACATTCGCAAGTTGGGTTTTAGACTAGTTGGAAGTCGATTAAGATTTTATATCAAAAATACAGAATTTGTGAACAGACAAAATGTGGGTTGTAGAAAATTGGCAAGTGATTTATGAATTGCCTCCATGCTGAAAAAGTCACTATTTGGCGGAGTATTTCGGTTCATGGAGAAATCTGCCTTGATTTTTTTGAAGAGAAACAGGGAAATCGCGTTACTTTAGTGAGGAGCGCTACAAGAATATGATAATATTTATGGGCGCGACTATTAAATATTGGCTTAAACAATATTTTCTTTCAACATGACGGTACAACATATCACGCACATCACGAGACCATAGAATTATTGCAAAATATGTACTGGCCGGCAAAATCGTGTAATCTTTTACGTTTGAACTTTTTTCTATAGAGCTACCGTAAGGCTCAGATCAACATTCAGAACATAGTATCATTGCAGTCGACAAGGTTTTCGGGTTTCGTCGTGTAACTATGTTTTTAGTCACTGGTGTTTCGCGCACAACTGTGGTTTGCATTCTCAGAGATACGTTCGAGCACCGTTACGATAATGAAAGACAACTGTGAAAACCTGAAATACTCACATTGCAGTTAATTATATATATGTAGGTGTATTGCACTGATTAAAGTTAATTAGCGTTAATTAACTTTAATCAGTGTAAGACATCTAGAAATAGACGTAAAATATAATAAATAAATTGAATTAAATTTTTCCACTTTGCATATAATCCGGTCTCTACACATAACTATCGCGTAAAATGACATCGATGTCTTCAATTAAAATTGCAATGTAATTGATTTAAACAGCTTATTCTGACTTCCTATTGGATTGTATCTAAAGTATATAAAGACACGAGTTGACGAACTAGAAAGTGTTTCCGCCTACTCTTTAAATACGTTATTTTCCGCTTACATACGCATTCTATCGATCCAACCACAAACATTATCGCATACACGAACATACAACTGATAAAAATACACAAGGGTGACCTTGACCCTAGGAACGTAATGTTTGATTGACGCTGGCTTTTGTTAGTATACAATGAAAAATCGATAGTATACCTTCACATATGATGGCAAGAGATGAGTTCTTTTCAGATAATCTAACAATGGAACATATATTGTTCCCTTAACTTTTTTGTTCAATCAAAATATGCTAGTGCGTGTATAATTATGCATTGATAAATGCCAAATATTCCAAAACTAATCCATATTCGATGTTGCTTAAGCACAGGCAGTTATAATTAATACGTAAAACACATTCATTTACGATGGTATCACTGATAGAGCTGTTATTCCTATTTTTTATGCGAGTTAGATAATTTTAACTTCAAATTTCTATATTCGAAACACGTATTTAACGCTAAACCATATCCAGTGTTCGTTTGTTATTTTATGCGCTACTTTAGATATAGTAATTACACTTATTTTGCGATTTTTTGGCTTAAAATCCCAGCGATCATATAAGTTATCTAGCTTTAGGCGACTTTGATAAAAAGTCCGATATCTAGAATTTGAGATTGCAAAAACACGTGAGAAATTACCTTTTACTATAAAATCCATGTCTGATATTCTGAGAAATATCACGAC
Organism: Trypoxylus dichotomus; assembly: GCA_023509865.1. NCBI lineage: Eukaryota > Metazoa > Arthropoda > Insecta > Coleoptera > Scarabaeidae > Trypoxylus > Trypoxylus dichotomus. The sequence goes on along the minus strand of CM042080.1, from coordinate 29,032,176 downwards.
AAGATGACTGAAATATGAAGTACTACAAAATTTCAGCACGGCAGAGACCTGAAAACCGAAGAGCAAGCAACTATAGCTGTGAAAGGATGAAGATTACTTTAATAATATACATATTAGTATGTCGTGTTATACCAGTTACCATTGGTATTTGACTATCTGCAAAACCATTATTTCTATACAATTTTAATAACCAATTTTCTAGGTTAGCTGTCTTGATACCAACTGGAATCATTAGTTTCTCAGCACTACTATCGTACACACTATGAATTAAATAGATTTTATGGTTAATCCTTGCGGAATATTCAATACTTCAGCTTCTAAAACGTTAGCATTCCCAAACAACATCTAATTCAGTGTCATGTAAATAAAAGCCCATCATTTGCGGTTTTTTGGCAATAGCTCAAGTTCACATTTGGCGTTCCAGAAAACTCTAATGTGCTACCCCTGCTCCTCGTATATATGTAATCAATAATACATAATCATATTTCACTGGTGCCAAGAAACACTAGTCTTATGTTAAACTTTGCCGTCACGTACAATTTAAATGTTCAAGAGTTGCATAAGAACGAAACTTAAAGGATTTTGAAGTAACTTTCGACAGCCGGCTTCAGCTATTTTGTGGTCGCCATGTACGTATTTCAGATGTATTCCTCAGATTCGGACATGTTAGGATTCATAATACGAGTTCTAAAAATGCTATATCGAGCATTTGTTTTAAACCGCGTAGAGCGATTATTATATGGTATTGTCATTATCAATGCTACGAGGATTCTATTGAGAAAATGCAGCAAATAATTTTAAAATTTTAATCTTATAAGATGGATGGTTTGTATGTAGTGAACGGTATAGAATGCAATATATTATTCAAACAACATAAGATTCAGAGACTCGCTAAACGAATGCAGATTTGCAGAGCACAAGGAAAAAGAAACTGAAAGCATTATAACATTTTAGTTTAAAGTGATTTTTTGTTATTATGCCTACCTGAAGATTGAATTACGGCAGCACATATTCTTGACATTCTTTTAATCAGAGATAATAATATTCCAATCCATGCTACCTGGAACTTCTGTCAAAGATCTCGTGCGCTGCTAACTCCTCTTTTTCGAATTATTCGGTCCAATTCATCCTACACTAGTTTCATTGGCGACAGATGTGGGGATTAAGGTAGCGAAATCCTCCGTGTCAGCTTGCGTTCTTCCTCGAGTTCTTTATAAACGGCCACACTGGCTATACACTGGCCATCTTTCCATTTTTGCTGCAATACACTGAGTATAATAATAATCCTCGTCTTCTTGATTACTCAAATCTAGAATTTTTTCCCCAGAATTTAGCAATCATTGTTGGATTTATGCGGTTCCATGCATATATCAAATTTGTAAGAGCATCTTTTACTGTAATTTTTTTTAATGTGTTTGAATTGGATCCATTTGCAATAATATTTCGAAGAAGGCTACTTCTGTAATATTAGTTTCTAAGTCTGATCATATTCTGATTCATTGGCTGGATAAAGGATGTCACACGTAGAAGGAGGAACATTGTTGTAATTTGCCCATCTTTACTCTGTAATTCTTCTATTGGGGGATGTCATGGAGCATTATCAAAAATAAGAACTTTCATTGGGTGTCCACTTGGTTTCTGTGAACGTGTAACCTTTCAACAGAACAAACAATGACTTGTCAATAATTTTGGGAGATTCGTCTTTGATAAATTAAACATATTTTAAACTTACCTGGGTAACAAAAGAATTGTGGAACCAATTCTTAAAAATTAACTCCATCATCCAAGCTGATCTGTAGTAGACATAGTCCAAAGGAAGAGAAAATTATTTAAAAACTCTAGAATTTTTCGTCTTATGAATAACTAATGGCCTGACTTTATGAATTCCACTGGCATTAAAACATACCAAAAATGTTAGTCGTTGTTTTTCATGTTTTCTACCTAGAGCAGTCTTCTCTTGAGATAAAACAAAGGGTTTCTTCGGTAGAAGCTTCCAATATAGTGTTGATTCATCAGCATTATAGAATTGATTAGGTATAATTCCCAATTGTCCTATTTTATTTTTTTAGCTGCACTTTAAATGGATCAATTAGTTCTGGCTGCGATGATAATTTTTCACCAGCTATTTTTAAATATCGTATTCTAAATCTTTTTTTAAAGCTTTGCAACCAACAATCACTAGCAGTAAATTCTTTTATCTCTGAATTCAATGCTTTTGCCTTTTCTTTGATCATACTACCATTGACAGGGTGTTTAGATCCCTTTACAGTTCTTATTTGTCCTGGTCCTGCATAAGTACTAGCTACCGCACATAATATTCTTTCTTAGTTTTTATTGTACAAATCGTGGAGTTAGGAACATATTTTTCTGATAAATTTGTTACACATGCACCGTTTTTTAATTCCCCAATTATATCGTATTTATTTCGTTTTTTCACGGAGTGTTAGACACTTCGGATTTATTGGGACGACATGATGTAATAAGTCGCGATCGAATCCAGTCATATACATAAATGTTGGAGGAAGTGTTTTAAGCATGAAGTTGTATTGCGCAAACAACACATAACATATAGGCCGGGGAAGTGTAGCAGCATTAAAATATACGATGCGTACCGATCGATCCAAGGAATTCCCGCCGCACGAACTACATGTGTTGACGTTAGCAAATGCAAGTCTGTTCAAAATTATACGGCATTCGATATTATAAAAATGGTTGTCCATGTTATCCCAAATTTCCATTACCAGATGTTTATTCACATTACGGAGCGTGTATTTGGTTATTAGTTTATTACGGACGTCACTGAGCATTCGGGTGTTTCCGTAAGATCTGGCTGTTATCTTAGCTACCTCCACATCGGTCGAGTTTTATGGGTTTACGAATAAAATATGAAAGATTCTTAGAAGGACATATTCGACGACGTTTTCCTATGTATTGTGATAATGAGGCTCGATATTTTTTTATGAACGCTTTTTGTTCTTAAAAAATATGTTACCGTTTTTTTATGCATTAACCTAGTGTAATCCTTTTTATTCTTATGAATTAAAACATGTAATACATACGTAACAACGTTGTATATCTACTAGGTATCTATTTATAATAAAATATATTGTTTTAAATGTACTTATTTCGTGCAACTATATATATGTATGTATATATATATATATATATATTATATGTATAATGTGCACAATTAGTTATTCTTTTGTTCGATAGCACGTGTGTAAATTAGAAAGGTGCTTCAATTACAGATCTTTCAGTTTCTTTGTACATTAGTACCTGCGAAGTTTTATTATATAATTTTATTGTGCACAAGATTACTGTGAAAGTCTATTACGTACAAAAAAAATTGTTTGTATGTTTTTCCGCGCATTGATATGTCCAAGGTATTACAGTGAGTAATATATGTAAATTTAAATTTTCCAACAGAAGAACGCGAGTAGCAAGAACATGTGTGCGGTTTCAACTGTTTACTGTAGAAACTATTTTACAGTTTCATTGTGTTCACTAATTTTGTCGATGGATATTTCACTAAATAGTTTATTTCAATTGTTCAGATCGATATTTCTTTTATGATAACTAAATACTATTTATAGATATCATGCACCTGAAGTAGCGAGAGGATTCGGATACAATTAACAAAAATACGCTAAACAGAGAGAAAATTTAAATGTTTGAATGTTAAACGTAGCCTAATTTAATGTATGCGAAAGGTTAAAAATAAATGTAGTTTTCTTATGTGTATTCTAATAGTTCAAATAGTTTGAATACTCTTCAAAAATGTGACAAACATACTTAGCGAAGATTCTTCATGAATGTAATTGTTAAACATACTTTTTATTAGAACTGTTGAATTTCAAAATAACTCAGAAACAAGTGAATTTAAACATTGGAAGATATATATTTTGCCTACATTTACTGAAATACAATAGGCAGAAACGGATTACAAGCAGGGCTTAGCAAGTAATAAATATTATTTTGTTACACTAGGGTGAAGAATAAAATAGACACCTACTAATTAAAAAAAGATTCTATTCTCGTTATATATACAAAATATTTTAAAATTTTTCAATTAGACTAATATTTTGTCGATCCACCTTTACTTGCGTGAAGTGCTGCGAGTCGTCGTGGCATAGAATCTATTAAATGATTAATGGTGTCTTCTGGAATATTTAACCACTCTTCTGTAACAACTGCCACGAGTTCTTCCTTATTGCTTGGTTTTCGGGGTCGTTTCGCCATATTTGTCTGGATTATGTGCCAAACATTCTCTATCGGCTTCATGTCAGGCGATTGGCCTGGCCATGGTAAAATCCGAATCCCCTGTTCCTCTTTCCATGTGGTTGTTGTTCTTGCTTTGTGGCAGGGTGCTCCATCCTCCATAAAAGTGGCGTCTTCTTTAGATAAAATGGCGTTGTCATATATCGGTAGTAGTCCTTCTGTTAATATTTGGATATATTTTGCCGCATTTATATTTCCGTCGCAGATTACTAATTGCGATCTTCCACCATACCATATCGCGCCCCACACCATGATGTTCACACCGCCGTATTTCACCGTCTGATGCAAAAATTTGTCGTCCAGTTGCTGTGACGAACGTCTCCATACCCACGTACGACCGCTATCACTGAATTGGCAATATCTGCTTTCGTCTGAAAAAATGACAGACCGCCAAAACTCTTCGGGCTTCGTTCGCATCTCGATTGCCCAAGCCATTCGGCGCCGTTTTTGATACGCCGTAAGGAGAGATTTTTTCTTTGCCACCATTTTATACATCCCCACACTGTGGAGGTATCGCAGAACGGTGCGCTGACTTTTCTGTGAAGTTGCCGCAAGCTCAGCTGTATTTTTTCGCGTTTCTGTTAACACTTCGCGCACAAGCACCCTTTTATTTCTTTCAGAAGGTCCGGCACGACCTGGTCTCGGCTCCACTGTTGTTTTTTCCTTGCGTATAAATTGCGTAATCACACGGTTAACTGTGGACAACGGAATATTTAAAAATTTACTTATTTCATGTTGCGAAGCGCCGCGTTCACTCTGGCCAACGATGCGACCCCGGGTGAAGTCGCTAATATCACTCGAACCTTGTAAGCGAGACAGAGTTGTAACGTTCTTAATTCTTTCTTAGAATTTAGCTGTTTACATATTTATACCGCTTTACCTGGTGTCTATTTTATTCTGTCACCCTAGTGTATATCTATTTTTACTATGTTTTCAAAACATCCTAACATTTTTAATACTAAGTTAACACACTATGCATATAGTAGTGCCAATACTTTAACGGAACCACACACGAGCAACAACTAATCTTTATACACAAATTATTTTCATGTGTTAAGCTTTGGTTTTTAAAGAATTGAGCAGCATAGCGCATTTCTACTCAGCGTAACTCATATAGAGGAAGAACACTTCAACGGTTTTAACAATTCTTTGTTTATGCTTTATTTATAAGAAAACGAATTGAACGTGTCAACTTCTCGATAAGTTCAACCCAGCTGTCAACCAAAAGAATGTGCATATTTTGATAGATTCCATGTCTTCTCTTGATCGAAAGTATTTTGTTGTCAGATTCCAGCGCATCGAACGGTCTACTTAGCGCTTACATTGTGGTGAGTGTCAAAAACCACTTTTAATACATTACGTACAAAACTTTACTCCAGGTATGTCTTATATTTTACGTTAATCGTCCTTCTATTTTTCAAAATTGTCTATTCAACAAGTGTCATCCGATTTTAAATCGGGTATATCGTTAATAGGAATCTAAATTGATTTAATAAAAGGTAATGATATTTGAACTGAACTTCTGCACATTTTTTCAAACGCAGTACGCCTTACATTTATGATATGACTGAATGTATTCATGTCTAGTTTCTGAAATGATCAATAACGAACGTATATCATTTAAAATGGTCAATAGAAGTATATGTAAGTTGATATATGTAGATTGTGATAAAGTACAGATTAAACAGAGAGGCGGAACTTGTGAAGTCAAGGTGAAGGAACGTGAAAACTGTTAAAGAAAAGAAAACGGGTTATTTAGAACATAATCACAAATTTAATCATCTGTCTACTAGAAAGTTGACAAATTAATAAATAGAACAAATTATATCTAATTTTAAAAGAACAATTAGCATTAAATAACTCCCTTTTCTTAAACTTGCGATTAAAAAATTTGTATACAGAGCTGTTTAGTATGTAGAAATCTGTTCGTCCACTAAAACTTGAAAGCCAAATTGGAATTATTTTGCGATACCTCTAACTCAATAATTCATAAAATCGGACATTTTTGAGTTAAAGTTGTTTTTGTTGGGTAAAGCGTTAGCATTGGTTTACGAAATACATCTCACGCCATTAGACATCGATTACTGTGTCCATCAACTGAATCCGAAGGTGTTACAATGTCAAGTAGTAATATGCCAAATACAATATTGACACAGTGCCCTACAATTTTATAACACTAAAAGATAGTTTTAACAATCAAGTGCGAAAGATGTAGTTGCTAAGTTTGTTTGTGACATTTTCGAAAAATATAATATTTTATTGGTGTATAAAACATTCACTACTATTCCTACGATGAAAACGAGTTTTCCATATAACCCAATCCTTGTATTTGCTTTGGAACTATACTTGTTAAAATTTCAATAAAAATCAAATTTTGTTTCAAAAAATGTATTTCTCCATCAACGTGCATTTTTTCCGTTAACATAATAAAAATCGCAAAGAAAGATTGTATCTTTGTCAATTGAACCTTATTCGTTATTTAAAGTGCTACTAGTTCTTCTACTTCAACGTACCTTGTAGAATCGATAATAACATGAATAGCGATAGTGGTAATTTAAATTGGATCAGTCTGGATAAGGAGTCTTTCGATAAGCAATATTTTTATCATGGTGCAAAGTTTGCATGTATATTTGTATTCCTCTCAACACATTCGAAGTTTTTAAAAAAAGGCAGTTTCTGACACCAGGGCAGCTTTTATTGTGAAGCTCCGTAACACAAAAAAAATACAATTTGAATACAAATTGAAAGTATTAACACAAGTTAACAGCTTTATTATAATCGAACGTAGATTGAATACAAGTTAACAAATTACATGAATTACACAACACGACTATTCTGCTGAGTGTTTTGCATGCAGCGCTTATATAGGAAATAAAAGTGCTGATTAAGATCCTTGTTCTTATATATTATACACTTACTTAAGGGTTACAACAATATACACATACCGGATTGTTATAGCTGCTATAACACTTTAATAGGCGACAATACTGTTCAAGCCCAATAAGTTCAAAACCACCAAAAAATAATGCTTAGAAGCGCTGACATCACATACGTAACATTGTTTGTACGCTTTTAAGAAAGGATTTCACTTTACCGATTTTATATATGAAGTGATAGATGCATTTATCTTGACCATTAATGCTCTTAATGCCACTGTAACAATATGGTTTAATTTTTAAAAACGAAATAAAAATACGGTGAATGAATATTTAATGACATCGTTTTACCTAATAGGATATAATAATAAATTTTCCCTCTTGTTTATAGTGTTAAAAGAAATTATATAAGGCAGGTGTTGCATAAAGTTAAGTACATATATACGTAGTTACATCACTCTTTCCCTCAAACAAAATTGAATTAGGCGAGACATTTTTATGCATGGCCACATCCACATTAGATTACTAGAAGCCTCAGGAATCGAATTACTGAAGAGATACTTCCTTTTTCGATACAGATATATATATATATATATATATATATCAAATTACCTTTTTTAGAGAAGTACTTAATTTTAAGTATACATATGTACACAATTTCTGCATTAATTGTACTATTATTTTTTTCAGATAAAGTTTATTCAAAATGTCTTTTTTTTTGTTCTAAAATAACATAAAATCTAGAATAGCATATTGCAGCGGTGTAGTCCAACAAAGAACATTTACTTCTAACTGGTCCGTTTCGTTTGAATTAGTTTGACAATTAGGTAATATAAACACTTCATATCGGATGAACTATCATAAATAATATCAAAGGTTGCCCTTCTGTATTCATATACTGATCAACAGGAAGAGAAAATATTATTAGCAATCTTATATCTTATTTATATTAAGTACATACCACGGTCTATGTGCACATCTATCATTATAATTCTACGAAAGAGTTTATATAATAAGGCAAATAAATTCTTTACTACTGATATTTTTTCCTCTTATAGAGAAGCCACTTTTCCTATTTATAGACATATTGTAAAACATGTATGTACTGTCTCGCAGTAATGTATGTCTTCAATTGAATTCCATAGAACCGAATAAATCCCAAGCTAACAGCATCAGTTCAAAACCAGACAATAATATACTGCACAACTGTACTGTTTACTTACTATATGGGTGCATACTTAGAAACATAAGATAGTGTGCACTTTAAAATGGTCAGGGATTATACAAATTATTGTGGGAAAAAGAAAGATAAAGTGGAATATAAATTATCTAAATAAATGTGTATGCATTTTCATACAAATGACGTGCGTTCCAGAGTCCAACAAATTGTTTTGGTGGTGCCTGAGGCGTAATTACAGATGAATCTTACATTTGATGTAGTAGTGTGTTGGATCTTAAAACTATCTGCGACAACATTTGCGCAAACGTATAAAAAATTGCTGTCAAAAATGTTGTAAATATACTAGCTGGCATCGTAAACGCATTACATAATATTCAAAATTGAAATACTTTCGACAACAACAACGTTGATATATGTTTCCATCTATGTATGCACATATTGTCAAGGATAGGTGTCTTTATATTCTAAATCAATTTGAATTTATTGTGCCATTTTGGTTTTTATATTAATGATTTGCTGTAGTTGATCCGAACTACTTTAAATATTTATTAATATTAGTTTTTCTATCTCTTGCACGCATGCTAATAAACTGCTCATTGTTTTGCCCTCGTAACAAATTTAGCAATTTGCCCATGATGCTTTAACAAGCATCGTTGAATAATTAGACTTTTCGTCAGATAATTAGATATTACAGATATATAGATATATACAATACAGATTGCGCTAAAGAAAAAAACACAAAAATTGTTACGTGATTATTGATATTGTAGTCAATCTTTTCTGATAATGTAACCACACAATATAACGTTTGATTCAAATTTACTAATACCAAAAAGATCTATGTAAGAAACTTACTCAAAAGTAGACGTTTTCAGTGGGTATATAAAACAGGCTTCAAAGTCACCATGATAGACTAACAAAAAGACTGAAATTTACGCAAGATCATATGCGATGGAATCATCATATTTTCTGACGAGAAGAAATTTAATTTCGACGGTCCTGATGGTCTCAATTTTGGAACTATAATGCACAAGAATTCTGAAATTGCGACGAATCGAAATTTTGATGACGATCTGTTATGGTTTAGGCGGCTTTTATACATAGTAATAACCTCTTATTTCTACTTGAATGAATTCCAGTTCTTACTAATTTCTGGTAACAATCCTAAGACTGCAGTCTATACTTCCAGACGAACAAAGGATTGGTTTTTTTAAATGAAAACAAGTTATTACAATAGCCAGCTTACCAGCACGACCTGAATTCCATTCAAAACTTCTAGGGAATATTGGCAACAAAGATAAATGCCAATAATATTATACATGAAAACTACTTGAAGTTGAATTTACAAATTTTAAATTAAACCAAAAAATAGGGAAGAAGAATGTTTAAATTAGGATTTAAGATTAAATACAGAGAGGATATATATATTGTGGTGGAAAATCTCAGGCACGTTAAAACTTTTAACTGAGCTCTTTGAATTAAAATTTTGACTTATTTCTTTTGAATTAAGTGAAAATGTTTTCTAAATTAAAATAAAAATGTGAAGTTGAAAAAAACAAATATATTGACAAATAAAAAAATCTATATATACCGCTTTTTTACAAAAGAAAATGTTTTTACGGAAAACCTAAGGCAATCCCTGACTAGCTAAACTTGAAGTATTCTAATTAATTTACGAAACTAAATATGTGATCGAAAGATAGAATTAATTTTGAAGAACTTAAGAAGATTCGACGTCTATAACCTTTGAAAACGTACTCACCGGCTCGGCTTTAGGATAGACTGGCCTTCGGCTTCCAACGTAAGTGCCTGGAACTTCTAAATTTTGTATGTAGTATCAGCTGATACACTTTATTATTGGATATAATACGAAGATATTTATAATTTTACGAGGTTATATGAGAAAAATTACGACTTATTCTTTCTTAGGAGAAAAGATGCCAACATCTCTCACTTTTGTTCCCGATCGTCATCTGTCTGTTCTTCTTTTGTTTTATATCCATGGCAACGCATTGGTTCGCCTGTATGGTAGGCCACTTAGTAAAGTAAATTGTTGCCAGTCGTGCCATCCAAGTTTCGAAGATTATGAGTACAATTTCGGAATAATCCATATTCATGCAATGTAATTGATTGTTTAAAATTTCATAAAGAAGGAGTACTGACGGTACTTCGCCTCCAACTTCTAACATCAACCAAAATAATGCACCAAACAGTGACGAAAAATATATCTGCAATAGGTGAACTAGTAAAATTATAGAAGAAATTCATTGGTAAATAAAGGACAACAATTTATATAATTACAATATATACGAGGGTCATGATATATATTTCGAGATGCCGCGAAACTAGAGAAGAAGAATACCATCATCTTTAAGCAGTAAGCTCTAAGACCATGAGTTGAGTCGCTGTTGTCTCAGAGCACACGTGGATTTGTCATCGAAACACGGATTTGTCAAAAGAACATATGCGCGCATTGATCTACTGCAATTTTTAGGTAGGTTTAAGTGAACAACAAAGTCTTGAATGATTGCAAGTCGCATCTTCGGATGAAAAAAATTGTTACTGGTTGGGTGTCACACGCGGTTATCGATTTCCAAAACGCAGAGAGAGCAAGAATCGCCCGGGAAACTTTAGAAATGGTAAATAATGATGAACATCGCATTCTACCTAAAATAGTAACAGCTGATGAAACTTATATCCCTGTTTGTGGTATTATTACCAGCCAGGAGCGCCGTGTGTGGATCCACGAAGATATGCCAACACCAACAATAACCAAAAAGCAAAGGGCTGTCAAAAAAGTTATGTATACATTTTTCTTTCGTAGTACAGGATTAGCAAAAGCTATCAAGCTGGAATATCAACGTACGGTTATAGCAAACTGATACACCACAAAATGTTTACCTGCAATTCCTGAGTCAGTCAATATCCACTGGTTAATGTTGCATCACGTTAAGGCATCGTCACACAGTGCACAGCAGACAGTTAAAGTTTTACGTGAAAATAATGTAAGTAAATAAGTCATTGAATATATAAATATGCTTTCCTACTCAGAAACTTGAATTGTCATTTTCTGGAGACAATATTGCTGTGAGACAGACGAAAATTTCTTCGAAAAAACCCTTACACAAAGTATATAAAAAATATACCATAATATAACTTGAACAAAAAATGTGCAAAAGTTAATAATACACAGTGGAAACCCCATTCTGTTATGTACTCATCTTTTGAAAGACAACTTTCTATTAGATTCGGTCTGTATCTGACTACATTCGAGGAAGTTTTTAGGGTACTTTTATTCTAGAATAAACGCATCTCGATGTGTTTTTTTTTAATAATGACGCTAACGATGCATACAACAGACATACAACCAGTGTATAGAAAAAACCTTGACAACCATTTAGAAGCACAGTCAATGGCCAAATGTTGAAGTTTCATATGAATACTCCGTAGGAAATTGGCAGTATAACGTCTTTATACAACATTGTAAGGACTAGTTTAGAATTTTATCTAATCAGTGGTGCGGGAATGGACTTTTCTAGAATTCTAAATTTTTGGCATGTGAAATTACTTTCTGTTTGTAATTTGTGTAAACCATAAACAAGAGACAAAACTTTATAACTGCTCATTGAAGCAAGGTCTAGACATCGTTTTAAACATTTATCGAACCAAATATTATACATAGTAGTATAAATATGATCAAAGACCTATAGTTCGGTTGTCAGAATATAGAGCGGAGTAGCGTACCCTTTCCGCTGCGTTCGTTGTAAAGTAAAGTTGTCATTTTACTTCGCCTAAATATATATGGAAATATTAAATGAATAATAATGTAAGTACTATATATATACTTGCTTCTATTTACCAAAGATGCGCAAGTGTGTGACATGCATCAATCTTTAGAAGAATTATTATTTTATACACTAATTTGTTATATAAACAACTTAAATTGTAACTTTTATTTGAGTAAAACACAATTTCAAATGCTTAACAGAAACGGTTTGGAAATCTTACTGAATAATTATCTTAATAATAACAATAACTAAATTACTATAAATATTTTGTTAAATTGTAGTAAAATTTAACATACAATGCTCTACTTTATTTCTTAGCATTTTACACTGTTAAGTGTAACACGCTAACACCTTTTAAAGTGTAGCTTTTACCATATCGTTTACGTAAATCCTACCAAAAGTAGTGTGGACGTATAGACCGCCCTCAGTGTTTCAATTTTACATGCAATTGTTTACTATACAGATATGTTCGTGGTTCATACTACAACTACATATATATTGTAATGTAATAAATATATTATCATTTAATAAAACAATGACTTTTCTAATTTTTCTAACTTACCTATGTATTTGATTCTTTTCGGCCGTATTTTGTTTTGTTGTTGTTGCAGTCAAAGTACTATTAGGACTCCCTCTTTAGCTTTTAAAATATTTATTCCATACATTTTTGTGTATTGCATATTACAGATATCAACTTTAGCTGCTCATTATTGACATTTATTTTATAATTTTCAAGTTAAAGAAAGAGTTCCTTAAACAACATGCGCATAAAATGATAAACAAATATTACCATTTTACTACGTACGCTACCATTCATAAGTTTGATCGCATTATATAAAATAAGAAGATGAACTAGGCAGATAATGTTTGCGAGAAATGTATTAAAGAAGCAAACTTTACTTGTTATTGAAGTGTTATTGACAAAATAGTACTTTCTAATAATATACATACTGCTATAGTGTTTCTTCGAAGTAGTCCGCTTTTGCTTTAATAACTGCATAACAGATACGCGATATCCTTAGAACTAATCGCTCTAAATATGATTCGTCTATAGCATTCTACACTTCCTGCAGAACATTCTAGAATGCCGTTTTGCCAGTCGGAGATTTTTTCTGGGCCTCACGATCCAAGTGATTCCTCAAAAATTCTCAATGGGGTTGCAATCAGATCTCTATGGCGGCCACTCCATTAAAAGTAAAACTCCTTCAGAAGATTTGTTTTGAAAATAACTTTAACTACTTTTGCGGCGTGTTTGGTGTCGTTATCTTGCTGATAAATGAATCTCTCTCAAATTAATTCACATCCGGTTGGTACCAAATTATTTTCTAGGATTCTCAAATACAAATCTTTTGTCATGATTTCATCTATTGTAACTAATTTTCCAATTCTTTCGCCTCCAAAACAACTCCATACCACGATATTTCCTTCTCCCATGCTTCACTGTTTTTGAAATACACTCGTCTAATATTTCTTCCATGGCGGCGACAAACAAACGTGCGACATTTACTTCCGAATAATTCGAATTTCGTTTCGTCCGTTCATAACACATTTTTTCAATTATCTACACTTCAGTTTGCGTGAGCTTTTACTCAATTTAGTGTTTTCTGTTTCTGTATGGAAGTTAACTGTGGTTTTCTTACTGCTGTACGACCTCGGACTGCCTTGTATTAGCTTTCCTTCTACTGTCTACACACTTACTGGCTAACGGCGTTGTAAATTGAACTCGTAATTTGTGGTGCGGTAAGGCGGCGATTTCATAGTGAAATCAGTCGAATGTATTGGTCATCTCATTTCGTTGTTGATCTTTGCCTTTCACTTCGCTTTCCGCTCTGAAGTCTACCAGTCTCCTTTCTTTTAATTGTCCTACGTACACAACACTTAGAAATAATTAATTGTCGAGTAATTTCTCTATTTGAAACATTTGTTTCGTGTAAAACGCATATTCTGGTGCGCGTTTCAATATCTCACTCCCTTCTATTTGGCATATCTTCGATTATATAAACCAATAATATGAAGCAGAGTCTCCCTAATGCAATCACACACGTCCTCAGTATCTCGGCAATATACTGGATGCGTATTATATGTATATGGCAGATGGGTGATTCAGTACTCCAAAATTCTATTTCGTGACGTATTCATCCCCAATTTCCTACTACTATTAACACATTATTGCTGTATTGTCATCATAAACTTTAATACAGGAATACATTGTTTTCGTTCTTGAATGGATTTTGTAAATAAGTTTTATTGTTATGAATATATATACTATCAACACCAGGTTGTAAATTCCATTCTAAGGAGGCTAATATGAATTTCCTTAAATATTTTTATAATAGTTCTAAATGTAACACAATATATTAGGTGCGATCAAACTTATGAACGGTAGTGCATGTGTGTATTATATTATAACTATTGTATTGTGTTTTATACCTAATAATTGTTTATGGCATATCTTCAAGTACTCTACCAACGGCCAAGTTATCGTTATTATATTACGTAACAAATGTCCCTTATTATCTTAAAATAAACGTGGGTGTATATACGTACGTATACACACAGCTAGCGCGTTTAGTTTCGGAGTTCCGGGTTCGAAGCCCGGGGCTGTTACTTCTCTAATTTCAAGTATTTCGTTGCTTTCCTTACTCCATAACGAATGCTGAAAGCGAATGTTTTAAAACACATCACCGGCATTGGCATAGTGGTAACTGGCAGCCAATGCTTTTTGTATTATCAGCAGTCGAAAGATTTTAATTAGGATACTAAAGAAAAGATAGTTGCCACAAACCGAAAGAAGTTAAATAAAGATCAACATATTGCTGTGGTGCCACATGTATAGTGAATCAACAGTTTCGTTCGCAGAGCAATATCGAAACTATCAAAAATCATCCAGCGCATATGCACTAAATTTTCACTATTCACACGGAAAGACATTGTGACTATTTTTAAATTAAAGTCAATGGACTGCGAACAATGGCACAACAAAGTTGCTTCTGTAATTAAGATTGTGTGTAATCAACATTCCTCGACGAAGCCTTTTTCATAAAAAAATACCAGGACGTTTTTTAGTTTGTTAAGGATTTTTATTATTATATTATTATATATCATTACTGACTGTATCTATTCGCTTTACATAGTATAATTACGCCAAAGTCGATATTGTCAATTAGTGACGACGTAACCGTACTAGAAAGGATCGTGGATTTTTGAGAAAGAAAAAAGTCATTATGGTTAGAAAATCTAAACGAATAATAATTTCCCGTGTTAACTAAAGACTTATTTACACTATACAACCTCAAGCATTGTATTCCAATATATCAACAAAGAAATTTACATTTACGAAATCATCTAACATTATTGTGGATGATGCGGATAAGCATTTCGTTTACATTTACTGTCATCAAAAGTTAAGTACATGTAAAAACCTTATGCAATTATTTCAAGTTTTATATTATACTTCGTTGTTCCAAAATTTCATGTTCGAAAAATGCCTTGTTTTCGTTGTAGCCTAGACCTTGCACTTGCATATCTCAATCGAAATCCTCCCACAAGGCGAGCAGATACAAAAAATGTTCTAAAGGTCATAACTACATAGAAAAATAGTTTGATGAGTGTACCAAATGATGAGTGTACCAATTTGTGTTTATAGGTTCAGAGCTTTTACTTTTAGGAACTTAAACAGTAAAAAAAAGGGTGGTTAATTAACTACAACTTTTAGTTCCTGCAGGTCCACCACTATATATTGTAAAATTTAGATTGGGCTTATCGTTGAATATAAGCAGCATTGCGTTGATAATAATACTGCGTAAAATCATGCATTTTCGTTCGTAATCCTAGCAAAAAAGTGTAAACGGTTTGAGTTGAACTGTTATTAATATTAGATAAATTGCTTATTATTTTTATATATTAATCACAATAGAAACACAACTAGTGTATAAAAAATGTTAATGGTTACATGGAGGTGGTACACATGAACCAGTCCAATGTTTAGCCAAACGTGGGGAAAATTCTATATGAATGTCCTTAGAAATAACTTGTTTTAGAAAGCGAAATGCGCTTTAAAGACCACCCGGTATATATTGTATTTGTTTTAACGAATATGCATGGAACAACCAAATTGATAATAATATAAGTACTACATATATTTGTTTTCATAACAATTGCTTCTGAACGGCCTAGTAAAATTGGTAAAATATCTTTACAGTGTACTTTTGGGGCATACCTAGTATTTTCGTAGTTTTCACCAATTTTTATGCGTAATTTGTACATATTATGCTATTACAGACGTGGGAAGGTGAGGAATCTGTTAGGAATATTTTAAATTGTAACAATTTTTAGAAGCAAATTTGGGTTTTTCATTCGGTAGCACAATAGACAACAATGATCTCTTTCCATAGCATTGGCCACCTTTCGCGCTGTATTCTATTGCAGATACCGGACAAAAACCTGTAAGAAAAGTTTTAAAATGTTTATATTTCTGTAACCATTTTATAAATGATTAAAAATAGGTATCTCGTTCGCCAGCACATTAAATACAGAATGATTTATTTCTGCAGTGTTCATCACCTTCTAGCCATTTTTACACATCGTGGTATTTATTATAAATGTCATAGAAAACCTGCCGAAAAAGTTGTAAAATGTAAATAGTTTTGTACTGATTTTTATAAACAATTAAAGTTGGGTATTTCATTCGCTAGCACAAAGATTTACATATCAAAACTTTTCCTACACATTTCCTTCGATATGTGCAATAGCTCAATGTCCAAAACACGTGAATAAAAGTGGCCAGCATAGGGAAAATAAATCATTCCTTATGTTTTGGAATGCGGCGAATAAAAGATTCAACTTTGTTTATAAAAATTGTAAAAAAATGTTTACATTTTAAGATATCGTGCATAAAAATCTCGAATTAGAAGTAGAGGACGCGGATAGATATTCTATTGCTAACTCCACATTGGTTACATAAATTCATAATAAAATGAACAAACAAATTTACAGAAATAAGGACCATATTTCAATTGGTATACAGTAAAAAGTATTGCTAATTTAACTACAACTTTTAGTTCGCGCAGGTCCACCAATATTTTGCGAAATTTGTACTAGACATATTCTATATATGTTGATTTAACAATAAGATTGTATAAATTCATGTATCTTTTTATAAAACTAAGAAAAATATGTGAATAACTTGACATCAATTGATTTTGTATTATATAAATTACTTATTATTTTTGCATAATGTTATAGTTCCGTTGAGTTAAATTCTCTTCAACACTGAGAAGAAAATATTCTCATTTAATCACAGTTGGTTGCTATTTAAAGAAAAAAGTATTGGTGACGTATTTTTATTGCTATTAATATCAGACACGTATGTATACAAAACACAACAATGCAGAAATATTGAAAACTATTTGGAGTCACGATATGAACCAGCTACATTTGTTTACTAACGTTAAATATTACATAAGAATATCTCTTGAAAATTTGTTCATGGCATGCTATATAAACGTTACAAAATCAATTTCAAATTTTCTCGGTTTGCTCGGCGCGAAAATAGACTTTACTAAAATTCTAAGTTTTACATATGTGAAGATATCTTTTTTGTTCTGTAAGTGGATCATAATAAAACAATATAGAATTGATTATCCTCAAGATCTCTTGATCTCTCATAAACTGTGATGCTACTTGTAAGATGAAAAAAAGTGTATGTGTTTTTATATAAGCTGCATCTCCAAAATAAAAACCATTGACAACACCTAAACGACATTATTTTAACAAATTTACCTGGAGCATAAAATTAATAATAATACAAGTATTTGTTTTCGTTTAACAGAAAATGTGTAAGTATACGACATGCATCGATATTTTACATTAACTATTGGTTTTTACCTCAATTTGTTATATGAATAACATGAATTGTAATTTTTATTTGACTAGCATTAAAACACGGTATTAAAGGTTTAACAAAAACCACTTTGCATATCATATTAAAAATCTAAATAATGACTTTAATTCGGATCCTATAAGTATTTTATTAAATTACAGTAAAATTAGCAGCATATGTTTCTGTGTATGATAGGCCGTTCTAGTGAGCAATTCTTGAACTCCTTCCTCAATAAAATTTTACGTGCCTAGAACCGCCTAGAAAGACCTATCCAAAGATAAACTTGTTGCAAATCGTGCTCTGATTGTACGACAGTTTCCAGCTACCTTTATTTTGTTCTTGTTGAGGAAGTAGAAAAGGCTCGAGCATTGCGATTTTCGAAGGCACTTCTATGCAGCGCAGTTGAATCTTTGAATCTGTAGTGTATACAGAGAATTATTTAGGAGTATCGGCTATAGGGAAGTTAGTTAGACCACATTTTGGTCATCTTGGATCCTGGCTTTGTATATTTTTGAATTTTAGTCATCGGAGGCTAGCAAAAATCAAAATTTTCATATAACTCTAAACGATATGAAGTAATTTAGTTTATAGTTCAAAGAAATTAGAATTTCTACATTCAAAACAACAGAAAAAATTACTTTTGAGTTCTAACATTGACCTTCGTAGAAAGAAATCCCAGTATGATTTAAAATCTGTATGAGCTATAAACATTTTCAAAATTCGATTTTAATATTCAGTCATTAAAAGATATTTAACATACACAAGACCTTAATCAATAATTCATCCAGTGTAGCTTCTAAAGTTTTATGGCATAATTGTAAACATCTTAGTCAATAAAAATACAGATGGGATTGTATTTTGTAAACGGGTCGCAATATTTACTGGTTATAAAACAATCACACAGAGCAAAATGCGTGCGATGAATTTTTTTTCAAACGGTTTGTGATGCGTTCGACTAATCGGGTATGTATTAACTGGTTTCTGATTCTTTTATAAAGAATCCAATATAACACTCAATTTATTTTTTTTTTTTTTGTAATTTTCAATTTATTTAATTAATGCTATATAAATATCTACAGTATTAATCATGATAACAACTGTATACCGAATATTAAATGATTCATAAATTGCTAAATCCCCATGATGTATACTTATAATTCCCTAATATTATTTTTTATTTTATCAATTAGGACATGAGATACGGTATTGTAACACCCGTCTGAAATGAATCGTAAGTGTCAAAACGGTTTCCATTTTATTTCAAGTATTAAAGCCTCAATGAGTAATAGTAAAATATGTACATACGCGCAGTGATAAGTTGAGCACTTCCTCTTTGATATAAAATATTAAAGTATCCTTTTCTCTACTTAAAAGACAATAGCAATTCTGTTTACAAAAAAAGAATTTGTTTTATAATTACCAGATCTCGGGGGGCGCATAGAATGATATCACAGGGGCGTATTCAGTTGAGTGTGAGATACGGGTGTTGGTATTACCAGGACCGCATTAAAATTAACTGCACAATATCGTTCTCAATTTATGTTAGAATAGAATTATATGTGTATTACAAAGTAAAAAAAAAGTAAAACGCTTCGTAAATAGGATACGATCAAATTAATACGGAGTTTTTAGTCTACAAGGAAAAGAACAGAATTTACCACAACTATATACATGCAAAGCATTGTCCAAGATTTTCCGAAATAAAACTAGTTTTTCTTGAAATTAAATCTTTAAATGCAGAAAATGTTAAAATATGGTATAAAGTTGTTGAATTTCAAGTACATATCGGAATTTTCAATTTCATTGGTACTATACAATTAACAAGAGTATTTGAATACAGATTCTATCGAACTGGAATAAATGTTTTGATCTTATTTGCAATATCATCGAACACATTTAAATTGACAAATTGTTTCATTTAGGCTTCTTTCACATGAACAGTTTTTTTCCTGTGCGGAATTAAATTGCACAGTCCGATAAAGTAGGAATCTGTTGTCCGATAACTGCTAACCGGTTCTGTTATCTTATAACCTCCAACCCAGATCCGTTGTCCAAATCCTTATCTGATAATGCGGATCCAGCCTTGTTATCCGACCATATTTTAAAGCAAATAGAAAGTAGTAAGTTGTTCAAACCTTCAATAGACTGAATAATTATTAAACACTATTGCTTCCATAATTATCAGATTTGAAAAACTTTTCTTTATTAAACACTTTCTATATATATATATATATAATCTTCAATTAGGCATATAGCCGTTGTCCGAACGAAAGAATTTCTTTGAACTATTTTGGTTCCTATAATGTAGCTTTAAATTTTGGCTTGTCAAAATAATGTTTTTCTAATTAAACATGCTGTGTAATATAAAGTGAATAGTTCCGAAATATATTCGTATAGATACAATAATATGCAACCAAATACACGAAGAAAAAAATGTGTTTCTTCTAGCACCGAAAGTGTTATGATTTACCACAGTCGAGTGAAATTACTGCGACAGCGACAACGAATCGTAATTACTATGAAATTGTATTCAACCCCCAATGCAGTCGCAACACTAACTTTGTTGCAGGTACAACACGCTAAAAATACTTAAGAATTGCGTAGTTTTACTAAAAATATAGCATGACAAATGCCAGATTAGCAAATAACAGTATGTTTTAACGTAATATAGTCACAAGGCATCTTTTAACCGAAAATATGTTAATGTTATGCTTCGAACAAGTAAAAATTACACGAATTTATGTTGCTGCAGTTTTTCCAAATAAATTTAACGTAGTTTGAACATTTTAACATTGCGCTGGAAACATTACCGAGCTTAACTATCATGCTATTATAACAAATAATGCACCAACGCATGTAGAATATCACAATGTGGAGTGTTTACTGTGTTCCATTTATGTAACAAGTATATGATTACTTTAGTAAAATATAAGTAGAGTGTTATATCATTGCATTATATACTATGCATGTAATGGATCTATGTTTTAAGATACAGCTAACTAGAAGTTTTCTGAAATATCTTGCCGTACTGCTGTATTTTTACGTATGTATATTTACCTAACTTTAACGTTGATGGAAGCTATAAAACAAACAGTAAATTATCGGTAAATGATTCGATTAGTAAATCGAATTGCCAAGATCCGAAAATTTCTTTTTGCAAAAGAATTCGTTTAGATTTTGTCATTGTCCAAGAGCTGGAGTGTGGTGTTTTGCATATACCAAATGACGTAATATTGTGTAATATATAAAAATAGACAAGCCAGAAGGGGTAGTACTGATATTCACATGAATATAATTCTGCTATCTAAAATGTACGTTTGTGGAAGAAGGCAGAGTTACAACATGCCCTTGCACTTCTTAACTTCCTTTTTTTCTTTGTTGAGGAAACAATAGATAAGTAAAAGGTTTATCTCTTGTGTAAATAGTTGGTATTCGTAGTGCTATCGAAGCATCATTTTGCAGCTCTAATATGGTATACTGCAATGTAATATTTATTACAATTTTATTTTTCTCTGTGCAATTGTTATATTCTGGATTTACGGTTTATACTGACAGTGAGTATGTGAGTGAAATAGTCCGCACAAATTGAGAATTCATCAATTGTAAGGCGCTTGCTGTATCATAGTAATAATAATCAATTTATTAATTGTAGGTCATTTTTATGTTACTATGATAATATATAATGATCATACACATGCATAATTAAAATAATTTTTGTAAATACGTAACGAATCTGAAGACTTACTATCAATCATAAGTTTACTTTAGCAACAATACTAATATTTTTTGCGCCAATGAATGCCCGTAACTGAGTTTATACGGTGTCCACTATTTACACACTAACGACAGCGAAGAATTTTGTCATTCCAATAAAAATTCACATGCTAAGGAGGCAACGATATCAAACACTCAATCGGAAGTTTCTTCCGAACTGTAACCTTATTGAATTTCCATGGAATTACGTGAGGTACGTAAAACCTTACTCGCAAGCAAGAGGACTCTGGTCTGTCTTACAAAACAGTTGTAGTAATATACAAGACTATTTTCAAAAATTGGAAAACCATATACTGCGCATTAGTAACGGAGAATGTAGTTATTTTGATAAAAGCAAAATATAATTTGTTAGCGCTTAAATATTCCGAAATTTTATTACTTAGTTTTATTAGTACGTAGTTATTGTTCTGCAAATATTTCTTAGTAAATCTGAACCATCTATTTTACATCATAGTAACATTATACTTTTATGTAGTGCGATTAAATTTACGGAAGAAAATGTTTGCGCTGCAGTGTCGGTGATCAATACTAATACATCAGTAATGTTTCCTACTCAATAGTAACAAAGAAGAATAGAAATTTTTACTCTATAGTAAAATGATTGTTTATTAAGTCAGGGTGATTAATTTTAGGTAGGGGTATATAGGCAAAAAGGAAGGCATCGTATACCATTCTTGCTCAAAATCCTCATCATTGGGTGTTTCTAGATTCTTGTTTTTCTAAATGTTTTAAGATACTGGTTTCACAAATTGCCTCGATAGTTTATAATTTTTGAACAAACAACACTTAATCGTGATGAATACGTAATCTGAATATGCTGCTATTGCATGTTGTATGCACTTTAGCTTGTATTTTTTCTATTAATTTAGATATTATGTACATACATAAGTAATTATACAAAGAGAAGAAAGAAATCTAAAACATATGTTGGTTAAAGAAAACAAAATGATAATCATGTTCGCAATAGAATAAAAGAAGTTTATAATGTATTGGAAACGAAGAATAACTAGGTTTTATATACAATTAAAAGCGATATATTGAATTTATAAAATTTGCATATTATTGAAAATTGAGACAACAATTGCAGCAGCGCATGTACAGATACGTACGCACATTATATGTACTCTGACGCTCTTAACATTATCCCATATGCTCCCTTCGACCTTCCAACTCAAGAAAATACAAACCTAATTTATTCAAGCCTAAAAGTATAAAATGTACATTTCTAAAAAGTGTAACCAATACATATGCTAACTGGTTGGAAATTGAAATCGATTACCCTTTAGTAAGCGGGGATTCTATAAAAACAGCCGTTTGCAGAAACACGCAACAAATCCATCAATTTTGAATATAATGGCTCCTGTTTTGATGGCCACGGCATTCGTCCGAACGTAAACAGTCTGGTACGCGACGTAGAGATTAAAAGGACCGCGCCGCCAATACAAGCTTAAGTTGCTTTTTGGAAACGATGATTGGATTGGTCGCAATGAACGTTCGTTTTGAAACTGGACGTTGATGATCTTCGTTTACATAACCAGAGATGAGTGAAAGTTAGGTAAAGGTACACAAACGAAAGAAAATGTTAATATTTTATATAAAAATGTATTAAGTCTAAAATGTATGTACTTCTTACTTTTATAAGCTGATAAATACTAAACACAGGAAATGGAAAAAACTGTTTTTATTATTGCTAAGAAATTAACTTTATCCTTCATGTTATAACTCTAATTGAGAAAAACATATCTATTTTATATATAATATTCCCACTTTTCCTTCTCCATTCACACATATAAATGCTTTCTTAAACACTTAATTAGATACTTATTTGACGACGTCCAACGCTTAGAAATAATGACGCATAATACAGGCATTACAAGTTTTGGTTAGAAGAATATAAAAAAAAATAGTTGCGTTTAGAAATGTGGTAGGTAGTAGATATGGGTTAGATTCTTTTGCTTTAATCTTGTTTATTCGGAAATTGAGTCCATATTTTACATTTTTAAATAAGAACCTATGTTTTTAGCCTCATTGAACCACGCATTTAAAATTAGGGCCTTCCTAGCTAAACTTCATAATTTTAGAGTTATTTTGAAAAAACATATTTACTCTATCTAAATATTACTTTTTTTAAACCGATTAACACATGGGCTGAAAAGTCCCGGGCCTAACACATAAATGATGCTAGTTTTATTGCAGTCACCTTTCTCTCAGTTAGTACGAACCTTCAAAAGACAGCTGTTAAAATTTCATGATATTCCATTCATTAGTTTGTGAGTTATTGTGCTAAGAGTCACGCTACTTTTGTTATTTTTAAAACAATGGATCAAAAACAATTTCGTGTTTTAATTTTACACTGCTTCTTGATGGGAAGAAATACCGTTCAAGCGAAGCAATGGCTTGAAAAGTGTTATGGGGACTCCGCTCCATCAGAAACAACAATAAAACGTTGGTTTGCTGACTTCAAACGTGGTCGTAGAGACACCGATGATGCAGAACGTAGTGGACGTCCAAATGAGGCGGTAACACCAGAAAACATCAAAAAATCCACAAAATCGTTTTGAATGATCGAAAAGTGAAGTTGCGTGAGTTAGCTGACATCGTAAAGATATCAAAAGAACGTATTGGCTTTATATTGCATGAGCATTTGACTATGAGAAAGCTCTGTTCAAAGTGGGTGCCGCGTTTGCTCGCTGTTGACCAAAAACAAGAACGTGTTGATGATTCTGAGCAGTGTTTGGCCATGTTTAAACGTAACAAACCGGAATTTTTGCGTCGATATGTGACAATGGATGAAACATGGATCCATCACTTCACTCCGGAATCAAAACGATCGTCATCTGAGTGGACAGCAACTGGTGAACCTCGTCCAAAGCGCCCGAAAGCACAACAATCGGCTGGAAAGGTTATGGCCTCGGTATTTTGGGATGTGCGTGGTGTAATATTCATCGACTATCTTGAGAAAGGAAATACCATCAACAGTGAATATTATATAGCGTTATTGGAGCGCTTGAAGGCCGAAATTGCAAAGAAGCGACCGCATATGGCAAAGAAAAAATGTTGTTTCATCAAGACAACGCACCGTGTCACAAGTCAATCAAAACAATGGCAAAACTACATGAATTGAAATTCGAATTGCTCCCACATCCACTGTATTCGCCAGATTTGGCTCCGAGCGACTACTGGCTGTTCGCAGACGTCAAAAAAATGCTCACCGGTAAGAAATTTCGCACGAATGAAGAGGTTATCGCTGAAACTGAGGGCTATTTTGAGGCAAAAGATAAATCGTTCTACAAAAGTGGTATTGAAATGTAAAAGCGGCGCTGGAATTATTGCGTTGCTCTTGATGGAGATTACGTTGATGAATAAAGCTAATTTTGAACCAAAAAAACCGTGTTTTCTTTGTTAGGCCCGGAACTTTTCAGCCCATGTGTTAGATCATAAACAGCAACTTAAGTTGATGAATAAGTGATGAAAACAAAAGAAATACTAGTTAATAATTTAACGTAAAAACTCAATAAGAAGTGGAACATTAAGAAATAAGTAATAAACGGTGATTTTACTCTCCAAATAAATGTTCAAACTATTATCTTATTATTTTTGTATATAATTCTAACCGAAACTCATCGTGATACATCCTACATACAAAAATGTAGATTAGAGTAAACAATACATAATTTTTGATACATTATATGCATTTGACACCTGACCTTTATTTCAATTGTTCTCAGTAATTTACCGAACAGTTTGTGGTAGTACAAAGAAATACAAACAGGAACCTTTGCTATTAATCAATGAAACGAGTCGAGTATTTTACTCGCTAAAATCGAACATTTAATCAAAACTCAAGTGTTTTGTAGTTTCTAGTACAGCAAATGCAGTAAATTTAATATTTTTATTAATGAATATTTCCTCTTCTTTCTCGTCATCATATGTACATATGTAAGGCGCTAAATAATCAATAATCGCACACTGGACACAGATGAATTGACAATTGCACTTATAGGCTATGTACGGAGCACTGGACCAGGTCTGGGCGCTTATTACTTAGGGGCGTCCTATGTTTTTATTTATAAACGGAAGTACAATTCAATTAGTTGTTATTCTAATTATTACATATAAAAATTTGCAAACCTTTAGTGCACTTTTAAGTTCACGATTGTTATAATTTAAATGTATTGTATCCAAGCTGGTCGTGTTGGAGTGAATTTTCACAGTACATAGTACAAGTTAGGGTTGTTGTTTTAGGTATTTCCGTCCTTTGTGGAACTTATATAGGACTCTGTATGTTTCATATAAACAACTCTAATTTTAATCAATCGTCAACGATATCACGTCAAGAGATACTACAAATTATTCGAATTACTGGAGCAAATCAAATGTCGACATATCATTGTGCAAGTTGCCTCTCTTAAGGAAGTCACCTAGGGAACAGCCTTAAACTTTATATTTGTAACTAAGATACAACTTTGGATAATACATATACCCTTCACAAAAACGATCAACAGTAATCCTGTATTACGCATTGTTGCATATAAATGCTTGATTTTGTTCAATGTAGTCTGATTTATGAATTATATAAAAAATAGATTACAAAAGGTACTGGTCAGACGTATCCTTCTTGCAAATTTCAGGAATTCACCCGCCAAACTTTGTAAACCAGTGCTGATTAACAAAAATTTGATGCTACAGAGGTATAAATGGCGGAGTAATAATCCATATTCAATTCCTTTCTTCTTTTTCAAACACAGCCATCCATTTTCTTTTAGAGCAAGCCCCATTTTGTGCAAATATTTCCTTAACTAGACATAATCTGCAAAGACTGGAATAGTATCCTCATGGAATTTTACTTTTTATCAATTACCTCTGGTTATATCTCGTATGGGAAACATGAACCCCCTTACGTAAGATAAATGTATATGTAATCTCCCCAGGGCCCTAGCACTTCCTGTTCGTTCCAACTGATAACGTGTAGTTTGAAAGTATAATATGCCAGAAAGTTTTGATAAAGCGTTTAGATTATTTGTGCAATTAAAAATACCAATTAACCTGTGTCAAGCATCCTCGTTCCAAGTACCCTCGTTCCAAGCACCCTGACTCCCCACTTTCTCGGATTTTTTATAATTGAATAATTTTGCATTGTATTTTATGATGTGTTCGATGGTTGACAACAGCCAACAGGTGATTTAAACATATTTTTGATTAAATTCTTTAAGTACAATAAATAATGAAATTTTATATATTATAATTTTAAGTGTTATACTCAGCGTCCATGGGTATATATGACTGTTGTGTTGTATATAACTTGTTTACTCTTGGTAGCGATCGTGCCTTAATCATTCTCCCCAATGTCCTTTAGTTTGCAAGGTGTAAAAAAAGTAAATAAATGTTGTTGCTGAGGTGCTACAGAATTTTTGCGTAATTATTTCTCACTTATCCCTTTAATATTCGTATTAGCATACTACGTTCGTCTTAATACAGCACTTAATATAATGTATCTTTTTTTATTTTCAATTTTTATCTTCTACTAAGAGTGCTATTATGGAATAAAGCAATATCTACTCTAACTAGATTCATTAGTTGACTGAAGATGCCTAACTGCTTACACCACCGTGGGAATAATGTAGACTCGAGTTTTCCTTGTTAAAAAGTCAAAAACTGTCCTTCCTGATCGTGGATGGACTATCTTCAATATACAGCCGATACATTCTAGGATAAAGTTTTGTCAAAAAATAGTTCTAAATACTTCATTGAATTTATACTTGATCCACCAAGAAAGGAAGAAATCAATCTTGACATGTTTTCTTCTTTCTGTAATATACTCATGTATGTATCGGTATATTAGCTCTAACTAGAATAAATCGGTGAACATTGCAGGAATACTCATGTGTTAAAACCGATCGTTATGTCTAAATTTAAAATATGGCACTTTCTTCAGTATTTACTACGCTCATAATCTAAAGGCGTGCAACAAAACCAATGCGCTGCGATTTAAATTAAGCGTAGGCGACCTTAGACGTAAGTATATGTATATATATATATATATATATACAATATTAACAACTAAATCTTTTCTTCATTCAAATAAATATTTCTAAAGAAAAATGCCTCATTAAGCTGAGGAAACTTTCCTGTGTGCGTAGTTATACTTAGAATCTACTGTGTTGAGAAATAACTTACAATTCTTGAAACAAATGTATGTCTTTAATATAATCAAACTTTTCCCTATGTTGATAAGCAATTTGAGGTAATTGCATGTAGACACTAATTGTTGTAAAGATGGAGAGTTGGAATTACAAAACTATTTAAAATAATAAATAGATATCATCTTTCGAAATGTTATCGTAAGCTTTAGGTATCTATGCTAAGTAGATAACGTTCTCAATAGTATGGTCCGTACAGTGGGAGAAATAAACAGTATTCGCCGTAATGATCACTGGTTGATGCTTTATCCGATCTATTTAAATGCCAAAGAATATTATGGACCAGGTAAAATTATGAATGTAATCATTAGTTCTCTCAATTTTTATTTGACTTCGGAAATATAATTATGTGAATTATTGGATTTTGGTTTTCTATTTCAGGATACTTCAAGCCAATGACTCTGAAATATGTATCTATGACTGGTAAGTTATTTCTGTATTGCATGCTTTAAATATCTGTACTTCTTCTAAATTTCCGTTACTAGTTAATAATCACATATAAATTATAATAAATTTGCTAGCACCAACAATAGTTTATAAGGTCAATGTTGTTATATTAATAACGTATTTTCCATATTCCCCTTCTTTATGATATCTCGGAATCACTGCTCATTCTCTTCAGAAAACAAAGAACAGCAGTTAGAAATAAAAGAAAATACATTAAATTGAAAGCCAATAAAATCATTAACCTCCAATAAAAGCAATTATGGTATCATATTCATTTTATCTACCACCTTATCATTTTAAAAATTATCTTTAGCATGGTGCGCAAATTTCGTCGCTTGACGTAGCTATTGGAAAATTCAGCTGCAGAGTGGAAAAAAGCTTTGTAAGTGAATACTTTGAAAAACAATAAAGTACAATTCACAGGGATCGCAGTAAACTCCACTCCACACAAATTAATAATTATTCGGAAGATTTCAAGAGTTACGTAGACTCCAGACATGTGTGAACATTCCAGTCGGTAACACGGTTGACATTAGGAGTTCGGGTGCTCTTGAAACGCTGCGTTCCGAATAATTATTAATTTGTCTTGAGTGGAGTTTACTGGCGATACTTGTGAATTACACAACCACAGTCCTTGCATTCGTTCTAACAATAAAGTAGATTTAAAAAGAAAACAGTGAATTTTATTTTTTTTACATCATTTTCAAAGATGTATAACAAAAAAGGCAGTGAAAAATATTGATCAAATTTATTATTGTTAATATGGTTGTCAGTTTCCAGTTGTTTTAATTTTATCACTGATCGGGTCTTTACTTTCACTTTATATCTGTTGTAATCGATAATATTACATATTATCGATGTTACACAGGCTGCTTTTCAATTCCAAAATATTATAGTTTTAGGTATCAGTACAGCATTGTTTTATAAAAATAATTCATAGTCATTAAAAAGATGTCACTTGATTTAAATCGCTAACTAACATGGAAATAATTTAAAAAATCGTGGGTTCACTTAGACCTTCCTGTTTGTAAACTTTGTTTAAAATAATTACGCTTGTGCTTCTAACATTTCTTTCAGTTATCTATTGTTTTGAAGTTCTTGATTATTTGAACTAATGGCGCTCTAGCTTACTACAATTGTTTACTGTGTTAAAGCTATTTCCATTCTACATTTTCCTTTTGTGTATCACCAAAGAACGAACAGCATACGAAGAGGATCGTGCAATTCTGCCACAATTAGTTATCTCATGAAGAGGTGTTATTGTTTAATAAGAATTCTCCAAAATATGAAGACACTTCATTTTAAATTTGTTACTAATTTCTGTTAATTAATGATGTATTTTAATGACATTTTAAACGAAGTTGCAAACGGAAGTATCTTACGTTTGATATTGATTTGCAACAAATTTTAAACGTTACTTTATGCTTATCATGATGTGAATTACTTGTATGTTTTATTTTAATTTGAATAATTTTTTGTCGCAGCATCCGTCCGAGCTTCTTATGTTGTATTAATTCAGTCACAAAACTACCCTTTACACGAAAAGTCTAGTATATGTATATATTTTTTTTCAAGCCATTATCTATATTGAACCGAATATCATGTTTTCATTGGATTATATTATTGTGCAAAACAACCTTTTACTTTAAATATAAGCGAACATATAAAATTTGCCGATTATGAAGTGAATATGTATATGTAGTTTGAAATAAGTTTGCCCTACTACTTTCCTTTGTTAAGTGCTTCTCTTCGTACATAAATAACAAATGCAAGTTCAAATTCGCTGTGGAATTAATTAAAACACTACTGCAGCGGGCAGCTGAGGTCTTCCAGTAAATCGTTTGTTACGCAATATAGTGAAACATAGGTCAATGAATATACCAATTTTTCTGTATTATTAAAATAGTAGTTATTCAACAAATATTTAAACGAAGAGACTCACCGCCTAGAACGGTTGGCTATTAATATCGGGGTCCTAGGTTCCAACACCAAGACTGTTGTTTTTAATGGTTGAGGTTTTTTTTATCACAAATGCTAAGAACGAATACCTTAAGAAGCAGGCGTAATAATAACTCCCGGTCGATACCTCTTTGGCGAAACTATTAGGGGATGCGATATTATTATTATTATTATATATTTATTGTTACATTTAATGGCTGAAGCATTTTGAGCATATCTAAATATAAAAATTATTGAGTGAACCAGTTAATGATTATGCCAATTAGTCTTAGCAAACAATCCTAAAATAATAATAGATTTCACTAATACATATAAGAATATGACTCTACCTAAATTGGATATATACATTATAATTAAAAGATATTGCCTTGTCAATATCATAGGAACCTGTAATTTCCTCTTTGTGTTAAACCGTAATACCGCTCTGTTCTTGAACATGCAAATATTTAAGCCATTAAGAAAAGGAAAATTAAAAGCGGATGCAGGTGTTACCGGAGAAAAGTTCAGCATCCTTTTTAGTTTAAATTATCGGCCGAGAATCACATTATAAATTCATAAATTATAAAAGACTACTTGCATGTACAGGCAGAGGAAGTTCTACAAGGATATATGTAATTAGTTCGCACGCTAAAATATAACATCAATTATTTAGGAATTAAAACTTTAATGATACTTGTATGTCAAGTATATTCTTTTAACTATCGTGGTTGCAATACTTTCCTTCTTATCTCACGTCTCTTTTTATCTTTGTAAATTGTGTCTTTCATCATTGCATGTTGTATTTTGTACAAAACAGTTTTTAAATGCAGCTGATGTAGTGAATTTAGTTGCATGCAAATGCTTCTAAGTGCTATTGTTGGAAATAGCTATTCACTAAGTACATAAACAACCAGGATCTATTGATCAATTTGACGTACAAAATTGTTCAAATCATTTTCGATTTTTATTCTGATTTGAAAAATATAGAAGATTAATCAGGATTTCTTGTTTGGACTATACTATATTTGTTAGCTGGTGGTATTATTATTTTTTTATATAATTGCGTTGGTAATTAAATGGTGAAAAACTTATAACCGTTTGAGTGAAACTATTACGCTGCAGTATGGTTGCACAAGAATGTAGTAGATGGTATTACTATTTCAGCACAGTTTCTCCCTTGGAATGAATCAAAGTTTTATGAAACGGAACGGTGCAAAATTTAAAAGTAGCATATAAACAAAAAATTCTAGACAAATCCGCGTAAAAGCCGCTTATTGCCCATTGAATTATAATAAATCTAGTTATCAGAAGGTACAGGTAGCACAGAAATTTGTTCCACCGCACGGCTCATAACACTAAAGATCTAGCAATTACCCTAGTATTCGATACGTAGGAAGTAGATTGTTCTACACGCAGAAAGACTAGGAAGCATTTTGAGGTATATATTCGCTTCAATTTTGCGGCTCGGCAATCTATTTTCTGCTTCAACGCTTCGAGCATTGTTCAAAAGAAACCATGCATGCGCTGTTAACGAACCAGAGGATTTTTGGATGCTTACGCTTGAGTATCAGAAATGTAATCACCTTCTCATCGGGAAATATCTTGGCCAAGAAGCTTTATATCATTATAATCACTATATAAAACAAATAGGAGAACTTACACAGCATTGTCTGAGTAAAAGTAATGCAGGAAAGTTTGAAAGGCTGAGATACAACAAGCAAAATTACAAAAAAAATGGTAAGGGTTGGTTACAGATATGAAACTGTTCATTTTAATAGATCCTTTTTTCGTGTTTGAACGCTAGTATGTGGTCTTAAATGTTTGCAATAGAGGGCATTTGTTTGTTAAGAACTTGGTGAATTACTATAAAATGGTAGAAGTAGTAGGTAGTGGGAGTGCATTGTGCATCTGGAAGTTCACCATCCTCGTTTGAAAACTGGGTCAAACTTATTAAATATTAAATAAGTGATCAAACCACAAGTGTGTCGGTTGATTTAAATTTTCCGACACCTTTACATTCTTTACCATATCGCCTAATAGCGTATTTAAACGTAGGTAGATGCTTTTTAGCGGTTTGAAGTTGAAAAGTATATGGATACAATTATTTATTATAAGACGTTTCATTCTCGAATCGTTTGTATAGCAAATTCTAAAGCGTTGCATAATTACTTTCAAAGGTTTTAAAGACTTACATAACATGGGTGGCATCGTGTTTTAATGTATCACAGAATAGTTAATTTTGAGATCGTTTATGAGTTTGTGCCAAACGTAGCACCTTGTAATATTTATTTCCGGATAATTCTTTTCTAATAACAGCAGAAATTGAGATGATATATTTTCTTTTTGAGTTTCTAATACGGTTAATCGTATTCAAACCCGTTACATTTAATTCCGACACGTAATTCGTAAATTGCGAAAATTGATGTTTTATAACAGGGCGTTTACGCACAGGTATTAGTAGTAAGGTTCAGATTATAAGAGCTGCGAATTACATCTGCGTGCCAACACTTTTGCGGATACGTAATAATTCAACTGAAATAAAATCAATAATGCAAAGTAATAAAATAATATCAGTATCTAACCAATAACTTAGATACTGCTTAATGTAGTGCATAGTATGACTTGGACGTACGTACATATTTACGTTGGGCCTCCTACTCATTACTCATAATATAAGTGATTAGATAAACACTTCACAAACAAACTTACCGGTTTGCGCGATTATCCATCCAAATAGATCAGACTTTTTTACCTAGTGTTTGATCAAAGGAACAATTTATGGTTACGACTCCTCAAAATGATGGCGACAGAATTGAAATGGTGGTATTATATCAGGAAGCAAGTAGTATCAGCAATACTGCAAAAATTCCGGTGCTGTTCACGAACTGGCTGTTTGGAATCCAAATACGTAATTATACAGGCAATATTGATATATTAACTAAAAAATGTGCAAAAATGGAACAATTCCATCGCATAAACTCTATTTCAAAACGTATTACTCCCGCAACTTAGACCTCTAGACATCATCACGGTATCTACCATTAGCGTAACATACATGTTCAATATTATCAAATGTATGCTTGTTTTAAATAATTTCTAAGAACATATACATACATCACGCGAATGTGAAGCTTCATGGTGCAAACTTTGTTCCGGCTATAAAGGATTGGAATTTTCAATTTAAATAATTATCACGTTTTCAGTAATACCGTTGTTTATACATTCGTTATTCAACCGTTTAGAAGAGCTTTTGGATGACTCTTAGATGACGTACGGCGTAAGTGAAATTTTACTTCGACGTCGTACCCTATTTAGAATATACGCAAATGTACTTCCGAACGGTTGAATAACTATAACGAATTTATAAATAAGGGTAATACTGCTACTGAAAAGTGACTCTGTTACCTAGTACTTATTCCTTAAGTCAATGTTCATATTTCTACAAATAATTAACAAAATAAAGTTAGGTGCAAGCCACTATGCATATTCCTTCCATTAAATAACCGAAACTTACCAGTTATTTGCGAATTATTTAACTTTGCTGTTACTACAATCTAAATTTCTGTTTAAAATGCTTGCATCTGAACGACTATTGGTATTGATTAAAAGCAATAATTCGTTTTAGTTATTGTCTAGAACTTTTTATTTCGATGTTAAAATGATTTTTTAACGTTCGATTTTATAGAATTCCAATGCGAAAGTAGAGGGTAAGAGCAACCTACCAAAATAACAACAGCATCTAAGTACGTTTGTTGCATGATCACATTGTAATTTATTGGATATTTTCCAGTCAGTACGTCATGTTATCATGTATAGAAGTATCTCAGTATACTCCATATACCACACAAATTAATTATTTATTCAAGACACAGTGTTTCGAGAATGCGTGGAGTCTCATCATCAACGCGAATGTATGGAACTTGTGTAGTAAAACCCCAAACATGGGAAATCAAAGTATCTTCCTGTTTCTCGATGTCTTTCAATTGCCAAGTGAACAGCAGATTTTGAAGCTTTTAGTTTATTTTCAATGTAATGTACATTTTCTATCCTCATTATGAAGAGTACGTTTTTGAATATTCACCTTTTCATTTCTACCAATATTATGCAGATAATGCAACTGTAAGCAGTATATCAGCTAAAATACATTTGAGCTTCTTAAATACCACGTAACTGAAATTTTTTTATAAACTTGATGATGAAATGTGTGCGTGCAATTCACAGAAATGAGGTTGTTAAATTTAACTTGGGTAAGTAAATATTTTCACTAAAATATTTAAGAATTTATATTTTTATGTTAAAACAAGTTTATGTCACCTAGTAGGGTATTTACAATTTTTATAACATTAGAAATATATATAAATATAATATTTATATGTCGACATATAAATGTTATCCATTTTTTTTAATTTTCCTAGTTTTCGATAGGTGGTCTTAAACTTATGAGCGACAGTGTATCTATCGAAAATCTTTTATAGTATAACAGTAGCGTTACTTGATTTGCTCAAGAAAATAATACTCTGAAATGTATCAGATAATAAATGACAGAAAAATATGAAAATTCCTAGAAGTTCCTGTTGATACTGGAAGTCGAACAAATTATAGATATTGCGATGCATACTTTCAAATTAAATAATTTTACCTTACATTTTCTTTTTATTTTTCCTATGTATATTATGGGGTCTACCGGGGTTACAAGGCAACTACTGATGCATAAATTAGGTAAAATTTTGGCGGAAATTATAAAACTTGCAAAATACCTAGACAATTCATATTTCTATGGATATTAATATATGCTTGTTTAAAAGAGCATAAAATCCTTTCTGTATTACTTTTATTATTTAAAAATAAAAGCTAACTTATAAATTCATAATGCGGATATATTTCGCCTTTTTTCGTCAAACCCCTTTTACATATTTTTTTAATCCTCTAATTCTATCTGAGCTAATGTTTCGTAAGTAGATAATCAATAAACAACGTCCAGATACTAACGCTTGCGTCGTTTAAGTTTAACCGTTAACAATAAATTTAACTGAAGTAAATATTGCTCTTTCCACTATATAACAATTACATTCTTTTCTATTTTATTGTATTTAAAACAATATTTATGAGAATTAAAGAAATTAATGGAGGACGTGCGATTTTAAGTAACCGTTTATAGCGATCAATTGCTTTGAAAAAGGTTCTATAAACAATTACCTAATATGCAAAATAAATAGATCTTAAGTTTAAATAGGCCTGT
Source organism: Trypoxylus dichotomus (assembly GCA_023509865.1). Lineage (NCBI taxonomy): Eukaryota > Metazoa > Arthropoda > Insecta > Coleoptera > Scarabaeidae > Trypoxylus > Trypoxylus dichotomus. The sequence continues at coordinate 28,996,575 of CM042080.1, read as the reverse complement.
AAGAGTACAAGAATAAAGCTTATCCATCCGATATTTATATTTCTGAAACTTGAGAAATCCCTTTATACATTAGTCTAAATTTTGTAGTATTATTATATAACACATCGAACATAGTGAGAAGAAAACTGGTACTGCGAACAACCGTCAGTAGCGCGTGAGTAGAAATCGTGGAAAGGGGTTAGTAGGTAATAAATGTACATAAACAGATTGCCTTTTCAGAAACGTTTTCGGAATGCAGATGCACAAAGTGAATAAAATTGGTTAACTATTTATAACAACAGTTTCCTCCTGTAACCATGTACGCTGGTTACACTCTTCCGTAGCGTGCGCTACAGCCCGAACGTTCACAGAAGCGGTGTTCATCACAATAATGAAGAACATCTTCTAAATTGCATCTTCTAAATTCTAAACCATCTTTTCCACCAGTGAGAACAACGACATAATGTCTTGGCATCACTACTACCATGTTTCATGAATTTAGTGTTTTCAAATTCACTTTTCGTCTTCGCATTGAAAGATCTACATTTCATCTGAATATACTAAGTTATCCCCTTTCTATTTTTATTGAATGTGTCAAAATTATTCGCAGTTGCATTATATTTCTCTTGACACACAACATTCTGCGTTTATTGCAGTTCACAAATTTAAAATTAGTTCATTGAAGTTGTGCCAGTGAGGGACAACCAATATCTAATATTCATTTTTCACAAATAATAGAAAGCAAACTTATTAAAGGTGATACGTTGCTTCTTAGAGCACATGTCATACTTCATTTCGTATTTCCTTTTATCTGTCAGATACAACTATGTGCAACAATGTAGTTTTTATACTTCCTTTTTACTTTCTTCGAGTCTTCTGGAGTATCCTCTGTGCGTTTTTAAACTTGCGTGACCGGTTGTAGAGAGTCGTCATGTTCTTCCTCCTTTGTAAAATACTCGTGTAAATTCCAAATAAGATCGTCAATATCAAACCTTACGACGTTGAAGTACGTTGGGCGCAAATAGGAAGTTTTGTTTGTTATTTTAAAAGACAATTGTGCTCTTTTACTACCACAAAAAAATAGACACTGAACAAAATCACGTATTATTTAGAACTAACATTTTCGAAATGGGATAGAAGCAGAAATAAACTCCGATATAACCCAACGGATCGTCTAAATTTGATATTATGTACAATACCATTCTTGTTGCAAAGATGGCATAAAATTTGAATTTCATTAAAAAACAAGTAAAACTTTTAATATTATTTGTTTGAATAAGTAAACATGAAAGATTTTGCATTTTTATAGAGCAAATTATATTATACTCAGCTACACAGGTAATTTTTAATATTTTAGATGCTTGGAATGTCGTTTTAAACGCCTTTTAAAATTTTAAATGCGAATATCTTTAACAAACAAGTAAGGCTTTCAAATAGAACGAAGGCAATATTTCAATGAAATGTGTTTTATTTTTCGACATATCTCCCTCAATATCATTACATTTATTTAGTCGATGCTCAAGTTTCTCTATGCCTTCACAGTACTTATTTCCCTGGAGCTCCTCAAAATAGTGCTCCACGGCAGCTATCAGCTCCTCATCCGAAGTAAATCTCACACCACCGAGGTGTTTCTTAAGTTTGGGGAAGAGATGATAGTCCGACGGAGCTAAATCAGGTGAATAAGGTGGATGCTCAGGTGCTTCGAACTTTAATTTGGCCCATTTTGTTTCGAGAATTCCGCTCTTGTGAACTGGCGCATTGTCTTGATGGAAAAGGACCTTTTTTGACGGTAGCTGCCTTCAAACGATCTAAAAGTTTAGAATAGTATTGTCCAATAATCGTTCGTCCCTTTGGAAGGTAATCGATATGCAAGATTCCCTTCGCATCCCAGAAAACGACAGCCATCACCTTTCCTGCCGATATAATGATCTTGGCTTTCTTTGGAGCCGGTTCACCTCATTTAATCCACTATTTTGATTTTAGTATAGTTTCCGGTGTGTGGTAATGGATCCACGTTTCATTGCAACGCACAAACTGGCGCGAGAAATCTGTTGGATTTTGCCGAAAGCTCTCCAAAATGGTAGTAAAACATTCCATGCGTTTGAGTTTTTGCGATGGTGCGAGCAAACGCGGCACCCGTCTTGTTCACCGCTAAGACATGTCTAATTTAACATTTAATATGTACGTCACTCGTTCTCTAGAGATGCCTGTAGCCTTAGCAATATCTTTCGATGTTGATCGGTGATCAGCTTCTACAAATTTCAAAGCTCTTTACGCGCTTTCTGCGGAAGTGGCTATTTTCGGGCGTCCAGAACAGGGATCGTCATTTACGCTCGTACGACCTTTTTTAAATTCATTCACCCATTTGCAAACAGTCTTAAGAGAAGGAGCATCCTCGCCTAACACATTTATCATATCGGCACCAATTTCTTTGGGCGAAAAATACTTTTTCCACAGGTATTTAATCACTGCGCAAATTTCAATATTGTCCATTTTTAAAAAGCTCCAAAAACAACAAACTACTTGACAGATCAACATGAAGTTTAACACGTATGTCATTGAAACATCAAGCTATACAATAGCATCAAAGATTGCTTTCACACAGTACCATCTCATAGTTAGTTACCGAATTTTTCAGCTTACTCTCGTGTTATTAAGAAATGTTTGTTGTGTTGTTTACTTTCAACAAATAAAAGAACTTGGGGTTGTATGAAAATTTTAAATATAGAGTCTTAGTGTATTATTGTACGTTCTTCGAACTACTGTCACCTCTTCACTGCTTAACTAGTTTAAAATTCTTATTCTTAATCTGTGAAGGTGCGGTATGTATGTATGAAAATTTTATGTCGTGCTTGTAAAACTTTGTAAATACACAGGTTATAGGTAATAGCATATAAAATATTCAATTGTATTATACCAAAATATACCCATCTCCGAAACATTATCAAAGTGATTGGCCTCAGCTATAAAGCTGTTGCATCTCCAATAGCGTTTCACTAAGCGATTTTCACTGCGATTTAAATAAATAATTTCTATACATCTTAGAATTGACGAAATTGTTTTTTAGTAAGTAAGGCAAATGACAAATTACAAACAGTATAAAAATTTAATAAAAACACAGTCGCTACAAGCTTTGTCGGCACTTTTTTATATTTTTATGTTAAGCATTTTTACTGTGTTTTTGCAGTAACATTTCTCCCAGCACAACAAAGACACACTGGATTGTTTTTACACCATCGTATATTAAGTTGGGAAATTATTTTATAAATTTCTATACATCTTCAGCAAACATTTTCTAGTAATTCTTGCATTAACATAGTCTTCTTTTGACATATTTATATACAAAAAATTGTTACAATATCATATATCATGCATTACAATTCTGTCACTGTGGTATCGCAGGCACTGTTTTGCCGACATGATTTGGCAGCTGTAGTATAAATGTTAAATTGTAGGTTGCTGTATCGAAATATATCAACTATCTGAAGCCTACTTTCGTTTTAGTATTTGGTTTAAAGGCTTCCGTGGCTTCACCACCATTTTAATCTAAAAAAAATATATAAAAATATCTTTTCCTCTAGAAGACAGAGGTACTGTATGAAGAGACAATAGATAAGTTAATTAATGCTTTGGTAGAAGTAGAATGCGACTCTCGTATACCAATCGTTACCGCATCGATAAGAAAACGTAACGTGTCCAACAGGATCACATTTGTGCTTTGCTGGCTTTTGTGATATCAACTCGATAAGGGAAAATAACGCGCCTTATCTCAAAAGCAGTTGGATAGGAAGGACGGGCTTATATTTGTTGCTTTATTCACCCAAATCGTGTTTCTGACCGAGTACTCGCAAGTCATTTTTTAAAGTATCAGCATATTCGATCTCCGAACCGTCTCTACCAAAATTACTTCTCAGAATATACATAAACTGCCGTACTAAATTGAATCATATTTCAATTATTATTAATAATCCGTCTTTTTATGAATAAGCGTCATTCGAGTTACTGTTTAACTTTTTGTTTAAACATTTTTATGGGAGAGATAAAGTCCGGTTTTATACTCTCTTTTGAAAGTAAAGAAAAACAGTTTATGAAGTGCGAGTTGTTAATTATTCATTGTGTAATAATTCTGGGTGTAAATTGTACGTCACTATCCAAAGCATTTCAATGTTGTTAGTCATTTTGCATGTTGCTGCTTCTTCATAGATTATCGTTGGATCTATACCTCAGTTGTAATAGTCATCCATTATTGGAGCGCAGCAAATAAAGGTTGAATTAAAGCTAGGTGTAACATATTTAAACTAAGGGCTGGTAGCTCAGTGCCTAGCGTGCTTGGTTATCAGTGCGGAGGTACGGGGTTCGGACCCCGGGGTTGTTTCTTAGTTTTGAGATTTTTCTGTGGCTTTCCTCACTCCATGGCGAATGCTGAGAATGAATAGACGCTCCACAGGCGCAGGCGTAGTAATAACTGCCGGCTGATGTCCCCTGTAATTGGCGTAAAGCTGTTGAGGGATGTGAAGGCATGAATTAATTATTATTATTATTATTATTATTATTATTATTATTATTATTATTATTATTATTATTATTAAAACTTTAAAATGAAAGTGAGTTTTGCAAAATACTAAATGAAGTGGTAGTATATGGCAATATTATTAAAACAGGTGAATTTTTCCGATTACGTACTAATAATTAAATATTTCATGCATGCGTGGTATAAGGCTAGATTATTACAGATTGTAATTGTACCGTTTCCATCTATTTACTTCACAACGATTGCAAGGACTGTGTGGTTGTATAATTCACAGGTATCGCAGTAAGCTCCATACCACATGTTAAAAATTATTCAGAACACAGCGTTTCAGGAGCACGTAGACTCCCATTGTCAACCGTGTTACCGACTGAATGTAAAAATGTATCGCAGATGCAATATTTCCCACGCAGCATCTAATAGTTCTTAAAATATGTATATAACCTTTTACATCCTATTGGGTGTTCCTGGATATGTTGATCTTTTCGGGATAGGAAAGGTACAGTTAATTTTCGTTCTTCGTCCACGAGCTCCTGAGATGCTGCGTTCCGACTAATTATTAATTTGTGTGGAGTGGAGTTTATTGCGATACCTGCGAATTTATTTACTTACTTTTATCGTATGAATTTCAATGGACATCATAATAAGCTTGCAGAGTATGTTCCAAAATAATGCATAAGATAATTGTTTTCTTGAAAATTCTGAAGTGAATTGATTTGTTTCATTAGGAATTCTTGTTAATTAGTTTTATAATATTTTATAGAAAGAATACGTGCAATAAGCAGGTGGCGTGGCAGAGTAGGCGGCGAGGTAGAGTGCGATTAAAATCTATCTACGCGAACCACGTAACATGAATATGTAAAGACCATCCTGAAAATATTGGTTATAGAAATATGAAATGTTTATACAGTATTATTATTTTATAATTTACATATTGATATCTATTGTACAGATAAAATAAAAAAGTACGGAAAATGAAAAGGTGTAATTATATAGAACATCAATAAAAAAAAAATGTCGAGTGAATTACTATGCGAACGTCAGAATTAAAAAAAAAAGCCTAGGAAATTGTAATATGTGCCGCTTGTGGATGCAGAATATGTACATAACACATAACACATCCATCCAACCAAACTCGCATATGTACACGCAGACTGCATACTCTGCAACAACACAGCTGTCGATGTTATAAAAACTACAAGATAACACTGTCAACCTTTCAAACGGCGTGCTAAGAGTTCAATAACATGCTTTGAGCACGCATATTTCGTCTGTGAATAATAAAAAAAATTATCTTAAATATCTCTTCATTCATCTCATTTCTTCTAGCGCCTATGAAAGAATTTTCGTAAAATATTTTCGATTTGAGTCTGATAAAATTAGATCTTTCCATTTTTCTTATTTTTTTATTTTACTTCATGGACACCCTGTATAATAACAATGTGCAGCGGTTTTATGCGTATAATTTTTAAAACTGTCGTACCTAGTCAAAATATGAAAATATTAAAGGATTGTAAACAAAGAGCAGAAATTATTTTAATGATTTTGTATCGACGGGATATGAGAAAGTAGGAAATATTAGTCTTTACAGGAATAAAATATAACTACCATAATAAGGTAAAAATATAAAATCGTCTGCTAAAAGTTTTGTGACCATGTCTAGCAAAATTGTATTACTTTAATGATTTAATTTAAAGTAATAATAGAAATAGGATATAAAGTACTTTTATTTGCGTACAATATTACAATTAAGTATGAATGAAATAAACTTTATAATTTTTTAATATTACCTTATATGTAATGTTATAATATAGCATTAAGTTTTCCTTGTCACTGAGTTAGTTATCTTCTTCATCGGATGGAAATGGGAAGATATCATTATCAGTGTCCTATTTTAAATCAATAATAAAATCGAAATACTATGTTTCCACCTATTTTAAATTTAATTGGTGTACAATATGTGTACGTACATACGTCAAATTATAATACCTGAATCCTATTTTATTACAAGCAGATTTAATGGTTGATTATTGGTTGTCTATTATGGGGAAATTGAGAATTACTCTTGGGATAACTTCCCTACAAGTGTTCACTGTCGATACCTTAGGAGCAGGTATTGGAAGAAAAGGACTATTTTCTCCGCGCTCAATGACATCCTCCTTAAATAATTCGTGTCATAAAACCTCTAGATATTTGAATTACCTCCTCAACAACATGTAAAACATTTCCCACAAAAAGATAATATATACACTAGGGTGACAGAATAAAATACACACCAGGTAAAGCGGTATAAATATGTAAACAGCTAAATTTTAAGAACGAATTAAGAACTTTCCCTTGTCATTAGGCTAAGGGTAGATGTATCGGAAGGAATTCGTCATAGTTTAGTATCGTTACAACTATGCCTCGCTTACAAGGTTCGAGTGATATTAGCGACTTCAACCGGGGTCGCATCGTTGGCCAGAGTGAACGCGGCGCTTCGCAATGTGGAATAAGTAAATTTTTAAATATTCCGTTGTCCCTACAATTAACCGTGTGATTACACAATTTAAACGCAAGGAAAAAACAACAGTGGAGCCGAGATCAGGTCGTGCCGGACCTTCTGAAAGAAGTAAAAGGGTGCTTGTGCGCGAAGTGTTAAGAGAACCACCAAAAAGTACAGCTGAGCTTGCGACAACTTCACAGAAAAGTCAGCGCACCGTTGTGCGATACCTCCACAGTGTAGGAATGTATAAAAGGGTGGCAAAGAAAAACCTCTCCTTACGGCGTTTCAAAAACGGCGTCAAATGGCTTAGGCAATCGAAATGCGAACGAATGCAAGAGTTTTGGCGGTCTGTAATTTTTTCAGACGAAAGCAGATACTGCCAATTCAGTGATAGTGGTCGTACGTGGGTATGGAGACGTTCGTCACAGCAACTGGACGACAAATTTTTGCAGCAGACGGCGAAATACGGCGTTGTGAACATCATGGTGTGTGGCGCGATATGGTATGGTAGAAGATCGCAATCAGTAATCTGCGACGGAAATATAAATGCGGAAAAATATATCCAAATATTAACAGAAGGGCTACTACCGATATTCGACAACGCCATTTTATCTAAAGAAGACGCCATTTTTATGAAGGATGGAGCACCCTGCCACAAAGCAAGAACAACAACCACCTGGAAAGAGGAACAGGGGATTCGGATTTTACCATGTCCAGGCCAATCACCAGACATGAATCCGATAGAGAATGTTTGGCATATAATACAGACAAATATGGGGAAACGACCCCGAAAACCCAGCAATAAAGAAGAACTCGTGGCAGCTATTACAGAAGAGTGGTTAGATATTCTAGAAGACACCATTAATCATTTAATAGATTCTATGCCACGACGACTCGCAGCACTTCACGCAAGTAAAGGTGGATCGACAAAATATTAGACTAATTTAAAAATTTTAAAATTTTTGTATATATAACGAGAATAGAATCTTTTTTTAATTAGTAGGTGTCTATTTTATTCTGTCACCCTAGTGTATGTTTAACGAGACATTTAACGTTTTAACGAAGAATAGATTTGTAGAAACTTACCTCCTAGATAATTCTTCGTAAAATAATTATAAGCTTTGAAGACGAGAATGTTCAGAAATGATCATTCTTTTCTTTCGTCTAAACCGCAACTCTGGCATCCTAACTAAGAATCTAGTAAAACCGTTTTGTATAACTATAAACACATAATTGTAGAAAACATATCAAAACAATGAAAAAAAAAAGACGATTTCAATCACTTCAGAATACAATATACGAAATAATATATAAGAAAATATGTTTCGCTAGATTTTAAAATACTATGTCTTTGAAAGCTGGTTTTTGCGGAAGTTTCTTCCGCATAGAAACAAATAAGTAGTGATGTCTTCCACTATAATCATTCTTTTTACCTAAATAAATAAACAATGTGGAAATGTACATGATTAAATAAGATTAACGGGAATATGCTTACAATGAATGGAATTATCGGAAAAAGGACGGCTATTTTAAAGAGTTAGTGAGTAAATTTAAAAGCTTACTAAAGACATCAGATATCAGATGCACATATGCAGATTATGCAGAAGCAATCTGTTTATAGATAATATAACTATTGGCCCAAAGAAAGTGTATGATTTAGAATTGAAAGATGTAATAAGAGAAAACTTGTGATGTACTTAATAGAAAGAAATAGTAAAATTCTTAACCTACGACAGTGCCTTACATGCCGTACATGCCTTTATTTCTTGTATGTTTAAAAGAGAAAAATAATCATCCAACATTTAACGAAATTTTAAGAATAATTTTACTCGATTTTATAACCATACCATAGATAACTCGTTTGCAATACATTTAAAGGACTGGACTTATTATTAAATGCTATTCCTAGATAAACATATAAAAAATATGCATATAAAATTGTTACAACATAGCGAATCCTATGCTGAAACAATGTTTTCGTGAAACTAATTTTTACATGGTTCCCAAATATGTGTATTTTCATGTAGGCTACGAAATGTTATATGCACTAGGGTGACAGAATAAAATAGACACCTACTAATTAAAAAAAAGATTCTATTCTCGTTATATATACAAAATATTTTATACTTTTTAAATTAGACTAATATTTTGTCGATCCACCTTTACTTGCGTGAAGTGCTGCGAGTCGTCGTTGCATAGAATCTATTAAATGATTAATGGTATCTTCTGGAATATTTATCCACTCTTATGTGACAGCTGACACGAGTTCTTCCTTATTGCTGGGTTTTCGGGGTCGTTTTGCCATATTTGTCTGGTATATTTGCCAAACATTCTCTATCGGATTCATGTTTGGTGATTGGCCTGGCCATGGTAAAATCCGAATCTCCTGTTCCTCTTTCCATGTGGTTGTTGTTCTTGCTTTGTGGCAGGGTGCTCCAACCTCCATAAAAGTGGCGTCTTCTTTAGATTAAATGGCGTTGTCGAATATGGGTAGTAGTCTTTCTGTTAATATTTCGATATATTTTGCCGCATTTATATTTCCGTCGCAGATTACTAATTGCGATCTTCCACCATATCATATCGCGCCCCACACCATGATGTTCACACCGCCGTATTTCGCCGTCTGATGCAAAAATTTGTCGTCCAGTTTCTGTGACGAACGTCTCTATACCCACGTACGACCACTATCACTGAATTGACAGTATCTGCTTTCGTCTGAAAAAATGACAGACCGCCAAAACTCTTCGGGCTTCGTTCGCATTTCGATTGCGCAAGCCATTCAGCGCCGTTTTTGAAACGTCGTAAGGAGAGGTTTTTTCTTTGCCACCCTTTTATAGATCCCCACACTGTGGAGGTACCGCAGAACGGTGCGCTGACTTTTCTGTGAAGTTGCCGCAAGCTTAGCTGTACTTTTTCGCGGTTCTCTTAACACTTCGCGCACAAGCACCCTCTTACTTCTTTCAGAAGGTCCGGCACGACCTGGTCTCGGCTCCACTGTTGTTTTTTTCCTTGCGTTTAAATTGTGTAATCACACGGTTAACTGTGGACAACAGAATATTTAAAAATTTACTTATTTCACGTTGCGAAGCGCCGCGTTCACTCTGGCCAACGATGCGACCCCGGGTGAAGTCGCTAATATCACTCGAACCTTGTAAGCGAGGCATAGTTGTAACGATACTAAAATATGACGAATTCCTTCCGATACATCTTCCCTAATGACAAGAGAAAGTTCTTAATTCGTTCTTAGAATTTAGCTGTTTACATATTTATACCGCTTTACCTGGGTGTCTATTTTATTCTGTCACCGTAGTGTATGTACATACGGACTCTCTTAAATTCGATGATTGCGAGGAGGATCCTGCTTATTACAAGAGAGAAAATGAGCATGCTGGTAAAAATATATTTCTTACAACATTTCGGAATGAGTGCTCCATAACATCTATAAACTTTTTGATTTTAAATATAAGATAAATTAATACTACTTACGATTCGAATCATAACTATTATAGTTTTCATTTTCCTTCACTTTTAAATACTGGATATATCTGGTAGTTCCGCTTTATGTTTACCGATCCTTATTTCTTTGGTTGCAGTGAAATTATTCGTTGCTTGACATATTAAAATAGTAAGACACTCAAAATGCTGACGCATGGTAATTTATTTTCCGTTCTATAAAACACAAAGTATGTACATATATGTATACGTAAATGTTGGCATTTGATATCTGATCTGTCTCCGTATTCGAGAGTCATTAAAAACCCGCAAAAATGAATAAACTAATAGGCAGGTCTTGTTACTACTTGTCAAATATTCAATGAAACGATCCAACTTTAACTTCGTAGAATCCAACTGTAGTTCGTATTATATTACCTCATAATCATATGAAAAACGTATTTACTTTTCAGAACACATAGTCGTGTACTTATCGTAGTTAATAATGGACAAGTTCTGGAGCCGACCAAGTCGAAGAGAAAATCTCCTGCTGAGAACAATGAGAATCGGGTTTAGTTAGTAGAATCGCGTCGATGGTTACTATCCGCTTAGTCGACGACTTCCCACTCTACAGTTTGCGCCAACCCACTACAAAGCCCACCTCCTTGACTTTCTCTTAGACGCATCCTCCGTTTGCGATCTGACGTATTCCAAATATAGATGCAAGTTAATTAATCAAATAGTTGAATACATGTGAAAAAACAAACGTTTTGAAGAAAATAATCGTATTAATAGTTAAAAGGATTGCAAGCAGTTTAGCATAAAATGCAAAATTAACTTTTATAGAGATGGATGTGTGATCATCAACTGGCAAAAGATGATCACTTAATGAGTTATTGTCGCCTTGGCCGTGCAAACTGTTCACTATTGCGCCATCTTCTCTTTGAGAACTCCTCAGTAAATTGTTCGGAATAGATACTTCTTGTTCGAATTTACCAACAAGTAAACTGTTTAGAATTCCAGAACCCGCATTCTTCTGCGTTGAACACGAAGTTTGTAACGGTTCTTGATTATTATTTGTAGCAGAAACATTTCTTATATTCTCCGCACTGACTGACATGCCTTCTAATTCGTCATATTCATAGTCAGTTTCATCTTCTTCTAGAATAGTATTTTGTGATAAATTAGTATAGTACGGTTTTCGATATGTAAAGCTTTCGTTTGCAGTTAATAATTTTTCGAAAGGGTTACTAACTTTTTGGCAAAGGAAATTGATTTGAGTTACACCTGATAGCGCGGTGTATTTCGACTTTGCACTTTTGAAACTTTCGGCTTCGAAATGCGTTTTAGATTCGTTTCCACTCGGTGTTGTAGATCGTTTTGGAATAACTGCAAAGTCACTCGATCCAAGAGAACTGCCTAAAAATATATTCGCATATTAATTAAAAAAACTTGCGGTTTAGTTTGATATGTATATGTAAATCTAAGCTACATATATGTAACAGCGTACATTCTTATTTTTAGATTAGTAAGGCAGTACATACCCAAGGATAATTTATCCATTAATGTGTTCCACTCACTTTTGAATGGGTTTTCTTCTTCGTATGTCTTTCTCAAAATGTTTTCGAAAATTTCGGAGCAAGCATTGGAAACTATTTCTTTTGAATGATATTTATTATCGGGCGTTGTTTGTAAAACAATCTTCTCCATTTGCAGTGGGAAATGAAAACAGAAATTTTGACATTTAATGCTTCAAACGACGAAATTACACTGACAATACATACAATATATGTATATTGAAGCTGTCATGGTAACCCCCTTATAAGTTAAATATTGGAGATGAATCGGGTTTCCCAGCTCGATTGCGACTTCTACTTAACCGAAATTATATATTTTTAATTGTCAATTTCATTTAAAGTAAAACAGAAAGATAGTTAGACATAATAAACTGCCACTCGCCGCCTTAATACAGCTTGCCCATTAGAGGAGCATACACAGTAAAAAATTATAAGTTCATATAAGTCCACACTATTTTAGGTAAATGTTCTTGTAGGCTTTCACAGTATTTGTTTATTAAAAAAAATATAGGGAAGCCTAAATTCTTTATTTTAGGTAAATCTTACACTGTGAATTTTGGTAATAATTACAAAAACGATATAGTACAAGCTACATTCTAAAATGTGTTAATGTGATACGTTTAATGGTATAAGAGGCTAGAGATAAAGTACACCATTGTGTCTTATTATTATACTTGATACAGTTTGGTCGTTTGTGTACATGTGTTTTGGGCAATATCATAATTATCGAAGCAGTGTTTACCGGGTTTTGTCCTGTTTGTTGGAGTAATGTAGTCGATGTTTCGTTGTCCATACTACGAACTTTTTCAGAAGTCTAGAAGCTTTATAAACAGTTAAACACACATGGCAAAGCCTGAGAAACACAAAACACTAAGTAAAGCAACGTCGATATATCCGTTTGACCAAATTGCTATATTTCATCCTTATAAAATAATCACTCATTTTTAAGGCTATAAACGCATGTTTTGTCTAATTAAAACTACAGAACTGCAGAAACAGACTTGCAAGTGTAAAATGACATTTTATAGATATTTAAGGGTAAAATATCTCGAATGTCTCTTACTAAATTGACTAAATTTTATGTCACTTTTAATATGCAAATATTCTACCACTGACATTTTGAGGTTTACACGCGGAAACTTTTATCCATATACGTAGAATGTAATTAGTTGCGCTCAACCACTGTATACAGACAGTTTATTTTAATGAAATTCATGTGAAAATGTACATTTATTTTAAAAGTCTCCATGGGTACTTCACCAGTATGAAAAGTAAGTGGCTACCTTGCAAATTAAATCAATTCAATTGCATTGGTGTCAAAACACTTATAATAATGTGTCATAGTATGAGTTTACGGTGAATCCATTGTAACAAATGCTTAATGCTTATAGTACAAAACAGAATATATGTTTTTTTAATTACGTCTAGGTTAGGGTATACACGTATAACGCACATAGTATCAATAATATTCATGGTGATACGAGGGATCATTTTTTGTGTACGCATTAGAACACGAAGAAATCAACCGTAAAATTATATCATCTTGTGCAGGATTCGAATCTATAATCCTCTGTTTATAACGCTATAAACGCAATCTGTAATAATTTTCAACAAATATATTCAATGCATTAATGCATCCGGAAAAGATTTTGACAGATTACTAATTAAATAATTCTCAACAGAAATCTATATCATTTTTTCTCCCAATAGTGTAAATGATTTAATATTTAAGAGAAAGGTGTTTACAATATACAATACAAATAATGATATAACGAACGAGATCGAAAGAGAGGAATATATATGCATCATAATTCTATTAGGGTTTCTTTATTTGATCATCAAAATTCAGGTGTGCAACAGAAGTTTAACTATAGCTTCAAGTGCACAAAGAGATGAAGAAAGCTGAAAAACTCTGCATTAATGCACATCTACCAGAAAGTACTACTAGCACTTCACCGCTCTTTCCCTTTTTGGGCAAGTTCCTTCAGAGAAAAAATCATAATCACATCGGAAAAAAGTTTAACCTTAAGTCTTTTTGACTTAAAGAAACATCTTTTGTGTTTAAGAAAATTTAAATTTCTAATGAAAGGAGTCGCTGTTTCTGATTATAGGTAATTATATTCATTTTAAACTTTCACATTTAAACATACGGCATATTTATATTAACACTACCCAACACTGAATGTGAAACATGCTGTATATGATCAATGAATCGAAAAAATTACGACTAGATCGATTACATGGAATTTTTTGCAAACTACAAAACAAAGGTAAGTCTAAACCTTTGTTTTGTTGTCGCATTGTGTTCATGTTAACTAATTGCTTCTAATTGTTAATAACAGAAATAGCCCTCGTTTTGATAAGAATGGTTTATTTTACCTTTGATGCAATAGTAGGAATTATTTAGATTCTTCTCTAATGTAGTGCGCTTTCTTTTCTTCCTTCAGCCATAATTATTGAATTTCGAAAATAATTAAGTTTTTTGTTACATCTGTCATACAGTTTAACGATGTTGTATCCTAAACAAAATGCAGATGTTAGTTTGAATTTTATAGACGATTCGCTCTGTTAAATATATTTCTTTTTAGTCATATTTTTATTTCCTTCTTTTATAACTAAAGTTTATTGTGCTGCACATGTCACTTCTATTCCAAGGAAATTTAAGACTTTTTAAAGGCCAAACGTTCGTAATTTATTTCAAACTTTACCTGGTTTCACCCTGACAAAGCAGTATAATTTACGTTGTGGTACGCGAAGGGTAGAACTATATCTCTGCACCGTAACATCAAAAGCAGTGCACATATCTGATCTACTGTTGCTTGGAGTTTTGTTTGTTTATAATTTTCGCTGGTTGATTTCGTTCTATTCTCAATTTTATAATTAGGATAGTATAAGAGTAGGAACGGAACCGGTTTTTAAAGAACAAGATGTTTTATGGGTCGATTTAGTATGCTTAGCGTAACTCCCCTAGATGTTAATAATGTTCAGTAACTTTTAATTAATTTTGTCCTGTTAATAATATTTTATTATTAATAGGGAAAGTAAGGGAATAATTTAAAATCATTTTAGTACTAGAACATTTTCGGAATATAGCTATTCGTTCATGTCTCACAGTTTACCTCGCGCATTCTACCTTGCGCAGCACAAATGATAACGGTGGTAATGGAAAATATTTTTCAAAATACGAAAACAATCAAACAAGGTAAAATATTTAATGCTTTAGCTGATTCTAACAAAATTTATTTTAATTGTATTGGAGAAATTAAAACTGATTAAAAGGAAGAGTGAACAAGGCTGTTGAGAATAGTCCTACCGTATAACCGGCGTGAGGTAAAAGTCCTCTAAACGGGTCAGAGCTTCCCCTGCTCGGTTGTCGTATCGTGGTTCAGAGCCTGCACGGGGGAAGAACGATGTCGAGTCTCTTCGGAGTTCACTCACTACCGATAAACCAGGCTTCCACACACTGGAGGTAGGGGGGCCTTGGCTTAACCGCCGGGGCCGAGAGGAGACAACCTCACAAAACACTGAAATCTTAAGGCTATGGTCGAGCCGAAGGGATGCGTGGTTGAATAGAGGATCAGTCGTTAACGGCCAACCTTTGGGGCACCTGGCGCACCCCATTGTATAAATGCCGTACCCCTGCATGCGGGGCTCTGCAGCGGGTGGACCTCCGTTCCCTTGCTGCTCGTGGGACTTATATGGATATCATCAATTTAAGACCCGAACCCGGGGACTCCGAAAAGAGACACCTAAACAAGCCAGAAATGGCTTTGTCAACTCAGGCCGGAGACTCTAGTGGGAATCCGCCCTTGAGAAAAAAGAAACCTTCCGGCGCCGAAAGGCGGAAACGTAAGGCTGCAAGGGAAGCCGCTATGGCTCAACCTGGCTCCAAGGCTACTAGGGAAGCCAGAACGGCTAAACCAGGCATTAGCCAAAAACAGCATTAAGCTGTCAGGGAAGCTTCTAAAGCTAAACCGGGCATCAGCCAAAAGCAGGAAAAGGCTACGAGGGAAGCTCCTGAGCTTAACCGCGTACCAGCCACTCTAAAGCTACAGGAGTAAAGCGAAATATGTCTGATGGTAGCACTCCAAGAGCAGTCGTGAAACGTCCAAAGACGAACATTGAAGTCCTACAGTGGGGATATTACTCACGGATATTCGGATGGCCATTGTGCCTGAAAATTATCCCGAGAGTTCCATCTCCCAGGTGCAGGCGGAGCTTATTCGAAACTGCATACTGCAAGAGCTCGACAAGCTGAACGTAGGAGGACCCGAACCAAAGTTCAGCGAGGTCCGACGCCGGGCGGGTATGTTGAGGGCTGTCTGTGTGGACGCGGGCACTTGCTCCTGGCTTGCGGGCGTTGTCCGAAACTGTGGTCCCTGGGACCGCGCCAAGCTGGAACTGGTAAGAGAAGATGACCTGCCTAAACCCATTAGGGCTCTGGTTTGGATTCCGGGAGCCCAAATGGAGACCGACTTAAGATGCAGAATCAGAAGCTTCCGATGAGCTCTTGGAAAGTGGTAGGCACCAAAGCTGACCCAAAGGGACAGCAGATGGTGGTAGCCATGGACGAGAGCTCGTGGAAAGTCCTGCAGGATACCTCCCATGGTAGACTACATTTACAATTCTCGTCTGTCTCGTTTAGGCTACTCGGTCGGAAGACGAAAGAACAGGCGGAAGCACAGGTACGGATGGACACCACCATGGCTGGACCATCCAATCTGTTAACTTTGGAGCTGGGTGGGGGTGATGGGACTGGATTTGCTGTGGACTCTCCGGGGTCAATCGGTACCGCGCATACCATAACGGACCTCCTGGAATCTCAAATGGTGGACCTCCTGTGTACTCCACCAAGCGAGGGGAGTGATTCAGCAGGACAGGATTGTTAACATTCTTGAGACTGCTGCAACTCAATCTCCATCATTGCAAAGCGGGGAAAGGTGTGCGGCTTAACAATTGGGGGATGGACTTTGGTCCCACCTTCGTAACGATGAGTCGTGCGGAGGTTATTGACGCTACTGTGTGCAAGGTGGGTGAAGCAATGGCATGTGTCGGATGAGCCGTCTCTCTCCGATTATAGATACATAAGATTCGATATTGAATTGCCACAGGTAAGCAAGATGTCGTATAGACATCCTAGGAACTGTAATTAGGACGCCTATCGTGAGCGACTAATTGAGGAACTAGAGCGTTGTCCTAGAAGAATCAAAACTGCAAAAAAGCAAACTCGAGCTTTTAGCAGAGAGCCTGCAGTCTACCATAATTACTTTTTATGAAGCTAGCTGCCCAGTTAAAATCAGATCAACAAACCGAGATACACCGTGGTGGACCAGGAAGTTGTCTGAACTGAGTAGGGCGACCAGAAAACTGTATAACAAGTGTAAAAAATCTGGTTCATGGGACGAATACAAAGCATCCCTGACCAGATACAATCGCGCCTTAAGGAAGGCGAAACGAGATTCTTTGAAAAAATTCTGTCAGGAACTCGATGCAGTTCCTGAATGCTCCAGAATTCGGAAAGTTCTTGCGAGGGAAGGACCAAGTAGGGTTGGGACCCTAAGCAAGTCAGACTAGAGGTGCACTTTCCGGGCTCCGAGATCATTCAGGCCCAGTTCGGGGGTGAGAACTCTCTGGACTACGCACATGACCTGGAAGCGGTGGAAATCGTATCGGACAGCCAAGTCGCTCTTAGTGCGCTACAAGCTGTCAAGTTTGACTCCGAAGTGGTATTGGGGTGCCATAGAAGGCTACAACAGCTGGCGAAATATTGCAGCATTACGCTGAGATGTGTGCCAAGCCACTCGGGGATCAAAGGGAACGAAATAGCTGATTTGCTAGCAAGAGATGCCAGTGGACGACCATTCTCAGGTCCTGAACCGACGTGTGGGAGTACCTATGGCAGTATTAAGGCCTACGTTAAATCCGAGCTCGCCGCCAGTCCGGTCCTATTGGAACGGTGTAGACGGTTTAAGACACTGTAAATCTCTCGGGATTTATCCAGGTTAGGGAAGACTGTGTAAGGCAGTTCTAATGAGCAGGACCAAACTGGGAGCACTCACAGCGATCTTAACTGGACACTGCGCACTGAATAAACACATGCATCGCATGGGTCTAGTAAACTCTCCTTCATGTAGAAAGTGCGGGAGAGCAGAGGAAACTCCTGTGCACCTTCTTGTCGACTGCCCTTCAGTCTGTAGGGAAAGACAGATTCACCTTGGGGATGCTCACCTTGACGGACGCAAGTTAGGAAAATTACCACTCCAGCGGATTATGGACTTTGTCGCTGAAGTGCAACCCGGCCGAATGAGCTAAAATCACATGGGTGCACAATATGCGAGGTACTGGCCGAGTTGCTCTTCGGGGTTAAAGCCCCGCCCATGAAAAAAAAAAAGAGTAAACAATACGACAATGGTAAGTGAATTTAGAAAAGGAGAGAAAGAATTTAAATAACTTTGAAACCAATATCCTTATGCCGTACACTTACCTAGAACATGTTTACGGATGGATATATGTAAATCTAGTAAAATGTCGCAAAGTTTACCTACACACCTCATTCACAGCAATTACAACCGACAATACAGGTTATAGTGTTTTATTAATTTCTATATGAAATGTCTCTTTTTTTGGAAAATAGTTTTAAGCAGAACATCATAAACGCAGAAGTAAGTTAATTTTATTATGTCCCTGTATATGTACAAATATATTTACGTCCAACACGAAAAAGCACAATAAAGCTGGCTATGTCAAATCAACAAAGACAAGAATAGTTGCTTTAGATATATGAAGTAGTACTGTAGGACTTTACATATATCTTATGTGTAACATATACTTTTCGGTGAAACTTGTTATTTTGGATATCTTTATAACAAATAAAATGTTAATGTCACATACCGTATGATGTCTTAGCACCCTGTCTCAAGTAATTTCTGTATAGTGGTATGTTTTGGAGGAAGAGACGGGAAAACAGTAAATAAACAATTTATTCATAAACGTTGCACATTTAATAATTTTTGTGGATTAACTTTCTCTTTCAAACCTTTATTATAAAATTTTAAAGTAAAATAAATCCGAACTCTAACGAAAAGAGATAATAATCGCGTCCACCAACGGTTTCATCCTTAGGAAATCGAAAATAACTTGCTGTTGTATTGTCCCTGGAATTATTACATAAACCCAGTATGGCTATAACTATTTAATTAATTTTGGAAAATAAACGATAATCCTTTACCTAAGATAACCGCGATGGATGAGGGAACCAATGCAAAACTTTATTTCGTTTTTGTACTTGGAACAGTAAATAAAAGTACCTACATTACTGATCTAATATGGAAAATCGTATGGAATATTTTTAGTACAAGAGGGCTTGTAAAATAGTTCGTCTGAGTAAAAGCTGAATACAAAAAAAAAATCCATTACCAAAACCACCAACAATTGGCAGCTGATAATAACAAGCACTTTTTGCAAAATAACAGGAAAGATTTACCGAGAGGGTGTTTTGGTAAGAGATGTATTATTCACAGGTGAAGCAAGTCCTTTCCATACATGGGGAAGTTAATTTCTAAAACTGTGGATATTGGAGCAGACAGAATTTATATTTATAGAATAAAATATCTGGAATTGCTTGAAGAAAGAATAATACCAGCTCTGAACGAAATGAACATCAATCCTGGTATTAATCTGGCACCAGATGAGTGGCACACCGGGTGTTAGTATTCAAAACATCAGAATCTTTTTGAATGATCAAATAATATGTGGTAATATGAGAAGAATACCGTGACCGCCATGATCTCATAATCTAGCGCTTTTCTTTGGAGCTATCTAAAATAAAATCATTCAAAGGTGTTCTAAAGAGCTGTAGAACAACGGAAAAATAAAATAAATAATACATTACGGAAAATACCTCCAAAATACATCAGAAATGCTATAAATATAGTTTCTTATAGAATATCCATAAGGATACTGCCTTATTCAGAATGAGGTTGTAGTTGAAAATCGTTATTGAAATCATACGTTATTGCAAATTACCATTGCTAAATTAGGTACATTACTTATTATTAGAGATCCGATTATATGCAAAGTGCATATATTTTATTTTATTTATTATATTTGGAAAGATGAATAATTTCTTTAAGGGATCTTGAGCTCAAGAAATATTGTGATGAATAAAAATAATTTCTAAAGTTGTAATATAAAATGCGATCCGATTGTGAAATCTACTGCTACAGAATACTTTTTGTAGTATAAAACTTTACTTACCAACATTGTATTTGTTATTGTTGTTCAGCATTCGTCTTTTTGGGACAGCTTTTCTAGTTACCAATTGTCTCTTCACTTTTGACTTTTTAAAAGTAATAGTGTAAATTGTAACAAATTTATTTTATTGACACAAGAATATTTGAAACGTTTCGCTGTTCTTTACCACACTGTAAAAGTTAGTTTTCTCCTAGTTCCAATAATGACGCCCACGTTGGTATTTGCGACGCACATTATGATCTCGTAACTTTATAGATGTATTACAATTGCATGTTCATAATCATATTAAATAATTTCATTAGATTCTTTTAAGAAAAGAATAGTTCCACTACGTACGTCACTGTTGGACAAATAATCTTCTAGATATTGCAAAAACAACCCAAATATCTAGAAGTTTTATGGCTCGTTGTCCGAAGTTAACAAAGATTTCCTTCCTGCCGACATTTCTTCTTCTAAATTATGCTTCTTGTAAATTTGAGGAACAACTAATATCAAATCTTTTACCACGGTCAATTAATTTTCTTGATAATGCAAGTGAGCGGAATATGTTAGTTATTAACTATCTAATATCAAATAGAACGATTACGCAGTTGCCCAACAAATGTTTACAATCAACAACATAATCAAAGTATTCTATATATTTATATTATTTCTCTAGATACAATCATACAATTTCAAGGTGGCACATCCTTGGTGTCAACGTATCTGTGTCTTTACTTTCTTTACGAATAGGGGAGCTTACGATGTAGAATAATAAAATAAACAATATCGAAAATACCATCGTATTTACTTTTTAATTTATATAATTTACCTATTGTGCACCATTACAGGGCAAACTAGCTTCAAAACAATTTTACAGATTATTAAATATATTAAAAATTAATTGACGCAGTTTTGCTGAATGTAGTTTATTATTACTTACCAAGCATCAGTGAATATTTTCACCAAAATTTTTTTAAAGCTCTCGCGATAGGCGTAATGATGTTCTGCCTATATTCCTGGTTGAGAGTAGTTGGATGTTCGGCATCGTCCTCAGCAAAATAAAGACCAATGGATACCATGTCCAGATATGAACATACCAATCGTTAACTGGAGCACAATGAAATGTTTTTTCTACAATCATATTTGGACAAATTGGGTTGCTTATCTGTTGAAAGCCATGAAAGTGAATGTGCCTTTTGTCTGGAATCCAAAATTTTTCAAGCAATCAACATCTTCGTATACCAGACTCAAAACACATCCACTGCAAATTTCTCTTGTACGTTTATTCACGGCGTTTAGGCGTTATAAGTTGAATGAATAGATTTGAACAGTCGTCATACACAACTCGTATGATACGCAGTTTATGCGTATACAGACATCATCAGAACAAAGTCAACGGTTGTAATACGTATGTGCGTTTCCCGTTATTCTTTCTCGCTGCAGTATTCCCCTACAATCAGTCTATGTATGGTCTATCAGTCATTCGCCGAAAGCAGTACTTCGCTATTGCCCTAATTCATCGTGGTTATACCCATAGTGGGGAAACGTAGGATTGTAGATACCACTCCATCGTTGACTTTACTTATTATATCTGTATAGATCATCGTAGGATTCTTTGCGAACACCTGTGCCAGAACGCATTCTTCATTATTATTGGTACCCACTGTTCTTTGACGACCTAAAGTGTTTTTTGCACTGACACAAAGCACTACACACTGCGATGAAATTTCATTAACATTACATTTTGCTGGTTGAGTCTTCGTTAAATAGTTGTCGATATTTTTCAGAGATTTGTTCCAAACTTAACCCATTAACCCGTTCATTTCCGTACGCGTGAATATAGTGTTCAACTATGTATAAACACTTTTTTTTCAGTTGTGTGAACCATTTTCAAAATGATTTTAACAGGAGCGTAAAGTTAACATTATAGTCAATTACAAATAAATCAAACAGCAATTTTGCAGCACTTCACATACCGATACTATTTATTTTGGGGAATAACATGTTTTGATACTTCGTAAATATCCTGACATTCTGAAATTCATGAAAATAGCCCTCAAAATATATTTGCTTTCTTTGTAATTTTTTGTTGTTTTCATGTTTTAAATGCTATACCTATAAAGTATAAAGTAGGAATACCGGGCAAAGTTACATGCTAAATTATTTTTAATGCATATAGATACACATCCGGCAATCAATTGGCGTACTATTTAACCAGTATTTTCAAGCTAGTCTGTGCATATGTATACGTCATATGGTTTATGCAGATTAGTATCCTTCAATTTTAATCAGGCTACACACCGCTTCGCTTGAAGCAGTGGAAGAATTTCGGCTGTACCAATTTGATTTTAAGCCGTTGTTAATTATAACTGCAAAATTGCAATCTTCACGTTCTACCCTTGAGAGCTCCTTTTCGATACATAAGAACATGTTACAATACAATGTTGTTTGATTAACAATTGTAGATAACATTAGAACTGTATATTATGAATAAAGATAATACGGAAAAAATTCATATAACTGGTTTATATTTTAATATTTCTTCAAGGTTAATCTAATTATATCAATGATACGGCAAATACGATGTTGTATTAACTATCGGTAATTGAGTAGAGGGATTATTGTTCAGAGAACATTTTACTAATACGTTTCTCAGCGTTTAGTACTACAATGTTTCACCTTAATGATATGTTGTTTTTTTTTCAATAATCTACCGAGGCATGCCCCGAAACTTGCTTTATTTTCCTATCAAACTGTTTGAATTATAATAATTTTAAAATAAATGAAAATTATTGTCTCCATCACGCTACTACGATTTTTAGTTATATTATAGACAATATTAAAAATATTGACACGATATTCTCATTATGTCAATACTATACATCGCATGTAAACAGTACACCTTCCATGATAACCTCTTACTTTGTTTTACCGGGATAGGTATGAAATTCCCCTAATGTTTTTGGCTAAACAACATTGGATTGGTTCCATATGTAACCTCCATATAATTGTCAATCTCTTTTTGTGCACTAGCTCCATTTCTCTAACACACAAAGTCTCCTGTCTCCTAATAGTCACAGCAATGAAAATGTAATACCAGCACTTGTGGCAAACTAACTGTCGATAAATAAGAACATCTCAATATAGTAAAGAATTTTGCTCAATGAAACTACAAAATGAAATAACAGTAACACATTTTTGTCAATTTTACGAAAGAAAATTCATGATGCTACACAGTATCATTATCAAATACAGTAGATACAACAAAAATCGTGTTTTAACGAAAAATTAATATATTAAAGAAACTGGGACATTTAAATCGTATATGTATATAAATGTTTTTAAAATAAATAATAAACTTTAAACTTAAGAAAAAAAGTTTATTTCCTTTAGATATATACATACAAAGTATAATATATGTACATAGATACATAGATGTAGTATGTAATACAAAACAATGAAATGAATAGTCACTTTAAGGACGCAAAAATTCATATATTGTTGTTTGTCTTCTCTTTTACTTTAAAATGGCGTCTTGAAATCGTATTTCTAATTTAGAAAGAAGCTCCAAAGACTCTGTATCTCCGTGATTTTCGACAAAACTTGTGAGCTGCTTGGTCAGGGTAATAGCTTTACCATAATTTGTGATAGCTTCTGTTGGCTGAACCTCATCGACATCAGAATCTTCCGAAAGTTCTTGTATTTCAACTGGATTTGCAATTTCTTGTTCTGAATCTGGATCTTCAACATACAAATCTTCATCTACGTTCAAAAAATCATTTCATTATCTGTCAATTTCAATAAATTCTTATTTTTGAGGATATCTGAGAGTGCACTAAGAGACAAATTATCTTCTGGGTCAGATGTATCAGCCTCAGTTAACTGGTCTTCACTTTGCATATTTACATGATTAAATCCTGCTTTGCGGAAGCAATTTTGAACTGTCTCTTTGGTTACTTGGTCCCAAGCGATTTTTGCCAAATAAACTGCATCCAGTGGTGTAATTTCCTTTATTAACTCAAAAGCTGTACCAGCAGTTTCAATGTTTACTAGCAGATGTTTGAGTATTAGACTTCGGTAATAAGTTTTAAAATTCTTTATAATCCCCTGGTAAGTGGTTGACAAGCTGATGTGCAATTAGGGGGTAAAAATAATATTTTATATTATTTAAGCGAACGTCTTTCGGATGAGATCCCCCATTGTCCAAAAATAACAAAATGTTTCTTTTTTGTTTAGCCTTTTTCCAATCTAGGTCTTGCAACCACTCTGTCATAATTTGTCCTGTAATCCAAGCTTTCTTATTGTATTTACAAGTTACAGGCAGGTTATTTATATTAATGTTTTTAAAAGCTCTGGGTTTAGCTGCCCTACCGATGACTAGGAGTTTTTCTTTTTCACCCGCCATATTTGCACAATGTAAAATTGTAAACCTTTCTTTGGGATACTTACCCCCGACACATTTTTCCTTCTTTAATGTGGGCGCTTTGTCGGGTAGAGTCCTTAAATACAGGCCTATATTGGCCATTATAGATGTCTCTCGGTGAATATCCTTTAATCAAAGAAGGACATTTTTTTAAAAACGATGAAACATCTTTAGCATTAACCGAAGCTCCTTCTCCCGAAATCGCTTTGAAACTTATATTGTGGCGGATTCTAAATTTATTGAGCCAACTAGAAGAAGCACTGAATGTAGAATGTCCCAAAGAAGCGGCTACTTCTCTTACTTTACATCGTATTAGCGGACCTAAAAAAATAAGTTTTTTTGCGTTTTTGTCACGACAAACCTATTGGTAATCTCACTTTTTTTATCTATTTTAGAATTTAAAATGAAAAGAAAATCAATGCATTAATACAAAAAAACCTTATCTAAAAAAATCATATGCATACCTGTTAAAGGATTCCCCTTATGCCGAGCTGCTGTAAACCAGTCATAACACAATTTGTCAATTTTAGTACCATCACCCGTCAAAAAGCTTCTTTTTTCATTCAAATTGCTGTTCGACATCCATTTGTTTAGAAGGATTTCTTTATGTTTAATTATATCTGCAGCTTGTGTTTTTCCAATATTAAAACGCTTGGATAAGTTCCTTACACTGAATTTCTCTTTATTGTAAACTTCAACAATCTCAATTTTTTGTTTAAGCGTGAGAATTTTGAACTGATAAAGTTCACAGTCGATGACATAGAAAATGTAGGGTAGGCTGTCAAAAACAAATGTTGTACGAACATTTCCAGTGGTAAATTTAAATTACATCCGATTCTATCGACAATATCTATGTTAGCTGCTTGCCTTAGTCATGTTTCCAGTAAGTGCTTATTTCTGAAAGACCAAAAAGGCAAATGTGCCAACCAAGTCATTGGAATTAACGTCATTTACTTAGTCCCAACTATGATCGCATCTTTAGCTACCAAATGCCACAGAGCAACTCATGTCATTGTTTTCGATCATTCTTGCAGATGCAGGAAATGATGTGACTAGTTTCAAACGTCATGAACGATGGAAGTCCTCCCAAGTTGCTAAGGGTTATATTGTGCTCAAAATAAGCTTAAAATATCGAAAAAGATATCGAATTTCGTAGATGAAATTCCATCTACCTCCACTGGCTTTAATGATTTATATCAAAACGAATTTGAAAACAAAACTATAAATGCTTCTATAATTGGAATAAATGTAGAAACATACTATAGTTGCTAATTAATTAGTGTTTAATATTAATATGTTCCCTTAGGTTTTTATAAAATAAAGCGTTACTAAAATTTATTGTAATTTATTTAAAAAAAAATATTATTAGCTTTTGCTACACTGCCCAAAACGTTTGGTGTCCATGTGTAGGGAATACACCTGCCTGAAAAGCAGTAGAAAGCAGCACACCTTCACAGTTTGTTTATAATTGGTTTAAGCATTGTTTCTTTAAAGTATTACAAAAGAGAAGTAGTTTATACAATGAACTGCTTGAATGCACATTCGTGAAAAAAGTCATGGCAACGTTGGCAAGGTGTCGGACTTTTTAGTAAGTACAATATGGTGCCGCACTGTATCCAATAGAAATAAAAAGAAACGGGTTGTTCATTTTTATGAACGATAATGCTCGTCTCCATTCAGCACATACTGTGAAGAACTAGTTTTATGAAGTATGCATAGAGACAGAGGAATAACCAATCAATTCCCTCGATGACACTCAAATGTATCACGTTTAAGATACTTCGGGAAGATATGTTACTGTACGGTATATGTTCAAGACGCTTCATAAATTGCTGTAAGGGAGGAATGGGATATGATTCCATGTCATCAAGATGCCGAGCATTTTTATGTGTTCGAGGAGATCATACGTGTCATTATTCTCTACTAAATAAAACTTCTGCCAAATTTATATGTTTATGCTTTTTGTGTTAAAGACGCACCATTTTATACTCTCCTAACAAGATCACATTAAAACTACATATTAATAAAACACAATAGTGTGTTCGGACACTTTTTGCAAATATTCAAATGAAGACAAAATTAAACACTGTGTTAAATAATTTTTTAAATTGTGATGAAATATTCGCTAGTTATTTTGAGGAGTATATAATAAAGTATATTTCTCAGCATTCAGGATTTAATTATGTTTAGTTCGGTTTAAACTTTCTCTTAATTTTACATCATAACAATCGATATCCTCCCTACTACTTTAGCGTTGTACCGTTACTAACAAGAAGCGAAGCAATAATTTCGAAAACAGGAAATACTTAGGAAAAATGAGCGCGCTCACCGAAGCCCATTTAAATTGCGCTTTCCGAACTGCCTACGCAGCGTAATTTTATCTCTTCAACTCAGAACATCTGACATAAGTAGTTCGTGCTCATACCCCAGGTACGGTATAAACACAGAGTATAATTGAAGGGCTGCTTCTACTCCCATTAGTTTTTCTTCTGTAACATATTAGAGAAATATGTTATCGGATAAATTTCCATATATAAGTTAAACAATTTATACAGTACACTGTTACCTGTACTAATCACATACACACCTACAGATCTATTCTTACCATAGCGATATACCCAGCTCTTCATTCATTTCCAAGTTATGTATCACTATTTTAAAAGCAGCGTATGCTCAATATACATCCATAAATGGAATTAATCAAGTTTAATCAGTGACATTGAATCAGAAAATGTGCTAGTTTATGAAAAAATGCCAACTATTTTAATAAAAAAATATAAAATAGATAAAGACAATCACTGTTTTATTATGATCACAAAATATGTGGGTTAGAAGTAGTTTCGGCAAATTGGGACAGGTTACAGTGTAGTACGGAGAACAACGTGGAGGGACCCAGCGGCCATATCAAGGCGAGATCGTGACCTTCATGAGTGAGCATGGGCGATGCGGACGCAGGAATGTTTACACATAAAATAATGATAAAAAATATTTTACAGAACGTGCTGAATCACTGTTTTAAGAAGTTTCCACGAAATCACAAACTGGGTGGCAAATATTAGAATCATTAAATATGTTTCTACACTTCAAATGAGTACGGCGTGCGAAATAAATATTTGTTAATGATGAAAACGACCGTTCCACACCGTGTGATGCTATATTTACAAATTTAAAGTAATCCTTGTGACAACTTAATGGATCTTTCGACGCAGCTTCATAAATTTGTCTTAGTATGAGAAAATTTGAATCGTTGTCAATAACACTTTCAAGTTCACCTATTACACTTTAATTTTTTTTCGCTTTCCGCCGTACATAGGTGCGAGTGATCATCATCCACAATTTGAACAAAATCCACAAACGAAATCGAACCATTTTGTAATTCCCTTCGCTAGTCCATAGTATTTCTTGCGAATACTTTCTAAATCACATTTTACCTGATTATCTTGAAACATTGTCTGGCTTCCTCGATAGCTTTGACGTGCCTCGGATCGAATTGTTAAACTACTTCTTCCATATCATCAAAATGCTCGCAGTAATAAAACGCAGCCTTTAACCATGTTCCCCATCGCGTAGTAATCGGCTGTGGTGGTTCAGACACTTTGCGACACAGTTCGACAAATGTTTTTGAAGGGTTTGGGGAGAAGCACTGCCTTCGTATGAGCTATTAAAGCATTTACTCGTGGATAACATTTAGGGATCAATTACGCCACAGAGTTTAATGCATGGATTTTACATGTTATATGTAACAGATTGCCACTCTCTTCTCTAAGAAATCGCTCTAACGAAATGTTAGCGGCACCGTCACTTACAAAAATTAAAAGTTAGGTTGTTGAAACTTGAAATTTATTTAATCAACACCACTTTTAAAATTTCATAGTATATTTTTCAACTCTTTTGAAAGCAAGTAAGATAGGGGATGATGGTTAAAACTCTTCCATTGTACGTACAATCTCTTCTCTACAGAATGTTTTTGCCGCTCGGTGATTTCGTCCACACATAATCATAATTTTTTATCTTTCAATTCTGCTTTAATTCTTCTTTCAACATAGTCACGAAGAGATTGCATAAAGTTTCTTAACAATATCCGATTTGGTAATGCATAATCCGAATACTTACTCCAGAAGGAGACCAATGGTTGTTGGTCTAGTAAAGTGAACGGTACATTACGTAGAATAAAACAAACACCTACATCAAATATTAATTGTTCACTGTATCGTTTGCCACGAATTGCAGCATAGTGTTTTGTATTTTTTAGGTGGCGTTCACACTTCTACCTGGTGGTACACGGTCAAATAGTTGTCGAACTTTACACATTTAATTCTATAGCCTTCGTTAAGATAAGAAAATGCTGTAAATACAGCTTTCTCATGGTATTAGTGAAATCAATTCACGAGAAAGACATATGAAGAGCCTAACACACCGACATGTTTCTGCCTATCCGGCGTAATCAGCGTGGTTTCGAGCAGTTTATGCTAAACACATGTAATTCTCTCGCTGCTTC
Source organism: Trypoxylus dichotomus (assembly GCA_023509865.1). Taxonomy (NCBI): domain Eukaryota; kingdom Metazoa; phylum Arthropoda; class Insecta; order Coleoptera; family Scarabaeidae; genus Trypoxylus; species Trypoxylus dichotomus. The sequence continues at coordinate 28,967,418 of CM042080.1, read as the reverse complement.
TATCGCCACAATTAATCCTACGATACAAGTTAATCTTCCCGGCGCTAACTAGTGCCAAAAGAAAGAAACACTTGTCCGCAAAGTCAGACAGCGAAAAGAAGCGGGTACAGTTTTCCACCCTCCTCTTGAGCAACACTTTGATTGCTAGTCCCGAGAGGGCGTTTTCGCACCAAATGGCAGTGCATGGAGATACGTCATGGTAAGTCTTGAGAAATTATTCACATGTGCAGTTTCCCTATGCACTGCACTAGGCATTCTTTGAGATGTATCGCCTTCGTAATATAAAACCGGCATACTCCCTCTTACGTTTTCTAGTTTCTTCGAAATACGCCGTTTCCGAAACGCACCAAAATGCTACATTTTCTAATATGTGTGTACTGACAAGCACTCAAAACGACACTCGAATAATACTGAGCAAGCGTGCTTTGATACAAGTGCACGATTCTCCACGTTGTTCTCCGCACGGCATTGAAGCTTGCGCCTCGTCACCGAAACTAGTTATAAATATTGCAATACGCTTACTATTTCGTTGTTCCATCCTTCATATTTTTAATTGTTATTTACTCTATTCGAATCTGTTGATGTGTGGTAGTAAAACTGTTTCCAATATATGTTTATACTGTTCTTGGGGAATTGTGCCGTCTACACAATAAATTCATCAGCAGTGCAACTTCATTTCATTAGAAATCTCTTCGTATCAGACACTCGTCACTGCATTTCTCTAATTGTCTCCGCATTACATATATGTGATCCTCACGTACGGCTTGTAACCGATATTGGTCATTAACGATGATCTAATACATATGTGGGCAACAACCGGCCCGCTATAAGAAAAAAAGTAAAAAAATTCACGATTTAATTATAAGGTTGTACCCATTTTTTTCATTTCATGTTCTTATTTTAATCAATTGCATTATAATAACATTGTCGTATTATTTCATGTCTGATATCTATTGCTAAAAATTATGAACACTACTTTAAAATGCACTACTTTTAAACGTGGCCCGCGAACGTATTTACACACTAAAGTTTGGCCCACAACATGTCAATGGTTGCACATACTTGATGTAATATATCAAAAGAAAATGGCAAATTAAATTTCGTCTTTAAAAAATAAAATGTGCCAACGCAAATGAGTACCAACTTCTGGATGTCACATGTCCATTGTTTATATTGTTTGACCAAAGCTAATTAAAATTACTTCATCCTTTCATAAGTTTTAATTTTTTCGTTGAACGTCTGCATCTTACATTCGTCTCATACATGCGGTGAGGTAGTGTACTTGCTGATATGTCTATACCTTCTTGCCGAATAGCTCTATGCGTTGCATGACGATGTAATAGGTAATAGTACTGTAGATATTATTTCCTAGTCTCGTCTTGCTGTAGTTTTCCATCTACATCTGCAGTTATTTTTTGCAATTATATTTAGAGACAATTTGTCCGTTGACATGAAATTTTCGACGATAAATGACAATTGTAGTTGTTGTTTGGGCTGTTTCTGGAATTTTAATATTCTAAACGTTTCGGCGGTGTATTTACAGCCACCATCATGGTAGCCCTGAGAAGAACTGTTTCTTGTCGTATTCATCATTAAATGAACGATTAGTCTGATTATGTGCCTTGCCTATTTTTTCAGTGAAGTCACCCGCTGTAAGACTCGAATCCAGTTTAGAAATTTCCCAATTCCATTTAGTTTAAGATGTTAGACCACAGAGCTAGGCTATTGGCTATCACTCTGATTAGCTTAATCTTTTACTTGTTGTAAATCGTATAGCGAAAACCTTAAAATGGTCTTAAAATTAGGTATGAGCTGTCATTGATACTAAAAAGGCATATAAAATTTGTATTTAGAATTGTAATTACTTATATGACAACTCATAAGGCAAATCAATTGCAAAATATAAACAATTTAATGTCTTCTAAATTTAAGCCTAGAAATATTATTAGCTTGCATACACATTGATTAGAATGTTATTGATAAGCTGATTACTCGATTGTACTGCATTTGCCAATCGCGCAAGCTTATTTATCTTGTGATCGGAAAAATTTTCAATTTAGGTAATGTTTAGATATTAATTTTACTCGTAAAATCGCAACAGAAAGGAAGTTTGCTTTTTGTAACTATTAAACTGATAATTAATTCTTGCATCTAATGTGTAAAAATTTGATACGTGTTCTAACAAAAAAGATATAAGATTTTTCGCACAGGAAACATTTATTTTTCGATGTAGTATGCTGCTTACTTAACAAACTTATTCCGACGATACTCCATATTAGCAATGCGTTCATTATAGTTCGATGAATCCAAGTCCTCGCTAGTTACACCAGCGATTACCATGGAATTGAACGAAAATTTCTTTCTGTCGAATCATTTTTTTCAATTTTGGAAATAACGATAATCATTGGGAATGAAATTTGGAATAAGATGAACTAATTTAAATGCCATTCTATTAATTTTATCCATGGCGATACCGTTTATTGTTTGCCAGGTAATTCCACAATAATCCGAAAACGTAGTTACCGGAACCTTCCGACAAAACCGTGTTTGCCGTTTCCGGGAGCGGGGAACCTTTGTGTATTTATTTTTTCGTATCTTTTTTTCAATCTCCGGATTACTACAAAACCGTATTAAAAGGTTGCAACAAATACACAAACGATTTAGTTTTTACTTCGGTATGAGCAGCACCCGAAGTATTTTTTGATTTCTAATTTTTTATTTTTCAGTTAAAATTTAAGATCCGCATATCCAGGGCAGTAACTGTTTTTGGGCGTCCACTGTGAGGTTCGTCCTCGCGCGACAACATTTAAATTCGTTGATCCAGTTTTTAAGCATTGCAAGCAAGTGAAGAACCAGACTTTAATGAGGTCGAATCTAACTCTAATTTCAGTTGATAGATGGACCCTATCATTGTTCGTTACATAGCTTTGTTATTGTTTACAAACGCACATTAAACGTTCACTTTGATACACTGTAAAATACAGACTAATTGACTACTGCACTGTCCTATTTAACCTAGTAAGTAAGGCTGCAGAAACAGGTGCTTTCGGAAATGCGTGTGGCTCGGTTACAATCAATATTGAAGATAATGAATGTAATTACTTACCATCTCTAACAGCACTCGTTTCTGCAGCCTTACTAATAAGGAATGGTTCTCCGCTGAATTCGCGTAATCTCTGCGATTTTCAACGCTTACTTAAATTAAAAACTTTTACATTACACGATTATTACATTTACATGCATTACTACGAAACAACAGTAGATATTTATATAGGGATTGTATTAATTAAAAAGAGAAAAAGGGATGCATGCATAAATTGTATTCAGAATTGAAAAGCTCTTGCTACATCTTGGGCTCAATCAATGTTTAGCAGTCTATTGCGCACTAACCGGGTACTCGAATTTTGACTCCGAATCCAATTTTCCGGGTCGGGTACGATGTAGATCAGGTATTGATCAGATTAGAAAGACCTATACAAAAGCGATCAAAGAAAGAGTTGCTCTTGAAGTAACTTAGTAAATGTTTATATTGAATCTTGAATCAAATTTTCGAAAAAACGTTTAAGTTTGATACGTTCCGTATTTACAGTATGTTAATTTCGTTGAACTAGTCTTTAAAAGAACTAACGATTTTGTACCAGGAAGAATGCTTTATTTTTAACAAAAAAGTACATCTACTTTCAATATAATCTGAAATGTGACAAAGAAAGTATTGTGGAAGAATGCGTATATAAAAATCTCAACAATATTTCATTACTCTCAGTGATATGTTTAATAAACTCATTGTTACTCTCACCCACTTTGTATATAATCCGGTCTTTGCTCATTTTGGACCACCTTATAAACCACATATATATATATATATATATATATATATATATATATATATATATATATATATATAAATTAAGTCGTGAATGAAAAGGGCGCTGATATAGTCCATAAACTAAAACATAGTGTATGTATCTACTTCTGCAACCAGAACTAAGCAAGTCCTTCTGCTGTTAATAGATATGAAAACTAACTGATAGATTTCGTTTATATAGAAACGCACAAATAACAGTTTTTATGTTAAGTACAACATTAAAATTATTCGATTAAATTTATTACACAAATTCGTCAAATACGCTGCCAACCAATAAAATTAGATCGTATAGCACCATCCTTGTTTCTTAGCAACTCTAGCACTGATTGATAGTCACCGAACTTCTTTATGCAGCTAATACATGCAATTGTTTCGCTTACATATTTAACAACTAAATGTTGATGATGAATATCCTATTTCCTTATGCTTTTATCGCCCCCTTTTACTTAAACTGCTAATTTTATAAGACACTGTAAGAAGCATTGATCTGTCATTTTGGTGTTAAAACCTTTAAAAGTCACGAAAAGTTTAAGCAGCGCATGATAAAGGGGGCTATCAGAAAATAAGGAAAGAAGGTATTGTACAAGAATTGGTGGAGAGAAACGAAACAGCTACCGCGTAATATAATGCAGCTCAGTGAGATAAATACATGATTTCCAAATTTTGCGTAATGTTTCAAAAGCGTGCAGGTTATTGCATAATATACCTTAGGCTTCTATTGAGAGCGTCGCAAAAGCGATTGTGCAAGGTCAAGCAGTAGCTTATTCATATATGCGAGACAGCACACCAATTCAGCTTTTTCTTAGTACTATTTGTGTTCCGTACATTGAATTCATTAGGAAATGACTTTCGAAATGAATTAAATGAATTTTCATTACGACAGCATGAACTTTTTCAAATTTCGTTGCTTAATATTATAATAATGGTTGGTGGCAATTGCAGTTGTGGTCTTTGCTTTACTGGGTGTGTAAATTCTTCCTCTGTACAAAGTAAACGGTATCTAGTGATTCGAATTTTCTGGCAGGAAAAAAAGAAAATATAATTTATTATAGCAGAGAGGATTTAAAATGTTATGTATTTCGTCACAAACTTTTAGTATCTTAATTTTTCGTGTTTTAAAACATTCGCAAGTATAGTTATTAAATCATGATTTTCGATACAGAAAGAACTAATAATTATTTTACAGGAGATTGTTAGAAACGTAAACGTTCAAAAATCGTTGAAGCGAAGTTATTAACATTTACTGCAGTGTGACGTTCCGTATCACGCAATACCCTTCTCCAACATTAGTCGACGGTGGTTTTAAATCGGTCTTTAGGCCACGCCTGCTATAATTACATCGTCAATTAGTAATAGTGAAAAGCATATTTATAGAAGTTTCTTTAAAAAAGAATCTCTAAATTATTTGAAGTTACGGTGGAAATAAAAGATGCTGACGTACTATGCACATATTATGCAATTTATTTTCGTTTTAAATTTTATTTCCCATTTAAATATAAATGTTTCATTACGTATATGTATTGAGTTTAATTTTAGTATAAAAAACCGATATATGCTTTAATTTATACTTACATTTGTAGTCTATTTTGGAAAAATTAATTACCTATTCATTTCTTTCAGAAAACTGACTGGATAGGTTATGCTGGGTAGCCCCGCGGGGCCGGGAGGTCCCTCCCAAAGGGGTGGACTTTGGCCCATAGCCCCCGCCGTGGCTCCAACTTCGACAAGTTTCACCGGAGATGGTAAGTATTTCGTTTCAACATGAATTAACCTAATCTTACTACTTACACGTAAATAGTTACAAAGATTTTCAATAAAGATCAAGGCTTTTAACATGTCATAACACTTCTAATCAAACGTTAACCATCCTGACTGAGTGCTTCGTATCGTTATCATACATGAACGAATGCGCAACGAGGTGACTACTACCACGTTTGGCACACCCGAGAATAGGTCACTCAACATATATGTATGTCATATATATATATATATATATATATATATATATATATATATACGTATATGTAAGTACTTATATACACTTAACACATGGGCTGAAAAGTCTCGGGCCTAACACATAGATGACGCTAGTTTTATTGCAGTCACCTTTCTCTCAGTTAGTACTAACCTTCAAAAGACAGCTGCTAAAATTTCATGATATTCTATTCATTAATTTGTGAGTTATTGTGCTAAGAGTGACGCTACTTTTGTTAATTTCAAAACAATGGATCAAAAGGAATTTCGTGTTTTAATTTTACACTGCTTCTTGATGGAAAAAATACCGTTCAAGCGAAGCAATGGCTTGAAAAGTGTTATGGGGACTCCGCTCCATCAGAAACAACAATAAAACGTTGGTTTGCTGACTTCAAACGTGGTCGTAGAGACACCGATGATGCAGAACGCAGTGGAAGTCCAAATGAGGCGGTAACACCAGAAAACATCAAAAAAAATCCACAAAATCGCTTTGAATGATCGAACGGTGAAGTTCCGTGGCTTAGTTGACTTGGTAAAGATATCAAAAGAACGTATTGGCTTTATATTGCATGAGCATTTGCCTATGAGAAAGCTCTGTTCAAAGTGGGTGCCGCGTTTGCTCACTGTTGACCAAAAACAAGAACGTGTTGATGATTCTGAGCAGTGTTTGGCCATGTTTAAACGTAACAAACCGGAATTTTTGCGTCGATATGTGACAATGGATGAAACATGGATCCATCACTTCACTCCGGAATCAAAACGATCGTCATCTGAGTGGACAGCAACTGGTGAACCTCGTCCAAAGCGCCCGAAACCACAACAATCGGCTGGAAAGGTTATGGCCTCGGTATTTTGGGATGTGCGTGGTGTATAATATTCTTCGACAATCTTGAGAAAGGAAATACCATCAACAGTGAATATTATATAGCGTTATTGGAGCGCTTGAGGGCCGAAATTGCAAAGAAACGACCGCATATGGCAAAAAAAAAATTGTTTCATCAAGACCACGCACCGTGTCACAAGTCAATCAAAATAATGGCAAAACTACATGAATTGAACTTCGAATTGCTCTCACATCCACCGTATTCGCCAGATTTGGCTCCCAGCGACTACTGGCTGTTCGCAGACCTTAAAAAAATGCTCGCCGGTAAGAAATTTCGCACGAATGAAGAGGTTATCGCTGAAACTGAGGCCTATTTTGAGGCAAAATATAAATCGTTCTACAAAAGTGGTATTGAAATGTTAGAGCGGCGCTGGAATGATTGCGTTGCTCTTGATGGAGATTACGTTGATGAATAAAGCTAATTTAGAACCAAAAAAACCGTGTTTTCTTTGTTAGGCCCGGGACTTTTCACCCCATGTCTTATATCAACAAATATTTGTTCTAAGAAACATATAGGCTGTAGGCTGAGAGGAGTTACAAAACTATTAAAAACCAACGCTGATATATATGTACACCATTAATTTATATCAATTTCCACTTCCAAACGGGTGCATATCCGAACTCTAAAAAAAACTACTGTGGAAACTATTTTATAAGAATGGAAACTAGCATGCTATCGAAAATTATAGACCTATGGCATTAATTTCTGTAGTGGCAAAAGTAATGGAAAAGCTATTTTAATTAGAACGGTTAAATTTGCAGAATCTTGCTATATTCTGACCAAATCACAAAATGCGTACATTGAGGTGCAGTCTACCAATTTATCCAATTTATGGGAGCCTGCTAGTGAAATGACGGAAAATAACAAACAAAACGTAGCTGGAGTATTTTTGAATCTGTGTAAAGCATTCGACAGTATTGATCGTGATATCGTAGTACATAAATTACAAGTAATGAGATACAGAAGTGAAATAAATTATAGAAAAAATTAGCCAATCAAATTGGTTAACGGTACAACGAGGATTTCTATTTGCCCTGTACAGATTTATATGCCTCAAGTAATGAGTAATTTTGTTAATATGTTTGCTAATGATACTTGAGTAATTATGATACAAAACTTAAAAACAAAAATAGAAGATGAAGTAGAAAATATATTCAGTGTGATGAATGAATGGTTATAAGCAAATAAACTTAAACTCAATCTTAGTAAAACAGATATTGTTGATATTTACAGTAAATTGTAATATCGAACATTTTAGTGCAGTGACTTGTAAAATTTTTGAGGTTACAGTTAGATAGAAAATTATTGGAAGGAATACATATATCAGTATACTTACCAAGCAAATCACCGGAATGGTATGGAAGTAATTTTTTCAGAGATTCGACAGGAAACTGCTCTCACTAACTATAATGCATATGCCACTTCAAGATTATTATATGTCATCTTTTGTAGACGCAAATCTGGTATTTATGCTACATGAATCATATATGAGAAGCATCATTATCATTAGTACATGTACCTCCAGCTAAAGCACAGATGTCGAATTAGCAAGCATATGTTTATCTTTTAAAATTGGCACAATCGTGTCCAGAACTTTATTTCGACCATAAAATCCATTTCTATGCTTTTAGTGCTTGTGACTTTTCTTGCGGTCATTATACAACCGCTATATATTTTCAATTCTTAAAACAACGGGGTAGTTTCATTGTCGAGAAGTATTCTATACATCAGCAAATTACTGGAAGCTACTACTTGGTGCGTTTATCTAGAGCAGATAATAGAAAATCTTCCAAATAGAGTCTCTAAAAGTATTTACAATGCTAAAGTTTACGCAAGTTAATCAATGGTAATGCATTGAAATCCACCTGTTCAAAGCGAGCTTAGTGATGTCACTTCTAGCAACTAATTAAGAGGAGTGTTCACTTTTAATAAAAACATAGTGCGGTTGACTATTGATTATAAAAAAAATCCCATGTCGAATTACCCTATGTTGCTTTATGTCAATGCAATTTGGTAGTGCAAGTAATTAAATTACCCATGTTACACATTAATTTATTGTACATAAAATTAATATCTATATGATATTAATTATCTTTGATTACACGGTATTAAAAAAGAAATGCTTGTTCTGAAAAATGCTTAAATGTAAACTTAAGAGAAAAGCTAATAAATTTTATTTAAAAATCGTACCCCTGTTAAGGCACATAAGCATTTTCTATTTATTAAACGCGATTCGTTTCAAATATTCTCCAAGTGGGCAAAACACGTGTTACTTTCGCAGTAGTATCAACAACGTGGCGAACGCATATGCTCAATATAGGCCAAATACGAATTAAAGCAAGTTTATTATATCTTCACGTCTAACTTAGCAATTTCTAAATTTACCGAGCTGTGTGTGGGGTATGTTTATACTAGGCTAGTGAATGGAGGCACTGAAAATTTAATTATCTAGTAAAGTGATATTTTACAACACTTTATAATAAATTTAATTAAGGATTTACCTATATTATGTCGTTAACAACTAAAAAAAATATTGCGGAAAACAATTGTTTTGATACTAATTTACGTAGTTTATTACTATGCGCAGAGTTGCGCTGCTCTTCTTATTATACAAGAATATATGTATATAATCGAAGTCGCGATTGTTACATATAAAGAATACATTCTTAATTTCGGGCAATTGTAGTATAAAAAGTAAGGTTGATTTTTTGTTTGTTTTGTACATTCTACATTTGAAAGTATTCAGTGCATTCCTACACCGAATATTTAATACTGATGCAGTTATATATTTTGCTTCATTATTTTATATTTTTTGTAAGGTAAAAGTATATATTGTGTGTGCGTAGAATTAATATATAATTCATCAACTTTCACTGGTAATATCCAAGATTGATAACCGCATGCAATTCTTATTTGAACTAATAGAAATACAAATGACATCATTCTGCAAAAAATCGTACAAATGATATTTGGGCTTTTGGCGGCGAATTCTTTGACATTATACTGTGGAATTAATTTCTTATTCCTTCCCATTTTTCAGATCTTATTTGTAAAATGTAAGTGATATGTATGTGCGTCACTACAAACAATTTGAAAATATTTAGAAATTTCATTTTTGATAGGATTCAGTCTTCGTTACTGAATGAGTCTGTTACATTCTCCTGGTTTGAAGAACAGTGCCGCTGTGGCCTGCTCCTAAATTCCTGAATTACTTGACCAATACTTACTTGCAGAGTATGTTCGCTTATTTACTAGGTTGAAGGTAGTGCAGTGAAACTCAATGCGCATGCGGAAAAAATATATTAAAAAAATTAAATTGATTTATCATTTTATCAGCACATTTTTCCTTTCTTCAAGAGAATGATATTTAAATATTTGTTTTACAATTAAACACGGTTACAGCGTCATCATCGGGACCGACGATTTTTTTGACGTTATAACAGAGTTGCGTTGTTCACGAGGTAGGCGGGTTTCGAAAAACTGTAATTTAATAATTGTTTACATAACTAATCCGATACGTAACATGTTTTATTACTTATTTTACATTATTATACATTAAATATTATGATAAATACATACATAAGTACAACATACCTTTTATCAGATACATATTTTAGAAAAGGCTGTAATTTTGGTTTGTGAAAATTTTTCATACCAAATTATGACGCTTTACCCGAGTAGCCGCTCTAACCGGTGACGTTATAAACTCGTTTATACTGTACTTCAAAATAAATATGAAGTTCGATGCGAAGGCATTTGCCATGCTATATACCAGGGACCTCCAAACTTTTTATTCTAAGACCCGCAGTTACTCCTCTACTACATTCCAGGAGACAAACTCATCATACCAACATGTAACTTCGAATTACGTGCAAATTTCAATTCAATTTCATCAACCACGTTTCAATAGTTATGGTTATCTTGTAGTGAGCCACGGCCGGATTGAGGGTTCTTGAGCGCCGGCGTTGGTCCGCGGGCCGTAGTTTGGAAACCCTGCTATAGACTGTCACCCAAAATTCGAAGTGTTAGGTTTTATGTAGAAGCGCATGTGTTATCGGCAAAAACACTGGAGTTATACGATGAACATATACAAATCTTTATTAAACGTAAAGTCCACCGTTCCCTTTTACGCATCATTCCATCTACATTAGATAATACCCACGAAAGTATGTTGTAGGCCGCAAAAGAATGCAACAACTAACAAACTTTTCCTCTACTGTAATAATATATCTGCACATTTTATGTTACAGTATGGCGTTCCAAAAATATGTAATTTTTGTTTGTTATTGGTGTTTTTCAACTTTTTGTGTTACAGCTGTTTTTCTTATTTCGTTTAATATTTGAATATACCTCAAATTAAGTCAATATTCTTCTGCCCATTGAACTGATATGTTCAGTGAATCCATTGTACTGTGTGGAGTAATTTTATTTTTCTTCAGTTTCCTCATCTTTAGTTTCATCTTCTTCTGTTTCTTCTGTTTCTTCTGTTTGTTCACGTTATACAGCATTTAATGTTATGAAAATGATCGATCACGTTATTCTGAATTTTCATGGCCCAGTGTTTCCGGTGTGAATGTTGTAATTTTTTAAATACTCAACTTTTACAGGCAGATATATAAACAGATACAGATAATAACATCCTATCTTTAGCACACTTCTATTTTTGCCATAAGCCACAAAAACACATTACGTAATACAGCAACATCCAAACAACTTCAATAAGAAACGTCAAATCGTACCTACCAAAATCGTAATAATCTGCCATATATCTTTTAGACCTATTAAGTTAGTAGGTATATATACGTGTAGAAGAGAAAACATAGATCCTGTTATCTGTTATGCTGTTATATAAAATTAGAAGTCTAAAGTTTTGAAATGCGATTTCCCACTGAGTATAAACTGCGCCCCGAATCCTTTTGTTCCTTTTGACGAGAAGGTTCTTATATCGACATTTTTTCAAAATCATTTTTTTTAAAGGAAATTAAGGTTTATTTAGCATAGATTTTATACACTAGATGTTAACCTTTTATATATAGTATGCCTTAGTGAAGTGTGGTTAACGAATTTGCTTCTTTCACTAAACCTATAATACTCACTCACTAAGTCCTTTTAAACAAGTCAGTTCATTCACGCCTGCTACGAACGATGAACTAAATGTAGTAATGAAATTGTACATATGTGGAATACAATATATTTGTTATTAGTTTCATGCACGGGTACGATGACACATTTTAGGCAGTGCATTAGAAGATATTTATCATGGCGGACATCCGACGTAGTTTTAAAGATTTATTTGACAGTTCTTGTGAAAACGCTTGTGATCACATAAAAACGTTAGTTTTCTATAGACGAGTACATCTACTTTGAATATGTTTTCTTCGAGAAATATCTGTGTTTTATGAATTTGCTTACATTAGACTCATTCAATTGAAATCAGTATCCATTATTGCTCTTACAAGGGTTTTTATTGAACCTAATTTAATGTGTAAAATGAGGATAAAGATATATTTTCAAGCTTTACTAATGCAGTATATGTTCATTTGTCCAGGTCTGTAGCGTGGTCTAATAGTGGCGATGTCTCTGCTATCGTCCGATTCACAAAAAAAAACACACAACAACAATACTTTGTGTATCCTAGTTGCAAACCAAGTAAGATTGCTGCAACTTTTAGATCAGCATTGATGTACAATTTATGGGTTCTATAATTTATTTTGTCAAGAAAGCTTACCATATTGTCGTATGATCTCCTTGAATGGATTGCGTGGCCCACAAAGATATAGAAGAACAGCCTACAAACTCATCATTTTTGAAGTATTGATAAAAAGATACCATTCTTCTGAAATGCGTTTGTACCCTAAAGTTACCATTAAATCATCGACATTATTCCAGAGTGAACTACCATCTTGTGTTGGAAAAATGCTGCGATAGTTGTTTCTGACTATTACGGTATACAAAAATGCCGTATTACAGAAAGTATATGTTTCTGGAGCTAAGACCTTCCATCCTTGCAGTCTGGATCCAAATATCTCTATTATATAACTAGGTTATTTAATTCCAGTTAATTTATGGGGCCTGGGTCATCTTCTTCATATAGCAAATATTCCTCCTTGCTCTTCTATAATGCTGAAACTGGTAATTCTTTTTCTGCAGCAATATACTCTTCCTTTGTATCTCATTTTGTACTTGCTGGAAAACCTAAAGATGTTCATGCAACGAAAGTATCATTTTGTATTTTTTTTATAAAAAAAATAGAGTGTAGGAGTGTAATATTTTGCGCATACTGGTGAACAATGATTTCTCCGGACACATAACAAAAGCTGTTGAGTTCGTTGATATAAACGCGCGTTTGGCTAACATAAATTAATTTGAATATTCCCGTAGGTAACTTTTTATATGCTAGCTTAGCACAGAATTATTCCCAAATTTAATTAGTCCTAAAGGTATGCCCAAATGGATATAACGTGATAAATATGTGGAGACTTATTGTCCAAACATTTTAGGTGTTACATTTTTTCTTATAATATTTCAAATTTAAATTGTTAAAATATAGCATGAAAAACTGTTCAAGCAAATGTCACAAAATCCTGTTGTAATGGAGAAGGTTAGAAACAAATTTTCCAAAAATACATTTATTTTCTGAACTTCTATACATTTATCTATTTTTCCACATAACTTCGTTCCCAATTAATGTATTTATCGTAATGAGCAATGAGATTCTTTGTACTCTTTTCATACAATTCTGTCTCCAACGATGATGACCAGTTATTCACGGTCGTTCTTATTTCATCTTCCGTGTCGAAGCGCTTGTCGTTTAGAAAATTCTTGGATGTCGCAAGAAGTGGTAGTGAATTTTGATGTCAACTGCCTGCACAAGATTATCGTTCATTACATATGACCGACTAGAACGCGGCTTATATATATTATTTCATTAGAAGTTACCCCGGCCTTCGTTGAAAAATCTTGCCTATTTTTGCACCTTACTGTTATTCATTGCATTGTTATTGTATACTTAAATATATGCCGATTAATACCCTAGTAGCTTTCATGTTTCTTCCTGGTAAAAACTAGATGTTGGCGGGACGCTCGATTTTCTTGAATATTTTAACGTCATGCTACGAAGCACAGGGACCAACATCCTGGATATAAAATGGCATGGGGTCTTCCACTAGGGATGACAGGAGCCTCTGTGCGCACTTATTTACAAGCACGGGGGGACATTCAAACGAGCCTTACTTAAAAGATAAGCCTTGTACATGGAGAATATTTTGACATATCTGTTAGGTCAAATGCCTTCTATGACGATGTCACAATACAAAATGATGACAATATTACCCTGTAAAATTGATTGGTCTATAAAGACTCCTAAACTGAGAAAGCGAAACAGAATTAACACATATATTTGTTCCCAAATTAATTTTCTATGACATTATTTTTAAAAACACGATATTATCTGCAATAATAAAAATATTAGTTTATAATGAAAAAAAGAAATTTGATAATGAGACAATAAAGGTACTCTTGATAATACCAATGGTTCGTGTGTAGCGGTACCATCTACACTACCGCTCAAAAGTATTTATGCACCCCTGTTTTCATGGATTATTCATATAGTATTATGTTTACCAAATAAACATTATAATAAAACTAAATACGTATTTAAAATGTAGTTCAGTAAGATAAACACCCATTATATCGCATAAGGTTTACTATCATTTACCTGCACTTGGTCGGATTACCATAAACTGTTTATTGCGGTGCAATTACAATAACAATCCCTCTGAATTTACTCGGTAAATTTAGTCAGCTGTTAGATTATGGGTAATAATGTTTAAATTACCTTCCTAGAAGATTATAGTGAAATCTGTAACCTATGATCAGTTGCAGTGTGGAATTTACTCTATTCACGTCGTGAGCGAAATATCGTGTGACAATTTTTTAATATGCTTCCGCGAAGAGAAATTAGTACGGAAACACGTGCGCTTATAATGGCTTACCATAAAAGTGGCATAAGTAATCAACAAATTGCCAAAAAAATGAAAATACACCACGCTACGGTTGACTATAACGTAAAAAAATATCGGGAAACTGGCAGTTTTCTTAACAAAAGACGGAGTGGAAGGTCAAAAGCGACAACATCTGCAGATGATCGCAGAATAGTGGTTACCAGCAAGTTAAATATACACAAAACAATCCCGGAAATCACCGCAGAATTAAATGTTGGTCACCAAAAACTAGTCAGTATTTCTACAGTCAAACGTCGCCTACATAAAGCCGGGCTCCATGGACGTATTGCGATGAAAAAGCCATTACTACGCAAACAAAACAAGCAAAAGCGACTTAAATGGGTTCGTGAACACCAACACTGGACCATAGAAAAGTGGAACAACGTCCTATGGACGGATGAGTCCAAATTTGAACTGTTCGGAACCCGAAGACGCATATTCGTAAGAATATCTGCAGGTGAACGTGCCAGAGAAGAGTGTACTGCTGCTACCGTGAAGCATGGTGGAGGTTCTATCATCATTTGGGGCTGTTTTGCTAGCACTAGTGTAGGGGACATTGTTAAAAATGACGGTACATTAAAAAAAGAAGGCTACCGCGAAATTTTTGAGAACCACGCAATAACTTCCGGAATTCGACTTTTGGGTCAAAATTTTATCTTCCAGCAAGATAATGACCCAAAACATTCCTCTAAATTATGTAAAGAGTATTTACGCCATTTAGAAGAAGAAGGAACTCTCAAAATTATGGAATGGCCTCCCCAGAGCCCCGACTTGAATCCAATCGAGTTACTATGGGAAGAACTAGATCGGGAAGTACGGAAATCGGTTTCGACATCAGCTACTGACATGTGGAACAAATTGCAATCGAGTTGGACCTCAATAACACAAGAAACTCTGGCAAAACTTATTGCGAGAATGCCTCGATTGTGTGCTGCAATTATTAAATCAAGAGGAGGTCACATAGATGAAACCAAAATTTAAATTAAGCTTTTTAATTTTCACATTTTTTAATATATTTTTATTCATGTACGTGTATCTGTACATAAAAAATAAATATTATTTCATTTTTGCTGAGTTTTTATATATTTTTGATGTCAGTGAGAGTGCCTAAACACTTTTGAGCGGTAGTCTATATGTTTTCGATTAATTAAAAAAAAATATGAGGGACAAGTAACGTATCTCCAAAGGATATCCATGTTGCAATAAATGCAGATGTTCTTTAGATCACAATCGTGCCACGAGGGAAAATTATCGCATTGGCTTATTTTGATTTCGTTTCCTGTACATCGCTGCATCGCTTAAAAAATAAACATTCGTAGAAGAGGAGTGTCCTCCGTGTTACCGATTTTAACTGATCACCATTACCAGTATTCGTGTAAACACTCAAACTCTAACCAGTTTGTTTTTTATCGAATGTTTTTTATGGAAGTGCTATAAAAATAGATGGTGGTAGAGTGTGAGGCAGTACTGCCAAGAAACACTCCGAGTGAAGACCAGCCTTGGTACATTTCATTTGCGTTTTCTCTTTTTTTGGAGAGGTTTTTCAACAAACTATAATAAATAATCTTCTGCCCTAGAAGTAATCTTACATAGCTACGAAACTCGAACCACCTCAAAAAAACCACTAGATTTTCTCGATGGTATGGTTGCTAGCATGACGATGCCTGGTCGTGCGAATAAATCGGATATAGGAGGATACAAATTTAGATCGCGTGATAAACTCGCGTGACCGACCATTACTCATCGCCCACTCTCGTGATGTCTGTCCAATCAAGACATAATGTAGGATTTGGGATAACTTATATTAGGTTCGTACCCATGGAAACACTAAATATGTCTTGGATTCTAGCCAACGTCTGCAGTGGGTGTTGCATAAGGATTTCTTCTCACTTGATTCAGCGTACGGGAAGTTATAGAACTGACAAAGTTATTTAGTAAAATATGCTGTATAGTTTTATTCCATATTGTGGTAATATCGTTAGTAGCAGCTACTGCGACCTTTTAAAACGCAACAAAACAATATAGTTGGTGATCAAAGAATATTTCATTAAAACAAATTACCTCTAGCAAAATCCTAAGAAGATAATTTTCACAAGGGATTTTTCCTGAACAAATACAATTCCTTGTCTTTTCATACGATGCTACTACAAACAATTGTCAGATATTTTTATACGTGATGGTATTGTCAACAAATAAGTCAATCGTTATATTTCACAAAATGAAAAGTAAGCAAAAAATAATTCATGTTTAAAGATATTTTCTTCCTTTGTAAAGCGAAAAATTGTCGACCTAAGCGGTATTTTATCAGTACGCAGCCGACAGCTATTCATGGAAACGATGTAAAAATACAAATAAAATGAACAATCAAGTTTTGACTTTATTACATTTTTGGATATACTCCTAGGCGTTGAAAATCACTCACCCGCGCCCAGACTGTGCTAGGAAAAAATAAGTTAAAACTTTCAAACTAGGCTCTTCTAATTACGCACTTACAAGTGAGCACAATATTAATTTGCACATCGAAACTGCAATTTTAGTCATTTTGTTTATTTAACAATAACTATGTAGAATCTTCTTCCAAATTTGACCATATCGTTTGTACAGACTGACATTTAATTGTTTACCATAATTCGATCGGTTAATTTTTCTCAGCGCGACAAGATAAGAAGATTCGTTGTAATACATATGAACAAACATATACCATGTAACCGACAGGGTGAAAAGAATACTATCAGCAATGGATGGGTAATATAAATACATACACTAGGGTGACAGAATAAAATACACACCTACTAATCAAAAAAAAGAAACTATTTTCGTTATATGTACAAAATATTTTAAAATTTTTAAATTAGACTAATATTCTGTCGATCCACCTTTACTTGCGTGAAGTGCTGCCAGTCGTCGTGGCATAGAATCTATTAAATGATTAGTGGTGTCTTCTGGAATATTTAACCACTCTTCTGTAACAGCTGCCACGAGTTCTTCCTTATTGCTGGACTTTCGGGGTCGTTTCGCTATATTTGTCTGGATTATGTGCCAAACATTCTCTATCGGATTCATGTCTGGTGATTGGCCTGGCCATGGTAAAATCCGAATCCCCTGTTCCTCTTTCCATGTGGTTGTTCTTGCTTTGTGGCAGGGTGCTCCATCCCCCATAAAAGTGGCATCTTCTTTAGATAAAATGGCGTTGTCGAATATCGGTAGTAGTCCTTCTGTTCATATTTGGATATATTTTGCCGCATTTATATTTCCGTCGCAGATTACTAACTGCGATCTTCCACCATACCATATCGCGCCCCACACCATGATGTTCACACCGCCGTATTTCACCGTCTGATGCAAAAATTTGTCGTCCGGTTGCTGTGACGAACGTCTCCCTACCCACGTAGGACCACTATCACTGAATTGGCGGTATCTGCTTTCGTCTGAAAAAATGACAGACCGCCAAAACTCTTCGGGCTTCGTTCGCATTTCGATTGCCCAAGCCATTCGGCGCCATTTTTGAAATCCCGTAAGGAGAGGTTTCTTTCGTTGCCACCCTTTTATACATCCCCACACTGTGGAGGTATCGCAGAACGGTGCGCTGACTTTTCTGTGAAGTTGCCGCAAGCTTAGCTATACTTTTTCGCGGTTCTCTTAACACTTCGCGCACAAGCACCCTTTTACTTCTTTCAGAAGGGCCGGCACGATCTGGTCTCGGCTCCACTGTTGTTTTTTCCTTGCGTTTAAATTGTTCAATCACACGGTTAACTGTGGACAACGGAATATTTAAAAATTTACTTATTTCACATTGCGAAGCGCCGCGTTCACTCTGACCAACGATGCGACCCCGGGTGAAGTCGCTAATATCACTCGAACCTTGTAAGCGAGGCATAGTTGCAACGATACTAAACTATGACGAATTCCTTCCGATACATCTATCTCTAACCTAATGACAAGATAAAGTTCTTATTTCGTTCTTAGAATTTAGCTGTTTACATATTTATACCGCTTTACCTGGTGTCTATTTTATTCTGTCACCCCAGTGTATATATGTACAAAATACTTCCCTTATGTTCAGCTGTTATTAGGTTGCATAAATTGGGCAAGATTGGTGAAAAGTTTGCAGCATTACATAGGTTTCCACATTTGTCTTAATGAACGTTGTTCACCGAAAAATTTTTAAATATGTAAAATGATCTTTGAAATTAGTTCACGGATCTACAGATACACCGTCACAAATTTATCGTACTTTGTAAAATGGGAATTCTATTACGCGACCGTTTTTTGCGTCGATTATACGAAACAGCCATGTATTTATCTAAAGCTGTTTTTTATGGAGGTATAAAACTTTAAGTTAACTTTTGTCATGTCTAAATATGACTGTTATTTGCGAAATGTCTCTTTAAAATTTATTCTTAAAATTGGCAGTTTTTATTTTCTTTTCTCTTTATTATTATCTAACGTTAAAAATTGGATATGTGTCCATCCACTTTATGGAAGAT
Source organism: Trypoxylus dichotomus (assembly GCA_023509865.1). Lineage (NCBI taxonomy): Eukaryota > Metazoa > Arthropoda > Insecta > Coleoptera > Scarabaeidae > Trypoxylus > Trypoxylus dichotomus. Next base: position 28,948,205 of record CM042080.1, on the reverse strand, counting down.
TTTGCGGAAAGATCTTGGTTTGCGTGCTTGCAAAATCCAACTTGTGCAAGAATTGAGGCCACACAATCACTTAGCAAGGCGTAGATTCGGTGAATTGGCCCAAAACAAGATTGCCGTTAAGCGCGATTTTCATAAGCGAATTTTGTTTAGCAATGAAGCTCACTTTTGTTTGAATGGGTACCTCAATAAACAAAACTGGCGTATTTGGAGTGATGGTAATCCTCAAGTGTATGTTGAGACTCCGTTACATCCAGAAAGACTAACTGTTTGGTGTGCTTTATGGGATGGTGGAATCATTGGTCCGTACTTCTTTAAAAACGATGCTGGTGAGAACGTTACAGTCAATGGTGACCGCTATAGAGCCATGATTACTGACTTTTTCGTTCATCAATTGAACAACCGTGATGTGCATGAGATGCCACAATTGATTTATTGAAGGCAACGTTTGGTAACCGCATAGTTTCACGTTTCGGACCCGTGAGTTGGCCTCCAATATCGTGCGATTTAACGCCGTTAGACTAGTTTCTGTGGGGATATGTGAAGTCGCTGGTCTACGCCGATAAGCCCGAAACGATTGACCACTTGGAGGACAACATTCGCCGCGTTATTGCCGCTATACGGCCACAAATGTTGGAAAAAGTGATCGAAAATTGGACCTCCAAATTAGACTACGTCCGAGCCAGCAGGGCGGTCATACGCCAGAAGTCATACTTGAATTATAATGTCAAAAGATTATCTTTCGAATAAAGTAAATTTCATATCAATTAAAAAAATTCATTTTTGTTTTATTCCATTTCAAAGTTCTATACCTCTATAAAAAACACCCTTTACTTTGTTCCTTATTTATACCGGTCCCACTGACGGCAATTTAGTATTTTCCAAGTTTTCTATTTTTGTTATAAATAAGTCTTTTTCAATGGAGGTATCTTGAAATCTTGTAGCTGCAGCTTCGTCGGGATTGTAAAACCATAAATTTAATTTCTTCGAAATACTAAGAATAAAAAAAGTCGCACTCTTTAGTATCTGCTACTAATGCACGCTATGGAAGGTAGTCACGAATAGTTTGTGCCAGAAGATGTAAAGTATGAATTTTACATATCACATATAAAAGTCCCTTAGTCGTCTTTAAGAGCACGACCTACAGATTGCATTGTCGTGGCACCATCACTCATAAACATCAACAATTGATTAGTTGAAAGTTGAAATTTTATCCAACACTACCATCGTAATTGCTTCACCAATACACTTTCATAAGCTTTTGCTATTTCATTAGATCAGAAATGCCGATTTAAGCAGTTCCAATACACGAGCTGTAACATTGATAACATTTTTTCGTTCGGTCAACGCATAACCACAACTGTTTATCTCTTCAACTTTAATCCCCTTTTAGATTTCTCCATGTACAGTTAAGACTGTCATTTCGGACAGCTGTGTGAAGCTGTCCGAAATGATAGCTTCCACTTGAGGCTGTATTTGTCTCAAAAATATCGAAACGACTATCCAATAGGCGAAGTTGCAAACCAGAACCAGAAGCATGAACAGTAAATCGAACATAAATTCTGGGTTTTATATTATTTACATGGGTCCATAAGTGGCTAATAGCTTAGGTCAGGGTCAACAACAATAATAATAATGCTATTTACATACTTTCTACAGTTGCTTTTGTCCCAGCATAGCATTAAGGATTTTTTAGATTTTTAACATTTAAAATGGTATAAAGACATTTCTAAAATTTAGTTTTAAATCACTATCTGCTTTTAAGCGTTTTGTTTTCGCCATACGCATAGGCAGGTCTAAGGGCTATATACGTGGACTATGAATTAAAGCCTGTCTTTTATACAGAACATATAATTAAAATTTTTATATGAGGTGGTCTATTGATCATTCCTTCTTACGTGTAGACACTTATTGAATGTCATCAATTTTGTTCTGTTATCATATATTTTGATCTTTTGTATTATAATTCAAGACCGGTGCAAACAGAGGTGTAGCACGTGCAGTTGCATAAAGCAATACGTAATTTATGCGAAACAGTACTCCGGCGTCGAATAGATTATCGCGAAAAATATTTAGAATTGCTAGAGAAGGTATTTTTATTGCATATTTTCTCGGAAATATATTTTATACATCGACATTAATAATCTTCGAAATTACAGATACATGTCTATGTACACATAGAAAATATCATAATCTCTATAGAAATTACGAAACTTTACAGAAAGTGCGTTTTCCTGAGTTTAGAGTAACGGAGAAGTCAAGCGTTAATACTACCAGAGATATAGCTACAATAATCTACCAACTGTATGTAAATTATAACAAATTTTGATCTCCAGAAAGTTGATGAATTCCTTATTTCCGATTTATGTTAAAAATATACCATATGAAAACCCAAAAACCTCTTAGTTTTCAGAAAGCAATTAATCTCTCAGTGAGTTTTTTTTTTTTTAGTTTTCAGAGGAATGTTGGTGTCGCAGGTTCGGTATTCTGAAAATAATTGCAACTAAAACTAATGCGAAAAAACTGCCCAAATTTGTTTAACTTTATTTTTGTAGGTGCTGAACTAAATTTCAAACAACTTTCCCTAACAAAGCTTTTTATTATTTGCTAAAAATGTTTTTTACCTTTTTTATAACAAAAATTTGAGAAATAAAGAAGTCATGTAGTAACTTTTGTTCATCTAATTAGTATTTTTTTCTTACGCATTAACAGTTGCTACAATTGAGTTTTTGATAAAACATTATATAATTTTTTCATTTTATACCAACGTCACAACGTATATGAACCATGCACATACATTTGGAGATACACAAATAAAGAATTATGTGCCATATCAAACTAGTTTCATATAAAATTTAACTAATTACTTGAGTCAAATCAAAGTATTTTTGAAACTATACTTATGGTAATACAATTAAAAAACGAAAAGATATTACATTCATAGTCGTTACAATTTAAAGAAGCCAATAGGTTATATAACAAAGACGTCTGTCGTTATAGCTTTTATTTCTTTTTTTATTAATCATCCAATATATTACTTATATTTAGCAGTCCTTTAGTGTCGAGTTCCTAGCACATTACCTATCTTATATCATTAAAATTACGCTTGATTAACAACAAAAAAAGCAGTATTGCATTTAAATGAATAAAAGTTCATCGTATCCTGGCAGGAAAAAATATGATAGACGACACAACACAATGGAAGGAAATGATAAAATTGAACTACAATAGTATGATACAGGACTGCATAATGCTTTTGTATACCTGACCGTTCGCGTATAAAGGTTGCCGATTTTCGCATTTCATTAGGTAGTAACGTACATATATTCATATCAACACGTCTGTGCTTATTATTTAATATGATTAGCATATGCTTATATTGTGCACATTTGCAAGGAAACCAAACCACACCACATTAAAGAACGGAAAAAGCAATTGTTAATTATGGTTGTTCAGTAATGCGCTTATATTTTTACAATGAAGATACATACAATTTTATGGTATACACTATAGGAAAGCAAAAAAGCATTTTACTAAAGGAATTTAACAAACGAATGCATACTTAGAACTTAAGAATATAAATTAAGCAAATTATCGCTATATTAACACCATAAGAAACGAACGTAACAATTTAAAGTGAATTGTTAGAGCAAAGTGAGATTAATTCTTACTATTGTTTGTAATACAAAAATTTATAAACGATTACGTTTCTTGTAATTATTTAAGACTCATTTGTTTTACATCTAACTAAAAATTGTCTTTTGATACGTTATAATACCATTTAACTTCATGAAAATTCACAAGTGAAATTAAAGCAAGCAACATGAGAATTCGATGAACGTGCATACTTCTGCTATTTTTGTTTGCAAATATTACAAAACTTACTACCTTCGCAAACCTGGAATACAGAGAGACGTATTATGTAGAAAACCTAAAAATCGCAAATGAGTGACAGGTATGGGCTAGGTGTTAAGTACTATGATAATACGTACATACGAATGTATATACGAAAACAATTTTATAAAAAAGAACATATTGCTGTCGTATCACTTTGCTATTACATCATGAAAAAGAGAAATGTACTAACAATTAGATACAATAAAACGTAAAGATCAAAGTATTCTTATAGAAAGCCCGCCCGCGTAAGCATAGTGTGGTATTGTGCTTAATCCATAATCTAGGGATAAAATGAATGGTGATTTATTTAAAATTTTAATATGAGTGTTCCTAGCCTTAAAAGCGATATTAACGATATTTTTTGTACTCTTGTAGAAATTTAAATATTAGTCATCCGATAATAAAAGTATATTATTGTTGAATTCTATTTGTAACCACAAACGTGTGGTAAGTAGTTACGGCTACAAACATGTACACCACATCAATTAACACAATTATAACGACCTTTTCAACGTCAACTCATACATACCTACGAATTCATTTCATCAAATTTGAGTGCTTAGAATCATTAACGAATTTCTTATTTTTATATGAACATATCAATCTTATTAGTCATAATCCTACTTAGAGTACGATTGAAATCGAAAGAAACCAATCTGCGCGAACCACGTGACATGGGAATATAAAGACCATTCTAAAAATATTGTACACAGAGACATACACTAGGGTGACAAAATAAAATAGACACCAGGTAAAGCGGTATAAATATGTAAACAGCTAAATTCTAAGAACGAATTAAGAACTTTCTCTTGTCATTAGGGTAGGGGGTATATGTATCGGAAAGAAATCGTCATAGTTTAGTATCGTTACAACTATGCCTCGCTTACAAGGTTCGAGTGATATTAGCGACTTCACCCGGGATCGCATCGTTGGCCAGAGCGAATGCGACGCTTCGCAACGTGAAATAAGTAAATTTTTAAATATTCCGTTGTCCACAGTTAACCGTGTGATTACACAATTTAAACACAAGGAAAAAACAACAGCTGAGCCGAGACCAGATCGTGCCGGACCTTATGAAAGAAGTAAAAGGGTGCTTGTGCGCGAAGTGTTAACAGAACCGCGAAAAAGTACAGCTAAGCTTGCGACAACTTCACAGAAAAGTCAGCACACCGTTCTGCGATACCTCCACAGTGTGGGGATGTATAAAAGGGTGGCAAAGAAAAAACCTCTCCGACGGCGTTTCAAAAACGGCGCCGAATGGCTTGGGCAATCGAAATGCGAACATAGCCCGAAGAGTTTTGGCGGTCTGTCATTTCTTCAGACGAAAGCAGATACTGCCAATTCAGTGATAGTGGTCGTACTTGGGTATGGAGACGTTCGTCACAGCAACTGGACGACAAATTTTTGCATCAGACGATGAAATATGGCGGTGTGAACATCATGGTGTGGGGCGCGATATGGTATGGTGGAAGATCGCAATGAGTAATCTGCGACGGAAATATAAATGCGGCAAAATATATCCGAATATTAACAGAAGGAGTACTACCGATATTCGACAACGCCATTTTATCTAAAAAAGACGCCACTTTTATGGAGGATGGAGCACCCTGTTACCGAAAATTTTTTTTTGTTTTTTTTAAGATGTAAATGTGATTTAATACTACCAAGGTTCTCAATTCAAAGATTCAAAAGAAATGAATTTTGTGTGTGTACACTCTAAGATACGTTCCAAACTATTTTTTAGTGTAGAAAAACAACTTGGAGGGAAAAATTTATTCAAAACAAATAAATTTATATCAACGAAATAACGTAAAGCATATTTGTATTGAACAACTAATTGTATTTGAACAACTAACTTTATTTTCTCCAGTTGTATTACTGTTGTTAAATGACGATTGCAAGGACTGTGTGGATGTACAATTCACAGGTATATCAGTAAACTCCACTCACACAAATTAATTAATTATGCGGAACGCAGCGTTTCAAGAGCACGTGGGCTCCCATTGTCAACCGTGTTGCCGACTGAAGAAGTGACTACTGACTAGTGTGTGAGTGGAGTTTACTGATATACCTGTGAATTACTGTTGTTGTTTTAATATGTAGGCACATTATTATATAAATAAATATATACCTGTTACATTTTTCCTTTAATTATATATTCATATTTTCTACGAAATGCTGTTATCATTATATTTTCTTAACACTAGAAAATGATGCCCCACTTTACCCATGAATAAAATTTGCCATAATATATTAAGAACAAATCCGGAGTGTTAAGTATATGCTTCTTTAAATTCAAAGATGCAATTGTTTGCTGACGTAGTTGGACACTTAAAATATTCGTTCTAAGGATTGATTGGATTTGAATGAACTAGTGATGAAAATGACTAAGTTTTTTGCCGCACTAGTTAGAATAAAAGATTAAACGGTTAAAATCCTAATTTTACAGTAACTAAATAATTTGTTTAAAAAAGGTATTGTTGATTCTGTTTCGTATCTTGTTAATCTTGAAAAGGTAATTTCTCAAAAACAAGTAGGTCAATTTAAAAAATTTCGTCGAAATATAAATTAAGTTTTTATAGTTCTTTCAGTAATTTAAGAATTTTGCGGGGACGGGGTTGAAAATATGATCACTTCTTTGTCAAAAGTTATCTCATCTCCTTTTATCTAACATTTACATGTTTGATCGATTTTGTGAAAAAAGATTGTGATTCTTAGAAATCCGTTGTTTTATTTTTACGTACAACACTGTGAGTTGTCAAACAATTGTTACAATGAAAAACGATCTGGCATTTTGCTACAAATATCCACTCGAAGTTAGATTTTCTATCGAAATATTTTTGACATACTTTTCAGCTTTGTTTATTAAAGTCTTCAAATAATGAATTATATTATTGGTGGTTTGTGTTGGAATTATTGCAAGAACTAGCGAGAAATGATAAATAATCACAATTACTCAACGAAAAACAGTAGACGCTCGATTATGTGAACGATATCAGCCCAGCACTGTTCGCGTTATTGAAAGTTTACATTAGCGAGCCTTATTTTATTTATAAATAAATTGCATAAAAGAAAATACATATATTTATTAAAAAATAAATTATGAAGAATGAATAACACATAATAACATATAATATTATAAAATACAACATAAATTTTACATTATTTTGAAAAATAATGTCCTACTTTTGTTTGCGTAAATTTACGCTTGGTATTTTCTTATGCCATTGCCCGTAGTTTACGGAGCACTAAAATATCGGAATATAATATATATTTATCTTCAGCCCAATCTAACGCTTGATTAAAAGTTCTTACAGCTTGCACGTCACTCGCTGTATTTTTTATTTCAATCGGAGGCTCGTCATCTTCCCTCACCCCATCTTCCCTCACCCCATCTTCCTCTTCATGAGCATCATCCATCTCTTTATTGTCATTCCATAAACTAACATCGGTAATTGTGCAAACAATATCGGGATTTATTGCTTTTAATAATTTGAGAACGTCCGATGATGCACTGTCAATAACTTCAGCATCAGATAGTAACTGTTTTCTGATGGTTAGCGACACATTGTCTTCATCTTCATAATCATCACTGGAGTACAGCAAATTTTTCCAACACTTTCTGATTGTTTGCTGGTTAAGGGCATTCCACGCCATATCTAGATTTAAAATTGCTTCACGTAAAGTTACTTGGTTTAAGGATTCAGAAATGTTTTTAGGATTTTTTGATTACGCAGACAAAAGTAGAAATTTTCAATAATACAATTTAGTAATTTTTATTACATTTTGATGCATCGGTTGGATAAGTGGAATTACGTTGGGCGGCATGAACATAACAAAAATTGAGCCATCGTTGCTTCTTAATTGTTCCTCTGGTGGATAACTTGGTGCGTTATCCCAGATTAACACCGCCTTAGTTAGAAGATTTTTGAAAAATCAACATTTCTTAATGAATGTGGATTATTTAACTTTTCCTATTACTAGTGGTCTTATTTTGTGTGTACCACTAGCATTAGTGCACGCTAGAAAAGTTATGCGTTGTCTTTCCGCCGTTCTACCCGGAGCAGATGTTTCATGTGATGCAACATCGGTTTTCGTAGGTATTAATTTCCAATAAACACTGGTTTCATCTGCATTGTATATTTGCTCCTCATTTAAATGTAGTTCTCTGATTTTGTTCATTAACTTTTCCTTAAACGGTTGGACTTTCTTAAACGGTTGTGATGGTGCCGATAATTTTTCACCAGATATCGACAGCAGTCGAATTCCATACCTCCTTTTAAATCTTTTTAGCCAGCCATCACTGGCCACAAAATTGTCGGTCTCTTTTAGGTTTTCATTCAATAATTTTGCTCTCTCTTTAATTAATTCACCGGTAATTGGAACATGATTATCCCTTTGTTTTAAAAACCATTTACACAGACGATTTTCCATTCTAGGTACTTGGGCATTTTTTAAAGTTCTGCGATTTTCCGGGCCTCCATATGTATCCGACACACGTTGTAAAATTTGTGACTTAAATCGCTTCATTTTACAGATTGTGGCTTTAAATACTCCATATTCTTTTGTCAATTGAGTCACTCCCGCACGTTTTCTAATCTCGTCGTTGATTTTCACTTTGTCACTTAATTTTAAAAATGTCCTTTTATTAGACGTGGATGCTATGTCTGTTCTGGCGTGAGAAGGCAAGAGAACCAATGCTTTCAGGAATCCCATACATAAATCAAGGAATAACCGGTGCCGGCGTTGAAAACGTTTACGTAAACATTCTTTTGATCGATTCAATCACGCACGTAAATCGGGAAATAACTGGTACCTTAAACTATTTACATTATCGAATTGTACGTGGTGCAAGTTTGTTTACATTACCGGGCGTTCCATTTGATTCTATAGTAACAATTTTCTGCTTACATGACCGCGCCGTTTCCACTACCGGGTATTTACATGAGCGAGCGTTTAGTGTATTATCTTTTAAGCAATTTCTTTAAATGCAAAATATTTGCTTTTATCGCCAGGTAACATATCTTCATTACAACTATATTTAAATTGCATGAAATTTATATTTTTGCTATACTTTGTAATTTGATATGTACATTATATACATCAACAAATGTAAAACTTGTTTTTTTTAACTAATATTGTTCTTATTATACTAAACAGAACAAAAAAATTAAATAAAATGTGTTTGGCTGCTATACTTTGAAAAACCAATACCACATATATACTTTAAACTAATTCTGTGTTTTCAGTAACTATACCTATAGCTTGAAGATGTAGGCCTAGATTAATTTATGAAAATTATTGTTTGTTTTTTCACCTTCTAGACTATTATACGAAAAATGTGGTTCTTAATTGTTCCTAATTCCATTATTTATACATATATGTATATATATGTACATATGTATTATTAATTTGTATAATCACTAAGTGATACTGTTTCTTTCTTTGCAGGTTTAAGCAAATATGGGATATATTCATTATTTCCGGGTGGTCCAAATTTTGGAAGTGCTTTGTATTCGCATCGATTTACATCAGGATCGCTCCAGTCTTCGCCGACTACGTTTCATGCAACACACAAAGGTTATAACTTTTACACATTCGTGTTTACTTTTTGTAAGAAATACATTCTTAAGGAACCATCTAAACCTCAGTAATTGTTTTATGAAATACCAATATTTTAGCTTTTTATGTTGCATAATAGTTGCCCTGTGTGTGGCCTCGTGAATTTTATGTCAATATAAGTCGAAAATATTATGTTACAATTTAAACTAAGCAAGCACAAATAGTAGAAGCGTGACTATAACGTCATTGGTAACGACACCGGGCACTTCGTATATCCATGGCATAATTGTTGATGAAGTAGTAATTTAATACAGAAATCCGGTGAGAATTACGAAAGTGAGGTTCTCTTAGACTAAATATTACATTATTTAATGTTGACTTTTGATATCGGACAATAAAAATTCATATTTGAAACGTGTTTTATAAAAGCATTATTTTTTTTTGTTTGATAATATATAATAATTTGATTGGTTGTATTCAGTTTTTAAACTGAAAAATAAGTAATCTTTTGAATTACATCAGTTCTAGGAATTTCGCATAACTAAGAACAACAACGTTGACCTACAGCAAACATCATATACATTGGTGACCTTTATATAATATGAATATCATTTAAAAATTGTTCTTTTATTCTCACAACATGGAAAGCACGAAAGTAAAGAATGTCGCTGTCCAGATGACCAACCTCTGGTGCATGTAGTAAATATGGAACCCACAATTTGTCTCGACTTTCGGCGATCATACCAAAGTAAAGCTCATAGACCTGACACATTCTCAGAGTTCACTCATTATTATTTTTACTGGAATGATTATGTATTTAAAGACCGGAATTCAAATCTAAATAGTTTTGATGCCTTTCCGTTATTAAAGGGGCGCTGATTTTCGCTTCTTTATGCCGTACTGTTTTACTAAAATACACAGTGGTACAGCATATGTCCACTCGCCCTTCTCTAAAGAATGTTAACCAGTCACGTTAGAACAATGCAAACCATATACTTCTTCGAGTGAACGAATCACACAGCGTCTGCAACACCAAATCTGCATTTTCTCTGAAACTAGAGCAAAGCTGATACTACGACTTTTCGAATATATGCTTTGGACGATGCAAACCTCAATCATTGTCAGGAAATGTCCATTTTAATAGTAGTGTCACAAAACAATAAATTTGAAATTTTAGTTATACAAATTAATGATGGATTAACTTCTATAATATATACTATTAAATTATATCTAAAGAAAATGTTCTTCATATATAATAAAGTGAAAGGATCTATGTTACTACCTGTTACTATTTCTATAACTGCTATAAATTTAGCTTAGAAAGTTCATACAATTTTACCAATTCCATATGCAATAAATCAATTACGAATGATAGGTGCAATGAGAAGTTTAAAGCTCGCAACCGCATACGTAGTTCTCGCATTCGCAAATATGTCAAATGGCCAGATATGTACATATATATATACATACATAGATCAGTACAAGGTTCAAGTAAAGAATAAATTATCGCCTACTCGTTAGTTTTAGTGTTCTTCAAACAATTTACATAACAAATCGATTGCTAGTGGTGCACGACATGTTTAGTTACTGGTACTAGAAATACTTTGAAATTTTTGTAGGGCTATTTTAATAATGAATAAAAGTTGTCTTTACGTCGGTTATGTCAGGAATTAACTTATAATAAATATAAATCGCTAACATTTCATACGAAAAACGATGGTATGTAATAAATAAATAAAGTTACAATTAGTTGGGTGCAGCACATACCATAGCAACTACTGTATGATGAGCCAACCCTGACTTTTCGTGTGAAGTTATACTCTATTTTTTATTCGGATTTTTTAATTGAAGCGCCGTTAGTTTTCGGCAAAAATTGCACTGGTGATATTTGACATATTGCCGGCCGCCATATTGTTACAACAATTGGTTGACGTTTAGATCGTGCATTTTTCTGAGTCCATTTGTATTTAATTTTTCTGCCTAAATTTGCGTTCTAATAATAATTACGTAACTACAACTTATATAAAATCCTAGCTTGTTTTAAAGCTGCCGCCAAAAAGTATTGAAAAACTGTGTGCTGTAAACACGTCTTTCCTTTTACTCCTCCGGATTAAAAAATAGAGCATGGCTACTAACAGTAGTGTTACTTACGTTAGAATCGCAAACTATTTTGCGGTGGGAACAAATTCAAATATGTAGAATGAAATGTTACTGGAATTATTTGCTGTAATATACAATTGTAAAAAGGAAAATTAGTACTTAATCTTCAATCGAACCACTTTCTAAGACGCCTTCAAATGTTTCAACCGAAATTTAATGGATATAAATTCAATTTTATATTACCGTGTATAATTATACTGTGGGTTTGATTACACTTAATTCATGGGGAAATAATAAAAAGAGAGATGAAATTAGAAAATTACCTTTATTTCTTGTAGATTATAGTTAATTAATGTATTGCATGTACGTGCAACACATCTAATATAAACAATACAAGAAAAAAATCCAAAACAAATATGACTAAGATTTATTTTTTTTTTATATGTGGTAAATAACATTTTCACGAGTTCACTATCGTCTTTTTAAGGTGTGAAATTCTACTATTTCTCCTAAGGTCGTGTTTTAGGATAGAACATTTCTAAAATTTACAAATAGATTATTTCTTCTTTCTGCCGGTCTTTCACTTAAGTGAGACATATAAAACCACTTACTTGGCGTATCAGTTATAGGCATGATGCAAGGTATAGGTAATTTCAAACAATTGGGGAAATCTGAACCCAAAATCACATAATTTGAACCTATCATAAAGGTATTTTGGATCCATAGTTAGAAGATTCCTGTGACCAATATGTTTTAACCATATATAATACACCGAAAATAAAACAAGAAAATATAGGAAGAACATAATTTGCAAGAACAGTTTATCCAGTAATTGTAATTATTTATTATTTTACGGCAATATACTACCCAATGTTCTTCTTACCAAAATAAAATTACGAAACTTACCTCTTCCTCTTTGTAAGGGAATATAATTTTACAATTTTAAAAGTATTTTCACACCGCTTTAGCATCACTCTATGGCGAATACAGAGAGCTAATATTTTAAGACGCAGACATAATAATAACTCATGTCCCGATGCCTCCCGTAATTGTCGAAAGCTGTCGGGAGATATAAAGACATGAATTATTATTATTACAGTCATTGTTATTATTGTTTTTCTTATTACTATTGTTATTAGAGGAAATTTTGAATAAGCGTAAAACTGTCTGCAATGCAATGCGCGCACAAATGACGAACATAACCAAAATCATGTTTTAAATAGTAAAATTATGGAAGAAATCGTAAATAACATGAATTTACTGCAAAACTGCTGGTTCTTGATATTAGAGACCTTGGACTATATTGTGAAAGTATACTCTATTTTTTTAATTCGGAGGAGTGTTTTTAAATTGTATCGTTAAAAAGTAGTCTGTTGGTCAGTTTTCGGCAATTACACTAGCGATATTTGATAAATTGCCGGTCGACATATTGTTACAACAACTGATTGATATTTAGATCGTGTATTTCTCTGAGTGCGTTTGTATTTAATTTTTCTCTCCAAATTTGCGTTGTAATAATAAAATAGTTCTTTTGAGAAGTAATTAACTGTGTGAAACATTTTCACCGCCTTTTTCGTGGGTACGGAGGAAGTAGCAACTACTGCTGGGACTTAAATATCCTCCTCCGAGATAATATTTTGTACCTTGGGACATGTTTCCTTGATAGAGAAGCTGAACATATTGAATATATTCAAAAAAACTTCCAACTGATAACCCCAGAACGAGAATTACTGCTACTGTTGCAAGAATATCAAGCGTGGATAGGTTGGTGTTATAATATACAATCTTAGCCATAAATATTGAGCACCTAGGATAACTAAGTTATATCAATAATATCAAATTAGAGTAATTTGAAACAACTTGTATAGGTTTATAATGTTTGTAATTAAAAAATCAATATTTAGTAGGTACACCTTTTGCCTTAATTACAGCAGAAGTTCTTTTTGGTACAGAGCCCTCAAGCTTTTTACAGTCTGAGCAGATATTGTTTTGTTAAAACCTTCTAACAACTCAGCAACGAGGTCTGATGAAGTTTTTCTCCTATTCTTAACGACTCTCGCAATACCTGTCGGTCGTCATGGTCTATCGATCCATATCATATTGTCCAGATCGACGCGAACTTTTCAGTTTTCGAAATCACTACCTGCGATATCCCTCGCTCACGCAAAAGTTATATCTGCACACGTGTTTTTAACCTTTTTTTTTTTAGATGTCGACAAAATACTTCTTAAATGACGCGGTTAATTTACTGCTATGGTTATCGCACACATGTAAAATTTGCAGGGTGCTCAATACTTTTGGCCAAGGCTGTATTACCATAATTATACAAATTATAATGTTATCTTATTTTTGTTTTCTACATTTCATTAATTAATTAATAAACTCTTCATTGATGACCGCTCTGATATTTATTTCCACCAGAATAACGATCTTCCAATCGTGCCTAGGTAAGAACGCGTTGGTTTGGCCAAAACGAAGTACAGCTATTCGTTAGGCCCGCACTATCCCAGTGGCTATGCAGCATTCCACGTTTATAGAACGTTTGGGCTAACAGGTCTTCGAGGGATAGAGAGCTGCCTACGAAGGGCTAGGTCTTAATATTTTGGCTACTATCATAAAGTATTTCGTACAATGTATTTATGTCATTGTTTTCTTCTATATCCTTTCCTTCAATTCGTTTGTTTAAAAATAGAAGGTCTTCAAATACATTTGCACATAACATTTAAGTGTGGTACACATTGTAAGGTGGTTCAACTGTGATACTTATAATTTTAAACGTATAAGTATTATTAAACGGTACTCATTAATTATGTAATTATTCCAATAATGGTAATCGGCATAAACGTATTGAAAAACAGACATTGGTTGCACCAGGAATAATGCACAATAGCGGATTTACAACAAACACTTTACAACGACTTGACAAAACCAAAGTCCACTGAATTTATAAATAATCCTGGTCCATCAATATGTCGAAAAAGTCTCGATGAGGAAGAGTGATTGTAGACGACTTGCTTGTTTTTCCCACAATTATTTGCGTCGTCTTTAAAGTGACTAACATACCTACAAATATGATTTTATAAAGCTTTCGCATTATACTGAATGATTTTGTTTTCAACAATTCTTTTATAACATTTATTGGAGCAACATAACGATAAATAGCAATACTCTAATCTGTAAGTTATATGCAAATCTTGAGATATTATGAAGAAAGCAGTAAAGAATAAATTTACGTTTCCTGTATGAATTTAATTGTGATCCAATTCTTCCTTATTACGGATGTTATTTTTGTTAAATTCGTAAAGCATTCGATCTGTTTCTACAACTATTTTTATATAGTTTTATGTTTTTACTTAATATCATTCGGCGTAGAAGCATTACACTACGGGAGTCAACATTCAGTCAGTAATGCATTTCCTATGTTATGTCGCGCCTTGGAAGGAAGGCGTGTACGACTTGACTGAAACAAACCAAGATTGAAATCTGAAATTGCTTTTACCATGTCGTATTTTAGTAGAAATTAGGAGTACAACGCATTAGCATTAAGATTAAAATTACAATATCATTTTACAATTTTCATTACATTATAATACTGATACAAAGGCCTTTTCCGTTTTTATATACAGAAATAAAGAAGAAATGGGTTGGAAATACAATTTTTTAATGTTTAAAGGGGTGTAACTAATATTGTGGAATAAATTGGGAAAGCAAATCTTTGACACCAAAAGATAACATTTTTTCTTCTTAAATAGTGCAGTGGAAAATTATATATCCGGGTGTGGACTTTGGACAAAAAATCCTCTTAGAATTAATAATGCAAAAAGTTAAAATCCCTCGGTATTACAAAGGAAATTTCAACGTTGGTTGTACCAAGAATATTAAATTTATTAATCCTGTTCTAAGTTAAATATACGTATATTGACTCGGCCGATACTTTTTGGAAATCCATATTGCATAATGGTCGTAGAAGTAGAACTCAATTTTACAAAATTTGCAATATACCATTGTTAAATCTATGATTTGTAATAAATTTGGAATGCCAAATATGTGTCAATAATTGTCAGATCTGATATCAAAAATAATATTGTGTATTTTTGAATTTTGAAATGGTATTTAATAACGCACACAAGACATTGATAACTGAATCGTATTTTCGAAATAGTTATAAGTTTGATAAACAGTGGAATTACTTCATTCAAGATTGTTTAGAAGAATTTCTAGATGAATTTTCCAGCCTTGTTTTTGATTATAATTACTTTTCACAATTCACTCAATAGAATTGTCCGAATTTTTCCAAAAGTTCGGATAGAAGAAACAATTCATAATGTTACACAAATAATGACTGGTGCTCTAAAAACTGGACTACAAACTTATCTCCATATCGCATAACTTGCAAAAAATCCTTGATATTGATATCAGTGGCAAATAGTATTTTGTAAATGGTTTTCAAATAATCTTTATGTTGAAGGTCCTCTGCATCCTCAGGAAATTGGTATTTGGTGCGTTATAAATAGAAGGATTATCGTTCTATTTTCTTTTAATGTTAGTTTGAATCCAGAAAAATGTCGGTAAACAATATTCTTGGTTTTCTTTAATCAGCTTCATAATAAATATGATGATTAGTTACTTTGAGTTACTTTCAACAACATGATGCTAGAGCCAACGCAGCGGGTAAAATAATAAATATATTACGAGAAGTGTTTAATAATCGTTTGCTTAGTTTGAATAGCAAACATGAACTTCCTGCAAGATTTTGTGAACTTACACGATACGATAAAGGACTATGCAAATAAATGATCTGTTTCAAAATTATTTTAAGCTACTTCTACAATCATTTGTCCATGTTAATTAAACTAATATGATACTTGAAGAGGATTATAATTATAAGATGTTATGCATTTTCTTTTTATACACCACTCAATAACGAATAGCATACGAATAGAATCGTGTAATTAGTTAGTTAACTTATGAAGAGGTGTTGCTGTTCATCAAAAGTTCTCTAAAATATAAAAACACATAATTTTAAACTTGCAAATTATTATTCCTTCCTTCCAAGCTCATTACCTGACTAATTTGTTTTAATTAATAACAATTTCTAATGAAATTTAAACGATGTTTCAAAATATTTCTCATAATAATTAGAGTTGTTTGCGCTATTTCCATTGTTTATTGAACTTATGCAATAACCAGAGTTGTTGTTTGGGCTATTTCCATCCATTATAGTCCTACACTATACAAGTTCAACGAACCATGGAAATAGCCCACACAACAACTCTAGTTATGAGAATCCATCGTCAACAGTATCACGTCTAAACTTATGTAGTCCGACATTTTTGTGTACGGTAGCCTATAAAATTGTACTAAGTAAATATACCATCCTATCGCACTTTTTCAAAGTTCCGTAGATTTCCAGATTTTTTTAAATTTTTGATTACACCGGGTGAAATGCTGCGAGCTATTGATTGCATTCTGGGCAAGCGGAAAATTGATAACAATATACCCTCTCGCCCCACAGTAGTAAGGAATGAATGCTTCATTGAATCGATTGAAATTGAAAAGATCTATGTGAGGATAGGATTTTATAGTAGTAGTTAAACAATGGTAGAGAATACCGTTAGACAGAGCTAGCATACTGACACACAATCGCCCTGCAGAATAGCATGCGTATCTCTCGACTTTGTTAATTTATAGAAATCTTATTTCATCCTCCTCTTACTCACAATTACGGCTACCGACACGTCGAAAATGCGCTTATGGTATACACTATGCATAAATAGAGTAATTTTTATACACATAAGTATAAAAATCTGGATCAGAATGAAATACACTAAGATAAACATGTATGAAAGCAATAGCTTAACGGACATAAACATATTTGCTCATAAAAGGAATGCACGCTCATTTCCAACGAATCTACTAATATCAATTTGTAAATTAAAATCAAGTGAATTATGCAATTGACATATTTCAACTTCCAATCATTTTATAATTCAAATACGCGCTTAGTAATGACGCATGTGCATTTTGATTAAGGATCGAATATTCGTTAAATGGACATTTAGACGCACGTCATCAGATATACGTATCTTCCGTGAGTGAATATTCGATATCGATATTTAATAAGGATAATTAGATTAACAAGCGATTTTTGACGATGAAACAATGACGCCCGTCTAAAGATCCATTTGAAGAAGTATATGTACTTATCTTTCTCGATCTTCTCTGTCCTGACTCTTTTTTATTTGCATTACTTTCTGTATACATGCATGTATAATTAGATCTATTCACACAACTCCATATTTATTTATATGAACACAAGAAAAAGCTAAAACAATAGAATATGATAGAATAATGCACATAACATTAAGCTTAGGATACTGTGGATACAAAAGTTTTATGTTTTGGTAACTGGGGCAGTGATTAGATATGCCAATATAGGTAATTTTTCAGTTGTCTTGAATTGTCAAATGACCACTCCACTTTATGGTGAACGAACTCTTGTAATTTTTATAATAAGTAATAATATCTATTTGTTCTCTATTGTCAAAGGTTATTCAAATTTTATTATACAACAGATCTCCAAAATTTTATTATTGATAATCACTTACACTAGATCCAACATCGTGAGATGTCAAAGTTACGATACATAATATAGAATAGTACTTCACTCAACATTTCTTGCGTTAGTATTACTGCCCAATTTGGTTTTACTTATTACATATTGTAATACTGTATATAAGAAGTAAATATTAATGTGATTTTTGTATACCATGCAGGTACCGCACAAATAGAACTTAGTAATTGAGTTTTCATGTTCTTAGAACGTTTTTTTCCTTACATGTGTTTTTATAACTGCGATACACGAATTGAAATGCACAAAGAAATGTTTGATCGCGAATGAGTTAAATTAATTTTAATTTTATAGACAATATCCACAAAAACATAAAATTTTACTACATGCAACTTATATGCACTTACAACTAGTCTGTTCGTGCCTTCGCCGACAGCAACTAGAGCCAACTGGGACGGAGCAGGTGTTGGATATTACGTGAGATATTCGCAGAAGAAGTTTGTATAGGGGAAGAGGTAGTCGAAATTATTGCGTAAAGATAGGAAAAACTGCAGGTTTTTATGAACATTTTAACTTCTATGACAACCTATAGCAAATCGCAAATTCGCAATTTATGATGAATATCTATCATTTAGGTTTTCGTATCTGAATATTACAAAGGTTTGTTTCAGATGCATCCGCTTCTTAAACCCTGATTGATAGTACAAGACGCATTATTACAATTGCGTTTTCAAAGTAATTTACAAGACCTTAATGCTTTTAACAAAACATATATACACTGTATAAAATTAAATTACACTAATCTTGAGGGCTATGAAAATTGTAGCCATTGTTCTTTTCACTTTATTAATGCTATTCTTTTGTTAATGTACTATCGTAAAGCTTTGAATATTTATAATGTAAATTTTTAGACAAATTATTTCTTTGGTAATATTTGCCAAATACTATTAGCAGGATTTTGTATTATTTACAAGCTGGTATTAACACAACAAAGCACGTAATCAACTTAGTGACAATGTTTTTTATGCTGATTAATATGTTAGTGAAAATTTTTAAAAATTGAAGAATCTGTTACAAAAAGAATCAAATTTTAAAAGAGTCACAAGTGGATGTTGCCTTTTAAAAATTATTTATGAGTAGCTAAGTACCTCTGTTGTTGATGTGTTTATCATAACATGCTCAGATCTGATGAAGCTACAATGATAGCGAAACATGTCATATTAATATTGTATTAAATATATTGGAAATTTTGTAAATTGAGTTTTACTTCTCCAACTATTGTTTGGTTTCCAACACTTCTCCGATCAATTCAACGAACACGTTGCACGTTTAAGCAAATTCTCAATATGTGGAAGTATAAAACGTGGTTTTCAAGATTCTACTCACCACAAACAAAGCACTAAGCAGACCATACGGTGCACTAGAACCCAAGAAGCTTACAATCAACTCATTTTTGTCCAGAAAAACTCACAAAATGTATGAATATGCATATTCTTTCAGTGCACAGCTGTATTAAGGTTGTCGGAAATTCGACATTGTCACGTCATTTTCTTACAAGCCAAGAACAAACAAAGAATTCCTAGAAACCGATTTAAATATCCGCCTCACGTTCATGTCACATTGAAGAAAAATGTAACATGTTACACTGAAATCCTTTGGAAACAGCAACTCAAGAAACCCAAACGTCAAAAAATGCCCGTAAATAATATTTCCTCTAATATTTTACCACAATCTAATACAAATTAACTTTTACTATAAAGATTTCTCCACGATTCGTGTGACTACTATTTTCTGTAGAAATAGATTACTCGTATTTGATTATCGGATTTGTTGTACTGCATATGTATTTTACTAAATGTTTACCTGACATTTTAATTCGAGAATTTTTTTCACTGGATTATATCGATTTTTAATTGCAGAATTAATTCGGTTACTAATATTTCGACTATTAAGCTTACACCTTGTGCCCATCGTTACTTTCTATCTTGCCATCCGTATAATTTTAAAATAAATAGTTAAAAATCTTATTTGAACATAAATTCTACAAAACAAAATAATTATATAGAAGTGAATAAAATCAACTAGTAAAAATGAAAGTATTATCTTTTTCTGTATATATATAAACAATTTATTAAAAAGCATATTTGTAATGAATGACATGTAAGTACCTTTTAGATACAAGAACACATTTGTCACGGTTTTACAATAAATTAAAATATTCCCACTGCAAAGGCTGTTATTGTGTTTGGCAGTATGACGTGCACTCTGTTAATTACTAAATGCGAATCGAAGCGACATTGGAGGTAGGCAGCTAATCTATCATTCAGTCATACGTAAGGATGCGTAATCTTGAATTTTTTCTCTGTTTTTCAATTTTTATTTCATGATGCAGTGTTATTTGTTGTTTTCTTTTTTACTTACAATGAAATATACGTAATTAAAGCGTTGAACACAATTACAGCAACCGATTCCGTAAACATCTGAGGAAATATTAAATACCGGCAATAATAACAGTGCGTGTAACTGAAGGAGATAATCACTTGAAAGAGGGGTGGTATATATATCTTCGACACCGTCATAATATGTACTCTCAGCGAGGGGTTCGCTTATAGCTATAGATTCTAAACTTGAGAAAAGGACGCATGTCAAACACAGAATATAAAATACCACACAGAAAACCTGAAAATATCTTATATTTATTTGAAGGAATTTATTGCTTACCTAAAATCCTTTTAAAATGTCGTAAGATTAATTAATATTGTATAGGTATATTCTGTATTTATTGCTGTTGTATACATATATATATATATATATGTAATAGTAAATATACTATAATAATGACATATTGCTACAAATATGCAAATAACGACGAAAATGTATAAGAAATAATTATTAATAGATAAATAAATACTGTAAGTGAATAATACATTCGTCTATTTTTAATAAATAAACACGGGTTCTCTTCCTTCATTCCACAAAAGCCAATTTAATTGTGTTTTAATGGAATATGATGGCTTTTTTAACAAGTAGGAGATTCTGGACCAAAAATACAATATATCTCATATGGCTTAAGTCAACATAAAACGGGAAAGTTGAGAAAACCTGAACGTAAACATGTAAAAGAATAGTAAATATGGGGCACGATAACAGTGCATGTGACTGAAAGAGAGAATCGAAAGAGTTGTGGGACTGAAAGAGAGGAGGTATATATCTTTGATAGTACTCATAATGTTTATTCTCTGCGAAGGGTTCATTTGTAATCGTACATTTTAAAATGTTTGTAACCTTAACTTCTATGGATCAAGTTAATATATTTGCAAACAGGTAATTGAAGAAATACTTTTCTATTTTCCAGAGTCCATATTACTATTTAACCAAAATTGTTCGAAAATGTATTTAATCTATATTTAATATACTGATTTTGAATATGTTACCGCAAAATTTATATGTATAATATCACATTACAACGGATATCCAAATAACGACTAATATGTATTACCAGTAATTAATAATATATCAATATCCACAGAAATAAGACTATATTAAAGAATATAAATTCTTGTAGAGCATTTACATATTTCCTTCGACAGGAAATTACCAATAAAGCACTTAGAAAACAAGAGAAAGAAATATATTTATATAACTTCAATTATCGCATCCTTAATTGGATTTTGAAAATCACGTCACTTAAGTATAGCCTTCATAATAATATAAAAGTAAAAGTTCTTTGAAAAATATAATTCTAATAAAAAATATCCTTAATTACAAAAAGCATGGTCAATAGAACGGCAAAATAAAAAAAGCAAGTAAAACAGAAATTAAGATAAAGAGGAAAACATTTAATATTTCGTCCAAAAGACATTGTTGGACATGGCATCCCGTAATCTTCTTCCCATTGAGCCCACGAGTTCGTCGCAGATCCTTGTGGTTGTGAAGTCCTCCCAAACTCTACTTGTATGTTCATGAGATACATCTGCATTTCGCTCTTAAGGCGCTCCACAAAAAAACATCCCATCGATTTACAATGTAACCCCACAAATTTTCTATGAGATGCTGATCAGGAGATTTTGCCGTTTAATCCAAAAGGGGAAATAGCAAATGGGCTTCAAACCAGTCTCTAACTAGGCGCGATGCGTGTACCGCACAGTGAAATTCCCCCTCGCGGACACCCCTCTTACATGGACACCTCCCTTAAACGGACAGTTTCTCATGGTCCCGACCGGCTCTCATATAATTTCCATTGTATTAACTCTTTCTTGGACGGACATTCTCTTGAACCGACGCGGACACGAGAAAATGTTCTCTTAACCGGACAAAAAAATAAAATAAAGAGAAATAGCCGCTTTTTGGGACATTCTACATTCAGTGCTTCTTCTGGTTGGCTCAATAACTTTAGAATCCGCCACAATATAAGTTTTAAAGCGATTTTGGGAGGAGGAGCTTCGGTTAATGCTGAAGATGTTTCATCGTTTTTAAAAAAATGTCCTTTGATTAAGGGATATTCACCGAGAGACATCTACAATGCCGATGATACAGGCCTGTATTTTAGGGCTCTACCCGACAAAACGCTCACATTAAAGAAGGAAAAATGTGTTTGGGGTAAGTATCCCATTGCATTGTGCAAATACGGCGGGTGAAAAAGAAAAACTCCTAGTCATTGGTAGGGGAGCTAAACGCAGAGCTTTTCAAAACATTAATATAAATAACCTGCCTGTAACTTGAAAATACAATAAGAAAGCTTGGATGACAGGAAAAATTATGACAGAGTGGTTGCAAAACCTAGATTGGGAAATGGCTAAAGAAAAAAGAAACATTTTGTTATTTTTAGACAATGCGGGATCTCATCCGAAAGACGTTCGCTTAAATAATATAAAATATTATTTTTACCCCTTAATTGCACATTAGCTTGTCAACCACTTGACCAGGGGATTATAAAGAATTTTAAAACTTATTACCGAACTCTAATACTCAAACATCTGCTAGTAAACATTGAAACTGCTGATACAGCTTTTGAGTTAATAAAGAAAATTACACCACTGGATGCAGTTTATTTGGCAAAAACCGCTTAGGACCAAGTAACGAAAGAAACAGTTCAAAACTGCTTCCGCAAGGCAGGATTTAATCATGTGAATATGCAAAGTGAAGACCAGTTAATTGAGGCTGATACATCTGACCTAGAAGATGATTTGCCTCTTAGTGTACTTTCAGATATCTTCAAAAATAAGAATTTATTGAAATTGACGGATAATGATTTTTTGAACGTAGATGAAGATTTGTATGTTGAAGATCCAGATTCAGAACAAGAAATTGTAAATCCAGATGAAATACAAGAACTTTCGGAAGATTCTGATGTCGATGAGGTTCCAGTGCCAACAGAAGCTATCCCAAATTATGGTAAAGCTCAAAAGTTTTGTCGAAAATCACGGAGATACAGAGTCTTTGGAGCTTCTTTCTAAATTAGAAATACGATTTCAAGACGCCATTTTAAAGAAAAAGAGAAGACAAACACTATATGAACTTTTGCGTCCTTAAAGTGACTATTCATTCCATTGTTTTGTATTACATACTACATCTATGTATCTATGTACATACATATATTATACTTTGTATGTATATATGTAAAGGAAATAAACTTTTTTTCTTAAGTTTAAAGTTTCTTATTTATTTCAAAAACATTTATATACATATACGATTTAAATGTCCCAGTTTCTTTAATATATTCATTTTTCGTTAAAACACTACTTTTATTGTATCTACTACATATTTCTTTTATGCGGACACCCCTCCTAAACGGACATCTTCAGTTGGTCCCGTTGGTGTCCGTTCAAGGGAGATTTCACTGTAACACATGGGCTGAAAAGTCCCGGGCCTAACACATAGATGACGCTAGTTTTATTGCAGTCACCTTTCTCTCAGTTAGTACTAACCTTCAAAAAAACAGCTGTTAAAATTTCATGATACTCTATTCATTAGTTTGTGAGTTATTGTGTTAAGAGTCACGCTACTTTTATTATTTTCAAGACAATGGATCAAAAACAATTTCGTGTTTTAATTTTACACTGCTTCTTGATGGGAAAAAATACCGTTCAAGCGAAGCAATGGCTTGAAGAGTGTTATGAGGACTCCGCTCCATCAGAAACAACAATAAAACGTTGGTTTGCTGACTTCAAACGTGGTCGTAGAGACACCGATGATGCAGAACGCGGTGGACGTCCAAATGAGGCGGTAACACCAGAAAACATCAAAAAAATCCACAAAATCGTTTTGAATGATCGAAAAGTGAAGTTGCGTGAGTTAACCGACATCGTAAAGATATCGAAAGAACGTATTGGCTTTATATTGCATGAGCATATGACTATGAGAAAGCTCTGTTCAAAGTGGGTGCCGCGTTTGCCCACTGTTGACCAAAAACAAGAACGTGTTGATGATTCTGAGCAGTGTTTGGCCATGTTTAAACGTAACAAACCGGAATTTTTGCGTCGATATGTGACAATGGATGAAACATGGATCCATCACTTCACTCCGGAATCAAAACGATCGTCATCTGAGTGGACAGCAACTGGTGAACCTCGTCCAAAGCGCCCGAAAGCACAACAATCGGCTGGAAAGATTATGGCCTCGGTATTTTGGGATGTGCGTGGTGTAATATTCATCGACTATCGGGAGAAAGGAAATACCATCAACAGTGAATATTATATAGCGTTATTGGAGCGTTTGAGGGCCGAAATTGCAAAGAAACGACCGCATATGGCAAAAAAAAAATTGTTTCATCAAGACCACGCACCATGTCACAAGTCAATCAAAATAATGGCAAAACTACATGAATTGAACTTCGAATTGCTCTCACATCCACCGTATTCGCCAGATTTGGCTCCCAGCGACTACTGGCTGTTCGCAGACCTCAAAAAAATGCTCGCCGGTAAGAAATTTCGCACGAATGAAGAGGTTATCGCTGAAACTGTGGCCTATTTTGAGGCAAAAGATAAATCATTCTACAAAAGTGGTATTGAAATGTTAGAGCGGGGCTGGAATGATTGCGTTGCTCTTGATGGAGATTACGTTGATGAATAAAGCTAATTTTGAACCAAAGAAACCGTGTTTTCTTTGTTAGGCCCGGGACTTTTCAGCCCATGTGTTATATATATATACTTATGTCTTGTTATTCTCTCGGGGTTTTGTCCCGCGTTCGGCATTGGTTCTTAGAAGAACCATGTACGTCCTGACGTTTCACATATATATATTGTAATGATATGAATTATTGCCTATTATTTAACATACCAATGAATTTCTTCTATAATCTTATTAGTTCACCTATTGCAGATATATTTATCGTCACTCTTTGATGTTATTTTTTATTTTGGTTGATGTTAGAAGTTGGAGGTAAAGTACCGTTAGTACTCCTTTATGAAATTTTAAACGCAGATATTTAATCTGTACAGGTTTCTTTCAAAAGTTTTACATATCTACTTTGGGTATTCTTTAATAACTAATTACAGTAGAACCCGGCTATAACAACTTCGGCTGTAACGACACTCCTTTTTTAGCGTCAAATTTTAAGCGGTCCCGTACTTTACTATTCAAACGTACAGGGAAAAACCCGATTTTAGCGTCAATAACTCCTGATATAACGACAAATATTTATCACTTGAAGTATGTATTTATATTATTATTTATGACTCAATTCCCGGTATTTGCCTAACCTGCAATCGACCCTTCGGGGATTCCAAGAATATTACCGTTTCTTGCAATGCTCAGTGCAAAGTTCGTAAAAAATTTCCTCAGTCGGCATTTGAATCGTGTGAGTGAAACATCGAGATATCTTTGCCGAAAATGTCAGGTTTAAAGCGAAAAAGTTTAAGCGTGAACGACAAAGTCGCGATAATCAAAGCAGTCGAAAGTGGAAGGAAGAAAGCGGACGTGTGCCGCGAATTTGGGTTAGTTAATTCTACGATTTGTACAATTGTGAAAAATAAGAATAAAATCATGAATACCTTTGTGAAAGGGAAAGAAAAGTAAAAAAAATTCGATCGTGCGAAAAGGTTGAAATCGACGAAGCGCTACGTTACTACCCGTTAATGGACCACTGCTTATTCAAAAGGCCGAAGAATTTGGAAGTTTATTTGGAGACACAAATTTTAAGTGCAGCAATGGGTGGCTGGAGCCTTTCAAACGGAGACAGGATTATAAAGACAATGAAATTTACAATGGCGACGAAACGGGAATTTTTTATAAACTTCTTCTAGATAAGACTCTGATGTTTAAAGGTGAAAAATGTGTAGACGGTAAACTAGCCAAAGAACGGTTAACTGCATTTGTGTTTGCTAGTATGACCGGTACGGAGAAACGTAAAATTCTTGTCATAGGAAAGTCAAAAAAGCCACGCTGCTTCAAAAACAGAAAAGCACTCCCAACAAATTACTGCGCAAAGAAAAGAGCATGGATGACTTCAGAAATCTTTGAAAAAGAAATTCGAAAATGAGATAAAGAACTTGCGGTTAAAGGTAAAAAAATCTTGCTTTTAGTCGATAACTGTCCAGCACATCCATCATTTAGCCCACTTAAAAAATATTAATTTGATGTTTCTGCTCCCAAATTGTACTAGCATCCTTCAACCAATGGACCAAGGTGTAATAAGAAGCTTAAAATGTTTTTACAGAAAATTTCTTCTGCAGAAAATTATTACGGGTATGGACAAGAACGCACCATGCGCAGTTTCACTTCTCGACGCGTTGGACTTTTTAGAGAAGGCTTGACGTAGTATAACCTCTGAGACCATAGCAAACTGCTTTAGTCATTCAAGATTAAGGAATAATCTAGATTGTGACAACTTAAATGAAGATGAGGTTCCGTTATGTGAACTTATTAAAAAGTGGCAGCAAAATCAGAGTGACGAAAACTAGTTTTGTTTCGACGACTTTGCATCCCTGATATCGTGGAGGACATAAAACAGCGGGATAACGAAAATGATAATGAAATCGAAGGGGAAGAGGATTCATGCGACGAAACAGAACATGTACCGACAAACGAAGAAGCTCTAAGTGCCATAACACTTTTAGAAACCTATTATAGAGAGCGAGAAACGTCACCTCAAATTATTGATAAAGTGAGAGAATTAGAACTGGATATAGAAAAACAGTTTTGGCGTGCGAAAACTGTGCAACGGAAAATTACAGATTTCTTTCATTAGACAAACAAGTTAGTATGTACCTACATAGGTAAGGTTATATGGTTAAGTACATTAAATTTATTAAATTCACATATGTATCTGTTTACCACCCGTAATATTGTTTCCCACCAATTCTTGTATGTAAACATGGAACTTGTAAAAACTCCGCCTATAGTGTCACCTTGTTATAGGATCAAAAAATTCGCCACTGTCGTTATAACCGGGTTCTACTGTATTCACAATTTTCTTGTTAAAAAAAAGGAGTCCCTTCAACAACACTTACAGAGGAGACGTAAACTTTACTATCGTTTATTATATATATCGCTTTTCGTAAACATATTTCTTATATAAATAAATATTTCGAAATTTCACCTTTAAAAGACGTTTAATATACAGTACTCACAGATTTCAATTACATTGTGTAAATTAGCATTATTCCGAAATTGTACTTATAATCTCCAAAATATCTCGTACGACGGAAGGATGGCACGACTGGCAGCAATTTCCTGCACAATGTCTCACATATCTAGTATGCGTGTACTGTGTGGCCTACCATATAGGCGAACTAATTCGTTGCTATGGATATAAAAAAAAACCGACAGATGAAGGTCTTGTCAAAAGTCAGTAATATTATAAATATCTTCGTTTATATCCAATAATAAAGTGTATCAGCTGATACTACATGTAAAATCTGGAAGTTCCGGACACTTACGTTGGAAGCCGAAGGCCAGTCCATCCTAAAGGCGAGCCAGTGAGCACAATTTCAAATGTTAAAGACGTTGAATCTTCTTAAGTTCTTCAAAATTATTTGTATCTTTCGATCTCATATTTCGTTTCGTAAATTAATTAGAATATTTAAAGTTTAGCTAGTCAGGGATTGCCTTAGGTTTTCTGTAAAAAACATTGTTTTTGTAAAAAAGCAGTATATATGTTTGTCAATATATTTGTCTTTTCAACTTTACATTTGGTATTTTAATTTAGAAAATATTATCACTTAATTCAAAACAAATCAATCAAAATTTTAATTCCAAAAACCCAGTTAAAAAAATTTAACGAGCCTGAGTTTTTCCACCACAATACATACAATATTAAATAATCTTTTAACATCTTCAAGATATTTTATGATGGTAGTATCTCAGACTTTCACGGCCGTTTGACATAGTTGTAACGGTTGTCGGGTTCCGCCGTGTCACTAGGTTTTTGTCTCTGACGTTTCGCGAACAACTGCGGTTCGCATTTTCAAAGGTACCTCAAAAGTTGTTGGCGAAACGTCAGGCACAAAATCCTAGTGACACGGCGAAACCCGACAACCGTTACAACTATGTTTATGAAGGTAGGTAATAAACTCCATGAAATAAACATCGAATATTTCTAGCATTTCTCTGCGGTATTCTATATTGCTCATTACAAGCGCGATAGTCCAATTCTTAAGCAAAAAGAATTCCACTCCCTTAATTACCTATTTGCGAACGTATTAGTTTACTGCATAGAATTTCAGCTCACAAAAGTTTTAAAATCCGTTGCTATAAACGAACCCTTCACAGCGAATACATATTACCAGTAGTATCGAAGATATATTCCTGCTCTCTCTCTCAAGTAATTGTCTTTTTCGGCCACACGCTCTGCTATCATGGCCTGTATTTATTATTTTCTGAAATGTTTACGTAACTGTTCAACGATTTAATTATATATATTTAATTCTAAGTAAAAAAAATAAAAAAATAACTGCACCATGAAATAAAAATCGAAAACCAATATACCTCCTCTCTTTCTGTCACACGACTCTTTTGATTCTCTCGTTCAGTCACACGTACTGTTATCGTGACCCATATTTACTATTTTTTTTAGATCTTTACGTTCAGATTTGCTCAACGTTCCCGTTATATGTTCACTTAAACCGTATAGGATACAATGTATTTTTTTCCAGAACCCTTTATTTATTAAAAAAGCTACCATAATCCATTAAAACACAATTAAATTGGCTTTTGTCGAATGCAAGAGGAGAACCCGTCTTTATTTATTAATAATAGACGAATGTATTATTCACTTATAATATCTTATTTTTGTATTTATTTATCTATTAATAATTATTTCTTATGCATTTTCGTCACTTGCATATTTATGGCAATGTGTCATAATATACTATTACATATGTATATATATGTATAGAACAGCAATGCGCTAATATATACGAAATATGCATATATAATATTAATTAATCTTTCGACATTTTAAAAGAATTTTAGGTAAGTAATAAATTCCTTCAATTAAATATAGAATATTTTCAGGATTTCTGTGTTGTATTTTCTCTTCTGTTTGACGAGCGTCCACTTCTTAGACACTAACGATTTCGTTTCTTCAATTACCTGTTTACGGACATATTAGTTTGCTGCATGGAGCTTAATGTCACAAAAACTTTAGAATCTATAGCTATGAGCCAACCCTTCGCTGAGTATACACATTATGGTAGTATCCAAGATATATATACCTCCTGTCTTTCAAGTGATTGTCCCTTTCAGTCACATGCATTTTGCCCGTATTTATTAATTTCTCAAATGTTTACGTACCCGTTTGTTGTAATTCCGTTCAACGCTTTAATTACCTATATTTTATTGTAAGTTAAACAAAAACAACAAATAACATTGCATCATGAAATAAAAATTGAAAAACAGTGAAAAAAAATTCAAGATTACACATCACAACGTATGACTGTTTGTTAAATTGGCTGCGTACCTCCAACGTCGCTTCGATTCGCATTTAAAAATTAACAGAGTGTACATTCAGTCAGATACCTCGCAAAGAGCTAAGTAATAACGTCTTTCAGCCTTGCTTTTTTTATTTTGGTGGCCTCTACTACCCTGAAACTGTGTTAACACATCAACATTTTTGGATTACTGTATTAGATATAATAAATGTAATAAACGCTAATACATTAGCAGATATAGTAACACACAAAAAATAAAACAAATTACTAAATGCGTGTTGCCTTGATAATCTGTTTAACAGAAGCGCTTCATAATTTTTAAAAATCCCGTGGTGTAACATTTGCATCATGGTGATTGAACTGGAAGTAATATAATACTTGTTTGTAAATATGAGTCAAATTACGTTTTAGTCCATTTGACACGATATTATTTTCATACTAGATTTCATATATTGTTACACCTAGGGGTATAAAAAGGTCCTTTGCATACCTGAGGTTGTAAAATGTGCCCTTGAACGTTTTATCCGAAAAAAACGGGCACATCGATGCCAACGTGTAAACCATTTCCAGCATGAGAGAAACGAATTGAATGAAGTGAGCGAAACAGAGAAACATAAAATATATATCATTTGAAATCGTGCAAGTCTGTTCTTGTAGCAGTTTCTGTAGTTCCAAAAGAATTCTTGAAAAATGAATGATGAAGACGCTAATTCGATAATTATCGTATTACACGAAATGCATATGTAAACGACCGAATACTATTAAGAGTAAAAATGTTCTCCAATTATTAACGTAGGCTAACACTAACTTAAAAATAAAACGTGCAATTTCGCGAACGATTTGATACCTTTAATTCGTTGGAGTTTTACAATTCTGAATGTATTACAATAGAAACTTCATTTTCTTATACAAAAGATGATGGTACATTGATATACATTGTGTTAGTAGTCACGAAGGATAACTACAATCTTAATTGTGAAAATAGTTAAAATAGTTAAAACACACTGAAGCATTCATTTTATGACGCTACGGAAATAACTGGCGCGATGTTTTGACTATCCATTAAACTTAACCTTAACTTATTCAATAACTTAAGATGTTCATACAACTAGATCTGCAGCTAAGAAAGTTCAAAGATAAACCTAACGACCCATATGATCAGCTTAGTAGACATGTTGTGCCTGTAAGTTAAGTAAGTACTAAAAGTGGTATTTAATTTCTGTTCAGTGTATCGCAAGCACTAAGCAGATTGTACAATGCGCTAGAATCCATCATGCTTGAAATCATTGCACTTTCCCTTACTAGAATAAGGAAAACTCAATAAACCAACGCGATTCACGTCAGGAGCACCGCGTTGCATCACAAATGCAACACCGTATCAAGAACTCTATCTGGAAACATCTGGAGACCATTATATACAGAAGAACACAAAACACATTACACAGAATGGAGACGCATGATAACACAACAGTCAGAAGAATAATACAACCAACACGTCGAATAAGGAAAGAAGGAGCTGCACAAATTAAATGAGGGAAAAGGCATAATGTTACACAAGACAAAAAGAAAGAAAACAGGAAATATACACGCACACTGGACCCACAAATAAAATAAAAGTCACCGATCTACCAAACAAGATGAAGAGGAAATGGAGTATCTCTCCGACCCTCGTTCAAAATCAATACAGCTAGCACGGTACACGTCAGAAGGTTTTCCCCTCTAGCGTGGTTAACACGTCGAATTACCGTGACCTTCTGCCAAAGTGGTTTCGCCTCTAGCGTGGTTTACACGTCGAGTTATCGTGCCACTTTGGTTCCCTATTTCTCCTGAAGAAGTCTCCTACGACGGAGAAGAAACGTCGAGATCCCACCTTTCTCTTTTCTTCTCTTTCTTTTTTCTTTCTTTCTGTCCCCCTTTTTTCTGTCTCCCTTTCCTTCACTTACTCTTTTCACCTTTACTTTCTTTTTCACCCTCCCACCTTTTTTAATTCTCTTCTGTTTATTCCTTTCTCCTCTTACTCTTCTTTCATTTCTATATATCTCATCATTACCCGGTCCAATTTCGGAAGTAGTTCATTTATTACTGAGTCTGGCCGTGGAAGCGTATTCATTTAGTAGTAAAAATAGTACTTAACTTCAAGCAGTGCTTGAATTTTTATCTAAAACAATAAATGCATCGAACAAGTAATTATGTCAAAGAAACTAAGTTTCTTATATAAAGTAAGTTGACTTTTACTATTTCATAAACTTAAAACCAAAAGGCTCGTGTATACCTTGGGTAAATATTTCAGCACCAAATTTATAGCAAACGCTTGAAAGAGTAAAATATATTTGACCATTTCTCCATCAGATAGATGGTAAATGGAAAATATTGTTCGTTTGAGTTCGTAACCGTTAAGAATGCCTTACTATCTGTTAAATATATAAGATCGCTCACATGATTTTCAGTCAAATATAAATACGTAAAAGGTGCATACATGTGTTTGCCTCCTGATATTCTTGCTCCTTCCTTGTTCTGGCCAAGTTTTCCGATATAATATAAAAATGTCTACCTACAATCAAGCGCTTGTTCAATCCTGATCTAAATTACGGGTAACGCAAAAATGCAGCAATTATTGCTTCTCGTTTTTGAATATATTATTAATTGAATTCATAAACACACTTTTGTATTTTCATTTTAGTAGTATGTATATCAAGTAAAGCGTTTTACATTAATTCTTCGTATTTAGATTATATAACTGTCAATGATGGATAAATACGTATACAAGCAATGTGTATAAGATATTGAAATAACTGTAAGCTATATAAGTGAGTAACCACATAAAAATAAACACAAATCAAACTAATTATACAATGTAAATTTTACTTATATGAGTTTTCAAGAAGGAGAAAAGGGAAAGTGAAAATATCAAGCGTAATTAACGCGACGAACCCGGTTGAAATAAATCATCTTCCTCGTCATCTTCGTCATCGTCTTCTTCTAATGCTTTATCGATCATCTTTGCTCTTTTATACTCATCATAGTGCTCCTTCCTCTTCCTCTCAAATTCTTCCCTCTTTTTTTGTCTTTCTGCTTCGCTTTCCTCGTCATCATCAGACATACTCAATACTTTCGGCGATCCGCCTTGTAACAATTTTCTTGCCACTTCCTCTGCATCTATGTTTTTATTTTTTTCAGCATCGTAACTGTAAGGAGTCTTCGGTTCGTCTATTTTCATATGACCATAGTCCTTGTCAGCAGGATGTAAGGTAGCGATGATGTTCATCTCATCAAATTTGGCACTTTTTCTTCTATCCCTTACTATCTTCTTTTTCTTATCACCATTTTTAAGTATAGGTTTCATTGCTATTTTACCGCAATCGCGATTAATCCTACCATTGTTTCTAATTCAGCTACCTATTCTAAATTTCATTTTGGTATATTACCTGTATGCAACAACACTAGCAATTTTGAAGGTATTCACTTTGACATACAACTGACAAAATGTCTGATATATATTGTGTTGGCAATCCAGCTACACCAATTTATTCCAAATGAACTTGATTCATACTTTAAATTAGTACACGTCAGTTAAGTGACTTGGATTGGATCATCAGTCAATTTGAAAACTGTTGTCGCTAAAATTGTACACTTGTCAACAAGTTTATGAATCTTTGCTTTATCAGTTTCTAAAGTTAATACAGTTTTTTGCAGGTTTCACATTATTTATTTTTTATAATAAAATATAAGAATCATTTCCAAAAGTAGCATCTGAAACAACTACAGTCAGAATCAGGAAAGCGCTCTGACATAAAGGTGTGTAGCAAATCACTACGCCGAACTTATGTCGGCATTGAATCTTCTCGTTCAAAAATGGTGGTATTTTTAATTCATTGGATAATACAGCCTTTGAAGTATCATTGCTTGTTATTAGGGAACTCTGCAATAATTTATTATATTTCAGAATTAATTCCACAAATATACACCTAATACTATAAGTTATTGATACAAAAGGTTAGTTAGGGTGATGTAAAATTCCTAAAAATATGTACTTATTTGACACAAAAGGAAAATTACGAAGTATTATTACGTTTTACACATAAATAGCAAATTCTCTAGCGCTTTCATCATTTACTACGGTGATGCAAAATAATATAGAAATAGAAAAGGGTGTTTTTTGTGGAATTTCCAAATTGTATCAGATAATAGGCTTCGAATTCAAAATATTATTACAAGGTGGCCAGGTAGATCACACGATTAAACAACATTTCACAAAAGCAGAATCAAAGCACGTTTTGAGGAAAGGGAATTTAGCAGTAGATTGTTTTAGGGAGATAGTGGGTAGGTGCGAAGTCACATTTAACGAATCCCAAATTCTGACTCGTAATATTGTGGAAAGATTGTTTGAAAAAGAAATCCCATATTATTTCTTGGAATACCCATGCCCTTGGAGCATTCAGAAGGTATTAGAGTTGCGGTTACTGTTTTGTATATTATGCGTTGCTATTAACGAAGGTGAAGAACAAAATGTATTAATTGAAAATGAAATTTAACAAGGAAATAATATAATCGATAGTAAATTTCATAATAATTCTAGCTGGTTGCATATCACAAACAATCATTTTAAAAATTTGTAGTCTTTCAAATAAATAGATCAGTAAACTTTAGTAAAATATAGTTTTCATTTTTCAGTAACTTAATTAAGAAAAAGACTTATACGCAAAGATGTAAAGATTTAGAATAGCGGAATACTTCAACACTTACCTATGATGACCATAAAATTCATTTTTGAATACAAATTTGTATCTCAGTATAGTTGAGTTGTTAACAATTCTCTAATTGTGCGTCTAACCACTTCATTTTTGTCGTTTTTATTTAGCGGTCTTTTTATTTATAATTAGATGAACAAAGTATCTGCGCGCAATTCTTTTTTCGCTACAAAATATAAGACATTGACAACTTCTACAACATAACGAAATCATTTTCTATACCTACTGCAGCAACATCAATTATTGCTAATGGTACTAATACGTGGGAATAATATTTCCTGCTGTAATTAGATAAAGCTTCCTACACATATTTTATCGAAATTTCTATTAATCTATGAGGCGGCGCTAAACTCTCCTGATTCCCTTAAAAAAGTAAATTTCGTTTAATGAACTGTCTAATACGCTGAATGGTTTCCTGTTTTATAATACAATAACATGGTTCAGTTGCAGTATTTCAATATCAAATATCGATTGGACCGCACGGGTCACGAGGCAAATTTACTTTTACATAATTTTAATTGCGCTTATCGTATTAATTTTTATGTGATGGTATCAGTATTTATAATTAAATACATCTATAATAATTTGTGCATTATTTATATTTTATACACGATACCTATCACAAAACAATAAAAATTACAAGTTATTAAAATTAGTGATTTGTAATTAAGTTAACTATGTACTTATATTTCGTACAAAAAAGGCAAAATACCATAAAAATACTGCGCGCTACAACGATTTTATTTAATCAGTTTCCACTTTAAGGTAATACAGGAAATTGTATCTTTCTTATTTAAATTCCCGTACAATGTATTGCCATTAAATATTTAAATTAAATTTTCTTCTGTATTAATTAGAAGTTGTTTTTACTACCGGATGAAAGGTTAAACCTTAAGATAAGTTGCGTATTTTCGTTGTATGTATGTGTAGGCTGTTCCGCAGTAGGTAGCATTAACTCTTTTTAATTGTGACACATAAACTTCGAATACAGTGCTCGCGCAGGCTATTCCGTTGCGACTACCTTGTGAAATACGTCTTTTAGATCGTATGAAGAACAAAGCCTGTTGCACATAACTAGGTTTAGAAGCATGTGCAATGTGAAAAACATTGTTTTATGAAAATAGCTAGCCCACCTCTTAAGATTCCTGACAACAATTTCTTGTCCGTTTCGGCATTGGTATCCAGACGGATGTACAATACAGCAACTGAAAAGAAAAGAATACAATGTAACAGAAAATTAATTATATTTTCTTTTTCTTTGTAAGGATCGATAATATTTAAAAGTAGTTCATATGTGCATGTAGAGAATAATATATACGTAGTTAAATAAGTTTATTACGTAAAATGCAATAGATATGCACATGTACTTGCAGGGATATGCATTAGTTTGAAAAAAATAAGAAATTTTAATATAATTATGTAATATAATATGTAAGAAGTTTTGCTGCAATTTGTAGATGTTTTCTAAACTTTTCGTCACCAAACTAAAAATGTATTATGATCAAGTACCAAAACAAAAATTATTTCTTATTTTTATAGAAAAACAAAATTCAATGGAAAATTGAAAAACTAATTTGTTTCTAATCCTAAATGAAACAGAATTTAAATCTTCCAAAATTTAGTAGTTTAAATATACCCACGTTCTTCAACTGTCACTTTCGTAAAATTTTATATTTTTAACCTGTAATTCGTTTGACAGTTTGTCCGTATCTAAACTGATTTTGTTTACATAGCAAAAATAAAGTCGCGTCAAACGATGCAAAAAAATGCCCAGGAAATACAACCGGGATTCCTCAAATTTAGTTTACAACAATTCAGCGTCTGGATTCAAAATAAGCCAAAGCTAACAAATGTTGCTTGCACTAAACCTTTGCAGTCATATAATTTGATAGAAGTTCAAAAATAAGGTCACATTAAATAGGGTAAAAGAATGCTCAATCGAACTCGTTCACATTTAGACAATATCGTCATTACCGGTAGCAGTTTTATTGGACATACTACTGTAACTTTAGATAATCGTCAGTCGTAAACGCCCAATTTGTTTATCGGAAGTGATCGATGAAATAAGAAATCATTGAAATCAGAAAATGATTCTTTATCTTCTATCTCTCTCACTCAGCACTTTAAACCGCTGATTTTTTATCAAGTAAAAAATGACGAATTAATAATTTATTACCTATTCATCTGATTTATTACCTTGTAATTTCTTTTTAGTCTCAAATATGAAAAATAAAAGGCTTTGTGAACGTTTTTCATCATCTCAAACGCAGTTATTGAAAGATTGCGAATATTGGTTCCCGAAATATCGTTTGCAGAGTATAGAAAATGCTTCAGAATTTCGTTTGGGAGATAAATAAACGCTTGATATTTTGTTGATAAAGCATTCTTACTAAGCAAAAGTAAGCTTTCGCACAATTTTACGAATATTTGTAATATACTGAGTAGTCGGCAGTTTATATACCTTTTTTGTTTAGGGCTATAACTGTGGATTTTTTAAGTTTGCTAGGAAGAATACCACTGCTAAACGACATTAATTAGATATACTAAAAGTTTACTAATATACTTAACACTTTATTAAATTTGAATTAAATTAGTTTCATTTGATTTCCATAAATTTAAGAAATTTATGAATTCCATAATACTAGTATCAATAACATGTTTCCTATTTATACACCACTGTTTGGCAAAATAATAAATTAAATTATAAAAATATATATATATTAGTTAAAAATAAATAAACAAGAAATAATGATGTTAGTTAATTAATAAATCCAATGTTTAGTTATAACTCCAGAATTAGTAAAACGTCAGTGCCTTGCCGTGGCATAATACCCACCAAGTCTTAACAATTTTTGGTGGAAATATACGTCAAATTTATGTGCGCAAAAGAATATTAACATCATTACTAAAAAATCATGCTTTGATGTTCATGTAACAGTTCAAAACGAACTGTAATGCGAGAAAATAGTGAACAGTTTATTCAACTCATTCGAAGGGAATAATGCTTCTGAACTACTCGCTTACGAAGCACATATCACTAGAACATATCAACTCGTACAAACACAAGCGTTTCATCTACAAATCTTAAAATTCCACCAATTTTATTATTGTTGAAAAATTACTGATATTAACCGTTTCTAGAATAAAATAAATTGACATTCGTAAACGTTATTTCTGTTTTCAGATGCTGTATTCTCGACAGGCTATACATTCGGAGCACCTACACCACCACCCGGCTCTCCATATTCCCCAGTACCTGTGACTCAGCTAGAACTTTTAACAAAAGGTTTCAACTCGAACATCATAATACAACAGCCGGAGTATCCACTTTCGCCGAAGAAACTCGCATTCGCCGAAAATAAACAGCCGCAACAGAGATGCGAAGAAAAGTGTTGTTCGATAAAAGCTCCTCAGAAGCCTTGCATATGCAGCAATTCCCCCTCGTCGACTACAAATGCGGTCAAGACGAAATTTATAGACAATATATCCGGTTGCAGCCGGACAAATCCGATAGACTGGAGTCCGGTGAGCGTCAAAAAAGAACCCGGAACACCTTGTCAAGTAGCTGAAATTACCACGAGTGTTTCTCCAGTCGTTAAAATAGAAGTCACATCACCAATAGCCCAAAAAAATACAATGCATGATATTCATACAGGCACTGTTGCTCCAGTTGTTACCACTAACGGTAAGATTCCTTTTTTAATCGAGCACTCAATGAAAGTAAAAAATATTCTAAGAATACCTTACTTTTTCTAAGTATGCATACAATTATCTATTTTTCTACCTAATTTCCTTAACGATTTAAATATTTATCACAACGAACAACGAATTTTGTGATGCCTTCCTCATAGAATTCTGCTTTCTACGATGACAGTTGGTTATTTATGAAATGTGTGGGAATTCCAAGGGCAACTTGGAAATTGTGAATCTCCTGGTTTTATGGTTTTTGGTGTCAACTGCCTGCATTAGACCGTCATTGATTAGAGATGGCCGATCAGAGCTCGATTTATCATTTCTCGCACTTTACTCTCACTCATTTCATTCTCACTGTATATTTATACCTGGCGATGAATATCCGCACTGTTTATGTTTCGTGATGCTAAGAACTAGATGACTGATTGTACTTCACAATTGGCGGGTCGTTTAATGGTCTTAAACACATTAATATAACGTTACAAAGCATACAGACTGACATCGTGGATGCAAGTGACATTAGATTCTCCACAAAAGATGCGCGAATACTGATCCCCACCGTACTTTAAAGTATCTCTCGGTTTAAATTAAAAATATCGGTTAGTCTAAAGGTAATTATATATAAAAAGTAATTTCTTCCGCCTAATAATATACATCTTAAAATATTACTGAAAAGGTGATAATTGGTTGAATCATTATTATTCTCAGCATTAAGCCAAATAATACAATTAAACTCCCACACTTGTTATTAACTAAGCAACTTGCCATAAAATTATTCTCCAATTTTTAACTAGGCGGATTTTATTATTTAAACAGGAGGTATCCAAAGCAATTTAGTACACATAGTTATTTATTTATATCGGGTGTTTAAAATCATCGGGATACTATTTATTGTTAGCTTCATTATTTTCCAGGCTGTAGAATCGATTGGTAAGCTGTTGGTACTTTTGATATACATACATTTCGATCAATAACTTCGAAAAAATAATCGGAAGCACATTTTAAAACAATTTACAGTCGGTAACACGGTTGACAATGAGAGCCCACGTGCTCTCGAAACGCAGCGTTCCGCATAATTAATAAATTTGTGTGAGTGGAGTTTACTGCTATACCTGTGAATTGTACATCCACGCAGTCCTTGCAATCGTCATTCAATTTACAAATGAATTAAATTTGTAAATAAAATACACTGTATATTAAATGGATTTCGATAAAGCACGAAATTTAAAAATATAAGTTACAATATGGTTATAAAATTGAAAAATAAAAGATGATATAATAGCTGACCTTCTCGATGGTTTCAATTTGGTAGATCAATTGAAAATTTATTTCCAACAGTCCGCTCATTCGACATACAATTGTTATAAAGTTCCAAATTTAGTAAATTTCTTAATATGCTCCGATTGAATAACTGTCAAACGCACCTAATTTTAATTTCTTTCATTGGAAATATGTGTATGATAGCTATCAAAACGCAACTTTATTGCAGGATAGTATTTGCAATACAATTAGCACCATTTCTGATAGAACAATATTTAGAAGTGCGTCAAGAAGATTAAAAAAATCTATTAAATTCAGCATCTCTTGAATAATTATTACATTTATTGCGCCCAACAGATAATAAAACATGTAATTACTGGATAAAAATTGAATACATAATCTTAGACAATTATGAAATAATAACAAATTCTGTATAAAAGCACTGTGAACATTACATTCGTGCGCACAAAAGAACAGTAAAGGTATTTTTGACCATTTGCTTTAATGCTTTCATTATTTCAGATTGAATATGTTTGTGTTTGGATATTTATATTTTTCTTGTATTCTGTATAAATCTTTCATACATCAAAAAAACCGTTAAGTGAAAATTTGATTGTTTTTCTTTTGTATAGCAGTTAGTGTAGATAAGACAGTAACTGAAAGAAATAAATATTGGCTGCAATGATTATTGATTCAACTATTGTTAACTAGTGCTGTTAGCAATTAAAAGATAAGTTGAAGAAATAACTTTAAAAAATAACTGCTTTATCTTCAATATGAAGACCATATCACAGATTATTTTTCGGAACTGTAAAATCATGCCTAATTAAAATCCATTCAAATATACAGAGTTCAGTTTTAAAAAATGATTCAAAACGTGGCGATTAATTGTATCTTCGATGATGTTGAAACTTATCAAAAGCGCTAGCTAATTTATCGGTTCCATACGCTATATCCATAGCCAAGATCTGTATCTGACCTACATATACCGGACCCATTGCCCACTAGTTGTCCCGAGTTCATATCCCCCAACATTGCGCGCACCCTTGGGTACCCAACCTGATGCTGAACTCCACTATACTTAGTTGAATATGTTAAATACTGTTCTAATTTTAAACTCTTTAAATTTGAAATATTGGAAGTGTATACAAAAATATGTATTTATTTAGATTCGCCATGTAGTTATTAATTTATGTGGGTATAAAAGGGTCATGGCTTAATTCTGAAGAGGATTCTTGCGTGTATGCCATTTACTTACTAGTTAAATTAATAACTTGTATTAAAAGTAAACAATATTTTCATCAATAGGTAACATACCAGTCGGCATCGCAGTGGCAAGACAAAGAATACAGCAACATGAAATTGTTTCATCACCATCTTTGCCACCGACAGGACTTCTCACAACTGTGAACACTTCAACACAAATAAAAGAAATGTCACGGATATCCGAAATTGGTAAGTTGTTTTTTGTGTAATAAAAGTCAGCTTTTATACATATGGTTGGACTAAACATGACACCGTTTTTTTTGCGTGTAATACATCTTCTTGAAATTTGTCTCGACTTCAAAGGCCTAAGTTTTGGGAGCCAAAAATTGCTCCATTGCATTGATGATAGGGGAGAGGTTTAATTTGGCATTCCTGACTTAATAACAGCGGAGTGAAATGTGAAAAATTACTTACACATGATTACCATTGAGCACTTTGTTCAGTTTTATATTAGGTTTGTGTCCGTTCCCTATTGAACGATATTAGAACCGTCCCGCACATGTGCATTATCGAAATTTTGTTTTGAATTTACTGTATCGATTCCAGATTTTTAATCTGCTGTTTAAGTTTTCCTGTTTTTAGTTTAGTTTTGTTTTAGTTAGTTTGCAGATGTTTCAAATGACACGAACAACTTTAAGGGGAGTGGAAGTGAACTGCTTTCGGATCACATAAACTATATGCTATAATGGTACGCATAACAGTTCTATCACCGTGCGGATGATAGGACTGTTCAATTACAATAAACGAAAACAAACCCGTTAAGCACCATTTTTTTTGTGTGTTTTTTGTTTTTTTAATTGATACAAAAATTTACCGTGTTCGTTGAACCAATCTTTCTCTGTTTCACTACTGTGTATCCAATTTTCCACCTTACACATGTTGGAAATGTTGTTGATTGAATTGTAATTAAAATATCTAAAGTTACTATGATAATATGAGAAGCAACAAACTATTATTTGCATCTCTATAACGTCTTTTTTGTGAAAAGTTGTCATAACACTGCATATCTGACGCTTGAAAGGATCACCTTTGTGGTTTTTATTTCTAAAATCAAGTTTATCTTATTCCCCCTAAAAAGATATGCTATGCAGAATATAGCAACTATCGATATTTGAAAAACTATTAATTGGGGGTAGTCTAAAAATTTAGTGAATTTCTGTCGGTGGAGATAACTCAACCAAAATAGTTGAGCTATTACAGCGGAGGTCGACACCGGCCGGCTTATTTATATTATTAAATTTTTGAGTTTTGCTTACATTTTTAACTAATCTTTACAGCATTCTGCGTATCTATAAACAAATTGTTTGAGTTATTTTTGCGAAGTTTCTGAAAACAAAACTAATGCGCAGCTTGGACAGAAACTGTAAGATTCGTACAAAAACGTTTTCTTTTATTGTCTAATGCACTATTGAGACTATATGTCACGTGCATCCAAGCTGTAAAATGTGCTATAGCGTGAGCGAAATGTGCTTTATGCAAGATTGTTTTTTAATACATTTCTATTTTACATTAAACATGTAGTTAACTTTCTACTGTATTCTCTATACTGTGCGCAGCAAAACTATCAAATATATTCATTAAATTTTAAGGAATTTATTTTTGAAAGAAACGCTCTAAATAAATTTTGTTTTTTTAAGTATATATTTTTGCATCAATTTTCAGTTTCTTCCACATTTGGCTTATAAATAACAACGTCAACGACAATTTTTTAAATAACAACTTTTATTTACTTTGCCA
The DNA here is from genome assembly GCA_023509865.1 of Trypoxylus dichotomus. Lineage (NCBI taxonomy): Eukaryota > Metazoa > Arthropoda > Insecta > Coleoptera > Scarabaeidae > Trypoxylus > Trypoxylus dichotomus. The sequence continues at coordinate 28,905,504 of CM042080.1, read as the reverse complement.
GATCATTAATTCTCTAAATGTATCATCAAGTATCTCACATGTATCTCGTGTGACAAAGTTTTCAAACAAAAGTCTTTTAAAGTGTGAGAAACGTACATTTTATTGATAAGAAAAAGCAAAGATAAATGCTGTTATTCAATGGAAAGTTAAGCTTTTGTTCAAGGAAGAACTTCATCTTTGGTTTAATCTCGAATGTTTTCAGAGATTATAAACAGTATTTTAGTATTCTAGTTAAAATTTTCGTTGGTATTGTATTCGCGCGTACTGAGCAAATAATTAGGAAACAATTGACTATATAATACAACTTAATGTGATCAGCGTATTTTTCATTTACCGATAGTATTTTCATAGGAAATGAAACAAAATAATTAGTCACTTACAATAGGAATAATATGTTGGGTCACGAATTGATAGTTTCCCAAATAAAATAGAACGGTGAAGTACCATATATCTTTTCTATGGCTAGATGAGCGCATGTGTACAATGTTTTCGAATTGATATGCATTGGTTTATGTTTTTCAATCTTCTCATGACACACTTCAAGCATTTAAAGTTATGACGAAGAATTAAAGAATGCCTATTAGTATTATTTCGTCTATATATTTCTTTTTTTTCGGCTGTGTCCACTATATGCTACATTATTTGCATCGAAATAGTAATAACTATACTTGCACATGAAAATTATAAATATTCTTCTGAATATAATCCTTAACTGTGCTTATTTACGTTCCAAATTATATCTGTAGCTGAAATAGCAAGCACATGATAGAATATTATCACAGGCCAGCTATTTATTCTACGCTTACGAGAGTATGCTGATCTACCTATAACACATGGGCTGAAAAGTCCCGGGCCTAACACATAGGTGACGCTAGTTTTATTGCAGCCACCTTTCTCTCAGTTAGTACTAACCTTCAAAAGACAGCTGTTAAAATTTCATGATATTCTATTCATTAGTTTGTGAGTTATTGTGCTAAGAGTCACGCTACTTTTGTTATTTTCAAAACAATGGATCAAAAACAATTTCGTGTTTTAATTTTACACTGCTTCTTGATGGGAAAAATACCGTTCAAGCGAAGCAATGGCTTGAAAAGTGTTATGGGGACCGCGCTCCATCAGAAACAACAATAAAACGTTGGTTTGCTGACTTCAAACGTGGTCGTAGAGACACCGATGATGCAGAACGCAGTGGACGTCCAAATGAGGCGGTAACACCAGAAAACATCAAAAAAATCCACAAAATCGTTTTGAATGATCGAAAAGTGAAGTTGCGTGAGTTAGCTGACATCGTAAAGATATCAAAAGAACGTATTGGCTTTATATTGCATGAGCATTTGACTATGAGAAAGCTCTGTTCAAAGTGGGTGCCGCGTTTGCTCACTGTTGACCAAAAACAAGAACGTGTTGATGATTCTGAGCAGTGTTTGGCCATGTTTAAACGTAACAAACCGGAATTTTTGCGTCAATATGTGACAATGAATGAAACATGGATCCATCACTTCACTCCGGAATCAAAACGATCGTCATCAGCAACTGGTGAAAGCGTCGACAGCAACTGGTGAACCTCGTCCAAAGCGCCCGAAAGCACAACAATCGGCTGGAAAGGTTATGGCCTCGGTATTTTGGGATGTGCGTGGTGAAATATGCATCGACTATCTTGAGAAAGGAAATACCATCAACAGTGAATATTATATAGCGTTATTGGAGCGTTTGAAGGCCGAAATTGCAAAGAAACAACCGCATATGGCAAAGAAAAAATGTTCATTCATCAAGACAACGCACCGTGTCATAAGTCAATCAAAACAATGGCAAAACTACATGAATTGAACTTCGAATTGCTCCCACATCCATCGTATTCGCCAGATTTGGCTCCCAGCGATTACTGGCTGTTCGCAGACCTCAAGAAAATGCTCGCCGGTAAGAAATTTCGCACGAATGAAGAGGTTATCGCTGAAACTGAGGGCTATTTTGAGGCAAAAGATAAATCGATTCTACAAAAGTGGTATTGAAATGTTAGAGCGGCGCTGGAATGATTGCGTTACTCTTGATGGAGATTACGTTGATGAATAAAGCTAATTTTGAACCAAAAAAAAACGTGTTTTCTTTGTTAGGCCCGGGACTTTTCAGCCCATGTGTTAGCTCCTCTTGTAACACATTGTATTTTAATATCATTTGCCATTTCTTGCCATCCCTGTTGCTAATTTATTGTGAAGAATATTCTTCACAAGAAAAAAAATCGAATTTTCGTTGGTTCCTGGTTTGTTTATCATGTTCCTTCTTTATTAGATTTGAGGTAACATAGTTTCGGATAGTTAACCTCTGGACGACATAGAAGTACTCCTTATTACGTTTATTTTTTCCCCAATATCGGCTTAATATTCAAAATAACGCTGAAATATAGCGTCATAATTACTAATGACTAATGTCGTTTGTGAACGATCTACGTCTATAATATAAAACTTATGTTTCTTATAAATAGAGTGATGATAAAGTATAGGACAATAATAATACTTGCCTATTTGTTTCACTAGTTAACAACTGAGACTGGGCCATGAGTGTGTAAACGCTCCTGCTCTCAATATTTTCTGAATTTATTTGCTGCATTTCAACGCCACTTTTCTGTTATACATATTTTAATGTTAGGTCAGGTTGTTCTTCACTTCTACGGTAGAGTAGGGAGACACCATTCTGCTGGAACAAAATAGTACTCTAATACATTAAATAAGTAATTTCATTACTAAGAAAAGAAACTGCAAAAGCTAATTCAAATCACAAAAAAATCAAAAATAACAATTATCAGATTATCGATTTTCTTGAAAATATTCGGACCTTAACGCCATCTAGATTATTCAACTTGCCCTAGGACCTGCTCAATGATTCTTTAATGCTTCTGTAATGATAAAGATCTACAATTGTGATGCCGTATATACGCAGAATGTCTTTTCATAAAAAAAACTTTGCTTAAGAAATTTTGTCATTTTATACTAACACATAAATTGTTCATTTTTAAACGTGGTTTTGGCAACAAAGGCTGGTCCTTTGCAAGAAATCTAGAAAAACTATGACTTTCTTTCTCAAATAGCATATTCATTTGATTCTTTGATTTACTGCAAAGCCACTTGTTCAAGATACATCTTTCATTACTTATAGTTTAGACGAATTTGTGCTCTAGGAAGATGTTCTTAATTGAATAAATCCCATGCTGTCGCCGTATTCAACCACCATTAAAATATCTATTTGTCGATATTGGTTTAATTCAATTATCATCACTAATTTCGAATATTTTCCCGTATAATTTACTGGTCAAATTGTTACGCAGTACTTTGGTATGTATTAAATTACGGCTTAATATATGTGATTTTTATAGTTTAGCTTCCAAAGAGAAAAATGAACAGCATCCCTCTACGTGAGGAATCTGAAGACAATTTTTTTCATCTTTTTCTTTTGCTAATTGTTTCCTCTATTACAAAATTGCATTTTTATACTAGTGTAATATAATATAATATAATTTATTCATCGTTCGAGCAAAAGGGCCTGTCGAAAACTATAAAAAAGCGGTATCTGTAAGTAGCAGCTAACAACGACATACCACGTGATTTTCAGACTAGATAGCACTCTTTTAAATATGAATGTACAATGTAATTAGTAGCACAGTACGCAGAATTACGATCTCTTTTACATCTCAACTTATTATCGATCAATATTTAAATATTTTATGCGATACTATGTTATATGTTCATAAATTGTGTGATTGTCTGTAGAAACAAATTTTCAAATTTGTTTTATTTAATAACTGTTTTCAACATTTTTGCTTATTTGAGACCATCTGAAAAATGTAGCGTACTTATTTACTAGAAAATAAATAGGTATGCTTATATAGAATAAGCGGATATATAACGTCAGTAAAATTACTTTAGTGAAATAGAACTGCTACAGTGATGTTACGTGTACACAAAATAATTCTATCCAAGCGAAAACCAACAATATTTTTGATACAGATACGAGTATGTGTTCGGATTCTTTCTTACTTTCCATTCTGTATTTTTATTCGATTTCCCCATCACTTTTATCTCTATGATAACTTTCTATCATATAATTCCAATTTCGCCAATATTTTAGTAAATTCGAGAAATCTTTTGTAAGAACAAAAAAAATTTACTGAAATATTTATTATTACAACATAATATATCACATAGATTTGAATCATTTGCATTATCTGGAAATTTAATAATTTTTAACGAATATTTACTATAGATTTAAAGTCTCAATAAAGGAAAAAATAGAATACTGATAAGTTTATACACTTTACTGTCCATATCTTTACAAAAATTAGCAATTTCTTTCAATTGTTATCCCAAACTTATTATATAGCAAATATATTGCTTTACGGCATGGATAATACTCATGTACGATCGTCAATCTCAAGTACCGTAGTTTTTCTCAAAATTCGCTGTAGAAATTAGAAAAAGATACTAGTACAAATATATCTAATTGAAATGAGATTGAAACATCTGACTGTTAAGTACGCTGCAGCAAAATTTGCGTGGGAAAGACATTATAATATATCCATAAGTATCTGGGCACCTATACTTTTTCTTAATTTTTCATTATCAATTATCTGCTTCAAATAATGAGGGTAGATACAAACAATCCTCATATGTGTACACATCAGTAAGTTTCAGTATACGCTCCATTAATGAGTTCTTAGAAATAAAAATTCGTTTAAGCTATACCTCAGCTATAAGGCTACCCACTCCGCCAATGAGTTTTTCTTGGAATATTGATGAAATACAGAGCTTTATTGCATTTTATGATAGGAGGTCTCTTTGTACCATATCATTGTGGTTTGTAATAGTTGGAAATTTACTGTTGTTGGGAACACACACAAGCGAATTGCTACCTGCGAATTTTGGTATTTCATAGTTATGTGTTATTATGGCGAAAACTAAAATGTTGTCCATACGGATGCGTGCTTTAATTGTTAGTTACTATAGAGCGAGTAAAAGCAAACGAGAAATTGCATGCGAATTAAACATTAATAAGCAAACAGTGGACTACTACGTGAACAAATTTGCAAGTAGTGATAATTTTTTCAACAGAAATAGATGTGGGCGACTGAAAAAAACCACGCCAGCAGAAGATCAAGCAACCGTAAGGATTGGCAAAGGAAATCAACGAAAAACCGCGCCAGAAGTCGCGACTGAGGTGAACGGGAGATGCAGGAAACCGATTAGTGTGACGTTTGCATGAGCCGTAAACTTCGAACTTCGACTCGTCATTCCACAATACCTTTTTACAGTCGTCGATGGCCCAATTCTTATGTGCTTGCGCCCACCCATGCCGCTTCTGCTTGTTTTGGTTCTTTAATAAAGGCTTTCTTATCGCTAGTCGTCCGCGAAAGCCAGCTTACAGCTACATACTGTCCGTTCGTTTTACTTAGGCGAATTCCGGCGCACGCCGATGTCCACTTCAGTCACGTTCAGGTTATGCAAACGGCAAACACAAAATGAAGAAGGAGGTAGTGGTGTCATGTAGTAGAGAGAAATTCGAACACTGCTTTACTATTTCATTTGTAAAATTGTCAAAAGAAAAAAAAACGTCGAAGAAGAGTATTGTGTGATCAGATATTGACATATTAATTTAAGAAAGTAGTAAATGATACGAAAAATGTAGTTAATAGGAGAAGTATTTTATAGTATAGTTGCAAATCGTTTTAAAATTAGAAATAATCGCCATCGTCAGGGGTGTCGCTATTCACATTAATTATAAATTTTGCGGCCCTTAAAATCGGAATTTTTTTAATTTTCCCAATATTTTCACTTCTATTAAATGATCACAAAACTTTTTCTATTCATCCGTCGTTATTAAATGAAATTCTTCTTTTGCCAGTTCTAAAGTAGCGCCTGTTTTAAATTTGGTATTTTTCTCTTCTCTCATTCGCCTCTTCTTTTAACAGAGGCCCAAATCAACTCTACGGGATTAAGGTCCGGATGATAAGGGAAAAATCTCAAAATCGTGTGCCATTTCTCTTGTAGCATACTATCAACTTTATATCGAATGTAATCCTTTTTGTGATACTACATATACACTAGGGTGACAGAATAAAATAAACACCTACTAATTAAAAAAAGATACTATTCTTGTTATATATACAAAATATCTTAACATTTTTAAATTAGACTAATATTTTGTCGATCCACCTTTACCTGCGTGAAGTGCTGCGAGTCGTCGTGGCATAGAATCTATTAAATGATTAATGGTGTCTTCTGGAATATTTAACCACTCTTCTGTAACAGCTGCCACGAGTTCTTCCTTATTGCTGGGTTTTCGGGGTCGTTTCGCCATATTTGTCTGTATTATGTGCCAAACATTCTCTATCGGATTCATGCCTGGTGATTGGCCTGGCCATGGTAAAATTCGAATCCTCTGTTCCTCTTTCCATGTGGTTGTTGTTCTTGCTTTGTGGCAGGGTGCTCCATCCTCCATAAAAGTGGTGTCTTCTTTAGATAAAATGGCGTTGTGGAATATCGTTACTAGTCCTTCTGTTAATATTTGGATATATTTTGCCGCATTTATATTTCCGTCGCAGATTACTAATTGCGATCTTCCACCATACCATATCGCGCCCCACACCATGATGTTCACACCGCCGTATTTCACTATCTGATGCAAAAATTTGTCGTCTAGTTGCTGTGACGAACGTCTCCATACCCACGTACGACCACTATCACTGAATTGGCAGTATCTGCTTTCGTCTGAAAAATTACAGATCGCCAAAACTCTTCGGGCTTCGTTCGCATTTCGATTGTCCAAGCTACTCGGCGCCGTTTTTGAAACGCCGTAAGGAGAGGTTTTTTCTTCGCCACCCTTTTATACATCCCCACACTGTGGAGGTATCGCAGAACGGTGCGCTGACTTTTCTGTGAAGTTGCCGCAACCTCAGCTGTACGTTTTCGCGGTTCTCTTAACACTACGCGCACAAGCACCCTTTTACTTCTTTCAGAAGGTCAGCCACGACCTGATCTCGGCTCTACTGTTGTTGTTTCCTTGCGTTTAGATTGTGTAATCACACGGTTAACTGTGGACAACGGAATATTTAAAAATTTACTTAGTTCACGTTGCGAAGCGCCGCATTCACTCTGGCCAACGATGCGACCGCGGGTGAAGTCGCTAATATCACTCGAACCTTGTAAGCGAGGCATAGTTGTAACGATACTAAACTATGACGAAGTCCTTCCGATACATCTACCCCTCTAGAAAGTTCTTAATTCGGTCTTAGAATTTAGCTGTTTACATATTTATACCGCTTTACCTTGTGTCTATTTTATTCTGTCATCTTAGTGTATGAGAGAATACATTTGCGGTTCTAACATGTCTGGTGAGTACCAAGCAAAAGCCTAAATCTTGTGTGAACATTGTATATAAAATACCGAAATAAAATTTTTCATTATTTTCAAGTTCAATGACGATAGATTTACGTCATCGTTTTCATAGACTCAAACAATGGTTTACTGTCTTCTGTAGATTTCTTCCCTTTTTCCACAATTCGTTCTATACTTCTTATTGATCAGTTGTTTCCGACACTACTCTTGATTTCTTGCTTTTTACTACAAGGCAAAGTTTCTTATTAAATACAGCGCACACTATTTCATGGACTTTACTATTAATATTTTCTCTCTTTTTTCAGTAGTAATTTTACCATGACAAGAAACTCGTCATATATTAAATAAAATTCATTGTTTTTCTGATGTTTCCACGTTAATTAAAAAAAGTATAATGAATGTAAAATGCATTTTTATAAATAAAGGACAAAGTTATTACAATTTTATTTAATTTATTTATTATACAATTTACACTTTGGTAGTGTTTCGGGCTTAAGTTTGTGTGATTAGAACGAACCGCTTTTTCTATTACACCGTTTTATTCTTGCACAATAATTACAATTGATTATAATTATTACAAAGATTGGTCTTAGAAAAATGTAGTTGCTCTATTTATGGGTTTTCTACATTGCGCTCCGAATAAATTATTAAATTGTGTGGGTGGAGTTTACTCTGATACCTGTTAGTTATACAACCACATAGTCCTTGCAATCGTGATCATTCCGGATAAAATACAATTCCTAATATTTTTTTTTCGTTTTTCTTCGTTACATTATCTTTGTCTTATTCATTTGCTTATTTTGTGTACTTATTTTCTAATAAGAATCATCGCGTGCTTTAGGCGCTCCAGAATTTACAAATTTAATACGTTTCCTTCCAAATATTTTCTTACCTTTCCTACAGTAGCGCAAATGAAAATAGTTTGAAGTCAAAGTGTTCGTTATATTTCGATTCTTGCTATAAAACTTCCTGTGTATCTTATATGTAATGAATTATTCTAAAACACTCAGAATTAAGGATCGTAAACTTTACAGAGGATAGATCAAATGCTGAAATCTCTTAGCCACACTTACTGCTATGATACGTCGCACTTAGACCGCATAGTTTATACTCAGAAAACTGAATATATTTTGCGTTGACTTTTGCTATTGGAGAATTCTTCTTTTTATCTGAGAAATAATATTCTTCAGCAAATATTTGCAAGTGGTGCTAGCCAAATCAGACATAAGATTGAGTACCGAATATGTTCAGGCAAATCTGAACGATTATTCTATTCCCACTTAATCGCATTCCATATTCATGTATATTTAATGTGTTTAGTATTATTATAGACAAATGGTGTGTTGTCATTCAAATATTCGTAGGATTAGTATCATTAAGTATGTTTAAGTTTTAGAATTAGTAGAAATCCCGGCAATGTCCCTATTTATTTAACTATTCATTAGCAAATTATTCTCATTCTCATTTAGGGTATTATTGGTAATTATCTAGGATGTTCATTCATTATTGCAAGGGCACTCTGGTAGTCCTGTAATTACCAATAAGACATACCGAGGCTTATTTAAACCAAACACAACACAATTTGAATCGGAGTATGCGTGTATCTCCAACAAGGCGTCTTAGTTTTTTAAAAAGAATAGTAGAAGCAGAGAATACGCGTATTTCCACCCAAGCAAGTCATAGTTTTAGATACAATATTAGAAGCGGAGTACAACGTGCAGCTCCATCAAAGCAAGATATAGTTTTATATATAATATTTAGAAGTGAATAGAGTTTCAATTCGTCGTTGAGCGGGTTAACTCATCATTCAGTGTAATAAGTGTACTTTGTAACTCACTGTAAATATAGTGTACATATTGTATTTATATAATTTTATTAACAACGTGTTACAAAGAAAAACATAACTTCTTCAAACCAGGAGCAGTTCAAACGGAATACGTTTATAACGGCTACAACAACAGATACCATTTTGTTTTTATTTCGGAGATATTGGAATACAAAAAGGAGCAAATTTGTAAAATAATAATCTATTTTAGTTTATAATAATGTTATACTGTTTATATTATCATCTTGGTTAGTAAAAGAAAGTAATAGAAAGAACTGATTTAGGCGGACTTTGAAATACATATAATCAAACTGTAAGGAAAGAAGCTTCATTTGGCTAATTAATAATTTTGGATACTTTTTGCCTTTTGTTGGGGATTTTATTCCCTCTTTTTAATTTTCTTTATCTAGAGTTTTTTTTCTTCATCGTTTATGTTGTAATAATTTAACCATTATTTTTTCATTTTCTTTTTCTAACAAATCTATCATTACCAGTTTATATACTACATTTCATTCCTAGTATTCTTAAAAATACAATGAAAAGTACGTGAACATCTTTATAATTTACTTATAATGTATATTCTATAAAAACTAGTGTTGACTAAACGTTTTCTTATAATTACTGAATGTAATGGATAAATGAATTAAACGACAAAAAGTAAATCAAAGGCTAAATATAATGCAAAATCTAACGTAGATTACAGCATAGTTACGCTACCTGTGAGTTTATACGATCCTTGCTTATTAATAACATAATCACCAATTCAAACAGCGTTTTTAATTACATGTTAGACAAAATTGCTTCTAGAATTCAAGTAAAATTTGAATTATGGGTGCGTTTCAGCTTGTTTTTCCCTCTTCATCGTTGGGCTTTGACCCAAATTATATAGAAACTATTTTAAACACCTTGTTTATTTTATTGAATTATCCAATAAATAATTACTTATTGAAAATATTCATCAGTTAATTCAGTTGATGTACACTTAAATGCAAAACGAAGAACTTCTCTTTTAAATAGTATCGAGTAAATAAAATAAAGTCATCATCGAAAGTGAAATTGTTCTTTGTACCTATCGAAGAGAACATTCTATGATCAAAGAACTAATATTAACATTATTGTTGCAATTGTTAATTACGGTATATAGACGAATTCGGTCATTTCAAAATTCGCAATACTTAATATACTAAATACAATGAGTTGCGCTTTGTCCAAATCCTGACAATTTCCTAGCTCATGTAGCATGAATGAAACTAAATACGCTTAGAGATCGTTAGCTACAACTTTTCGCACTACGCTAGAAGAACGTTTTTCTATACTACATCTATTCAGGCTTCCAGTTACACTTTTAAGGAACACTCTTACTTTTCTATTTATTTTTTTTTAAAGTGCCACAATCCTGTTAAATGTATTAGATTCAAGTTTAGTAATCATTTAGGACAATCCAGAATCTATTTTCACATTTCAAAATTATTCTTTTTATTATTCATAACATTGTTTTAATGTATGTATATGTGTTTTATTGTTTACTGCGCTTTGATATGTGAATATTTTACCATTGTTCAACTGTTGGTGATTTCTTGCCTAACCTATTTATTTTTTCATATTACTCCTTGATAGTAACTTCCCATACAACCCTTTAGTGCTGTGTTTTTCAACCGTTTTAGTGAATATTTTTAGATTTGAACCCGAACTAATTTCTGCAGACAGTTTTCTCTGGTTTATTTTTTATGGCGACCGTATCCTAGCTCATTCTGAAAACTTGCAGTCAAACAAATATATAATTTTTAAAACTTTATATCTGCTTGTGGTCACCTACATATGCAGAACGCAAGTATTTCAACTTTTGAACAATCTTTATATTCAAGCATCTCGCTAGTAAGAGTTACCAGGATGGTATGATAAAAACTTGTGTTAAGGATGAAACTGCAACTGTTTTGTATTTAGTAAATTTATTTCTTAGCATAATCTCCTTGTAGCTCCATACACTTGCTCTAGTGACTTTCAAACTTTTTTAAGCCATCCAAATAATAGGAACTGTAAAACTCCGCAAAGCTTCTGTTTCAGTAATGACCTCTTCATTTTTTCGTATTGATATCGATTTTTTTTCTTCGCTTTTCCTCTTTAGTTGAGCGTCAAATCAATCCAATAATTCCCTCACTGTCCCGTGACGGTCCTTCACTTCTCGAAATAATCAATTAATATTATATCTTACGGATCCTAAAATATCGCCATAACTTTTCTGATTGATGGAATCGTCTTCGCCTTTTTTGGTGCACGTTTGCTGAGTAAACCCATTTTGCGGGCAGATTTTTGGTTTTCCACTTGTAGTGATGTATCGATGTCTCATCTACAGTCACATAACGCAGAGATCACGTATTGCGTTTAAACATGTCGAAACATTGAAATTATCACACGATTTTGTTTTTGATCAATTGCAAGCAGACGCGTTGTTTTGCACACGTTCAATTGGGATGTTTGCTATATTAATAATATCTCTAATTTTCATCTAGCAGTCTGCTAATACGATATTATGAATTTTATTGATTATATCATCGCAATCACCTTAATCATCCTGACTACTCCTCATCAAAAATGGATATTCGGCCACGCTTAAATTCTGAAACATGCTTATTTTCAACAGCTTTCAAAACAAGACTACTCGATGAATCTCACCAAAATTTTGACAGGTGTCGACTAAAGAGTAGTACAATCGGTAAGGCAGAATTTGACACAACACACCATCTGCATCCCGACACGACTATTGCTCGTACCACCCTTATAAATTCACAACTGGTGCCATCTTGACTTCCCTTAACCATCGCTTTTTGCTATAATTAATGATATACAAACATATACAAGATATGTCTAGAAAATAATCAAACTTGTTTTTTTTTAACTTTTATTATTAATCTTACAAATTATTGGTCATCGGCTCCGTAAGCTTGCTTCAGAAGATAAAACGTTTCCGTTAAAGTTTTCTCCGGTTTTACGCAAAGCTTTACGTTGCGTCATTGCTCATAGAAATCGCATATTGCAATAATTGCTGCAACGAAATACTTTGCATTCAAATAATAACACGTGAACTAGACGAGACGTCAACCAATCCGTTGCTAACTGAACATAGCGTCTCTCCGTTGGTGTGTAATTCGCAATGTTCGGTTCATTATCTGAACAGACCTCGTTTATTTAGTTCGGTATAATATAAAACTGAGACTAGCGTTAATTTAACCGATTTTAGGTTTTTAATACTCGAAACGTACGTGCTATTTTAGAAAACATACTTAGCATTTTGCTACATCCCGAGTATTAAAACAAAGAGCTGTTTTCGTAAATATATTTATTTTTAATTTTATTTGTTATCTGGAAGTACACACGCCACTCATGGGGGACAAGGTAATTGTATAATAATCGTTAAATAGTTTTAAAACAAAAAAATGTTACAACAAATATTTACTTCATTCTTTCCCAGGTTTTTTTTTTCTTTTTTTATCAAATTAAGCATGTCTAGATTTTACGTACAATGTTCACCCATACATAAATATAAAGCTGTGTATTAACATTCTTGAAATTACCTTAAAAATTAATAATTGTGTTATAGGAGATTATTCCACGTTATGAAATCCTGGTTACCTGTTTAAGCCAAACAACTCTTCCAGTATTTTCTAATAAACCCACATAAAAAAATTACTAGTATAAGTATTACATAAATTTATTTTGAATGCAGAAGAAATAGTTGTCAAAGATTGTGCCGCAACCGGTATCCTAACAAAATATATATCTTATTGCCGCAAATTTAGCGAAGTAGTTAGTTTACGTCAAACTGGGTTTTCTTTTGTAAAAATAAAAACAGTACTCTGTGAAACCAAGGTCCTGCGCTTGATATATTTCTTGGAAATAATAGATAGCACCCATTTAAATTGCTGTAGCTGTTTATGTTTTATTAATTTATTTTATTTTCTCCCTCATATGCATTTTTTGAATTTTTAACATTTTCACAATTATATTATGATACAAAGCAATATTTCGTTTAGGAAAAATTGGTGTGTAGGTTATTAATCCCGAGCTGCATGAGGTTACTTATTACAAAATTCATTATAAATTTCGATGCTTAATAACATTTCTTATTCAAATTTAGTCGATAGTAATTTCAAAATCGCTTACCATAACTGTGGGTTCTCCCGCAGTCCATTTTTGTAATACTGCATTTTGTTGTAAGCCTTTCTAATCTACAGATCTACAGAGATTGCAGTTTTCCAATATCAATAAAAAAAATAATAAAAAATATTTTTTAAGCAAGTTGTATTGTTTGCGAAAAAATGATTTAATCTCAATTATGAATGAATATATACTGACAAGTATAAAGCGTGTAAATTAGACCAGAAAAAAAAACTAGAAATGTGAAGTATCTGCAAAAACATCCACATAAAAAAACATGAAGAACATTTCGAATAAAACACACTTTTGCAACAAACTTTAGGGAACACCAAATAATTTTAATATTAAGTAGTATACAGAAGAATTGCTACCAAACAAGGAACAAATTTTGAAATTCATCTTGCTTTCTGTTCTTCGCTTCTCTGCCGTGTAGATAGTTTGTAATACTTGACGTTTCGATCAACTTGTCGTGATCTTTATCAGAAATTAAGTGGCTAGTTTGTCATAATCCGAAGTTTATGTATGGTTTATATAACGTCCATTGCTGCGTAACGTGTGCGTTGCTTTCCGTTTGGATGTAAAGAATTCTTTCCAAATACTTAGTAACTGTAGTCAGTCTTCTCTGTAATGTTATTCAAATTATTCTGTGCTTTAATAGCTTCTCTGTACAACCTTCTTCAGTTTTTCTCGTCTTTCTCTAGGGCCTAGATCCAATTAACTGAACATAAGAAATACCACTGTCAAAGCTTACCACATACCCGCACTCGAATTTAAGTAAATGGACAATATTTGTCATTTCGTTATTTTTAACAACAGGTTGATCAATTATTTTTTGTTTGATATAACATTCATTTTCTGTTTTGATAGGAATCTATGTGAAAATCATTAACTCATTTTTTATAAATCAGAGTATACTCCCTATATCTTACATTTTGTGATACAAATAGATTTGTTTCATTTTGAAAAAGAAAGGATGCTTATAGAAGAAGTCAAGAAATCTTTATTATAAAAATACAGATATATATTTTGTGATAGCACTCGATCCCCTCTCGTAACGAGAAACTCCACAGGAAGATAACTGAGATGTTATCGAAACTTCGAATCAACGCTCCTTATCAGGACATACAAACAACGCGGACTCGCCGTGAAACCTACGACATACACTACCGTCGATAGAAGTTTGGCCAAGGGAGAAAGTTTTACAGCACTTTGATTTAATAAACTTGATTGCATTCAACGCTGATCATCTTAACAAACATCTATCTTAAATACATTTGCAACGCAATAAAGTATTATGAAGAAAAAGAAGTAATTAAGCACTATGGCCCCGAACAATCATCCCCATTTACAGCGCATTATTCTAGTCTATTTATTAGATCAGTTGTATCGGTGGAACCAAGCAGGTAAATATTTTATTGTATCCCCTCTCTCTCTCTTAAGGTTCGTCCTTACCTGGCTCTAACGTTTACGGCGATTACCAAACTCACAACAGTTCAGATTGAATATTATTGTGATCAGCGATACAATAAGTGAATAACACTTTTCGAAATGTCTCGTGGTAAATCAATAGTTGTTACTAAACGATCCAGTATAATACCTTTGTATAAAGAAGATTTTGCCAGCAAGCAAATGAGAAATTAAAGCTAGCCGTGTTGACAGTAAAATATATCATTGACCGATATGAAGAAACAGGCGACTTAGAGGACCGTGACCGTCTAGGTGCTTCGCGATTAATCACCCCAGCAGATGATCGTCTACTACAGCTATCAACTAAGCGAAATCGTAGACAATCAGCACCAGAAATAGCGAGCGAATTCAATCGCGGACGTCTGCGTCTGATTTCAGTTACCACAGTCAAACCCCCGCTGGTCGAAGGAAATTTACACGGTTATGTGTAAGCTCGTAAACTATTGCTACGCCAGGGTATTCGACTGAAAAGACTACAGTGTACCCCTGAACTGAACCTCGGGATTAGACTGCAGAACAGTGGCAAAACGTTTTATGGACTGACGAATCAATATTTAAAGTGTTTGCATGCTTTCCGAATGCATTGTACCGACAATAAAACACGGCAGCGCTTCAGTTACAGTTTGGGGTTGCTTTTGTTACTCAAGAATAGCAACGTTACATCGAATCGAAGGAATAATGCGGAAAGAGCAGTACCGCAAAATATTAAACACTCATGGCATGAGTGTTCAGTATTTGACTGTGACTAATCGACGAGAATTTTACTTTTATACAAGAAAACATACAACCAGAATATACAAACAGTATATGAATGAGCAAAATCAAACAGATATTTTACAAGTTATGACGTGGCAACCACAAGGTCCAGATCTCAACCTTATTGAATTACTGTGCGATGAACTTGATAGAAAAGTTCGAAGTGTCAGCCCTACATCCAAGAAACAGCTTTGGAATATCCTTCAACAAGAATGAAACAACGTGCCAGGCAAAAACCTCAAAAAGTAATCGAAAGGATGCCGCGAGTTGTTCGAGCGGTAATCAATGCAAAAGGATTTTTTGACGAAAAGAGTGTTTAAGAATTTTGTTAACAATGAATAGGAAAGAATAACATTTTTCATTAGATTTTGATAGTTGTTACTTTTAAGAGTAAGGCATTTATTTCTTTAGTATTAGTTGCTTGGTATTTTGTGATTATTGAAATTTTTGTTACTTGGCCAAACTTCTATGGACGGTAGTGTATCTATCTATATATATACTACTGCAGAGAGAGAGAGATTATGGTTTCGATTCGGTGCAACTGTCACATGCTTTACCTATTTTTCTTTCTTTAAGAATATAAATCTCTTTTGATGGATTGTCAAAACAACGTTTGAATAAGAACCTTGTTCTATTCCTGTTTTCCGCAGTACCTTTTTATGTAGATTTTGTTTTCTTTGTTAATCCCTTTAATTTTATAAAAATTTCCATGAATGATTTCTAATTGTACATACTGAAGTCTTCACTCATTTGCTTAACTTTTCTAAATTTTAAATAAGTTTTAATGCCACATATTATTTTGCAATCCTTGCGTGTTTACATAACTCCCGTTCCACTCTATCGAAAATACAATTCGCTTGGAAATAAAGATGTTGTTTTGCTGAAGAAATATGTTTTATTTCTAGGTATCGACTTTTTGTTCCATTATTAAATGAAACTATATTGTTCTAAATACATTTAAGTTGCATCTGTTTTTTATTTTATTTCTTCCAGAAAAACTGCAGATGTTGGCGATTGTAAAACCAAAAACCCCGATTAAAATAACTTGTAACTCCCGATATTCTTTGCTATCCATACAACGCATCGTTTAAAAACTCTAAATACTTTTTCAAAAAGATTTTTGCTGTTTATGGTTACAGGAAGGAATAAAGTTGATGAAAGTAGATTTTTTGCTACATAGCTACAGGGGTGTTGCAACGTAATTTAAGAACCTCTTTAACTTTCCTAACCTCGAAATCCCTTGACTTTCTCTTTTCCTGTTGCCGCGACCTTGCGTATTATCTTCTACTAAAATACCATCCTCCTTATCCATTATCCCAGAATATAGTAAAATATGTATGTTATAATTTTACATGAATATGATAGATTTATATCAAAACGAAGGCAAACTTACAGCATTAAAATTAACGCAATTAACGTTAATCCCCAATAAATATTGAACAAATGTATACGTTGCGTTATGAGAATGTTAGGAAAACAGATATGTTACATTTTGCAGAAATCATTTCATGATTTTGGTATATTTACAATGGGATTTATAACACGTGGATTAAAAGAATGAATTTGAATAGAGTAGGAAAGTACATTCAGCACAACAGATATGGCGAATCAGAAACAAATGAATGCATAATTTTAATCTTAAGGAAAGCTTGTATTCTTGATTTCTTTAAAAGTGAAATGATTTCTTTGAAAATACTACTGAAAAAATTGTTATTTAAGAAGCAACTGTATAGTACCGCAGGTGTACGATTATTACTTAAGGAAGGGATCCACGTATATTTAATATCTCCTATATAACATTATGTCAGATCGCACATTGGTTCCAAGTGGCAATGTTTACATGACATAACGTGCATTAAAAGTTGTGTAGTTAGATGTTAAAATACAAAGCATCCTATAGCAATAAATAAATGCAATAATTAATAAAAGAGTCGAAACTATATGTACATATAATTAAAATGTTACGCTATACCGATAGGTATGTCAACAATTACAATGGAATATACCGCACGATAAAAGGAATAACAATTCCTTATTGCGCTACTAACAAAAATGCATTTTAAGACTTTTGACTATACACAGATAATTATAAAATTTTGCAATATTTGAATTGATTTCATTCTTAGGAGGGATATATCCATCTGATTGGTTATATCAACTTCACGTGCATTCATCCCTTAGTACTTCTAGGTTTTTAAATATATTTTTGCAACTATATTAATGTTAAAGATATATATCATTAATTATATTTTTCAAATTCTAAATTTAAAATATATAATGGAAAGAGAGAATTTACGTGACCAATTAACTCTTATATAGTCTAAATTATTACTAAAGTAATGCCGTCACAAGTTTGTAGTTTATGTTAAAAGCCCAGTTCGAAAAAGGCAATTAATTAATTAATTAATATCGAAGTGAATTAGTAAAGTATGTGCACCAGTTTGGTTAATGAACACCAGAAAAATATAAATAAAACTCTGCAACATGTTCTCATAAATTCTAATGTATTTTTTGAAAATAATTTGAAGAAACTATGTAGAATGATCGGTAACTAGTTGATTAATATACATTATCTGCCTTAACGATTGCGTTAGTAGTGCATGCAGCAAAACCACAACACTTCTCCAGAAAAATTTTAAAAACCTAAAGTTACAAGTTTATAACTATAGATAATAATACAGACGGCCATGATAGCAAAAATTAAATTAATTGCGCATGTGAAGTTGGAAATGAAGGATTAAACTTTAAATCTGCAAATCTTTTCAGATTTGGTTGCGTAGTAACAAATCTTGTATAATTTGTAAGGCGGCCCTTTTGTAATTAAAAGTGCGCCAGGCTCCTCATATGGTGAATCCCGGTCCAGAACAGCTAACATAGACCCACTTTAACTTAAATCAAGGAAATAGAATATTTGTTTTCATAAAAATTAAATATTCATATTTATTTTTTTTTTTCAACGCGCATAACTTAATCAAATCGAAAATACCGCAGGATTTTAGGGATACAAGGGATAATACTTGCGTATGTTGCTACATGTGCAAACGCACACAAATCAAATGGTAAAAAATGACCATATTTTGTATATTAAATAAAATTGAAAATATACCCAAAGTCGCCCTGTATAGCAACTTTAAACTCTATGTTGTATTCTGTCAGATTCGACGCCAGGCATGGCTGCAAACACGACTGGAGGCGTACCTACTAACGGAGGCACCCTCATGCAATGCACGGACGATCGCTCAACAGGATTAGCAGGTTGGCCAGTAGGTGGTACCCACAGCTCCGCCTTAACCGCGCCTACACTCTGGCAGTACCCCGGTGAGTAACACTGACCGATAGCTCTTTTTTGTGTTGTGTGTATTTCGAAGTATAGTTGAGTGAATGTTGTTAGTGTATATAGTACCAGTTTTCATTTTTTAGTTTTATATTTGTTATATTATTGTTATTTTGTTATGTTTTTGTGTTCATTTTTATTGTTTATATACTGGTTACTTACGCCTAACATTAAAGTTAAATGAAAGTTAGTTTTTGGACCAAGAAAATACCTAATTATGGCGTGCGTGGTTACCCTATACGGTAGGTTGACATTTATTTATGAATTTCTAATGAAATATTCCGGATGCTGGTTAATTAATTAATAGTTTATTTATTTTCTGATTATTTGAATGAGAGGACCTAAATTCCCGATTTCGATGGTAAACAATAAACATCCCTGCAAATTATTTTCGTCTTTTCTGTGAAGTTCGTGCTAATATGCTACAAAACGTTTATTACGATGAAATAACATCGTAGGTTAACAAGTAATATTCATTGCGGAATGAAGTTATGCGATTTACAACGGCAATACGTAGTAGGCCTAAAATTATCTAAACATGCACTGCGCTTTGTGAAAATGCTATTGACAATTTAATGTGTCAACTCAGTAAATAAACTATTTATAAAACCAATATGATTAAACAATATCATTTCATCAGATTTAAGTCATATATTTATTGCTCAGCAGTACTTACGTATACCTACATAAACGGCTAGGTATGGTATATCTTTTACTAACTTAATAGCATATAACAACAAGTGAATTTCGATAGCTAAATACACGTATCTCTATTTTTATACTTATACAGCTTTTAAATTCTTATTTAAATGACAAAAGTTCCCTAAATGTTGGTATCTATAGCATAAAAAACTGAAATTAAATAAAGATATAACAGGCGAGCGCAACTTCTGGCATTTTTTAACGAAACAAAATCTATCAATATTAAATTACCATTGGATTTTATATGGTACTCTGGCCCTTTCTAAAAAGTTTGATGTAATGAAATTTATATAAGGTACACATACATTTTTAAACTCAGCTTTTTTTATTATATGTATGGGTTTGTTCCTACAATTAGTCGCCGATAAATCCTTTAGTGCCTCATCCATAATATTAAATTTTATATCTTGGAATAAATCGAAGACAGTGAAATAAACAATGAGACTGAATCTAACATGAATAAAAAGGAATTTTAATATTACTTACTTGTAACAATCCATGGTCGACAATAATTTAATTTGCTGAAGGCTTGTTTATGTACTTTCTATACATTATAGAAACAAAATAAGCACAAACATAGTAATGTCCAACGGCGTTAAAAACCGTTAAAATAGAAAACCAAGTTACAATCAATTGCTATTATAAATCATACAATTCAATTGACAGATACAATTTCATAAACCGCATGCGTTGTTAGAAATATAATGATCATTATAAAATGTAATCGAGAGGGTCATATTATTTTTCAATTACTTTTTATTTTGGTTACAACTACATGACGCTTAAATCCAAGATTGAAGCTTCAAATTACGTTTGACATTTACTGGCAAGTTTGACAATTCTAATTATATTTGATGTTTATAGACGTATCTTATTTTATTTTGTTAAACGTAATTTCAAGTTCAAATCTTGAGATATAGCTGTTGCCAACATAAAAAATGACTCAAAAAAGAAACATAACCGTCCCAATTACGCTTTTTTCATGATCAAATTTTACATTTTGATGAGAGAAAAATCCTAAAACCATTCTAGTGATCATCAAATCATCTGAAAACGTTATTTTGGTGTGATTTTTAATCCAAGCTTGTTGGAACGCTTATTATTTCATTTCCTACCACGCATATTCACGGATAATCACGGATTGGTTATTGGAACAAACCTGATATTACCTATAAAAGTAAGATTTTTTCTTACTACTGACTATAGATTGAAATATCGACTCGCGTTGATACGACACACTATACAGTAACCTTTTGACAATATAATGGTCGCTCGTACAATTGATGAGGGTTGCCCGTTAACCAATACCTGCAATTCTGTCTATTGACATACCAGTTCATGTGGAAGTGATATGATAAGGTTGTTAATGGAATTGGGGTCGCCATCAATCTTTTCAATCATTAACTTACAGAATTCCTGCACAACTTGAATTTTCTAAGGGTGACACTTAAATTACTGTAGTATCCGATGGCCGGATGTTCGGTTTAAATCTAATACTGCTGCGTGTTTCCTTGCCGATCGTGTTGAGGCCCTTGCAACTGATGCCTGAACAGCTTTAATGTTTTCTGGTGTTCGTTGAATTCGTTGAGCTCGCTGAGTTTCTAGTGATTTCCTTTTTGAAGCTGAACCCGTCTACTCTTAACTCCCAACCCACGTTTTGATATAGTGGCAAAATGGAACACGGCCATGGCATCCTACTTTGTAATGACGTCAGAATAGCGGGCACTCTCACATCAGCAGCTGTGACACTGTTGCCGTTTCTATGAAATGCTTTTACCGCAGATACACGTTGTAAACCTACCGGCTAGTTCATGGTTACTAAATAACCGGTAATTGTGTGCAGTCAGATGCTACTTTCACACTTCCATCAACTCCACAGGACTGTCACTACTGCATAAAAAATTCCCATTACCTTGTACGACCCGTGAATTTACATGCCTTAGTATGAGGGTACCATGCAATTCCCTTGATTATTTTGTTTTGATGCCCTTTTTTTAGTTATATTACTGTCTGTGTGTTTTTTGATATCTATTTGTATAAAGATATAACTCACCAGTTGTTTATTCAATTTTTGGTGAGTACAGTGTTACTTTTAAAACAATTGGTTATTGACGGAATCCAAATGTATGCGGCACCTAACATTCTCTAAATTTATCAAACCTATGTTTATAAACGGTAACTCGCGCTACCACTATCGAAAATTCCACCCGCTTTAAAATTTTGCTTCAGGTGGTGTTCATTTAAAATTAATCACCTTGTACCATAATAAATATCAATATACTGTATAAGATGTAGATTACCTCAGTCGTTGTTTTCTTATAAAGAATTTAGATTTCCGGGTTGAAACCGCGTCCTGCTGATGTTTCGCTCTCAGTTTGCAAATGAGGAAAAGTCTTCTCGTAGTAGCGATACGATATGCAGCAGCCCAGAAAAGGCTCCATACAATAGAGTGAAACGTCAGCAGACTCATACTGCGTTACTTCAAATAACTTTTTATTTAGGGTTACTTTGAATACGTTTAAACACAGCTTAGCTGTCCATGACATCCCGAGATGTAAGGACTTTTTGAATTCATGTTATACAGACGCTTATTCTTAATATACTTATTCTAATCGGTTTCTTATCATTTGGTTATATAGAAGTACTTTTTTATTATTGTTTCTTTGCATTTGTGTGAATTTGTTTCGAAGATTAACTATCGAAGCCACGGACACAATTTTGCAATAATGTTTTAAACGAAAATCGAATTAAAAGAGGGCGGTAATAAAGGCTGTTCAAAAAGTAGGTGACTCAGGAAATTATTATTGCGTAGTAGATACCTTATGTCACAACTATTTAATGTTTCCAACTTAAATATTCAAGCGTTCACTTGAGATATGTAGATCACCTCCAGTGCATATATTTATCGAAAGCGAGAAGCATTAGTTGCTTATGTGTCTGTACACGATGTGTGTATGTTATCACTAGAACTCCTTTTCTTATCCACCAAAGCTTAGTATTCGGGGTAGATACATTGCTCAAAGCAATTAATAGGTATTCTACATAATTGATAATAAAAAAGTAGTGTTACTTGATACAACATCTACAAATATTTCTATAAACTATTATCAACCCCTTCAAACAGGAAAACCGGATAGAAAGATGTTTCAACATGTTACATGGTTTAAAGCGATCGTCACTGGAGGGAGAAAGTGTATAAAAATGCGCTTCAACGTACTGGTTGGTTAATATATACAAGTTTACCGGGACACTCAATATTAGAATTGAAAATTTCCAATTTTGAGTGTCGTTTGAAATGCAAACACAACACAACCTGTGAAGGGAAAGTGGAAAAACATAACAATGTTGCTGAAGACTTTAGAGTAAGCTAAAGCCTAATTTCTAGACTTTGGTATTACTTTCCGGAAACGGGAAATCTTCGTCGAAGATAAAGGCAAACTCGGCAAGACCAAGAGATAATTGATACATGTCACAACTTGCACATTGAAATCACAACCAAGCGTCAAACTAAGTTTGTTACTACCGTCATATCAACGCAAAAAAAGATCGTCTGCATAGTTCTGGGATATGTGCTCTGAAGAGCATAAAAAACTTTTATAATATGGGCTAATAATTATTATCAATTGGGGTCATAATAAACAGAAGTGGGTATTATTCAGTGAAAAATCTAGATTTATGTCGTAGTCAGATAATAGATCTAATTTGGTTTGTCGTAAACTCGGCGCACGCAATAGCCTACAATTTGTCCGGGAAAGTCCTCGATATGAGGGTGGTGATGTAATAATATGGACCGACCTTTATTTTATAAAAAGAATGGAGCAGTCGTTGGCCAGAAAGATCTGGACAAAATTCTACGATCCATTGTTCTTCTTCGTTAAACAGCAGTGGGACAATAATTCATTTTTGTGGACAATACTCGTCGCCATTTAGCAAACTTCGTGATATATAAAGAACGGTATGGTCAACCAATTCTTTAGATGATAATTCAACGAAACACGCTTTGGGAAGACATGTTGCTATAATAAATATGTCACCAAGACTTACAAATTTTGGAAAAGAGGAGTGAGACATGATTGTCCAAAAATTGTTTAATATAAACATAACACAATATCAGGTGTATTATTTGATCCCTATTTTTTGTAAGAAGAATTGCAGCAAAATGGTTGATACAACAAGAAAGTGGTGTCTTGCAGTGTATTTAATTGCTTACGTAAGTAAAATGTTACACATAGAGTTTACATATTCTGAGTGTGAAGTTTAGCCCAATAAAGAAGAATTAAGGGCTTTAATCACTCGATCATAAAGCACAATGTTTTTGTAACCCATTAAACAACACCTTACAACAGTTATTTATATAAACATTCACAACTAATTCGTTAACAGCTGTTGCAGTTCTAAGATTAAAAAATTCCTTCTTTTTCCAATTGTTAAAAGTTTAAAATGTCAATATCTTGCAAACACATCCCAGAAAATCGGACTCTCTAATCTGCGAAATATTCGTACGTTTTAAAGACAATCACCAAATAATAAATTAAATAATTCAGCAAAAGTACACTCAAGTGAAATAACTTTAGGAAGCGAAGATGATAAAATATACGTATATGATACAATATATTCTTGCTCTAAGTGCATAAATATATTTGTCATCTTCAGACAACAGAAGCGAAAAAAGTGTTTAAAACGTTAGTAGCAGAAACGCCTCGATTATGTGTTCTATCCTTTATTATTGCAATAAACCTTGGTTTTCACAGCCATTGTTTTTATGTGAAAGTTGAGGAAATTACCATACTAATTCTATCAAGGTAGTTCGTTCTCTCCGCGTACATACATAATTTTGACATCTCCCATGTGAACGGGACAAGAAGGCATGATAAAGCTCGATCTTGCTTTAGCTAATATTAATGAAATGATTAACCCACTATCTTCTTCGGTGTTAGAAAGTTTGAACAATAGCAACAAACCTTTCTTCTCTGCAACTTGTATTCCATTGATTTAGCCGTTCTTATTTATATACAAGTATAGTATTATTAAGTAGTATGGAACCCCCTACACTGTTGTTCATAAGTTTGGAACCACGTATCGAAAAACAGCAAAATGTTAAAAGTTATATGGATATGGGTTTAATATATACTGTAGTGATATGTTTACGATTACAGAAACTGTGGTGATGCAGTTTTTGATTGAAATTCTACGCGATTGAGAAGAAATACGGTAAACAAAACGCATAAATGTGCTTGCTTAGAACAAGTATGTAATAGTAATTTCACATACATTCAATTTCATTTCTACTATATACAATTGAAGTCATCATACGTTAGCTTTAAACGAAACTGCTATTTTTTAACTTTTAGCGTTGACAAAGTCAGAGAAAGTCATTTAGCAGCGTAAAAACTCTAGAACAAAAACGTCAAAATTTAATCGACCCACACTAGCCACAAAATAGAAAACAGGAGAATCAAAAAAAAAAATAATATGAAAGGAACATCACAATGATACACACTTCATGACATGGAATTGATCGTGTCGACTTAAACCAAAATAATACGTACAGGGCCGCAGAAAAGAAAGGAAACTAACAAAAGGATTAGTAAACAAAGGAAACGAAGCTAAATTACAAAACCAAGCGTATTTTATTATGAAGAGAACTAATTTTTGAGATCCTTACACTAAAATTCGAAAAAGGCTCGCCCTGTTTTACTCATAATCGTCTTGTGTCTATAGTTCGGTTAACCGGTTAAAATACATATCATTAGCATAAAGTACTGATCAATTACCGCTCCTACCACTGAAAGATGTTATGTTCATGTTTTTTTTTTATAAACAGCATCTAACGAAAATGATGGTAGTTTGTTTACAAAGCTACTGATTGAATATTTCATACTTTTTGTAAAGCTAATGATGTTGTATATATTCTGGATTTTATTACATCTCTATTTAGTACACAAACAACTATCTGTGGTAGTCCTTATTTTATTATTATTTTATTTACCGATCCATCTCAATGTGATTATCATATTCTTACCAAACATTCATCGATGCTTTCTATCGACTTTCATCTACGACCATTCTACATTCAATAGGAAGTATTGTTCTTATGGGCTATAGCCATTTTTTTATTTGATGCATATTTGTATATAGCAATTTTTTTCTGTTCCTGGAATTGACGCCAGATTGTTTGTTTTATTCTTATAGGTATTTCTCCCGGTTTTTTTTTTAACTAACCATACTATCAATAGGGTTATCGATTGTGAGCATTATTAGAAGAATTAATTACATATGATACAATTTGTAGAGTTATAATATGAAAACTTGCAAGGGAAGGTGATATTAAATATTAATTTGTTATAAATCCATTGAAATACTGTAAATTATAATGTTAAAATACATATATGTATGTCCTTTTTCATTATTTATATTAGTAAAAGAAAATTGTATAAGTTACAATATTATTGTCTTAGTTTTGCACAGTAAATAACCTAAGTAATATCGCGATAAATTAACATTCACGTGCTACCAATGTGAAGCTTACTAGCATATTCAGAGCCACAACATACAGAAAATTAAGTACCCATATTGCTCTGGCAACGTTGGGTTAGATATCCATAATTCGCCGATTAATTAAATGGTGAAAATGTTATCTGGAACAACCTGAATATATAAAAGAATACACTAAAAAATTGTCATTAATTTTGTAATTTTATCTCGGTAAAATAATTCATTCAATTAAATAGGTATATCACACATTCTCTAAATAAACATTTACCTAAAATTTTCCTTTAAATTTATTCCCAGTCTCCGGCTCCAAATTGAATAAAAGCTGATTGGTGAACGCGTATGTCCACAGTAGTTCACTTGTATATAACAAAAGATACCAGTATTCGTAGTATCTTGATGTTTACACAAATAAAGTGAATGAGAATTTGAAATAGATAGGCTATTCACTGTTTTTTTTTACTTTTATTCCAGAACGTAAACTATTGCAATTAAAAATTAAAGCTATTACTTGCTGGCATAATAAATCTTGCTTTTTCCAGTACAGTATAATTTTGACAATTGCTTTCACTAATATTAACTTAACCACAGTGTTGTAAGTATCCTCAAAACTAAAACAATTGCACATACCCCTCGTGTTTTATATATATAAAACACGTATACACGCGTAATTCAGGCTCGTGTTTTAAGACGATTTCTTTAAATACACATGTATTCGTATAGTCGTGCATGTAATCGTATTTTCATTATTGTTCGTGTTGCAAAGTAACACATCATTTGTACGATATATACCTTCGGCAGCAATAATACGAATTTCAAATCATAATAAATTTTTGCCTTTTATTTAATAAATTTATTCAGTAATTACGTCAACAATTACCATTACGTGTGCCAAAGGGATAAGTGCGACTATGTGCTATATTAAAAAGCAAACACCAGTGAAGATAGACATTTTTACACACAAGTAATTAGAGATAGAAAATCCCGTGGAATATCGAATATACATATAGATACACTAGGGTGACAGAATAAAATAGACACCTGCTAATTAAAAAAAAAGATTCTATTCTCGTTATATATACAGAATATTTTAAAATTTTTAAATTAGACTAATATTTTGTCGATCCACCTTTACTTGCGCGAAGTGCTGCGAGTCGTCGTGGCATAGAATCTATTAAATGATTAATGGTGTCTTCTGGAATATTTAAGCATTCTTCTGTAACAGCTGCCACGAGTTCTTCCTTATTGCTGGGTTTTCGGGGTCGTTTCCCCATATTTGTCTGGATTATGTGCCAAACATTCTCTATCGGATTCATGTCTGGTGGTTGGCCTGGCCATGGTAAAATCCGAATCCCCTGTTCCTCTTTCCATGTGGTTGTTGTTCTTGCTTTGTGGCAGGATGCTCCATCCTCCTTAAAAGTGGCGTCTTCTTTAGATAAAATGGCGTTGTCGAATATCGGTAGTAGTCCTTCTGTTAATATTTGGATATATTTTGCCGCATTTATATTTCCGTCGCAGATTACTAATTGCGATCTTCGGTATCGCAGAGGTATCGCAGAACGGTGCGCTGACTTTTCTGTGAAGCTGCCGCAAGCTCAGCTGTACTTTTTCGCGGTTGTCTTAACACTTCGCACAGAAGCACCCTTTTACTTCTTTCAGAAGGTCCGGCACGACCTGGTCTCGGCTCCACCATTGTTTTTTCCTTGCGTTTAAATTGTGTAATCACACGGTTAACTGTGGACAACGGAATATTTAAAAAATTACTTATTTCACGTTGCGAAGCGCCCCGTTCATTCTGGGCAACGATGCGACCCCGGGTGAAGTCGCTAATATCACTCGAACCTTGTAAGCGAAGCATAGTTGTAACGATACTAAACTATGACGAATTCCTTCCGATACATCTACCTCTACCCTAATGACAAGAGAAAGTTCTTAATTCGTTCTTAGAATTTAGCTGTTTACATATTTATACCGCTTTACCTGGTGTCTATTTTATTCTGTAACCCTAGTGTATATCTTGGCGTATATATTTCAACGGAGTCGCATTCGTAATAATTCAAACTAAATAAAATGAGTAATGCTAAGTAATAAGGTAATAGTAAGTACCTATTTATGCATTATACTTTATGAAATACTGCAAAATACTTACCCTCCCAAACTGTGTTGGCAGCTGATTTTATTCGATTAAACATCACCATTAGGTATGTTTCTACAGTTGTTTCAACGAGCGATGTTCGCCGAGGCGAAAAAAGGATCTCAAATTATAGAAGCGATTGTCATCTATTGATGTAATAATTAAAATAATTGTTGTAATTCTATAACGAATCTATAAAAACAAATACGTTAGAGATATGTTTAATCTGGCAAAATCTTGACCTTTTTTTTAATATTGTCAAACTACTATATCCTGTTGATGAAATCGATTATCGTATAATATAATTTCGATATTACATAGTTTGCAGTCCATATTCGAAATTTGTTTAACTGGTTTTATAAACGTTAACACAAAATATTTAAAGGGGTTGAAAATGTTCACAATGTAGTTTTCACTTTGGTGCCTTCGTTCAGGAGTTTCTATCTTGGAAACCTATAATTTTACAAATACTAATAATGAAAACTATTTATTCTTGTTTTTCTTACAGTGATATTATCAACAGTTGTAATAATTTTCTAAGAAACTGATAGACACAAAAGTAGATACAGACGAAGAAAAAACACGAAGCAATAAACACAAAGGAAATAACACGACAAATGATTAACTTAAGTTGCTAAGTGACAGAAACGAAAAACTACACAAGAGACAAAGCATGCCAAAAATAGCCTGGTAGTATTCCTAATTCCAAAAAGACAGTTACGTACGAACCGATGATAGCTAATAAAAAGGGGTATACTCCGTAGGACTTAATACTTCGGAACCTGGGTGACACAATGCATAGGTTTGCATAAATTGCAAATTACATGGGTTACTTTTTCTATTAACTTCGTGGCAATATACATACTATTGACCGTTTTTGCGGAGTTTTCTAATACTATTTTCTCGGCGTAAATTGGTGTTTGACAACTCGAAAATTCACGACAGTACACGAATATCTTGACAAGTTATGTAAGGTTCTTATAACCCTGTCTTTCCTTACATGTAATACAAACATAATAATGCATTATCTATTTGAAGTTACTATCCCATCCATTTAAGCCGCACAATACAATTGTAATGAATGCGTATGCATGTAAATATTACATGAAATTATAATTATTATATGTACTAAATATATATATATATAAATACATATATATCTATATATATATAATATATACTAAATCAATTAACTACACATAATATAGAAACAGATAGTACTGTTTTTATTTATGCAACACACGCAAATGTGCATATTCACTCATATACACTGTATATCGCAAATATTCGCGCTATAACTGCTTCCGCTGTTTGAGCTTCGTTCTATTAGTCCGTTTGCGCCTTAAAAAGAAGAATACGACTTGACGAAGTGTTGCTCTTTTTCTGTATTTAGGGGTGTGTTGTCTTCCCAAATAATTTTCGGAGACAAATGTTACACTTACACTTTGTATTCCGAAATAGAATATACAGTGATGTGCACCAAAATAGCAGTCCTAAAGTAATAGTTATAAATCACATTTAGAAGAGACAATTCTGACGCAACTACATTAAAATTAGTAAAAATTCCTGAATACAAATACCGAATGGGAGGAGGGGAAAACTGAGTTTTCTAGTCATGCGCTGTTATTTGCCCATCTATTGAAATAGCTTTATTACAGAATAATACAACCATTTTTTAATTATTCATTTCTGTTGTAATATGAGCCGAGGAAAACATTGTTCATCGGGAAAAGAGAGCAATTATACTCGAAAATCGTGATGGAAAAAGGAAAACCAGCTCTAGAGAAGACAGAACCATTATAACTTGTGCAAAGAACACACCATTCATAAGTTCAACTGCAATTAAAAATGAGTTAAACCTTTCTATAAGCATCTCTTCTATTAGCCGAAGATTGTTGTTGAAAGTTGCGCGCAAGAAGGCATAGAAAGGTACAATTACTAAATAAAAGGCAAATATAGAATAAATTGTGCTCAGGAATACGTGCAATGAGACGAAAAAACGTGGCGTAATGTACCATGATAGGATAAAACTAAAATAGTTTTATTTAATTCTGGTGAATACCAACAACACGAACGAAGACCATTATCGACATTTCAACCTCCGTACACCAAAAAGACGGTAAAATTTGGAGGCTCAAGCACCATGCTGTGGAGATGTTTTTCATTGTATGGCGTAGGCCCTTTACATAAGGCAGAAAGCATAATGAACGCTGATGTATATATAAACATATTAAAAACTATGCTTTTGCCATATACAGAGAAAGAAATGCCACTAAGATGGTTGTATATGCAGGATAACGACGCGGAACATGTTTAAAGCAAAAATATAGTTTCGAGGTAATAACCTTGGGTTGGCCGTCGCAATCGTCGGACTTAAACCCAATTGAAAATTTATGGGTGGAGTTAAAAAAGGCTGTATCTGCTATTAAGTCTGCTACGTGCGCAATTTTAATTGTTACTTTTTTTTACAACGTTGTATGCTCGATTCTAAGCGATGCGTATCGTATTCCTTTTTTGCTTATTCAAATATTGTTAAGGGCGAGCACATGTGTTGCACGCTCCCTCGTTGTTTGGCTGTGCTACGAGATAGAAGTCTCGAGGTATAAAGAATTCTAGTAAATTCTACTCGGTGATTTAGGGATTGGACTACGAACTTTTTTCTAAATTTGGGCCTATTGATTAATTTGAATATGTTATTAAGCTCCCAAATTATTTAATTAAGTAGCCGCCACATTTGTAATTTTTAACATCTTTTTATTATTTAGGTACGTTCTTTTTTTTGCTTCTTCATTTCATTTTATTTTCGTTCACTTTAAATTTACAGGATATTATTACTTGGGTAAAATACTAATATTCTCCCATTAAGTATCTGAGAATAGAGAAATTTTTGTCAGAACTTACTAGGGACGATTTCTCCAAAATTCCAACTTTCCTTTCTTTTGTTTGGTTGTGTTGTCTTTGATGTTCAATCAACATTTAATTTTTTTTATTATTAGAGCTTCACTATGGTCACCGTGAGGCTTACTATAGTGAAGGTGTGCTTTAGTATGTATGAAGTTTTGCACATCGAGTGAGCAAACCTTTTTATTATATTTTTGTGTGGTCTCTTTTTTTCTCCTTTTCCTTCTTCTTCTTACAATTCGTCTAATAGGTCCGGCTAGAAGAATAGGCCTAATGTATAACCGTTATTCTCTATTCTAAGAAATTTAGTGGGGGAATATTAGTATTTCACTCAAGTAATAAAACCCCGTAAATTTAAAATGAATGAAAATGAAGAACCAATGAAAGAATGTACCTGTTCAATATCAGGGTCAATAAAAAATGTTAAAAATTACAAATGTTTTGGGTGCTTAACCAAATAATTTGGGAGTTTAATAACTTATTCAAATTAATCACTAGGCCCAAATTTAGAAAGAAGTTCGTGGTCCAATCCCCAAATCATCGGGTAGAATTATTGGCTTATCTACCTGTCATCAAATCAATTCAAATGAGGTATCGTACAGAATGTTTCCAACGACATGGTAGCTCTAAGAGTATTTCTACCAATTTCCTTTCCCGCCAAGCATTTCGTACATTATCCATACGGCCGATAAACTCCAGCAGGTAATAACAGTAATATCTAAATTTTCCCATTGTTCATCCTTCGTCTTTTGAGATTTGTCATGGTATTGATATGACTAATACTACTAGAACGAAAAGTAGTAGTAACGTTAATATGTATTTCGCAACGGAAAATATATTAAGGTAAAAGCTATTTTTATCTTGCTTACACAGAAATAAGCAATTGCAAAATAAATATTAGCAGACAAAATGAAGAGAAAACAATATTGTACCGAAAATGAGAGAAATTTAATAACACTTTTACGAAGAGAGGGGAAAGTGTAGAGCAAAATAAAACATAAAACGTTCTGAAAATTGGATTACTAATGCACTAAAGTGGTAAAAAAGTGTTAAAAGGAAGACAGGCCTATAAAAACTATTCTACAACAGATCGCAATATAATAAGATTAATAGGACGGGACATACTTTGGAAAGACGAATCTAAGTTTAATATGCTTGGTTCTGATGTAAGGCGTTACATTCGTCTACTATCGAATAAAGAATTGGATTATAGATACACTAAGAAATATATTAAACATGAAGGATGCAGTGTCATAGGGTAGGCATGTTTTTCTCTACACTTAATTGATGAAATCGTTATCAAGGAGGTTTATACAGACATCTTATCCACCATTATGCCTGCAGAAATAATATACATATAAACATACTTCCAATTGTGTAAATATTTTAAGTTGGCCAGCACACTCACTAAAATTGAATTTAATAGAATATAATATAATAATTTAATTGAAAGCCTTCAGAAGTATGTAAATGATCTATTGTTGGGGGGAAGAAAAACAGATACATGAAGAGTAATGGCTACGCGACAAAGTATAAAAAATAACCGTAACAAATATAACCTGAGCAAAGTCAACGACGGGAGGTATTTACAATCCTATGTTCCCCACTATAGCTATAACCATAATGTACAAGTGCGACAGCGAAGTACTTATACGACAGGTGATTGTAGGGGAATACTGCAGCGAGAAGGAATAACGGGAGATGCACATGCGTATTATGATCGTTGACTTTCTTCGGATTATATCTGTATTTTCTTATATATATATATTCACTTTATTACTTACTATTTCTATGTCCAAGCTAAAATTATATTAGTTTTCTTTTTTGACATTATAGAATAAAATGGATTTGTATAATGTGTTGTTTTATGTTACTTTTCCCCATAAAACACAACTCAATGAATTATCCAAAATATTAAAAGAAATCTGGAATATTGTCGACATCCATTTTTGAACACCACGGCATATATATGAGTTTAAGCTGAATATGGCATTATTTTCTGTCATAAACGAAATAGAAATAAAATATTGCTTACAATATTGCCAAATTCTCATGCAATGGAAAGTAATTTTAGGAGCTATGCAACAATGTCATGGCTGAAATTTAAAATAGAAAGCTGCTACGTAATTTATATTACACCAAATCTAAGCGGTTTCTGATTTATTTGCAGCGGTGAACTTTTTCTCTTTCCAATATCTTTTTCGACGATTTAGTTAACAGCAAATAACGATCGTTACCTTATTATCCGAGTAAATTGTACGCCGGTGGCAACTGATGCAAATGTGCCATTAACAGCGGACTAATTAAGCGTCAACTAATCTCCAACATATCTATGTTATAAAGTTCATAAGTAAGTATTGCAAGTCGCAGAAGCAACATTAAGAAAATATATTTTATATTTTAAAAGACAATGCAAATGAAAATAATAATTTATAATCAGAACTACTGGCAATAAAGTAGAACAAGGCAACATTATTCTTCTACTTTGATTGGGATTTTTTGTTTGTTATTGCACCTGCTGAAGATAGACCTATGTAAATTACAATGTACAATGTAACACGATATTTTATAATTTCAGTATTTTTCAACGAGGTTTTTTGAGGTAAAAAAAATATACAGAAATATTTTAAAAACTACGCAATTTTGCTCATTAAGTAGATTTACCAAACACATTCTGTAAGCTACGTTACAGTATTGGTCTTATGAAGATGGATCTCAAACGTTGCCAAATTTTTAGTGAGAGTTATTTGAAGTGGCAGTTCGGTATTTTGTAGTAATGAGAGAAATATGAGAAGAAAATATAAAAATTGTGATAACGATTGCAAGGACTGTGGTTGTTTAATTCACAGGTATCGCGCTAAACTCCACACCATACAAATTAATATTTATTCAATATTCTGAACGTGTCATTTCAAGAGCACGTGGATTCTCTTGTCAACCGCGTTACCGACTGTCGGTAACACGGTTTACAATGAGACAACACTGGGTTCCAAATAAACTATTAATATAAGTGGTATGGAATTTACTGCGATGTATAAATAAAAGTTGTGGCTTATAGCAATTGTATAATCTGCTGCAAAAATACTAATATTTTCACCTATTCTAATTTGACTATTAATTAGCGATTAACTATTGCTGTTAACAGTAATGCTAGGCTATATCTGGACCCTATACGTATTCAAATAACAGAAATGAGAAGCTGTATTCAGTCAGTCTTTCAGATCATTTATTCATATAAATCTCAGCTCTCAAGCAGAGGCCGCGCTTTGCACGAACAGATTGCCCTGCGGGCTTATCGACCCTAATCATACAACTTTCCTCCTTAAATTCATTGTATTTACCGTCGAAAAATTTTGGTTTGAAAGGTAAGCGTGAGTTGTCTTTGTGTACACAGTGTATACCTCACGTCTACGACCATAGGGTAGGTCACGGTTAGAAATATTTTCTGCAAATCGTTTCAAAAAACGTTGAATATGTTTGTGCAATCCGTCTGTTGGTGCAAATTGTCTTTTGTATACGAACCTATTCGCGAGACTTATCGACCGGTAGCCCAGTAGTCTTTTAATTTAAACAAAAATTATTCCTTCACGGTTAAGTAAAACTTTATTTGAACGTTTTACAGGAACGGAGCATGCGTGCTGTTTGCGCAAGTTTTACAAAAGCAATACTTATGTCACTATCGCGAAGCGAAACTTTTCTAATTCCTCTCATTTGAGTCATATTAGACTAGCACTATATACTCAATTCATCTAAGAGTGGGTACAGAAGGACACCGATCCGACAATGGACAAATTCGGACTAGGCGACCAAGGGCATCAAGAACTTCAGACATCGCGTATTGCGTAAAAAGTTACATCCCTTACAAGTTGCAGCTACTGCAAGGATTAAAGCCAACATTTTGTTCTCAAATGAGGTGCATTTTCACCTTAATGGGCAGGTAAACAGGCAGAACTGCAAGGTATACAGGAACACTTCTCACTATATACCGAGCAATTCTCGAAAATGTTGGCCCACGTTTACGAAAGTTTTTATCAGTACACAATTGAAGCCTTTACTAGCTATTAAATATGGAAGTAATAGTCCACTTGGTTTTGAACTATAATATGTACCACTGAGTTTTTATTTAAATTCTCTGTTTCATCTTCAGTCAGCCATAATTATTTATATTGTACTTTACGCCGATTTATATTATTCCTTTTCTCATGCACACGCGGTAAATAATTTCGCAATGTTGATTCACTTGGCAATTTCTAGTCGGGGTTATACTTGTCCCAAAACTTACGAAACTGTTCCGCTTTAATATTATTAAATGGAGTACATTCATCATAAATATTAAATCCATTTTAAATTCGGAGTAGGATTTTTGATCGTGTCTTTTGCATTTGTGGTTTACTCCATCCATTCGCATTGTCAGTGTTTGCATATTAAATCCCTATTTTACATTATATATATATATTTGCGGACTGATTGACGCGATTGTTAAGTTTCTCCTCTCTTAGGAATGAACGTCTTTATTCATACGGCACATGGTATTACTCCAACATATAAATAACAAAAATAATGTTCCAAATTACAAGTTCGATGTGTTTGTTTTTCTTTTATATAAAAGTATATTATAAGAACTGGTACAAAACTAACAAATTGTTAAATAACAAAAAAGAATGACGACATTTGATAAGGAAAAAAAGGAAAATAAAAATATTAGTAGATATAAATACAAAATAGAAATAAGGTTACAAAAACTATTCTGGAATAGTAAAATTATCTACAGAAATAAAGAGTAAAAAATATTCAGAAGGTTCACTACAGTTTTATAGACTCATTGAACTAATCAAATTCGTTAAGAAAATCTAAGATTCCATATTCATTTGAGCGAATAGTTTTAAATTTAAGAGCATTCTATCGGTAGAAATTCATTCATTCAATTTTGTATATTCAATTTATTCCTGATTTATTGATGGTTATGTAGCATAACATCTATTACCAATATCTATTTATTTACAATCTTATCAATATCTATTTATTTTCGATGTTTTCCATAAAGCATTGATGTTGAATAAATGTACATATTTTATATTTCATTTTCTCTAAAACCGTAATAATTATACAATATCTTATGTTTCTAATCGTTACACATACATATGTGTGTATACACCAAGTAAACAGTGCTGTTGCTCGGTATACACTAGGATGACAGAATAAAATAGACACCTACTAATTAAAAAAAAAGATTCTATTCTCGTTATATACACAAAATATTTTAAAATTTTAGACTAATATTTTCTCGATCTACCTTTAGTTGCATGAAGTGTTGCGAGTCGTCGTGGCATAGAATCTATTAAATGATTAATGGTGTCTTCTGGAATATTTAACCACTCTTCTGTAACAGCTGCCACGAGTTCTTCCTTATTGCTGGGTATTCGGGGTCGTTTCGCCATATTTGTCTGGATTATGTGCCAAACATTCTCTATCGGATTCATGTCTGGTGATTGGCCTGGCCATGGTAAAATCCGAATCCCCTGTTCCTCTTTACATGTGGTTGTTGTTCTTGCTTTGTGGCAGGATGCTCCATCCTCCATAAAAGTGGCGTTTTCTTTAGATAAAATGGCGTTGTCGAATATCGGTAGTAGTCCTTCTGTTAATATTTGGATATATTTTGCCGCATTTATATTTCTGTCGCAGATTACTAATTGCGATCTTCCATCATACCATATCGCCCCCCACACCATGATGTTCACACTGCCGTATTTCACCGTCTGATGCAAAAATTTGTCGTCCAGTTGCTGTGACGAACGTCTCCATACCTACGTACGACCACTATCACTGAATTGGCAGTATCTGCTTTCGTCTGAAAAAATGACAGACCGACAAAAGTTTTCGGGCTTCGTTCGCATTTCGATTGCCCAAGCCATTCGGCGCCGTTTTTGAAACGCCGTAAGGAGAGGTTTTTTCTTTGCCGCCCTTTTATACATCCCCACACTGTGAAGGTATCGCAGAACGGTGCGCTGAGTTTTCTGTGAAGTTGGCGCAAGCTCAACTGTACTTTTTCGCGGTTCTCTTAATACTTCGCGCAGAAGCACCCTTTTACTTCTTTCAGAAGGTCCGGCACAACCTGGTCTCGGCTCCACTGTTGTTTTTCCTTGCGTTTAAATTGTCTAATCACACGGTTAACTGTGGACAACGGAATATTTAAAAATTTACTTATTTCACGTTGCGAAGCGCCACGTTCACTCTGGCCAACGATGCGACCCCGGGTGAAGTTGCTAATATCACTCGAACCTTGTAAGCGAGGCATATCGTTGTAATGAAACTAAACTATGACGAATTCCTTCCGATACATCTACCGCTACCCTAATGACAAGAGAAAGTTCTTATTTCGTTCTTAGAATTTAGCTGTTTACATATTTATACCGCTTTACCTGGTGTCTATTTTATTCTGTCACCCTAGTGTATTACGCACTGGTTTTGAGCTTATATTTGCTGGTTCGAATCTGATCTAACTTTATGGTTTTTCGATTCGGGACATTATTATGAGGTAGTAGGCATCTTATTTATGATTTGATTTCTTACTTCTTAAACCAAATAAACACGGAGTATTCAAATACTTTACAAGATATTTAAATTGAACTCCTGTAATAATAATTGTCGTCTCTCTAATTTTAACGGTACATACATACATACATACAGAAATTGTCATAATTTCGATACATTAGTGGTTTTCCGATATTGAAGAACTTAATTTAACATTTATCTGATAACATGCATATACACTTCTAATTAAAACCTGGTAACAGAATTAACGTAGTAAATAGTAGGGAGTTAACAAAATCCCACAAGCATGTTTGATGGGTAAGCTTTCAGAAAAAATATTGACAATAAATCTGATTCGTTACTTTCATCATAACTCGCGTGCAAAGCATATTGAAAAGTATGTTGATGTTATCATATATAACTTTCCTGTAATGTTTTCGTTTTGTGGAGAGCATTAATTTTAGTAACGACTATAGGCATTACGATCCTATTTATAGAATTTGAATGTTATTAGCAAACATTTATTCAAAGAAGTGCTTACGAAAGGTATGATTGGTCGATTAATTTATAGTAAATTCCTAAATAGTATCAATAAGCCGACATATCTTTCCGCCGTTATTAAATAAAACTGTTCCGTATATAATTAACCCACATTTTTCCACATCACCAACTTTGACTTCCTCCTTGTTCTACTTATAAATATAACGAAGTAGAAAATCTTATCATTAAATTTTATGTTCGAATATAAAAACTTACATAAGCGCTGCCAAATTTATTGCGTAAACTGTTAACTAAATTATTATCCATATTTGCGAATTGATCATTGCTCAAATATCTTTTCAGTTTAAAGATTTATAAGCTCTGTTTATAAAAAATAAATCTAGAAAGCTATACAGTTACATACTTTCAAAAACGCAATATCTAAGTATGCAGTTTCGTGTTTACTCAAGGATATTGCGTTGTATCATATTCAATACATTTTTCTCCATAATATTCCTATTATATAGTGTTATTTAGATATACTTGAAATACAGGGTACATTTTCCGTGACTGCTTCTTTCTTCAAATGGAACGTTCGCTTATAGTATGGATTTTTCAATAGCCTTGGTTCATTTTTCTCTGAAAATCTTGACAGTTGCCATTTACATAAATAGTTATTCCGTTAAGCTATGTTAACCGCTATGATTTTATTTACTAACATAAGTATCAAATTTGTATGCTTCTTCGAAAATCTAGTTCAAATATAAATCAGTTAAAGTATTCAATTAAAAGATTGCCAATATTTTCAAATAGCAAATTCTTCTGCATTTTTTTACCATTTCTACATATACTATTCAAAAGTGATAAAATGTGGATTATACATTATTTGGATAATACATCAGCAATATTTGAGTATAAAAATCCACCGAATCAAAATTAATTGGTGGACTTTGCTCGTTATAACTGAAGCACGTGTTAAGCCAAATCTCCTTGAAAGTAAGATTAAGTTACGCTAAATTTAACAAATAGTTAATTCTCAGTTTAATTACCAGTTTATAAGTTAATATATAATTCATTAATTTAAGCATAGTAATAATAAATAGTCGTTATAAACAGCTCCGATTGTAATTGTCAAAAATAAAGGGATGAACTGTACCTAGTGAAGAACTAATGGCAATAATTAAATTTATATGTAATTAAGTTATCACAAACATAGTCAAGTTACATTTAATGTAATTTTGCTAATGCAGTTATTGGGATGTAAAGATCAAAAGTGACCATTGAAAACCCTTCTGGAGCCATATAGAAAGGTATAAATAATAGTGGACTAAGTATATTTTAGAAAGCGGTGATTAGCAACGTACGTGGTCCTAAAAAAAGTGCCCTCTACAAATATAATCGCATTGCTCATAAAAAATAATCTTTATAGTGTTTTAGTAACTCAGTTTGCCGTGTCTGATGTAAATAGATCATTATACTCTTTATAACTACATACATGTACTTACCTTTACTGAACAAAATTTTAAATAAACAATTAAAAATATTCGGAAATTATATGCAGAGTTAGAAAAGGAAGTTAAAATAAGCCACTTCTGATCTATATAATTACAATGACGGTATTAGCAAAATTGTTGTTAGATATATCAAAAAGGATTTCAGATTTTAAAAATATCTTATGCAAAAGAATTTAAGAAACAGATTATGCCACAAAGATTATTTTTTCCATAATAACATATTTGAGAAGGAATATGTAACAACATATTTTATAATATTACTAATAAAATGTTGAGCTGTGTATTTATTGACTAAAACTTTATATTTATCAACGTTTCGATGGGGTGGCCGTCTTTCACGTAAAGAACTAAAATCAACGATATCATTGACGCATCAAGTTCCTTAGCCTAACAGATCGTCCCGTACTACATTACTAACATTATTTAGCACGTTAGCTTACAATTTCTAACTACTAGTAACATGTGTGCACATTTGTTTTAAACAAATATTAGAGTTGCGTTATAATATTTTAACGAAATATTCTTCCAGTATGTACTGGATAGCGTAGTGAAAATTATCGCAACACATATGTGCAATTTTTTAGAAGAGAAGTACTATAAACTAGTTTGTAGCACAAGAAGCATGTGGACGTTTACTTCAAGAAAGGTATAATGAAAGCAAGCGGGAATCTGTAATGAACAGATAATAGTGTTCCCTTTCATCCGTTATAAAGAATTTATCAATATTGCTTGACACTGCATGTATGTATATAGGTGCAAAACGTTTTCCAACATTAATGCTGCGTATTCTTCTTGCTTCGTTGCTGTGTTTCTCTTGTACGCGCCCAAATTGTGTAAAAATGAAAATAGCAGATGTGATTAAATACATGCCGACGTAACAATTTTTCTCTTGTTAGGAAATTGGTATAATGGTACGGTACTGCAAAAACTATTGATGACTTACCGGAACGGGATATTTTGCGAACCACTATGAAAAGATAAGATCGTTTATTGAAAATCTGAACGCTGCGTCTGAAGCGAAATTGGCTAAAAAAACGGATATTAAAAGAGTGTCAAGTAAATCACCAAGATATAAGACTAAAACCTCTGCTGTGAGGTGACGATTAGAATAGGCATGCTGAAATAGCAACAGAGAACAACATGGTTTTTGTGGATGAGTCCCATAAATACCCCTATAAAATTCGCTAAGAATGCTTCAATATTCTGCGTTTTGGACCATCATACTTGACAACGATTGCAAGGACTGTGTGGTTGTATAATCCACAGGTATCGCAGTAACTCCACTCCATACAAATTAATAATTTATGCGGAACGTCGCGGTTTAAGAGCAGACTGTAATCGGTAACAGAGTTAACAGTGAAAGGCCATAAATTATTAATTTGTATGGAGTGGAGTTTACTGCGATACTTGTGAACTGTTAGACGTGTTCATCGAAATACTAAATGGCTAAAAAATTGAAAATGTATAGAGTATGTTTATTAAAGTATATACTAAACGTTGGTTGGGCAAATCTACTATGGATTAGGTACTACAAGAAAATAACGATTTTAAACATGGAAGCCACCTGCGTACAACTTAAAAAGCAAAGGATGGCATAATGTCCTAGAATGACCATCGCAGTCGCGAAATGCTAACCTAATCGAAATCGTGCAGGTCTGCGTGGAAACCAAATTTAAAGGAAAACGTTTACGCAAAATGAAGAAATTAAGTGCATGATAGTAATTAAGGCATATTTCTCAGAAATATATAAATAAAATAATGAGTGTATGTTCGCTACCAAACCACCTAGAATCTATTGTGCTTATAAATTATACCAGACGTTATTATAACCGTATCAAGTAGCATTTCTATGCATTTAATCCAGTTATCTTTTACGGGAGAATATATTTACCTACTACTCATAACGAACACATCACATCTAATTTTATTTATTTGCAATAAAAGTTATCTACAAAATATTGCACGATTTTATAAATAGTTTTTCTTTCAATGGGATAACAACTAATATATAAGTATTTTTCAAGGTACCAATTTAGAGATATGTAAACGCTATTTATAGGTAAAGATTGGTAATTTTAATGGTATAAAATCTTATAAAGGAATGAGGCTACCACTTGTTAGTGCTATTCATCGTTTTTCTTGTGTAAAGCTGTGCAATTAAGTATTATAACAAACAACAGAAAGTTTAATACAAATTCTAATTCTCTGTGGGTTCTAGTTATCGTTTCCACGCTTTCAAAAGTTATGCATGAGATCTAAATTTTGGATTTTGTATGATAATTTCTATTGTATTGTTATTACTGATTGTGATGCTAGTATTGAATTTAGTAATAAAGTAACTAGCACTTGATAATATTATATCCGTACATCTGTACATTTGTGTCTATTTCTATTGAAAAGTTAATTTATTTAAAACTTCATAGTAAATATTTTATCTGTCTTGCGATTATGGTAAAACGCGTTGTCGATGACTATCACTGACTTGATAGGCAAATTATATAACAAACGGTTTAAGAACAATAATCCTACACAGACTTCATCATGAGCGTCTAGAGTTTTTTTGCAGAGAAAATGATATTCAACACCTGTACTGAACCCTATTCTCACGGTTCCTAATCCCGTTAGTAGTGTTACACCTCCACTCAAATCCTTAATAAAAGCACATGAACATGTGTTGATAGTACTGCCAGTTCATGCTACTGGTACAAAGTGATCAACATTCTCCTTTCATTATGGTATTTCTTAATAGTTCGTAAATATACATGGCGCCATCTTGTTATATCATCGGAATTCATTAACATCATTTTCTTTTCAACTTTTTCGAATGAAAAACCAATGTATACTCTTGGACAAAGTAAGTGCATCCTTTTCGTTATTTACAGCACACAATATCGTATCTAATGTGGGTGGAATGTTTCGTAAAAGGAAATTGTGGACTTTACGTCTGATAAGCACTTGTACATGTTCGTCGCACAATTGAAAGCGAATGTTTCTCCTGATAACACTTTTAGTTTGCTTTTAACCTACAACTGCAGGAAGATGATCCCCCTTACGTTGTTCTTTTCGAATGGAATACATGATTCCTTTGCCACACCCTAGTATTTTGCCAATTTGGGAGCATGGTTAAATTGGATCTGGGAGCTACTGAATGAATCACCAGAAAATAAAATTTATTTTCAGAACGATGTTCCCAAACTACAGGTATTTTATGCCGGATAAAGAAAAATTATTACACCAATTTTTGCAATTGTCAGTAAATATTTTTTTATTTATATTTTATTGTTTATTTTACAATTAACACAAATATTATTGATAACATAACAGCCTCCAACCTACCTTATTTTAAATCGTTTTCGTTTTACCTCCTTCAGGCAGTTTCTAGCTTCTACATAATATAATACATAACGCTAATGTCTCAAACTGTGCACCGACGTCTATAAATAAACGAGATTTATGCAGTATACATCTTATAGTTTGATAAAATAAACAGTTTTGGGATCATAAAGACAATCAATCAGCGCTGGACTCAAATCGTTATCTCCGCGCCATATTTATTTAGACA
The DNA here is from genome assembly GCA_023509865.1 of Trypoxylus dichotomus. NCBI lineage: Eukaryota > Metazoa > Arthropoda > Insecta > Coleoptera > Scarabaeidae > Trypoxylus > Trypoxylus dichotomus. The sequence continues at coordinate 28,862,269 of CM042080.1, read as the reverse complement.
GTAGATTATGTTTCGAGTGCCTAGTAATCGTCTACATTGCCCAGCTGCATACAGCATTGCTTCCTTTCCTAGTAGTTCCGCTCACGTTTGCGTTATTTGCAAGTCTGTGCACCGTATTGTAAATAGTATTTTGCAACATAGAGGCTAGTGGGTAACCCAACATATGACATTACATGCTTACATACATCCCGTTTTTAATGGAATTATTCTAAATGACTAATTTCTAATATATAATATTCTAAATCGCAATTTAATAAATCCCGCAAAAACCACCGGTTCGAAAAGGATATAAAAGAAGACGAACTTTGAAATATAGAAATTGAATCAAATAAGATTAGTTAAAAACTGCGGTTCGCTCCAGTACCTTTGAAAATGCGAATCGCAGTTGTTCGCGAAACGTCTGGGACCAAAAACCTAGTGACACGGCGGCGGAACCCGACAACCGTTACGACTGTCTTGTGATAACATTTTTTCTTGAGATATTTTTGATAAAGATTGGCCATTTATTACTAAAAACTTTGAATTTGTATTCGACACTCCAAATAACGTTAGACCAATCTTATTCGGTTCAATTTCTATATTTCAAAATTCGTCTTCTTTTATATGTTTTTCGAACTAGTGGTTTTTCGCGATGTCTCCTTGCAAATCCACTACATTTAGTCATCGCTTGGCCGCGAATACTGATATAATATTTTTAAAGCGTATACTAATGGTTCTTCTTCGGTTCTCGAGCTCCCTGCCGTGTAATTTTTGTTGGAGCTGGCTTTTCGATCAGCTTAATTTTTACTTCTAAAGAAAATCACTATAAGATAATTGAAACGTCAAGTGCAACAAAAATTAGCCAACAACAATGACCCGAAAGCTTGAGACTATTTTAGCTTATGCACAGATGTTGGGTCCTGAAAGTTGTTGAATCAATAGCTGTTTCTCAAACTTTTAATTTATTTGAAATGATCTTCTGACTTGATTATGAAGAATAATTGTTGCACTGCATTTTTAATGTTCGACTCTTTATTCTTCTTCATGTTGTGCAAATAAACTCAACACAACTACAAGCGGTAATGCTTAAAATACAACTGCTACCTTAAAACCACGCAACTGAAGAGATTTTATAAAGTTGAGTGAAAATATTTCTTAAAACCACATACAAGCAATTCACAAAAATAGGGTTTAAATTAAACTTAGACAAGTTGACGCTGCCATTAAAATTTCTAAGAATGTATATGAGTTTACCTTAAAACGAAAATATGTTTGTATCGGTTAATGGTGCATTTATAATTTTCGCAGTCTTTGAAATATTATTATGTCACATATTCAAATTGTAGTATATTGTGATGATATTGAGTTTTTAACATTTTGGTACTGTTCGACAGGTGCTATTCACAGGTATAGCAGTAAACTCCACTCACACAAATTAATTAATTATGCGGAACGCAGCGTTTCGGGAGCACGTGGGCTCCATTGTCAACCGTGTTACCGACAGTCGGTAACACGGTTGACAATGGGAGCCCACGTGCTCCCGAAACGCTGCGTTCCGCATAATTAATTAATTTGTGTGAGTGGAGTTTACTGCTATACCTGTGAATTGTACATCCACACAGTCCTTGCAATCGTCGTTCGACAGGTGGTCTTAAACTTGTGGCCGATAGTGAAATTGTTAATCAGATTTATTATAATTCAGAGCAGATCGCAAACAATATACTGGGGTAATTTATGGAATCATACGTATTTTTTCTTAAAGGAGATGTCATACATGTTTAGAGATTCACTGGTCCACTGAGAATACCTTCAAAGCGTTTAATTGTACAATACATACTTCAATTTGAATATGATTAGTTATTGATCCCTCAATTTTTTGTTTGTTGTTTTCTACGCGATGTATTTAAAATATTTTTTTGGATTTGGATAGCAAATTTATCAACGAAGCGGAATACAACGGTATAGAACATAAGCTTCACTTCCATGTATGACGTATAACAACACGTACATATAGCGAACGAATGTCGTATCACCGTTCCTATGGTGTAATATATCATCCACGTGTTACTAAAATATTGCCTCGTAAATAAATCATATGCGAATCTTGATCATTGCCAAATTTATTAATGAAATCTGTTGAATTATATTCCAAGTAACACATAAGATTAGGTATGTATCTTTAATACAAAAAAAATTATGAATATAACTACGTTCAAGAAACTTTTATGCCCACATAGAAATAAAACAAACAAATGATGTAGGACACGGACATTCACCTAAAATTTTAATAACGATATTGAAAATTCTAAAAATTTAATAATAGGCTACGTTGATTTTTAATGTACATGCGAATTTAACGAACTTCTACAAACTATGTAATTAAATAGCAAATGTTGCATATAACTTTGTTCTTGTTAAAATTTGTGCTAATGTACGTAAAGAATCACAAATTATCATACATCCTTTGAATAATTTGAACGTATTATCACTTGTTTACTATGCCATCAAGATTTCCAACTAAAATTCTAATTTTAAATATTAGTAGAGATGCAAACTATCTCAAAAGTAACAGTTTTAAGCTTGATAAGAAACGTAATTTGTATTGTGACTGATGCAGTCCATGCTTCGAACTTGATTAGTTGCAATCAGTAGTAAACATTCACAACATTTACCCTACAATTTTGTGTAACTATGAATGCAAAATTAAAAAAATATTTGTAAGGCACAATAAGTATAAATTAGGTTAATTTTACATGCTGTATCTCAATATATCCACAATTGTAAGCCTTATCTTATTGAATTACCAACCTTTTAATTGAGTTTTAGTCGCATTGTACTTTTCAGTGTTTTGCGTATTGTATGAACTTTCTAAATTTGGTAACGACATTCAAAGTGCCATTTTACATTTCGTTAAACTTTATATAGAGATGCACAGTTTAGGTACTCTGAATTATATTCATCGAATACCGATCTGTAGATTTCATATTGTGCTTCTCGTTTTTTTTTTTTAATTCCAATAAGACTACTAAGTCTACCGAATCACTTCCTAGAAATTTCAGCTCAAGGCTGTTTTCTCATTATATGCACTTTTTTACTTCTTTGTTATGGTTATGTTATGCAATTTATATAACTCATGAGTGAAATGCATCACTAAAAACTACTGCAGTGAAACAAATTATTTCTGCGAAATTTTGCCATAAACGTTATAAATAGAAAGTAGTAGAAATTACATCATTACGCTAAGAGGGTAAATACATGTATGTGCCAACATTCTTTAGAGAAAAAGGATAGCATTTTATCTGTTTAGTAACATGTACAATATAATATTATGTACATTAATGATGTATTCGAATACAAAATGTTATAAATTGTATTGATATATATATATATATATATATATACCGTTTTTTTAGCATTTTTGATGCCATTGCAATTCTGTGCTTTTCTACGATTTTTTATCATCAGCTTAGTTATGATTATTAAGTTAAAATCTGAAATCAATAATACTAACAGTATTGGTTATACATATGTATCCTTACATAATTACAAATGTGTTTAATGATCGGTAAAAAGCACACAACGTAGCCTTTATCAAATTTTTAAAATCATGAAATTGATGCGACTGCGAAATAGGGGTCCATACAAAGTGGTGGCACCGTCAAAATTCAAAAAATCGAAAGCGCAGGCGCCTAGCTTTCGAAGTCGAATACCTCGAGAATGGAATAAGTAGAAAATGACATTTTTTCTGCACAAATCAGCACAAAACCCGGACATTTTCAAGTTTTTAAAAGTCTAAAATGCAGAAGTCAACTTCACCTATCTTTATTCTGATTAAGTTAACCGAGCATAGTACTGAGATAAACTGTGACTTGGTCGTGTGATATAAATGGTAAATCGCTATTTAGCATATACAGTACACTGTACTCATAGTATGTTCACAATCTGTAATAATATTACGCTATCAGACAAAATCCACTTCGCTTTGTAATTTATTATTTACATAAAATAGCATAAAAAAAGCAAAGGCATTCAAATATTTTTTGAACCAGTCCTACGTTAAACTTTCCATAACCTTTACACATTTTGTTTCATTGTCCCCTCGACAAAAATACTTGCTTGTGAATTTCATACCGTGGTTATGTAAATTATATCACTGTTATCATCAGCCAATCTCTTAAATCTACTGCAGACCTGTTTTTGTCAAGCTTTACCTACATAAGATTTTTCTTTTTGCCAGAATATAAATATATAATAAAGCATATATTTTATATTTTTAGTAATTTTCGGGTGATTGTTTCAACAAATTTTGAAAATTTAATCGTAGCTTAAAGGATTAGTGAAATACTAATAAAGATATTACGATCTTTTGTGCATGCAGTGAATTGCAGAAGTTTACATTAGCCTATTGGTTAATTATAATTATTGTATATCGGGAAATATAGATTTAGGCTTCAAAATGAACTTCATAAAATAATCAGTGCATAAACTGTAAGACGAGTTTTACGAAAACGCTTATAGTGGACGAGTACCAAAAAAAAAACCAAACCTCTTAATTAAAATATTATACCAAAGCAACGAAATATCAATATTACATAAATTCATTATTTCCGTGCGAAATTTATAACTATACTATTTTGATAGACTAGAATACAGTGATTTTGAAATTTTATTGTATTCTAGTTAGACCGTGTTGATTAGCCTGATTGTTTTTATTTGTATTTTTTGGGTTTCAATACATAGTACTAAATATAATAAACAAATTCAGCTTAGATTTTCCACCTTTTTTCAAAAATCACAATAACCGCACAGGGGAGTACGAAGACTTTTGAAGTTGACTGTCCATGCATAACACTGAGGTCTTTTTTAGACTTTTCTACTTTTACAAATTATCCATCGTGGTAAATATCCATTCTCATCTTGTTTTGTATTGACGTAAATCAGCAAACCTCTAACAATCTTATTATTTTATTAACAAAATATACACAGGGAAGTGCAATTATCTGTGTCTAAGGTATGTAACTAAATAGAAACGCTTTAATTTTTAACATAAAAGCGAATAAGAGAAAAATACAAAGTTTGATCAAATTTTTGGTTCTTATACATATGTACAATTTTAAACTAATTTATCAGTATCTTTACTACATATCCGAGATGTTTAAAAGTAAAAAGTTACTTGGTGATGCATCATAACGTATACTGCAAGAATTTTTCTTAGTTAATATCCGTTTGGTTTTATTGTATGATCGTACAAAATTATCCTGAGAATCAAATAACTTTGGTTGTAGTTCAGATATAAATATGCAAAGCCATTTAATATCTTTGATTTTTATTTCTTGATAGCATACTTGTTTTATTTCTTTATCGTTTTGCCAAGCATTTTTTATTTAATATTTTGTGAATGTTTTTTTTCTTTTGCAGCATCTTTACCAATGGAACCGGTCGTGCCAATGTCCGTGCCGATACCACCCGTTGGTTTTCAACTAGTTCGGGATCCTAATATTGGTGGTCTATTGTTATTACCTTCAGCAGGTACTGTTCTTTCAAAAATAAAATATTGTCTTTGAATTTTTAAGCAAATTATGTGTTGATCAAATTATTTATAAAATAGAGAAGTACTATTACTGTTCGAAGAATCATTTATATAGCACAACGCAGTTATACATATAAAACTATTAATTTAATTAAAAAACTAGAACACTAGATACTGCTACATATTTAACATGCAGTACGGATATTAATTTTCGCAATATTTTTTGCGCCAAAATCCCTTAAATATGTTAATTGATTAGATACCGGTTTGCAATATTAATATTATTACAGCATACTCTTCTTATTATTTGTTCATATAGGAGTTGCGGTAACCGATATTTTCAGCTTTGTTACACGCACGATACACGAAAATTAACACTGTGTGGAGTTAAAGCTGTATTTATTAGTGTGATATAGTCGAATAAGAATAATAATAATAGCAGTAAGTTTTGTGAGCGATAGCAACCACGGTTACTTCTATGTTAGTGCATAAGGTAAGAAACAAGCCAACAAGCGGGAGGTTAAGTTGAAGATAACAGCGTGCGGTGTGACCTTCACGACTCGGAAAACGTCTTGCGGTCGGCAAAGGAATAGTATTATATATACAACAGTCTTCAAAACACGGTGAACTAACGGATTATTAAAGCATTTCAACTATGAAATTTATATTTGAAAAAATGAAATACTACTACTTAGCAAACGAAGGTAAAGGTCAGGAAGATGGCATTAATGAATTAGGAGACTATTTAAAAGATAGTATGAAAGAGCGCATGAAAGAAATTATAAGTTTACTGAGGAATTTGTCTGGTGATGTGAAAGGAATAAAAAAAGAATAACATACTAATACCGATGAGACGCAGATACCACAAGAACGCTGTGAAATGAGCAAAGAGGATTTTAGAAATAGAACAATCAAAAGTATTAAGGAAAAGTTCATGAAAAAATTGAGTATCTAAAGAAAAACGTGATGATATCAAATGATAGAAAAACTAGAAGTGCGAAAGAGGTAAAATATAATACTCCAAGGAAAAAAAATAGGCGCAGGTAACCCTAGAACATATAACAATATAACAATAAGGAATGAAAAACTTTGTAAAGAGAGAGCTGGGTGTCACAGTAAAAGTATAATCTGTAAGACAAATAAGGAAAACTCATTTTTAGTTGAATGCAACTGCAAGAATAATAAAAACACGACCATAATTAAAATGAGTAAATTACGAAACTTACGAAAGAAAATAAACATAAATGACGATTTGATAAGAACGAAGGAAGAACGAGGAAGGGAAAGGCATATAAGACAAAATATTATATATTACTAAAACTATACGCAGAGAAACGTTTGCTTGTATCAAGATTGTCTGCCTTCATTCCAGAAAATAATCGTTTCAGTTATCTACAATAGGATTACTGTTTCAAATCAATAGAAATATTTTCTCAGCATTCTTTTCTCCGCTAAAGAGATATTTATCATGAAACAGTACTATTTCTTTGCTTAAGAAATTCGTTAACTTGATTCAAGAAAATCTTGCAGAAAATTTGAAAATATTTATTGATTAGAGAAGTTTTGTTTGGGCTATTTCCCCTTCATCGTTTTTGAATCATCAATCCACTTATTTCCGACGTTTCGGCAGTCTTCGGGGTATAAGCCCGAGAAGGGCTGAATATATTTGACAGGTTAATCCATGCGTTCGATGATTTGTGGACGTATTGCCTATATTTTTTTATTAGTGAAACTGTCGTATCCAGGATCGAACTCAGTTCTTGGTTCTCGATTTTCATATTCCACTAAGCCAATAGAGGAGACAATAACTACTGTGTTAAACCTATATTTAAGCCACAAATTCATGAACATTTTCTTAACTTAAGACTAAATAATTCACTTCGAAAAAGCATTTTTCTGTCTTGCCTTTATTTGATTTTCTAACCCCAAGAAAATATTTATTTGATGCAAGTGTAATTAGAAGGTTATTTTTTTTCTTATATTAAATATTTTTTTAGTCTTGAAGAAAAACTATTTACTTGAATAGAGACAGATTTTTGCGAGAAAATCTAATTTTTTGATGCAAGAAAACATTTGTTTGAGTGTAAGGATAAGAATAAGAACGGAAGAAATCGAAAAAAAGAGATCAAATCAAAATGAATATAAAAATGAGCACTGCAGAAATCTTAATTGAAAGGAAAAAGAAATTATAGAAGTCACGAAGCTATACAAAAAGGCAGATGATTCATAGAAATGAAAGATGAATACTGGCTACGATGTAGAAAGAAACGTATGGGGAACGGAAGGCATGGATTTTTCAGTAAAAGAAAACAAAACAATAGAAGAAAGATATGTACGAGGGCTGTTTTTTTAACCTCCATTCATGCTTGTAAACAGTCACACGAGCAGTGGGAGATGGAAATGCCCAGAAGGTAATTACGTATCTCCTCATTATGCCATTTTCAGCTGAGTTACAGGCACGTAAACATGACTACTTCAATTGATTCTCCCACCAAGTGCGAGTTGCGTAGTATAATTCAATTCCTTCAAGCAGACTGTCAGACTTTACAACGATTAAGGAGTGCCTTTCAGAACAAAAGAAGAGACATGCTGACTGCTGAAGTTCTTCTCATGCATGATGATGCCCGTACTCATACTGCTGCTGTAACCCAACGACTTCTTGAACAATTTCGACGGGAAGTGTGAACACCCAGCGTATGACGCCGGCTTAGCACCACGCGACTTCCATCTCTTTCGTGAACTGAAAAAGTGGTTAGGAGGGCAGAGCTTCCAGAGCACAAAGGAATTTCAAAACAACGTCAAGCCCCAGCTCAACTCATTGGCGGCAACATCCTATGCTGAGGGTATTGGAAGGCTCGTCCGTAGATATGACAAATGCATCCATCTTCACGGTGATTATGTAGAAAACTAATCATGTTTGTACATAACTTAATATGTAATGGTAATAAATTCATTTTATTATTTACACTAGTCTTGTTTTATGACCTATCAGAGGTTGAAAAAATACAGCCCCCGTAAATTGAGCAGTGATAATAGTGAAAACAAAATTAGATTATAGAATTGCTACTACACTAATTATAGCATACAGCCCAAACGACTATACAAGGAAAGAAAAAGACAAATTTTGATAAATACTACAATCTGAACTGGACAATACAGAAGGGAATACCCTGATAGAAAAGATATTAATTGTGGAATCGGTAGAGATGGCATGGGAATTGTAAGGTAAGATCATATGAGAAGCAAACGAAAAACAATAATGGGCAAAGATTAATAGACCTACGCGCAGCAAACGATCTTGTAATAGCAAATTCAAAATTCACAAGGTTACTAGAGAATTGCTCTGAAGAAACAAAAGATAGTCTACTTCGTAATAAGTAAAAAAAATTATAGAGAAAAAGCGCAAATGAAGAAGAAAGAAGAAGAGCAAGAGAGTAAGCAAAGAACCGAAACGGGACCAACACATACGCGCTCACAAACCAGGAAATATTATTTCACGGCGACCGCGACAACATCCGTCTCAACATATGTATTATATAATATGTTCGACAGACTTAAGAAAGCTTGCAATATAATAAGAAGAAATGATATTTGGAATTGTATGAAACAAAAAGGAATCGAAATAAATATGTCATCAATCATCAAAGTTTTATACAAGAACAATAAAACAAGATAAGAATGCCTAATCACGAATTCAGACAAAAATTGAATTAAAACAGGCATGCACATTAAACGTGCTACGGTTCTCCAGTCATAAATGATACCATAAAAATGAAAGAGCTTGAGATCAAACAAATGGAAACACATTTTAGCTAAAAAAAAGGAAATGAACATACAAGTATACCAAAAATTATTAAACTGGTTGCCGTATCGGCAGTAAATTCTGAAATTAAACAAAAAGTAATAAAAGCAAAATCATAAGTACTAAAATAAGATTCCTAAGAAAAATAGAAGGGATTACAAAAAAAAAGACAGAGTAAGAAATGAGGCAGTAACAACGGAATTAAATACAAAACCAATAGAATTAATGATTAGTAAGACAATTGAGTTAACTAGGGCACATAGATAGGAGGAGACTAACATGAAACCTGTGAAACTATAAAACAAGGAAAGTAAAATAGAACGTCCACGGCTAAGATCAAGTACGACAAGAAGCTGAAAAACGAAGAATTGGAGTGAAGCAAAACGAATAGGACCGAATATACATTTTTGAGGTGAAATTCTATGGGAGAATAGATTACATTGCACTATTTTTCATTTTTCCTAGTCCTATATTAAATAATTTAATTGTAAAGCTACAAAATCATTTAAATTAAAATTGAAGTCCATATTCGTGTGTAACGTTTGTATTATATATGCAATATTTCAGGATGAATAAAATACTATCTACCTCTATTCTTCTGGTAAAACTGCAGTAGAAGCAAATCAGTATGCCGAAGTCATATGGATAATAAAAGTTACATGCTCTTTGTTACGTTCTCCTGGTTTGAAGAACAACGCCGCTGTAGCCTGCTCGTAATTTCCTAAATTACTTGACCAATACTTACTTGTAGAGTATGTTCGCTTATTTACTAGAGGAAAGGTTGTACAGTGAAACTCAATGCGCATGCGCAAAAAAATATATTTAAAAATGAAATGGTTACACGGTTTCCACTCTTGCCTATGTACATGTACGATGTACGTAAAATATATATATTTTCAATAATTGCAGTTATTCGAGCTCTCTTATACATGTAATGTACATTAGCATTTGTATATGTATTTTCATTGGTAGCAACATAAAGTAATGCCTCAGCATGTACGTTGCAAAGCCATGTCTTAATTCTGTTTAAAAGGTTAAACTCTTATATGCTTCCGTTGAAGCTTTGTTAGAGGCATGTACTAATGCCTCTATCTGTCTGCATGCACCACTACCTTTTTATAGGGGAGCCAACCCTATTTATTTCTTAAATTTATAAGCGCACCTCGGTGCTATGCTTATTTATATGTCCCTTTCCGGGAGCCTAATATACTTTCCTTGTTTTAAATTTGCCTAAGGGACTTGGCCCTGTATTATTGGCATGTATTTGTACTTGACCAAATACCTTTGTTATATTCACATTTATAGGGGAACCCACCCTATCTCTTAGAGCTTGAACGCCTGGTCGAGGGCGACAGTAGCGATAATAGCCGATCTCAATACAAAAGTAATGTCACAGCTACCCAGGCGTTCTCGTTTGAAATATTACGCTATGTGCAATCTTTAGCTCTCTACTCTATTGCGCCCCAAAGAAGGGAAAAATCCAGTAACCAGCAAATGTGCGAACTGCGCACCGACAAGTAAAACGGAGCGATGATGCCGACATTACATAAGAAAACTGGTCCGTGAAACTCGTCCGCTACGACGAGCAACTAAATGAAAAATTTCTAAGTCCCTGATACGACAAGGACCGAACAAACGTACAAAAGACAACGGGCGCTGCGGCCGCAACGACCGTCAGCAAGAAGCGGAGTGATCGTACTTGTAGAAGATGTCTATACATGCGCGCCGACAATCTCACCAAAATAATTTCCGACACAAACTTAACCGAAGAGTAAAAATATGTATAGACGACAATGGACACAGTAGCCTCAACGTACGATGATAGAAAATCGAGAATTTATACTTATTAAAAAAATCTATACATGCGATTCGACGACGTTACCAAATAACTCCCGCCAGAAGTAAATGTATAGACAACGTCCTCGACGATTCCCGCCAAAAATAGAAAATATTAGAAATCTCTAATAATCTTACGACGACGTTACTGTACACGTTACGACGAGGCACGAAAGGTGACCGAGAGTGCACGATCGCTAATACCTCGACCGTCGCGCGGGAGACGACTGCCTATGCTTGTGTACCTTCAATTTTAAGAAAACTCCCATTACATATCCGATGACGTTGCAGTGAATGATTTTTAAATTAGGCAGTTTTAGCTAGTGTAATGTGAATGGCCGGCTTGCATACATATACAATGCGTAATGTACGTACATATTAAAATAAAATTAGATATAAGAGAGCAAAATAAATAAATATAAAAATGAAAATAAAGTAATATTCTAAATGAAAATAATAATGCAAAGAAGATAAAATACATAGTAGTAAAAAATTTATAAAATATAAAAGACAATGTTAAGTCCTTAACACTCTTCTTGCTTAAAAAAGGCGCCATTTTTAATTCAATAGCCTTGATAATATAACCTGTGATATATCATTCCTTGTTATTAGGAAATTTTCTGTAATAATTTAATATTACTCAGGATTAATTTTATAAAAGTTCACCTAAGTACTACGCCTTAGATGCAAAAGGTTACTGTTATGTAAATTTGCAAAATATCTATACTGCATGGCATGGAAGTTGCAACACTAAGATGTGAATTTTTGATCAAACTTGGCAGAAATATAACTATTCAAAGGTAGTAATTGATTTTAATTTAAAAGAAATAGAACAACAAATTAACGCAATTTAATTTTACCTTTATTAATAACGTGTGGAGTCTTTTATTAGATTCGCATTCCCTCACTTTTGTGGTATTGATTCTGTAAGTAAGGTTGTGTTCCACACGATAAAAAATTATGGTTGACCCTAGATAAAAAAAACGGTTTGAAAGAAAAACTCAGTGGTGTATATTGTAATTCAAATATCAAAGTCAAATGAATCATTACCTCCATATTTAATAGCCAGTAAAAGTATGTATTGGTGAGATTAAAATTAATTAATTTAGATGAGGTGCGCTAAAATTTTATTCTCGAATGATATACATGTCATGCTTTCAATTGGTTTTGCAGTATGTACTTTAATCTGATTACGTTATCATTTTTCAAATTAGGACAACAGATTTAGGTAAATTTAGAATGGCAAGGTATTTATATATTCAATATTCGGCTGCGTGTAGGCGTTTCCCAAGTGTTCAGTGAAATATGTTCACTCATGACCATAATTTGGTGAATAGCAATGGAGGAAAACACGATTTTGTGTGCTATTTTTATAATTTCGGACTTTCTTTCTTGTTGCAATGTACTCCCTCCGTTTTAGTTCGGCAATTGTTGCAGTTAAATATAAGTTAAAATTTGTTAAATAATAACTTTATTGTTTCGTGATGAATGTCGATGCATCTATGTACTTAATTTAAGACGATTCTTTATTATTTCAGAGCCTCTTCATCAAGCGGTAGTATGGCCAAGCTACTCACAACCTCCGTCACATGTGCTTCTGCCACAGATACCTCCTCCGCCTCTACAATTGTTAAGTTCAGCGTCTTCCGATTATCTCTCTAGCAGTACAACCTTACATCAACATACGCAAACCCACAGTACTAGATTGGTGGCTGTGACAACAGATACGAAACGAAAAATTCCGTTACCCATACCAGCAACAACTTTAATCAAAATTGAAACCGATGCCACCTCCTTAGATCAAACAAAAACACTACAGGCTGTGAGCACAATTGCCAGTAATACCGCTACGGTATTTACAGATCAAAATGTTGCCCCTTTAGTCACTACTCATGTTATCTATCAGCATCCCACGAATCTAATATTATCACAAACGCCAGCACCTGAGACGGCATGTCGATCACAAGCGACTTCTCCAGTCACTTGCTTAACACCACCTCCAGAAAATATTCCACAAAACGAAGAAGAAACCTTAGGTGTACAAGATGCCAGTAACCAAACAGAATCCCCAATTTGCAGCGAAGATGATGTTACTGCTCATGCTCTTACTGATGAAACAAGATCTAAACACGAAGAAGATTCCAAAGATAATTTAGAAGAAGAGCTTCCAAATAAAGTACCTGAAATCGAAGAATCTGCAGAAGCAACTCCGAAACCACTTGGAATCACGCAAGAAAGTCAAGAAACTGAAATTTCTAATATCCAATTAACAAATGAATTATCACAAGAAGAATGTAGAGAAAACGAAAAACAACAAGTGAAACCTGATAGCACAGAAGAAAAATTACCTACTGAAATAAATATGAAACCTGATTTAAGCGGTTTAGAACTTCTATCAAGCATAGTAGAGTTTGAAAATTGTCGGGAAAGCATCGAAAAGGTTAATATAAAACAAGAAATGCAAGAAATAAAAATGGAAGTGGAACAAAATGAAGAAGTACTTAAAGGTATTGCGCACATGACCCTAAAAGACGGTGACGCAGTGCACTTGTCAAAAAAAAATGAAGAAACTTTTGGAGGGTTAGATTTGTTGTGTGAAGTTGCGGAACAAAGAATTCTTGAAGAAGTTACGGAAAACCACAAGCTTGAGGTAATAAACATTGATAAGGACGAGCGAAACAAGCACGAAAGAAAGAAAGAAAAACGAAAGTCTAAAAAACATTCCGATGAACCTAAACATAAAAAAAGCAAATATAGCTTAGAAGAAAAAAGCCATAACGTAAAGCATTCCGATATAAAGGATATACATGAAAATTATGACGACGGATTAAATGAATTTACTAAAAAAATTGATAGTGTTAAACACTACACCAATGATGTAAATAAAAACCAATGCTTTTGTCGTACAGAAGAGAGTTATAGGACTTACAAAACAAGAGAGTCCGAAGAAGAAGTTAAAAAATTTATAGCTAGCAAATCACAACCTTTGTGCTGCAAAGGTGACTGGCCGTGTATGAATCCAAATGAATTAGTTATGCGTAAGAAATTAGCCGATTTGCAAAGAAAATACCGCGAAAAACAAAAAGAACTCAATAGGTTAAAAATCAAGAAGCATGCGGATCACAAGGATTACAAAGATTTCTCAAAAAAAAGTAGATCTAGGAAGAAGTCAACACATAGTGATAAAGATAGAGAGACACCCCCGCCACTTTTAGATAAAATGGACGTTCCCTTAAAGCCGAATAAAAGTAGTCAAGAACTATTAAAACCTCCAACTCTTTGCGCATACGGCAATGAAAATATTAAATTATTTTCGTCAGTAAACCCGGAGTTAGACATTAATAACAAAGGCGAATATGTTGAAAATTCTCCCATAAAACGCAGTTATACGCCTAGCATAGATTTGAGTGACAGTACTCCAGAAAAAATATCTTCATCGAAGAAGAGAAAGGTGGGTAGGCCTAAAAAACTTTTAACTTCCTCCGGATTACGAACAGGCACTGAAACAATTGTTGCCAAGAAACCCAAGAAAGGGAATATTGTGGGATACTTGCTTGCCGCAAAGGAGAAGTTAATACAGAGTAAAAACGGGCAATTGTATTCCAATAGTCCTCCGAGATTTATAGAGGAAGTTAAGGAAGTTTCCAAGCATAAGCAACATAAGAACAAAAACGATGAAAGTTGCAGTAAGAAAAAACGTGACAGAAAACATGAAAAACCAAAAATTCGTCCCAAATTAAAAGCCGAGCCGATGGTGAAAAAGTTTGCTGAAGAGGAAGATCATGAGTGGTGTAAAGAAATTATCAATAAAGACGTGGAATCGACACAGTCAGGAGAACTACAACAGAACGAAGAACTTGAAACTGAAAATAAAGAAAATGTTGAAGATGAAATCAATCTAAAAGATCAAAGATGCACGTTAACCTCAGATCATTTGGAAACAGATAAGCTGAGAGTACTTACTGCAATGGGGGGATTATTTTACGCAGGGCATTTAAACGCAGTTCAGCCCCCAGACGTTTATTCTATTACATTAGATGGCGAAAGAGGTAACAGGCCTCATATTATGTCCCGTGAAGAAATATTAAGGGATGCGGTAAGTTGACGTTTGGAATGCTTATAAAGTCTATGTGTATAAAGATATCCTCATTATAAAATCAATTTTTAAACACTATATGTAAGATTAAGAATAATATAATCTAAAATATTGATATTTTGGATTATTAATTGAATTGAAAAAACTATAGATAATATAAATTAACTTTTAAAAAACAAACAGAGCATATACAGCTGTGGCCATATGTATTCACCACCCTTTTTTGTTTTTTATTCCGACGAATATATAAGAAATAAAAGAAAATTGATCGATGAAAATGTTTCATTGTGAGTGTACAGATATACACAAATATTGCTTAATATTTGGTAGCTCCTTCCTGGGTTTTTATCACCGCACGAATTCGTCGGGGCATACTGCTCACTAAGTTGTAGCACTGTTCGGGGATGATTTTATTCAACTCTTCGAATGTTTTTGTGTTTAAGCATTGCTTTGTGGTAGATGAGTATTTAGCTACATTTCGCTTTAAAATGTAGCATAAATGCTCAATTGGCGATAAGTCCGGGGATTGTGCCGGCCATTCCAGGACCCGCACGTCATTTTCCTCGAACCTGCGCATTACTTCGCGAGATTTATGGCACGGTAGGAAGTAATACTCTGGCTCATCATTATCGAATAATTTTAACGCACACAGTTCCAGAACTTCTTCCAGCATGTCGATGTACGTCCGACTGTTCATTCGGCCCTCGCAGACGAACAGTTCTCCGACGCCTGTTGCACTCATGGAACCTCAAACCATTATGCTACCACCCCCAAACTTGACAGTCGGGATGATACAGTCTGGATGGAAGGCCTCTCCTCGCCTGCGTCGCACGTATTGAGGCCCAGGTTTACCACAAAGCTACCAACAAAAACATGAATACTGTTACATTTTGGAACCCATTAAAAAGAAATAAAAACTCTGTAGATACCAGGAATTGAATACAGAATACCGCAAACACAATAATTATGTATTATTTACCTCAATATTTGACTCATCCGTCCACCTAACATTGGCCCAATTGTCAATGGTCCACTCGCGGTGACTTTTAGCCCACAGCAGTCTCTTTTTCTTTTGTTGCGGAGACAACCGTGGTTTATGTCGAGCTTTGTATCCACCTAAATTTAATTCACAAAGGCGTCTTCTAACCGTGCGAGGAGAAATAGCAACATTATGTAGCCAGAAAAGCTCACTGGAAAGCTGTTTAGGCCCTTTTTTCCGGTCTCGCAAAGACATCCGCTCTAAGACTCGCTCATCTCTGCTGGTTGTCTTCCTCTTTCGGCCAGTTTTCGGTTTGTTTGTCAAAGATCCACTCTCTTTGTATCGTCTTATCATCATTCTATCTGTCGATCGCGCACATTTCACTTGTCGGGCAATAGCAGACACCGACAACCCTTGCTTTTCTAACACCACAATTTGTCCTCGCTCTACCTCCATCAATTCGCGTGTTTTCGGCATTACTTTTTACTGTATACTATCGTATTTCACAGACAAAATCATAGACACAATATCTTCACTCTAACTAGCTCAACCTTACTCTTACAACATTTAAAAAAGACTGAAGAAATATTCAGAAATTACAATTTTACGTCTATTTTCTAATTTACTACTTCTAATTTACATCGACCCTGCTTCTTAGAAATACAATAATATTCGTGTAACACGTTCAAAACGAGAGTGGCGAATACATATGGTCATAGCTGTATGAGTTTATACGGTATCTGCTTTAATATCGCAATAGATAACGCAATAGCTTTTTACAAATCGATTTTACGATTTCTTTATCAGATATTTAACCTCCTTATATTTTTGCGGCTTTCAAAATATTTCCGTTTTCTATTATCAGCTAAACTAATAAAACTACAATAATGGGAATAGGTAACATGTATACTCACGTAACATAAAGAACAATAACATTCAAAGTAAGAAAAGACAAATTATTCTTTCTAAATAAAAAAAAATCAGTATACATGATGTAAAGTATAATTAGAAAAATAACTAGCAAAAACGAAAGATTCACATTTGTGATGAGAAATATCAAAGATCTGCCTGTCTACAGAGATCACATTGAAAAAGTCGGCAGTAACACCCAGCAGGTGCAAAACGAATTTTAATGCAATCGTGAAATTACCGTAGGTACCTACTGAAACTTTATAAAAATATATATGGAGTAAAGATAAAGTATAGAACAAAATTCGTAATTGTACTTGTTCTTTCTAAAGAAAAAGCTCACATACATATTACTTATTATTTGCAAAATGTCATATGACGCAAAAATAAAACTGATGACCACGTAATTTTTTGCTTTCGATAGACCTTCTTACCGCTTAAATGAATAAGTACCTTTGGTAACTTTATGCAACAATTTTCCAAGAAATAACAAGTTTACTAAAAAAGTTATGTAAGTGTTTGTATCTCAGTGAAAACATTAAATATTAGTGTTAGCGTCCAATTGTTTTATCGATCCGATTGCCAGTGAACTCCTGATAGGTTGCGTGAATTAAGCTTAAAGTCTGGTTAATACATATATTAAAAAACTCAAAAAAAAGAAATACAATTTATTCTGTATATATATATATATATATCTATATATATATATATATATATATAAAAACATAAAATAATTTATTATTAGCACCAAATTGTTAGATTTTATAATTTAAATTTTATTTAATATATTGCTATGGTGTCCTTAATGTTTTCTATGTTTTGCACACTTATATGTTTGTTTATTAGCACCCAGTAGAGTGATTGCGGCGATTAATAGACAGTCAACGTCGATTGTAAATGCGATCCAACTCTTGACTGCCCTGGTCTTCCTTATATCTTTCATATTATGAATTGTTTGCTATTCCTATGCTTTCGTAGGCTTTGCTTTTCGCATCAATGTGCGCTTAATATTTGTCAGTAGACTTTATCTTGTTTTTCTGTACATATGTCTGTAGGCTATACTTTCCCTGGTCCTTTGTTACAACCCTCTTGCTATAGGGAGAAAATCACAAACCGCCGATCGTGCGAAAAGGATAAGTATACATTGGCCGCCCAATGCGTACAGAACGCCTCAAGGCCGAGTATGCGCCAAGTCCTGCGCAGTCGTTGAGTGAGCGGTGGCAGATCGGCACTCGTACTGTAGCGGGTTTCGATACGTAATTGATTATGGCATCCGATTTACGTACTCGGCTTGCTGCCGCAAAGTGCTGCGCTAATTTCTGCATCTTCAGCGCGCTAATATAACATGTTATTTTAAAGTGTATTTTAAGCATTCTGATAACGTATTTTTGTTAGCATACACATATATACAGGTAGAAATAGAATCATAAGACAATGTATATATAAATGTACAATATAATAAAATTAACAAATAACACATTAAAAAATATTTAACTGAAAAATATACATACATACGTAAATATAAAAAATAAATATAAAAGCTAAAACATTCTCGATGATTCCATTCTTAGAGTTCGTAATAATTACCGTTAAACAATATCTTTTCTGTTTTGCTAAATTATGAAAGTGTGAAAATATTTTATCACCAAGAATTATCCTAATCCAAAATTGTAATACTGAGTATAGGATACAAACCGTTTACATATGTGTGATTAGTACCAGTATTCAGTCAAGAACTTTCCGAACATTTACTTCAAATCCCATTAATTCAGGCTCGGAGTCATAACTTAGGCGCAAGATACCCAATACAAACACACTTTCAAAACCACTGTTTTGTGATAAATAAACTAAAAACAGTAGCGGTCAAAAGTGAAGCAATTCTACGAGATATGAATAGCAAAATAAAGAAAGCGCATACGAGACTTATCATTTAATTTTTGATAATTTATAGTCATAAAGAAAAAAAGAACATTTGATATTAGATATCTTAATTTAAATAATATTACTTTTACAATGTACTAAAAAAAAACGAGCAAGTAACATAAGTTAGGCAACTTAATTTTTTTTGTAACAAAAATAATATCCTAAATTTATTTACGTATACTAGAGGCACGCTAAGTTCCAATGCATGTCATAACATACTAATGTAACCTAGTCTACGAACTATCAACATTTAAAATGGCCGGACCAAAGACAACCGACAACATTGTACAGTAGAACTCGGTTATAACAACTTCGGCTGTAACGACACTCCTCTTTAGCGTCAAATTTTAAGCGGTCCCGTACTTTACTATTCAAACGTACAGGG
Source organism: Trypoxylus dichotomus (assembly GCA_023509865.1). Taxonomy (NCBI): domain Eukaryota; kingdom Metazoa; phylum Arthropoda; class Insecta; order Coleoptera; family Scarabaeidae; genus Trypoxylus; species Trypoxylus dichotomus. The sequence goes on along the minus strand of CM042080.1, from coordinate 28,842,830 downwards.
AAAAACCCGGTTTTAGCGTCAATAACCCCTGATATAACGACCAATATTTACTACTTGAGGCATGTATTTATATTATCATTTATGGCTCAATTCCCGGTATTTGCCTTGCCTGCGACCGACCGTTCGGGGATTCCAAGAATATTACTGTTCGTTCAATTAAGATTTCTTGCAATTTGCCTAGCCTGCAGCGTTCGACCGTTCAGGAATTCCAAGAATATTACGGGTTCTTGCAATGCGCCAGGCAAAGTTCGTAAGAAATTTCCTCAGTCGGCATTTGAATCGTGTGAGTGAAACATCGAGATTTCTTTATCGAAAATGTCAGGTTTAAAGCGAAAAAGTTTAAGCGTGAACGACAAGCTCGCGATAATCAAAGCAGTCGAAAGTGGAAGGAAGAAAGCGGACATGTGTCGCCAAGTTGGGTCAGTTAATTCTACGATTTGTACAATTGTGAAAAATAAGAATAAAATCATGAATACCTTTGTGAAAGGGAAAGAAAAGTAAAAAAAAATTCGATCGTGCGAAAAGGTTGAAATCGACGAAGCGCTTATTACGTGGTTTAAGCAATGTAGAAGTGCAAATTTACCTGTTAATGGACCACTGCTTATTCAAAAGGCCGAAGAATTTGGAAGTTTATTTGGAGACACAAATTTTAAGTACAGCAATGGGTGGCTGGAACGTTTCAAACGGAGACAGGATTATAAAGACAATGAAATTTTCAATGGCGACGAAACGGGAATTTTTTATAAACTTCTTCTAGATAAGACTCTGAGGTTTAAAGGTGAAAAATGTGTAGGCGGTAAACTAGCCAAAGAACGGTTAGCTGCATTTGTGTGTGCTAATATGACCGGTACGGAGAAACATAAAATTCTTGTCGTAGGAAAGTCAAAAAAGCCACGCTGCTTCAAAAACATAAAAACTCTCCCAACAAATTACTGCGCATACAAAAGAGCATGGATGACTCCAGAAATCTTTGAAAATGAAATTCGAAAATGGGTTAAAGAACTTACGGTTAAAGGTAAAAAAATCGTGCTTTTAGTCGATAACTGCCCAGCACATCCACCATTAGCCCACTTAAAAAATATTAATTTGGTATTTCTGCCCCCAAATTGCACTAGCATCCTTCAACCAATGGACCAAGGTGTAATAAGAAGCTTAAAATGTTTTTACAGAAAATTTCTTTTGCAGAAAATTTTTACGGGTATGGGAAAGAACGCACCATGCGCAGTTTCACTTCTCGACGCATTGGACTTTTTAGAGAAGGCTTGGCGTAGTATAACTTCTGAGACTATAGCAAACTGCTTTAGTCATTCAAGATTAAGGAATAATCCAGTTTGTGACAACTTAAATGAAGATGACGTTCCGTTATGTGAACTTATTAGAAAGTGGTAGCAAAATCAGAATGACGAAAACCAGTTTTGTTTCGACGACTTTGCATCCGTGGACAGTTGCCTTATTACGTTGGGGATGCGTTCAGATTCTGATATCGTGGAGGACATAAAACAGCGGGATAACGAAAACGATAATGAAATCGAAGAGGAAGAAGATTCATGCGACGAAGCAGAACACGTACCGACAAACGAAGAAGCCCTAAGTGCCGTAACACTTTTAAAAGCTTATTATAGACAGCGAGAAACGTCACCTCAAATTATTGATAAAGTGAGAGAATTAGAAATGGATATAGAAAAACAGTTTTGGCGTGCGAAAACTGTGCAACGGAGAATTACAGATTTCTCTCATTAGACAAACAAGTTAGTATGTACCTACATGTGTTAGGTAATATGTTAAGTACATTAAATTAATTAAATTCACATATGTATCTGTTTACGACCCGTAATATTGTTTCCCACCTATTCTTGTATGTAAACATGGAACTTGTAAAAACTCCGCCTATAGCGTCACCTTGTTATAGCGTCAAAAAATTCGCAATCCCGTGACTGTCGTTATAACCGGGTTCTACTGTATTTCATCAAATATAGCCAATAACATAATAATAATAATAATAATAATAATAATAATAATAATAATAATAACAGTGTGTTGCGTTATCCATTGAAATTTACTTTAATTGTTAAGTATTTATTATGTTATAATTATGTACTAATATAAAATACTTTTAATTTATTTGTGTGGTCGCATTGCATATTTATGGCGTCATTTGATTATATGTATGACGTGCATTGGAACTTATCGCGCTGGTAGTATAAGCATAAATATTTTGTTTCTTTTTAAGAACGGATGCGCACCATTTAGGCATCGATTATCAAATTGTGTAGAATCTGCAAATCAATTTGTTGCTACTGTGTTGACAATGCATCAGATAGTTCAACGGCGTTTTTCTATTTTTTATTAAGCAATTATTTTTCTATTTACAATCTGCCACAAGTTCCCAATAGGATTGAGATCGGGAGTTTGACTTGGCCAAGAAATAACTCTAACTGCTTGCTTAGTTAGCCACTCCTCAACGACCCTACCCTTAATTATCATTATCATCCTGAAAATGCCATCGAAGTGGACATTCCATTCAGCAAATGGCAGCATTACGTCTTGCAATATATTTGGTACACAAATCCATAATACCGTTTATGCTATGTGAGAGGGCCCACTCGATTAAACTTTGATTCGTCACTAAAAAATACGGTTTTCCACTGTTGACCATTACACGTGGCCCTTCGTAAAACGTACTCTCGCAGCCCTTTGCTTCTCTGATAACAAAGGTTTTCGCGCTGGTGTTCGACTATAAAGTTCGCCTTCTACTAAACGTCTTCGTATGGTGCGTGTACTCAGATTGTTATCTAGCGAGGATTTTATTTCTTAAGCTGTTGTCCAGGGATATATTTTACATTGACGAAGAATTAATTTATCTTCTCTGTAACTTCTTCTTCGCGGGCGCCCAAAGCGAAATTTTGTGGGCACCGTGCCCGTAGCTTTATATATTTGTACCATTCTCAATACTATGGACTTGTTTGCATTAACATTTTTACTTATAGTCGCTTGTGATACACCTTTTTGATATTGCTCAATGATTTTCATCTTGGTAGAAATATTTACAAACCCGTCAAGCACGTCTTCAATCTTATCGCATACTAGGAAATGCGTCAGCATGCAATCACAAAATACACAAATAGGAGGCTCCCAGAAGTGCAACATATCAGGTTGCTTAACTTTTGTCACGTATATTTTCGACTCTTTGTAAAATAATCGCTTTGTAGGTATAAAAAGTAGATCTTCATATGACAATAATGTCTGAAATGCACAGAATGATATTTCTTAATTTTATTTCCATATCTTTGTTAATTCCCTAAAAAGTTTGATTTTTTGTAGAGTTGCTTAATTTTTGTCCAGTTAATGTCGGTAGAATATTTCAATATTGTAGATTGTAGAAGGCTAAAATAAATGTACATGAAATTAAATGGAACCTTATATCACCACTTTTCAATGTGCTCTATAACATAGTACATAACATACTAAAATTTCGCATGTTTCTTCTTAACATTTGCTACCACAAAAATACTTCCAGAAGATGTAAAACTATAAAATATTCAATTAGTCCTCTTTGCAAGGGAGGAATGTAGGTTTAGCTAATCGAAAGTAACAAATGTCACATACATAATTTACATGTGCATGACTTGGATCCATACGAGGGATGTCTTTTAAGTTTTGCATACTAGGACCTAGAGGGCGTTACTAATCAAATGCCAATACTAAACATTTACCTCCATTTTTAGTTAACCTAAATCCAAAGTTTCAGTGCGATACATGTAGTATTGTACGAATTATTAAAGTTCACAAGTTAGTTGAAAAATGGAAGAACACTTTCGCACATTTTTTTTTAATTTTAGAATACAATTATTTCAACAAAATACTGTGCAGAGTTGGTTTCTGTATCCGGAAATGAAGTACCACATCAGTTAACAATTTCTCGTTGGTATGAAGAATGTACATGTGGATAGATTAGTTTTAGAGACCATCCAAGAGCAGGGGCACTAGAAACGGCAACCACTCAGGAAAACGTAGATTTTGTACACAAGATCATCAACGAAGATCGACATGTGATATATCGCCATATTAAGGCATCATTAGAAATTTCAAAGATCTCAATTCAAAAAATTTTGCATGAAAAATTGACTGTAAGAAATTAGTTTCCCGTTGTACATCACATCTGTTGACCGAAGGACAGAAAGCAACTGGGGTAAATTGGTGTTAAAAGACTCTGGACCGCTTCAAAAACGTACAACATCGTCAGTGGTGATGAACCTTGGACTTACTCATACGAGCCAGAAAATAAACGCCATTCGTCAGTTTGGACGTTCCAAGGTAAAGAAAAGGCGACAAAAGTCATCCGCTCTCGAAGTGTCTCAAAAAAGATGGAGGCGCGGCGTTTGTCTGAAAAGCAGATCATACAGCAACAATTCCTCTACAAGATCAAGGAACTGTTACTGCCGATTGATATACACCTATTTGTTTGCGGCAAGTCATCGTTGAGATTCGAAAAACCAACCCCGAACGACGAATCATCGTCCACCAAGACAATGCAACTCTGCACACGCACGCAAGACAATTGAATTTTTAACGCAACAAAACGTCGAATTGTTAAACCATCCTCGACGGTAGTTGTCGCTATCTTTTGGCGTTGTAGCAAACCAAATTCTGGGCCTGATAGATCGCTTGCGTTGGACGAAGGATTCATAAATTCTGATTTTTTATTTTTGTTTCAAAGGAATTCTATCGTCAAAAATTAGATTTTATTGTTCCAAGTAAATACGTAGTTTTATAATCACGGTTTAAGCAGTAAGACGATTTATCAAAAACTAGAAAGAAGTGGGAGTTATCGATATAAAAATGCTCAATAATGTCATTGCGTAACAGTAGTTTTTACCTTACGAGATAACATTTGAAAATTAAAAACTAACTTGTTCAAGCAATTTTTTTAAAGAATTATGTAATTGAATTTTGTTCCATATTATATTATTGCGCCATTTATGATTCAATAGAACCATTTGTGTATTATCATATAAGTCCAACTCCAATAAATACTTAGCTACAATTAGTCTTATAAGTAGTACAATATTTACATATTTATTATATTTACGTCATACTACCGCTATACATACAGCCCTGGCCAATTATATTAGACACTCTTCACTATTACAGATTGGGACTAAATAGTAAGAAATAAAATGAAACTACAAGAACAAACATGTATATAATGGTAGTTTATTTACGAAATATTAGAATTCTTAATATTTAGTGCTTCCTCCACCTGTTTCTATAACAGCACGGACACTCTTGGCATACTTGCTACAAGACGGTAACATTCATCTACAGATATTATCTCTCATTCTTCAAATACTTTTTGTTTCAGAATGCTTTTATTTTTGCAACTATGCTTACTTTAACTTTTAAAATCTGCCAAATGTTCAATGGGAGACAAGTCAGGAGACTGCGCCGGCCACTCCAATATTCGCACGTTATTATCACTGAACCAATGTACTGACTGTTGTGTTTTACGGCACGGCACTTCAGCATTAAATAATTTAAGGAGGACGCCTCCAATATTTCTTCTAACATCTGAATGCAGCGCTAGCTGTTCATGCGGCGCGCGTACACGAAGAGTTCTCCGACCCCAGCTGCCGGCATGCATCTCCACTGAATTTTGCGGTAGAGACAATACAATCGAAATGATATGCTTCTCCACATTGTCGTCGAACTTACTGTGCTCTAGGCCGCTTGAAGAGTTATGAATGGTAGCAATAAAAGTCATCTACAGTGACCTTCTTCGTTTTTAAAGAGTACAGGATCACATCTACTCGTATTCAAAGTGCCCATACTTACGTACCTCTATGTATGTTACTTTCGTCCGACCATAGCACATTGCTTCATTCTTCGACGGCCAATTTTTATATTTTTTTGCACATTGAAGGCGTTTTTTCTTGTGTACTGCAGTCAACCAAGATGTACGACGAACTATACGTCCGTGTAAACCACTAGCTACTAGACGTCTTCTTACTGTACGTGCACGCGCGGAAACAGAAATTCTATGCCGCTCTAGTAGTTCACTGCATAGACCTCTTGATGCTTTTGTACGGTCTCGTATAGCTATCCTCTGTACAATGCGATCTCCTCTTGTCATTGTAAGCCGTTTCCGGCCGCTTTTTTGGTTGGTTTATTAGCGATCCACTACTTTTATTCGTTCCAGTGTGGTACGAAGCGCACATCGCGAACATTTCATTACTTTTGCTATAGCGGCCAAAGTCTTACCTTGTGACTTAAGCAGTACTATTTGACTGCCTTTTACTTAGGTTAATTCTCGAATTTTTGTAATTGTTTCACTATTTTATGTTTAAACATCACAAACTATCTTAGTTATAAACTCGTAATGCACACCGCTCTGTTATCGCGTCGACGATACACTGATATTTAAAATCGAAACGTTGTTGTCTACTATATTATTGTCGCAAAGTAAGCAACCACCTCATAAAAATCCCATTAAATATGCGAATTAAGTTAAACTAACATCCATATTAATACTTATATTAATATTAATATCTACTGGCGTCGTGACATCTAGGGGGATTTAAGGTGACTTGGATTCAATGGCCCCGTGATGCAATTGGCAGCACGCTATACCGGAGATGTAGAGATGTTGGGTTCAAGTCCTCTCCGAGACCTATTTTTTCGGAAATTTAATTACGTTGGAAATTACAAGGAAATTGTAATTTTATCATTACTAATGCCAACGGTGGTTTAGTGTTGATATCCATATTAATATTAGTATCAATATGGATGTTAGTTTAACTATTACGCACTTGCCGTTTAATAGTATAGTGTCTGTGGGACATTACAAGATATCTACTGGCATCGTGACATCTAGGGGGATTTACGGTGACTTGGATTTAATGGCCTCGTGGTGCAATTGGCAGCGCGCTATACTGGAGATATAGAGATGTTGTAATTTTATCATACGAATTAAGTATAAATTCAGTGTTCATTTTCTTGGAAATATAATAGTACTTATAATACTGGGGTTTTATGAGGGTGTCTAATATAATTTGCCAACGTTTGTGAATGTAGTGAATATTATTGAATGTGATTTTTTTTACTCCATTCGACGTGGATATGTTTTTCCTTTGACTTTTTTAGGAACTGTAAAATCTTTTTAGTTGGTTTAAATATTTTTATGCTACTATTTCTTGTACCTTTCCAATAGTCGTCTTTTATTTCAATCCTCTTTAGTGTATTTATTGGTTTTAGAATTTAATATACTAGCTACTACTAAAAGTGAAGTATACAGCGCTATTGTTAGATAACAGTTACAGTTTCTCTCTAACTCAGTTTCTCGTGTTATTTGCTAGTTAACATTAATTGTTATAGATTTTATATTACTTTAACAATTAATTTTATTTATCGTCATTCGTCTAATATTAATTCAATCTATTTAATAAAATTGTCGACTGTACTAATCATAATCACGTTATAAACTCTAAAGTAAATTGATTTTTGCATGTGTCAAAACCCATCCATAACAATAAGTACTTATAGATTGTGGAAGTTGCCCCAACTACGACCGAAGAATTATTAGTTGGAACTAGAATTTGTGCGTATTGGAGTCAACAATACAGATGCCTTTATCCAGGAAGTGTTGCGGAACCTGGCACGCCTGATCCCGCACTGGATTCAAAGTTTGTTTGTGTAGAATTTGATGACGGCGACAGCGGTAGAATAGCGTTAGATGATATTAGGCTACTGCCACCGGATTATCCTATAATTGGTAAGCTTTATATAAACTATTTTGCAAATCATACATTAATCCTTTTTTTGCAGAATACGACCCCAACCCGTTACTTAGTTTAAGCAAAAGACGACGTAGGACATCAATGGCTGAAGACAAACAACGAGTAAACCAAGCCGCCTCAATGAAATCGACAGAGTTGCCTCAATCTACGCCAGAAATTGTGAAAAATCAAGACATGAATAAAGCGGATGAAGAAATGAGTAAAGTTGAATCCGATTCGCATAGAGAAAGAAAACGTTTAAAAAAGCGTAAACGGGAGAAATTTAAACAAAAGCTGCAGCATGAGACTAAGAAAAAGAAAAGGAAACACAAATGTAATGATGAGAATTGTAAACACAAAAAACATCATAAAAAGCACCGGAAACACAGAAAACATCATCATAAAACGGAGGAAGAGTCAAAGCTGGAGATAACTGAAACACCTGAGGGTGATGATAATGAAAATCGAGAGACAGAGGATGAACAACAGGATTCCTTCGAAGAAAATAGCGAAGACTTTGCTGAATATGAGGACGTGGGAAATCCCGAGGACGAGGTTACCGTGGACGATATTTTAGAAGATAAGAAGAAGGTAAGAATCTTATAGGAGAAAATTAATTTATTTGTTCACGAACTTACCAGGTGTAGTAGGAAATCAATTATTTCGCTTATTCGACGACCAATCATTTCACAAAATACTTATAAAGTTAAGAATACGCAATGAGCTGATATATGATATTAATTTATAATTATTTCTTTATCTTACATTACTCGATCTTATGTCACGAGAAATACGTCTTAAGGGAATTAATAAAAACGCAAAAGAAATAAAAATTGTAGAATATATATCAATTGTTTACGTAATATATAAGACGCATCAATAGTAACTTATATTTCGTAGAGTTCTTGAGTCGTATTGTGATTAACTTATTACTATTACTATTAAACAATCCTTTAATGCATATTGTACTTTTTAAAATTAGAAATCGAAAAAAATTCGAGATCGACAAGAATCTTGCGAGAGCAGAAGTAAGATGAGTGCTTTCCTTCCTGCGCGACAACTATGGGGTTGGTCAGGTAAAGGTTATTGGAGGAGCAGATTCAAAGGACGTATAAAGAAACAATTTTATAAAGCAATACAACGAGGAAAAGAAACAATACTTGTAAGTATTACAAAAGTATATATTTCATAAAAACTTGGATTATTTCGAACGTTTTGGAAAATTTGTGTAATCATTCCAATAGGTACATACTTGCAAGTCAACTACATTCAAATTCTTAAAATCTCCTTTGGAATTCTATAGTATAATTTCAGACTATTTGTTTCTTCTTCAGTTTCTTTCCGATTTTAAATACTAGATATTTAAAATAAATCAATAGAATTTAATCGCGGTTTTATTCATTATTTATAAGCAAGTGTTTATTTTCATAAAGCATTGGTTTAACAGTGAAGAATATTTATGGTTTGCACCTCTACGAAGTTATTTATGCAGACTGTCTCACTTAATATGTTCACCATTAAAATCTTGTAATCGGTGACAGATAATGATTTGGTAAATTAAACAAAATGTACGTAACGTTAGGACCCGCTTTCCCTAACAAAAAAAAATAACATTACGTTCGCTATATGGTAAAAAAAATCTAAATTTCATTGTTTCGCTCATTCTACATAAGTGGTATCAAAATAAGGTTTTGATGTTATACCAACGTGTATGTTTTCACGGAGAAGTCAAGCGTGATAATGAAATTAATTCTAATAGTTTGAAATATTATTAATTTAATTATAAAGCAACAGTATTTGTAAAAAAATGGTGCCGAAAGTATAATACCAATAATATGTAATATTAATGTTAGATAGTTTTTTTTAATCCTATGTCCTTTATACCTTGCGGTGTCGGACTATTTATTTCTTATTTTTATCTTCCACAGGTTCGTGTTCTGAGCCAGTTGTTTGGCTTCAACCCATCCCATACTTCTCTTTTCCAATGTTCTATACACCTGCTCCTTCCAGGTGTTTCGGGGTCTACCTATTCTGTTTTTGCCCTCTGTTTTGGCTTCAAATATCCTCTTTGTGATTTTCTTCCATTCTGTGTAGATGTCCAAGCCATCCCAGTTGTCTCTCTTCTATGACCACTTCTACTGGTTTGATACCCAAACTATTTGTGATTGTCGTGTTTTTAATTTTGTCTCTTCTAGTTACTCCTTCTATTCTTCTTAGGAATCTCATTTCCATGGCCGTAACTCTGCTTTTGATTCTATTCGTGGTTATCCATGACTCACTACCATATGTTAATGTTGGTCTGACTACTCTGTCTTTATTTTTTTTGGTATTTCTTTTTTATCCAGAAACGAATTTGTCAATATGTTATATATTTTTGATAGTTTAAAACTAATTGAATAAATCTCATTAAGGTGTTTACAAAAATTAAGTTATGAGATTGTGCTATAAAATAGAAATTTATTTATAAGAATAAATTTTAGAAAAATATTTAAATTCAGTTACAATTTATTTTGTGTGCACCTAGGATGTTGATGTATGGCTGAAATTATTTGGACTTGTGCAGTGTTATGAAAAAGCGCATCTCCTAATCTTCCTTAATTTATCACAGAACCACAAGAGAAGTGTTTAAGTGGCATTGTTTTTGAAGTACAATATAATCTAATTTCTACGTGTATTTTATTTTTAGTGCAAATTCTCGAATACATCCGATATCCATCTATATTTATGTCTCTTCACAATTTCTTGAAGTTGTCAACTGGGCTATATAGTAACAAGACAAATAGCGTATATTCATTTTAAACAAACAGATTCAAATTATTTAGTTGATGTAAATGTTAATAGTTGGATAGTTTTAATAGTACAGATATAGAGATATTTTCTTCTTTGGCATTTATAAATTTTAGGACATGCGTATGTAAGTTCGGGAATGTTCAGAAAGTAGTAGTAATCACAGCAATAAAACATCGTATCTTCAGCTTTAATAATATCTGTATTGTATAATGAATTATATACTTACTTTCTTAAAATTGTAAACTTTTAATACTAGTACTACTGTTACAACATTAATTAGGACAGTATACAATTAAATATATAGAACTCGGGATACGACTCACAATACTCTTTTGAGTGTTGGTCTAAAATTCTGTAAATTGCGCTGAATGAATTGACATCCAACGAGTTTGAGGCAGATGAGGTATTTTATGTATTTTAATACTACAAAAATTTTGGAATTATAAATAATCTAATCTAATCTCTTAGGCTAGAATTGAAATAATTGTAAGTACCCCGCAGAAGGAATATCCTGATGTTTTCCCATGATTACCCTTCCGCCATCAGATGCGAAGCCTATTAAACGTTTTATAGGGATTAATATTATTACATAATGTGGTGATACTACTATAAAGCATGCTAACATTGGCTTTATCTAATTTAATTAATTCAAAAAGATGCTCTCTAACACAATACTCATTGTTAAGATATCTTACCAACTAGACAAAGACTTTTAGTAACACTTCTATCTCTGGATTCATCTACAATAAGTTTGTCCGAAGATGTGTATAAAATGATTAGCTGTATGTATTTTGCTTACCCACAGCTAAAATTTTGTTATTTTGGAATCAGACAGAGTTTAGAAATTGTCGTATTTGTTCTAAAATTTAAAACAAATATTTCTATATTCATATCTTTTTTTATTTCTTTTATTTCTTCGTCCAACATTTGTTGCAAGTGTGGTGAGTGTACTTTGATGTTCAATTGACTGTATTTTAGTTTGGTCAAGTGTGGATAAAGTATGTTCAATTAAGGAGTCTTTTCCACTTGTAATATCAATCAACCTTTCTCACATGGAGTACCTTTAACAAAAGATAATCCTTCTAAACTTTTTGTTAACCCACCCGCAAATTCCACTTCCCATTCGTCTTTATAATATTTTTTTACGGAAGCAATATAGTTGCTACTAGTTATTTAAGTTTGCTTTCAAATTTTGAAAATTTATGTGAAGGATATTCAAACAAATATCCATATTTAGTATGCGCTGAATATTGCTACAATATTTTCAAAATAATTTTTAACAATATACATAATTTCTTTGGGGCGCTTATGACAGGAACGTTTTCTGATTTCTCAATATTCTAGTGGCATCTAAACTATACTTTACACTAACGTAATATCTACACCAGGGCTGCTCAGATTTGAATTGCTGGCGATCTACTTCAAAATTATTAGACAACAAGCGATCGACTCTGTAGATGCCGCAAGTATGTGTGATACAGAATTGTAGTGTGGGTTAATGAAAAAACCGATATCCAAAAATGCGTCTTTATTGGTTTTTACAAAACGTTTGTTACTAAACTAAAGAATTATAAATCTTTGGATATGGGGTAATTTTTAAGTGCTAATCGCAAGCATGATGACATATGTTCGTTAGTCGGTTGCGATATTTTGACTTAAGTAGACCCAAACATTGCTGTCAACTGAAGGGTGATTTGCCTTAGATTCGGATATTTATCTTGAGATATGAGATATGAAAAACCAGAATTTTGTATCAGATGCTGTAGCCTTGAAATGTATATCCGAAAAAATCTGCACTGCCCCATTTTCAACAGCAGATGAGTCCATATTAAACTGACTTGCTGTTTCAGTAGCAGATTTCTCAATGATTTTACCGGAAAAAGAATAACTCATAAAAGTTGAGATATTTGTCATTTTACTAAAATCATAAAAACGTCTTGCCAAATTCACTCAAAATATTTGTTAATTATTTCTCATAAAAATCAAAATTTCACTAAGGAATCCTTGATTTAAAAGACCGAAAATGTTTCAGATCCCTTCTTTTCATTTGATCTACCACTAGTTGCAATTTACTTTTAAATGCGTTTATTGCGCTAATCGTCTCGGTAATAGTTTCTTCTTTACCTTGCAGCTTCAAATTAACGGTGTTTATATACAATATTACTAGTCTCGACAGAGAAGGGCAAGTTTCAGTGCCGTGCGGAGAACAACGTGGAGGGGTGAGGCGCGCGGCACGGAGAATCGAGTACACGTATGAAAGCGCGCTTGTTCAATATTATTCCACTGGTCATTGTTACACATACTTAGAAAATGTCGCATTTAGGTACGTTTCGAAAACGGCGTATTTCTAATAAACTAGAAAACGTAACAGCGGGTATGCCGGATTTAGAATACGAAGGCGATAGAATTAAATGTGTAAAGTGCGACAACTGTTTGACGTGTACCAGCAAGCGCAAGTCTGAACGCCACCTAGAAAGTATAAAACACTGTTCAATTCGTGGCAAACGATACAGCGAACAATTAATATTTGATGTAGGTGTTTGTTTTATGTTGTGTAATGTACCGTTCACTTTACTAGACCAACAAGCATTTGTCTCCTTCTGGAGCAAGTATTTGGATTATACTTTACCAAGTTGGACATCGTTAAGAAACTTTATGTCATCTGTTCGTGACTATATTGAAAGAGGAATTAAAGCAAAATTGTGGTTGTGTGGACGAAACAACCAATCGGCAAAAAACATTCTGTGGTGCATGTGATGGTACGTACAATGGAAGAGTTGAACCGTCATCCCCTATCTTACTTGCTTCCAAAAGAGTTGCAAAACGTACGAGCGATGAAATTTTAAAAGTAGTGTTGAGAGCATTGAACAAATTTCAAGTTTCAACTACTCAACTTTTAATGTTTGTGAGTAACAATGCCGCTAACATGTTTTCCATAGGCCGATTTCTTAAAGAAGGGTGGCAATCTGTAACATGTAAAATCCATGCATTAAACTTTTTGCCGCAATTGATTCCTAAATGTTATCCATGAATAAATGCTTTAATACCTCATACAAAGTCAGTATTTCTAAAGTCCCCAAAACGTACAAAAAGATTTCACGAACTGTGTCCCAAAGTGCGTGAACCACTACAACCGATTACTACGCGTTGGAGAACATGGTTAAAGGCTGCGTTTTACTGCTGCTAACATTTTGATGATGTGTAGAAGGTAGTTTTACAATTCGATCCGAGACAAGCCAAAGGTATCACGAAATGCCAGAAAATGTTTCAAGATAGTCAGGTAAAATGTGATTTACAAAGTATTCGCAAGAACTACTATGGACTAGCGGAGGGAATTGCAAAATTACAAAATGATTCGATGTCGTTTGAGGATTCTGTTCAAATTGTGGATGATGCTCATTTACAGCCAAAGAAGATGAAAGTGTAATACAAAAATTTGAAAGTGTTACAGAGAAGGATTCAGATTTTCTCATACTAAGACAAATTTCTGAAGGTGCCCCGAATGATCCGTTAAGTTGTCACAAGCATTACTTTAAATTTGCAAATATTACATCACTCAATATGGAAGAATGGTAGTTCTCATCATTAAAAAAATATTTATCCCACACACCGTACTCATTTGACTGTTACAAATGTGAAAACATTTAATGATTCTAATATTTAATAGATGCCACCCATTTGTGATTTCATGGAAACTTCCTAAAACAATAAGTGTTTCAGCATGTTATATAGTATATTTTTTATCGTTATTTTATGTGTAAACATTCCTGCGTCCGTATCGCCTATGTTCACTCATGAACGTCACGGTCATAAATAGTGCGAGTGCGTAAACGTTACGTACGTTAACCGTTAAACGTTAACGCCTTGATATGGCCGTTCGGCTCCTCCACGTTATTCTCCGTTCTGTACTGTAACTTGCCCCACTTTGCCGAGACTAATTGTGACCGTTAAACATGTTAAATCACTCACCCATGTTTCGCTTTTAAGCATCGGGTGTTATCACCTCACGACGTCATTGAATACCATTCGAATAAAAATACAAAGCTAGGCAGTATCTATCAAATCGGTGGATTCGTCGAACTGCCAACAAAAGTGTGTACATTCCATGACATAATATTTTAGTTTATCTGCCTGGCCCATGACTTCAATACTACTTGTGACTTCTGGATCAGATAACTAAAGTTCTTTAATAGCAGACCTGATCTGTGCTTTCTTCACTACCAATCTGTCTTCAAAGGGTTTCTTGTTTTTGGCCAATATATGAGACATTTTAAATGACGCGATCGTTGCAGCGTTTGATTGTTCTGCTGATTTTATGTACATGGTTTGTTCTTTCTTGAAGCAAATTATCAACTGATGCACTTTTTGTTTTCTTAATTCACTCTTTGGTGGGAAATTATTTTCATAGTTTTTATGAATGGTTTTATGGTGCCTCTCTATGTTCAAACACTTAGATATTGCAATTGATGCTCGGCAAATGAGGCAAATGCACTTATTCTTCACCGTACAAAATAAGAGTTCTTCCTCCCAATCGTTATTAAAATGAGACGTTATACTTCCTTTTGCCCCGCTCATTTTGTTATGTGTTGCGGGTTCGAAAGGATAAAATAATGCCACGCAGATTTAGTAAGGCGGCGCTTTATAAACTTCTTATCGCATTTGAGTTATTACTCGGACTCACGTAGGCGCAGTATTTACATCGTCACTGACGAAGTCTCGAATGTTCCAGATAGGTAGTTTAGGCAGTTTACCAGAAGAATCGGCGGTAGTTATAGATGTCATGCGCCCCGTGGCGTTTCTTTGACAACTACTGCGCGTTCCTTTGATAAAGCCGCCTTTCCCGCTAACAGAAAGTTATTCCGATATAAAAAAGTCATAAGGGAGTTATTCTGGCTTAAAATGTGACTCATATCAAACAAAAAATGCGAAACGATCGATATCGGCTAATTTTTGCGACTCAAAAAGCTCTCGCGATCAAGCCCCTGATCTACACTCGTTTAGACGTTTTTATTAAGAACAATGTTATTAAATGAATAATGTCTCAGTCATCTTCAGATCTCGTTGATCATATTAATCTTGTAAGAAAGAAATGTAGTATAGGTTAAATTTTTCATTGCGGACAAAAGGCTGTGATTTTCTTTTGTTAATGTGACGTTTTCTTTTCAGTAATCAACGAAAGCGTAACTGTCCAGAAATATATTCCACCTTAATAATCTGAATGTTCAAATAAATTTCAATACATTCGGTAGTCTTTATAATAACTAAAATAAAACTGTATTAATTAAAAACATAATGTTTTGAATATCTAATTTAATCCAAATACAGTCGAAGCGATTTCGATGCTGCAGTTTAAAACATGAATTCTGTGCTTATATATTAAACCTTTTTTAGTTGAATTAAGGACTAGGTTTATTTTTCAATAATTTTTCTATTCACTAATTTAAAAATTTATCAGCTATAACAATTTTCTATTTTTAATTTAAAATTAACAAAGTATATGGTTAGTGGAAGATGTACAATAGGATCCCTAAAATACCTCATAATAATATAATGATTATCATAACAATACGTACATAGTGATTTTAAAAGTGGCCATTGCCATTATCTGTCAACGTCCTGTATCATATTTATATTCATTTTATTTATTATTATTTGCTTCGTTTTTATTTTAAATCTGTATTTCCTTATTACATTTACATTTCTGTACAGAAGTCAATTTTTATTTAATTTCATGAACATCCTGTATTCTAGAGTTGCTCAAAGAGAATAATTTAAGAATATAATTAATATTCTGTGAAGATGTTCATCATGAAATACATTATTGACAATTTTGGAATATCTAAGTTTGCCTGAAATAATTTTCACATTTAGTTGCAGAATATTTTCTTAGAAAACTCTGATTATTTTTAAAACATGTGTATTGTGGAATCGTGTACAGAAAACCGTCATACGAAATGTCTCAATAAGTAACTATCCAACACTAATCTCGTTTCAACTATTAAAATGCTCTTCTACACTACCTAACTAGCAAAAATAGCAAAACAAAATAAGATAAAGTATGCGGAAATAAGTACAAATTTGGGTTAATAATATAATATTAAAACAAAAAACTATATAAACTCGCATAATAAACACGAATGCCAAAAATGTAAACAAAGATGATCGCGACTTATTAGATATCCTAGATACTGTTACCAGTGGAGTTACTTGTATTTTATATTTTAGCCTTTGTGTACGTATCGTTCAATTTTATTTGTTCTATCTTTGTTTAGATAATTAGGTCCTAACTGTATGCACATTTTGTTTTACTTTGTCAAATGTCTATTTCTTGTCATTTACAAAATTCCATTGTTGAGCACGCTAACTAGGATTACTGGTATATCGTACCAGAGAGTAATGTATGGTAATTGAAAATAAATAAAGCGACCGCTTTTACTACTAGTCAATTTTTTGTCGTGTTAATTATTTGCGTAACATCATTCTTGGAAACACAAATAAAGGACATACATATTCCACATTTGAGAAGTTCTATAACCACTAGTTAAAAAAAAGTAACAGCGAAGAAGCGAATAATAAAAGTGCTGTAGAGTTACCTTCAACTACTTTGGCTTGATACAGCGTGTAACAATTTCAATTCTAGCGTTATCTTGCATACGAGCTCGTAATTTTTGAATATTTTTTATATAATGGAAGTTATTCCAGTTAGTACCATAAGTAGAATTTAAGAATCATTATAAACACAGTAGAGAAAAATGTGAAATTCGTTTAGAGTTTTATTGATTGAATTTACTTTTGCTAATCATAGTGAATGATCAAAGTACCATTAAATAAATTAAAGCACGTTAATTTTATAAATAATAGGTATTCCTTCGCCAATTTTAGTAAATGACAATTTCGATTTTGCTAATAATCAGAGTCATTTCCTAAGGATTATCTAAAAGTCAATATCTATTGCTTTGGCATTTCCATTGTTTCTAATTAATACAATATTGTAGGTTGGTGATTCGGCTGTATTTTTATCGACTGGTAGACCCGACCGTCCTTATATTGGTAAAATTGAAGCTATGTGGGAAGCGTGTGGCACTATGGTTGTAAAAGTAAAATGGTTTTACCACCCAGAAGAAACTATTGGATGTCCTTTAAATCTACAATACCCTGTAAGTATAGTATACACAATAAGAACTGTAATATAACAATTTTGATTATCAATTGGATGAAAGTTTTCCATATTTTCTTTGCTTGTGTACATTTGATAAATGGATGCTATCTAATTACCAGATTTCCACCTGATTGTTTATTTATTGTCATTTTCTTTCTTTCTTTTCATTGTCAAATTAGTTTACTTTAGAATAATGGAAAGTGTGGATAGCAGTCATAATTGTATGTTAATTTTATAATCCTATAACTTATCTTTAATATTTCCAGCAGTTGGTATTTTAATATTAAAGAACGGTATAAGAATTGCAATCGTTTTGTAATTCATACCAACATAAACATAGAAAATAGAAAAAAGATGAGATTTTAATAGACTTCGCAGGCCATTAAATAGCATTTAAGAAAGATGTGAAGACGGTGAAATTTCTGCACCAGTTCCACATATCCTGCAGTTCCTTTTTTTACTCTAATCCTTTATTTTTCTAATGCAACATTTTCGGCTTGTGTAAAACCCTTAAGGGTGTCTATTGTAGAAACAAACAATGTTTCGCTGCCAATCGTTAAAAAGAGAGAATGCATTACAACAACAAAAAACTATTGAAAAATGCAATTTGTTTTCTTACAGAACGGACAAAGGTGAATTCCCATCCATACGAAATCCAACGTTCGAATGATTTCGCATCCGATTGTAGTATGAGTGTGTTAACTGATATTGCTAAATAATTAAAAATATTCTTCCGCCTTTCCTATTTTCACTTCGTAGGGCAAATTATAATAATCGCTTTGTTCTTTCCTTTGTTTAAGTGTAATTTGCGCCCGAACATTTCGTAAACGCTTCCTTTTACGGTTTTTGAAAAGTAATCCACAATAATTCATTTAATAAATACATGTTTATTGCTGTTGGCAATCTATTTTGATAAAGCGAGGTTATGTACATACTAGGTATCGGAAAACGTTCAAATTATTTAATTTTTATACCATAACGAATGCAGTTAAATTTTCGTCAGTAGAAATGTCCACCATTAGACATTCAAATCTTTAAAACAGTCAGGTTGCTTGATTGTCATATCATTGCACATTGTATGCATGATGATCTAGCGAAGAAATGTAAGGTATGTGCGTGGTGGGGGAAGTAGAACAACGGAAGTGGGGTTAAAAACTGAAATTGCACACACCGCAAGAAGCATCACCATACAATTGGAATTTATAAATAGAGTAATAGCAGTTATTGAGAAAAGAGTAAATTTGAATAAATACAGCGTAAATTATCAATCTTTTCTGTAATTATTGGAATCCAAATTCTTAGAGATATTACGAATTCTTATGCATAAAAACCCTATTTTTAAGTTTTTCGCACGTTTGGTACTGCCACTGCAGTTATTACAGTGGATATTGTAAATAACACTGCGTTTATGGACCGATGTAATACTTCATGAAAATTATCTATCATTATATTTGTAATTCGGACTCTCTAATTAGAAAACACTGGTTTTTAGGTTTTTAGGTTTTTAATTGCAAAAATAGATATTAAACAACAAACCAACCCCGACATCCTTCTCTTCAGATTGTATTGTATAGAGTATGGTGTACAAGCATTACCCATAAATACACTAGGGTGACAGAATAAAATAGACACCTACTAATTAAAAAAAAGATACTATTCTCCTTATATATACAAAATATTTTAAAATTCTTAAATTAGACTAATATTTTGTCGATCCACCTTCACTTGCGTGAAGTGCTGCGAGTCGTCGTGGTATAGAATCTATTAAATGATTAATGCTGTCTTCTGGAATATTTAACCACTCTTCTGTAACAGCTGCCACGAGTTCTTTCTTATTGCTGGGTTTTCGGGGTCGTTTCGCCATATTTGTCTGGATTATGTGCCAAACATTCTCTATCGGATTCATGTCTGGTGATTGGCCTGGCCATGGTATAATCCGAATCCCCTGTTCCTCTTTCCATGTGGTTGTTGTTCTTGCTTTGTGGCTAGGTGCTCCATCCTCCATAAAAGTGGCGTCTTCTTTAGATAAGATGGCGTTGTCGAATATCGGTAATAGTCCTTCTGTTAATATTTGGATATATTTTGCCGCATTTATATTTCTGTCGCAGATTACTAATTGCGATCTTCCATCATACCATATCGCGCCCCACACCATGTCGTTCATACCGCCGTATTTCACCGTCTGATGCAAAAATTTGTCGTCCACTTGCTGTGACGAACGCCTCCATATCCACGTACGACCGTTATCACTGAATTGGCAGTATCTGCTTTCGTCTGAACAAATGACAGACCACCAAAACTCTTCGGGCTTCGTTCGCATCTCGATTGCCCAAGCCATTCGGCGCCGTTTTTGAAACGCCGTAAGGAGAGGTTTTTTCTTTGCCACCCTTTTATACATCCCCACACTGTGGAGGTATCGCAGAACGGTGCGCTGACTTTTCTGTGAAGTTGCCGCAAGCTCAGCTATACTTTTTCGCGGTTCTCTTAACACTTCGCGCACAAGCACCCTTTTACTTCTTTCAGAAGGTCCGACACGACCTGGTCTCGGCTCCACTGTTGTTTTTCCTTGCGTTTAAATTGTCTAATCACACGGTTAACTGTGGACAACGGAATATTTAAAAATTTACTTATTTCACGTTGCGAAGCGCCGCGTTCACTCTGGCCAACGATGCGACCCCGGGTGAAGTCGCTAATATCACTCGAACCTTGTAAGCGAGGCATAGTTGTAACGATACTAAACTATGACGAATTCCTTCCGATACATCTACCCCTACCCTAATGACAAGAGAAAGTTCTTAATTCGTTCTTAGAATTTAGCTGTTTACATATTTATACCGCTTTACCTGGTGTCTATTTTATTCTGCCACCTAGTGTATGTATATATATATATATATATATATATATATATATATATATATATATATATATATATACGGCAATCACTTCTACGCTGTGTTATTAAGTTATTGCAATAGTAATTTTTCCATTAACACATATAGTAAACTCTAGAATATTAACTCTGGCAATGGGGGTAAAACAGCGCTTTAACAGTCATGGAGTGCACCTAAAAAATAGTGAGCTTTCAAATTTATTACATTTAAATGTGTATGTAGTATTAAATCAGCATAAGAGTAGCTCAGGCTTTCTATTTGTATCATCAAATTTGGAATGCCGCAATTGTATAAAAATTGCCGAATCGAGCTCATACTGACCAAATGGTTATGACTAGAGACCGGATTATATGCAAAGTGCACATATTTTATTTTATTTATTTATTATATTTTACGTCTATTTATAGATGTCTTGCACTGATTAAAGGTAATTAACGCTAATTAACTTTAATCAGTGTAATACATCTACACATCGAGGTAAAATATAATAAATAAATTAAATAAAATATATGCACTTTGCATATAATCCGGCGTCTAGTTATGACATATTTGATATAAAAAAAGTTGATTCGAAACATATATTAAAAAAATCCAATACATTTTATATTAAAAAAGGCAACGTAGTTAGAATTCCTAATATAGTAATAAATATATTAATGGTAAGAATAACACTTTATTTGCTGTATAATGAAAAATGCGTGATAGCATTCCTATTGGATAAAAATACAAAATATATTAGAAACTAATATGAACATATAATTTAAAATTAAAGATATTTAGAGATCATTAGAGCACGCCATTCAAAAAAATGTAAATTTTACTAAAGCAACTAAATTAAAACTATGTATACTTGGGTAGAGGCATTGTTAAAACGCATTAGTAATACTAGATAGTAAACAAACTACAAATCTATTTGCAATAATAATGTGAGAGTAGTATAAACTGTTTACTGTAAAAGTCAAGGTGTACAAGATATAATGACGATACGAGTTCAAGGAAACAAAACATTGGGCGAAGCGTCGGATTACGAGATACTGCTCGCACTTTTAGGGATCGATTACTATGACTAACCCTATCAGAGATATTCTAACCTCCAGTACCGACTTTTAACGCGCCAAATATCGCATTGACACGGAGCCTAGGATTTTACTTTCTTATTTGAGAAGTTAACTCTGTGCTTGCCATACTTAACACTACTAACCCATGGCATATCAAAAACTATCATATATATTACCATTATTATTACAACTTATATAAGTGGATGGTGATAGATGACGTTGAGGATTGAATTCTCATAAAGAGTCAATAATAGTTTTACTAACGATGAATATAGCCCAAACAACAATTCTAATTATTACACAATTTTTGTACAGCTTTACCATAGCAACTAAAGCTACAAATCTACATAAATATTATAAAAAATACTATATCTTACCGTAGAATAATTTTAAAAAAGCTGGTATAAACTATTAGAAATTTCTTTTGCCATTCTCAAAAAAAAAAGATCCATTCTGACTTTTAATATTCTATATTTCAATACTTGGGATTTGCGTTGCACGTACCACCAATGCTAGACAAAGTATCAGCAAGGAATTGCCAAAAAAATTACAATGATGGCTTCTCTGTAATAACTGCAATAATAATAACAATAACATTAAATGCAATTTATATTTCTAGATTTCCTAGTTACCTAGCTCATTTATTGTAAGGAGAATTTATGAACGTGTTCTACTACAGTACTCTTTATGAAATGTGAAAAACACAAGAAATAATTCTTTTCCTGTCGCTACAAACTTCTATTACAACAGTCACCACTCTCTACAGCCGTATATTTAGGACGAAAAGGTATCTTGTGGAAAATATATATGTCGGGTAACAGAATTACCTACAGTACACAAATTAATTCTTATTAGTACACGCATACGGAGTGTTTTCAAATAATAACGGAATATTTTAAATTACGCGGGAACATTCTATCCGACCGGCATAACCTCACGCATGGTTTCAAGTTGTTGACATCTCGTGTAGTTCTCATGCTAAGTGCAGGATATTTCAGTGTTCGTAGCGATCATGCAGTGTGCGATTTTCGGGAACAAGAATGCAAGAGAAAATTTTGCATGAAACTGAACAAAACCTTTTATTTTCTGTACACAAACCCTCTTAAGTTTTGTTGTAGGTTCTGATCAAAGCTTTGTTGTTTTTGCAGTCATCAATATGTTTACTGTTAATAGGAAAGAATTATCGCCAGATCCCAATGTGAAAAGCAACCGTGTTTCGAGCTACTTACTTCCCATTAGCTCTTGCCTTCGATTTTGTATTTGTACATGCGATATTTTTTGCATACATGTACATTCACACGTATTGGAATGCCCTATCCAAGGTTTATCTAATGTTAAACAGACGGATGTTTATACGTTCACTTATCCTGTATTTGGTTTATACCAGAATTATAGAAACCGTAAAGCCCTGAAAGACCTTCCAATTGACGTAATTTATGTGAGGTACTCTAGATGCTGAGTCTCATGTTCCGCAATTCGTTACACCGACAATCTATATAAAATTTGTAAGATACGCACTGTTATAGTCTTTGCGAATTTTAGTGATAACGGGGTTACAAAGTATTTAGCTTATCATAACGACCTAAACAATTTAACTTGGTATAACTTTTTTTGGAGAGTATACGAGTTACCCGTAACTGTTTTCACAATTATGTTAACAATAACATTGCTTTACTTACAGGGTGCTTTATTTGAATCTCCCCATGTTGATGAAAATGATGTTCAAACAATATCCCACAAGTGTGAGGTTCTGCCACTAGAGGAATACACTGAAAAATTAGGCGATGATCCACAGCGATACGCTACTATATACGATAACAACGACATTTATTATCTTGCCGGTTATTATGACCCCACAACTACAACCCTGAAAATTCAGCCGAACATTCCGTTTTTGAATGCGGACTGATAGAAAAAGATACCTATTGTAGGGAGAGAGCCAGACTGCTTGAACCAGAAACAGCTATAGACTTGAT
Source organism: Trypoxylus dichotomus (assembly GCA_023509865.1). Lineage (NCBI taxonomy): Eukaryota > Metazoa > Arthropoda > Insecta > Coleoptera > Scarabaeidae > Trypoxylus > Trypoxylus dichotomus. Next base: position 28,819,184 of record CM042080.1, on the reverse strand, counting down.
TACTAAACGAAGCAATAAATGTTTTATTGAAGTCATGATGACAGATTGTTGACAAAAAAAAGTAAATGCAGATCAAAAGATATTTAACATGAGAAGATAATTCTTAGTGATTAATTGAAAGGTGCTATTTACAGATGATGTTAAGAATGTTTCATGTTTTACTTTGTAAACCTTTTTATTGTTTAAATACTATTATCTAGGTATAACTGCAATTATACAGGCATTTTATATATACATATTATTTACATAGATGTTCTTTTCTTTCTAAGGACATTTTCATTAGCTTTGGCAGCATATCACCCACCATGTTATTTTTGTTCTGTGCCATTTTTGTTTAATAGAATAGTAAATTTGAACAAATTATGCGATTAATTATATTTATATTGACATGTAGCAAATAATTTGAGTATATTAAGATGCCAAGCATTAGAACTACTTAAATGATTCGTACTATTCACAAAATAAGAGAAAAAATGGGGCTAATTAGTTGCGTATCTCAAGATACTGTATTATAATTAGCTTTATTCCGTTTTCTGTGTAAATATGTATAGTTATTATGTTTATGATTACTATTAGTTTACTACATATTTTCGCAATTTCTTAAAATAATACATACATAACACGTAAGAAAAGAATTTTGTTTACATGTAAGACACTTACGATTAGGATTTCATATCAGAAAGTAAAATCGTAAAAAGTGAATATTTTTATAAAATTGGTTATTGACAAATACGTACCTATAAATTTCAGGCACGAATATAAAATGTGTCATAAATAGTATTATTACATTTCCTACGAGTATTTTTCTTGGGATGTAAAATATGGAATAGTTTTAATTCATTAAAATTACCTCTTACACTTTGTGTAACACCTGTAATATTAGGAATGTAGGGCTAAGTACATAACATATAATCACTGAAATGAATTCCTAATGCAAGTGATTAACAATTGTGTATAAATATGTGTTTTTAATTCCCACTTTTTTTGTAAATAGATGCAAATGCGAAATGATTATTATATCCAACTGTAAAATATACCTATATCTATATAAAAAAATAAATATATATTTTGCTAGTTATATTTGTGACTGTATTAATAGTTGTGTCATTTTTTGGTCAAGATATTAATCATCTCGTTAGGGTATCCATTTTCATATAAATCGTTAAAGAAAATTAAGAAAAACTATATGTAAGAAATGTATGTCAATCATAAGTATAAGACATTTTTGTAAACATTTGGACTGAAATGGGTGCCTAAAAATACATTAATTCGTAAGGATTTTTCGGACTAAAAATGACTATCTATTACATGCAGTAATATTCCCGATTTTAGTGTTTTAGTTTTGCATCGTCATAATTGTAATGTAGTATGACCGCAACAATATATAGAACTTACTAAAAAAAATGTGCAATTAGGATTTATCATACAAATCTTGAATAAGGTGTACTTATGATACTATGTGAAATTAATTACAGTTCTCAGAACATTTTTGTTTGAAATTAATCTATGTATGGATTGTTGATAACAATTGCATTTTGACAACTACACTTTACATATATAATGTTTCAACAAGTTTGACATCTTTTGCAGTGTATGAATCTCTACATTAATTGTGCTTGCTGCTTACAATAAACAGTTAAAGATCAATATTTAAAGAACTGTTTTCGGACAGATGTGAAAATTACAATATAAATAGCCAAAATAATTCTCATATTAAAGATACATACATCGGAAAGACTTCTATGATCCTAAAATGACGAAATTGCTTTTAAATTAGAATTGAGATTGAAAAATGAATCCACTCAAACCGTTCGATATTAATACTTATGTAGAGTGTGGTTAATATCTAATGACTCTTGCAATATGACCTAAAGCACCACCGAACAATGTTTGCGACCTTGATCTACTTTTATTTTTGTTTTCGTTTTCTTTTAATGTATTTAGCTATTCAATAAAAATGTTTCCTCTTTCTCTAGTCTTTGTTACATGATTTCATTTAATGATGTTGATTAAACATTTTTGAGACATAATGCATACAGTATGTTCAGGAGAACTTTATTGCTTCACGAATTATTTCTTCCAGCATGCTGGTTTTTTAACGTATTGATTTGTTACTGCATTATTCACACTTCTTATTGACGTTGAAGCTTCTTACCTTATACAACGCCACTTATGTACGTGCACTTTATCTTGATTTCCCACAGTAGTCTAGTAAGCAGTTGCCATCAAACTAAAGTCTACAAACTATGTCAAAGTTTATATTTATAGTGGCTTTCTTGCAGTATTCTTTTCTTTTACATCACTCATAATATATATATCAACCCTTTCAACTTTGTTATGAGAAACTGTATGCATTTATGCATCTTTAAAACGCTGCTCCTTTCTGTTTTTAGATACAAAAAAGTTAAAATTGTATAAATAGAAGTAATCATATTGTTTATAACTGATATTCAATTTCTGCATGCCATTCTTGCCTTACAATCAAAACTAAGCAACAATGGAATGGGTTATATAGGAATTGTTAAAGACTGAAATTAATGACGGCGGTAAATTGTATTCAAAGTAAAAGAAAGATACGTAATCGGTATGGTAGGCACATCCCAAGATACAAGTATAGTATTGCTAACTATCAATATCTCGAAAAGTATAAATCAAAAAGTGAAAAAATTTGATTTACTGAGGAAAGTACGTCTGCTCAAATTTGCAAAAATAATCGCCGTCGGTACTAATTTGAATTAAAGAACATTCTGTATATTTTGGATGTGAATTGTACTTAAAGTTTTAAGCGAGGTTCGTGTAAAATCTCAGATACCAGCTATAGATGACGACAATTAAAGAGAACGATGGTCTTTCAAGATAGATGCTAGATGTATCCTGTTTGCCAGTGGCGTTACTATTAAAATTAAATTAGGATTTTTGTTCGTTGTATTTGTAGAAATAATCTCACGTACTTTGAAACGATAAAAAAGAAAAGTTTCAATTTCTATTAAATGTGTACTTTGTCTATTTTATCTATTTGGCTGTCCTACGTTAATTAAAATACAAGTTTAGTTAGATATTTGAATAAAACCTAACAGGCCAAGAATCATAATATTTGCATTAAGTAATGGTATAGAATACATATCATTATCTCATTGAGCTGCAATCAAATGCGAGATTTCATTTCGAAACAACTGATAGAAAACTCGTAAACAATGTAAGATCGTTCGTTATTAAATAATTCTGTAAGTCTTTGTAAGACGAATACAAAATCTTACTAGATTATGATTATTTTTTACTTGTACGGTCAAATAATGACGAAGCCAAAGTATAATTATAATAAAAGTTGAGATGGTTTAGCGATTCATTGAAGAGTTTTGTGCTTTTTTTACACAAAATATGTATGATTACTTTATTTATGTATAAGAAAGGAATGAAGCTTATTATCTTATGAAGTGTCAGTGTTACAAAACACGATAGTGTAATAGAATAAGATAAAAAGATGTCGTGTGGTTTTAGCAATACGAAAGTATTGATTGTTTTAGCGTATCGTTGACAGTTCGTGTTTAAATTTTCATATCCGTTTTAATATGTACCAAAGTTATTGTTGAATGCTCATTCTCGTTAATTCTTGGATCAAGGAGTAACTTTAAGCAAAGATGTAGTTGGCAAAACATTTAAATTAAATGCAATTATATTTCATTTGTTGCTTATGTATGAAATAAAGCAAACATTTTTAAAACACAAATTTGTATAAAACTAGTTTCTAGATTTATATTTTAAAATGTCGCGTTTTTAAAACAAAACACAAAAGACAATAAATTATCATTCAACCCTCCAATATACCAAATACATGAATCATTGTTGTGCAGCTTTCATCTCTTTTAAACAAAAAAAAGTTGTAAGTGCCAATGCACTTCAAACTGATCAACACCAAGCAACGAAACAAGTAAGGAAACGCCTTTTTCATGGAAAAAAGAAAAAGACAATCTACATTGTTATACGTCAGAATATATGCTGCAAAAGGTGCGATGATATGGAAACGTATATTGAATAAGTAGTTATCAGACTTTCACGGCCGTTTGTCATAGTCGTAACGGTTGTCGGGTTCCGCCGTGTCACTAGGTGTTTTGTCGTTGACGTTTCGCGAACCACAGTTCGCGAAGCGTCAGGGACAAAAAAACCTAACGATACGGCGGAACCCGACAACCGTTACGACTATGCATATTGATTTTCTATCTCTAGCTTGCATCCGTTAATTTTTCCCAATACTTTAAATGAACCAAAACCAATTTCGATGTAGGCAATTTTAAGTAAATTTGACCATCATGTAGTAATATAGACGATCTTCTATTTTATGTAAGTAACCACAGATACTTAATATTTTAGCTAAATTGAGTGATAATGACTTAAAATGTCTATGTATGTGTATTTGAAGAGGTTTGAGGGATGATAGTGCGAAGTTTTTATTCACCAAAAGTGCACGCAAAGAATAAATTAATGTATGCGTTTTGTTAATTCATATGAAGTTGTATAATTCTTTATATCTAACACAAATTTTGGATTTATTTTTTTTATATCATATTAAACTGTATATGCTCTGACAGTCATAATTGTAACAAATTAGTTAACTATAATTTGCTTAAAAATCTGGTTTGTAATTCTAAAAAAGCAAGTATAAACGATTATACGAGGCAAATTCGGAATGTAAGAGCAGTTTGAACAATTATATCCCATACAAACAGTTTTTATTGAAAATTTCATCTTCCTGCAGACCTACTTCACTTTTCTAATAATCGCCATTCACTAAGCGCTTTTTCGTAACGTCGCACTAGCTTCGTTAACTCCTCCGCATAGAAGTTTTCCTTCTGGAAATAAGTCAGTTATGATAGGCGAGATTTTCCATGAAAATTTAAATAACCAGTAAGGAAATTCAATACCCAAAGGAGTAATCGTCGATCAAATCGCAGTTTTGTCCACATGATGCACGATCGCATCGGTTTTGATGCTGGACATATCCCTTCGTTGTTCATCACGCATATTTGTGTGGCCACTTTGAAAATATCAACACCATTGTCTAATCTCTACTTCAGTCATCACTGTAGGTCCATAAATTAGGTGCAACTTCTAATGAATTTAAACAGCTGTACACAAAAATGTAATTACACCACTAACTTTGCAACAATTTTCGCAGTCATTATGTTGCGCGCTCACCAACACTCAAACGAATTAAAAATTAAAACGACGACGCCATTCTCTTCATAAGCAATCACTACAAAATCCTATGTACTCACTACTTTGCGCGGAACTGCTATTATTTAGACGGCCCTTACTTCCCGAACTTGTCTCATAATACAAAATGCAATAAGTTATTGCTACAAAACCATTCTTCTTTATTTTCCACCTGTATGATTACATGTTGTAACAATACATCTGAGATTTTATTGCTAGCAGAATAAATTATAATTTGCAACAGCAGGAGTAATAACTAGAGAGAATATAAAACATTAAGATATGACTGTAATAACTTATTTTATCTGTATGCGGATAATAGTGTTACTAATGAAAGCTGTTTAATTAAACTGTGTATCTACGTATTCTAAATGCTATTGGAATTAACTATTTTTGTACATTTAAGTTTTTTTTACTTTCTTAAAACTTGTGTATTAATTCTGATAGATTGATTAAAAATATTTAATAGTTCTTACTGGATAATATACACCACCTACATCTAAGGAATATATTACAAATGTACTTATATCTGAAAACGTAACACAATCCATACTTAGTAAGTAATCACGTACATAAATAAATCGTCGGTTAATATCATCTGTAATACTTCACATAAATTGAATTACGAATCAATATTTTTTGTTATTTCATATGTTTATTATTAAGACACTTTTAACAAATGAGTTCATAAATTTCCTAATTAAAAAAATGCGAATTCTGAATTATTATAAAAAAAATATGTATATTATTAATTTATTAGTTTACTGCTAAATCAAAATAAGCACTTAATGCAAAACGTTAGTTCTTCGCTCTATTTGATTATATGTATACGTAAGGGTAAATGTGTATTACCAATGGAGTGTAATCGGTCCAATTTTTGGTATTAAGTTTGGAGTAAGCTACTCATATTATTGGACTGGATCATATTGATAAAATATAAATTTCTTCGACGTATACTGATATTATAAATACGCTTATTACAATGTAGAAGTTAGGTGCTAGTTTTTTGTTTTTATAAAGAGAAAGTTAGGCTGTAGTACTTTTCAAATACACAGATTCGCTTCATAGTAAACTATATTTTCACGTCTCCTCTTCCACAGCAAAACAATTCGTAGACAATAGTTTTGTTTGCAAATATATTTTGAATAATTATATGAGAAATAAAGAAAAGAGATTAAAAAAGCCGTATAAATATAAATATATTGCATATATTTGTTGTAACTTCATGTGTATTCTAAACAAAAGACATGTGTCTTCGCTAGATTTTATCTTTTTTAGAATACCTCAAAAAGTAATATTTTAATACTTTCTTGTACAAACTCAAATAAACGATCATAAGGAGATATAGATATAAATATATATATATATAAATAGAGATACATGGATACATATTTTTGCATATTGTATCAATTGATTATTTTCGATTAAGACAATACGGTGCTAGTATTAAGGCAAAGTGAGAAGAACATGTTTCCTGTAAGAATAACCATCTTGCTTTCTATAATGACAGCAAGACTATTGTTTCAAATTGATTATTTATATACTTGTATATACTTATATATCACATGCATAAATGTATAAGTGCTTGTATATACTGCAATATCTCTCGTGAATATATATCATTGAACATCAGATTATGCATTTTTCTTATGCTTGTGTTACTACGTCAGACTATCAGACTAACTACAACTGATGTTCAAATACAGAGGCGGCGTTTGTGGTAAGTAAGGTAAGCGTTGGTGGACATCATGCAAAAGTCATCACAAAAGTGGTTTCTGCTATTAATGAAAGCTATATGATTCTTTTCAAAATGAAAAATGCAGAAAATAGGCTTATAAATTGGTAAGTTAATTCAGAAAAATTTCATAGCGTACATTATTTTTCTATTAAATTATTTATTTTTCACTCAGAAGTAATTGAAAATATTGATATTTAGTTGACTTTCCAAAAATAGACTAAATTAGAACATTCTGTAAAAATAAAAACACTTGATTTAAAAAAATAACACATTTTTGGTGAGATGTTGTACAGCGTATTATTGAAATAATAAATAGCAAACCAATGTTTTCGATAAGAAAAAAACCAGATAATTTGTTTGCTAAAAATAATAATAATCTTTTGCTCTTACAACTTTTCGAGAAATTTAATACCATGCTGCACTTCCGACGAGTTTTATCAGTTAATAATATTAAGAAAGATATATTTTATCCGAAAAGCTACATATTTTTTTAGTTATATTGAACTGCACGCCAGATATTGGCAAAATTGAACAGATGAACATCTGTATCAACTGAAAATAAAATAGTAAAGGTACAGGATTTGTTTTATTAGATTTTATTAACACTACAGAATCAAATGACGATTGCAAGGACTGTGTGGATGTACAATTCACAGGTATAGCAGTAAACTCCACTCACACAAATTAATTAATTATGCGGAACGCAGCGTTTCGAGAGCACGTGGGCTCCCATTGTCAACCGTGTTACCGACTGATCAAACGCTGCGTTCCGCATAATTAATTAATTTGTGTGAGTGGAGTTTACTGCTATACCTGTGAATACTACAGAATCAATTGGCGAGTGTTTAACAGACTATTTAATTGATAAAATCAAAAAATGTAATTTAGATATTACACATTATGTGGTCAAGTTTAGACCTGATGGTGGCGTTAATACAACAGACAAAATAAATAATACTGAACTAATAAACAACTTATTCTAAACATTAATCGTTTACTCCATGTTCTGCACATTCTCTCAATTTAACTAACGACGCTGTAAAAATTAATAATTACACTTTTCAGAATAATTCAAGAAATTTATAATATTTTCAGCATCAACCAAAATGGTGAAATACTTCAAAAAATTACAAATTCAACATTAACAGCATTAAACACGGTTGAAACTCGTGTTGATACATTTAAATCATATGATACCAAATTGGTGAAGTTTTTAATGTCTTGAGTTTCAGAAAAATATTCAGACCAAAACACAATACAACAAAATTTAAAATTTCCGTTATATGTATTCTTTAGCACTTTGGTATTAATTGGATAAATATTATTAGTGAAATATTGCAATACATTTAGTTGCTCCAATATTGCAACTGCTGTAACAGCAACTGTAATTACGTACGTTAAAAAATATCATTCAGAGAAAAGTTTTATAAACTTGTTAGAAATTTCTATAGAATTAGCAAATGTATTGGAGGTATATAGCGAATTTACGTCGTTAAATGAATTGACTATGCGAAAAAAGCATCAATAATGAACATGAAGATCGCACAATACAAAAACCCAGAGGTTTATTTAAAATATATATTTTAAAATATAATAATTAGCGCGTTACAAGTAAGATATGAACAGCGAAATTTTATCATTAATTTACAAGCAACATATTGCCATATCTTCTTTGATTTTATTTCGTTTAATGCTGTTATATTGCATATTTCCAACTTGTCTTAAAAATTTAATGTGGTGTACACCTTTAGATAACTTCATTTCTCGAAAAAGTTTACAGAAAGTGAGATGACTATTCAACTTGCAAGATAAAACATGCACTGCCATTGTATAGCAGTATTACTACTAACTGCGCTTTAGATTATATATTATAGATTCCTTAAACGTCGGTATAATAGGTAAACTACGTACGTGTATTAAACCCTAATTGGAATACCTAACGTACTTGTTTGATATTAAGTCTTATATAAGACTATTTCTTGAGAAAACGTTTAAAACGTAGTCTAATTTGTGAAACAAATTCTCATGGTAGTGTGTGCGCAGCTGCTAGGATTAAAAAATAAGGAAAAAGTTTAACGAACGCTGGAGTGCATGCGGACTGGTTGTGTGGTTGTAATGTTTATACAATACTAATTTTCTTATTATAGATTTATTTCTGGAATATGTTTGCAATTTAGGAAATTAGTAGGAAGGGATTGTAATCGTAGGTTTATTTCCAACTTGAAATCTAGGAAATAATTGCAAAGAGACTAAAATGAAATAGAGTTTGTGAAATACTAGTCTCTTTATTAATATCTAGGTATATATATTTCTTATTGTTTTACATAAATCCCTTATTAATTTATTTAATGTTACATCATTGTGCTAAAAGCAGTAGTGTTGCCAATATCATTTTATTGGTATATGATAATTATTTAAATGACAGCTATTAATGTATTTACAACAAATAAGCCTTATTATTATTATTATTTTTATTATACACCGTTTCTACACAAAACTGATCTTATCTTTAATAAATAATAAAAATGGGGGATAGAGGTATCCGGTCTCCCGTTATATATTTCTTTCGAAAATAATTAACATAGTAACTCAGATTTTCACGGCCGTTTGTCATAGTCGTAAAGGTTGTCGGGTTCCGCCGTGTCACTAGGTTTGTTGTCCCTACGGTTCGCATTCAGTACCATTGAAAATGCGAACCTCAGTTGTTTGTGAAACGTCAGGGAAAAAAAAACCTAGTGACACGGCGGAACCCGACAGCCGTTATGATTATGACAATTAACATCATCTTTGAGAATATGTAATAGTTACAATTATGTTCTAGGAAACGATTTATATTTATTATAGTTTTTGTGATATTTACAAACATTTTAAAATCGTGCAAATGTTTTCCTTGTAAGTATATGCTATATAATTTATAACAAGATTCTAGTAAATAATGTTTCAATCTTCAATGTGATGCTTTTGCATTCATTCGTTGTTCTTGGCACGAAAACATTTTATGCTTTATCTATGTGTCCTGAAAGACCTTTCGATAAAGTACAACATTTGCATTTAAATTTTTGTTCTATCTATTTCCGCTCAAGAATGAAATCAAGAAAACCGAAAGAATTTTCGAAGGGATGTTTCACCCCCTCGGAGTGAATTTCAATACAAACGAAAAAAAATATGTTCAAGTCACATACTCTACTTACTTACCAAGTTTTATTAAGATCTGAATTTGATACCCGGGAACCTTTCCTTGTTAGTTATTCGTATTGATCAAATTGAATTAGTAAATGAAATCGAAGATGCCGAATTCGACGAATTAGTCCATAGATATGGAAATGGTGTTATTAGAAACACATTTGTTGAGCTAACAAATTCAAATTTTCAACGCATGTTTCGGCTAGCGAAAGAACTGTTTGTCATAAATTTAATGGAATCTTTAATGCGCTCTAATTAGTTTAAAAGTGAACAAGATATACGTAGATAAATGTTGTGTTGCATTAAGCTTTTTTTAAGAAATATAATGTTTCTGGAATAATTGGTTGTATAGATTGTACCTACATAACTATAAATATAGATATCATTCAATAAATGTTGAAATTGTAAGTAAACTTATTCACTCCAGTATATTTCATATCAGCACTAAATATAGTATTCATTGCAGGTATGCGACAGTAACATGCAAATTATAAATTTTAATCCAGGTAGCACTTATGATATAATCGTAACGGTTGTCGGGTTCCGCCGTGTCACTAGGTTTTTGTCCCTGACGTTTCGCGAACAAAGGTACCTTTGAAAATGCGAACCGCAGTTGTTGGCGAATCGTTAGGAACAAAAACTTAGTGACACGGCGGAACCCGACAACCGTTACAACTATGTCAAACGGCCGTGAAAATCTGAGATACTATTTAAGCACTTATGATGTTTTTATATAGGCAAATTCCAATCTACAAAAAAATCTTCGAGATGTACATATAGCAGACCAAACTGATTATTTTTTATTGGATAATACAAGAAACATTCATAAGACGTAAATCCATAAATAATTTTTTAGGTGCTCTAACATAGAGTATTACATTATATTGTTTGCAAAATTGTTAATATTTGTGTTGTTTTTCATAATCTATGCATTCATCATGGTTTGGAAGAACCTGAACTTACGTGTGGAGATTTTAATTGTGGTAGGAAATGTATAAACAATAGTTTGAATTTGTTTTAGTATCTTATTTTTAGAAAATTTAGGTAACTTTAATCAGCAACAAGAAGTGTAAATTATGGAAATAGAAAGAGTAAACCCTCAACTTGCAGAAAGAAAGAGATATCAAAGAAGATTAATATAAAATGTACTTATTAACGTAAGAAATATATGTACTGTATAACATTTAATGTATTCTTTAACAAATTGTATTTAATACTATATAGTCAAATAAACATAAATTATATCAATTCTTGTATTACATTTGAAATATTCTGCAGTATGTTAAGTGTCCCTCTTTGACATTCAAATGATGCACGCATTATCTCAACCTTTTCTCATAATATTTCTGTTTCAATGCTGTTTCTTTTATAAGATTCGTAAAATATTGTAAAACATCTGTTTCATTCTGTGATAAATTTCGAGCATAATACCCAGACCGAATTTAAGCGCCAAAAGATACGATTACCTGTTTCCAGGCCAATTTGAGGAAACATTTGCGAAGGATAGATGAGAATACCAAATGCGGTTATTTTTCGAATCCGGACCCTTCGAGTAAATGTTTATCGCATACGAATGAATTTGAACGATAAGTATCCCAGATCCATAAACAATTCCTTATGTGCGCCACTAATTGTAATTATACGTTGAACTGCCCTTAATATTACTAAGTACATAACGATGTATTGTACATAATATAAATCTTACTTTTATATTTGGAGAAATATATATATATAGATATATATATTTATATATATAATTGTATCTGTACTTGCATCGCTTTTATAATCTTTATATAATATGCTACAGTTTTCAATAAATTATACTGTTTGAAGAAGTTTTGTTTCGTTGTAACACGTTCTTAAATGAAACTTGTAAATACAGTATTCAGACCATATTTACAAGTAGTTACAAAATATACTGAATAACGAGTTAACCGCTTACTGATGAATTGAAATTCTTACTAGTTAATGTAGTACGTTGATTTCGGACAAGTTGAAACTATGTGTCACTTGTGGAGCTTATGGTTGGAGCTACGTGTTATGTTGCGAAGACTCTCTGTATACTTTAGATATACAAAACTTCCGTCGGCTTAAAATTCTCCGAACCCTCTTTCGTTTGTAAGCGATTTCTATAAATAGCCATAGGGACATGAGAACAAACCTTGCACAGGTAGAAATACTATTATAGGTTCTGTAAGTGACAGTCAGGAGATACAAAGCATTTTACGTTTAAAACAAACAATGTAATTTATGAACTAACAACAAAAACTCAAATGAAATGTTCAAAATGTCTTCCCTTCATTTGTCGCAAACGCGAATGGCAAAACTTTTGTAAAATTGTGCACTAACTGCTGAATTCTAAATGTCAACTGCAAATTATATGTTTTACAAAGCATTTGTACGATAAAAAATAGTAGTTTTTGTAAATTAAAAATGACATAAGCGAACAAATCCACAAATTCTACAAGAAACCGTTGGTTCATAACCCATATTCGTTAAGACTTTTCCGCATATTTTGAGCCATACTATTCCCCCACAAAGTTTGTGACACATTATTTTAAGTCCGTAAAAGTATTCCGATTCGCAATATATCGCACATTTCTTCATCCTCGACAACTTGTGACGTTACGCTTAGCTCTCAGTTTATTTTCTGTCGTTAAGTCGGTTAATCTGTTACATTTGAAAGTAATGAGAATAAGTTTTTAAGCATATTTACTATTCTTAACATACATAACTACTTAGCCTTTATGGAATACACACAACAAAATAAATACAACTCAATAGAAAATATAACGTACGTACGTAACATATCTTGTTACGAAGTGGAAGTGGGTATGGAGTAATGTAACGCTAAATATAGGAGTTACGAACCTGTATATAATGTATGTAAGTACGTACATGGAGCATGCATGTGTGCTTATACGAGTATCTGCATTTTTTTTTGTCAAAAATCAATTTTTATATATATATAACCGAATTTAAATACGTATAATGTCTAGATTTTCTGCGTTTTATCGACCCTTTTGTCATGTCTAAATATGTTATTTTTGAAATTCATTCTTAAAATTGGCAGTTTTTATGTTGTTGTGTACCTACCTATAATTTTAAATAAACTTCAATTATTTCTTTGTTTTATTTTCGAATAGTAATTTATATACGTGGATTTGATATCGTTATTCCTAGTAATCAGGCTTTTACGTCAAATCTGTTTGTAAACGTCTGATCATATATTTGTCTGTACTTTCATCTTAACTATTCATTGTTCGCACTTGTATTTATTTTGTTATCTAAAGTTGTGTACAATTGCGCTTCCATCCTAACACCCAGATAGTTACTTTCAGATAATGAGATCCACAATTCTCACATGATATATTAGTTTAAGATTTTCATTGCTATGCAATTGATATAAATACTAATGTATCATTCCCTCATTAGTTCAGTTCAGCCTGAACCGAGTAAAGAATCTGAAACGACCGACCTAGGTCATATATTATTTATACCATTGTAATCCATTGTAAAACTAGACTTTAAGTTTAATAAACGTTAGTGCAATTACGTGCATCTTTGAAGAGCCACAACAATGTTCTTTCTCTTTATTATTATACAACGTTAAAAATGTGAGAAACATGTTTATTTGTTTTGTTACTTGTATTTTTGAGTATCTATATGTATAGATGAATATATATACACTAGGGTGACAGAATAAAATAGACACCTACTAATTAAAAAAAAGATTTTATTCTCGTTATATATACAAAATATTTTAAAATTTTTAAATTAGACTAATATTTTGTCGATCCACCTTTACTTGCGTGAAGTGCTGCGAGTCGTCGTGGCATAGAATCTATTAAATGATTAATGGTATCTTCTGGAATATTTAACCACTCTTCTGTAACAGCTGCCACGAGTTCTTCCTTATTGCTGGGTTTTCGGGATCGTGTCGCCATATTTGTCTGGATTATGTGCCAAACATTCTCTATCAGATTCATGTCTGGTCATTGGCCTGGCCATGGTAAAATCCGAATCCCCTGTTCCTCTTTCCATGTGGTTGTTGTTCTTACTTTGTGGCAGGGTGCTTCATCCACCATAAAAGTGACGTCTTCTTTAGATAAAATGGCGTTGTCGAATATCGGTAGTAGTCCTTCTGTTAATATTCGGATATATTTTGCCGCATTTATATTTCCGTCGCAGATTACTAATTGCGATCTTCCACTATACCATATCGCGCCCCACACCATGATGTTCACACCGTCGTATTTCACCGTCTGATGCAAAAATTTGTCGTCCAGTTGCTATGACGAACGTCTCCATACCCACGTACGACCACTATCACTGAATTGGCAGCATCTGCTTTCGTCTGAAAAAATGATAGATCGCCAAAACCCTTCGGGCTTCGTTCGCATTTCGATTGCCCAAGGCATTCGGCGCCGTTTTTGAAACGCTGTAAGGAGAGGTTTTTTCTTTGCCGCCCTTTTGTACATCCCCACACTGTGAAGGTATCCCAGAACGGTACGCTGACTTTTCTGTGAAGTTGCCATAAGCTCAGCTGTACTTTTTCGCGGTTCTCTTAACACTTCGCCCACAAGCAGCCTTTTACTTCCTTCAGAAGGTTCGGCACGACCTGGTCTCAGCTCCACTGTTGTTTTTTCCTTGCGTTTAAATTGTGTAATCACACGGTTAACTGTGGACAACGGAATATTTAAAAATTTACTTCTTTCACGTTGCGAAGCGCCGCGTTCACTCTGGCCAACGATGCGACCCCAGGTGAAGTCGCTAATATCACTCGAACCTTATAAGCGAGGCATAGTTGTAACGATACTAAACTATGACGAATTCCTTCCGATACATCTACCCCTACCCTAATGACAAGAGAAAGTTCTTAATTCGTTCTTAGAATTTAGCTGTTTACATATTTATACCGCTTTACCAGGTGTCTATTTTATTCTGTCACCTTAGTGTATGTGTTGTAGGGTATGCTATATATATATATGTGTGTGTTGTAGCTATGTTATATAAATAATTTCAATCTGGATCAATTTACAACATATAAACATGTATTATATATCGTTTTCTTTATCCCTCGCTACCTCGACTTGGGTGATAATAAATTTAAAAGAACATAGAATGAAGTATTAGCTATCATAAGAGTGTGTACACAGAACATGCGGGCTAAACTAAACATTTCGATAAATGTCCGATAACGTTCCGTTCTACGACAGTATGTTTAAACAGGATGTTGTATAAATATAGCAGTAGCTTTCTTCCTCTGGTTTAAGGTTTTTAAAGTTTAATTTAAAAAACGTTTTGTTTTTGTTACTAAATTCGTTCAATTCAAGTCCAATCAAATTTTTGTTTTAAGATTTGTTTCTTCTATTACTTTAATAATTATTATAATGGTGTCTACATAATAAATGATAATATAAAGAAATAAATGTAAACGTGTTTACATTTAAATGTACTTTAGTTCAGGTCAACCTTAATATGCTACATTCTACATAGCAAAAACATCTGTACTACCTTTGAACTCTACGATCGATACCAAGGCACCAAGGTCTATGTTGGTTTTTATCTCATATACATTACAGTTTACGGTTTTAGATATTCACAACAGGAATTGCATGAATTAAAGTTCCTTTCTATTGAAAAAGCAGCTGCTCATACAATAAATCACTTATTTTCACACAGCCTTGCAAAGTATTGAATTGTAATACTACTACATACTAAAGAAATACTTTAGTACGAAATTTACAATATAAATAAATTAGGTATTTGTTAAACCGATATAGATGCATAAATTAATATATTTCAACTACTAATAAACTAATAAAAGTTAGTTTGATTTTATACCCTTTCGTTGAATAAGGCAATTCAAAACTTTATATTAATACATAATTTGCATTATTTATGACTTTATTATCAATAACATAATTTAAATTTTATAACAATGACTTAATATTACATACGTAAATCATTACCCTTATTACATTGAAAATTAGAAACAAATACATATTTCTCTTGTTGGAAAATATAGAAATATGTGTAAAAAAAAATCATTTGCAATAATTACAAACCCAAAGATAAATATTATTTTATTACTTGTCTGCACTTTTCTAGATTCTTTGAATTATTCTAGAATGTATTTATTAAGTGCATGTATTGACATGAAAAAGGATGCGTTCGTGTGCTTTCGGAAATGATCGATGAAAGGAAACAGTCCCGAAACTTTGCAGTATATAAATAAGGGAACGAAAAGGAAGGGAGTTGTTCCCGCTTGATTCAACTAGTGTTGGTTAGTGTTTGAGACGCCGCAAGTCTTTATTGTTTCAACGTGTGCATTCATTTATTAAAAGAAAAATGTCGCTGTTACCGCTATTCCTCGACGATATGCGCCCTTTCCGACCATCACGTATATTGGATCAACATTTTGGATTAGGATTACACCCAGAAGATTTGATGGTGCCATTTGATATCCCGCAAACTGCAAGAGCAATCCTACGATGTCCTACCGGTTATTATAGACCATGGCGCAGTCAAGCTGGCGAAAAGGATACGGGATCAGTGGTTACTTTTGATAAGGACAAATTTCAAGTCAATTTGGATGTGCAACATTTCGCACCAGAAGAAATTACTGTAAAAATTACGGGAAAGAACGCTATTACTGTCGAAGGTAAACACGAAGAGAAGCAAGACGAACATGGCTTTATATCAAGACAATTCGTCAGAAAATATGTGCTACCAGAAAACCACGACATTGAAAAAATTGAATCGAAATTATCTTCAGATGGAGTTTTAACCATCACTGCGCCGAAAATTTCCGATAAGCCGTCTCTTGAAAATCGTACTATTCCTATTCAGCAAACTGGAGTCCCTTCAAAATCCGTTGAGCCTGCCAAGACTGAAGATAAGCAAATTTAATTCCGAGAGTTGTCACCCTCTTCTTTCAATTACAAAATATGCATGTCTATCACTAAAATGTGTATTATACTGAAATATTTTCCTGCTGTATTAGAATGTATTTTTTATTTAAATACATTATAGCAATATTATACATGAATATCATTTAATTAGTATAAAATTTAAATTAAGCTATCACACGTCAATATAACCTAGATAAAAACAAAAAGTTGCATGTTTTCATATACGATAAAAGCGTTGTAAAATGCGTAAAACTGAGAACCCGTAGTAGAATGTGACCTTGAGACACCCCTCGCTTCCTCACTTGATACTTTATTGCGTTGGTCAAGATTAACACAATTGTCGCTTGTGTATTTTGTGGAGAAATAAAACTGTTGTAACAAATACGCAATAAAACTTGTAACACTTAAAATCAGATTAACATTTTAACAAATTGATGTACTTCTATTGCATAATATTTAAAAGTTGTATACTACACGAAGTTTTGTAATGCTGTCGTGTACTCCACATTTATTTAAGAAATTTATATGTAAGATCAGGAGCGTAGCTCCTATTCAGCGAGGAACCGGAAAACAAAAGAGTACTCAAGCTT
The DNA here is from genome assembly GCA_023509865.1 of Trypoxylus dichotomus. NCBI lineage: Eukaryota > Metazoa > Arthropoda > Insecta > Coleoptera > Scarabaeidae > Trypoxylus > Trypoxylus dichotomus. The sequence goes on along the minus strand of CM042080.1, from coordinate 28,801,545 downwards.
TAGGACTCAAATTCGTTCCATTTCTTGGGTGGTAAGGGGGCCAATATTCATGGCGGGGGAGGGTGTTACGATTTGAAGTTCCGATATTGAGTAAAGCAAGTAATAAATCTTTGTGTATATACACGTGAGTACATACATTAGTATTATTTTAATACACGCTTTAGACAAAACCGAATTATCCAAAAAATAATGTAATCGTCAAAAAGTAAATTTTATAAGAATTTTATTGTCACATGATTTGCTAAGACATCACATAAAAAACTTTTTTTAATTAAATATATATATATATATAAATATTTAGCACAGATTTTTTTGCAGATGATACCATAAAGCATTATTGGTTTACTTAAGAAATATAAACCTCATTTTTTCAAATATCTTGCCAATATTTCAAAAGTCTCATGAATATGTGTGTCGCACCTGTAAGTACATCCATTTCATCGGCACTTGTCAAATTATCATCCATTGAGGTGACAATATTATTTCCCATACTCGCCTTGTATTAATTAATGTTCTAACATTGTGGGCACTATGTGGTTTGCAAATACTTTGCGCCATATTGTAGAATTTGATGGTCAGTGAAGGAGTTTGAATATTTGTAGGATAATCCCAGTTGAAAGTTCATATAATGTACAAGTTATAAATTGATTTGTTTATTATTAACGAATGTTATACAATATTTTTATGGCCATTAAAAAAGAGTTCTGCGTAGAATTCAAGAAAGAATCTATCTTCTTGTTTTTCATAATTCAATATATACTGTTGTTCTAGGCTGTCAACGCTTTATAAAATAAAAAGTCATAACATATAACACATTTATGTTATAGAACAGCAGGTACTATGCAGAGCAGAATGTAAAATGCATTCAAAAAATGTCCATTCCCAGCTCAAAATTAAACAAGACTCAAAAACAATACATAAAATATTCATATTTTAAGTTCTGTATAATCATTAATGCATTTGTTAGTAGACTTATGGGCTACCGACTTATGATACATATTATAGAATACAATCCTTTGCAGCAATTTTACTTATTACAGAATCTAACAGGTGACTGTTTTTTATTTCTGTATCAGTTAATTTGTATATTTGTTTAATACAATCTAACTTAACATCATTCAACACATCTAAGTTATCTTCATCTCCTTGAACCTTTTCAAAAATTTTTTCATGATTTTCATCAGTTTTTTCAATAATTACAATTAATATATCTGTATCTTTATCACTTACTCCAAAAGTTTGTAGGCTTTGTGTTATATTCTTAGATACTGATAAGTTAAACAGAATTTCGGTATATATAGTTCGAGTTTTCAGTTTTTCTGAAGTAGTTGCTTTATTAGCAGCTACAACTACCTGTAGAGGATGTATAATTAAGCTGGGTTTAATAAGACAACACTGAAGTTTTCCACTAACAAGTAGTTGTTTCAGTTCCAGGACATTTGTTACATTATGATACAATTTCATTTTTATTCGTGCTTGAGATATAGGATCCAGTGCTAATGAGTACATTATTCCTGAAATTAAATTCATTCATCAAATATATTAATATATGTGAAGTATAACTTACACGTTTTGTTTACTTGTTCCAGAATAAAAGATGTTTAAGCTTATTTTAGAAAACACAGGATATCTAACCTCCAAACTATATATTAATAATATCTGGTGTTGAGCGCTAAAACACGGTCATCAGTAATTTAGTAGTTTATTGAAATTTGTTAATAGGGTATTGGTATTTCAATCAATATTATGCACCAATTTTTGTAAGAACTTGTGGTATATCTATTGAAAGCAGCAGACGACCTCTTATGGAGTTTTATGGTATTAAATAGTACAATAGTTATACATCAATGTAAGATGGCGCAAAATCCGAAATGCGGTAATTAAACGAAATAGCTTTAATTTACATAAATATCAATTTCTTAAATTTCCTATAACTAATTCTAAAACAAAATCTCTTCATTTTGCGTGAAATTCATACAAAGTAATTATATTAAGAAAACAAGAACCTTATTTTGGTTAATAATGTGGCTAATTGTAATAGGTTACTATACAAGATTAGACTATAGATTTGTTATACATAGTATTTTCGTCATCATTCGAGGTAAAATAACAATTTTAGACCGTTTTTAATTAATTTTATTATTAACTTTCATCCAGTATAACCCGTATTAGGTATCTTTATTCTTATGTAATCCTGGTACTAGAAGAAATTTTCAATAATATTACGTTTTGAAGGGAAGGTTAATATGGTTGCCTACCTGTGGTATACTTTTCAATACATTTTATAGTTTTAGTAATTATTTTTTAAAATTAAAAATTACGATTGGACAATGTGTAGCAAAGAAAATAGAAATGACTAGTTGGTCGACATGCAATCAATACCCTTGATGATATCTCGTTTTCTCCTTTGCACCAGAGTCGTCCCGTTATCGTTTCCTAGTATAGTAATTCTAATAAAATAAAAGTGAGACACTAATAATAAACAGCTGCTTCAAAATTATAACCTATAAGTAGAATTGCGCGTTGTCTCATAAGCAGACGACCTAAATGTTGAAAGCAATGACAAAATTTTTAAGTTTCTCGCGTAGATTGTAGTTAATTTCTAGTTAATAGTTGGCACGTAATAATAAACACAAGTAGTGTAATCTCGATGTTAATGTGTTACTAAAAGAATTCAGGATTTGAGTAACACGCATTGTATTATCACTAAACATGTTTTGTAATGATATTCCCCAATTTCAACATTATTGCCTCTCATTTATTCCAAAATCAAAAATTTCATTTTGAATTTTTATTTAATTAGCGTTTCTGTTGTTACTGCAGATAAAGTACAGACTCTCTCTAATTTTTCTTAAACCATCCTCAATGATCTTGTCGATTTCTTCACTATTTTACTATACTTCATTCACGTTAAGAATGCAGTAGGTAGCGCTACCATCGGCGGCTGTATAACACTGGTGAAATTTAATGGAACTGTCAAATGACAACATCGTAAACATGAAAGTTTAGTTATTAAAATCTTGTATAATAAATAGTAAAATTTTTCATATTTTATGTGCAAAACATTATGGTTATATGACCTGGTAAAATAATACCGCAACAATAAAGTAAATGTAACATCAATTGCAATATAAATGTATCCTTCGGTTGTTTCATTTACCGAAATAGTTGGAACTTATTTAATTGTGTTAAAAAGTAAATGAGTTGCATTTAGGGTCAATCGAAAGGAACATAAATGTCATATGACAAGCTTTAAAATAACAATATTACCATGGATAAACTTGAATCGAAAATATAACTTCGACATGAATGGTTGTATACATAGTGTTATACCAGCTCTTATCATGAAGTAAATCTCTCCGTTGGTAATCTCCATCAATTTTAAAAGAGAAAGTTTCAATGGTATGATTGAAACTAAGCAATGCAATATGTATGAGATAAAGCCAAACGAGGAAGAATGTTGCTGATTATGGGTTCAAAGGGACTGTATCCAAGTCCATTGAATGGCTTCAAAATATATGCCAACATACAAGATCCTTAAATCTTGCATAGAGTTTGGTTATTGTCAATGGTGAAGTTGGATGAGTTGTTTGGTGAAAAAGAAAACAGCAGTGCAAGTATATTTGTCGACTGTACGCCGACTGCAGTAAAACCAGAGTACATTTTCAACGACAGTACCGTCACTAAATAATTGCATGCATTTTAATGACAATATAATAAAATAAAAAAATACAATAAAATATCAAATATATTCATTAATTATAAAAATCTCTTAAATGCACATATAACAAATTTATATAATTCTCTTCATATCTGCAATAAATTTAATAAAAAGATTTCTTTACTGTTAGCATTTTATTTTTAAAATAACAAATAAAATAAACATGAATTTGATTTATAAATCAAAGGGTAGAGTGAAAAAGGTGAACAAATAATTTCAATTTATTTAATTTTCTAATGCTAGTTAAATACCGACGTCTCCATAGCCTTTTTAACCACTTGAATCCTATTTTTTTAATTTTCCATAATGTGTGTTTCAACTAGGGCAAATTGTCCTCTGCAGTAATAAACTGCAAAAGATTAATAAGTTGGTTTAAATCGAAGGTCAAAATGTATTTATATTTACATTTAATAATTTTGTACTTGTAGGCAATTCGTTTCTTAAAATGAATGAGTGGAAATATCCCCTTATTATAGATTTTTGAGCTTCGTCTAAGTGATATTGTTCCAAGAAGGCGTTTCTTAGGGAGTGAGCAGGGAATTCCTCTTGTATTAATCTCTTTGGCATTACTCTCATACTGTTCTTTCACTTAAACCAAGTCGTGTTGCAGTCAATTTAACAGACCTTGATTTGCAATTTTCTTGCTTCAGTTTGCAGATGTAAATCGTAAGCCATTAGCCTCTGCCTACTGCCAATATGTTTCCCTTGAGGGTTTTTCGATGGTCCTGCAACTAGATGTACTACTGCTTCCGCAGGCATACGAAATCAAAGCTGTAATTTTGTAATGGTAGAGTAAAAATTATTTTGTTTGTATAATTAATTGTGTAGTACCTTGAATTATTAAATTATGAGATAAAAGAGCTCTGAAAAGAATTATTTTTGCCAGAATTTGTTTATAAAGATAAAAATACCATGAAAAACTGCAGGAAACAACGGCAACAAAATCGTAAGTAAATTTGAGAACTGACAGAAATTTCATATAAAGAAATTGCATGAATTTCTCCAGCGTGAACATGCCTCGCCCATTAGCCAATAGCAAGCCCGTACTTTAAGGCCTATCTATTCCAAGTCTGTAATCTTAACATGAATGGAGTATAGTATCATTATAGTGGCATCTATACTGCATTTTACACTAACGTAACATTCTCAATTCGTTTACTTACTAATATTTAATAATTAATGAAACTGCATTCATTTGGGCATTTTTATTAAAAATAATAATAAATGAATTACCTTGCTACCATTTTTGAGAGATATTTAATTGATCATATTAATTTTGTAAGAAAAATACTTAAAGAAATTAAATTTTCCATCACGGACAACGTATAAATAGAGACGTAACCGCTATGAAAAATATTCCACGTCTAAATGATTAAACAAATTTCAATATATTGGGGAACCTCCATAACAATTGAAATAGAAGTCTTAACTAATTATGAGTTTACATATTATTTGAGTTAGGTTGAGCTAGTATTTATTTTCAAATAATTTTCTATCCACCTATTTCCAAAACTACAAAAATATTGTATATAAATGATTGAAAGACGTTTGAATTTCCTGCTTTCTATTTTCTTTGCTAAGTTGGTGCTAAGCACTAGTCAACGCCTCTGAAGCTGTAAACACTATAAGCGTAACATAAAAATATGAGAACGTTAGGTATACTTTATACGCTGTTAATTATTATTAATTATTATAACCGCCAAATTTCCGAGCGTTAAAAAAAGCGTTTGATCATTGTTGAACACAGTTATTAACCATATAGTCTCCATCTTTCTTGGAGCTATTATACAAGAAAAAATACACAGTACTGTATTGCAGATTTTTTCACTTTCTTTTTCATAATATAGCTGCAACATACAATAATTGTAAAGTACTATACTCTATTTTTCAATCGGGAGGAGTGTTTTTAAATTGAAGCGCCAAAAGGAAGGCTAGCTGTGGGGTGCTGTGGGTCAGTTTTCAGCAAAAATTATACTACTAGTAAATATCGCTATATTTAATATATTGTTGGGCGTCATGATATATACACAACCGAATCTATTATCTCTAAATAAAATCGATAAATCAATACTTTAAAAAACTGAGTAGAAATATAGTAAAAAAATAAATAACACAAAAATGTTTAGTAAAATCATAAATAATAACAAATGTATGTTAATAATAACAAATGTATGCACTACAAAGCTTCAAATTTTTCATATTCATCTTGTCTGTATATACTGTGGTTTCGCTATTTGTTTGTGCATAGCGCTATTATTCAATCTCTTTCCAATTATATTCTTGTTTCCTTTTTGTGAAACCGTATATTTTTGTGCTACACTTGACTAATTCTTTTATTATTAATTATGTTCTTTTTCTTAGTACTGTTTTTATTAGTTTTTTTTAATTATTCCTGCATTTTATTGCTTATATTTTTATACTGCCCTTGTACTGTGTTAAATGTTTTATCCAAATGGAACTCTTATTCGTTATCATAAAACCATTGTTTATTTTGCAAAAGATTTTTAAAAGAGCTAAACTGAAATAATTTAAATAAATTTTACATAATGCTGATGTACCTAGCAAAACAGAAACCAAAATGAAAAATATATTATTTGATATGAAAGACGGATGGCATGAAATTATGTGTTACAAATATTAGAAATGTTTTCTATTCTGTTCGGGACAACAATGTTTAAAATCATTTAACGCACCTGTACACGTGCAATCACAAATTTGTCTTAATATAGTAAAGTTTGAATATCACTAACGTTCTAGAACTGTGCTACAACACGACTTTTGCGTTACTTGTAGCGCATAGCAGTAAACGAACTTCGTCCACTTATAGTGACTCTACTAAAGACACCGAAGGATTTAGTGACTAGTAATTTATCTAGAAGCTCAGCTGGTTTTACGTTCTGAGATATTCTTGATTCCCGCAGTTTGTTTTGGAATTTTAAAACCACGTTTTTGGAAATGCTCGCGGTAATAGAAAGTTACCCAAATCCATGTTCGCCAACGTGTAATAATTGATTGAGATGATTCAGGGGTATCAGGACATCGTTTGTTAAATTTTCGGGTACTTGCAATAAATGCATCGACCTTTGAATAACCATTTCTTTTGTAGAGGGACTAAAATATAAATAAAAATAAATGAAGATGTAATTGGGAAGGAGAATGATAAATATATATAACTGATATATGTTTGATGAAAAAGTAAAAGTGAAAAATATAACAATTATGAAGATAGTTTATTTAAAAACAGATTTACTACGTTTTAGGTTTATTTACTGAAATACAATAATAATTTGAAGCGTTCACCTCTATTTATTACCTTCCAAAACCAAAATACATTTGATATTGCCAATGTTACATCTTTTTTACAATTAAGTTAGTGCCTGAATGTGTTTTGATATCTCTGAAACACATGTTGAGCAATTTCATCAATTAACAGTTTGTTACATAAGAATACAATGTATTGCATATGACTAGAATTTTACAATATATAAAGTAACATTATAATTGAGTATAGTTATACATAATTGCAATGATACCCACACAAGTTAAAATACTTTCACATTAATAAAGTTAACCAATCGTAGGTTTCCAAGATTCGTGCACCATAAACTACAGTTACTTTATGATCAGCTGGTAACATTGCGTCACGAATATCTTTATCCCCCCGGTTTGAATTATCCTTTTTATTTACTGCTAACTATAAATTGATTATGGAATTATAGTTCATAGCTTATTTCTTATTCAAAAAAGGAAATCAAAATTGGAAAAGGTTTCGTGGTATAAAATTGTTCGCTGGCCATAAGGTATCCGAAGTTTACATGTCATTAGTTAACAAGTAAATAGGACGGCAATATGTTAAGGACTAAACCCTAGTAGCATTTCTTTAGGACGGAATCGTTTTCAAATTCTTCATAGTAAACAATGTTTAAAAATACATACAGCTGTATAATACATACCAACAATTTAAAATACCGTTTAAATTTGTATTCATAATATGACGTATATCTCAGATTTTTCGGACGGAAGAATTACTTATACATACACAGATATATTATTAATAGTTGAATTTGTATACCATTGAATACAGAAGACCATGTATAATATTTAAACAATAAGCTTAAAGTTGGTTGTCAAATTATGGCATAATTTTTCCACTTATCTAAATATTACACTTAAATATTTTAGAGATTGCTCAAAATTATCTGCATTCGATGATTTTGACAGATATTAAAATACACACGGTGTAACACACAAATGCACACAATCGTGTTTGTTTGTCTTTAAGCAACAAACTTTCTTCGCATATATTTTATTCCTTTTTATACTAAAATATATACGATAACAGCCAGATACTCACTCGAAATCTGAATATAACTGAATTTAGTTTCTGTATATACTATGAATTATGAGTAGGAAAGTACATGGACGCAATTAGCATTTAATTTGCGCTTGTATAAATGTTGCGGTATGAGAAGTTTTATATATGTATGAATAAAATGTTGTCTTATTATTTTCAATATTGTTAAGTCGTAATATGGAACTGAATTTTATACAATTGCGGGATGGTGAAGTATAGGATAAAAGTCATCTACAGGCGATCTTATTTTGATTTTTCGAGAAAATATTTGTTTGTTTACTGAAATTAAAAACTATCTACGAATTAAATTTTAGTATTGTTGCTATGCTTCATCATCACCAGTTAGTCGATGTGTATAAGTCGTATTGCACTCTCTAGCTACTTCTTACATGTTAGAAGGTAAGCTTCCTCATAATTCAGTAAAGATAGGTAGTTAAATTCAGTTATATATATATTTATTAAGGCAACATGAAATTCCGATAGATGTATCTGCCTGTTTAATTTCAACTTTTTCTTTATGAAAAAGAAAAAGACATTGTGAAGGTTTGGTAAATTATGTTTACAACGTTCCATTTTACCATATGGCCATACTAAACAGTCAAAAAAATTATATTTTATTATATAATTACAATAGAATCTCCATCATCTAATCTATATTTGGCATACTGTTTCCTTCCTTTTCACAAGGAATCCAATAATGAGTCTAATAATTCCAACTGACATTCGTCCCAGCCATTAGATGCCAGCAAAAGACCTGTTAGTTCATCTTCAGGGATCATTTGATTTACTGGCTCAATTATAACACTTTGATTGGGCATAGATGCTGGCACCAGAGGCTTTTGTACTTCTTCTTTAAGAGTAAAGTTGCTTTTTTCAATTCTCATTTCCTTTCGACTCTTCTCAGCCTTTTCTTTCACATATGCTTCGCAATTTTCGATATCAGTTTCACCGCAAATGGATATGTTGGATAAGATGTTATGTTTTCGTTCACCAGGATTGGACGATGGACGATATCTTTTCGGTTTTCTAACAGGCTTGAGGACTTGCTGCGGATGCCGATTTCTTGGAGCCCTTACCGTTAGGTTTGAACGCCTTTTTGATCGTCTAGACTCTTCTAGACGTTCTAAGTCTAACTTCCAAAAACCACCTTTACCCGGTTCATCTTTGGAACGTGCGACTTTTACAAAGCACTTGTTTAAAGACAAATTGTGCCGTATCGAATTCTGGAAATAATGCAATATTTACAGCAAATAGTTTTGAAGTATGCGTTAAAGATATATTGAATTACGAAACTCTATGCGAATATATGTACATATGCATATTTAGAAGCAATATAATATATTTTTTAAACCACTATTTTTGCTTTCTTAATAAGTTTGAAAATAAAGGTAATAATAATTGCTTTTATATTATATATATAAATAATTCAGTGGAAAAGAATTTGGACAAATAACACAGAAGCCTGCAACGTTTAAGCGGCGGGTTGCTCCAAATTGCACACCGTTGATTCATCTGTTATTGTTAATGCTATATTGTCAAACTGGCAAATTAGTAGTTGGTTTAATGCTGCCAAAATTAAATTAACAAAAAAGGAAACTATTGAATAAACAGAATATCCTGTTTTTTTTTTGAGAAATTCTAAAAGAGAGCTTAATGTGTAATATAAAAGTTCCCTCTATTTTAGTACATGTGAAAGATATGCTTTTGTTGTCAAAAAATATAGTACAAAGCTTACTACACTCTAAATCAAAACGATATAATACCACATTCTGTGAAGATGTTAAAAATATACTTTGCAAATATTGTTAGAAATAATTTTTCGGAAATAGCTGATATGAGGTATTGTTTTGTTATATCTATTACCAGAGGCAGTCAAGATATTGCTTTTTACAAAATTAGTGGACGATATCATAAATTGATATCTACTTTTTAGATATTTTATATACACTAAGCTAGAAATAAATACGAACTTCTTTAACATTCTGGCTATTCGGAAAACTCTTTTAAATGCAAGTTAAATGATATATATCATGGATCTAGGACGTTCCAAAAAAAAATCATTTTTTTCTGAAAATTTCAGTTCAATTTAAACATTAATATCTTTCATTCTATATTAGCGATGTTATCAGTTTTCAATGGATTTTAGGATTCCTATTAACGATATTAGGAAAACAGAAATAATAAATAATAAATAAATCTTACCTGCCAACTAGGATGTGCTTTTCTGTAATACAAAAAATTTTCTCTGATCCAATGATAAATAGCACTCAAAGTCATTTTATTTCCATTCTTACCCATAGCCATACATATTAAAGTGGCATACGAAAATGGTGGCTTCTTTTCGCCATTTTTCTTGTAATAGTTAATATTTATAGTGAGATCTTCTTGATTAGAATTTTGTTGTTTCTTTTTTGGCTTCGGTGATACGGGGGGTGTCGGTAAGTTAGGTACTGCCATTATATTTGTTATGTTATGCAACCAGTTTAGACTGGTTAAATCAGTTTCTGATACATTATCATCCTCGCTTAGCGGACTCGGTGTGGGAACATTTGAATTAGTCTCCTTTTTTGTAGTAACGATCTCGTTAATAGAATCCGAATTTTGAAAAGGGTTCGCGTTGTGATTATCCTCTTCGGAAATTTCAAAATGTTGGTTTTCACTTAATAGCGAATAAGGTACTTGTTCTTCGTACAAATTTGATTGCATATCAAGAAAAGTGGTGCTAATGTTATTATCATCAACGTTCAATATGCTCTCATTTACAATATACTCCGTATTAATAATTCCATCCGCATTTTCATACTGAATTTTAACTATCTGATTTTCTGGTATGCTTATTAAATTACTAGTATCAACTTCTATGCAATTTTGAATGTCATTGAAGTAGTCATCTTCTATACATTCTATACTCTCTTCGTGTTGGATTGTGGATGCATTGTCAGGTAGGCCTTTATGTAGTTTTACGGTATTACAATCGTCTTTTGCGTGAGTTTTTCCCGTAATTTCTAGGTGTTGTATTTTGCATTCAGTTTCCATCTTTTCATCTATGTTGTATTTCATTTTGTGAGCTTCTGTATTAATTTTTATAATAGACTATGATTTTGAGCCATCTAATTTTGAGCGCAGTGTATGAAGAGAACATCATGGTAAATCTGTAATTAAAAAGCATATGTTTATTTTATAAAGAACTGTATATTGTTTTACATAGTCAAGTGCGCTTAGTATTTACAAATATGATAAACTACATGCTATTGAACTATTATTTAGAGGGTAGGAAATACTTTATACTACATATATATATATATATATATATATATATATATTTATATACATATTGAATATGTATATATATATACATATTCAGAAAGTCAAAAGGAAAATAAATAAATAAATCAATGAATTTAGGATCGCTATATAGAAAGTGGGAGAATATTCAGAAACGCGCTAAGTATTTCAGTAAAATATCAAATATCAACTATAAAGTACTGCACATCCCCAATCGAAAGTGAATAGCTAACAATGTAAGATATTCCAAGGTAAATAGACATTGCACGCACTTACAACGCGACAATATGTTCAAGCCCGATTTCAGTCATTGCGAAAATAATTGATAGTAGTTTTTTAACTTTTTTGCAATCAAATAACAATTTAAAGAACATTTTTGGCTACTACTGAATGCTTAACTGACAGCAATTGCAACACTAAAACTGCGTTCCTGTAGTGACTACCTCGTCGCCACTTTTGTCTGCCGAATCAATGATTTCATCCAGCTTTAAATAATTGAGGGAATTTAGATTTGCTAACCAATTAAGAGACTTCTCTCAACTCGATAATTGAAAAAGCCTACTTAATTAAAAAACATCAAACGCGGTTGCTAAAATGGACATTACCTCCATCATAATGAGAATGAATGTTGTCTAATATTCAAAGATAATTTAAAGATTGCAAATATCGTTTTGCAGTAAGGCACCCACTGAATAAAAACGTTAATTCTAAATCGATTTTGGAAGTTTCGTTGGACGTGATATGTGTATTTTTGTTTCACTGTCAATGATTATCGTCACAATTATTAACTCAAAATTGTAACCAAATTATCGAATTTGGATTATAATTTTTGATAGATCAGCTGTATTAATCTGGTTATTTTTAGAATTATATTTAAGGATAAAGTGGTTTGTAACTAATTATATCAAATGAAAATTTAGGTCGCGCAAATGATCTGAAAATTGAAATGCGAATAATAAGAATTGATGTTATTCCTGTAGCACACAGGTAGCTTTAAGCAAATTAATCAAAGGAAAATTGCTCGTTTATTGAATTCTTGTCAAAAGGACGATGTCATTAAATTTCACAAATAACTATATCAATTGAGGATTAAAATTCAGTTAGCTACTTCAAGTAGTCAAATAAATCTTGCAACTTACCGAAGATATTTGCACTGACAGATATTCTGGGAGGTCACGCACTAAACAGATAATTGCAGATATGTGGAGGATTTTATACTAAGGCGGGCAATAAGGATACTTCTATGTAGTCCTCGCGGTTTCGATCTTAGGTGGCTATGGACTGCTGAGTGCGATTCGACCGAAATGACGTCATCAAATGACCATTACCGCGGGCATCTACGATCAATATTTTTGCCGTCCATGAAAAAAGCTGTAGCGGTTCTCTAACACATCAACATCTTTTTAGAACGCAGTCAGACTGGACACAAAGATTTTGATCAGATATATACAGCGTCATACTCTGAGTATTTTTGTTGTTCTTAGAATAATTAATCAATAGACGCAACAAAAATTTTAATAATAAATTTTAATAACGGTAGTAGATAGAATTTAGTTCTATTAACAAAGTTTGTTATAACAATCAAAAACATTTTTAGAATAGTTTCAGCTTTTACGTGGAAAAATGTTTAATAAGTTTACAAAGCTAAGCAGTATATGTGAAGTATTCCCTGTTTCTTATTTTTAACGTAGGATGGTACTCCATATGTTCCCCATGATATTGTGTCTATATGTAGTAAAAGACTGGGAATAATAATGCTCATATATACGTATGCATATAAACCAACCATACCTCCTCCCCCATTCCCGCTCTTCTTTTCTATCGATATCAAGAAATCGATCTCATCACATTGCCTGCCAAAGTACCTGTTACCTTCATTATTAATTAACTACTTGTGAAGCAGATTTAGTTCGCCGTCGGTTAGCTACAAACACAGCGATACAGAAGGGTAAAACTCACAAAGGGAAGCAAAATTTCAACCCCGCCTGTTATGAAATCAATTTGGAAAAGTGATGTGTAAATATTCTGTTGCATGGAAAAGTAAAAGTGAAAGTACTCAAAGTGGGGTGTAAACAAACACGAAGTAAGCGTGTTGATGGACAAATTGGTACTACACTAAAATTGATATCGTCGAAAAGAAAACTTTCCTAATACATTTATAATAGTAAATTCCAAAAAGTGCCAGCGGTAATTATTATACAATAATATGCAACAATAATACAATAATCTCTGCTTGGAATAAATAGAAGAGAGTTTCTTTCCTGACAATTAACTAACATCAGAAAATAAAGAATTTGCTTGAATTCATAATTCGGCGTTTGGATAAAAATCAAGATGCAACACATTATTAATTGCTATATATTCTCTTTGCTTTAAACATGCAGGATATATTATACACTAAAAAACTGAATCTACACCAGATTTTTAATTCCATTTTTTTGGTGTCCAACATAATAAAAATCTCTTACTCAGATTTTAGAAAAGTACAACGTTTTTGTGATGTCCAAAATTATCCCCTGTACCTTTTTTTTTCAATTTGAACTACGCGTAATATAGGACTTTTTAAATACGAATTTCTGTCGATAAACCTGTGATAATGCGATAATCGATAAAAAATAATTTCAAAGACATGTACATTTAGTGCACATAAGTTACCGTATTTATTAAATTAACACTTATGATTTATACTGGGTGATTCATGCAATTGATCCATTAAGTGTTAGTTACTATACTAAAATACTTTCGAGGACATTACATTTACCGTTACCGAAGCATAGTTTTGATTATGTTAAATAGAATTATTATATTTTTTAATGCAGTTTTGCATTCTACGGTTGATTTTAAAGCCCATTTTATGAAATACATTTGCTGTTCGCCGTTGTTTAGGAAAAGTACATGAAACATTGTACAGAGCATGATAGATATGTCAAACGTTGGAAAATTCTTATTTAATATCTGAAAAGTAGACGATATTTGATCATAACAGAACGCTTAAAGAGTAGGCGACATTATATAGAGTGTTCAAATCTTAAAATTGATTTGGACTTTTGTTCAGTACTCTGTATACTTTCAACTCTTTTCTCAATTATAATAATTTTTGTGTCCATGCCTTCTCTGAATTGGATGTGGAGAACAGTATCAAGAGACTTAAATCTAATATGACAACTGGAGATGATGGAATACCGAGCTTCTTTGTACGTGATTGTGCTCCTGTTCTGTCCTATCCACTGTCAACTATATTCCACCTAGCGATAAGCACGTCAACTTTTCCAAAGGTTTGGAAAATTAGCAGAATTACCCCCGTATTTAAGAAAGGAAACCGATCTAACATTGCTGATTATAGGCCTATAAGTATACTGCCCAATTTCGCTAAGGTATTTGAACATTTGCTTTACAAAGAAATATCTGCCTGCATAACTCCTTTCATATCTGAGCATCAGCACGGTTTTGTTGCAGGTAGGTCGACGATCACTAATTTAGCATGCATTGGCCAATATCTTGGTGAAGCGCTTGATAAGCGAAAGCAGGTGGATGTTATTTACATAGATTTTTCTAAAGCTTTCGACTGCATTAACCACGAGATGCTACTACAAAAAATGGACAAATTTGGTTTTGGTGTGGGTTTCCTGACGTTGATTGAGTCTTACCTTACTGGAAGGAAGTGTTATGTCTGCTACAATGGTTATTCCTCTACGCCGTTTTCTCCAACATCAGGTGTTCCTCAAGGTTCAAATCTTGGACCACTTCTCTTCAATTTTTATATAAATGATTTACTATCTCTGTTTACGTGTCACGTCTTAGCATACGCAGATGACGTAAAGATATTTAATACTGTTGGTAGCATTTTCGATTGTAAACATTTACAAGACAATCTTCTTCGCATTAATACTTGGAGCAAGGTCAATTATCTCCCTCTGAACATCAACAAGTGTACTGTGGTTTCCTACAATAACACTCACACTACTTTATACTATAACTACCAAATTAATGATGCAGCCATACCACGCAATATCAAAACTTTGGATCTTGGTGTTTTGTTTGATAATAGACTGTCATTTACGGAGCATATTTCGTCCATGTGTTCATCTGCTTCCAAAACTCTCGGTTTTGTCATGCGTTCTTGCAGGCATTTCTCAGACTTAGGTGTAATGAAACGTTTATATTATGCCTACGTTCGTTCTAAGCTTGAATACGCCTCCATTGTTTGGTATCCCCGTTATTTACACCAAGAGCTTATGATCGAACGGGTTCAAAAGAAATTTCTAAAATATCTCTCCTTTCGAATGGACAACGTGTATCCTGCAAGAGGTATCGAGTATTATAGCTTACTTGTTGAGTATGGTTTTCTATCTCTTGCTGACCGCCGCGAGCGTAACAGTGTGGAGTTTCTTTGCAGGATCCTGAAAAATACTGTCGACTCGCCAGCCCTTCTGGCGCAAATAAACTTTACCGTACCTACTCATCATACTCGCTACTTTAATACATTTCAAGTACCTAGAGCTAATACCAACATTTTGCTTAAGGCACCTCTCAGTCACATGGTGAGGAACGCAAACAAACGGGATCTAGAGCCATTTTTGTGAGTCTTTCTTTTTTTTTTTGTTTCATTATTATTGTAGGCAACACGATTTGAATTATTTTATTTTATTTTATATAAGAATTGTATTGTAATTTGTCCTGTAATTGGCCCCTGGGCTGTTGGGCAATAAAGGATTATTATTATTATTATTATTATTACACCATACCATCTACGTTTTGCACCGATCAGATACTGTTATACCTATCTTGTTTCTTTTTTTCGAAATTAGTGATTTTCTAGGCAAAGTGGTATGGTGTAAAATTATACAGATTCATAATTCATACGCTATTGGAATAAATTAAATTTTTCTTTTAAAAACGTTTCAACAACAGCTACCTAAATATACTGTACTATAGTTCATTCCAAAAAGAGAGAGACAAAATTTTGAACAGGCCCCCAGCCCAAATTACAACCTATAAATGTGTGAAATCAATTTTACGCGGTAAACTTAAACTTTAATAAGTCCGTACCAAATAAAATTGTATATGAATTCTTCAGAGATAATTCTACAATTAAAACAACAGAATAGTAAATGCAGTAGTTATAACACATGAAAGTAAATAAATTTGTCTAGAAAACACATTTCATTTATTTGTTGAAAAGATTTCAAATAGCACATGTCATTATATAGATAACAGTGTATAATAAGCAATGGAGTTGAAAATAGCTTAAAGTTTGCAACCATAACAATGCATGACAATTATTTAAAATTGGAGCTGACCAAGTTAATAACATTTAATTTTGTAAACTATTTGAAGATTTTTTTTAATTTAATCTGATGCTTGTGAGGAAATCGAGTTATCACTATCATTGCCGTCTCCAACAGAAATTAGAAATGGTTCTATAACTTCATCGATAATTCGTCACTCTCGTACTTTGTAACGAATTTTGTATGTCCGTTTTTCTTCTTGGTGTCTTTTCAACCTTGCGGCTATGATACGGTGCATTATCCATCACTACTATAGGATTCTCTGGTAAATAATATATCTTAGTAAACCATTTCCCGAAAACTCCAACTATAGAATTGTAATTTAACTACAACTAAAGTTCTTTGTATTTGCATATTACTTACATAATCTATTAATTTTCAAATCAAAGCTTTAAAAAGAACTCATCTATACCGCAAAATAGCAAAGGTAATATAATAATTATGAACAAAGCTGCCGAAACGCAAACGCGATATAAACAATGGTAAGGATATCAAAATCTTTGGCAATTTACGGAAAAAAGGGAATGTTGCACGATGTGATATCGCCTCGCTTTCAACCAATAAGAAATAACTGTCATTTAGGTCTGTTCAGACATTTGTCTCTCTCTTTTTGGAATATTATATAGATATAGAAAAAAAAGCAGTATATAAAGATATAATAATTGATCAATATGGCCGCAGTTCACTTCTAAGCATTTTAAAATTTACCTCTTGGTTTATTCTGTTGTTTTTTATTTTTTCTTTCAATTCTAATTTGCAAACGATTTTCTTGTACAATATAGTAACCGTTCTTTCGTATGTATTGCTACCGAATACACTAACAAATTTATGTAGCTCCACTAAAAAATCCAATGATGTTAAACTACAAGTTCTAGATGAACTGGGCCCGATTACGACCAATGCACTTATCGGCCAACTTAAACCAATCCAGATCGGAGGTAGGATTTGCTGACACTTCAACTACTTGATCCTTCTTCCCTAATAAAAATAAGTTACCAAGAAAATGTATTAGGCAATGACAGTATTTGGTGTGTATCTGCCAGTTGCTAATGTATTTTCGTAAACTTCAAAGCAAATAACACTAGACTCTCTTTAAAAGTTGGCTTCGTGAATATAAATAATCTTATTATTAATAATATAAGTCCAATGTTTAGAATATGTCTAAACTACGTTGAAGTAACGAGGTTAATAGTGTACAGAAATTACATATTTTGGATAAAGTTATATATATAACGCATGGGCTGAAAAGTCCCAGGCCTAACACATAGATGACGCTAGTTTTATTGCAGTCACCTTTTTCTCAGGTAGTACTAACCTTCAAAACACAGCTGTTAAAATTTCATGATATTCTATTCATTAGTTTGTGAGATATTGTGCTAAGAGTCACGCTAGTTTTGTTATTTTCAAAACAATGGATCAAAAACAATTTCGTGTTTTAATTTTACACTGCTTCTTGATGGGAAAAAATACCGTTCAAGCGAAGCAATGGCTTCAAAAGTGTTATGGGGACTACGCTCCATCAGAAACAACAATAAAACGTTGGTTTGCTAACTTCAAACGTGGTCGTAGAAACACCGATGATGCAGAACGCAGTGGACGTCCAAACGAGGCGGTAACACCAGGAAACATCAAAAAAATCCACAAAATCGTTTTGAATGATCGAAAAGTGAAGTTGCGTGAGTTAGCTGACATCGTAAAGATATCAAAAGAACGTATTGGCTTTATATTGCATGAGCATTTGACTATGAGAAAGCTCTGTTCAAAGTGGGTGCCGCGTTTGCTCACTGTTGACCAAAAACAAGAACGTAATGATGATTCTGAGCAGTGTTTGGCCATGTTTAAACGTAACAAACCGGAATTTTCCGGTCGATATGTGACAATGGATGAAACATGGATCCATCACTTCACTACGGAATCAAAACGATCGTCATCTGAGTGGACAGTAACTGGTGAACCTCGTCCAAAGCGCCCGAAAGCACAACAATCCGCTGGAAAGGTTATGGCCTTGGTATTTTGGGATGTGCGTGGTGTAATATTCATCGACTATCTTGAGAAAGGAAATACCATCAACAGTGAATATTATAGAGCATTATTGGAGCGTTCGAAGGCCGAAATTGCAAAGAAACGACCGCATATGGCAAAGAAAAATATTTTGTTTCATCAAGACAACGCACCGTATCACAAGTCAATCAAAACAATGGCAAAACTTGCTCCCACATCCACCGTATTCGCCAGATTTGGCTCCCAGCGACTACTAGGTGTTCGCAGACCTCAAAAAATGCTCGCCGGTAAGAAATTTCGCACGAATGAAGAGGTTATCTCTGAAACTATTTTGGCCTATTTTGAGGCAAAAGATAAATCGTTCTACAAAAGCGGTATTGAAATGTTAGAGCGGCGCTGGAATGATTGCGTTGTTCTTGATGGAGATTACGTTGATGAATAAAGCTAATTTTGAACCAAAAAAACCGTGTTTTCTTTGTTAGGCCCGGGACTTTTCAGCCCATGTGTTATGTATTTTATTTTCATGGATAAAATGAATATTTACATTAAGTGGAATATACTATTTTCGGGAAGAAGCGTATTCGATAGTCACTGAATTAATTACGCATTTCTGTGAAATATTCGCAGACGAAGTTTAGAGAAACACAAATTTTAATAAGTTTTCGCATAACTGTCTCTTATAGTTAATATTTAAAAATTGCGGTCAAACTGCAGGGGTTGGCTGAACTACATGCCACTTTATATTTTAGATTTAATGAACGTTGAAAATTTGCATACATTTTAATCATTACTATTAAAATTTGAGCAGAAGTAGATAAGCTATCAAACTTTGAAATGCAAAACAAAAATAAAAAATTACTCTGAGCAGACTTTAAACAAAGAAGTGTTCTACAAAGCCTTTCATAGACATAATGGTATTTTTTTATTACATTTTATTAAATTTTTTTAACAATTTGAAAGTAAATTTAAACAAACGTTTTGCTTATTATTCAATAAAAACCGGGAATGGTATTAGCTTATCATAGTTTATCAAAAAATGTTTATCTCTTCAAACAGTCAAACAAAGTAATTGGAATATTATGTTAAAATAACACTTATTTTTTTAAGGTAAGCTCTAGGAAAAAAATAGTAATAATAGATCAGCACATCACCATGAGAGAAACAACAAGGGATGCGAGAGAATAAGAAAAACAAAGTTTTCGCAGATAATTAACAACACGACTTCTTTGCAACAGTAACTTTCGTCGGCATCGTCAACATCATACTGTCAAGAGTATTTTGATTTATGGTTATGTGAAGTATCTAAAGATGCGGATATTTCCCTCATTTAGGCAGCAGATCATAAATTTAGACAATTTTGAGAAACTTTTTGTAATAAAAATGTACCCCTTGAAAGTACATAAAAACATTATGCATTAATTTACAATAACAGAAAGAGCGATATAAAAGATCAGCTTTTCTAGATCATTGTACAACTTGGTGGTCGGTATATTGTTAAGGTAATAGTTGGTGCTCTAAATCAAAGTATTTTACCAAATTCTTTTTGGATTAGTGTAACACAGTTAGCGAAAACTAGTAGTTCAGAGATTGTTTGCTTGTTAATGAATGAACGTTGATAACGTTTTTGCTTCAAATATGCTGGTAACTGGCAAAGTTAACTTTTCGATTACCAACTGCTACTGCGCCGGTGATTAAGGCAGGGAGGCAGTGAATAGAGGAAGTTAGATGCCAATTTCCATTAATTAATTCTTTAATTTTGAACGTAAAGAAATATTTATTAAAAGACCCTTTCGTGCCTATATATAACGAAAACTTACCGGATATTCTTGATTCCTCTTGGGTAATTACCCGAAGGGTAACTGGTTAGACGCGGCCATATTCTATGCGAATAACTATTCTAATTGTGAAGGCGTAAATAAAAAAAACCAAGTGCAATTGTATTGTTTACTATTGCATATGATGAAAGAGTTTTTATAACTAACATTTCCAGAGGCCGAAGGAATAAAATAGAAATATCCTCCTAATTGAAAACGGAAAATGCTCTGTGATTTTAATCGGATTTTCGGGTCTTATATACAAATTGATGTTGTTTGCTGTACCATCTTCCATATTCTACTGTTTATGAATTCGCTCTTATGAACTACTATCTAAAATCGCTTTTTTTGAAAATCATCAATTTTAAAAAAAAACAGTATCTATGACTGCTCGATACAGAATCAGGCGGTGAAAAAAAACCTTATTATTTGAAAGAGACGCCAAATCAATTCAGACTCTAAAAACTTTTCACTAGTTATAGAAGAGTTCACATGTCCTTTAATAATGTGTGGTATTTTATACACTCTTTCAAAATAAATGAATATGTATAACTCCCGAGTGACAACATAAACTATTAAGATATTAAAACCGAGTTTCATATAAAAGGTAGAATGCACAAATACTATAAAAATATGTAACTCTATTTGAAATAACAAAATTGACTATGGATTTCATATAACCGAAAGTGTAACACTTTTAAAAGTATTTTGCCTAAATAGATTCTAAGCATTTGTAGTTAATCTCAGTTTTAGAACTTTATTATTAAAAAATTATAATAGACCAGTTTCATGATATTATACATGTATATACTTTACATTTGATTTGTTGTATACAAATTTGACTGCATGAAACTCGTCATTACCTAGAATAATGCCTCTGTGGATTAAATTCAAGTACATTCAGTCAAAACGCTACTTCACTTCTATAAAGCAGCTTTTAGAGTTTGAATACCTATATTAATCCTCAACTACTGTGCTAAAGTATAGTAAACACTGGAATCCGTTATATAGAACTAATTCGTACCGGTTATGGGTAAATGGTTCGTTGTATACGGACATTTTGCACTGTTATTGACAATCTTATAGGCATAGCTGGTACTACTCATACAACTTTCCTTTTCTAAATTCCCTTCCTTTCCTTTTTTAACATGTAAAATTTGGCGTTTACATGTTAAATTTCTGATTTTTTAACAATTACGTATTTTCGGGTACTTCTTGTAACATATACAGTAAACGCTCGCTCATGTAAATACCCGGTAGTGGAAACATCGCGGTCATGTAAACAGAAAATTGTTACTATAGGATCAGATGGAACGCCCGGTAATGGAAACAAGCTTGCATCACGTACAATAGGATAATGTAAACAGTTTAGGGTACCTGTTATTTCCCTATTTATGTGCGTAATTGAATCGATCAAAAGAATGTTTACTTGAACGTTTTCAGCGTCGGCACCGGTTGTTCCCCGATTTATGTATGGGATTCTTGTAAGCGTTGGCTTTCTTGCCTCTCGTGAAATAAAGTAGTGCGCCGCTAAATCACGCCAGAACAGACATGGTATCCACGTCTAATAAAAGAACATTTTTAAAATTGAGTGACAAAGTGAAAATCATTGACGAGATTAAAAAAGGCGCAAGTGATGGTGACTCAATTGGCAAAAAATATGTAGTACCCAAAGCTACAATCTGTAAAATTAAGCGATTTAAGTCACACATTTTACAACGTGTGTCAGATACGAACGGAGGCCCGAGAATCACTGAACAAAAAATGCTCAAGCACCTAGAATGGAAAATCGTCTGTATAAATTGCGTTAATAATAAATAAATGTTTTTAAAACAAAGGGATAATCATGTTCCAATTCGCGGTGAATTAACTGAAGAGAGAGCAATTATTCAATGAAAACCTAAAAGAGACCGAAAATTTTGTAGCCAGTGATGGCTGGCTAAAAGGATTTAAAAGGAGGTATGGAATTCGACTGCTGTCGATATCTGGTGAAAAATTATCGGCACCATTACAACTAGCGCAACCGTTTAAGGAAAAGTTAATGAACAAAATCAGAGAACTACATTTAAATGAGGAGCAAAAATAGAATGCAGATGAAACCAGTCTTTATTGGAAATTATTACGTACGAAAACCTATGTTGCATCAAATGAAAAATCTGCTCCTGGTAGAAAGGCGGAAAGACAACACATAACTTTTCTAGTGTGCACCAATGCTAGTGGTACACACAAAATAAGGCCATTAGTAATAGGAAAGGCAAAAAATCCACGTTCATTTAGAAATTTTAAGAGTCCCGTTGATTATAACTGTTCAAAATCCGCTTGGATGACCAACGGCATATTTCTGGAATGGTTCCATAAGCACTTTATCCCTCAGGTATGGCAATAAAACTGTAATAATAAGTAATGTAATATAATGATACATATTCAATTTGTAGGTGAAAGAGTCCTTAAGAAAGCAGAATCTTCTAATAAGGGCAATGTTAATCTTGGATAACGCACCAAGTCATTCTCCAGAGGAACAATTAAGAAGCAAGGATGGCTCAATTTTTGTTATATTCATGCCGCCCAAAGTAACTCCACTTATCCAACCGATGGATTAAAATGTAATAAAAATGACTAAATTGTATTATCGAAAATTTCTGCTTTCGTCTGCGTTATCAAAAAATCCTAAAAACATGTCTGAATTCTGAAAGCCTGGAACAATTTTAAATTTAGATATGACGTGGAATACCCTTAATCAGCAAACAATCAGAAAGCGTTGGAAAAATTTGCCTTACTCCCAGTGATGATTATGACGGTGACGACAATGTACCGCTAACCATCATTAGAAAACAGTTACTATCCCGATATTGTTTGCACAATTACCGATGTTAGTTTATGGAATGACGATAAAGAGATGGATGATGCACATGAAGAGAAAGATGAGGTGACTGAAGATGACGACCCTCCGATTGAAATAAAAAATACAGTGAGGCACGCGCAAGCTGCAGGAATTTTTAATCAAGCGTTAGATTGGGCTGAAGAAAAAGATATATTCTATTCCGATATTTTAGTGCTCCGTAAACTACGGGCAATGGCATTAGAGAATAATAATAAAAATTATTTTTTTTATTTTTTAATATTATATGCATTATGTTATTCTTTTTCATAATTTATTTTTTAATAAACATACATAATTTCTTTTATGCAATTTCTTTATAAATACAATAAGGCTCGCTAGTGTAAACTTTTAGTAATGTGAACAGTACTTGGCTGATATCGTTCACATAATCAAGCGTCTACTGTATTTACATTCATTTCCATAATATGAAAAGTCTGCTAGTTATTTAATGCTATATCGATGGTTCTTTAAACTTCTGTTGGTACTTGCTACTTGCATAATGTAACAGTTAGTTGAGAATTCGCCACGACCAATACCGTCTTGGGATAACAATAGCCCACTATCTCTCCGCCCATTACGGAAACAAAATAGATTACTAGTCAATGGTTTACTATACTTTTCTTAGTTTTTAGTTATTTCGTTTGTTAATATATTCGATTAAGAAGTTTCACGTTAAGTGGATCTTTGAATGGATTTATTGCTATTCACTAGTTAAATGTTACTTTTTGTCTTGCCGATTTAGTTGTGTTACATGTAACATTTGCTAATCTACAATCATGTAGATATTTTACATGAAGAAAAAGATGATCTGAATAAGTACATGCAATAATTTAGTAGCTTAAGTTTAAATTTCAAATAATTGGTGTGCCTTAAACATGATGTTTTCTTTAGAAAAAAACGATAAATTAAACGATAAAATACCACTACACCTCAAATTTAGACGTTAAAATAGAACAACTGTTTAGTTAGATTTCGTTTCTTTAAACTTTATAATCATAAAGTAGGCAAAACGGGCGGCGCGCCATATGCGTGCGTTTGATGAAATAAAATAAATACAACAGTCGACAAATCTGAGGTATGCTGCGGAATATACACTGGCGCTGTCGTCGAACTTTGTTGGACATGCACTGCTCTATGTTTATTCAAATGCAGCGAATAGGCAGAAAAAAGGTAACAAAGAGTTAATATACGTCGCATAAGCTCTTACCAATTCATTTTTCAAGGAAGTAAATTTCACCTAATGCAGTAACGATTTGTCGTTACAGACGACGCATTTGGAAATTGAGATTTCTTTCAGGCGACAGTCCTGTGTTTATATATATATAATACTTTATACAACTTTAGCGACGAAGCTTATTTCTGAGTTAATGGTTTTGCGAATAAACAAAATTGCCGTATATGACTTAGTCATCCATAGATTTCTTTCTGTGGTCTAAAATTAAGTCGCCAGCAAATCAGCAACATTACAAAACTTGCGGACCAATATTGAATGCGCAGTTGCTGAAATTTGATCCAAATTATGTAAAGAAGTCATGGAAAATTGGATGCACCGGATCATCCCTCTGTGTTTTTTATTTTACAAGCAAAATGGATCGAAAAACCCTTTAGTAACTGTTAATGTGTAATGTGGATATTTTAAATCTTAACGAATCTTTCCATCATGAAATGTATTTTTCTACAGGAATTATCGATAATTATTTTCCTTTTTTATGACTTCAAGGCAGTATTTTTATTACAATATTACCAAATTTAAATGCATTATAATACAATTCCGTTAGCTCTTATGCCGGTGTTATTACTAATCATTAGAGACTGGATTATATGGAAAGTGCAATTATATTTTACGTCTATTTGTAGATGTCTAATTAACTTTAATTAGTGTAATACAACTACATATAGACGTAAAATATAATAAATAAATTAAATTAAATTTTTGCACTTTGCATATAATCCGGTCTCTAGTAATCATCTTCTATATTTAATCGCGTGTTCGCGGTTGTAGTTACCTATATGAGGTAGTAGTTACCTCATTTACGAGTGCATAGTATCGAAACATGCCGAAAGCATTGCGTAAACAGGCGAGGGAAATCGTTAATTCTTTGATCATGTACTTCGAAAGTGCATGTGATAACGATGGTACTGTAATAGTTATCACATCTGCTAGAAAAATACATATTTCCCTTTATTTAGTTTTAAGTAAATGAATAAAATTTAAAATCTATTACAGCATGTAGCTGCAATATTAAGTATTATTTGTCGACAGTAAGTCAAACATCACAAACTGTGAACGGTAACAAACTATTGTCTTCACCGAAAGCAAAAGAAATCTAAGACAAAACTAGTAACAGGTGTTGATAATGCCAGCTAAACCTCTGTACAGAATGTTATGAAACGCATCATAATCGTGAGTATAACCTATAAATATCTATATAGATTATAGTTACTTCTGCTTTACGTCAACATATCCGAAAATACCTTCTTAAGCTAGGTCCCCGCAGAGGACTAACAGAGCTGCATCATGTTGTTTTATTTCGTATTGACTTTCTGCAAATGTTTGTAGACAGCATGAGAAATAATTGTTACCAGTGTGCATTTGAAAAATAATATGGCAATTATTCATGGCAAAATAATAGTACTCAAACAGTAAAACAATTGAACATTTTCTTGACCATCCTGCGCTTGAGACAGCACACCCCCAATACCTATGTTACTGGCATCTGTCTCCAGGATGAATCTACCTCTAAGCTAGGGTAACTCAAAATAAGTGAACAAATCAACATCTGCTTCAAGTCTTCAAAAGTACCTTTGATGGTTTAGCGATGCTAGCAAATCTACGGTAGTAGGTGTAGATTTCGTTTATTACTAGATTTCAAAGAAGCTTATTACTTCATAATTGTCCTTTGGAACCGATAAATTGTTAACGGCTTCAATTCTCTTTTAATCGACTAATACTCTTAACTAACACTGTGCAGCCGAGATATTGCACCTGTCTTTGGAAGCGGTTATAGTTCCTTAGATCCAGTTTCCAAAAACAGCACAGACGCTTTGGTCGCTTTTGTTCATCTGTTTACTAGTGAAGCTGTCTCAAGTAGAGTTAAATAATCTTCCGATGACGTTTTATTTCCAAACGTGGGTAAATCACTTCGTTTCTGATGGGTAGCTAGTGCGACTCTAATTATCTCTTTCTGTCCGTTGTGTACTTCTGAACGTTATATTCATATGTGGCAACTATCTGTTCAGCACCTTGAAGCGTCCCTTGAAGCTTCTGGAATTTTCCATGATCTTCTCTTCCATATTTCTGCAATTTTCTAGGAGCTTCTCTTGTATACTTTGGGAAGTTTCTATGACTATTACTTCTATACATCTAGAATTTTCCAGAATTTTAACTTTTCAAATTCAAATTTTGTCCTTAAGTTTCTCGAACCTTCCGCCAATTCCTCTCTAATTTTAGAATTTTCCAGAAGTTTCAAGAATGTTCCATAAATTTCTCTTTCATGTTTCTGTAATATTCTGTAAATCCCTTTTCCATGTTTCTAGACTTCTCTATAAGTTCTTCTTTCACCCTTTTTATTGCCCGCGATATTTTAATTCCATACTTAAAAAAGCAAGAAAGAAGAATGATATTCAAAGCAGAACTGAATCTTATTGAGAAATTCGAAGAACCACTATAATTATGTATGGTTCTCATCGCAATAGTTTTAAAGGAGATAAGACTACCAAATTATTATTTCTTAAATCAAATTACCTTTATTGAACTTGACTACCTATGACATTATTTTGTTTACAATAACATAGTTTTGAGTGTATGCTAAGGCAAAACATGTAGACATGCAATAGCATAACGGGCAGTAATATATTTCTCAATAAAAGCTGTATCATAGTAATACTAATTTTATTTAAAGTTACAAAAGTTGAGTTTTGTATCTCGAGATCCGCACTGCTTTTTTCTTTTTTTATTCTACTTCTAATCTAAGAAATATAAAGGATTATATCGTGCAACCACACACTTTCATAGAAACTCTAAATTTATGCATATGTCGTTATAAATAGTGCTAGGTGCAAATTTCATTAAAGTCATAGTAGTGCTTGATGTATGAGTTGGTAGTGATGCAATATTTTCTCTGCGTCCTAAAAAAATAATACATAATCTAGCAATATATTTACTACAACGTGAATACAGCAATAAATGTCATATATTATAAATAGTACTTAATCTCTAAACTTCCCTGTTAGATTTTTCTCAAATTTCAGTCATTTTTATTCCACAATACTTACTGCATATTGTATGTAGCTGTGAGTAAAAGAGTTCAGTAAAAGAGTGCTATAAACTTCATTTAAGAAACTTTATCGAGTTAAAGGAGCAGACTTTCGAATATAATATGTTCATATTTATTTCAAATTATTAAATCTCTTCTTTAAAAATTTAAAAAATAGTGAGAGCAGTGGCAAATATTGACTGAAACATTATGTTTCTAATGCAAAACGAATCTCTCGTCAAACTCCTTCTTTTGAATATTTAAAAGATCATCACAAAAACAATTAGTATCGAGTGGCGACTCTTAACTGCAGAAAAAGTTTTCTTCGTATTTACTTCAAAATATCAAACCTCTTCTTTAAAGATTTGCTTTAAAGATAGTACTTTTATGTAAATATTGCAGAATTAAAAAAAATTAAAGATTAAAAATTTAAAAGTAAATTTAATTTGCATTTTAATGTTTGGGATAACGTTTTGTTTATCATATTTATAAACTGGAATAACGGTTGCGATAAGGTAAAATTTAAGTAAAATTTTAGAACATATATGTTAGTAGAATACTTAACATAGAGTTTACTTAAATGTCGCAGAAATTAAGAAAATATTTTGTTATCTTATACTCATATAAGATAACAAAATATTTTTTTTCCTAATTATTAATACAAAATTGGCATTTGAAGTAAAAGAACCTGTAATACTTAAATCATGAACTTAGAATAATACTCACAGTTTGAAAACTAAGTCGTTATTTCCATTTTTCACTTATTACACTAACAATACAAAGTTAAATTAATATCGTAATTTAATGTGCGGAAGCATACAAGGAAACATATTTGTAACTACCAATTTTTACGCGTTAACTGATTCTTTGCGCTTTTTATAGCCACTGTTACAAATTATGTAGGTATGTTACGAAACGCACATGCACTAGCCCAGAAAATATTAAAATGGTAAAAAGCAGTTTCTCAGCAAGTCAACCAACTACCCTAGGCGCACATTGTTCATTGTTAAAATCGCCACCACCCCCACCCATCTCCTGATTGTTCCCACGCCATAAATCGATTCAAAACTAAATTATTTTACATGAAAGTGTGGCGGTTTGAATAAGGATTTCCCGTGAGCATCGGAGAATTAAAAGGGTGGTAATTTATCACGAACAAGGTTGTTTTCGGCTCTAATAGTTTTAAAACTATGGAAAACTGTAAATGAGGTGTATATATACATATATATATATATATATATATATATATATATATATGCAGTAACGTTAGATATCTGATATAATTAATATGTATATATATATATTAATTACTATGGATGAGGAAATAATCACGCAGTTTTTTTTATAAACTAAAGAACCTTTTACCAACGGAAACTATTTTTATTAAGATATGTTTATGGATATTATAACCATGTAAAATAAAATCTCGTGAAACCCGACATTGTCCCAGATATCAAACGTTACTCTTGTTTTGTCGTTTCTTAGAAAATGCTATAAGTAATGCAGTACTTTCATTCACTGTTTAGCAGAAATTTTCAAAGATAGAAGGAATAAAATAAGAGTAAATCTTTCCAATTCAAAATAGCGAATTTTATTCTTTATTTATAATTTATTTTCCCTTAGGAAAGTTTTGTATGCAATTAAAGGTTTCCTTTAAAATTAAGAACATCATTTAAACCATATTTCATATACAGTCTCTTACAATGTCCAGTAAAGTTTCAAAGACCCATGTTTTCTTATCCTTTCCGAATAGAACACCTAAGAATAGAATATCTCGGAGGCTTAGTTTAAATGAGGGACAAAGAAAAGAAAAACGGACTTGGTGACATTGTTGTAATTACATTAATAGAATGAATTAAAACAAAAGAATTAATAATAAAAATAAATCATTTTTTAAAATAGATACTTTTCTAAAATATTTCTTCGAAACTATCGGAAGTAAAGAATATAAATTAACTCTAAAAAGAGTTTTGCTCTTCGTCAATTGATATTTGATAGTAACAATCGTCCGTTTTGTGATCACACTAAAAATTTTAATTTTATTGACTTAATGTAATTGATTTATATGTCGTTATTATTACTATAAATAAAACCTACTCAATAGGCGAATAAACTACGAAAGCTTCAACAACTTTTTACTCATTGTACCCAATATAAATTGTGTTAGCTCGGATTTGTCTAAATTATTTTATATACTTAGTAATAAATAAACAGACAAGTTGATAAGGGTGAAAGAAGAAGACTACGAGGAATTAGATTTACTTAAGATTGGGTTTGACGAATACTCCGGAATATTTCGTAAATTTAGAAAGATGATAACCCTACGGTATCTTGTTATTTTACAAATTGTCATGCAGAAATAGATAATAAAATTGTATTGGATTGCCATTTAAATTAAACTCATTTTAAATACGTGTAAGTATCTTGCTGCTATCTTTTTTCCAAAATACCAGTTTACCTGATGCACGTAATTTTCAAAAAATATGTTCTTGTTATAAATCCGTGTTCTTTTGATCATCAGCACACTTCGGTATCTGTAAAAACAAATTTTGCGAATTTGGCATTTATTTTCTGTGTCCAATATACAAATAAATAAGATTTAATGAATCACAAAATATTAATGTCCACTCAAATTCGCAAATTACTCAACGGTACAGGAAAAAATGCAGAGCTACAGCTTAGGTGGAGGAGATAGTAATGGAGAAAGTAATTCAAATGTTATATATAAATTCTTACCTCAATAAGATTTTTAAGAAAATAATGTTTGTCGGTAATATTCGTTGCTAAATCTTGTTACTTCCTAAATGACGTTTGCCGCACTTCCATGTTAGATTCAGTTTACAGTAAAGCACTTTCTTTCTGTGCTTTCATGCTTGTCTTTTTACTTGTATTTTCTAGTAACATTCAAATCGGACTGAATGCACACTGCACATTAAATATCAAATTCGCGTAAACTTCAACATATAATTTGTTTTTCTAAAATATTAAATGATAGCGCGTTCTCTTCGTCGACAATATTTGAGGTTATATTTATTTTTTGTTTTTGAATAACTGACAAAGTGAACAATACGCAAGCTGAAGTGTTTAGGGGATTAATATGGGGAAAAGATGAAATTCCAAAATTTACCGTACTGCAATAACTTTCAAAAATTTCAACACGACGAATATCTATTTTACAGAAAATTTGGATTTAATTCGTATTGGATCTTGGACGAGAACAAAGTACGAATTTTTCAAACAAATTTAAATAAAATAAATTGTGATTATAGACTACCGATTTAAATTCAAACGTTTGACGAACACAAAATCATTTGAAATTTGAATCACGCGCCATTTCAGTCTGTCAAATGTTAGTTACGCATAGTAGTTGTAGTATAGCAGCATAGTAGTAGTACGCATGGTAGTTGACATGGAGAAACTTTAATATTTACAAAAGATGGTACGTTACGAATAGAAAGTACATTTATTAATTGTGAAAACGTATTACAAAAATTTATAGTGATAATTCGCAAGATACGTGATGGAAAACGAGAGACTACTATGCGTTATATCACCTTGGAAGATCTCGATATTGGGCCCAGAAGTTAAATCAACTGCAGCATCCACCAACGAAGTTTGATGAGATATTTGCACCTTTGTCCAATTGATTAACCATGAACAGTGCGGAAACTTCTACAACTGGATCTTAGAACAACATCCAGTCGATAATGTATTCCACAACATAGTTGTCCTTAGTGATGAGGCACACTTTCATCTAAACGGCTTCGTCAACAAACAGAATTTTCGGATTTAGGGAGTAGAAATCCACATGTCACGCAATACTCTTTCAAAAACTGGTACTTTGGTGTGCTATTTAGGTAGAAGGGATCATCGGACTGAACCTTTTTGAAAATGATGAAAGTGCGTCTGCAACTGTCAATGGCGTTCGTTATCGCGTCGTGCTGACAAATTTTCTGTGGCGGAAATTAATTGGAATGAAAATAAATGACACGTGAATTCATCAGGATAGCGCGACTTGCAGTATTTGCACGCGAAAGAATGATTTTATTGCAAACAAGAAGTTCCGATTTAACCCCTATGGACTTCTTTCTTTGGTGTTATTCGAAAAGTAGAGTCACTGTGAATCGCCCTACCATGATTCAACAACTCAAGGAAGAAATATTCATGAGATTCGGCCGTTTTTACTCCAAAATGTCTTTCAACATTTCGTCGAAGGGTACGTACTTGTCAATTAAGTCGCGGTAGCCATTTGATAGACATTTTATTTCATGCCTAATGTCAACATTTACATTTCACGAATCAGTAAAAATGATGAATTTTATAAAAAAAATTGTTTCTTTTTAAATTTAAAATCCAAGCTCTTACTGAAACACCTTTAGTAATGCAAAGAAAAAAAAATCACCACCGTTTTAATAGCTTTCCATTTAAATTTCTTCCTGTAATCCGGTTACGATTCATATAATTTACTTGATATTATCATCAAATGTTTGGAAGATTATTCTTAATAAAGTTTTTTCAAACAGATGGAGTTCTTTTTCTAGATTTTACAAAATAACTGTATTTCATGTACATATGCACATTTATACTACACATACGGTTACAGTGCCCCCATCGAATTAAATAGATAGGGTATTAGGTGGGTAGAATGATTAAGCCAGGTGTATTGACCAGGTGCATGCTGATAGACAAATGTATTAACCCCTACCTGTACAAATTACTCAACCGTATTAACGCGAGTGTTGCGTTATATTATTAGAGCCTTACAATTTGTTCCAGAACATATAAGTTTTTCTTTTTAATATTCTAGAATTATACATATATTTTGTACGTGTTATTCTTTGCCTATTTCAACTTTTCATCATTTAAAAGTATATGATGCAATACGTTTGCATAACTTATCTTTATTTTAATTGGTTCAGTTAAACTAAATCAATTCTAAAAATGTATCAACAAATTTTGACAATTTTTAATTAATTTAATACCATAAGAAATGTAAATATTTGCGAATAAAATCTTTTTGAGGTACATATGCAGTTGAAATCTACTGAAACCATTAGATAAGCAAAAAAGGTGTTCGCACTATTTTTTATATGTAAATTATATTTGCTATCGGTTACAGAAGAGGACCTGTAGGATGTAGTGTAGAGTACAATATTTACTTGTATTTTAGCTGAAGAACATATTAACAACAAAAATTACGTAACGGGGTAGGAAGGCTTGAGTATAAAAATGGATTAGGGTAAGTAAAACAGTATAAAAATGTTCCTAGTGCAAATAAAATTCAATATAAATAACCCTTAAATTTAATATACATATTTTTTATTTTGGGATTTCTCAATTAAATAAATAATCCATTACGCTTATTTCATATAATTTTATTTCTCTTGTGTCACATGGATTACTGGGTTGACAGAAAATCCGGAACAAAAAAATATTAAATCTAAAATTTTCTACGTCCGCGTCAATGAAAAAATTAGAAAATATATAAATAAACGAAAAATGAATTTTATTATTATTGTCAACATGCACTCGACAAAAGAATTATAAATATTATCTAAATTATACTTTTCTTTCGTTAAATAGCGGTTTAAGAGAAAAATATTTTAGAAAGACAAAGTAGTATACAGACTATTCCAGATGACATCAACACCGTGCTTATGACAAATATTATCGATTCTCCTTCTTTACTAGTACGTATGTCCTTTTTGGTTCCCCGGGTAAATTCCTATACAACATTACCTTTTTAGTTCCTCTCAACAACGATTTACCTGTACTATACATTTTGTTTGCTGGTATTTACACAATCATCATATATACAGACCGCCCATAAATTTGATCACAATATATAAAATAAAATAAACTAGATCGATACTGTTTACGAGAAATGTGTTAAACAAACAAACTTACTCAATAACTTAAATGTATTATTGACAAAATAGTACATCCCAATAGAATATATACCGTTATAATATTTCTTCAAAGTAACCCCCTTTTGTTTTAATAATTGCTTGACAGATCGCGGCATCCTTAGAACTAATCACTCCAAATACGATTCATCTATATCATTCCATACTTTCTATAGAGCATTCCAGAATGCTACGATCTCACCACGATCTCTGCCACGATCCAATTGATCTCACAAGAGCTCAATGGGGTTGCAATTAGGGCACTGTGGCGACCACATCATTGAAGATAGGACACTTTCAGAAGATTTGTCTTGAAAATAACCTTTAACCACCTTTGCGGTGTGTTTGGTGTCGTTATCCTGCTGATTAATAAATCTCTCCCTAATTAATTCACATCTACATGGTACCGCACCATTTTCAAGGATTTTCTAATACGATTCGTCCGTCCATAACACATTTTTCCAATCATTTACATTCCAGTTTGCGTGAACTTCTTCTCAATTTAGTCTTTTCCGTTTGTGTACACAACTTAACTGTGGTTTTCTTGCCGCTGTACGACCCTTAAGACCGTTTTTTATTAGTCTCTGTTCTACTTTTAACAGACTTACTGGCTGACGGCGTTGTAAATTGAAATTTAATTGTCGAAAAATTTCTTTATTTGAAAAATTTGCTTTATATAAAACGCTTATTCTGGCGCGCGTTTCAGTAAATAATTCTCTTCTTTTTTGCATGTCTTCGATCAAATAATCTAACAATACAATATAGGGTCTCCCTAACGCAATCACACAGGTCTCCAGTAATATACGGCAATATACTGGGTGCATACTCAATGTACAGTTACATAACTCATAAGGCATTCATCCCCAATTTTCTACTGCTAATGTATTATAGCTTTATTGCCATCCTAAAATTAAGTACAGGAATACGTTGTTTTCCTGTTTGAATGGATTTTGTAAATAAATCCTATTGTTAGAGCTTATGCCTTATTTTCGCGCTTTATATATTAATATATATTTATTAACATTAGATTATAAATGCCATTCTAAGAAGGCTAGTATGAATTTTCCTCGATATTTTTAAAGTAGTCTTAAGTGTAACACAATATATTAGGTGCAATAAAATTTATGGACGGTAGTGCACACCCGAACAGATAAATACACATTTTTTGAATGACGTATAGACATCCACGTAAACACGCGTTTATACATATAATGATCCTATTGTTGGACCTTATAGGTCTGTTGGGAAATAGAGGTTATTATTATTATTACATTTTAGCTACAGTATGTATAACATTTTATTTTTTTACGTGCTTAAGTTTCTAAGATACGTTTACAAACAGATTGTAATTAATAAAAACATTTAACTCAATTTAAAATTCTTATATTAAACATAATGCACATTTTTGCAAAAACAACCATGTGCGAATACCTTATTCGTCACTTTTTAATTACAATAAAATTCTTAACAAATATTAACACTATAATGCAATAAATAAATAGACGTATTCAAATGTTTGTCACGAATTAGCACTTATATATTTATAAAGTGTAACCTTGAATCGAGTTAAACGTTCAAGCTATACATATATACTAAGTTCTAAGCGATCTCAAATACGCAATTACACACGCATCAAATTTCTTTATTTTATTCTGTACCAAATCAGTGTACTTCTATATCTGAAATGTGCATGTTATGTAACACAAAAAGCATACTTTAACGGAAAGCTGTGGAAATTAATAGTTTTGAACAAAAATTCACTTCAATTACAGCGACATACGTACCGTATATACTACTCCAGACTTTCAAGACTGGCGTCAATGATCATCTGGCCAGCTTCGCCCAAATTCGTTAAATCCAAAAATCATAACAGCCGCTTATTTGGTCTACCAGATTTCAGACTTTTTAAAATCGATCAGATACATATATTCTTGTTCTCTCATTTTACCTAGTTGGGAGATACTATTATACATATATCATAGTAAAATAAATATTTTTATTAGAAAAAAATACAAGGTATTCAAAAGCATGTTTGCTAAATGATTGTAAATCGTTTCTTATAAATTAACTATAGTGCAGTTTTATTAACATAAAAATGAACAAAAATATTGATATCTGAAAACTAAAATGTTTGCAGTAATTTTTAAAATACAAGCCTTCCTTCTTTAGAATATTGTTATGGGCATACATGATTTTATTGTTTATTTATTTGCATTATTGTAAAAAGAATGGAACCTATATAATCATCATATTATCAATTTGTTTTATCTCGTCTACCTTTCTTATATTTCTCTATAACCATAGACATATTAATTTGTTAGTGATTTGTACTTATAATTTTCAAATTGCATATTTACGTCCTAGTTTTAAATATTTCTTTTAGTTTTGTTGCTTTTCACCAATATCTTTTTTTATTTTTTTTATACCTGTCGATTTTTATATATACCAAGTTCAATTATTAAGTTGATATTTTTGAGTGCTCTTTATTTATTATAACTTCATTGTTTGATTTGATCTTTGGACTATGCACTAATGTTTTTCATTATTTCTATAATATCTTTTCTTATACTGTGACTCTCCTACTTCTCTATTAGTCAACGGCTATAGTCAGTATAGGCCTAGTTCTTGTGAAGAGTATCCCTGTTTTATTCTTCTTGAATACTGGCGCACATTATTTGTGGAGTAATTGAGAAAATAGTTATAAATATTGGTTTTAGTTTGTTGTATGTAATTGTCTTAACTTTCTTTCTTCTTCACTTAATTGACCATGTTATGTATTAAATGTAGTTCACTTAGAAATAACAGAAAGTGATAAAGTTGTCAAATGCATTTAATAAACCAGTGCACGTCTAAACTACGAGGGCGACCTGAAATGTTTCCGGAATCGACAAGAAAAATACGGTACTGGTGTGGTCTTTTATTTTTCGATGAAATCTTCTCGAAGATCAATGCACTTTTTCAAACAGTGTTCTAATCTCTTCAACCCGTCGGTCAAATCTGACGCAAATCTATATCCTCTCAGTGATTTTTTCAGGTTTGGGAATAGAAGAAAATAGGAAAAAGTCGGCTAGGCCCGGTGAATATGGAGGATGAGAGAATAATTCGTAGCGAAACTCATTCAATTTGGACACGACGATGCGTGATGAATGAGGCGGTGCATTGTCGTGGTGGAAAAGCACTTTTTCCGTTGCAAACGAGGCCGTTTCTTCTTCAATACTGCATCGAATCGGGTCAGTAAATCGCTGTAGTATTACCCCGTGATCGTCCCTCCCTGCTGCAGATAGTCGATGAGG
Organism: Trypoxylus dichotomus; assembly: GCA_023509865.1. Lineage (NCBI taxonomy): Eukaryota > Metazoa > Arthropoda > Insecta > Coleoptera > Scarabaeidae > Trypoxylus > Trypoxylus dichotomus. The sequence continues at coordinate 28,764,746 of CM042080.1, read as the reverse complement.
ATCATACCTTGGGAATCCCAAAAAATGGTCGCCATGACCTTTCTGGTCGATGGACCGTTCTTTACTCTCTGCAGAGCCGAGTCCACTGCTTCGACTATTCGTTGGTTTCCGGTATGTAGTGATGCATCCAAGTCTCATTCACGGTTACGAAACGGATGAACCATTGGATTGCGTTGGATCGTAGTCAGACACTCCTCCGAAACGGTCATCCGATTTCGTTTTTGCTACGGCGTGAATAAACGCGGTACCTATCGCGTCGAAAGCTTTTCCATGCCTAAAATTTCGTGCAGAATATGGCAAACGCGTTCTTCTGAGATGCTTGTTGTCTCCGCTATCTCTTTCAGCTTCAATCGGCGATCGGCTAACACGACATCATGAAATTTGTCGACCATTTCATCGTTGGTAGCGGTTTTCAACCTTCGTGCGCCATCTCTTGCTGATTTCGGAGACATTTCAGGTCGCCCTCGTAACAGCTGCTGACATGAAATGTTTTGAATTTTGTCCTAGCACAAAATAAAATAGTAGAATCCGTTTGATATGATGGATTACGTTAATTCTACTATTTTATATTGTGCTAAATACATTTGTAATAACTGCGAGCAAGGTGCTCATCAAATACTCAAGTTAATAAATTTGATAAATGTACTAAAACAAGATGAAGGAGATTAAGGAGGATCTGGACAGTGGTACTAGGTCTTCATTAATTGCTTGGTCAGCGTCTTGGGGTATAAAGGAGGAGGTGAGATGTTGGAATAAAATCATAGATCACTTAATTTTCTTGTATATGATTCCATTGAGGATGGTAACAGTAAACAAGACCAGATACAACGTGATGAAACTTTAGCTAGAGATATACTTAGAGAAAATGACATTATTGATCTAGCTATAAGGATTTATTGAACAGTTTGTAGCTACAACAAAAAAACCTGAAAGGTAAGCAATTCTATATGCCTGTTATTTTCTAATTAGTTAGTAGTTAGATATTGTGCCTGTTATTCGTAAGTACCAACATTTAATCCTTCTATTCGCATTTGCATTACTACCTTGTTGCTATATCCATCTTATTCTATATGTTTGTTGTAAAGCTGTACGATTGATTGTGAGGTAAAAATATACACGATCAGGTACCAATTTGAAATCCGATAGATATTCCGATATCGCATGCAGTACCCACCAACAGAATCCGTTGTTAAGCATTAACGAAAGTTAAAACGCCCCTTGAAGCACCAAAAAAGTCTTACATCTACATACAATAAAGTAATAATTTTAAACCCTCAGAGATTATTGAATTTTTGATAGGTGTATTTGGTAGGTGTTTTTGACATCCCATTATTAAAAACCTTCCATTTTCTTGTTACCTATACTTCCTGCATGTGCACAGCTTCTTTTTATTGTTGTATAGCAGGGTATATGTTCACCCTTTAAGAATTCGTTGGAAATGAAGAAAGATGAATATCGTCATGTAGTGCCGTTAAAATTACGATTAAAAACTTCGTTGTATATAATCTGCTAGATTTCCGACTTCGCTTGTATCGACGGGAATACAAATGATGCCAGAGCAACCTAACTTCGTAGGGGCCTCGAAAGATGTTTTCTCCTGGAAAACATTATGGCAGACTATATCACTAAATTGATACTCGATCGTGTATGAAGCCAAGAACTTTTTCAATAGTTCTATTTTAACTATTATATATTTAGAGGTAGAAATTTTTATAATATATTTAGGGAGGGAATTTTGACCCATGTGAGCACTTAGCAAGAAATTTTGTTGGCGATTGCTGTGTGTAGTATCGATCTAGAAGGTTTGAAATTAATACTCAATCGCGTGTACATGCGTGAACACTTTTAGTATTTGGGATGGCATTGTGTCTCCTCCATATCCTGCTTATGCGCATGTAGAAATTTGTTTTTGAGGGAGAAATTTTGCTCTGGTGGACCTCCGAGAAGATTTTCTTGGAATTTAAATATGTGATTTTGCTTATTTATACAGTTTTACTTAAAATATAGATTTATTACAATTCTATGGTACCGCCACCTATAAATATTAGCGTGTTTCCAGAAAATGAACTGCTAACTATGGGCTTTTAAGTTCATACCGGTGGTAAATGGTGCCGGATAAAGTGAAAACGTACGTTTTATTAGTTTTATTTCATAAGCATGTGTTCATATATAGCATATAGCATCTATTGATTCAATCGGGAATCTATGATACACCGGTAAATATTAATAAAGAAAATTCCCTTGCAAAATAGCAACGTATATCTTTGCTGGTGCTCTTGCTTTGACAAAACATTGTGTATACAAAAATGCTTTGTCAAAATATGCGAGATTGAATATAAAAATCGAATTGTTGCTGAATTTTATTCAAAACTTAATAGTTAGAACTTATATCTTATTTCCGCACTTTATGCAAAACTGCTAAACAGGCAACTTATTGTATCAGAATAATAAAATTAAATTTCCGCCTGTTAATTTCGTTCGGAGTATTTCAGCTTAACTTACTTAAAATACAAAATTCTTATAAAAGCCATACTCTTCATAAATGCAGTACATCTTGCAGGAATATCCTTTACTTGTTAAAATTAGAATACTGTTAAAATTTGTTTATTATAGGAATAAAGTAAGTAAAGACTCGCTAACATTGTTGTTTTAGAAAGAGATTCTACATAGTACAGATCCCAAATAAAGTCTAAGGAAGAAAGAACCGAAAATTGAAGAAATGAAATGCATTATGACATTTTGATTAATCATAATCAAATACATAGTTAACACGTTAGCTATTATACAACTATACTTCATTCACGTTAAGAATGCAGTACCAATGAAACCGTCAAATGACAACATCGTAAACATCAAAGTTTGGTTATTAAAATCTTGTATAATAAATAGCAAAGTCTTTTATATTTTATGTGCAATACATTATGGTTATATGACCTCGTAAAATAATAACGCAATAATAAAGTAAAAGTAACATACATCAATTGCAATATAAATGTATCCTTTCATTGTTTCGTTTACCGGAATAGTTGGAGCTTGTTTAATTATGTTAGAAAGTAAATTAGATTGCATTTGGGGTTAATCGAAGAGAAAAATGCCATATGACAACCTTTACAACAACAATATTGCCATTGATAAACTTGAATCGATAATATAACTTCGACATGAGTGGTTACATACATTGTGTTGTACCGAGTCATTTGTCATGAAGTAAATCTAACCGTTGGTAATCTCCATCAATTTCAATGCCATGGTTGAAAGTAAGCAATTCAATATATACAAAAGAAAACCAAACAGGGAACAATGTTGTTGAATATGAACAATACATAATGGGCTCAACGGGATTGTATCCAAATCCATCGAATGGCTTCAGAGTACATGGCAACACACAATATCCTTAAATCCTGCATAGAATTTGGTTATTATCATGATGAAATTAGATCATCTGTTTGGTGAAAAAGGAAACAGCATTGCAAGTACACTTATCTATTGTACCCCGATTGCAGTAACCCAAAGCACATTTTCAAGGACAATACAATCAATAAATAATTTATAATTAACTATAATATTATAGTTTTCTCTTCATATCTGGAATAAGTTTAATAAAAAAGATTCCTTTATTGTTAGCATTCTATTTATAAAACAACAAATGAAATAAACATATGAATTTGATTTATAAATTAAAGGGTAGAGTGAAAAAGGTGAACAAATAATTTGAATTTATTATGCTAATGATCAACGGATATTTGAATCAGATTCTGATGATGGTGGTCTGATGAAGATTATGTATTTGCCATTATGATTCTTCAAGTGTATTTTCAACAATATTAACCAGTTACTACATCATATTCTCTTCTTCGATAACATGTTTGATACAATTAATTTGTGTACACATGTTCTTTTAAAAGTACTGCATTGTATAAAATACCTTAACTAAATGTATGGAATGGATGAAGATTTAAATGAGCAATCAGAATATTCTAAGTGTTATACACATTTCATTAATTTATTGGGCAAAATCAGAATCTGATGTATCTGTCAATCAATCTACATCTGTAGTTATAATAAATTCTTCAACTTAGCCTCTGTCTGCTGGTAATATGCTTTCCTTGAGAGTTTTTCGATAGTCCTGCAACTGCATGTATTACTACTTCCTCAGCCATATCGAACCAAAGCTGTAATAATACAATAAAAATTATGAAATTGAATTATTAATTATTAATGATGAGAGATAAAAGTGCTCTGGAAAGATCTATTTTTGCTACAAATTGTTTATAAAAAATACAATAAAAATACAATGAAAAACTGCAGGAAACAACGACACGAAAATCATAAGTAAATTTGACAACTGACACAAATTTCGTATGAAGAAATTACATCAATTTCTCCTGTGTGAATATGCTTCGCCCATTAGCCAATGGTAAGCCCGTATTTTAAGGCCTATCTATTCCAAGTCTGCATTCTTAACGTGTATGAAGTATAGTAGTTAACCTAACTGAAGTACCTAATTGATACGAAATATTATGCGTAGCTATATATGCAAAATTCTTCTTTTTTTCACTTTTAGGACTCATTTACTTTCTATCAAAAAGATAATAGTACGATTATATTATTAAGAAGTTGTATGGTATCTATTCTCGCTTAGCAACTTTATTAATATATAAGCTCGTCGTACTTGCAAAACGCATATATATTCGCGAGTCGAATATAAATTACGAAATTTAGAGGCATATACGTATGCGATGGGTTACACAAAGAATCGATCTCAGTACGAATCATATTAGCATTCATTACTTAAATATATAAAAACGATAAATACTTCATCCAAGAGGTTTCGCGCTTAGTCCACATTCGACTAGCGCGAGTTATTTACGTCTCTGTACATAATCTAGTCACGTTGTGAATTATGATTCCAATCGTTTTCGTAGTACTTCTCGTATCCGTTTCAGTATTAACAGCGCCGGTAACACAATTTCGAGTGATAAAAGAGTGGAATTACATAAATTATACATGGGTTAATTATGAAACACAAATCCGTGCATTACAAGGAGGCGAATATATTCCGCAAAATAATCTTATGGCTGGTATTAATTTTTACGATGGATTCTACTATTTGGCTATACCTAGAATGAAGCCTGGTGTTCCGGTTACTTTAGCAAGAATAAATTCGGCAAATCCCAGGGCTGCACCGCTATTAGAACCTTACCCCTCATGGGAATTAAATGAAGTCGGTAATTGTACATGTTTGCAAAACGTACAAAATGTTGGAGTAGATGGTCAAGGAAGACTGTGGATTATCGACGGTGGCAAAACGGGTACATTAACTAGAATACCTAATACCACTTGTTCTCCAAAACTTGTAATATACGATATTAAGGACTCGAAAATCATTTTGTCATACACTTTTCCCTCAGAAGTTGCTAATAAATTTACGAGCTTCCTGTACGATTTAGTAGTAGACAATACAGATGGGGGTTATGCTTACATAACAGATAATAGTAGATTGGATCCAGGTTTAATAGTGTATGCACTAAGACAGAATAAATCTTGGAAAATACGTGATGCTAGGACCATGCGTGCTGATCCATTAGCAGTAGAGTTTAATATCAACAATGAAACAATTAAAACACCAATTAACATTGCTGGTATAGCACTTGGCCCGAAAACAAATATAAATGAACAAAATATTACATTAAATGAGGACAGGCAAGTCTTGTTTTGTCCGATATCCAGTTTTCATCTATATTCAGTGAGCACATCTCTTTTAAAAGATGAAAACTATTCCAAAAGTGAAGATAACAATTTCCACCAGTACGTAAGAGATATCGGTGTGAAGGCATCTCAAACCGATGGCATGAAAATGGATAATAAAGGTATCTTATATTATGGACTTCTATCAAAAGCCAGTATCGTGAGATGGGATTCTAGCACGCCGTTTAGTTCTGGCCAACAAACAATAGCTAAAGATGATAATTATATTCAATGGCCAAATTCATTTACTTTTGATGATGCAGGCAACATAATAGTATTAACGAATAGACTGGAGAAGTACATTCAGAACAAAATGACTTTGGACGAGCCTAATTTCAGATTATTAATGGCATACGTTAATGGAAAAAGTTATGTGTATGATGATGATACGCTAGTATATTCAGTGTATGAGACTGATAAACAAAACATTAGTGGTACTTCTACAATTATTTCCCACATTCCTATAAAACATGAAATGACTCCAAAGATGCAAAAGGCAACTACCGTACGAAATGAAGTTCAAAGTACACAGTTTCCAGGCGAAAATGTAACTTCAACTCCATCAACTTCTCCTGTAACCAAAAATAACTCAACATTAGCTCAAAATGAAAATACTAGTGCTACAATGAAGAAAAATGAAGCAGTAACTACGTCCAAACCTACTGAAATGAGTACATATACAGCAAATACTGAAAATAAAATTACAACGAAAACGAAGCATGAAAAATCTGAAGGAGGATCTAACACTACAGAAGCTACTCCTAGTTCTGGATTCATAATAACAACATCAGTACATTTATTATTATGTATTTGTTTGCAGTATATTTTCATTTAGTTATATGTTATAAATTACATATTTTTGTATATGCGTAGGTATAGTAATTGTTTTCATTGTTAGTACATTCTTAAGTGATGTAAAATCTATTTATTAATGCAATTATCGCTATATATGTAACAATAAGTCAATATATTGCGCAACTCTTATAAATAAGTGCCATACACATTAAATATAAAAACAAATCTTACGAAAATACCAATACACAGCTAATGCGTTGCAAGTTGTTAACTTGTATTAGTGATGACATATCTGTTACAATATGAATTTTTTCGCTCCAAAATTTGTATTGCTCTATTGTACAGTAAGAAATGTTTATTTTAATAATTAAATTATGTTACAAGTTATGGCATTAATTGATGATACAAATAAAAGGTGTAATACATTTTTAAATTATGATAACAATACACACGATGCATGCTTTATATTCCAAGGCCATAGAATATATTCCTTTAAACTTATTTTCAGATGTTACCTTACCTAATAAATACAAATGTGGGATGATCGTTTACTTTGTCATATTAGTCGTAATTCTTACGTCACAATTGATTTGCGTAATGTATTTGCAGATAAGTTGTATATAGGTGTGACAGTTTATAAAGAGCTTACCTGGAAAGCAATAACAATTTTTCAAGAAAAAGATATTGGAATATAATTATTAAAAATATTGCGGTCTGTCGTTATGTGTAACATATATACTTAAAGTTAAATTAGCCCAGTTAAACAGTTATGTTATATAAATAATGAAGAAAATTAACATCATATTTCAGCAGTTGCCTTCATCTCACAAACATAAAGATATTACGCAATTTCGCAATCTTACTAAAATTAAAAACAAACGTGTCTGTCTGTAATTTACCAACAAGAATATAGCGTTCATGTAAAAATTGACACGTGCATGACGAGCGTATCAAGACCATATTTTCAAATACTTTCTTTGCTTATAATTCCGTTGAAGATAATTCGTTAAGATTGAAATTTGCCTAGAATTGTTTTTTTTTTAGAAATAAATTGAAACGAATTACATATGCATGATTGCTTTGATGTTTATTAAATTCAACCACCATTATTGTTCTTCTTTACTCCTTATAGATTTCCTGAAATGTATATACCTGAAGCAATATCAAACTATAATTACATTTTTCAACAAGAATGTTGAAATTAAATCTACCAGACAGTGGACGCCAAAACAACCGCTACCAATGATGAAATAGTCGACAAGATTCATGATGTCGTGTTAGCCGATCGCCGATTGAAAAGGGAAGGACGATCCCGGAGCAATACTATAGCGATTTATTGACCCGATTTGATGCGGTATTGAAGGAGAATCGGCCTCGTTTGCAGCAGAAAAAGTGCTTTTCCACCACGACTATGCACCGGCTCATTCATCCCGCATCGTCGTGTCCAAATTGAATGAGTTGCGTTACGAACTAGTCGCCTCCATATTCACCAGACCTAGCCCCCAGCTACTTTTTCCTATTCCCAAAACCTAAAGAAATCACTCGTAGGAAAAAGTGTATTGATCTTCGAGTAAAATACATAGAAAAATAAAAGTAAAAAACCACACCAATACCGTGTTTTCCTTGTCGATTCCGAAAACATTTGAGGTCGCCTTCGCACGTCCAAAATGTTAAATATTAAAATGTATATGTATGAAAAATTAAGTGCGAATGGTTAAATGGTTAAAATTTTTATAGTTAAAAAATTAAATTTGCAAAGAATAAAAGAGAGGAAAGTACTATGTATTAAAATAAAACTTAAATTAATACAAATTAATGAGGTGTATGGACATATATATCAAAATTTAAAAATTAAAATTCAAAGAAAGAAACATGAGATACGTCTAAAAGATTAAACAAGCAAATATTAAATCACAGTAAACTCTTAAAATTATAAACAAGAAAGCTATTGCGGTATCAAATTAATTTGGTATCAAATTAATGTATGCAACTATATGTACATACATTCCAGCAGGCTGGGTGTACTATTTAATTCTATTATATGGCAATGGCGCCTCTTTCGCCACTGGTGTTAGATAACCTTCCTGCTTCCTAACTTTTGCAATTGGCACCTGTGATACTTCATTTTCTAAATTGGGAATTCAATACTCCTCTGCTATCACAAGCTTTAACTTCCTAGATTCAAAATATGTGGATACTCTGTATTATCTTTCTATGCATACATTTTGGAATTAGTAATAAATTAATTCCATTAATGTTCTTCTATGCAATGCCATGTTCTAAGGAATAATTTGCACAAGTTCCTTGCCTTAATAGAGTTAATGATAGTTTTAAGTTTTTTGTCCTTTATATGAGCGATACGAATTCGAACTATCGGTTCATCTTCTACAACGACGAGAGCGTTCCCAGAAAATGCACCTACATGCTTCATCGCTACGCCGGGTCTGTGCATGTATTTATATGGTATAATCGAATTCCTCGAGAAATATTACTCATCTGGCTGTGTGTGAAATTAATTCCTTCTTCAGTCATTTGGAACGCTAAGTAATCAGTAATAATTTTGGAAGGTCTTCCGACTAAATACACCGGAATTTTGATACCGCTGTTATAATAGTTAGTACCTGAAGTTCATAAGTCGTGTATTTTTGTTCGACAGTTAACGATTTCCTCCTGTAGTAATATATTGGATGATACTTCTGATTGTTCAGACTTCTTTGAGCCAGTATTGCTACGGTACCATACTTAGAAGCATCCGTATGCAATTCCGTTTCTGCCATTGCTGGCCATCGAACTGAAATTTGGCATTATTTTTCAGTAAGTCATTAAATGGTCGAGTTCTGAACGAATAACCAGGGATAAACTTGCGGAATTATCCCGATAAACCCAAGAAACCTTGGATTTGTTGCAAAATCTGAATAGGATCATCGCACTGCTCACCATGAATGACAAGTGCTGTGTACTTTGAACTTTCCTCGCTAACCGGCACATGGAAAATATGGTTCCTAAAGTCGGTAACACTGAAGGCTCTGACTTCTTGAAGCTTATCCAGTTGGTCCTTAATTAAAGGCAAGAGATATCGGTCTTTAACAACTTGCTTATTCAAATTTCTGTAATCTGTATGAAATCATGTCAAACCATTCTTTTTCTTGCTTAAAACACTGCTCCATTTTGATTTACTAGGTCTTATAATCCTAATTCGCAACCAATCTTCAAGTTGATTTCCTATTTTGGCTTTTTCGTTCGTTGACATTCTTCTTGCTGATTACCTCATCCTTCAATATAATTTTGATTTGTATAGATTTTATCTCTAATGCAGTTTAAGTCAGGTTATATTTCTTCTTCATTGTCTAGAACAGGGGTCTCCAAACTTGCTATCCTAAGAGGCACACTGACTCCTCCACTAAGTTCCAAGGGCGAAATTCATCATACAAACATGTAATTTTGGATTACGCACAAATTTCAATCGCGTTACAGTAGTGTAACGCCATCTTGTGGGGAGCCACGGAGCGGGTTGGCGATTCCCGCACGCTGGTGTTGGCCATAGTTTGGAGATCCCTCGTATGGAGTAATCAATATCGTAAAAATCTTCTTGTTTCAATTTCTTCAACTCCACATCTACAAGGGTTATTCTGATATCGCCTTATTTGAGTAGTGCATCTCCAATTAAACATTTCATTTGGATTAATTCTTCAGGTACTAAACGAACCAATATCTGAAATTTATGCTCATTCACTTCGATTTCAGTGCCCATACTTCCAAACATTCCAACTTTGCACGCCCCCAATCCTTTCAACTTAGTTCGGTTAGCACAGCTTAATGGAAAACCAAAGTATATCTCATCTTATTAGATATACTGGGCCACGTAGCATATCGAATTTTTTAATTCACAATCTTTCACTTGATGCTCCCTTGATCCACAATTAAAACAATGCTTTACCCTCTTAGTACTAACATCTCTTTCAGACTGTTTCGTATGTAGTCCGTATCTTTTTTTAGTGTGGATCGTCTTAAATTTCATGAGAATCAATGTTTTTTTTCTTCTGCACGCCGTTGGTTAACCGATCCCCTGCTAATATGCTTCATTTTTATTTTTCTTCCTTTTAGTTAGCTGGTGGTAATCTTCTTTCCGAATTCTACCTCTATTTCACTTTTAAAGTCACTCTAAGAATTTATTGGATATTGTACATCTAGTCAGATCTTAGGAACAGCACCACGTAATAAGGTTTCAGTACATATTAGTATTTGTGTTGAGTTATGCTCATAAAGCAAGTAAGTTTCTTAGAAATCCTTTATCCAATAATAATAGTAATAATAACTCACTGTTTCTCTTCAGCAATTTCATTTTCCGTTTATTTTTTTTATTCTCCTAATCTTACATTAAGTGCTCCGATTGTTCCAAAAATGACAACAGCAACATTAGAACAAACGCAAAATGTCGTAATAACTTTGAAATGCCTATAAACATCGTTGATTCAATATAAATTGTCATTTAAATAGTCTTATCACATCGTAGAGCACCCGTCTTGGTCACCACTTACTTGAATATACAACAGACATGAACTTAGTTATCAACTTCTTCCATTTATTTTGTATTCACAAGTTGTTTTAAAACGTTTTAGCTGCATTTTAACAACACTAATAGCAGTTTGCTATTACATACACTCTTACAAAGTTTAATTTATCTAGGAGCTCAAACCACAAAATGGAAAACCATGTAGTGAATGACATTTCTTTTTAAATCATCTTTAGTGATTAAGCTCATTTTTATTTAGGAATGATTTTATAAGTAATCATAATTGTCAGAATTGAGGCAATAAAAATCCTAGTGCCATTCTTTAAAAATGTCACCGTTTGGCGAGGATTACGGATTGGGGATGTAATTCAGTTGTTCTTTCAAATCCTATAAGTTTACTAAACATAAGGTCATTTATATTTATGCTACCTTTTGCAGGGCTTTAAATAAGAAAGACATACAGTTGGTACAAGGAACTTAGTTTAGGTTTCTGACATGTATATTCTGTTTCTGGGTTTCCTTGCTACGATCATTGCCCAACTAGTCTGTGTCCCTGGTCTAAAGAACTAAAATTGGTATGTATAAAATTAATTCTGTGCCCTACTACAAGAAAACGTAAAATGCTACTGCCTCCTAGTACTTTCACAATTTCTTATAATAATTATATTTTTAAGTTGCTTTTCCTTTAACTATGTACGACCTTTATTGCTACCAATAATTTACAACGTGGAAGTCGTGCAAGCACTTAATTGTCAGTTCATAAAATATCAGATTGTCATTTTTGACATTCTAATTTTATTGATAATATTTTTTAATGTGCAGAAATTTAATCATCGCTTTGTTTTTATTTATTTTAATTTAATTTTATTTGATATTTTTTGCGTATGGAATTGTTAAGTTATTAGACAGACAAACTTTGATAAAATATGACGGAGATTTATCAGAACAATACAGGCAATCGCTCAGATGATTATTTGGATATGGAATATTTAACTACTTTGCGTAATATAAAACCGTACATTACATGCATTATGAACAATCACTATATCGAATTAATAAGAGTTTGGCTAGAGAAACTCAGCGATATTCACACTCAACATGATAAAAGTCTTAGAAATGTGTATCTCGTGGAACTTGGGAAACAAATAGTTAGCGGGGTATTTGCTGAACCATTCATTGATCCACCTGCTGAAGGAGCTCTACCACCTTTTAAACAATCCTGGAAGTTTTCTAAAGATAAGGTAATTTGTATTTATACATTTTAACTTACTAAATATCAATACGTGATTATACAATACAAAAAATATATTAACACTGTTTAACATACTACAAACAATTAAAAAAGTACGAAAAATTCCAAGAAAAATGGGATAAACGGGATACACAAAAGTCACTGCAGTATAGAAAAAATTACGGTCACAAAAATAAAATTCTTAACTTTAAAACACCGGATCAACTTGATTAACTGTAAATTAACTATAAATTTAATACAATCGCTGAATTTTATTTATTAGGTGTATAAATATTAGATAGAATGATAAAATTACAATTTCCTTGCAATTATCCAACGTAATTAAATTCCTGAAAAAATGTCAGACTCGGACGGACTCGAATCCACGACCTTTATGTATCCGGCGTAGTGTGCTACCACGAGACCACTGAGTTCAAGTCGCTTTCAATCCCGCTAGATGTCACGATGTCAGTAGATATATCATAATATCTCACAGACACTATATTATTAATACCAAGTGTGTAACAGTTACATTAATATCAATACTAAACCACCGTTGGCATTAGTAATGATAAAATTACAATTTCCTTGCACTTATCCAACGAAATTAAATTACTGAAAAAATATCAGTCTCGGAGGGACTCATTACGTTGAATAATTGCCAGGAAAGTAATAATTTTATCATTACTGATGCCAACGGTGGTTTAGTATATTAGTTTAACTGTTACGCACTTGCCGTATTACTAATACAGTATCTGTGAGATATTATGATATATCTACTGACATCGTGACCTCTAGGGGGATTAAAAACGACTTGAACTCAGTGGCCTCGCGGTGTAATGGTAGCACAGTACGCCGGATACGTAAAGGTCGCGGTTTCGAGACCCTCCGAGACTGATATTTTTTCAGTAATTTAATTACGTTGAATAATTGCAAGGAAAGTGTAATTTTATCATCACTAATGCCAACGGTGGTTTAGTATTGATATTGATATTAATATTAGTATTAATATTAATATTAGTTTAACTGTTAGATCTAGAAATCTACTGCAAACCACGCAATATCTGTTACTTAGGTCTATAGAAATAAAAAGCAGCAATTTCCTTTTTTCCTTTTCTTGTTTTAAATAAAATAAAACAATAAATCTATTTTTCCTTTTCAATATAATAATCCTTAAGCACAATACATTTATTAGATCTATGAATTAATTTTTCTAAACCATCATAAAAAATATTTGTTATCTTTCGCCTCAAAATGGGCCAAAATTGCCTCCTTTACCTTATTGTCGTCGGAAAACTTTCTTCCACGTAAGTCTTTTTTTAAAATTGGGGAACAAATAAAAATCACTATGTGCCAGGTCTGAACTGTAGGATGGGATGGACTATTGAATGAAAGCCATGCTTGTGCAGAGTAGCCATTGCAACTTTGCTCTTGTGAACCGGCGCATTGTCTTGCAACACACCCTTGGTCAGTTTTCCTCGACGTTTTTCCTTGATGGCTTCCTTTAATTTTTCTAATATCGCTGCGAAATATTCTCCGGTTATGCTCCTACCTTTTTCTCTGTAATCAATCAATAATATCCCCTCACAATCCCAAAAAACAGTAGCCATCAACTTTCCAGCCGATTCTGACACTTTGAATTTCTTTGGCGGTGGTGTCCCCTTTTTATGCTATTGCATGGACTCCTGTTTGGACTCAAGCTCAAAGTGATGAACCCATGTTTCATCTCCGGTAACAATCCGCTCCAAAATCTGTGCAGGTGTGTCTCCACACAGCTCTAAAAATTGTTTGGACGCACAGACGCGCTGCTGTGTCTGCAGCGGCGTGAGCATTCTCGGTACCCATCTTGCATACCCAGGTGGTCATGTAGGATACGCAAAATGGTGGTATCTGATACTCCAACTAATGCAGATAATTGTTTTTTCTTCAAACGGGCATCCTGCATTTTTGCACTTTTTCGACGATGTCTGATGCGGTGGCCTCAACTGGCCGTCTTGAGCGGGGGTCGTCTTCAATCGACTCCCGACCATATTTAAAAAGACAATGCCACTTATAAATCATTGATTTCTTAGGACACTGTTCCCCATAAACTGTTTCTATTTCATTCAATATGGTTTGAGCGTTCCTTCCTTGCTTTGTAAGGAACTTTATCACAGCACGGTGTTCAATTTCTTCCATAGTTTCAGTTTTCTTCCGGATTGACTTGTTTAGCAGGCTACTATTCGTAAACGACTGACGCTATAGGTCGGTTGTTTTTCATTTACGAGGGTCGGAGTTACCTCCATTTCCTCTTCGTCTTTATTTATGGGTACAGTTCATTTATTTATTCATCTATTTATAAATTTACATTTTTTTTCTCCCCTTTTTAGGGCCTGTGTGCAGTGTGTTACATTTTTTTGTTTTATTTTTTTGCATGTTTGTTTCTTTTCGGGGGTTGAAGCGTTATTCCTTTCTCTTCTGCTCTTCTTTTTATTTGTTTGACACCGTCTCTTCTCAGTCTTCTGATTGGCTTAATGATTTTTCTTACCTCTTCATTTGGGTGTGTCTTCGTCCTTTGTACGGTGTCATTGGTTCTTCTTAGGATGATGGCATCTAGGGTTTCCAGCTCTAGTTCCGCGTGGAGATCTTCATTTTTCATGTACCGCGGGGCGTTCGTCGCGAGACGGATAATTTTGGTTAATTGGCCTTGTATTCTGTTTTTTTGTTGATCAGACGCTTGGTGCCATAGTTCCCCGGCGTAAGTGGCTATAGGTACCATAGTCGCCTTGATCAACTTTATTTTGTTATCCAAGGAAAGTTTACTTCTTGGATTGATCAATGGGTACAGAGTTTTGGATGCAACACAGATTTTTCCTTACTTCGGCTATGTGTGCCGAGTACGTGAGTTGTTATCTAGGATAACTCCGAGGTATCTAGCGGTGCTGTTCCATTGTATGGATGTTCCGTTTAATTTGATGGGGTCCGGCTTCTTCCTTCTAGTACGGGGTACGAAGTAGATCGCCTGTGTTTTCGTTGCATTTACTCTGGTACGCCATTGATCGTACCATTAATGTAACCGTTTCTATGTACTCCTGAAGTCGTAAGTGAATTGACCTCATGTTTCTGTGGCTGTAGTATACTGCCGTGTCATCAGCGAACTGAGCCAGTTGGCAGGTCGACGGTTTGGGTATATCGGCGGTGTATATGTTGAAGAGGAGTGGACCCAGTACCGAGCCCTGGGGCACTCCTGCTTTCGTCATGCGAACGGTCGATGTTTTATCGTCGATTTTAACCGCGAAGGTTCTTTCTTTTAGATAGTGCTGCGCTAGGTTGGTTAGCGCAGCCGGAAATTTGTATTGTTATAATTTGTAGACGAGGCCTTCATGCCAGACTTTGTCGAATGCCTTTTCTATGTCGAGCATGACGGCCGCCGTCGGCGTCGACCTATCCAAATGCTCAGTTACGTGTTCAGTGATCCGTAACAGTTCATGGTAATTGGAATGCTCCTGCCTGAATCCGGGTGGAATCCGGCTGGGATTTCTTTTCACTTACGACTTCAGGAGTCTTCTCTGGATGACTTTCTCCAGGACCTTGCTTAGCCAGGAGTAGGCTGATCGGTCGATAGCCGTCGGTGCTATCCTTGGGTTTGCCGGTTTTGTGAAGAACTATAACCGTAGCGTGTTTCCATGTCTGAGGAAAATGTTGGTACCTCAGAACACCGTTAATTATATCCTTGAGTGCATCGATTGCACCCAGGTGCAGGTGTTTAATTGCGGCGTTGGTGATGCCGTCCCGACCAGGTGCCTTACGGCTTTTTAACGTCTTGATTATATCAAGGAGCTCCTCTGCTGGTGTTTGAGGTGGGTCTAGCTCGTCGCCGTAGTCTGTGCAGGCTAGTCCGTTGATAGCGTTCGCGAACTTTTCGAGGTTGTTACTTGCGGGTTTGTTCGGCAAGAACGTGTCTTCAAGAAATAGTTCGCGAATTCTTCGGTTTGTCCTGGGGTCGTTAATTATTCCCGTCTCGCTTTTTAGGGGGTATTTTTCCCGATTTCGGTTTGAGCGCTTTCGCCATCTTCCATAGGGCGGATTGGTCCTGCTCCAGTTCCTCAATCTTTTTCTCCCACTGTAGATTGTACAGTTCCGCGATATCTTCTTTTATCTCGTTTGTGATGCTGTTGAGTAGTGTTTTTGTGTGTAGGGTGTAGGGTTCTTTTTGTATTCTTTGTATAGTTTCTTTTTTTGAAGATCTTGACCTTGATGTGGTCAGGAATCCTCTCGCGGTGTGAGATGGTTTTGACCTTTGTAGCCACTGCCATCGCTTTTTAACGTCCTCCTCAGAATTGTCGGACCATGTCGTCTATGTCGCTTGTTCTTTTTATGATTATAGGTCTGGGATCGAGTTGTTTTTCGAACTCCAGCCAATTCGTGGGGTGTGTGGTTGTCGCAGCCAGATTTTTATCCAGCGACAGGGACATGACGACCGGGAGGTGATCGGACGTCAGGTCGTTGACAGTTTCGAGGTGGTACGGAGTGGTGACGTTTTTTACCACAGCACATCGGTGGAACCGGTGGGGATGTGTATGTGAGTGTCTTCTTCTGGACCTTCGACGGTTAAATCGTATTTATTCGCGATTTTTGCAAGCTGTCTCCCTCTCGTATTTGTTGTCTTGGAGTTCCAGCTTTTGTGTTTACAGTTCAGATCCCCCGCCAATATCGTGGGATGACCCGCGCCAAAGACCGCGCGGAAATCCGCCTCGGATAAGACGGAGCCCGGCGGACCGTAGCACGAATGGATCTCCACGACACCGCGCGCAGTGTGGATCTGAACGGCGGTTGTTTCCATTTCGATGGTGTGTAGCCACTTGGTGGTGTTTACGTTTTTAACGAGTACCGCTGTACCCCGCCTGGTCCCGAACTACGGTCTGTTCTATAGATCGCGTAGTTCGGGATGTTGAATGGCTTGGTTTTAAGTAGTGTCTCTGACAGTAACGCAACATCGATGTCGTTTTCTGCCAGAAACACCCTTAATTCGTTTTTCCTGGTAACACTTTGAGTGTTCCAGAACATGATTTTATTTCGTTATTGTTTTGTTTATTCATTAATGGTTTTGCTTGTTTTTTTGCGGTTGTATCATTTGTTTCTTTTTGAATGGATATATATTTAATATATTTCCCCTTTTTCTTTTCTTTTTTAATTGGGTAAGCAGCAGCTTGCTTTTTGTAGAAAGCTGTTAGTTCCTCCGTTTGGCAGAAGGAACAACGCTGCTCTACAGTGGCGTTGTGTTGTTAAAGTTAAGTAACATGCACCCCAAAATTAGGGCTAGTTTGTCTTCGGTTTTGTTGTTCGTCGTCTCCTTCGGTTCCTCTTTCGGGGACTGCGTGTTGCTGGGTCCGTTGTCCTTCTTCTTGGTCCACGGATTGTTCTTTGGCAGGGGGGCGTCGATGTATTTCTTGCCGACCGCGTTGTTGGGGTTCTCAGGGCACTTTAGATATGTTGAAAGGTGCTCACCACCACAATTAGCACATTTCGGAGGCGTTGTTTTTAGTTTTTCGCACAAATGCGTCGGGTGGTCCTCGCCGCATTTCATGCATGTAGTTTATGTTACAGTTGGATTGTGTGTGCCCGAACATCTGACACTTGTGACACTGCACTATTAAATTGCGAGTGCTCAAGGCTTCTACCTTAACGGCCAGGCCGCAACAGTCCGTCATATTGTAAATGGATTTGTACAGCCGGTCGATTTCGACGAGGACAAGCGGCGACGGTTTACCCTGTTTCCCCTTCATTCTAGTTATTTTCTCAACCGGGTAGTCTTGAGCTTGCAAATCTTGTTTAATTTCGTCGTCAGTTATATCCTGCGTGATACCGCGCAGCACCACTTTTAATTTCTTCTCGCTTTTCAGCTGGTACGTGTAAAACTGAGTTTTTTGTTCTTTTAACAACTTACTCAGCTTGCGATAGTCCTCCTCGGTCGCCGGTTCTACTTGAATCCCAGTGTTTATTAGCTTGCTTTTAGTAGCGGTTATGCGCTTTTCGCGCATGAGATTCGCAGTTCTTGTCCATTTGGCCGTTTCTTTGATAATGATTGGCGCTATCTTTTGTTTACGCACCGGTTTAGCTGCCGTAGTTCCTTCGCTCTTGTTTCGTCCGGACGCTATGGGGCTGCAACTTAACTTATACACTAATGATGAGTCGCCAATCAGAATGACACCTAGCGAGCGCCTCAATCCCCACTCCATCCCTTCCATTCCATGAACTTCTGAACCTCCCCTTGTACTATCAGCTAATACTAATAATTACTAGGCAATTGTGTGTTGTACTCAGTGTTGTCTTCACTACTAGGGATATATTACCATATTAAGTACCATATTGAAATATGGCCGCTGCAGCGTTGGGGTCGGCACTCCGCGCATGTACGCTCTTTATCTTTTGGTTAACCACAGACGCCATTACGGAAGTTCGAGTTGATGTTTGTTTATGCGTGTTTAAAATGTCTCAGACCATTGAATATCCTGTACATGGTAAAATACGTGTTGTCAGTCGTTGCGCCAAATGGTGAGGAAACATAAGTTACTTACCTTACACCAGAATCAAAACAACAGTTCATGGAATACAATCATTTAACATCTTCAAAGAAAGTAAACAATTTCACTCTAAAAACAAGTGAACTGTGTTTTTGGATAGGCGGAGTATTTTGCTTGTAGATTTCTTGACATAGGCAATGCTGACATATATTGTGGGACTTTAAACGAATTGCGTCCTGCAATACAGAACAAAAGGCATGCCCAATATCGGGATTGTTTTACTTCACGACAATGCTCATCCACACGTAGCTCATCGAACGCAAGCTCTCACATCGTCATGTACCTGGGAACAAGATGATCATCCTCCGTATTGTACTGATCTAGCGCTCAGTGATTCGCATTTGTTCTTGCAGTGAACGATCAGTACTACGACGACGAAGACAAATTCAAAATAGCCGTGCTGGAATGGTTAGCACATCAAGCGGCAGATTCCTATGAGGTTTGAACTTAGAAACTAGTTGTCTGGTACGAGATGTAGAAATTATGTTGAAAAGGAAAGCTTTCATGCAAAAATAAAAGTATTAACAATTGTCCTTGGTTTTTTTTATATCAAAACCATACTTATTTAAAGAATACGCTTCGTATTATCTTGTCTATACAGGCTCGTTATCTCAAGTTAGTGCTTACTCACGGAAAGGTTTTTTGCTTTGATTGTGGGATTATATAATAGGCGCAAGTATTTCGGTGCACTCTGCACCATACGAAGTTATCATTTATTCGGAACATAGTGTTATCGCAATACCATTTGGTATTCCGAATAAATCATTGTTTGTATGGTGTCAAGTGTGCCATGCTACTTGTATCTACAGTTTGTTATTTTATTCCTTTGCCTTTACACTAATCGGATCTAAAAGCAATACATAGATACAATGCATTTAATAGTGTAGTTCATATAATTGTTCATTAGTTATACTATACTCTATTTTTAGTTCGGTGGGACGCAAGGATTTTATATAAGTTGTAATTACGTAATTATTATTGCAACGCAAATTTAGATAGAAAAATTGAATACAAACGCACTCAGAAAAATACACGATCTAAACGTCAATCAATTGTTGTAACAATATGGGGGCCGGCAATATATCAAATATCGCTAGTGTAATTTTTGCCGAACAACTTTTTGTCAGTTCAATTTAAAAATACACCTCCGAATTAAAAAATATAGTACCACCGATACTACGCGTTTGTATTTTACAACACCATTGTAATTGATTGCCGCAAGTCTTGAATAGATTATATACCTGATAATTTGTATTTATATCAAACTTTAACAAGGTCAAATATAAACCTCTTTGGCGCGATGTAACCTGTATAAGTATAATTTAAACTACAATTAATCATATCATACTAATGATAAAGTTTAGTTGCAGAGTGTGTCACAACAAGAAAACACTGATGAATGGATTCAATCAGATTCGAACAATGTCAGTACTCAAGTCATAATGGACTCAACAAAATGCTCATCGCAGTCAATGAGTGAGGGTACAATTGCCATTAAAAATGTCAGAAACGAACATTCCTATTCTATTAAGCAAGAGAATAATACATCGTTGTCAAAAAATCAATTGCATGATGTCAAAGAAAAACTTGCATTAGTTCGAGAGTATTCCAAGCAAATGTGCAGAAAAAATGCCAAAAAGAAGAAATTCAAGAGTAAAAAGCAAGTTAATATTCATACAGTGTCTCAACGAAAAATGTCAGATGTAACCGATGTTTACCCACAATGCTATAGCGAGGGTCCTCTTGAGGTACCATATAGAGAAGTTAGGGTTTATTCTCCCTTACGCAAACTGAAACAGTGCGATCGAAAATTCAATGAAACCGATGACAGTTCATGGTTTGATTTAACGGACTGTAGCACTAACGTTACACCAGCTTTTTGTTCAGGGGATGGTGATGCGAATGCAATAATGTATAATCAAGATGATATTGTGGAAATGCAACAAATATACGAGAAGAAAATCACTGAATTGGTGACTATCATTAGCGACATGAAAGAAGAAAATTGCAATTTGGCCAATCATGTGGAAAAGTGCGAAAAGGAATTAAGTTTGTTTGTTAATTTTTTTTTTTTTGTATACCATGCACCACTTAAATTCTATTTTAGTAAATTTTAATAACAAAATGAAATCTATATGCACATAGAAATACTTGCTTGATTCAAATAAATCTTTAATGTACGTACGAATGAAAATTCTTGTTTGAAACTACATTTTTCTTTGAATGCAGTAGATAGTTTGTCAATTACTACTACTTCAATCAAGAATCATCATACTACATATGATACTATACTTATATAGAGTTTTTAAAATATTGGAAATAAGTATGGGTGTATAGAATAGCTCTTGTATTCGACATAAATATTTTAATTGAAGTAATTTCTAGTACTTACTTAAAAAGAGTGAGTAATATAAAATGAAAGAATTGATGCTTATAGGTGCCGTTCTATACAGCATGTCAGAAATATGTAAGGTATGCTTATTCAAGTAAATGTATTTGAATCAAGAAAATATTTCTATGTGTGTAGTTTAAAGATCAGATACAAAACGTCGAGACTTTCCTAACTTTAAATTATATAGGGGGCTTCACTAGTATCTAGATAATATAATCTCCAGTCTAAAATTCACTGGTATAGCAGTAAACTTCACTCACACAAATTAATTAATTATTGGAACGCAGCGTTTCGAGAGCCCACGTGCTTTCGAAACGCTGCGTTCCGCATAATTAATTAATTTGTGTGAGTGGAGTTTACTGCTATACCTGTGAATTGTACATCCACACAGTTCTTGCAATCGTCATCCAGTCTAAAAGATTTTTTGCGCAATAGAGCAGGAAGTGAAGTTAAACGGAGACAAAGAGACTACGCAGAGAATTAGTGTATGAATAACAATAAGTCAGAAAGAAACGTTCTTTACTTTCTCGATGAAGTCCCGTATATTTGCTATTCCTTCCTGAATAAATCTGTGAAATATATAGATTTGGAAATATAATTCATAAACGAGATAATAATAAAATTCCCTTTATGAGAATAAATATTTTCGTCGCTTTCCTAACTCTGATTTTTACATAGGTATTTTTACTACAGCTACAATATTCTACATTCGTATTACAACACGATTTTCATGACTTTATTCAACCAATATCCCTAAAGATACAATGTCTTTAAAATGATTTTTATTTTGTATTTTTCTATTTTTATTAGGGAATGCAAAGGCCAGCAATAGTTTAAGCAGTTTGACGCACGAAGTGGAAGGTCTGAAAAGTCAGTTACAGGTATTTTTAGTTTATTACAAAATGACATTACTTTACATGAACTATATGTATATTGACTGCCACAAATAAATTAATACCCAGTATACGTTCGTATATTCTTTTTGGAATTTTCAGGAAATATGTGTTTTATTCCAATTAAGAAACGATGAAAAGTTCAGCATGGTATGATCGTAATGATTAAATACTAATAATAGATCCTTCTCTAATTCTTTATTGAAGAACATCTACATTGTTTGGGGCTAGTTATAAATTCCAGAACATTACGCAATTACTACTAAAATAGATGTACTTCAATGGCAGATAGCCCCGCATAAAAGCTCATAAAACGAGATTCGTTACTAAAGACGTCACAACTCCATTCTTCATTCTAGTGCAACCTTTTGTTACACCACTCTAATCGTAGAGTTAGAGGTGAATAAAGAAACGGTCGAAACAATTTAAGTCTAAAGGATCGAGTTCCAGGATATACACATCATATGGAGATTTGTCAATTAATTAAACCTCTCCTTCTATGGTCAATTATCTTTATTGACGACAAACGGTTTTTAAAAACCACAAGCCAAGAGCATGATCTTCACGATTAGTGGTGCGTCTGGCACATCCGGGCCGTACACTTCGTCGTCCTTTGTTATTTTCTGCCTATCTTTGCCAACACAGAGCTGTTATGGCTATATCGTGCCCTACGCGATAGCAACAGTACTTCTGGTATTCCAATTATCTTGCCTTGTGCAAACTTAGATAATTGATACAAATTCGTTGTCGAATAGGAAGCATCTTTTTATATCCTACTAAGATTAAATAAAACTATAAGTATATCTCACAGTTGCAATTAAGTATATAATGCCAATAGCAAAACGAATATATTTATTAGTTCATTACCAATTCTTGATTAATTGACTATATCTTACTGAAATTTTCATCATGTTTGTACGAACAAAATATATGATTCCTCAAAATTTTATGAAAATATACTAACATTTACCGGATGTTTATTTATTTGTGGGGGATAGTATTTAACAGAGCACGAGCAAAATCTCATACCAGTGGCACAAAAACGTATGTTTACTAGAAAACAACTAGATTGAGTTACGAATGCGACGAATTAAACCTAAATACATAAACCCTAGTGCATATATTCTACCCAAATGTCTTTCGGTTTATTTGTACCGTGCATCATGTTTACGTCTCTTATTCTAAACAAATTGGTTCCGTGAGATTTTACCCGGACTTTATAATAATAATAATATAATAATAATAATAATAATAATAATAATAATAATAATAATAATAATAAAAACAGCTTTTCGCCAATTACAGGGGGCATCGGCCTGCGCCTGTGGAGTGTCAGTAGTAGTCATAGTATAGTTATAGGAAACTGCGAATGCAGAATACTATACCGTTGTACGTAGAATAATTATTACCAAATATGCAGAATGGGTCACTTAAAGTAATGCATCCAAATTGTAGTCAAACAAATCCGGCCAGGAAAATGTATACTGTACCATGAAGTCAAATTTTAGATAGCCAGTATTTTTTATTGCCAGAAATTTAGTGGCACAAAAAAATTCG
Organism: Trypoxylus dichotomus; assembly: GCA_023509865.1. Taxonomy (NCBI): domain Eukaryota; kingdom Metazoa; phylum Arthropoda; class Insecta; order Coleoptera; family Scarabaeidae; genus Trypoxylus; species Trypoxylus dichotomus. The sequence continues at coordinate 28,741,054 of CM042080.1, read as the reverse complement.
GATATATTAAATAATTTAATTATTCCTAGTTCCCGCACTCAATATTGACTTCAACAACGTACTGCTCCGACAAAGCTGTCAAAACATTTTTGAACGCCGCATTTCTTAATCATCTCATAACCTTTGACGGCATCATTAATTTTTTCTGGGGTTTCTAAACCAAACTATTTATACCAATTAGCAGGGTGTCACAAAGTGTAGTAGTAAATGCACCGCGATCAGACAAAGTTTTGGGACTCCTGGATTAGCGTATTTTCAAGAGCAAAACGGAGGATTATTAGAATACGTATTATAGTATTGTTTTCTAGGAATACTGCGAATATTTATTTTTATATCAGGATATTTTATTCTAGAAAACTGTTTTTTTTTATTTTGGAAATATTTTCTTTAATTCATCTGTTTATTTACTTATTATTATGCGGACTAGTTACATTAGTATTATAGTATAACATTTGGAAATCAAGAATTGTATTGCATTATAGTTTTATTAACTTTGGGATCCCACATTTTATTTATTAGAATTATATAGAATTCATTTTATTTATTTTATATTTTTTAAGTTTTCGTTTAATTCATCCACCATAGTATTATATTTATTATTTGATAATTAGATTATATGAGCTTGTCAGTAGAATAAAAATTATTAAATAAATTATTTTTGGTACATGGATACAATATATTAGCTGTGTTAATGTTACCAGTAGTTCACTAAATTTTCATATTTATACGACTCATGTTTTTCAATAGTAGCAATTCCTGGTGGGATAGTCTGTATATCCTCAATAATATCCAAAATGATAATATTTTATTATTTTGTTGATATATATACTCCAATAAGAATTGCTTCCACTAAATGTTGATAAAGCTTCGTAGCATTCCATTGTGCCTGGAATGTTCTCATAGTTTTGTTTTCTCTTCAAACGTTTTTTCTATCAACAAATATTTTACATATTTCCGGAGGTTTTCACTTAGATTCAAGTTCTGTAATTGCATTAATCATGGTGTATGACGGGTACCTTTCTCTGGAATCTATTTTCTTACATATTTGGGGACGTCGTTAAGACAACCATCATGCTTAAATTCTCATATGAAAGATCAAATTACATCCCTAAATATGTCATGGTAAATATTTTTCCATATTCGTTTGGTGTAATAAAAGGTGTGAACACTTAATAACAAAAAGAAATCTCTAACTGTTATCGAATCAGTATTATCGAATTTAACAGTCTTTCGAAGTATTTGAAGTTTTTACTTGGAAATATCTCATTATTTTAAAGAGTGTTTCTTCAATTTTCAATTTTTTTTGCTTCTATATAATATACTTTAATGCAGATGTTAAAGTACTAACATTTAAACTTAACTGCAAATATTGGTTCATATTTAATTCTTCTAAGATATTTATTCTGCGATTCATTTGCTGCTCACCTATTATTTTACCCGCTTAAAAATCGACACTTCTATTTATATTCTTACATTAATTTAAATTAAAAATTAGATTTTGTGGTTCATATACCATATTGAACTTACATGGAAACAGTATACTAACCATTTGAAAATATTATTTTGCAGCTTTTATGACGTATACTTATTTTGTTCACTAATATACCTATTTCTACTGTATATACAATCTATCTCAATTTAATAAAGATTATCTTCTTGTTGATTAGAAACATTGTAATAAATGCTGTGGAAAAAAAATACAGTAATCATTTTCAATCTACTCCACTCTTATTGATCTATTTTGTTTGTTCTCAGGATCTAATAAATATAAAGTTAAACTTACAAAATAGTAACTTCGGTGTTTCGTCAGAATGGCAAAGTACTGTTTCAACGTTACATAAAAAATTGGCATCACTGCAACGGAAAAATAACGAATTAAAGTTAGAAAATGGGGATTTATTGAGAAAAGTAGAAGAACAAGCGGCCGAAAAGCGGAAGGTATTTAAACGGAGTATTTTTAGAAAGAACTCGTAACATCTGAAATAAATTAGCCTTGAAATGTTATGAGCGATCTATAATAACAATTTACACCGTCCTCAATTAGCGCTCACCATTGGGATATACACTAGGGTGACAGAATAAAATAGACACCAGGTAAAGCGGTATAAATATATAAACAGCTAAATTCTAAGAACGAATTAAGAACTTTCTCTTGTCATTAGGGTAGGGGTAGATGTATCGGAAGGAATTCGTCATAGTGTAGTATCGTTACAAGTATGCTTCGCTTACAAGGTTCGAGTGATATTAGCGTCTTCACCCGGGGTCGCATCGTTGGCCAGAGTGAACGCGGCGCTTCGCAACGTGAAATAAGTACATTTTTAAATATTCCGTTGTCCACAGTTAACCGTGTGATTACACAATTTAAACGCAAGGAAAAAACAACAGTGGAGCCGAGACCAGGTCGTGCCGGACCTTCGGAAAGAAGTAAAAGGGTGCTTGTGCGCGAAGTGTTAAGAGAACCGCGAAAAAGTACAGCTGAGCTTGCGGCAACTTCACAGAAAAGTCAGCGCACCGTTCTGCGATACCTCCACAGTGTGGGGATGTATAAAAGGGTGGCAAAGAAAAAATCTCTCCTTACGGCGTTTCAAAAACCCGAAGAGTTTTGGCGGTCTGTCATTTTTTCAGACGAAAGCAGATACTCCCAATTCAGTGATAGTGGTCGTACATGAGTATGGGGACGTTCGTCACAGCAACTGGACGACAAATTTTTGCATCAGACGGTGAAATACGGCGGTGGAAGATCGCAATTAGTAATCTGCGATGGAAATATAAATGCGGCAAAATAGATCCAAATATTAACACAAGGACTACTACCGATATTCGACAACGCCATCTTATCTAAAGAAGACGCCACTTTTATGGAGGATGGAGGACCCTGCCACAAAGCAAGAACAACAAGCATATGGAAAGAGGAACAGGGGATTCGGATTTTACCATGGCCAGGCCAATCACCAGACATGAATCCGATAGAGAATGTTTGGCACATAATCCAGACAAATATGGCGAAACGACCCCGAAAAATCAGCAATAAGGAAGAACTCGTGGCAGCTGTTACAGACGAGTGGTTAAATATTCCAGAAGACAGTATTAATCATTTAATAGATACTATGCCACGACGACTCGCAGCACTTCACGCAAGTAAAGGAGGATCGACAAAATGTTAGTCTAATCTAAAAATTTTAAAATATTTTGTATATATAACGAGAATAGAATATTTTTTTTTAATTAGTAGGTGTCTATTTTATTCTGTCATCCTAGTGTAGTGAATGGTAAAATAGAGCGAGTTGACTAAATACGGCAAAATATGTACGACATTAGAATCTACTGCTTTAAACAAAAACAAAATTAAAACTATATATGCATTATACGGGAAAAATGATAGAAATCAACATTCTAAATTTTGTCGCCTAGTTTCCCAATCTTTTATTCCAAGAATTTGAACATGATTATCTGCATACAAAGCAAAGAGCCAAGAATATTCATAAGGACCTTTAATTACACTAACCATCTTCTGGCACAATTCTATTAGTCAATCGCTCTGGTGGAAGTTTAGATTTGTGTAAAAGGCGAACATCTACAGCTAAGTAAGAAAGTATCGATATTATAATTACGTTTTTCTACAATCTATCTATGTGAGAAAACATTTTCAATCTTACCAAGAAAAATTCAAATTGAAGTTAACTTTTTCTGATGTTAGTTTTTAAGGAGATTATAAAACCAGCATTAGTTTTTTGGGACAGGTTATGTTAGGGTGTCGATTTATTATTGCACAACTGTTAGTGTGCCCACATTGTCCATATTCATGTGTAATATCATGTTCCTAGTTGTTCACTTTCTCCCGCGTAATAAAAATTACTAACGCATATGTGAATCCAAGCATGTAACGCAACTTGCATAGGTATGGTAATAAACTCCACACCACGCAGAAATTAATTATTTATTTGGAGTGCAGCGTTTCAAGAACATACAGGTCTCATCCTCAATGGAGTTATCGACGGAATTGCGAAAATATACACGTATGCAATATTTCCTATTCAGGCTCTAAAAGTTCTTAAATTATCAACTTTTTACAACCTATTGGGTAGTCCCAAATACATTGTACTTTGAAAAGGACGGAACGAAAAGAATTCGTATATTTTATGGCAATAAATCTATCAAACTCGGATATTCAATTGAGGGTAATTCATTGTTAGGCAAGTTTTTGCTTGATCATTTGCGCAATTACATTCTTTCGTGATATAATATGTTCAATAAAATAGCAACAAATTCAAATTTTTAAGGAACTAAATGAACAAAAGAAAAAAGTATCAGAGCTGCACAACAGAGAAACAGACATGCTTAAACAAATACACGCAAGAGCTGTAACCGAGATGGAAGCAAAACATACTCAACAAATCTCAGAGCAGGATGCCGATTTTCGAAAACGTTTAGATAGTATTAAAGGTAGCTATGAGAATAGATACAGTAATTTAAAAGAAGACTACGATTCTCGTATAAAGCGGATTAAAGAAGAATATGAGGCTAGGTTGAATACAATAGGCATCGACCATGAAAAGGCTTTATCAAGTAAAGATTCTGAAGTCACTAAACTCGAACATATGCTACAAGAGCAATGTGTTAGGTATGTTGGAAAACGGTTCGTGAATATCAGAACTTTATGTCTATGTCTTTTTACAGAATGCAAGAAGAAGTTCAGCTAATTAGGGCGCAAATTGAATCTACCGCCATATCTAATAGTGAAACATACATGGGGAAAATAGCATTTCTTCAAAAATGCATTTTAAAGATGGAGAAGTTATATCAAAAGGCTGAAAAGGAAAATTTAAAACAAATGACTAAGCTCAAACGGGAATTAGAATTTAGGGATAAGTCAAATCAGGTATTTGTCTCTAAACTATCTTCATAAATGTTGGCAAAGCGTTTTTTGTGCAAGCAATTACTTATGATTTATTAGAACTAAAACAAAGAGCTTATTGCAGTATATGTGCGCTGAAAACCTTATTTCAACAAAATTTGATTGCAGATTTGGTTTCTCATAATTCAGTCAAAAATTGGAGCTTAAAAGACATGAAGCTTGGCTAATAGTAATGATACAGTTTTACTTTCATTCAAAATTCTTGGCATTGTTTCTATAATTTCATCCATGTGTTTAAACATAGTACCGATAATTCTTTAATTAAAATTTCATCTTGTTGGGGCCGAATGAGGCAATCGTTTTTAACTATTTCGTCCAATGTTGCAATTCTTTGAGAACTGTTCGGAGAAAAAGTACAAATGCCGTGTGAATTTGCAAAGAATATATGGACATTAGTGTTGGTAGAGGTTGCATTCAACACAACTAAATTTAACTGATGTGCGTAGCAAGTAAGCAGCGTATTTGTAAGTTTGTTTAATAATTGCCTGTTCCCCATTACACGATCCTCTCATGATGTTTTTTTTTCATTATCTTTAATGTGTGTTTCTAACTGCAAGAATGATTGTAGATCATGTTTTCGCATTATGATCTAACGGTGTTAAAAAATTCCAAAATCATTCAACAGGTTAACGGCCATTTATATTTATTTCGTGCGTCAGTAGTTTCGTCAACTATTACAGACAAATAATCAGCTTCTTTAGAGATTTCTTCTTGACAGACACTGAACATTGTTTGTAAAATTTCAATTTGGATACCTTCTGAGGTTCCCTTGAAAACACTAGCTTTTTCTGAAGGGTCTTTCAAAGCAATATTCAATTCAGCATTAAAATTTATTAATCCACGAAAAACACCCGGGTTGGAGGATAAAATTGATTCGTGGAGTCCTTTCAACGCAAGTTCGTAAGCTCTACAAAAACGCACACAATTAAACGTTTAATATATATCGACTATGCTCCATTTTCTCGTTGTGAAATGCTGTATTTCTTCGGTATGTACTATCCATTTAAGCAGCATATTTTCAAGAAATGAAAATGGGACTACATATTTCACATGTCTGTGATACTAAGTGTTTTTTAATTCGATCAAGCCCGTCTTCGTTGATAATTCTTCATCTCTAAAATAATAAACAAGAAAAGCAGAATTTTATTTATTATTTATTTTCTTAGACTTTCTTTAAGATGTGTTTTGCAGAATAGTGCATTTTTTATGCTACAGCCACAAATCTACAAATGTTTATTATAAGCATCTGGAGTAAATAGTCTATCGAAAGTGTACGTATTACTGGAAACCAGATTGTTTCAGACTTAAATTTGGAATAGGTTTACCAAGCTGCTTTATTTGATTTTCTTCGGCGAACCGTCCGTTTACCGAATTGATTAGCTATTGAGCTCTGTACTGAATTCATTATTATTGTAAATTCAAAGAGCAGAAACACCTTTAAGACAGAGATATTCACTTATTAGCTTCTATAACATAACGCAATCTCTTCAAATTATGAAGAAGTTATTACACATATAAGCACATACGACCACTTTAGGTTGCACTGACTTTGCACTATATAGACTGTGGCACATCCGACCGCACCCGAAAGACTTTCGACAAAGTTCGTTAGCCGTATACATGGACTGCACTTGTTCTGCAACATTTATTTAACGTGTCGAACCAGGTATCAAACATTAGGTTACATTACATGTTTAGATACCAAAAGGCAATAGTATATAGAAGACTTTACATTATAAACAGTTAATTTATTCTGAGATAGTATACATATTTAATTTTCTTTTAATAATTTTAAAAATGCATAATTATGCTCTGTTTCATTTTATAAATTAAATATTTTTTCTATTACTTCTATTGGTTGCGTATTCTGCAAACCATAGGAGAAAGCCCCACTGATTCTCTTACCAAAATTTTCAAAACATTTTGGCATTACTGCAGCTCAATTTCACGAATACAATCAATAATGCCCACCTTGAGATCATCAATTGTTTCTGGATCATTAGCTCTATGACTAAAAATCCAGAGTCGTTAAATCACATCATTTAATCGGCCAATTTATTTTATTTTTTTTTATTTGAGAAATTATTAGATTACCAAATCGTTGGCGTAAGACGTCTATTATTTTCGTGTCTGTATAAGATGTTCTTGACATCCGAACTTTCCGGTTTTATCAAACAAAAAGTTGATCATGTTTCGGTAACGTGCTCCATTGCCGTCTTCATTTTCAAAAGCCAAATCAGACAGTTACTTTTTTGTGGCTTCAACGGCTTTTTCCAGTATTTCTCGTGGGCTCTTTACCCTAGATTCAATAATTTTGTTTGATTACAAATCCATCTAGTTGAAAATGTACCTCATTGCTAAATACGGTTTTGTTGAAAAAAATAACATTATTAATTGTTTGTAGTATAGCCCAACTACCAATTGACGATGTAATCTAAAACCCACTAGTTTTATTTTTTGAGTTATCTGAATCTTATAAGCCTTTAATCTTTCCAAATCTCTACAAAATTCTGAATAGGGTAGTTTTTGAAATGTTAAATTGCTGAGAAAATCGGTAATACTAATACTTATAATTACATTTGGTATAAAATATTATATATTGTAGATCTACACCAATACTACTAAGCATCTTCGAACATCTAGCGATTGGTTCAGTGTTGATCTTCTCCATATCGACAATTACAAGAGGCGCACTCGTTTAATGCTAAAAATCATATGATTTCAATAGTAGGTATACATTTTTCATGTATACTGACATTGTAAACTTGCACTTCCAACTTAAAGTTCTTTAATTATAGTTCATCATTGAAAAAACTTTTGTAAGGTTACATAAAATCTTTCTAATACACTTAAAAGGTGGATTTATTCACAACAGCATGTTACTGTATCTCCTGACACTAAGATTTTAACACGAAATTTATGAAACCCAAATTTATTTTTGTTTCAGTTCAATTTAGTGCAGAGTTATCTTCGTTAATGTTATTGCAATTAATAGTCACCATAGGTTGTTGTGTTCTTATAGTTTTTAATAGGTAATATGCTTATTTTTTACGCTGTAGCTCTTACGACAGCACGGCGCACACACGAATTATGCAAGATAAAGTTGGAACAAACTTCAATAATTGATAAACTTTCCAGAAATTACCATGAAACCGAAACATTATTTAATAAACACTAATTTAATAGACTAATCAGCCGATAATATTTATATCGATTTCATCATTAAAATATATTTATTCCGCACGCCGTACTCATTTAACTGAAATAAGTGCGCAAACATTTAACGATTCTAATATTTAAAGGATGCCACTCAGTTTGTGATTTTGTAGAAACTTTTGTGTTTCAGCACGTTATATAATATATTTTTATCATTATCTTATGTGTAAACATTCCTGCGTCCTCATTGCCTATGCTCATGAAGGTCACGATCATAAATAATGCGAGTACGTAAACGTTACCCAACACTCGCCTTGAGACAGCCTCTCGGCTCCTCCACGTTGTTCTCCGCATTGCACTGTAACTTGCTCCACTTTGCCGAGACTATTCATCAGTAATTCACAGAATACTGACGTATTTATTACGTTTTAAATTGAATATTCTAAACCCATTGTCAACCATCGACCATGTATATATTCGTCTTAAAGAAATATAAATTAAAAAGGGACTTAAAAATTTCAAAATTGTGGAGGAAAGAAAAATATCCACGATAACATTATACTGCCTTATATTGGAGATCAGTGGTGTGCACACAGCTTTACCGGTTTTTGTATTTACATTTTTGAATAATCAACGCTAAATACATAAATCGATTTATTTAAAGGCATTCTCATTTTCGATTGTAAGTTTGATTTTGGGTTTTAGTTTTTTTATACAAAAGGCTATTTATGTAATTAATCTCATACCTAAGTAAATCAACGCAACTTGGTATTTGCCAAAAAATTATTTGTTCCGTCAGCAGAGAGCGTTCATAAGTATGCAGGAGCACTATTTGCGCTACATTATTTATACCTTAAGTTACTAATACATAGTGTTTAAAAAATGTTTAGATATTTTATCCCCATATGGTACTCATCTAAACAAACCAAAAAGTCTTAATAAACATGGGTTCGCAATTGAAGTGTTCAAAGATAGAACTGATCATCTACTGCAATCAGCAAATTACTTAAAACAAAAATATCAAAATAGATGTTTTACATGTCGATACACCATTTTTACACAGACTTTACGTCTTCGACGAAAAGAAACTCTTACTCTTTCAAACAAGCCTACAATTTGTCTAATTATTTGGCACTCATATTTTATTCGCTGCCATAGTTCGTCCATGTTGTTAATTGGCTTTGAATATACTAGTTTTAAATATGCCAGAACTTGGGTTTAGGTCAGGGGACGTAGCTGGCCATGACACAGGACCTCCTCGCCCTATCCACTTGTAAATTTCATTAAAAAAAAATTAAAGCGAGAGCAAAATGCTGTGTGGCCCTATAGTGTAAAAACTATTAGTTAACTTTGTCAATTAGAGGCACAACTTCCAATAATGGGGGGTAAAATGTTAATCAAAAAGTCCACATAATTTTCGTCATTTAAACGATTTGGTAAAACCACTTGTTCAATCAAATGATCATAAAAATGTCTAGCCAAACGTTCACAGAATATCTGTGCTGTTAACTTGTCTCTATAAAAGCATGAGGATTTTCGTCCGATTAAATATGACTGTTGTGGAAATTGATTGTTTGTGAAAATAACCTTGTTAGTAAATAAAATATTAGCAGTTAAACTAATATCCATATTAATACTAATATTAACATGAATATCAATACCAAACCACTGTTGGCATTAGTAATGATAAAATTATAATTTTCTTGTAATTACCCAACGTAATTAAATTCCGAGAAAATATCGATCTCGGAGGGGCTCGAACATAAGATGTTGGGTTCGAATCTCCTCCGAGACCGATATTTTGTCGGAATTTAATTAAGTTGGGTAATTGCAAAAAAATTGTAATTTTATCAAAATATTAGCAGCTAAAATGTTGGTTTTCGATCATTTTTTCCCAAAATAAATCTACAGAAAGTCAGTCTGGAATTAGTATCCGGGGCTAGAAGAGCTTGTATCCGTTGAATATGAAGAGGATACAGCAGCTGTTGTAAAATCCTCCAGACTAAAAAAGCGCTAATATTTTTTCCCGCTCTTATTCTTCTGGTGTTGATATTTGCAATTTCTTCCACTATTCGTAGGACATTTTCTTTCAGAAGTTGTTATTGATTTGGTCACCTGGCATCATATTTTTTAACATTAAATTAACCTTTTTCACTTGATGTAGTTTGGAAAACATTTATCAGATGGAATAGCATGATTAGGAAATACTTCAACGTAGATTCGCCTTGCTTCATAAGCATACCATTAGCACGACCGTACATAAAGTGCATATCGGTGCATATCTCTAAATTTGTATAAAAACGCATATGGTCTCTATTAGTAACAAATAAATAACAATTGACACCAATACTCACAAACTCACAAGCACAAAATGACAGCAAATGACACTAACACATAAAAATTCACTAACAGCACTCCACAGAAACAAATGACGTGTGTCGAAAACCCGCTCTAGATTGGACCTATGCTTATTAAGACTTTTTGTTTGATTAAATAAGTACTGTATTTCATCAAATATCCGACCTTTTTTTAAATACCCGGTAGATACTTGGTTAAAGCTAATACAATTTGCATTTTCTTTTGTATCTATAGAAATCTTTAGGTTGCTAGATTTTTGAAAACTAGTGTATAATGAATTAACGATTGCAAGGACTGTGTGGATGTACAATTCACAGGTATAGCAGTAAACTCCACTCACACAAATTTATTAATTATGCGGAACGCAGCGTTTCGAGACCACGTGGACTCTCATTGTCAACCATGTTACCGACGCACGACGCGCGTACGTGTTATATATCCGAATTTCGACGGCGCCGTACAAACAGCGCTGCGCGAAACACTCTCCCGCCGCACGCCTAGACATCGCAATAACGGCTCGACGCAGTAATCGTCGTCGTCGCATTATTCCGGCAGCGCGTCGTCCCCAGGCGCAATTCATTTAAGTACCACCGGAAATGCAGACCGTTCGGCGAAATGACGAACGTCCGCGGTAACACAGTTGACAATGAGAGTCCACGTGCTCTCGAAACGCTGCGTTCCGTATAATTAATAAATTTATGTGAGTGGAGTTTACTGCTATACCTGTGAGTAGTGTATAATGGTTTTAGAAATTCCATGTACCTAACTCTTATCCTTTCTAGCTTGCTTTAAGCACACAGCGAATGGACCTATTGTCTCTTACTGTAAATGGTAAACAAAATGAAATAGAGCTAGTTGTCTCGCAATTAGAGGAATATTATAGAAACAAGTTAATTGAGCACCAACAGAGAACTTTAGAAGAGAAACGACAGAATAGCAAACTTATAGAAGAACTAAAGGATCAACTTGCTAAGCTAAACAATGAATATTAATTAATACATATGTGTATGTCAATAAATATTCACTTTATCTTTATTTTTTCTTTTATAATTATAATAAAATCCATTCACTTTATGTAAATAGTCCATGTAAGAATTGAATATAATACGAGATCGCACGCGCTGTTTGAAATTTCAAATTGGTTTGATTTTCATCGGATTTATCGTCCAGTGGGCACTATATTTCGTACATAGTATCTGACAAAATGCTGTTTTCAGAGTTTATGAGGTAACTCCGTTATAGATGTATAATGTTATCGATCCACGTTTATATCTTCTCCCTTTTAATGCTAATATAAATTGAAGATCTAAATTTCCAGGACAAATCTTAATAATACATAACATCAATATTTGCACCCAAAACTTATTGTTGTATGTATTTTTGTTTTCATTCGAAAATTATTTCACCTATCTCTTTTGCTTATAATTTTGGAATTTTCATCAATTTCATTTTTTTCAATCTTTTAATTTCGATAAATGAATTTTAATTTTGAAATAGATGTTTCATAATGTTTACTGATCACGAGTGTAGAGTTTGTAGCCATCTTTCGGGTCGAAAAAGACCAACGAATGCTATGAATGCATCGCACTGCATGGTATCATCATTGACCACCATAGTATTCCTCGCAAAATATTGCAATTCCCAGGCACAACTAGGACGTAGCGTGAATAAAATAAAACAAAATGTCACATCACTGAATACATGAAAAATATTTATCACATAATACAGATAGAAAATTGAAACATATTCAGAAAAGAATTAAAGTAATAGCGTAGCTACATCTAAAATAAATTGAACAAACTAAAAATAAAAAAAAATGGATGATATACATTGATACTGAAATTATCCAAACAAAGTATTAGTGGCAAGATTATTAGCTGTATGTTTTGTTTCCTAACTACTTTAAAATATTGTTTCTCTCGTGCTGGATCACGTAAATCCTTAGTAGCAGTTACTCTTCAAATAGGAATTCGATTTAGGATATTCAGGTGATATTGGTGATTGACACCTTCAAACATTCTGTCAACGTTCATAATATATCACCCACACATATACTTTAATCAACTAACGACGATAGACGAAAGGTAAAGTACCCGAATTGTTACTGCCGTAATACTAAAAGTTAACAAAAGAAATAATATGACATAAACTATAAAATACACTAACTTTAATCTCAGAAAACTGAAAAAAAATTATTAGACAACTTCAAATTAGAATCTAAATGCGGTTTGCATTAGTCTATTCTATGACGTACGACGCTCTTATGTGGCACTGTAATGTTTTGCAGCGCGATAAACGCACCAGGTAACATTCTTTTAACTGAAGATGGTGTCTATCCGAAAATTCCGAAAGAAGTCACATATTTATAGTTAGAGATAAAGATGAATTGAACTCTTTAACATCGCGTATTTCATTCTCCTTAGACCATAGGGTTGGGTAGGATAAGTTATACTTTCCACGTTTGCTTATTGGCTAGTTTCTAAAGTAGACTGTTTTGCGACAAAAAATATTGTTTCTTTTCACAATACATTCACATTGGACAGTGACTAAAATTGTATTTATCTTTTGACAAAGATTATGATGGAACTAATATTTTATTTAATTTTGAGAAAGTAATATATGTAATATATTGATACACTGATTGTAGCGGAATCTAATTCATTCTGAATGTTGGCGAAGTACAGGTATCACCTACCTAGAAAGTGATTTTGAAATCTACAATATTATATAGTAAGCAACTGTAGGCTACCTACTCGACAATAGAGAGCTCTCACAAAAGTGAACCAAAAATGGCGTTGAATAAGTAAAGTGCAGTGATGTGTTGACAATATATTTTGTACTTTTAAGATGTCCAATTCATCATCGAATCGTCGAAATGGGGCCCAGAAAATAAGGCTGACGAGTAAGCAATCGATTAAAGTAAAATTATATACATACGTAAATTAGTCACATGATTATTTGATATTGTTTGACCTGTTGTCATAAAACTAGGCAATATGGCCTCAGTAGGAAGACCTCCCAAGTTTTTTATATTAATTACATGATGTAACGAGTTAATTATTGAAGATGATCTTTTATTTATTACAGTTTTGTGCGCGAAGAATTTGGTGCGAAAGGATTTGTTTCGTAAGTTTGTTTACCGCCTACATAATTACAAGGGCAATTGGTAGTGTTTTTATTAATTGTGCAGGACTACCGGATCCTTTTGTAAAAATTTCGGTGGACGGTAGTGGACAGTGTCATTCTACAGAGGCTGTAAAAAATACATTGGATCCTAAATGGAATTCCCACTATGATTTATACATAGGACAAAAAGATACCATTACAATATCTGTATGGAATTATCGTAAAGTATTAAAGAAGCAGGGCAGTGGATTTTTGGGATGTGTCAAAATATTGAATTCACAGATACAAAGATTGAAAGATACTGGATGTAAGTAATCGTTAAATTATATTTTTAGATATAAGTGTTTGTTATCCTATTATCCTTATTATCTAGGTTAAACTAATCTTTTTTGAGTTGCTAATTTACTATGCTATTTACTACTTCTCTTATATTTGCCTTATCTTAACATCTAGTAAATTTGGTTTTGTCCTAGTCATACACATTTGACTTGCGGTACTCTTCAAACTATCCTAATTCTATTTAATAACTTTCATGTTGTAGACAACTATATATTACAAAGTTTTTAGAAGAAATATTTAGTTGATGAAAGGTTTAATAATAAGTATATAGTAATCTTTGCTGGAAGAAAAATATGAAAACATTAGGGCCTTTTAATACTTGACAGACTGGTAGAACAAATACGCAGATTGTTTTAAACAATTAATTACATTTGAAACTGAAAAAATTGAAATATCTTGTATATGTTATATACAATTAAAATTTCCTTCACAATTTGAAGGGAACAATAAACAAAGTATGCATGCATAAATAACAAATTCCATTAGAACGATGCTGTACTTTATCCTTTGTATTAAATTAAGCTTCACTTTAGTTCTAGAAATAGAAAACACATATTTATTTTTGTATCATTGTTGCAGAATTCTTAAAATTACATTAAGGAGAATGCAGTCAAAAATGTAAATTACTTGAGTTAAGTTGATAATGTTAGGAATTTTTTTCATAAAATCATCATGCTAATCAAAGTAAACGTAATTGCTGCGTAGCTATAGCTATTCTGTCCTTTCTGTTAACTTTTTGTGTAATGCTGTTGAGTATTATATAATGTTATTAAAAATATCTTACTAGATCAACGTTTGAGTTTGGGAAAACTCCACCAAGATGATAGTGAACTTGTTAAGGGCCAAATTATCATATCACTGATGTCACGCGATGGACCTTCTGGAGGCATACCTTTGGCAGTTGTAGGTCCACTTGGAGAGTTGAAAGGTCCATCAGACCGTGAAAATTCACCGACTGACAATAACGAGCTTCCTCATGGTTGGGAAGAGAGGCGGACGGATAATGGGCGGCCATACTATGTGAATCATGTTACTAAATCGACACAGTGGATCAAACCTCAAGCTACAAATAAAACCCCAAGAAATCAAGGAAATCGGAACGTTAGAAGTAATCCTAACAGTCAAGATACGAATCATAATAATGTTGTAGAAAGCACCCGATTACAAGAATCTGTTAATAACAATTCAAATGACGAGATTACTCTTTTATCTCCGACTAGCCCTAGCTCTAGCAGCTCGCCCGCTTCTCCGATCGTTAGTCCGCAAAGGGAACCCATAGTTCCTCTGAGATCACTAAATACAAGCACACCATCGCAAGCCGAAGCATCCACTGCACAACGGCAAAATTTTATATCGTCCCCGACATCGACCGCTGTAATACCTGCCCCAAACAATATCAGTTGTAACGCTTCAAGTAATGCTAACTCAAATGGTACACCGCAAAACAGCAATGACACGGAGTCAGTTCAACCTCAAACTGCAAATCAAAAGCAACATAGAGAAAGACGGCAGAGAAGTAGCGAAGATAGGAGAGGTGAAGGAAGTAGCAGGAGAAGACCTAATAGAGCTAGAAATTCAATTCAAGGTATTTCACAAGTAACGCCACCAGTGCAATCTTCATCTAGTTCTAATAATTCCAGACTTGATTTACCACCTGGATATGGTAAGTTACTACTACCTATTTGTTTTTTGTCTTTTTTTTACTTTTGATCGTAGCTATTAATTAAAATTCAAACCATTATATACATCCTACTTACAAAATCATAAATACATGAGAAGTCTGTTTTAAAGTATTTGTAAAACATTTATAGCATTGTTATTGTTAGCAAAGGCATACGTATAAAAGAAACTTTATTTCAAATTACAATTTTTCTTATATTAAATTATTTACTGTACCCAAACAAATGTTTATAGTGCGAGAAATGTAGAGACATAATTATGAGTACGAACTAAATGGGAACTTACTAATCAAGGCATTCGTTTAATACTTCTCATGACAGATTCTAACTTCAATTTATAAGAAAACCTAGATAGATATATTTTAAACCAATTTCTGAGGTATGGTTAAGCTTGCAGACACATATCTGCTACTGTAAAATATCCGATAGTAGCATTTTTGACTACATAAGATTCTCCCATTGTCCAAAAGTCATACTTTTATTGCGTTCCGTACAATCAATGAATTTAGGCAACGTTATATGCATTACCACTGACACACATCTTAACATGTTCGAATCTGTATGCCGAGTTATTCCAAATAGTTATATAAATATATCAAGCTACATATTAAAATTAATATGTAGCAGGATTCTTCAAATACACTCCTACCACTTCTCTAACTCCGCCTAACCTAATGAAAGTTTATAACCCTACGTTCAAACTTCTAAAAAAGATTTCATTAAAATGCGATAAAATACACAGAAATGCTAAGTAAACGGCATATTCGGATGCGTCGCAAGGGAAGCTAATTTAATTTTTTTTTTATAATAGAAAAACAAACAAATATGAACACCTTTTACTTTATCGATTTTATATTTGAACGTTGACGTACCCTATCAGTGATATTGGAACAATATTTTCCGAATTTTTTAATTAAAAAAAAATGCATGAGAATTTTGGAAATTATTACTGTACTTGTTTAACCTAGCGTTATATGTCTAAAACATTCCAGAGTTGCGAACAACTCAGCAAGGCCAGGTTTACTTTTATCATATTCCTACGGGCGTTTCGACATGGCATGATCCACGCATTCCCAAAGATTTGGCACCACTTGGTTTAACGTTGGATCAACTTGGTCCGTTACCTCCTGGCTGGGAAATGAGGCAAACTGCATCGGGTCGGGTAATTATACATCATTTATTATGTAAACAAATAAATTTGTATATAAATTTGTGGTTTTTAAATGTGTGACATAAAAATTATTGTATGAAATGCATATGAGCGGCCGTCCTTAGTTTATCGTTAGTAAATGATAGATAAATATGACGTCAGTATCTTTATTAACTGTCAATTAATATTTTTCAGTAAGTTTAATTTATTCATCAAAATTGTAGATGTGAATCAAACCATTAAAAAATTGCTATATTCTCAAATAAATTTTATTGTACAGTTAGTGCCAGTAAAAAATTGTGACCTTCATTGGTCGCTTCATATTCTGATCACTTTTTGAAATATATATGCACTACCGGCCATAAGTGTTTACTCACATAATTGTAGATTATTCAAAGAAACAATTTTTTATCCCTATCAAAATATTTGTATTATTAAGCTGTAAGTAGCAGATAGATTGTAATTCCTCTGTAATGTTGTGTGTACATAATGAGCCGACTGGCATTAAAATATCGAAATTTACGTTTTTTTGCGGCATGTTCGGGTAGACGGATTAGATAAAGAGCAGTTTTTTGGAGATATTTATCATGGCCGTCATAAAATATGAAAATAGACGATATGGACATTTTAATATAATGAAAATTTAGTTTGGATTCGTATTGTAGGCAATGAATAGTGAAGAATTTGTGTAAAGTGTTTTAAAACAACGAGTAACGTTAAAGTAATGTCGGCAAGAAAATAATTATCTACAGAAATACGTGCTCAAATAGTGGCATATCACAACATCGGTAAAAATAACCGAGAAAATTCTAAATTACCGCAGAACCGTGGATTATAATGTTAAAAATTATAGAGGAAGTGGCAGTGTATTCAATAAATAGCGACCCGGACGGCCAAAAATAACAGTACCAGCAGAATCGCGTAATTGTTATCATGAACAAACAAAATAGATGAAAACAGTGCCAGAAATTGCTACCGAAGTGAATATTTCGCATCCAAAACTAGTTAGCGTCACCACGGTAAAAGGCGTTTACGCCATGCTGGTTTGTATGAAAGAATTGGTATACGAAAACCGTTATTGCAAAAAGCAAACAAAGCTAAACGGTTAACATGGACGAGAGAACGCAAAGAGTTGGAAGATTGGAAGAAAACGTTCTGGATCGACAAATCTAAATATCTCACCTTTGATTCAAACAAGAACATTTGTTCGTAGAGTGAAAAGAAAACTGGAATCCTGTATTACACCAACAACAAAACATGCGGGAGGAACAGTCACGATTTGGAGTTGTTTTGGCGGTACCTCTATGGTTTTGGTCAAAATAACCATCTATTTTGACCATCTTCTTGAAAAAGAAGGTTGTAGGGAGATTTTGGAGAGGAATGCCATCTCATTTGGAACACGATTAATCGGTGAAAATCTCGTGTTTCACCACAATAATGATCCAAAACACACTGCAGACATATGCCGTGAGTATTTGGAGCAACTGGGGCACAGAGAGAAAATTGTTGTTACGAAGTGACCGCCCCAAATTCCAAATCTCAATCCGATCTAGCTTTTATGTAGGAACTTGACCAACAGGTTCGAAAATCTGCTCCAAATTTGACAGCAGTACGTTGAGCGCAACTACAGGGTATGTGAATGAAAATAGAGCTATTACACTGGCAAAGCTGCAAAAGAGAATGGCGAGATTATGTGCGGTAGTAATAAAAGTGAAAGGTGGACATATTTACGAATCTCAAATTGAAGTTAATTTATGATTATCTTTGTTAGCAAGTTGACAAGGACATTGTTTTAATAACTGTTACAGTTTTTTTTGTATAGGTACAGAATAAAAGCGTATTGTGTAATTAGTTTTTGGCTTGTTCTTGTAAGAAACCAAGAGCAAAAGTGCTATAAAAGAGTATTCGCGGATGATTTAAAATGCAAATTAGAAATCAACGGTGACCAACGATTAAATACCCAAAATGCAAATTAGAAATCAACGGTGACCAACGATTAAATACCCAAAATGCAAATTAGAAATCAACGGTGACCAACGGTTAAATACCCAAAATGCAAATTAGAAATCAACGGTGACCAACGATTAAATACCCAAAATGCAAATTAGAAATCAACGGTGACCAACGATTAAATACCCAAAATGCAAATTACAATATACTACTTTTACATACTTAAAACTATAATTTAAACATTCTTTCTGTTTCATATAAAGTTGCTTATAAATTTTTCTTTTCGGTTGAAACCATGTCGTGTTTTTCTTCACTCGTTGCATGAGTAGAAGAAAACCCAAGAACGTATTTGCAACTACAACCCAAACCGACGACTTATGTATTTACATCTTCATGTGTACCAAAACTTCTCTAAAACTATTTTTACAATGCCTAGAAGCTTTTTGATACATTGCTACTTATTATTTGCAATATAATTACTTGTTTTAAAAACACACCGAAAAACTTTGCGTAAATAACAATATCCAAAGTAATGCAGCTAATACAGGTTAGGAAACTGCACCTACTTGTATCGCTATGTTATGAACGAAAAATGGGTGTGTACTTTTGACGTTAGATGGCACCAAGAAATACACCGGGTTATTCGTTTAGAACAAGTATGGGCAACCTTTGACATGTTGTAGGGTAAATTTTAGTGTGCAAATACGTTCGCGGGCCGCGTTTAAAAGTAGTGCATTTTAAAGTAGTTTTCATAATTTTTAGCGATAGATTATCAGACATGAAATAATACGACAATATTATTATAATGCTATTTTTTTAAAATAAGAAAATTAAATGAAAAAAATAGGTACAACATTATAATTAAATCGTGATTTTTTTTTTAATTGGGTTTTTCAAAATGACTCGCGAGTCGGATCAAATCTTACAGCGGACTGGTTATTGCCCACAAAAGGTGTAGAACGATTATATAAGCCTAGAAGGAATTTCAATTGGAGGTAGAGAAAGACGATTTAAACCGCAGAGATGACGCTGTGTAGGCAAAACATGTTCGCGTGTATATATATATCGTACATATTAAGGAAATAATTTTTGTAACTGCAATCTGATAGTTTGTGCTATTTTAATTGTGAATAAGGTTCGCAAAGCCTGTGTCTGACTCATAGACATACATAGAGGCGGGTGAACACGGTAATGTCAAACCACCTGAAATGATATCTGCAAACTGATATCCATTATGCGATTGTTAAATGTCTTCCTTCTTAAGCATGTACGTAATAATTTTTTTATTCGTACGGCCCATGGTATTACCGGAATATCACCCTCCTCCTATATACTCGTGGTTTGGCACCAGTGCATCCGTTAATTATTAGCAATGTGAACAATAATTTAAAGTAAAATGTAATAAGTTTATATAGCGAAAGTTGTCAGTTGGCTTATAATATTCAGTGTAATGCGAAATGCAATAAAAATAGCTTATTTTGGTCTAATATTAAATAAAATAATTGGGATCATTAATCAGAAGAGCTTTACTTTTTTTGCAGTACTATAAAAATATTAAATTGCAGGTATATTTTGTGGATCATAACAACAGAACCACACAATTTACTGATCCTAGACTGAATGCACAGATATTGTCTAATATATTAAGAAGCAAAAATCATAATACTGTAGGAACTGCTACTTCCACCACGACGACGCCGGTTATCACAACAGTTACCACGTGTACTGCTACACCTACAGTATCTACTGCATCCAGCAGTGCAAACACATCTATGGCCGCTATAACTTCAAGCAGTGGATCTAATGTTTCGCCTTCCAATGCACCAATGTCGCCTCGAAGTAAACCTTCTGAGAACGACTTACCTCATGGTTTACTGAATGAGAGCGAGTTACTACCAAAATACAGGCGAGACTTAGTTGGAAAACTGAAAGCTCTTAGAGCTGAACTAACTGCACTGCAGCCACAAAGTGGTCACTGCAGACTAGAAGTATCAAGGAATGAGATCTTCGAAGAAAGTTACAGGTAAAATAATTTTATTTATGAATTAATTTCTGTTTTTCTGTTCTTGCATCTTGAAAGGACGTATAATATTTTATGTAATAGTTCTCTCTTTTTGTATTTACAGATTGTGTGCATTAATGTACCTCTCTTTACTATCCAAAAAAAAACCTTTCTTTTTCGCATATAAAGAATGACAACAAAATAACCCATAGCACACGAAACGTGTTCAACATACTAATAGAAAAAATGCAGAACTTAAAATTATTTTATTTTCTTAACATATTATTTAGACTATTACATGTTTTAAGTGTGCACCTCCTAATTCAAGACAGACTTCATAACGAAGTATCAAGTTGGTCGTCATGTTATCGAATAAGGATTGTCTTAGTTGTGCGAAAAAGGCTTGAATTACATCCTTTAATTGATCGTTGGTTTGTGGTGACTGCCAGTATTTCTGACCTTCTCAGAAACCTACAAAATGACAGCATTACTCGGAGAAAATTTATTAAACTGCTGTGTGAAATTATCACAACGCATCGAAGATTGAGCGGGAGTTTAGTCGGCCGATTCTGTATCAGTGAAAATATTGTTCCACTGGAAAAACTTTCTCCTTTGTACATAACACCTTTTTTAACAATTAGGAACTACTAATTAATTGCTTGACATTTACTGGACTGGTTTACGCTATCTAACGCGGCCAGGATTGCGTGCGCATAGAGACACGGCCAACTTAGTGTCGGTACTGTTTATTTCCGGCAATACTGTATTTTGAAGTAGTTATTTGGTAATTTATTCTTTAATCCTTGGTTTGGAAACTGTATTTGACACAAAATTTAGAATCTTATGTGTTATGTCGACAATCTTTTGCTTTTTCTTTACATTTTTTTTTATAAAAAGAAAGTTGTAAGTATTAATTCTGGGATTCCACACACCTTTTGTTTGACACCCGCCTAGTAACTATTGATGTAGATAATATTTAATTCGTAATGAACATACATTCTATCTTGTTGATATAATCCGCTAATCTCTTCTATTGATCGTGCTATGCATAACAAGAAACAATACATTTCGTAATAACATATAAAGGAAAAAGTGCTTTGGAGGTTGGAAAATTGCTTATTATGAAAATTGTTTGCAAGGGATATTTGAAATTCAGGATTTATACTGAAATAGATAAAGAAGGATAGGTAATGCAGATTCCCAAGAAAAAATCAAAAGCTACCATAATTATTATTATATTTGTTAAATATATGAAACAATATAAGCTAGAAACATTTTCTTAGAGAAAATAGAATATTCAAGTTTTGCTGTCTTCCATGTCCTACGAGCATCAACGCATCGCATAACGCATCGGTTATGGGAAAGATAACTAGTTCAAGTTTGTGTTCACTATTATCACAAGTCCATTTTTGTTTCTAAATTGTGTTTATCTTTTTAACGATTCATAGTGGAATAGTGACGTTTTGAAAATTGAAAAGTCAAGCGTCATCTTAGCAAATGATGAGAAATTATTTCAGATAAAAGAAAGGCATAGTTATTTCTTATTCGGTGTTGCTTCTATTAAAGTTGGTTTCTCACCATTTTTTTTTTAATTCTCTATTATCGATTTTTTTGTCAAAACTGACCCATTGCAAATTGTAAACATTGCTTCTTAGATTTCGTTTCGTTCCCAAAAAGAAAAGATAGTCGATCAATCAACTCATAAACTATCACGGCTCAAAAATTTTCACGTAAAAGTTCCATTTGTATGTAAAACTGCTTTCTTTTGAATGCTGCGTAAACCAAACTAAATCATGTTACTACTAACCGTCAATTATATGAATATATCGAATTTTGCGAATATAACAATTGAAAAATACAGGCACCGTTGAAACTACTAGATTCCAGAAATATTCCAAGCAACACTTATATTTAAATCGTGTTTTCTCTACAACTTTCTATTTTTATGTATCGATTATTTTGATCTTTTTGTCTATAATTAGCACTTTTATCGTCATTACGCCACTACTTGAACATTTTTTCTGTTGCTGGCCTATTTATAGTGCTCACTGTTCTTCTACTGCCTATTTCATCACTTGCTCCGTATTTTCTGTTGACCATTTTTGTGTAAATCCGTTTTAGTGACTTGAAACATATTTTTCCTGTAGTTCTTTGGTTTTCATCTTTCTAGTATAAAAGCAAAATCTTATAATTAATTTAACATATGTAACGTGGATACACAAACTTTTTATAGTTCGCCTTGTTAAAAAAAGGATGTGCATTACAGTAGCTACCATACTTTTATTCTTTAAAAACTGTCAAGTAGTCGAATGTTTTGTTGTTGCAAATAAATTACGGTTAATTGCGTATATGCAGAAATGATATAAGATATTACACTTAGTAAGAAAAGAACCCAAAATCTATAAAAAATAATGCATTAAATTTACGTGTGTATTTTTTGTCTTTACTATTAGTATTTATAACATTTTAGACTAATAATGCGAATGAAACCAAAAGATATGAGAAAAAGACTTATGGTAAAGTTCCGTGGTGAAGAAGGTCTTGATTATGGCGGCGTGGCCCGTGAATGGTTACATCTTCTTTCAAGAGAAATGTTAAATCCGCAATATGGCCTTTTTCAATATAGCAGAGATGACCATTACACATTACAAATAAATCCAGACTCCGCTGTTAATCCGGAACATTTATCCTACTTTCATTTTGTCGGTCGTGTTTTGGGGATAGCAGTATTTCATAATCATCAACTAGAGGGAGGATTTACAACGCCTTTCTACAAGCAATTGTTAAACAAACCAATTACATTGCAAGATATAGAGGGTGTTGACCCTGAACTGCATAGAAGTTTAACTTGGATGCTGTAAGTATTGTTGTTTTGTTATTACTAAATTTTACTGAAATATAATTTCAGTGAAAACAATATAGATGGTGTCTTAGATACTACATTCTCCGTCGAAAATAATAGCTTTGGAGCTATTAAGGTACATGAACTAAAACCTGGTGGCGCTTCATTTGCTGTAACTGAGGAAAACAAACGTGAATATGTTAAGCTTTATGTCAATTACCGATTTATGCGTGGTATCGAGCAACAATTTTTGGCACTGCAAAAAGGCTTTACTGAACTGATACCTCCTGCTTTACTGAGACCTTTCGATGAACGAGAATTGGAACTAGTCATAAGTGGTATAGCGACAATAAATATCGCAGATTGGAAGGCAAATACGCGTTTAAAACACTGCACACCTGAAACGCAGGTAGTTCAGTGGTTCTGGCAGGTTGTTGAGTCGTACTCTGAGGAAATGAGAGCTCGATTATTACAATTCGTGACAGGTTCGTCGAGGGTTCCACTGCAAGGTTTCAAAGCATTGCAAGGAAGTACAGGCGCAGCTGGCCCTCGACTGTTTACAATTCACTGTGTTGACGTTTCGCCACAAAACTTGCCAAAAGCCCATACATGTTTCAATAGAATTGATATACCTCCTTATGATAGTTATCAAACATTAACTGATAAATTAACGCAAGCGGTTGAAGAAACTTGCGGCTTTGCTGTTGAATGATTCAAAAAGAAAATACTACGTTCATGTTACTTGTTATATCCAAATCTCTACTATGGACATCAATTTAGTGTGAAAATTTATAGTAGTTGGTTACCATATTTCAGAAAGACATAATTCTACTGTGATTACTCAACTCAAATAGGTCCGTTTTGCTATAGATAGTAAATAAATATGTGATAGATATTTGAAGAAGTGCAAAAGTCCTTGCATTCGCAACATATATACCTACACAGAGATCATCTTCGCGTTATTTATCTTTATTGTAATTTTACAATATTTAGCATAAAAAGGTTTTGGGGAATGTAGGGCTTATGTAAGTAAGAGAAGCTTCCTTCTAAATCAAGTAACATTTACGTAGTCAAACAAGTACACATATTTAATTCTTTTGGGCTTTAATATTCTATTTTTAACTTCATGTGATCACTTGGTATTTTAATAAGTCTCCATTATACATAAATTTATACTTATTGATTATTTAAAGGATAGTGTATCGGAACACATATCTCATTTAATATTAGGTATGAAATAATCGTATGTGTATATATGAGCTTTTATATATTTATAGATAAGATTAAACCGCTTTTTTGGAAAATTATTTTACAAAGTTTGTAACTATTCGTTTTTCTACTCTATACATACACGTATTGTTAGTTATTTTTAATGTGTTTATAGAGAAATAAAATATTACATATTTTTACATCACGGAATAAGTAAGATAACCAATTGACTTTTTACGTTTAGGTTTAATATATTTTACTATAAGAAAAGAAATGAAAGTAAATGGACTATACGGCATTGACACAAGGAGATAGTTGAATAAGTTGCCCTAAAATTTGAAAAATGATACTCATCTAATGAAATGATCATTACAAAATTTTAGACTAAACAAGCGAGTGTGAACGCGTACATACATCATTGGAATGGATGTTTTTACCTTTCAATATGTAAATCAGTGCGAAATTATCACTGTGTAACTAGTATAGTTCGATGCAATTTTAAATGCTTACCCTTGATAGCAAATACATAACAACTTATTTATGCAGAAATTAATGCACATCTAGTTAAGTCTATTATAAATTTACGTATGTATTTATGAACATCGTTTGAAGTCACTAACATGGAGAATTGGCAAACGACTGACTGACTTAAGTAAACTTACATATACACTAATTCATTATACAAATTCACTAATCGCTTACATAATCGCCATGATGCGAGCTGTTCCGTCCATCTCTTCTGGTTCGTTTAAGTGTCGTCCCTATGGTCCCTAGTTTTGATTAGTACTGGTGATGGGTATTTTACCTGGCTAAACTTGAGTTAAGTATCTTACTCGAATACTTACATGATTTCTAGTTTTATCGCCAATCCTATATAGGTAAATCGCTATAGGATGGCGAGAGTCGGCGTATTCCGATCCTGTATTCAGGCGAGGTCGGTGAATGAGAAACCTTTATTTACTGTGATCACAGGCGTAATACAAAGATTTGCGATATGCAAACAATGATAATTAATAAAATAATTACAAAATACTGCTACTTATAAACCTATGTGGAGTCTAATGCGCGCCACTGCCACTTTTGAACCATTACGCATTCCCTGCTCTTGCCACGTTATGGTGATCAACCCGTATCTGACTCACTCAGTGCCTCTTTACTTGCTTAGCTATTATTCAAATTGACAACACAATATATACATATGTATATAATCATGCTTGAGTCAAGCCAATGGAGTATTCGACCCGTTATATCACTAATTTGAACGGTAATTTCTGCATTGTTTTAACTATGGATTGTAATATCTAATGTGATATTACTTTATATCACATTAGATATTACGATTCCAACCGCAATCTTCATGAAGAATTTGGAGTATTAGGAACAGCATCGCGTACTGTACACTATTTGCGTCAGTGAAGTCAACATAAACCAAGACTTTATACTAAAATATGACCTTGACATCTCTACCTATATTATAAACATTCTTTTTGCTGTAAAATTACGGAATGTTTTACTTTATTTTAAATTGCTAAAAAATACTATTATTGCCTTCGAATGTTAATACTACCATAACCTATGATTAAGCGATATATTCGAAAAAAAAATTCAAAAGAAAAATTTTGGGAAAAGAAATACCTTAAGAAAGAGTGTGAAGATACATATAAAAAGTGTATTTAAAATATAATATATCTGTACCCGCTAAATTGAGTTCTTTAAGAAAGGCAATAAAAAGAAATCACGGGAAATAATATCGCAAGATCTTGGAAATTTTAGTAGAAATTTATGTTTAATTTTAACAAGTTCCTGTCAACTACGCATCTGAACGAGTATTCAAATTGACAACTACTGTAATTGCTACAGGTAAAACTTACTTGAACGCTTTTATAATAAGATTGGAGAACACATACATTCCAATTTTATTTTTTTTAATTACCAAGTAAATTTCTCAATTTAAAGCACTGAATCCTCCATGAAAAGTCTTCTATTTGTACGTAAAAGTACGCTGTTTTTTCTTTCTTTGAATGATGTACTTTTAACAGACATCGCACTCTTACAATCTTTACGCGTATTCATAACTAGTAAAGATTGAAATTACATGGAGTTAATTGTAAGAGACAAAGTTCAATCCTTCCCCACTCTTACAGAACTTCATATAAATATTTTAGGGCTTAACTTTTAAATTTACATAAATGTTTCTGTTACTTTAAGGTCGTTGAATTTTTACTGGTTTTCTTTTTACATTTTTTTTGTGAATAACAGGACAGAAATCAAACATTTAAAAGACAGAATAAGTGAGTACATACCCAACAAGCAATTTGTATCGTGCAATATCTCGTATTGTTTTTAGCGCGTTCACTGTCCAAGTGTCTCAAAAGCGATTATACTAAACCACTTTAATATGTACATACTATAAAGAATGTCGGATAGATAACATTTCGTAATTTTATGTGGTTAAAAGTATATATATATATATAATATATATATATATATATATATATATATATATATATATATATATATTCAATTAGGATATATATATTGTTATATTCGACCTTCAAATATTTCACAACATTCATTTCTTTAGATCACCTATTAACTATTAAACGTTCATCGATCTGATAGACATGTGGCTGAATTTTGCATTAGCGAGCTAAGATGTGACTTTAAGATCTCGTGTGCGTACTGCAATCACATTTCTGTATCTGTTAAATGTAGTACGTGTGAATTTTTACTGCAGGCAGTTCCCAACCGAACATAATTGTAAAAAATACTTGGAAATTTACAAGTTGCTCTTTTTTTTACAGGCGATTTATGTCACTTTCTGCACTATGAAGCTCAATATATATATATATATATACATCCAACACCGTATATAAAATCAATAAATTACATACGATGCAACAACAGCGAACGTGTTAAAATCAAACCAACTATTAAAAATCATAGTTGGAACATCTTATGTACTTAAAAATGATTTTACAAGATTGCCGTGTAATCTTACACCTATACAAAGATTTCTGTAATGGTATAATAAATATAAAATTTTGCCATACAATTGGAACAAGAAGCGGCTTGTGCTATTGTAGTGTTAATAGCATTAAAATTTAAATGCATACACGTTATGTAGAATAAAGGTACAATTTTAATGTGCAGCTTCATATATTTCTAAGTTTAAATCAATTTCTACGCCAGACCGTTGTTAGACAGTTACCAATTCGAGCGCTGTTTTGTACATCATCCACGAACAACATAATGTAAATATGTTTTACCACAGTTATATAAATAAAAAGATCAGAAACGATTTAACAATATATCGATGATTATTTCTAGCATATAATAGTAAATAAGACTGGATGAAGTGCCTTC
This sequence comes from Trypoxylus dichotomus, assembly GCA_023509865.1. Lineage (NCBI taxonomy): Eukaryota > Metazoa > Arthropoda > Insecta > Coleoptera > Scarabaeidae > Trypoxylus > Trypoxylus dichotomus. The sequence goes on along the minus strand of CM042080.1, from coordinate 28,712,962 downwards.
AGAGATACTGCTTTCACAAGTGCCTATTTATGTTTTTCTATAGAATATATATTTGACAAATTTAGTATGTTCGTAAATTATATCTTATTATTGGTAACATCATTCGAGTAATTTTAAAATGATCACAAATTCTGCAGAGATAAATTCAAACCGTTTGCATTGAGTTTCTTGCCTGCAGCTTCTCTTCAAATTTAACAGTAGTGTTAAATATATATTCATAAGCGCACGAATTACACGTACGAATATGAGGAAGTAGTGAAAATCACGACAGGTAGCAGTTTATTGTTAACAGATGTTTAAGTATTTGGTATACGTTTTTATATAGTTTTATTTATTCCGAATTTTTAACACTAGTTATTACTGAGGTAAATACTGAATATAAATGCTTTTGTTATAATTGCGAAGTGTTAAAGAAGCAAGGAAAGTAAACCAACCTGTTTAACCGATTTTCAACCATTACGGAAAAAATCTTTTTTATTCGACAAATTGAGCACAAATTTAATACAAATATGTATATAGTAATTTAATTGTTGAATGAAAAAGATTATTTTCTAATAGTCTAAAACTTTGCATGTGGTCCTAGTTTGCAAGAAATTTAAGGAACACTCAAAAATATTTGTCAAATTTGACTCATCGAAGTTTATGTTTCCAGAGAATTTCTTTAACTTTACTAAGTTTTTTTTTGCTAGTCGCAGTATATATTGTGCTACTGTCAATTTTTAATTATTCAATAACAAAACAGAAAACTAACAATAATTCAGATTCGGACTTAAACATTCTGGGTATCACATCTATCATATCATTTAAGAAACCATACTTATATATTTGGTGGATTGGTTATTCTAGCATGGAAGTGATAACTGGCTGTATGGTGTATACACATTTTTTTGTCATTAGGTACAGGTCTTTGCGCTAGTCAAGGAAAGAGACGGTTCCTTATGACTCCTAGCTCTGGCATAAAATTGAACATGGATATTTACATAGTAACAGGAGTTAAATTGTGCCACATTCTTTTGAAATTGATCCCAAATAAAGCAAAAATAATTTATTTTTAATTTGGAATAAAAATCTTTCACGTGGAATTATAAGTTAATGATAGAAACTTTAACCATTGTCATATTTATCATGTCTTTAACAGTATCCTGTATAATTGATACATTGATTAACATGCGGACGTTGATCAGTTCACTTTATTGTTAATTCAGAATTGTTGTAGCATATTTGTTGTACCTAATGTCTTTTTTATTTAATGAAAATTATTCTATCTACACAAATTCATGTTTACAATATTTAATTGCCAATAAGAAATAAAACCGAAGGACAAACTGCTAGTTTATTAAAACGCATTGTTAAATACGTCTTGCACTTCTAAGCATGTGAATTAATAATCAGCCAATCCTGTTACAATTCTACCATATTAAACGCCATTAAGAAATTAAATCTATTATTATCATTACTACATTTCGAGATTTTTAATTTTTGCAGTATCTTGCGGGTACAACAATATACAGCCAGTTATTTAAAGGTTATTTATAACAAAGTATAAGCTATCAAGCTAGTTGCCTATTGTTTAAACCACAACTCTTCTAAGCAATTAGAAGACAGTGTCCCAATAGGAATTGCAACTATCAGTATTGGAAAAACCATGAATCGGGAAAATTAAATATTTGATGGTAATTAATGGCAGTGAGACCAACTTAGATAAAAGATTTTACATTGATACTTTATTTATATCAGAAGTCGTAACAACTTTCTGTACATAATTTTGTTTTGAAAAAGTCTTGTTTCTCACAAACGCATTTATATTTATAGAGAGAGTATTTTTAATGAGTTCTCGAAGTTTTATAATGTAAATTTTGTTGTATGGAAATCTCCTTTTTTTAACTTGTATTTTATTCTGGGAAGTATGGTAACTTTCAGTTGTTCTTCATTTATCTATCTATCTATAAACGTTTTTGAATAGTTTTTTTTCCTAAAGTCTTTTTTACTTTAAAAGCTTTACTTGAATTACATAAATTTATATGTACTTCCTATCTTTGCTGTTGTCCAATTCCTGAGGTAAATTTACACACAACAAAAAAGACTATCTTCACATACTACTCTTGGCGAGGCATCTGCACCTTAACAATAAGTAATTAACAAATGAAGTTTTAAAGCACCTTATTGGCACTATTCGATTGGAATATAAAAAAAAATAATGGTTTGCTCATTTTAGCAAGTTTACGTTACACATGAGTTAACAGTATAATGAATTTACAATCGGTATAGGCAAAACGTGATTAAAGTAATTAATTTGACACACGTCTGTGGGTGAGCACTAAATAATGAATAATACAATTTATCGCAGAATAAAAGTAGCTGCATTGTTATAAATATATATAAAAACAAAATTTGAGTTTTAGTTGGAACATTGTTGAACCGGCATGACTATAATTGTTTTGTTATTGTTTACACATACAAATGTTATCTATAAGGATAGCCGTATTACATATCAGCTGTCAGTATTCTACGAATTTAGCTATTATCTGAGCCTTTGTCATTTAAAAATTTTACATAAAAATCGCGTTCACTGTCATGGTAGAAGTACGAATGGAGGTATCAGGTTCTTAATATTGTGGTGGTTGATTCATGCACACTTTTGGAGGCATATCTTCTTTTATAAAAATAAAGAGTAGATGTTTACAATTAACATCTACATATAACTAAAAAAGATATATATATATATTGGTATGTACATATGAGATATTTTGGTTTGTTATTTATAATCTACAATTCTGAGATGGATAAATGTACTAGTGATATACAATTGTTGTAAGATTATTTTGTAAAAATTGTATTTTCAAATAGGAAATTAAAAATATATATTTAGAGCTACTACCTACATTTATTACTCCTAAAAAATATTTCGCAAAATACTACAATACTACTTTGTAGATATGTAATTAAAATTCACATGTTAGGAAGAAAGAGCACAGAGATCCCGGTATTACACCTTTATCGATCGGTTAGAGAATTCCTAATTTAAAGATTATAGTGTTCTAAACAAACAAGAGTATTGCCACGTAACTACTAAGTTAACAAAACCGCTAGTGTTAAATGAAGGAAATGTGTAATTTCTTCCTTTATATTGAGTTATAAAACTTAGTAGTTTTGAAAAGCTTACGAACGCATGTATATACGAACCTGGAAACGGGTACCCGTTTGGCGTATTGCCCAGTTGCCGATAATTCGGATACCTTAAACAGGTTTCAGAAACGGATATCTGGTTTCAAAATAAACAAAAAACCAATTCTGAAATCCAGTACCTTCCAACAGTCCCTTTAATGTGAAAAACCTGGACCTATCCTGCCTCAATTGAGCTGCTCGATCCCCTATACTGGGTGTAGTAGTTTTGTTTTTCGCCATGCTTTGGTCACCTAATATATATACCACGCACCTTTAAGTGTGTAAAGTATCAATGCGGTGCATGATTGTAGCAATACGTAGCTGCGATGGCGAGACGTAAATAAATACTGTACGTAAGTGTCTAGATAACATTTATTTCAAAAGAATCTTACGCATAAATGCACAAGTACAATTTATGTGAAGTATAAGTACTAGGGACAAAAACCTAGTGACACAGCGGAACCCGACAACCGTTACGACTATGAATTTATTACTTACCTAAAATTCTTTTAAAATGTCAAACTATTCAGTCACATTTATGTAGGCAAGCCAACCCCTATTTTCTTCATTACTTCCGAGGAAGTAGGCATAAGCGCATGTATGAATATAATATCTTGCCTATAGAGGAGGCAAATCTCACTTTTTGTATCTTATTTTCGAAAAAGTGAATGCGTTCGCTTTGGACGTTTACGTGCTATAACCGCTTAAAAATGTCGCTCAAACTATTCGCTTACAAATGAATGGTATTGTCGAGGCGTCATAACGTCTGCTTACAAACCTTACAATCACTTATTCATTTCACCAAAGCAGTACGGCAAAAGTGCGAGCGCTCATGACGCGTAGGCATTCAAAACCAAAGCAATTTGAATTTGCAATTCAAAACGAACGCAGTATATATAAACCGAAGAATAAATTGCAAAAGAAGTTTTCGTACAAAACACAGAAACGAGTCGAGTTTATTATTTAGAAGTTGCTCCAAACGAAACACAACGCTTAGAAAATGGTAGATTGTTTATTTTCCTAATATAAGTGAAATTGCTTTCATTGGTTAACCATGTTAACCCACTGCGTATATGTTATTAAATTACAGCCATTATTTTCTGGTATATTCTTTACTTCAGTGAAATTAAATGAAGCGAAGTAGGTATGATAAATAGCGTTTATATAAGCACCTGTTTAACGAAAAATAAAAAAAATAGCGGTCATAAGCGGTTTTCAATTGGGAAATGATGGCCGTTCACCTCAATGGACAACTATTCCAATACAAGTTTCATATAAGGACATCACTCTGTGGTGGTAGCTTTGCTAAGTAGGTTATTTCAAAGGATCTACAGCAATATTAACCGAACTTTTGTTACAACCTCGGTTTCTCTGACGACGATATTCTGTGGTGGCAGACTTGTCGACTAGATCGTTTAAAATATCTGTAGCAATATTTGTGTAGAACTTCCGTTTCTCCGATAACGTTACCTTGACCTCGACTACTATTGTACCTTTATGCGTAGAATCCGTTTATAATATGCGTGCAGATAAATATTACCTCAAAGTAGCCTTTGAAATTACTATTATGTCTTAGCTTGTTAATAAAAATCGATACGAATCTTGTTTGGTTGTAAGCTAACATACGTTCAAATAAATTTTACTTCAAAGTAGCCTTTAAAATTATAATTGTTTTACCTTATTACTGAAATTCTTAATACGAATTTTCTTTGATATAAGCTATTTAAAAGACATGACAAATGTTAAAATCATGAATCGAAATTTTTCTAAACAATTTTCAGGAGAATACTGCCATGAATTATTTGTGTTGTATAACAAAAACCATTTTAAATAAATTTTAAATTACAATAGTGTCAAATTGACAACTAATGCAACTCAAAATAGTACAGGTTACGACAAAAGTTTTTCTTGGAATGGACTACTCCGCTCCTTGAATACTTGTTATATGTATAAATATATATTAATAGAAGCGCTACCGTCGAGGTTATATGGCTTACCCAAAATCCACAAGCGAGATGTACCACTTAGACCGATAGTGAGTGTTATAGGCGCATCGACGTACCTGCTAGAAAAACATGTTACTACACTACTGCATACTACATAGGCGGAAAACCGAGTTATTTCGATTCAGCGCACTTCGTGGAAAAACTCTGGAAGATACAATTCAACCCGGGTGATATCCTAGTGAGTTTTGACGTAATGTCGCTGTTCACTAAAGTACCGCTAATAAGACACACTGCGGTATGTATATTGCCGATTTATTTCCATCGGATATAACGCACCTTTTTAAACACTGCCGCAGGACCAGTTACTTTGTATGGGATGGCAGTTTCTACGAACAAACGGCTGGAGTAGCGATGGGTAGCCCATTAAGTCCCGTGGTAGCCAATCTCTTCATGGAGCAGTTTGAGAGCCTAGCTATCAAAACAGAGGTGGGCAATCCTACGATTTGGTGGAGATACGTGGATGATACGTTTATAGTTTGGCCACAGGGAAGAGATAAATTGGCCGATTTCTTAAACATCTGAACGGAGTACACCGTAACATTCAATTCACGATGGAGCTAGAACATAACAGAGAATTACCTTTTCTGGACGTTCGTGTCAACAGGGACCACGCACGGGTAACAACCAGTGTGTTCAGGAAACCTACGCATACCGACCGTTGCCTACACACACCCTCGCCAGAAGAATACGGTGGTGCGCACGCTGGTAGAACGAGCACACAGAGTATGTAGTTAGAAACAGCTAAAAAAGGAATTGGACCATCTGCAATGTCCTGAGAATGTAATCAACCGTGCCATCATGAGTAAATCTCGACCCAGAGACAATAATGATCGGGAAATAGAAACGTTGGGCACAGCATACCTACCGTACATTAACAACATTACAGACAGGATAGGACGAGTGCTTAAGTGTTTCAACATCCGGACGGTTTTCACTCTAACAATAAAAGTGTCTAGTTTACTACAAGTCAAGAAAAAAAGGGACCCGTTATCACCACCCGGGGTGTACAGCATACCGTTCGATCAACACCAGAAGGAAGGAACAGGAGAGGAATGTGCGGTTGAAACAAGTAGACAAATCGAGCATTGCCGAACACATCCACTCGGTCCCGAATCATAGGATTAGATTCGAAGCTACAAAAGTTCTAATATCAACTAAGAACTACTGTAGTCGATTAAACAGGGAAGCCATTGAAATATACAAAAACCCTAACAATATCAACAGAGACGACGGGCTGAAACTGAACCGAATATGGACGGCACTGCGCGCATCTGGTCACGCTATCGGCGCTCGCCGCGCATGCGCGCAATGATTCAGCAGAGCTTAGGAGCATACTTAAAGCAGCAACAATGTGCACGAAGCCAGTACCTTTGAAAATGCAAACTACAGTTGTTCGCGAAACGTCAGGGACAAAAAAACCTAGTGACAAGGCAGAACCCGACAACCGTTACGACTATGACAAACGGCCGTGAAAGTCTGAGATACTATTTAATATAGTTCTTAGTTTGACAAAATTAAAGAATAAAACACGTTTATGCCTGGGAAAGGGAACATATACAGATCCAACAATCACTAATAGTCCATCACATTTTTACGTTTTCTTTATTTGACTTAGTCTTAGGTACAAAGTAGTTAAAAATATCACATTCAGTAAGTCAAGCTAATACTAGAAAGTGTTTTAATATGTTAAGTACTATAAATTTAAAAGTTTTTGACCTCTTATTCGACATCCTGAAGTTAACTGTGATTCACACTCGCACTTGAGTTGTCTTAGGTGTTGCTTGATAGGTATGATTAACGTACCCATTAACTCCTCTATCGTATGATTATAAAAATAATGTTCAAGATTAACTTTTAAATAGTTTTCCAGTGATAAAACTTCTAGGTGTATGCTGCAATATACATACGAGGTTATAATATTGCAAAACTATTATAATAGTAGAAATACTTAGTTAAAACGGGCAATATACTATCTATTTGCATAGGGTTTGTGTAGTTATTTAACACCTGCCATTGGTTAAACCACGTGCTCATCCTAAAAGGAAAGTAAATATATCATATATTCAGTCATAAACAAATAAAGGATGTTTAAAACAATGGATACGAAAAGGTCAAACTATGAAATATAGAATGGATTAGCAAGTAATATTGTTTATCTCACTGCTACTTTTACATACATGCATCCAAATGTAAGCGAAACATAATTGGCAGAATATTTGTGGTATAACAATGTAGGATTACCAAATTGTTTTACATTATTCGTTATAAACTGCTCAAAATAATTAACGGATTCTTCATAAAAATAAAACATTAAAATGATTTCATACACTTTTTTTAGTCTCACTACTTTAGATTCACCATTTGAAAGCACATTACTACGTGGTAAACTTGTTTGTATAAGTTATAGCATAATCTTGAGAGAGAATAAAAATGTTTTGTTAATGTGGGAAAATGCAGAAATTTCAATTTTATAGAAATTTTATTGGAATAATTCTTATAAAAACATAGCTTGGTATGGTGTATGAAAAGCTAAAAACACATGTCATCTTGATGGCATGAATTAAAATGTTCAATATTTCAAGAATCATATCTCTTTTAATGCCTGATAGCGTTTTGTTATTCTTTAACGGTTCTTTGATTCATACTTCGTCTTCCCAAAATGTCGGAAGGGTGTTCCATTTGTACTACCATCTGAAGAATTAACTTGCCATCTCATTTTCTCTATACCTTATGAATTACGTTTGTTTGATGGGGATGGGTATTATCGTTCATAACAATGAATTGTCCTCCAACTGCTGCTATGCTGAAAATCGATCGCAGAATAGAATCTAAATATCTGATGAGTAATAGTGGAATAGTGTGGTAAGAAATAGTGCTTATCCCAGTCCATACCATTATATCACCACTTTCATATTAAGGCCTTTGCCGGACAAATTGTGGGTTACTGGGTGTACTGAGTTCACGCCAAAATAGAACGCGTCTATTTGGTTGCAACATAAGTCTGGATTCGTCGTCGATTGATATTAGCCCACATTCTACGGGGTGTTTTATGCTCTGCAGCAATAGGTATCTTTTAACACGAACAGTACAATCAATTTAAGCTACACTCTCGCCTCAGGTGTCCTCCGAAATCGATCCGATTCTATCAAATCGTAGTAACCTTAAATATTTCTTTTCTTAAATACTACAAACAATAATAAGACGAATAGTAATGAAAATAATCTAAAGAAAATGCTTCAACCTCAGTCCTCGATGTAGTTGAAAATATTCTAACATAAACTTTTTTAACATTCTTTTAATCTTGTCCGTTATCTCAATGATTGATTAGCAAAGCAGCCTAAACCCTATTACTTTAGGGCGGAAACGGGATCGAATGTCCTTGATCGCAATGTCGACAAATCGTTCTGGACGTCTATCGATGGAACGATCTATCAGATCATAACCCTGCACTCGCCTACTGGGAAAAGCAGATCTCGGTAATCTATCCGTAAAGGAGAATAAACTGAGATGTTTTCGCGCCGGCATCGACAAGAAGATTGTTTGAACAGCTAACGCAAAACATTACGAACACTTTTAATCAGGCCACAAAAGTCCCCCTAAATACAGTAGTCCTGAATCTTGTGTCGTAATGCATGAGCATATTATTATTCTCAGGGTACAATCTATAACGACATTGGAACGTCTTCTAACATATCGAAAATGCTCTGCTATGACATCAAATTCGTCATTACACACAATTTGAAGCAAATAAAAAATAGAACATTTTCAAAATTGCGTTCATAATGTTATTATAATTTCGTAAAAGGTCGATAACATAATCACCTTATAATGGAAACATTGCGCTAATGTAAATACAAACTTCATATTACAGTATCAACCGAAACGTTCGATAACGTAAACAACGTGGGTGACACAACTAGCAAAAAATATGGAATATTCAAAGTAATAATATGTAAAATCGATAATTTAGCGTCACAAATTTTACGAAGAATGCGATACATTTGGACCCCGGAAAATCGAAATTCTTTAAAAAAACCAAAGGCTTCTACAATGAAAAATTCCTCGTATAATGGTTTTTAAAATAAGGGAGCAACCATATCCGAATTAGCAGCGAAATAAATAGAGAAAGCGAAGTTGCTACAGTCAAATGAACATCATTGTCATTATTGTGGTCAAAGAAGACAACTTTTCCCGGCCAGACCGGATATTACAATGATGATTATGAGCCAAATTAATTCAGCAGCCTTATATGAAGTCTCAGTTTCTTTGCAATTTAGTGATCAGTCCTACACAAGTATGAGTAAAAGTAGAAGGTGCTGTCATAAGTTTTATTTTGGCGAAATATATACCTCGTTCCATTTACAACCAACTATTATGTATAAGTTGCGTAAAATTATATAAAATATGAATATATATATATATATATGTATGTATATATATATATATATGAATATATATATATATATATGTATATATATATATATATATATATATATAGATATATGAATCATATAAATCAATGCTCATTAACTCTAAATTAGAACTTCTTCTCAAAAAAAATTGAAAAGAAAATTTTGCAATCTTAGCACTTAAACCGTTAGAATCAAAGTAGTTTTAAAATATTCATAACCTTTCCCTTTACGTTCGTGAAAACTATCTTATGAAGAAAAAAATAAATTAATCTTAGATAATTTAACTGAAAAAGGAAAAACACATGAAAGTAACTTTCCACATTGCAATTCAATTATTTTGGTTCAGAAGACAAATAGGGAAGATTATAGAGATTATACATGGATTACTAGGAGTTGAATAAAATTACTGTCAAAGACCATTACATACTGCCGCTAATCGACACTTTATTAGATCTTCTTCGAAACAAAAATTATTTTACTTGCGTGGACTTAAAAACTGGTTTTCATCACTTGAACGTAGATCAAAATTTTATACTGTATACATCGTTTATAATACCAATTTGTAAATATAAGCCATATTGACTTGCGAAAATTACTAGAATTAAAATTGATAAATGTTAATCCAAAATAAAGTTATGGTTACAACATAGATCGTATGGTATTACCCCAGACTCCGAAAGTGTACGTGCTGTTGTTTCTCCCCCCAAAGTTCATACATTGTGAATTATGCTTTTTTCAATCTTTATGCGACGTTGCTATTGTATTTGTTGAGCCATTGTAAAAGAACGTTGTTGACTCCGTGTGAGTTTATATTAAAATGTAAGAAAATGAAGAACGGAACCCATCTCACAATATCTCAAATTTTGTTAAATAATGGTTCCAGTTGCCAGTTTCGTGCAAGTTTGCACTTTCACAGGCCAAGACACTCTAGAAAAAGATTATAAAACTAACTTTTTATTATAATTTTGCTGTCGTGATGCTGTGTTGCATGTTCTGATTGCTTTGGCTTTTTTAAGAGGAATGTTTAAAAACGTCATAGAAAAAACTATAGAGTAAAGATGAAATCTGGAGCCAGAGATAACCATTTGTCATTGAAATTGAAAAATGAAGTTTTTGCAATTTTGGGAGCAGATAATATTTTCTACATTCCTACGAAAGATGTTCTTACATACAGTTATACAGAAAGTCTACTAAAGAAGCACAAAAGACAAATCAAAACAACTATTTCAAACAAAATGAGAGAGCTGCGTAGATTGTTAATTAGTCATATAAGAATTGAGCGTTTATTTGATGCATTGAAGCCCAAATATTCTGATACCAAGACAATAAGTGAATACCTAACAAGTCATATAAAGCTGCCAGCTTAACCCTGCACATGGGTACAATTTTTTAAGTTAATAATAAAAATTGCAACTTTTAACCAGATTTTACATTATAAAGCGAGAACAAATTGCAAGTGTGAGAAGGTAATACATATCACATGTTGCCAAGTTTTCTGGTTTCACAAAATAATACCGTCAATGTTTCTTTACAGAGTTCAATAGGATTCGATGGGTGTATAGGTTTATATGCGCATCGTTAGTACGCCATCAAAATAAATACTGCTAAATTTTCCGCTGTATCTAAAATGTATTAGCAGTACATTTATGAACCTGAATAAAAATTTACCAAGAGACCACCGAAGCTTTAACAGGAGGTTTTCTATTAAAATTTGCCTAAATACCTGGTTGAGCCCGAAAGTGGGATGAACAACATCTGTTCGGGTTTAATAACTACCCGTTTGTATATTGGAGTGGGCTTCATTATAACCCTTTCTCTTTCTTCTTTATATATACATATATGAAATAATATTCCCGTTTCGGCTAGGTTGACGTTTCAACGAAGATGTACACAGTTCCCCGATAGCTAGCCGAACGAGAGCGTCCAGAAGATGAATGAGATCTCGTTGAAACGTCACAATATATATACAATTTATCAATTGAATCCAGTGAACATACTTACTGATCACTATCTATGATGCTTCGATATTTCGTTTTAATGTTAATAAACCAATCAAATCCTACAAGAATCTGCCATCCGGGAAATGATAATTGTGGGGGTATTAGTGTAGGACGTACAGGAGCCTCCATATGAAGTTGCGCTTCAGTGTATCCCAGCATTTTACTGATCGAACTTTAAAACCGCTAAATTAATGTCAATGAGAGAAAACTGCCATTACCAAGAACTACCTGTAAACATTTTGACTATAACCACCAGATATCCAAGTCTTCATACACAAGCACAAGGAAGGAACAGAGCATGGTAGCAGCTCACATAAGGTTGCGTAATGGTCATATCTGAAAAGCAAATATACTCTATTCCATAATTCTTATATAGCATGCCCTATACACATTTTCGATAAAATCAATTTTTTCATATCCAACGTACAAGATAATTGTGTAATTGGTAACCGCGCTTATTATATTACTGCTCAATAACATAATGAACTGATTATATTATCACGCAATACAATGAAATCAAAAAGTTTAAATATAATTACCTTGACCATCCAGTTAGAGTAATTCCTCTAAAATTTAAGACTTTACCTATATGCATACCAAGTTCTAGTAACCAGGCTTCATGATTGCTAACATGATATTTATTTACAGGTAACACCTGACAACTGCTCGTTGCTCCCTTAAAGGCTGTAGCTCCCCATACATTTGTAAAAACGTTACTATACTTTTCCCAAACCGCTCCACCAAGCTGGAATGTTTCAGCGTTATTATAATGCCAGATCATGGGTTCAACCAAATTTCCAAGATAATATTCTATAAAAAAATGCAAAGTACGCAAATACTGTATTTTCTATTAGTAATCTCAAAAGAATCATTAAGTACTAAAAGCGTTTAAATTGCATAATATCATAGTACAAACTGATCAAAGAGAAATACTACAAATTTTACCTTGTAGCACATTTTCATCAATATTTCTGAGCATATCATCCCAAACAATAATTTTCAAATTAGGATAATTTTCTTTAATATATTGAGCAATCTCGGTAACATGTTCAAGGTATAATGCCGCTTTTCCATGTTTACTACTTTGAACCCGCTTTATGCAAGCAGGACAGGAACCCAAATGCCAAACCTATAAATGAACTCACATTGTGATGTAAAATTATGAAAATATACAAACAGAATAAATATTGCTTGTATGAATAAAGAAAAGGTATATATTCGTATGTCAAATTTAAAGTATATTCAACGCGGCAGATTTTAATCAAATAACAAATATTAGCATAAAAACGTTTACACAACAAAGTAAGCTTCCACTAAATTTTAAGAATATTAGTTAGTGAGTATGAGCTAAATTCATACTAGACTTTGAAAATCAGCTATATCCATGAATCTTGAACTAACGTGGCATAAGACTGTCGTTTTGACGTAAAGGGCATTTTTGCGGTTGTTTACAAATATTAGGAATTACTCCTAAAAAAAGGGTCAAAATTATGTTTACATCAAGTACGTGCTCGCTGCAATTAAAGCAGTAATTAAAGTTTGCCGCTTCATAATTCTGTAGCTATTGAAAATACGGTTATATTGTTTGTTATACTTTAAGTTATATTACACATGCGTCATAACAATAATTTAGTGAACGTGCACGTGTTTGCATGAACTACACTACGCTTATTTTTAATTTAAGGTAAATGATAAATCAACTTAAATCAGTGTACGAATATGCATCATTATCTATATTATGCATTACAAAGATTTTTACAGCCATATCGTTACGGAGCACTTTTTACAAAACGAGAAACGCCCAGGCACATACATAAACTGAAATACGAAGAAACCGTTCTTAGATCGGGAATAGCACTTATATACACTACCGCTCAAAAGTGTTTAGGCACCCCTGTTTTCATGGATTATTCATATAGTATTATGTTTACCAAAAAAACATTATAATAAAATGAAATACGTATTTAAAATGTAGTTCAGTAAGATAAACACCAATTATATCGCATAAGGTTTACTATCATTTACCTGCACTTGGTCGGATTACCATAAACTGTTTATTGCGGTGCAATTACAATAACAATCCCTCTGAATTTACTGGGTAAATTAAGTCATCATGTTAGATTGTAGGTAATAATGTTTAAATTACCTTCTTAGAAGATTATAATAAAATCTGTAACCTATGGTCAGTTGCAGTGTGGTATTTACTCTATTCACGTGGTGAGCGAAATATCGTGTGACAATTTTTTAAAATCCGTTCGCGAAGAGAAATTGGTACGGAAACACGTGCGCTTATAATAGCTTACCATAAAAGTGGCATAAGTAATCGACAAATTGCCAAAACAATGAAAATACACCACGCTACGGTTGACTATAGCGTAAAAAAATATCGGGAAACTGGCAGTTTTCTTAATAAAAGACGGAGTGTAAGGTCAAAAGCGACATCTGCAGATGATCGCAGAATAGTGGTTACCAGCAAGTTAAATAGACACAAAACAGTCCCGGAAATCACCGCAGAATTAAATGTTGGTCGCCAAAAACTAGTCAGTGTTTCTACAGTCAAACGTCGCCTACAGAAAGCCGGGCTCCATGGACGTATTGCAAACAAAACAAGCAAAAGCGACTTAAATGGGCTCGTGAAGACTAACACTGGACCACAAAAGAGTGGAACAACGTCCTATGGACGGATGAGTCCAAATTTGAGTTGTTCGGAACCCGATGACACATATTCGTAAGAAGATCTGTGGGTGAACGTGCCAGAGAAGAGTGTATTGCCGCTACCGTGAAGCGTGGTGGAGGTTCTATCATCATTTGGGGCTGTTTTGCTGGCACTAGTGTAAGGGACGTGAAAATTGACGGTATATTAAAAAAAGAAGGCTACCGCGAAATTTTGGAGAACCACGCAATACCTTCCGGAATTCGACTTTTGAGTCAAAATTTTATCTTCCAGCAAGATAATGACCCAAAACATTCCTCTAAATTATGTAAAGACTATTTACCGCATTTAGAAGAGGAAGGAACTCTCAAAATTATGGAATGGCCTCCCCAGAGCCCCGACTTGAATCCAATCGAGTTACTATGGGAAGAACTAGATCAGGAAGTACGGAAATAGACTCCGACATCAGCCACTGACGTGTGGAACAAATTGCAATCGAGTTGGACCAAGAAACTTATTGCGAGAATGCCTCGATTGTGTGCTGCAATTATTAAATCAAGAGGAGGTCACATAGATGAAAACAAAATTTAAATTAAACGTTTTAATTTTCACATTTATTTAATATATTTTTATTCATGTACGTGCATCTGTACATAAAAAATAAATATTATTAACATTTTGCTGAGTTTTTATACATTTTTGCTGTCAGTGAGAGTGCCTAAACACTTTTGAGCGGTAGTGTATCTACGAAATGAATGTGCCTCTACGATCGAGAATAATGTACACGCATGAACGCTTGGCCGTTTGGTATAAGTGAGAAGAAGCATGACTTAGTCTTCCCTCTTGTGTTACCATCTGGGTACTTTATTCCGCAACTGTACCATTACTTTGAATGCTGTCAGAATCATAAGAGAGGAGCCGTACACGCATTTGCAAAGTTATTACTCAAGACATTTTAAAAAATAAAGGTAGAGATATTAACGAACGTCATACGTTCGTAACATATCGGTAAGATACACGTTCTACTAACCTCGTGTGTCTAATGATGTACATAACAAATATAGAAATACAACAAAAATGAAATTTACATGCCAACAACATGCAGCCCGTGAGCAGCCGTACTGAGAGATGTAATTTGATAAACGTTATTTAACAGGTTGTCGAATGTCAATAAATAGGTTATGTGCATTTTGTTTTCTGTAACCACTTACGACGTTATATATATATATATATAGTCAAGGCACTAAGTTCACATGCACGTCATAAATGTGCAATGCGACCACACAGATAAAAGTATTTTATACTAGTACATAATTATAACGCAATACTTAAAATAAATTTCAATGGATAACGCAACACACTGTTGTTTAATGCAAGCGCTCGTTCTGTCAAAGTTAAAAATTTAAAAGAAATAGTTATTTACTTAATTATTGTATTTTCCATATCCCGGTACTTTTACATTGCTGTTATTGGCTGTATTTGATAAAATACAATGTTGTCGGTTGTGTTTGTTAAACATCAAATGCTTTCCTTGTTTCTTCGTTTACGTTAGTTTTAGTTTTCATCGAATTATTTCATTACTTTCCATATCCAAAAGTTCTCTTTAGAACTAGTGGACGTATATTTTCGAAAATGCTACGTGCATTGTGTCAACAGCCGAAAGAAATAATCAGTTCCCTGATTATATATTTTGAGCAAGAACGCAACAACAACGGTCCCTTCTTACCGTTGACTGCTGTCAGAGAGGTACATTATATTCTATTTCTGCATACACGATAATAACGGCATAAAATTGTTGCATTTTAGCGCATCGCTGCTGCTGCAAATGTGAGTATTTGGGCTGTGACCAAGATATCAAGCTCGGCAAAGTCGCTGTAAGCATTATCTTCCTGCAGCAAGAGCAGAAACAAATTAAAACCAATTGTGGGTATTGATGAAGCAAGCGAAGCTGCTATCCGCAATGTAATTTACCAAATGTACCACAATTGTATGTTAAAATGCATTCTACGTAATCGGCTGTGTTAATGCCGATTTATTTTAGGAGAACACATTACACGTTCATCTCTTTTATGTAAATTGAAAGAAAGAGATTTGTTTAGTGGAGGCGTTTCTTCATTAGGAAAAGCTTTAAAAAACATTGGGTTTACGTGGAAAAAAAGATGATCCTTGACAAGGACTAATGCAACAACATCATATTACATTACATCGCGTTGAGTTTTTACAACGATACGTAAAGAACATGGTAAGCAATAGCCCACAGGATCCTGTTTACTTAGATGAAACATGGATATTTGAAAATGGCAGCAATAATTATTCTTGGCAGGACAGTAATCGGCAAAGTGTGAAAAAGTTAAAGACTAAAGGCAAGAGGTTTGTTTTATTACAAATATAATTTCTGTTTCTCACCAAGCTTGTTTATACTATATAGTTTACATGCAGGCAATAGTGATGGTTTTATACCAGGTGCTTCACTTATTTTTTTGTTCAGAAACAAGAGGGCATGATTACCGCGGAGAAATGAACAAAGAAAATTATAGAAAATGGTTTACGATGCAGTTGTTACCAAATATAAAACTTAATTCTCTGATCATTATGGATAACGCTAGTTATCACTCTGAATTAGAAAATAAGGCACCAGATGCTAGTTGGAGAAAAGGCAATATTCAAGAATGGCTGGCAAATAGCATTACATATGATCCTTGCATGTTAAAACATCAGTTGTTACATCTAGTTGCATTGTAAGTATTCGTTAAAATAAATAAAGCAAGTAAGTAATGGTGTATATGTTTTAGACATAAACCACCGAAAGAATATGTGATAGACGAACGAGCATGTGCACATGGCACAGTGCTAAGATTACCTCCGTGCCACTGTATATTCAACTCTATTGAAAATATATGGCGAATTGCAAAAACATATTTCAATCGTCGTACGTGACGATTGAAATATATTGCTACGGCAAGAGATGGCTGTGGTATTAACAATTGCATAAAGATGTGGGACGAGGTATTAGCAACAATTACGTAAGTAACTTGGTCGAACAGCATCCATCATACAGAAGCAGAAATCATACGATGGTGGGAAAGAGAAATGGGATTAGATCGTGACGAAATTTCTCCTCTAATTATTAATTTAAATCGTGATGATTCAAGCTCAGAGAGTGATATTGAAGAAAATCTGCTTAATTAATTTGTAAATAAATAATAGATTAATCTTATTTGAACGTGTTTGTTTTTGTATTTTATGTAATTTCATTTTTTACAGCTCCGAAGCAAATATTTTAATAAATTAATTCTGATTCATTACCTATTTTTTTTATTTAATTCTAAATACTACTAATAAAACATTTTTTTCTTTCGGGCAAGATATATTTACTTTTCGTAGTTTGAACACTTTTACGTATTGTTAGATGCTTCTTACTAAATTCTGTAGTGCCGATTATTAAAATTTTCTATTTGATATACCATAATAAATAAAGTAATACAAGTTGGGTTACATTAGTATGTTACGTTAAGTTTGATAGCGAGTTTGTGTGTGTATCCGGCAATGGCGTAAAACCTGACGTCACGATTTATTGATGACGTGTATGTGAACTTAGAGTGCCTGGACTATATATATATTTAAACTAGTATCAATATTATTGACATCATGTCTGTTCGTGGAAGAACTTTATTTTCTCAAACGGTTAATATTGAACTTGGAATATTTTGAAAAGAAGAAGGAAAACAATGGGCTTTTATTGCAATTATAATCAGCGGAAGAGGTAAAACTGTATTGCATTTGACTACTGTTATATTAATATGTATACTTTATTGCAGTGAGTAACAAATGCTTTAAAAATAAATGTCTTTGGTAAAATTTCTCCAGAATAAGGTGCGAACGAACTATATTAACTAAATTTATTAATAATTCATTATTAATTGTAGCGAAATAAAAGTACAAATTGAAGAAAATTAAAGCGATTGCTTTGAGTCGCTATTAAAGTTATATTCGGGTTTTGGCATTGTGATGGTAATACGCACACTCGTTTTTCTAGCCTTGTTAATATAACAAGAATTGGAAAGTAAAAACTTGGTAAAGTTTACCGCTTTCGCTGTCGAAAACTTATTGCAATGCATCTTTAGGCTTCTTAATAGACGTTACCTTCTGTTTAATCTCTCAAAAAGAAATTTCACGGTAAGTGAACGATCGAAAATCAAAACGAAAGATGTACTGTGAGAGAGATACAGAAAATATAATTATATTGAAGTGAAGAAGTGTGCGTTAAATACACCTAAAAAAAGCACATTTTGTAAATATTATATATGTATGTAAACAATTGTTTAATGTAATACTTGTAATTACTGTTAGAATATCCAAAAAGTTATAATACAAAACATGCAGTTCTCTTCCAACAAATGAAAATTCCTGTTTATGATTAGAATTGAATTAAAAAGAAAATTTTATTTAGCAAAATGAAATAAAAAGTATTACTCCTTATTTTCAACAATTCACTTTTAAAAGGAATTAGCACTTCTTAATCTGACTAATGTAAATTTTATAAAATAGTAATTATTTTCTGCTAGACAGCAGGAACTCCATAGTGGAAGAAAAGCATAGCCACGTGGGATTATATTATTGAGGGGTTTCATTGTAGGGCAATTATCAAACCACAGTATGTTACCTCATCAGCTCCTATATGTAAATATTGTATGTCAGGATGAAAAGCAATAATTTGCTTAATAAGATTTCTTATTAAAGGCATAGTACCACTATTACTAGGGCACATTGAACTTGGGTATGCTTCTATTTCACGTAACCCTCTCCATTGCTCATGTTTCAGTACAAACTCCATATGACCAAAAGTTTGCACTAATGGTACTACCATAAGTCCACTATCTACAGCTAGTACAACAAAAAAATTAGTACAAAATATGCTGCAATAAAATTGGTCATACCTAATTCTAAAATCTGCCTTGCTTCTTCTATGGAATATGGTGCATTGCTCACTTGGGCACTATGTGAAAGACCGCCAATTTGAATTAACTCCTTTGTATATGGAAAAGTGTCCTCCCATTCTATTAATAATCCCGTAGCTCCAATATCTTTCACAAATGGTAAAAACTAAGAAAAAGCAAAGGCAATTATGTTTATATTCTTTGGCAACTTATATTTCGACTCATAGTACATTATTTTTGTTTGATGAAATGTAGGTATTTATGAAACATACTTTTTCCAAATATGAAAGCTTAGGTGGGGCTCCCTTTAAATCTAAATGAACTAATCTGCAATTACACAGCAATTATGATTAATCTATTTAATTAATAATTTATGGTAAAATACCTTTGAGTTCCAACTGTTACAGTATCCATTACCAAATAACCTCACTTTCTATTGTTTCTCTTTTCAATCTGTAATGTTCATTGATTTGTTTGTAAACATTCCAATGTATAATTCAGCCAAATTATATTAATACATCTTGTTTAAAAATTATTTCTTAAACGCAAACAAATTACTCAAAAAAGAAAAATTGCAGCAGACATGACATAATAATAGTTGCATTTGCATCACATTTGTATTCATGTATATATGAAGTATTAGTTTTTCTATGATATGCAGAGGTATAAAAACGGTTTGGGTAGCGAATTTGGTTCTCATTCGAATAGACTTCGCTGGGCGTGCACGGAGTAGAATCGATCAAACACGAGCGTGACCGAAGACGCGTCGAACGGCGTATTATAGGCGCGACGTTAACAAAAATTTAAAAGAGAACGAAAAACAATAACAGAGAAATCTCATTACTTAACCCTCAAACACTCATACACACTTTTAAATGTACGTGAAAAAGCTAATTGCCGACAATTAATATAATAAAGTTTGCCTTCCCAAGAGAAATATGTGTTAATAAACAATTTATATATCGTTATCTCTTCTATGTACAATACCTATAGTTACAATATATCGTACTATCCCCGAAATTAGAAAAGATAGAACAAAGTGTTAAAGGAAACAATTGTAGGAAATTGTCCTAAGAAAATGCGTGTAAAATCTCGGACCTCTATCTACACCCTTAAGCGACCCACCCCCGTAACACCTAAGCGCAGAATCGAAAATTATAAGTCATAGGAAGAAGTAAGTGGAAATCGTCTTCACAGCACACATACAAATTTTCAGAATTTTAACTGCACCCCTAAGCGTGCTAACCCCCAATGCCTAAAGGTAGAACCTACCCTCCCATCTCGAAATGTAGAAGAGATACGAGAAAATGCTAAAGACGAACTTTGTAGCAAATCGCCCCAAAAGCATACGTGTAAAATCTCAGACTTTTATCTGCACCCCTAAGCGAACCACCCTCACAATCCCAGAGGGTCGAATCCACCTACCGATCTCGAAAATTATGTGATAGAAAAGAGTTATAGGAAGAAGTAATTGGAAATCGTACCGACAGTGCACATATAAATTTTCAGAATTTTTGTCGCACCCCTATGCGAGCTAAGCCTCAAAACCAAAAGGTAGAATCTACCCCCACGGGAATATGGAACTCGAAAATAATATTCTTGCTATTAAGGAAGAGATGTAGCTATGTCTCTTCATAAAAAGAAATGTAATAATTGCTAGAACTATAACTCTGTGATAAGAACAAACATATTCTGACAATGTCTACTCAACTCATGATATTGATATTGCTTGCTGTTGTCTGAAACTCTTAATATAAATAATAATTCTCTTGGCCCTAGAATACCTGGCCCTCAATCTTTCTCTGTCAATGAATTTCAATGGTACTACATAGAACATTAGCGTAATTCCATTACCATGTAGAGAATAATGAATATCTAGTGTGCACAGTACTGATATATTACACAAATGAGTCGGCTCTTCTATTTATTTTTTGTCTTTCATTTGTCGATGGGGACGATTTGCCACAACTTCAACCTTCAACATTTTTTCGTATCCTCTCCTTTCCGAATTCGGAGGGTAGATTCTACCTGTAGGTATTGGGGGTTAGCTCGCTTAGGGGTGCAAGAAGAATTCTGAAAACTTATATGTGCACTGTCGGTCCGACTTCCAATCACCAATAACTTTCGATATTGGTGAGTGGATTATGCCCTGGATTTTACACGTGTGCTTTTGGAGTGATTTGCTACAATTTTTTCCTTTAGCATTTTTACGTATCTCTTGTATTTTCCAAGATCGGGGGGTAGATTCTACCTTTTGGTTTTGAAGGTTAGCTCGCATAGGGATGCGACAAAAATTCTGTAAATTCATATGTGCGCTGTCGGTACGATTTCCAATTACTTCTTCCTATAACCTTTTTTTCTGTCACTTATAATTTTCGAGATCGGTGGCTGGATTCTGCCAGTAGGGATTGTGAGGGTGATTCGCTTAGGGGTGCAGATAGAAGTCTGTTATTTTATGCGTGTGCTTTTGGGGCGATTTGCTACAACTTTCTCCTTTAACATTTTTTCGTATCTCTTCTACATTTCGAGACGGGAGGGTAGATTCTACCTTTAGGTATTGGGGGTTAGCTCGGTTAGGAGTGCGAAAAAAAATCTGAAAATTTATATGTGCGTTGTCGGGACGATTTCCAATTACTTCTTCCCATAACTTTTTTTTCTAATACCTATACTTTTCGATATCGTAGGCTCGATTCTGCGCTTAGGTATTGCGAGGTTGGCTCGTTTAAGAGTGTAGATAGAAGTCCGAGATTTTACACGAGATAATGAATTGTTGCTGAAAGGATCTAAGAATTTAAATGGAGTATATACAGTAAACTTAAATAAAGCTGAAGAAAGAGCTTTATTGATGAGAAATTAATGAGGTTGAAAAATGGCACAGAAAACTAGGTCATTTGGGTGTAGAAAATATGAAGAAATTAACAAAAATGGTAAATGGATTGAATTTGAATGAAAACCATTTTAAGAACACAGAAAAAGTATGTGAAATCTGCACAAGAACTAAACAAACACGACAGCCTTTCAACACAGAAAGAGTAAAAGCAAGTAGATCATTGGAGATTATTTACACCGACGTATGCGGCCCCATCGATCCCCCAACTTGGGATAATGAAAGATATATTCTCACACTCTTAGATGACTACACACATTTCACTACAGTGTTTCTCATAAAAGGTAAATATGAAGTAGCAAATTGTTTAATAG
Organism: Trypoxylus dichotomus; assembly: GCA_023509865.1. Taxonomy (NCBI): domain Eukaryota; kingdom Metazoa; phylum Arthropoda; class Insecta; order Coleoptera; family Scarabaeidae; genus Trypoxylus; species Trypoxylus dichotomus. The sequence goes on along the minus strand of CM042080.1, from coordinate 28,690,588 downwards.
ATTTTATTGTAGAGGCAGAAAATAAATGGAATTTAAAAACATCTGTTATAAGATGTGATAACGGACTAGAATATAAAAATAATTATTTGGAAAATTGGGCAAAAACAAAAGGTATTCGCATGGATTATACAGTTCCTTACACACCTCAACTAAACGGTAAAGCGGAAAGGTTGAACCGAACTCTTGCTGAAAGAATTAGATCACTGTTGATTGACTCAGAACTGGAAAAAAACATGTGGGGAGAAGCAGCTTTCGTTGCTACGTATTTACTGAATAGAAGCCCGACAACTGGGATGAACGTAACCCCATCCGAAAGATGGTATGAACATAAACCAGACTTGTCAAAAATACAACATTTTGGGTGTAAAGCATTCGCAAAAAACCTAGGTCCAATAAAAAAATTAGACGATCGATCAAAAGAATATTATTTTGTGGGATACTATAACAACTGCTACAGATTATGGGACGATGAAAAGCAAAAGATAATTTTCGCCAGAGACGTGGTATTTAAAGAAAACAGGAACACCGATACTCCAAGAAAAGAAATTGGATCAAGATGGCCAATAAATGATGCACATTATGAAGAAAACAAAAATGAAAGTGAAACACTAGACGAAAACTCAATTGAACAGGATCAAGAAAATGATGAAAACTTAATTCAGGACAATGAAGAAAATTCACAGGAAGTAGAAGAACCAATGCAATCAAACAGAAGTGAAAGAAGGAAAAAATTACCAAAATAATTAGAAGAGTATGAGCTAGATGTTGAAAATGTAAGCTGTATGACATATGAAGAAGCGGTAACAGGACAAAATAGACATGAATGGTTACAAGCTATAGAAGAAGAAAAGAAATCCCTAATAGAAAACAACACCTAGGAAGAAGTAGACAGACAAGAAGCAGGAGAAGCGAAAATTCTTAATAATAAGTGGATACTACTGGCCGTAGCTGCAGCCAAAAATTATACTATATTTGGCTTTGATATTAAAACAGCCTTCCCATATGGAGAATTAGAAGAAACCATCTTCATGAATATGCCAAAGGGATATCCTCATGCAGACAAAATATGCAAACTTAAGAAATCCCTATCTTTACTAAAACAGGCCCCATTAAAATGGAATGAACTATTCACAAGTTTTCTAAGAAAGAATGGACTGAACGCCCTAGAAACTCAAAAATGTGTATATTCAAGAATGATGACGGAACTTTGATACTGGCTATATACATATGTAGATGATGGAATCCTGATTGGAAACAATGTAAATCAAATGAATGAGTTGTTATCGAAATTAGAATATGAATTTAAAATGAAAATAGACAAAAACTTGGAAACATTTGTTGGAATCGAAATCGACAGAATGGAAGATGGTTTGATGTTAAAACAGAAAACTATATTAAAAATGTTTTAGAAAAACATAGAATGAGAGATTCAAAACCAGTTGAGACGCCTATTGCAGCCATAACAAAAATAGCGGATGATGAACATGACGAATTAAGATTTCCATATCGAGAAGTCGTTGGAAGCTTACTATTTGCATCTTGCAAGGCGAGAGCAGATTTAGCGGTAAATTATAAGAGTCGTTTCGTGGTGAATCCAAAGAAACTGGATGTGACTGATGTAAAAAGAACACTGCGATATTTGAACGGAAGTACGAGTGGCGGCATCAAATATGTGAGTGGAGCAGATACTGAACAGTTAGAAGCCTTTTGTGATTCAGACTTTGCTGGTTGTGGAGATACAAGACGAAGTACATTTGGATATGTTATTATGTTCTATGATGGTCCAATAGCGTGGTGCTCAAGACGTCAACCAATAGTTTCATTATCGAGCACAGAAGCTGTATTCATAGCGGCGGCAGAATGTACTCAGGACTTAATGTACTTGAAATGTTTGATAAGTGAGATTTTAAATGCACAAGTGAAAGTAAGACTAAATGTAGATAATCAAAGCGCCATTAAACTGATAAAAAATGGTGTGTTCAACAAACGAAGTAAGCACATTGATGTGCGCTATAAATTCATTAGTGAAAAGATTCAAAACAAAGACATTGTAGTAGAATATTGTCCAACAGATAGACAGCTAGATGATATATTCACTAAAGTACTAAACAAGAACCAATTTAAGAGATTAAGAAATGAAATCATGTATTATGTAAATTGAAATGTTTAATGAATTCTATTACTCTGTCACTAGTTTGTTAAGTTTAATATGTAGTTAAAAAAATCCTTTTCTATTTAAATTTTGTATTAGCGCATCTATGTATAAGTATATTATTACAAGTCATGGATTAAAGGGGAGTGTTGAAATATATCTAAGTTGGTAGTATAGTAATCCACGACTTGTGTTATATAGCATGAAGTTGGCGCGAGTAGAGAGGAATATAAAGAAAAGATATATGTGTTTAAAGCAGTGCGTATAATAAGTCAAGAGCAAAGTAAAAACAGTTAGAGAAAACTAAAGTCTTTTATTTAAAAAAAGACAAAATCAATATAAAAATACACAACATCCTTCAGACTACTTATCCTTTCTCTTATATATTTTATTTTGAATTGCTTTGTTTTCACAAGAGATTAAGAAACAATTGCAACAAAGTGCCTTACACTCTAATTGAAACTTACATTTGTCTTTCTTTCAGCATCATACTTTCTTAATTTCTTATATTTTTCTAGAAAAAATGATTTATTCCTATACGTCAAGTTGATTTTTTACTTGACTGGTAATGTAATGTCTGTGTTACTGCTGAAGATGATTTAAAATAAAGTGGTCCAGTGATTCGCCGCAGATGCAACGAATGTAGTTAATGTAGCAACAGGTGTTGAAGTGAGCACCACAAATCACATATACATATATATAGCTGATCTGTGGTGAGCACAAAATGTGCAATGTTGCAGATGTAGATGGCTGGCACACTATAACGCCCTAACTGCAAACAGTTTGTAAAAACCCGTGCACTTATGTAAATGAAAGGTTAGCAAAAAATCAGATTAAATATAAAATATGATACCTTGTACATTTCGCAAAGAGGTGGTGGGGTTTCTAACAGTCATTAGTTATGGACATTGGTACCACCAAAGAAATTACACAGATAATGCATTGTTATGCAAACCGAAATGGAAAACAAACCTATACAAATATTTTGATAGAGCAATAACGACCAATATAACAATTAGCGATATCAAAGCCATACCTTTCTAAAACTAGTGAGCTGTCTTTATAACGTAACCTATTTTATCATTACGAAAATGAAGAAATTTGACCAATTCGGGTGTTACAAACCTGTTTTTGTGGGGCAAGATCAGCAGAATTTGCACGCAGTTGAAGTATTGCTAATGATCTAGGGATGTCTATATCAAGGCATTGTGAACAATTAAAATTTTAAGGAGTAAGCTGCCTCTAATTTTATATTTTGATCACTATTTCTACCCGTATAAGCTACAGCTCATGCAAGAATTAAAACCGGGAGATTGCCTACAACAATGTGCATTCTCAAACTTGATAGAAATGTAAGCAAATGACGATTATTTTTGCAATAGAATTTTCATCTAAACAGTTACCTTAACAAATAAAAAATAGAAAAGATACTAACGCAATTGTACTCCAACCCATGGCAGTTCGGTGCGGTTTGTGGTAAGGCCGCAGAAACGACTGCGGTTCGGTTACTATCAATATTAAAAATTATAAAAATATTAAACTAAAATAGTAGCAGAACCCTATATCTTCTAAGATGAACAGAAAAGAGCGGTTTCAATCAATGATCTGTGTTATCTTGCGACGTTAAGTGACATTGTACACACATCTGGCGAAACAATTAGACTATTATGTGAGAAAATACCGTGTGTAAGATTTTAAAATCTGACCTGTAATCTATTTAAATTAGCTAGGAAAGGGTAACTGTAGCGAGCTGCCAAACTTAAATTCGTAGATTGTCTTCCGCTTATCAGAGTATATACTATAAATAAATGAATACTCAGTAGATGTTCTTATACTTTATTGAAACTGTTAGGAAACATGTATTTTATTCGTATTAAGAAATGAAGTTTTTGACAAGATCTGACTAACAATTCGTTTAAGCGCTAATAAATTTAATTACTACTAGAGTAGATCTACTTCCATGGCAGATAGCACGCCACGTCATCACATATTGTGTAAAAGGTCTATATCATTGTACGAAAAATTACAAGTTTCTTCTTTCTCCGGGATGTCTTCTGGCCATTTTAAGACTATCATCAAGAAAATCGAGATTCGTCGATGAAGACAACTAAATGATCAGTACAACCTTGCAATTTTATGACGTGTAGTTAGAGGTAAACAAAGACATGGTAACGGTACGATCTAAACTCAATATAGAATTCTTCTATATACAGATCGAACGCAGATTTGTTGATCAACTAATTCTCTCCATCTATTGCCAATTTTCCTTGTTAACGAAAAACGTCTTTAAGAGTCACAAGCCAAAGGGCACGAACTTGGTAATTAATATCTGCTGCGTCTGGGATGTCCGCATCGTAACCGTCGTCCCTTATTATTTTTTACACATCTTCATCAACACAGAGCTATTGTAGCGACACCACGTCCTAGACCAAGTATGGAGAACCTTTAACATGTTGCGGGCCAAACTTTAGTGTGCAAATACGTTCGCGGGCCGCGTTTAAACCCCGTATCACTCGATCTTCCTCATTTGGAGTGATTATGAATAAGTAGTGTAATATTTTTTTTTTAATTGGCTTTTTCAAAATGTCTCGTGGGCCGGATCAAATCCTTACAGCGGGCCGGTGGTTGCCTACATACGTCCTAGACGATTAGCAACATCACATATGGATAATCCGGCTTCTCGGACCGATTATACTGTCACGTTTAAACTCGGATAATTAAGAAAAAATTTATACGCTGATGAATAGAAGGCATTCTTTTTTACTCTACTAGGACTAAATAAAGCTATAAATACATCTTAATGACACTTAAGTAAATAATGTCAACAGAAAAACAATAATATATTCTAATTTATAGCTAATTCTACATTGATTAATCTCATTTTCATCATTTGTTTGTACGAATATAATACATAATCCCTAAAAATTTTACCAAGACAAAAGTTTGCTGGATGTATATTTATTTACATTTACACACGCACCATCACACTAACGATATTTAATATAAAGTATTCTATATAAACGCTAATCTCGTGGTTGAAATAAAAAGATATACGCCTGCGTTTGATTGATTATTATTAAATAAAAAAATATAGCATCACAAGACATAATTGTATAAAATAAGATTTAATTAACATGACATTACAAGCGCTTGGTTTTGTATCTTGATTATAAAAATAATATGATCAACCGCATGATATCCTAGTCGATATACATAAATAAACCCTAATATCTGTATTTCCTGAAATAGTATTCGGCACGTTAACGAAGGTCGGAAAGAATTAATTCGCTTCATTAGTAACGAGGTCTTCCGAAAAATTCTCAAAAATGGAATTAATTTTTAATTAATAAAAAAGAAATCATTTAGTCATATCTTGGGTACATATACGACGATAAACCTTGTCATTAATTTATTGATGTTTACGAAATTCCAAAATCTAAAAGAAATGTATTTCTGCACGGAACTTCGTGTTACCCTTATGTTAAAAACACTATCAGGTATTTATACTATTAAAATTTTCCATAAACCTAGAACTGCACGCGTTTTTAGCTAGGCTGCAATTTAATAAGAAATTGAATATGATTAGCCATAAGTGGGAAAATACAAGGTACTGCCTTGATTAAAGTTTATGTTTTGTTCCGCTTTCCCAGCCAGCTTTATATTGCCACACAAATTAACAAAAAATAAATCTATAAAAATAATAAAGGAAATGCATTGTTTCCAAACTTCGCCTGACGCACCTTATATATGTATATATGGAAAATTATCGAAGAATATGTTAACACACTTATGGTTATTAAGTTCCCAGTCTCTGACCCAGAACTAGGTTTATATTTAATAGGACTCCATTTCAATCATATCCCAGAATATGTTTATGGTAAAATAGAAGGTACCTGAAAAAAATAACAGTTAGCATCTGTTTAATCATAATCCAATTTAATGAATTGAAAATTCTTAATTATTAATACTATTAAATAGAAATATTATGTTAATCCCGATAAAAAAATATACATCCATTTCATTTTTCGTTCTACTAATATTTTTAATACAAAACCACTTACGGTTATATCCGAAGTAGGTATGAAGTTAATTATTTTAAATAGAAAATTCAGAACATTTTGGTAAATTTTGATTCTTTATTAAGGTTTAGTGTGGCTTCATATTACATATGGTACACCTAAATCCCACATTTTTTGGGTTATTCAAGTTTTTCTTAAACATTTTGACAGACGATGCACATATTTTTCTTTCGAGATTTTTATAAGATCGTAGTATTGATACGTAGTAAATACGAAACATTTACTGAAAATTAGCAACTAGGCAGAAAATAAATAATAGTAACAAATTTTAGTAAAGTAAGATTAAAATGAATTAAAATATGAACAATGAGAAATATAAATTTTTCGTATCTACTTCCTACTTAACTGGAAGTGATTTTATGTTGAAAATATTTCTGGTGGAAACGCCATACTATAGAGTACACCTGAAACACTACTAAAAAATGTACCTGTCTACACTTTTAGTCTTCCATCAAAAGATATACCGTGCATAGTATATGTGTGTATTGTAGAATGGCCGAAAAATTGTGCGGATAAGATTATCCCCTAAGTGAAACCTATTTTTAGAGATATTATCTGTCATTGTTGATTTAGCGATTAATGCAGGTTACAACCATCATGTTGTTCTTTTTTTATTATTTTTACTGTTTTATTTACATTCTTTGTGTGCTACAACATGTTCGTATATTAGAAGATAGTGCAGATCTTATGGAAAAATAATCCGCCATTGTCAAAAATTTAGAAAACTTATTCTAAGGAAATTTTGTCTTAACAGATTTAAACAATGGCTGAACATGACGGCTTAAAACACTCTGTTACAGTAATGTATATTTCTGGTGTTTGTATATATATTAAGTTACGACGGAGCTCGCATTGATTTTAAATATCACGATAAAAATGAACAACTCTTAGTGAGAATGTATAATCAATCAAAAATAATAAGCTGTAGTAAAACGATATTTAACTGCACTTCGTCTTTCTTTCAAGCTCGGTCTGTCTAACATTGTAGAGATACGTCTTTGCAGTGAATTTGGGCCGCGTTCCGAAACGAGTTCACGTCGATTCGACGCAGAGAATTAGACACACACAAATTAAACGCAGCTAAACCTGGACACGATGAGAATTAGTGTTGCACGAAAACGTTTAATAAAAACTAGTATAAAAGACCTATAATTGAAGTTAAAAATTATAAGCGATTTCATCAATATATTTTCACAACTGGTCTATTATTGTAATCACTCAATAGTGTTTCGACAAATTTTCTTTCGACACTACTCATCTCCAGTAATCATTTGTTCTAGTTTTGGCCTCTTTGCACTTTCTTCTCTTCTTAGTGCATTGATAAATTAGCATGTAGATGGATGAGCAGCATTCAGTATCGATGAAAAACTGTTTTGCCATCCTCCGATTGTATCTGTACAGGGAACGTCCTTTATTACTAAGTCGTGCACATTTCATAAATGCACGGGGTAAAGCGGTGATTGATGCCTACGTCTATCAAGCCACTCTCCTATCCAGGAGCCTCAAAGTAATTTTATAAAGTAACAAACTTTTATAGCTGTTTCTACTGTTCATCATACAGTAAGACGAAAACTAAAACTACAATTTGTTGTAGTTGTAATACTAATTCAACGTCCAATTCACAGGTATAGCAGTAACTCCACTCACACAAATTTATTAATTATTTGGAACGCAGCGCACGTGGACTCTAATTGCCAACCGTGTTACCGACTGGATGTAAAAACTGTAACACATGTGCAAATTATTTTCTACGCAGGTTCTAAAATTTCTTAAAACATGACTATTTACAATCTATGGATGGTCTCGGATATGTGTATATTTTCATGAAAGGATGGAATGAAAACGAACCGTATATTTAACAGGGCCTTATGGTAATAAATCTATCAGATTTGAGTGTGCAATTGGGGGTGGTTCTCTGTTCAATGAGTTTTTATTTTTTTTTTTCATAAATATCGTTTCGTACGCGTCCAATTCTCTACACGAGTTTACAGTTTTTAAGAAGTTTAAGATCTTTTAAATTAATTTTATGTCCGGATTTTACCATATGCTCTGCTACGCTTAACAGTTCTGGTTTATCGGAACGATAGTGTCTAATATGTTCTTTGAACCTCGTTTCGACTCCTTTTTTTGTCCAATATAAACTTTATCACAATCATTGCATGCGATTTGGTAAATTCCAGACCTCCTCATCTCCGGTTTATCTTTGGGATTGGCTAAGAGATTCTTTAAGTTGTTTTTTGATACAAAAGATACGTTCATACTTTATTGGCAAAAAAATTTACTTAACCCTTTTACTGTTGGGTGGAAAGGAAATGTTATAATTTTCTTATAACCGGTGTTTGTTAATGTCAAGGTCGTGGAATTTCTGATGCGTTGTTTGTATTGGACCTTCCTCAAGATACGGTCAACATCCGTAGTAGAAACCATTGTACCTCGTTACATCTTTGATATATCTTAATTCTTTTTCATACCTGCTCTTCCTTAGCGGAAATCTAACGAGTCTATTGACTAGAAAACTAATCGCGGACATTTTTTTGTTGTTCGCAATGGTGCGAATCAGCCGTGATGAATCTGTTGGAATTAGTTTCTTTTCTCTAGATGTCTATTTCTTAATTTATTGTTATTGCGTATGACTAGAGTGTCCAGAGACGGAAGCCGGTTGTTCACTTCTTGTTCAATAGTAAACTTGATCGTAGTGAATTTTGAGTTAAGTTCTGCTGGAAAATTTTGTATATTCCCTTTATTAGTATCAAACACCGCGAAAATATCATCTACGTACCTACGCCAAATTCTCGGAAAATATTTTGTTTCAAATTTGCTCATGAAAAGGTTCGCAATAAAAGGAGATAATGGATTACCCATGGCCGTGCTTTCCACCTGTTCGAACCATTTTCCGCCTATTTGAAAACAATTTTGTGACAGATACTTTTGTTAACCTTTTATATTACGCGGTTTTCACGTCATTTACGTTATTTAATTTCAGAAACTTAACCAAACACTCTATAGTTTCTGGAATTAGTACGCTTGGAAAAAGTGAACAAACATCGAATGATAGAAGGATTTCCCCATCTCGTTACTAATTCAACATCTTCATTGTATCTTTCCTTCACATTCTCTGGGATAAATGGAAAAAATATCATCGTACTGTCGAATGTTTAAGCTGCCGCATAAAAGCATTTATCACAGCTCGTTCGAAATTCATACAGGTCGACGATTTGGTTTTATTGTATTTAATAGGTCAAAAAATCAAATGTACGTTCCTTGAGATTTATTCCGTAGAAAAGTGAATACAATCGATATTACATCGCTGAATATGTTCAGCGATGAACGAAACGTACCATCCGCATACCAAAGATTAAAATGATTCATAACATCGAACTCCTTTGTCATTTCCTTTACATTTACTACAGCTGTCTTGGCATTAGTTTTCGCAGCATTAAAAACATGCAAATACGCATCATTTCTTCTTGTACCGCATGTACTTTTCTTAGACAGCAATTAGTATGATAATCAGTACACTTCCTAATAGTCTTATCTCCAATTGTTTTTTTCCTGTTATGGTGAGAGACGTTGTAAAGTAACACCGGGTTGCCCGTTTCGCTGTAGCAAACTGTAGAACCATTTTACACTTTCAAGAATTGTGGCACTTACAAAATAAAAGCGTAGGTTCACACCGACATATGTAATCACCGCGAATATAAACTCTTCTTGTAATTAATATTACACTTGAATACATTTCAATAAAGGGATTATCTTGTTTCTGGCTATTCAGAGATGGGTTTCTCCTTCGCTCTAGTCATCACCTTCGGCGCTTCGTAATAATATAAGTAACGCTAAATAAGAAACTAATACTAAGCATCTGTTTAAAATTATAATTAATAAACAAACTGGCGCATTATCACCTAAACAAACCTTCTACAGATATTCATTGTAACAAAATGAAACTAGACAATAAGCCGTTGCGTGAAAAATGCGCGTATATAAACATATACGTCGTATATTTATAAAACGCTTATCCCCCTAAATAATGTCATCAGCTAGATTTGCTCTGTTAACATAGGCAGTGTTAAATGTGTTTTTACTGTCGTATCGCTTCTACACGCCTACATTCGTTATAAATTTGTTTTAATTTGAATCTTCGTTAATAACACCCTCGAACTTTGCTGCACAATTATTTTTAGCGTGACATTCAGCGCATAACAGCGAATGAACATTATTTGGACTACTATTTGGGTGACTTAAATAGTATTGGACACTGTTTGGAGTGACTCCACTAACATAGGACTCAGTAATTTATAAAAGAGGTTGTCTATAATTAATGCTGTTCACCTGTCGCAATATATTTGTAACAAATAATGTAATAGAATGATCTAAGTAAGGTTACGAAATTATAGCTTCTGCAGCCTGAATATTAATGAAAATATTATAAAAAAGGTCACGGTAGGTTACAAAGTTTCATTTCGCGCGTCCAATTGTCGTATGTGTTTAATTGTTGCTCGTCTAATTCACAGTTATCAGTTTTCGCAAGTCCAATTCGCAGAAACGCGCACTATATACCGTGTCCAGAATCAGCGTTTACTTCTCAATGCATTTATTTCGGAATGGTATTAGGATTGTGTTAGTACTCATTTTGATGTTTGCTGTTATGTATTCAACACCATTGGATGAATCGACAAGTGGTAAAGCACCTTACTTTAATAACTACGGCATTGATAAAAATTCTGGGTCATGGAGTGACAATGGCAACAGTAGTAGTAATAATTGATGAAAAAACATTTATTTCCATCAGTAGAAAATGAGTATAATTTTTTTTAAATAAAGCTAAAATATATAATATTTCTAAACAATTTCTCTGTAGCCATATTTCTACGAACTATGCCTTTTCCCTAATAGGATCAAAATCATTCTAAAACCAAATTTAGCGCTATAATCACAACCAAAAAAATGTATTTTAGACCCGATTTCCTATTGCATAAAACGCGGACAACAATTTATGCATTCGGAACGCGCCTTTACTTCCTTAACCAACTAGCTCTATTTTGTGAAAATAAATAAATGCACATTTTTAATTATGTCTTACTTCAGCTTTTATAAAATTGCTTTGCATTAATCAACTGGTAAGCACAAGAAATGCGATATAAACGGTAGATATGTTGTTAGTACAGATAGAACATGATACTTACATTAGTATATTTCGATAAACTCTTATCATAACGTGACATGTATATTGTGCTAAATATTTTTAAGTTTTGAATGTAAGGCAGAAAAGACCTAATACTTCAGGAAATACCGAATACGTCAATCTTTTCAATCCTAAGCTTGCCAATTAGTAACAATTTATATACTTTTATTTTTAACAATAATGTTGATTATTGTCTAACAATTGTCAGATGTAACAAATGTTAGATTAGTAATGACAGTAATTCTTGATTCTGGTAAAGGTTATGATGTAAACCTAGTATGTGGATATATTCCTATAATTCCAATTGTATTCAAAACTTGTGTCGTCATAAAGATCATTGATAAATTTTATCACTTTCTATTCATTGTTTGTCTGTTATCTCTATTAGGACAATCTACTGTACGTTGTTCTAAAGAGGTTTACAAACATACTCCAGCTTTTTTAAGTATATTTTCCCGTTCGTGCGATTATTTAGCTTCCTCTTAAAAAAGTTTTCAGTACGTCATAAACAGTGACAACCGGCAAATGCCAAAACGAATTGTATTTAATGCTTTGTTGTAGCTATAATATCACTTGTTTTCTAACAGGACTATTTAATAAAAACATCTAATTTTTGTAGTGACATTTATTATATAAGGAAAAATTACCCTTCCGAGTCTAGCACCTCCTTTAAATTTGCCCTTGTAATTACATGATCATCACACTTGTACCAATAATCCCTCTGCTGTCTGACATAAGCCGTGTAATGGCCAGCATTTATCGAATTGCCTAAGTGGTTTATAACGGCAAAGAGAGAGTAACGATTATCTGATGGAATGGGATCCAGTATTCTCGGTCTGCTCATGAAAGGAGTCATATCTAGCATTTCCGGGAACGATATTAAAGTAGATATTTTTTTCTCTATCTGAAATAAGCATGAATGTTTAATTAGAAAAAAATGTACAAGCGTTATTAAGGTAAGCTTATGACCGAAATTGTCTATACTCGGGGAACTCTTAAGTTCCAATACACGTCATTAATGCGATGTCATACATATAATCAAACGACGTCATAAATATGCAATGTGACCACACAGATAAATTAAAAGTATTTTATATTAGCACATAATTATAACATAATACTTAAAAATTAAAGTAAATTTCAATGGATAACGCAACACACTGTTTTTTTAATACAAACGCTCGTTCTACCAAAGTTAAAAATGCAAAAGAAATACCTATTTACTTAATTATTATATTTTCCATATCGCAGTACTTTCACGTTGCTGTTATTGGCTATATTTTATGAAATACAATGTCTTTGATAGACATCAAACGCTTTCCTTGTTTCTTCCTTTACATTGGTTTGTTTAGTTTTCGTCGAATTGCTTCATTGCTTTTCATATCCAAAAGTTCTTTTTAGAACTAGTCTACGTATATTTACGAAAATGCCACGTGCATTGTGTCAACAGGCGAAAGAAATAATCAGTTCTCTGATGATATATTTTGAGCAAGAACGCAATAACGATCCCTTGTTACCGTTGACTGCTGTCAGGGAGGTAGATTATATTCTACTTCTGCGTACACGATAATAACTGCATAAAATTGTTGCATTTTAGCGCATCGCTGCTGCTGCAAATGTAAGTATTTGGGCTGTGAGCAAGATATCAAGCTCGGCAAAGTCGCTGCAAGCATTACCTTCCTGCAGCAACAGCAGAAACAAATTAAAACCAATTGTGGATGTTGATGAAGCAAGTGAAACTGCTATCCGCAATGTAATTTACCAAATGTACCACAATTGTATGTTAAAATGCATTCTACGTAATCGGGTGTGGTAATGCCGATTTATTTTAGGAGAACACATTACACGTTCATCTCTTTTATGTAAATTGAAAGAAAGAGATTTGTTTAGTGGAGGCGTTTCTTCATTAGGAAAAGTTTAGAAAACATTGGGTTTACGTGGAAAAAAAGATGATCCTCGACGAGGACTAATGGAACAACATCATATTGCATTACATCGTGTTGAGTTTTTACAACTATACGTAAAGAACATGGTAAGCACTAGCCCACAGAATCCTGTTTACTTAGATGAAACATGGATATTTGAAAATGGCAGCAGAAAATTATTCTTGGCAGGACAGTAATCAGCAAAGTGTTTCTCACTAAGCTTGTTTATAGGTATATAGTTTTACATGCAGGCAATAGTGATGGCTTTATACCAGGCGCTTCACTTATATTTTGTTCAAAAACAAGAGAGCATGATTACCACGGAGAAATGAAAAAAAAATTTTACGATGCAATTGTTACCAAATATAAAACCTAATTCTTTGATTATTATGGATAACTACTAGATAATTAATAAACAAGGCAGCAGATGCTAGTTGGAGAAAAGGCAATATTGAAGAATGGCTGGCAAATAACAACATTACATATGATCTTAGCATGTTAAAACATCAGTTATTACACTTAGTTGCATTGTGAGTATTCGTTAAAATAAGTTAAAGCAAGTAAGTAATAGTGTATATGTTTTAGACATAAACCACCGCAGGAATATGTGATAGACGAACTAGCACGTCCACATGGCTAAGATTACCTCCGTACCACTGTATATTCAACCCTATTGAAAACATATGGGGAATTACAAAAACATATTCCAATCGTCACGTAGGAAGAGATGGCAAACGTTCGTAATTGAATCAATCAAAAGAATGTTTACGTAAACGTTTTCAGCGCGGGCACCGGTTGTTCCCCGATTTATGTACGGGATTCCTGTAAGTGTTGGCTCTTTCCTCTCGTGAAATAAAATAGTTTGCAGCTAAAATCACGCCAGAACAGACATGGTATCCACGTCCAATAAAAGAACATTTTTAAAATTGAGTGACAAAGTGAAAATCATCGACGTGATTAAAAAAGGTGTAGGGGTGACTCAATTGGCAAAAAAATATAGTGTACCCAAAGCCACAATCTGTAAAATTAAGCGAAGTCACAAATTTTACAACGTATGTCAGATACGAACGGAGGTCCGGGGAATCGCTGACCAAAAAATGCCCGAGCACCTAGAATGGAAAATCGTCTGTATAAATTGTGTTAATAATAAATAAATGTTTTTAAAACAAAGGGATAATCATGTTCCAATTAGCGGTGAATTAACTAAAGAGAGCGAAATTATTGAATGAAAACCTAAAACAGATCGAAAATTTTGTAGTCACTGATGGCTAGCTAAAAAGATTTAAAAGGAATTCGACTGTTATCGATATCTGGTGAAAAATTATCGGCACCATCACAACTAGTGCAACCGTTTAAGGAAAAGTTAATGAACAAAATCAGAGAACTACATTTAAAGGAGCAATGCAGATGAAACCAGTCTTTATTGGAAATTATTACCTATGAAAACCTATGTTGCATCACATGAAAAATCTACTCCGGGTAGAACGGCGGAAAGACAACGCATAACTTTTCTAGCGTGCACTAATGCTAGTGGTACACACAAAATAAGGCCACTAGTAATAGGAAAGGCAAAAAATCCACGTTCATTGAGAAATTTTAAGAGTCCTGTTGATTATAACTGTTCAAAATCCACTTGGATGACCAAAGGCATGTTTCTGGAATAGTTCCAGAAGAAGCACTTAGTTCCTCGGGTATGGCAATAAAACTGTAATAACAAGTAATGTAATTTAATGATACATATTCAGTTTATAGGTGAAAGATTTCTTAAGAAAGCAAAATCTAATAAAGGCATTTGTTATAATATTTTGTATTTTTGGTATTTGTATTTCACGTGCAAGAAATGCGTTCTGTTCGGTAATTTACGAGTTAGAGCATATTTTTCCTAAAATGTACGAAATATCTCGTATTCCGCAATGGTTTGTCCAATATTACAAGCATATCTATAAATTCTGTCTAATTTCATCTTTTAAATTTCCTCTGAGTTTTGCTTATTTCACATGCCGTTTGCAATCCAGTTCTTCATAAACTGTTAGGTTTACATTTGATGTATCATATTTTCGGAACTGTTATTACCAAATTTTAATCAGGATACAGATGAAGTATTTATTTATTGATGTGTTCCTTGTTACATGCGTTTTCGTTTATTATTGGTGCAAATCTTCACTACAAGGTATGAATAGAATTTGACAGTATTTAAAGTATTGGGAATATTTACGTACAGTACATATTTATCCATAAATAAATATGCGTTCTTTATGCTATCATACAGTGAATAGTTTGTCAGAAATACATCAAGTATTACAAGAAAATTATCAAACAACACTAGGCGCTGTTACAGGCGACGAAAAAGTCGTCAGCATATGCAAACCTTTAACAAAAGCGATTTCAGTTTACATTTAAAGGTATTTTCGCATAAAATAGATTGAAGTTGTTGAAATAACGCATTATAAGGAGGTAAATAATCCATTTCTATATATTAGACATATATATATATATATATATATATATATATATATATATATATTTGATAGGTGACATTCTCAAAGCATATGTTTGTACCTGATATAGAAAATAAGGCGACCAGTATTAATATACTTAGAGTCCGATCCAAATCTGGCGGCAGCGGGTTAAAGTTTAAAAACAGGAAAAAATTTTACTTAAGTTGTTGCGAGATTGTTTTCCCACTGTTTTTTATTGGTGTCATTTTATATGTCATCATATTTACAACGGAGTCTATTAATATTGACTAACCCAACTCAATAATTATCTCAATACTCTACTCAATACTTTTCTGGAAATAACTTAAGTAGCTTGCCTAGAATACAATACGAAACTTACCTCTTTGGAATGTTGAAAGCGTTTCAAATGAAAAGTGACGACAATCGGAAGAGTTTTCATCGTAAGTTGTTTCGTGGAGACTTGGTAAGACTTACAATTTGAGCACATAATTTTAGCGTCCAGGCCCAGGTCTTCGGCGCGCGTAAATCTTTCGAGGCAATCTATTAGTGAAGATGGCGGGCGACCGCCGAAGGTCACGGGGCCTAAATCTAACGAAAAATCCCATATTGGATCAATTGTTGTTGAAACACCACTTGAAAACGATAATTCTTGTAAAGCGAAACCTCTTAGAAAGCAGAGTTAATCCAACTTACTTGCAGTTCTGACAGACCACATCACTTTGAAGTCCTCCAGTAAAAATCTGGTCGATTATGCACATGCACTTGACGTTCTCATGGTTATTATGCAAAGCTTTATTCTCTACTGGGTTCACTTCATCCTTGCAATGATTGTGCAAAACATTTAAAGTAGCCATAAAAAATTCATGCGCGTCTTGTTGTTCGTAACCGGCTAAATACTTCGCATGCGTCCAAATTAAATGTAAAAGTTCGTGTAGCGCTAAAGGAACTCTCGCACCTTTGTAAAATTCCTAAAAGAATTATAATACAAAAATACTTTCATAAGCAGTATATTATTTTATTTAGTTATTCTGAAAAATTCGACATGTATGTCTTATATTTAATGTTTACATGTGATAATGCGTCTCTATTTTGCAATCAAATTTAAAATATATTTGGGTTAACATACAACATACAAAAAAAAACAAAACAACGACCATCATGGGGTCGTCTAGAAGTATTGCAGATTTAAGCGCAAACGTTGAGAGTATAAAAACATAAATTGGTTGTCATTCTCAGCAATTAAATATTAAAAAAGTGAACATTTCTTAACGCTAACTAGCGCCAAGAAAAGATATTTGCCTACCGCTCATAAACAGCGATACAAGCGGGTAGAGTTTCCCAACCCTCCCCCGAACAGCGCATGGGTTGTTAAACCAAAGAAGGAGCGCACCCGAAAGTGATTGGGTAAAACTGCACATGTACAAAATCGCTCGGACTTACCATGATGTATTAAAAACACATCGACAAAGGCCTAAGACACAATACCTAATATTATGTTGCTAATACAGCTACTCATGGTATTGGTAGGATTGGTGGAATTGGTAATGTGTAGTTGAGAAAATCGCTCGAATACGCGCTAATGACGCCGGGTAGGCAGAAGCATGTCCGCATGTTAGCGTTTTTTCTCTCCTCACATTGCCTTTCCAGTAAATGACCCCACAAATGCCATCAGTAGATGTATTTAGCAGCGTTGTATTAGGTATTGTGTTTTAGGTATTTTTGACGGATCACATTTTTCTCTTGAATCAACCCTCGCTGGTGAGAAATAACATTTCACTCTTTACGAGGAGGGGGTAAAGTAATAAAGCAATGAAATAGTCGACCGTGCCTAACATGCACGAAACGTAATCCACTTCTAACCATTTGCTTCTCATTAGATCAAAGTCCTACGTCAAGAAATCTATTTGAATAGACTCGCTAAATAACAATACATTTTAAACAGAATATTTACAGACGCTGCATAGCAACTTACAAATTGCGTAGTGTTCGCATAGGCACAGTAGTAGTAGATCGAGCAGTCGAAGCGCAAGTATCACAGTTCAACATCGATACTAACACCTTTGCAGTCTGAAAAGATTTGTAAAGGCAAGTTTTGTAAGACATTTGTTCTGATTTCATATCAGGAAAAAAAATTAACCGAAATTTGACCACGGAAAGGAATTCCCATAGTGATATGGAAGAGACATTCGCCGACAATTTGGTTCACGAAAACGGGAACTCATCCAGAACATCATGAGTATATACCAACGGAAATTCGGAGAAAAAAACGAATTGAGTGAAACGAAAACTGACGAATACATGGAACAGACAAAAAGACATAAGAAGAGGCGAGTAGACAGTAAACCGAAAGAATCCCAACTCATACCAACCCGCAATAACTACGAAGCATTGGCAAAGGACAATTCAGATGTCGAGGGCATGCAAGAAGGAACGGACGACGAAATACCGGAAAATACTAAAGAGGAATAGTCAAAGAAAAACGAGGGAAAGAACAAAACCGCCAGACTGCAGAAACAAGAAGAGTTCAAACACAAGGTCGCACCGATAATAATTAAAGAAACAGCGAAATGGACGAAAACCTCCAAATGATGAAACGCAAGAATATAACTACCTTAAAGTGTAAATTAATTCAAACAGGCATACAAGTTGAACCGGCAACCGAAGACGATTACAGGAAATTAAGCAAGATGCTCAAGGAAGAAAGTATCCAATTCTACACATTTCAATTGAAAAGTGAAAACAAATTGAAGGTGGTTCTCCGGGGCATAACCCAGGATATCGCCGATGATGAAATAAAAAGACGACCTCCAGGAACAGAACTATCCGGTTGAAAAAAATGTAATGGATAAAGGGTAGAAACGGCCAGCCGACACCGCTAGTGTTAATTGAAGTGAGTCGCGAATATAAATCTATATACAATATCGCGAACTGTTGTGGATTCGCGACAAAAGTAGAACCGTTACGTACGCGCACCGAAATAGTGCAGCCTCATAAATGTCAAATGTTTGGTCCCACACAAAGCAATTGTAACATTAATTATAAGTGCATGAAGTGCAGTGAAGGTCACTCCACTCATTTATGCACTAAACCGAAGACTACTCCACCAAAGTGTACCAACTGCCAGGGTGAACATCGGTCCACCTACATAAAGTGCCCCGACTACCCTAACAACGCTGCTGTCAACAAAAAATTCATCGACGCCCGTCCGCCGAAAGTAAAACCATGGACTAAAAAAAGAGAAACTACCGACATGAAAAATGAAACTGAAAAGCGACCTGCCAAAGAAGATCCTGTAAACCGTAGCGATGAATCAGAAGAGAAATTAACTTTAATAATAGGGCGTATGGTACTGAACTTTAACAGTACCAATACTACAACCGAGCAAAGACTGGCATTCTTACAGCAAATCGAAGAATTGACAAAATTGTATAAAACCAAGTAAAACCAGAAATAGAAGAAACAACAAATAAAAAAGCATAAGTAAAGGAGGTAATTAAAACACAAGAAGGAAAAAAAAGAGAAAAGAACGGAAGTAGGAAGAAAAAAAGAAGAAAATGAATAAACAGAACATTAAAATCATGTTCTGGAATGCACAAGGCATAGCTAAGAAGAACGAATTACAAGCGTTCATCACCGGTAACGAAATCGATGTGGCCCTGTTATCGGAAACCTTCCTTAAGGCCATTTAACATCCCGAACTACATAACATACAGAACGGACTGAAACCTGGAGGAGGAGCAGTCATCCTGGTGAGAAAAGAGATCAAACACCATTCAATTGGAACAAACACGACAAAAATGGAAACTACTGCTGTACATATACATACGAAAAGAGGTATCACAGCACTGTATGCGGTGTATAGCACACAACGACATAGAAGAAGCGGATATCGACGCAGTATTTAATTCTCATCGCAATTCTGGCGGGAGATATCAATAGTAAACATCCACAATGGAATTCCAAAACCCTGAATCGTAAAGGGAAACAACTTAAAAAAATTGCCGACGAAAGAAACCTCGCCGTAGACGCGCCAACAGAGGTTACACACATTCATACGTCAACCGGGTCAACGGATGTTCTAGATCTAGTAATCCTAAAAAAACGTCACGACACCTTACTGCCTTGAAACTATAAACAACCTGTCATCTGACTACCTTCCTGTGATTATGACAGTGTCGATTGAGAGTTATAAGATCCAACAAACAATTCGCACCACAAATTGGCAAAAGTTAAAAAAACTAAGACCAACGTGTATCAGCACCGACAACGACATCGACACCGCTGTAAAACAATTCGAAGAGGACATAACATTGGCACTGGACTCAGCTACAACAAAATTTAAAACACCAGGGGAAAGAATACCTAATTACATAAAAATAAAAATACATCAGAAGAAACTGCTTTATAAACAGTATAAAAGAACGCTACACCCGAACGCAAATACACTTCTGAACAACATCACAAATGAAATTAAAAAAGACTTTGCCGAACACTACAATGATCAATGGGATGCCAAAATCGGAAAGATAAACGACGATGATACTAAACTGTGGAAAATAACTAAAACAGTCAAGACAAAAAAGGAAAAGATACCACCGATACTTGGTGCACGCGGAATTATCAGTAAATGCTAAATGCTATTATTGTTACTGTAAGCGCTATGTAGGAAGAGCCACTGCCATATATAGTAGTTGATTTTAAACCTTTTGAAAATATAAGCTGTCCACTGTATCGCATTTGTTGCAATCTCCACTGTAATTTCGTTTATATCTCAATAAATATGCTATTATTATATATCACAATTCATCGGAGCCCACTTGCTCAAGTCACTACAGGCAACCAAAATAATTTAACAATGATCCTTCAAACATAACCGAATTACGCCAATTTGTTAATGAAACATAAAATTAACGAACCTCCCTCATTTCCAAACCTACTTTTACGTCAATTGGGCTTAGTACTTACGAGGATCCATTATGAATCGAGCGTAGCATGTCGGTTACGAATGATGAATGATACTCTAATATACATTAAATATACCTTTAAACAGTATAACTGATAAAATACAATGAATTTCAACTACAGATCATGTCATCCAGGTTTGGAGTTAAGGAGTAGAGTCTAGATCTTAAGGAGTATAGCCCTCTTTTATTAACTTATTTAGATTCGCGTGAAATTGTCTTTTTTTGGAAGTAGACGAAGCGCTTTATACCTAAGGTAGTACGTTTGTTTTGTTTACCGTTTCTGTTACTTATCAAATCCGGATATCCACATATTTTGCGAAAAATATCAATGTTTCCAAGACTTGAAGAAATCACTAGGTGTCGCAAAGGAAATAAGTGTTTCAGTAGAAACATTCTCTTATAATTGTACAATGGACATATACAAATCCAGTTTCTTTTTGTAAAAGATTCCATCCACATTAGGTACAAATAATGGGGAAGACGCACCTAATCTCTAGGGTTGGCCAAATCTGCCACGGACTATACAGTCCATAGAACATCTATTAAATAGAATGTTATATTTAATAGGTCTTCTACAGAATGTATGGTATGTCGAAGATTTGGCCAAACCTACTAATATCTCACGATTAACAAGTATATTGAGGATAATAACTTTCTGTTTAAAGCAAAGTATCTAACCTTATCACACAGGGACAAAATCACGTTTTTACTAAAAACTGGCAAAATTATAGTAATCACTTAATCGAACGTATAACATTTTGTTTCATTCGAATCCTTTTTCTTGTAATTGATCATTTTCTGTTAGAAGTTATATTGTTTTGTATTTAAAATTGAAAATAACTTTTAATTCATTACAAATATACTTATTTTGGTACTTGTAAACAATGAGTAACTATGGATGAGTTTTTCTTGTAATAAACAGAATAAAATTATATTCCAAATAATGTATCAATAAAAATTTTAAAAAACCTAAACTGATGTATTTGTTTCTCGTATATTTTAGTTTAATTTATACAAAGTTGGTTAATCAAAAGTATCAATAACTCACGGCACAGTATATCTGTCTATAATGAAGTAGAATGTTGTTGCTTACCATGAAGTATAGTTTCGCTTTCTATACAATACTTAAAAAATTTATTATTACTGTATTTCCTATGTCTGGTTAATCGCTTCCCACAAAACACTATTTTGCTCCACATATAATTTCCATGTAATTGAAAAAGCTTTTGCCCAGTTATTCAAAAACAATTAAAAAACCATTTAATTAATTAAAAAATGAAAATTCAACTCATGGCCATCTCAATTTTATATGAGAAAATATCCAAAATGATATATTGAAAATAACATTATTATAATATGACCAAATTCACAAAATTGTCCTCAAAAGAACTGTCAGGTAAATATGATGATGAATGATTTTGAAAAAAGCATTGGAAGTTTCTTGTCAAAACAAACAAAATGATATCATATTTCTAGGTACAGTTTATGTTTTGTATTTTGAAGTTTATGCTCCTAAATTGATAGAATATAGTAATGTGGTATATATTACCTGAAATAATTTTGAAACCTCGCATACTAAGCAAGTGCCTGCATTACCTTTGCACCTATGTCTTTCACTCAAAAAGTAATCTCTCAATAGTGGTGTATGCATTAAAGCTTGTACTATACAATTCATGAAACATGTTGAACCTAAATTTAGGAGTCCTCTTAGTCCTATTGTTGACTCTGGTGTTATACATATACGTTTAGGATTATATTTTAATATGTCTTTATCTTCACTCGTTACTTCCCAAAATGTCCAATTAAATAATCTGTAAATAAAGGAAGCAATATAAGTTTTTATTGTCTAACCAGTACTTTTATTATAAAAAACCTTTTTCTGCACCGTCCTGCTCCTAACTTGTTATTCATAGCTACTCTGTCAACTTCCATATCATATATATAATCATCACAAGGTGTGCAGTGAATCTGTCCATAACCTAAGTCTATTGCAAAATTATGTTTTAAGTTTCTTGTATGCTCCCTAATGTGTTTGTGGCAACCAAAGAAAACACATTGCATGCATGCATGAAGAAGAGGTCCAATTCTCTTACATACATGGCAGTAATTATTTTCAACCTGTAAATTGTTAAGAAAAGGTTATAGACAATAAATAACAGAAGTTTGTGTAAAATCCTTAGCCCCTAACAAAAAGTTGCCTGCTGCAATATCCTAATGACTCATATAACAGTGGCGTCACAATAACCAGCAAACATTTACTCTACAAATTTTGGTACTTAATCATAATTATTGCTTTATATTCTCATCAGCACATATTTCTATTGTAGTGAAATGATTAAAATATAATTTAAGTAATAATCAATATAGTACCTCGTACATGTACACTCGTCATTTTTAACGTCACTCAGCAATACACATGATACGTTACTGATTTCTAAGTTCTAAAATGGCGGTTTCGACAATAAACCTGCAACATTTTCTATTAATTTTTTTTATGAAATTTAAAAAACCTACATTTAAAAATTTTTGGATGTTTAAATAGATAACCATAATTAAATATTTTGAATACAACCGGAATGAGTTTAAAAACTATTGGGCAAAATTACTTAACCTTTGTCTTTCTTGCTTCCGTTGTTGAACATACTACGAATATCGCATGGATTATTCTAAATGTCTTCAAACCGTCGTTGGATTTAAAATGTTCTAGGTGTGGGCAGCCATCAGTGTGCATTCCGCGGTACTTTGAAACTCTGAAATTATTTCGACGACCGTGGTTGCTTTTTAATAACAAACGGGGTGCGGCTTTTTCCCACCGCATCCAGTAGATGCCGGAGTTTTCTTAAAACTGCCCGGAATTGCCGTCAAGTTTGACAGCCCGTTGTAAGGTGACGTATCATGGTATTATCGAGCTTCGGGTTGGTCAAGGGGAATATTCATGAATGATTACTTAGACTCTTTGGATGGATATTGCCGGTTTATCCTTGATTCTATCGAAAGAAAGCACAACAACGAATTACTATATGTAATACGAATATTGAATGTAGAATAAAATTGTTCATGAAATACACAATGAATCAAATCCTCAAATTCTGAGACATAATTACTGACAGGAATTATTATAGAAAGAGAGAATAAATGCTATTATGATTTTAATGAAAATAATACCGGCAATTCGAATACGATAACTTGGGAACTTTATTATAATGTCCGTACGGAGAGCATAAAGTATAATAGGAAAATGAAACAATTTACATTTTAGTACAATTCACAGTGTGACCTTGAGGGCAGGTGTATTCCTTATTTTGCAATAAAATGGTTTATTCTGTTTTGTTACAATCACCTCCTTCGCACACGTTTAGCAATGTTATGAATACACGTTTTGCTAAATTCATAATATTTTCAATTGTTTCCATTGCAGACCTCAATAAATCTGCAATACTATTGGATATAAAATGTCAATGCAAGCATACTATGAAATTTGTAAAAAGTTTTATTTAGATTTAATAATTTTTACTTTCATGTTCACAGCTTAAGATTACATATAAAGCTATAGTTGAAATGTTTTTCGGGTTTTGTCGTGTATTCACTGTTTTACTTAACGTTTCGCTGATGCTGTCAGCTTCTTTAGAAGGTTTCTAAAGACTGGTGTTGTTGTCTCTTGCTTCTCGTTATATATCCCATTTCTGTTCCGCTTTGCTGATCCATAACCGTTCCGCTTTGCTGGGCCGTTCCGTTCCGTTGAATCGCGTCGTTCGTTGTATGATGACTCCGCAGTGCTAGCTTCTATATGTTGCCAATCTTGTATCCCTCTTCGCGATTGAAGTTGTTGGTATTCTTCATTATTTCTATTGATTCGCGTATTCTCCTCGGGTGGTAGTGGCTCGTCCTGGTTAATACCTTAACGTCACTGTGTTCGTCACTAATTTTCTCCACTCTTCTTAACAATGCGTTGATGAGGGATCTCTTCTGTTGAGGATGGTGGCGGGATGTTGCATGCAGGTATCGATCTGTGTGAGTCATCTTCCGGTACACACTGTGGCCCAGTTTGTTGCTGTCGGTTTGCTCCACTAGGACATCTAGGAATGGTAAGTTGCCATCCTCTTCGATCTCCATGGTGAAGTTAATGTTAGCATGTTGTCTATTGATGTGTTGCAGGAATTCCTCTAGAGTCATTGGTCCGTGCGGCTATATGACAAAGGTGTCATCTACATCCGTACCAGCATTTAGGTTTCATTCTGTTTCATGTTTGAATGCTTCCATAAAGATGTTGGCGATGACAGGTGATAGAGGAGATCCCATTGCAGCACCACTCGCTTGTTCGTAGAATTCTCCGTTCCATCGGAAGTAGGTCAAAGTAAGGCAACGTCTCGCCAAATTAATCAGATCCGGCTGTAGCCCGCAGTAGCAGAACGCCTGCACCAACAAGGAGACCACCGGATAACCTACAGCGAAGTTAGCGTAATAGCCAGGACCAGCTACTACTTCCCGAGGATAATACGCGAATCAATAGAAATAATGAAGAATACCAACAACTTCAATCACGAAGAGGGATACAAGATTAGCAACTTGTGGAAGTTAGCACTACGGAGTCATCATAAAACGAACAACGTGATTCAACGGAACGGAACGGTCACGGATTAGCAAAGCGGAACGGCTATGGATCAGCAAAGTGGAACAGAAATGGGATATATAACGAGAAGCAAGAGACAACAACACCAGTCTTTAGAAACCTTCTGAAGGAGCTGACAGCATAATCAGCGAAACGGCAAGTAAAACAGTGAATACACGACAAAACCCGAGAAACATTTCTACTATGGACTACGGTCGACGACATATAAAGCCGAAGAATCGTGCGATTTTGCCTAAACCATGAAATTTCACGAAAAATAGTGAAGCCCTCATCGCTATATATGGCTGTATAAATCAAATTCATTGCCTTCAACCTATGCCTTCAATGATCTCAACCTATGCCTTCAATGATCTCAACCTATGCCTTCAATGGTCTCAACCTATCGTAATTGAACTTATCTTATATGTTTTCAGCTGATTGAATTTCTTCAACATAATAAAAAGAAACAATCGTAAATTGCGTAAGTGCCTTGATATCATACTTTTTAAGATTGAATAGAATGAATATAATATTAATTTTAGATTAGATCTGTAGTTAAGTAAGGCTTAATTGCTTAATTGCTGAGATATATAAATATTAATTATTTTCTAGTCTTCGAGATCGTAGGGTGAATTTTGCCTTTGGGTAATACGGAATGGCTCGTTCAGGAGTGCAGGCATAAAAAAATAAATTTTATACGCCTGCTAGTAGAACGATTTGCTATAACTTTTCCATTTGTTTCTTTTTCTATCTTTTCTAGTTTCGGCGATCGTGTGGTATATTGTAGCTTTAAGTATTGCACAAGAAATAATACTATATAGATTGTTTATTGACACATATTTCGGTTGTTCGTTCTGGAAGAGGAATTTCATTATATTGTATGAATGTATAAAGGATACATAAGTGAGATTTCTCTGCTAAATTTTCGGTCCCTTTCAAATTTCTGTCAGTATTGCGTCGTGCGAACGAAGTAGTACGTTGCGTCCGGTGCGCGCTACAGAAAAACTTTCATACCAGGCTAACAGATGGCATTCTTAGGGTTACAACATTTACTATGGAACATTACCTTGTATAGAAAGTTATCCATGTACAGGACATAAAAGACTTGGTATAGGGTATGGATTGCAAATATATGATAACATAAAAATTAAATCTAACCTCTTGCTATAAGTAGCCATTTGAGAGGAGGTTATTTTGGGAGTTAGGCGGTTTATTGCCATAAAAAGTTGGCAACAGGAATATACAGATGGTATACAAGCTTCGCCTGACTTTTGATATCCCCCGTATACAAGAAAATTTTGCTATATTTCTATAACTAACTATATTCTTCGATTTAAAAAGTGTCACGGAATACTTTGTGGTTTATAGTAGGTGTCGCATTCTCTTAAATATTTTGTCCAAATCTTGATTTAAGCGATAAAGAAAATGATAATTCAAGGATTTCCACTAAACACGTTGCAAATCTGACGGTTGTCATTTATGATACGTTTATAATCGGTGAATTGTGGTCGTTTGCTTGTGGGTTGTCGTTTTGCCACGATGGCTACTACGGTGGATAAAAATCTTACAAAATACGACAAAAATTCTACGTTAATGGATTTAACAAAAAGTTGCCCTACTAACACGCAAAAGAGTGTAAATATTTCATATTGAAATATCTGTTTTGTATAGATTTTATACTTTTGATCTTCTTTTGTACAGCCGCAATTGGGGGAAATAGCCATAGAAGCATCTCAAATAGTTAGTAGACTAGAACAGATTGCTGAAGGAGTGAATGTATCTGAATCAGTTTTTAACCAATCAACTGTGTTTCTGGGCCTCGATCAAAAACATAGTGATGATATAATACAAATAATGCAAGGATTGATTTCCACTGATGAGGATGGTGAACCTACAGTATTTCCATTAGTTGATGATATTGGGAAGCTTGTTATCACTTCTCATAGTTTAGCGGCTTACTGCAGTAATTTAGATAGACATATTTTACAAAAATTAAGCACAAGATTTACAACAGATATAACCAGATGGATCAGTGCATTATTTGGGTGAGTTTGCTGTATTTTATTCAGATTATCAGTACATTATGAATCTTTCGTTTTAATATGAATTTTCGTGTAATGCAGCTATATTTGACAATTGAATCCAAGCTTCAAACTTGAAATCATTTGACATTTATTGACAACTTTGACCATTCAAATTGCATTTGATGTTTATTAATACATCTTACAAATTTTAAAGCATTATTATTATTTACTTAGATTGTTTTCGTCTTATTTGCAGTTGGTGTATATGAGATCTAGACTAGTGCATGTCACTCAAGTTGTGTATCTTTATATATTCGTGCAACTATAAATTGGATAGACATTTTACCACTGAATTTGTACTGATCCTAACATGAACTCCTATAGCTCATGTCGGAAAAATGCACTTAGTGCACACTAGGTGCGCTTTTATGGGCAAAAAAGTAAAATATAATTTTAGAAATATTTCCAATATACTTAACACAATGTAATGTATGACATGTTTCACTATCACTGTAGCTTCATCAGATGTTCTCATATTACTAAACAACACGTTATGCATTTTGCAAACTTTAGGTCGAACACTTAAACTATAATCGGTGTATCTCAGTGTGTAACAGTGCATACTTTGTGTAATAAAACGTAAACGCTATTAGATTTTCATATTAGCCATTTAGGCTTTAAACAAAGATGTACTTGTATCATTACTACCAAATAGGTCAACAATAGTTTGAGGTTTCAATCTTTACAATGTAAGTAAAATTTAACTGTCAGATGTAGTTGTAGTCAAAAATAATTCAAGGGAAAACATTACCCTCTTGATTGATTTTTTTATGATTGATGTTGTATTGATTTCAACATACTAGTTAGGCAAATTTTATAATCAGTAAATACAATTTATTACTAAAGTGGGTAAAGTATTCTATATATATATATATAGATATATAGATATACCATGTATATTATAGGTCCTAAAAGTTTATTCATATAGTTATAAATATATATATGTACGGGGACAAGACTATAAAAAGTATAGAAGCACACAGAAATATTAATACACTTCAATTGTATTTCGATAGAGTTATAGCGTACTTTACACAACCAATACCCTAATATAGTACACTTAAAAACATTTTTGTTTTGCGATATCTACTTTATTTTACATTTTACGATAGTCAAAATTGTATTAATTCCTTACTGTCATCAGATTCAGATGATTTCTAGAAAAGAATTGTTTGTAATGTAAAACGCAACGGTTCCAAGAAATTATAAAGATACCTGAAAATGTTTGCAAATATTTTGAAAAAGCGTTAGTTTAAAATTTGTTATCGTACGTACAAGATTTTAGTTAAAAATGCCGAAACGACAAGAAGTATCAATTAGCTGTAGGCGATTTGATAAAAATAGATGAGATCTTGCGTAAGAGGGGTTATCTGAGAATCTTATAGGAAAATGCTGTGTCATGTGGGAAAAGATTATGTGGCCAAAACTTTATCTTCCAAGAATATAATGATCCCAAATATTCGTCTTGTTTATGTAGAACGTATTTGATGTCACTTTAGGAAGAAGGTAAGTTGATATGAATGATTTGGCCACCCCAATTTCTAGATTTGTCGCCAATAAAACTGGTGTGGGATTCTAAAAAGAAGAGTTAGCAGCGTGCGAGATCTGGCAGAAACTCCAAGTAAAATGAACTGAAATTACAGGCGATTATTTGCAATCTCTGATTAGCAGAATGCCGAGAATATGTGCCACCGAAATTCAATCTCGAGTTGGGCATATTGACTTGAAATCACTATGAATTAAAATTTTGTAATATTTTCTGTTTTTTTTTCGTTGTTAAACATTGTGTTCGCGATGTCAAATATCTATTAATAAATATTACTTCACTAAAAATCACGAAACTTTGTAGTATATCATAGTTGGTTATGACGTATGCTTAAGTAGCTACGACTTATGTTATATATTTCTATCTCGCTAGTGTATACGTATGCTTCTGACCTTATATGTAGCACTTGTCTTAACTTTATCAATAAAACAATGATGTAACTGCAAACTTTCGTGATTTCATTTGTACAAAACAACTACATACATATATATAAACCAAAGAAAACGTCAATTTTATAGATGTCCTCACATATACTACCGTCTAAAAGTTTAGAAGCAGCAACGGATTTTACAAAAAGTCATAGATACAGTAAACTTTTATTGTGATTATTAATGAATCTATACATAAGTGATTGTTGTCAAATAAAAGTAAATTAATTCAAATATAATAATATTTATGCATTATTTAGCTTGTAAGTTTATTTTCGTCGATATGACCTCCTTTGGCTTTGAAGCCGGTGCACAAATTTTTGGCATTCTTCAAAGCAATTTTTCGAAACACCGCTTCAATTTGTTGTCATGAGCTCTGTAAATATTCCCATAGGTGGTCATGAGTTCTGTAAATATTCACATAGGTGATATTCCCTGAGGTTGTCATTGTCTAGCCCTTCGATTAAGCTAATCCCATAAGAGCTCTATTTTTTCAGATTTGAGCCGTATATTTGGGGCCATTGTCTAGTTGGAACACAAATGGCTCAACAATACGGCTTCTGCACGGAATAGCATGATTTTGCAAAATATCAAAATACAGTAGACGCTCGATTATGTGAACGATATCAGCCAAGCACTGTTCACATTACTGAAAGTTTACATTAGCGAGCCTTATTTTATTTATAAATAAATTGCATAAAAGAAAATATGTTTGTTTATTAAAAAATAAATTATGAACAATGAATAACAATACATATAATATTAAAAAATAAAAAATATATTTTACATTATTTTGAAAAATAATGTCCTATTTTTGTTTGCGTAAATTGACACTTGGTATTTTCTAATGCCATTGCCCGTAGTTTACGGAGCATTAAAATATCGGAATATGTCTTTTTCTTCAGCCCAATCTAACGCTTGATTAGAAATTCCTACAGCTTGCGCGTCACTCACTGTATTTTTTATTTCAATCGTAGACGCAGACGAATGTAGAAATTTTCGATAAACAATTTAGTAATTTTTATTACGTTTTGATCCATCGGTTGGATAAGTGGACTTACGTTGGGCGGCATTGACATAACAAAAATTGAGCTATCGTTTCTTCGTAATTGTTCCTCTGAAGAATGACTTGGTGCGTTATCCAAGATTAACAACAAATTTTTCACCTACAAATTGAATATGTATCATTAAATTAAATTACTTATTATTACAGTTTTATTGCCATACCGGAAGAACAAAGTGCTTGTGGAACCATTCCAGAAATATGCCTTTAGTCATCCAAGTGGATTTTGAATAGTTATAATCAACGGGACTCTTAAAATTTCTAAATGAACGTGGAGTTTTTTGCCTTTCCTATTACTAGGCCTTATTTTGTGTGTACCACTAGCATTAGTGCGCGCTAGAAAGGTTATGCGTTGTCTTTCCGCCTTTCTACCCGGGGCAGTTTTTTCATTTGATGCAACATAGGTTTTCGTAGGTAATAATTTCCAATAAAGACTGGTTTCATCTGCATTGTATATTTGTTCCTCATTTAAATGTAGTTCTCTGATTTTGTTCATTAACTTTTCCTTAAACGGTTGCACTAGTTGTGATGGTGCCGATAATTTTTCATCAGATATCGACAGCAGTCGAATTCCATACCTCCTTTTAAATCTTTTTAGCCAGCCATTACTGGCTACAAAATTCTCGGTCTCTTTTAGGTTTTCATTGAATAATTTTGCCCTCTCTTTAATTAATTCACCGCTACTTGGAACATGATTATCCCTTTGTTTTAAAAACCATTTATACAGACGATTTTCCATTCTACGTGCTTGGGCATTTTTTAAAGTTCTGCAATTTCTCGGGCCTCTATATGTATCTGACACACTTTGTAAAATTTGTGACTTGAATCGCTTAATTTTACAGATTGTGGCTTTAGATACTCCATATTTTTTTGCCAATTGAGTCACCGCCGCAACTTTTTTAATCTCGTCGATGATTTTCACTTTGTCATTTAATTTTAAACATGTTCTTTTATTGGAATGCAATTACTGTAGGTATCCTTCTCCTTCCTACAATAGTGGTATTCTTGGAAAAGAGCAATATAACGTATTCGGGTGAAATTTGTACCTAAATGTTTGTACTTATTATGAACGGATTATGTGTAACAATTTTATATTTGCATACAATAGTTTCCCTATATTTTTTGATGATGAATGATAAATTCAGAGCTTAACGCAAATTTGATAATAACATTGACGCTTAAACTCTCGGTATTCTCGATTGCCAACGTCCTCCAACGTTTGTCAATAGTTTGGCGACCTAGTCACGGCTTTTATATGTCAAGTATCTGCCGAAAAACTAACTATCAACAGCTTTGACCACAGATTTAATGAATTTTTTTGGAAGCCATAAAAGAAAACAAAGCGTCTAGTGTTATTTCCCTGTGCTGTATATATGAATACTAAGTAGTACAAGGAGTTCTAAACTCCTTTCTGAAAAAAAAAATATATATGTTAAGGATACTGGTGGCAAGATCCCTTGTAATTTTTTCGAAGTAGTAGTCGTATCTAGTGGATAGTCCGGTATAGTTAATTTTGTCTGTGCTGTGAGGACTCGATAGAATATCCTGCCGACAGTATCACCAATATAAATATCTGTATGTTATATATAATACGACAAAAATGAATTTGTCAGCAGGATAACTCTCTTGGGTGTATATCAAACACATTTGTACAACTTGGCCTATTTTTGGAGAGTATATGTATGTATATGCCTATTTTTTTTTAGCTTTATAGAAGCTGCTGCATTTTATCATGATGATCAATTGGAGGGTTTAGTTAGAGTAACCAGAATGATGTTACATTATAAATTTCCAAGATTTTTAGAGGATGGGGCTTTGGCGTATACTTCGTCCTTACCTATGATATACAGTAGTGTTGCTAGTCCACTAGGAGTAGTGCAACATTTATGTCGGCAGTTAGGTTTACCGTTAGCTTGTGTGAGGCCAGTTCCTGTTAATAGCCACTTTGGTAACATACTTATATCCTTATGTATATACACTACAGTAGAGTTTATAAAAATTGGCAGGTTCGCAATATATTATGGACATAACTGCACTACAAAGGTTGATATCAGAAGATATTAGTTCAGGCAGAACACCTCTTATAGTCGTAGCTGATGTTGGTACGCCAATAACAGGACATGTTGATAATATTCTTAGAATACAATCACTTTGCAAAACCCATGACATATGGCTGCATTTGCGTGGACATAGTTTGGCGGCATTAGCTCTGCAAAGTCATCCAATTACAGGACACGTAAGTTAAATTCTTATTATCTTTCAGTCATGTACTCTTCTGTATTGTCACGTTCGCCCTGGGTCTCAATTTAAACAGGGGATATTATTTTTATTAACATTATTTACTTAAAAAATTAAAACTAAATTAACACAAAAACAAATAAACAATTAACGAACTATGAACTATCAATTAAATAAATATTAAACCACCGTCGGTATTAGTAATGATAAAATTATAATTTCCTTGCAGTTTTATTATGAACTATCAATTATAAAACTCTAACTAAATGTCTGTTTATATGTATGATTATTACATAGAGACTATATTTATATCGCTCAAGTTCAGTGCGACGTTTGTACGACTGTCTTCTATGTGTGGACTGTATTTATAGTAATCGATGAATACGTTCTCTAACCTTCCAGCGCCAAAAATCTGACATTTGAAGACTCTTTTTCGCAATTAAAAACTCTGTCATAAATTAATACGAGGTTTTCACTGGTTTTTGTAATGACAAATTATTACCTTGTTATTACCACCGTTTTTAAATCTTCCGAGAAAGTGTCGGTTTCGGTAGCATTGGAACCTACCAATGTCTGTAGATAGATGACAATACCCCAGCAGATATATATATATATATTATTTTCAACAAGTTTTTATTAATTAAATTAATGTGACGCTTGATGTCAAGAACCTTGCATTAAATGTAATAATATGTCTCCTGGTATATTGTGATATATTTACAGATATTACGACATCTATGTATTAAAATCAATTTGTTTCTACAAGGTTCCCCTGGTTTAGTGGTAAGACGTTCGCCCGAAAAGCGGAAGGGCGTGGGTTGAAATCCTACCGAGACCGATATATTCTTCGGCAAATTTAAAACCTTGGTACTTACAAGGAAACTTATAATTTATCAAACTCCCTCTTTTTAATAGGGACATCAATTCATCGCGCAAACGTTTTGTTTTTTCCAAACTATTAGCTACGGCTAATACATCGTTAACATAATAATCTAATTGATAATATTGCTGGCTAATAGGAAGTCATCTTTCTCGTTGTCGACTAGTTGTTACAAACGTCGAACTGTCAGGTACAGCGAAGATGTTGTTGCATAGGTGAAATGTTTTAACATCTTCACTTTGATAAATTGTATCTACAGAAAGAACTAATACTTGACGGTACATTTTCTCTGTGATCATTAAGAGACCACCACTACCGGTGCTTGTATTTGTGGACGCATAAAAAACTACGCGAATTTTCGTACTCTAATTAACTTATTTCATTGTTGCAAGGTGTGACATGTAGCATACAGGAGATTCAACATTGCTGTGTGCTGTTTTCATCTGATCCAATCTTAAGCATTCCGCTATGAATTCTTGATAATGTATATTAATGTATATTATATTCCGGATTCAACTTAAATCTATTCTCCAGAGTGTTGAGTCTCTTCAACGCTGACGGTAATTTTATAATATGTCTTCCTTCCGCAATTCTTCTAGTATTGTTTTAAAATATTTTTCGTATTGTAATTCTTCCTCTTTTATTTCCCAGAAACATTTTACTTGATTGTTAATGACTGATTCTCATGCCCAGTTGTTAAAAATCGTTGTCGGTGATTGAGGTTTCCCTCCTTCGATCGTTTGCTCCCAACGCATTTTTTACCCTTAAATTTTAGTGTACGATTAGGTGTAAGTTTGTCGAATAAGCCCGTCTCGTCAGCATTAAAGATTATTTATGTAAGTCTTTCATAAAATTACTTAGGGTTGACTGCAGCCACACAATTTAATTATATGTATTTTCTCTTCAACTGATAATGCTTTACGCCGCCGTTCAGTAGTACTCATTTTTAATGCGTAAAGTTGCACTTAATAATATATCGAAACAAATGTCTCTAGCTTTAACGAACAATAACTGCAACTCGTGCGAAGAAAAATAAGAAAATCCCTTTAGTAAATTATATTATACGCCCCACCTAACAACGATTGTGGTGTGTGAGCTTCTACTGTTCCATCGAGAAAAATAACTCTTCGGTATTTAACACGTACTGCATGCTGCTTTATGCCAGATTTATATAAGTACGTTACTAAAAAATTAAATACGTTGTAAAAAAATAATTCTTTTTTGAACAAGATTTTTGTACGTAATAACAAGTACGTAATACATATGTACGTAATATCAGAACAAAAATACATTATTTCAAATATGGTTTTGCCGGGACCAAGGAAAGTGTATGCTGTATTCGGAAGTACATTATCTACGACTCCCTTATAAGCGAGCTCTGCTGTATGTATATGTGACGCAGTTTTTTTTTTGTCCACGATTACGATTCTGAACACTTAACAAGGAAAGAAATAAATAAAATACTGAAAGAATAACAAAATATGATAAATAACTAAAAACTGTAAAATCTAGACAAAAAAACGAGTGAAGGTGCTGGTAACGTACGTACTTATAACAAGCAATAGAATATTGCTCTACAATAGACTAGGTGGATATTATGCATAAAAATAATGTACGTGCTATGTAAATATTTTCTAAATGGTTTTGTTTCGTAAGTAACGTCATTCAAAAGCAACTTATGTAAATGTTTTGAAAAGCATCTTATATACATACATACATATATTATGAAAAAAATATGTCATTGCATTTGTTGCCGTTTAAGATAAGTGTTTTTACAGACTCCACCAATAGCTGATAGCTTTACACTTTGCTTAGGAAACTGGTTGGGAATCCCAGGACTACCTATGATAGTATCCTTCCTTGTTTGATATTAGTATATCATTAACGAAGAGTGAATAATAATTTTGAGGGTACTGCTTCATTATCAATAATTGTGTGCAGATCATTTATAGTGCTTATTTCTAAATGACGTGTAAATTCAAACATTTTTTTACATTGCGGTATAAGGTTTATTAGTTGGTAGAACAAATGGGTTGATAACGAATGTTAACATAATATTCCCATACCTTTTTGTTTAATAGTTCCAAAGTTATTAATCTCTAATAATAACATCTTTATACTAGAAACTGTTTCTTTCCACGAATATATTTTCTTAATTTGATTAATAGACTTTATATAGGCAGTGGGACCCAGTTAGTCCCTCACAATTAAAAAATAGACAAGTCGGTTCTAGAGAAAGCACTTTACCTTTAATAGCTGGTTTGAAGAATGATCATCAAGGTCGCAGAATAATTTCGTTATCACTTTGGACAGCGTTGCAAGCTCTGGGAAGGGATGGTCTTCACTCCAGAATTAGAGACAACTTTTTGTCGAGTGAAAGACTGTGGGCAGCTGTAGATGTTTACAGGCATGTCAGAGTTCTGGTAAGAAATTTAATTCTATGTAATTATTAATATCTATATATTAATAATATATATTAATGTAATTATTAATATCTATATATTAATAATTACATATTCATATGTAACGGAATCTTGTATCGCTTTTAATACCTAGATGTCATAATACCCGACAACCGTTACGACTATGATGTAATATTTATAAATATATCATAATATCCCAGCAGATATAATATTATTTTTAATGCCAAGTTCTTGACTTAATCTATCATTATAAATATTTATCATTATAAAAACGAAAGCCTCGCACTAATTTCATTAATAAAAACTTGTCGTTAAAAATAATAATATATCTGTCTGCTGGAATTTTGTCATATATCTACAGGCAATACGACATCTACTGTTAGAATCACAAAAGAAGAGCCCTGCGTTACAAATTGGCGCATCTAGCAACTACACACATTTGTAAAGTTATTAGTCAAGATACTTTGAAAGATAAAGATAGAAATATAAACGTATGCCATTCGTTTGTAGTTTATCGGTAAGACACGTTCCACGAACCTCATGTGTTCAATAATGTACAGAAAAGATAGAGACGCTGTTCGCCATTTTCTGAATATCTTGTTTGAAATTATAACAAGATTCATATCACCTCATTTATTGCAACGTAAATTACCAGATTTTTTTTTATTTAATTGTGAAATATCTACAATGTTACACCCCGTCCACTCTTTGTTTTTGCAAGCAGAAATTAAGTGCCTACATATATTTTAGTACTCCATGGAAATTAAAGTAAGTTGAAAGTGACATTAACCTTGTAGTTTAGCACTTTGTTATAACATTTTTGAAATATTTCCGGAAGTACGATATCTAATATGACGCTTAAATTACTGATTTAATTCATACATTGATTTGTTGATGACATAGGGCTCTTTTCTCATTATTCTGATAGTATATATTCTGTTTCAAATCGTTGTTTCTATTTATAGAGTCAAAAACCGGGAGGTGAATCTGGAACATACACAGTCTCAGAATTGATTTCGAAACCTGTTAATATTCCGGTAGGTGCTTGTTAATTACAGTGTAATATTTTATTTACAACAGGAATTTCTTTAGTTGCTATTTGAAACAACTGCTTGTTGTGTAGTGTTCCAATTTACACCAGATATCAAAGAAGGCGAACAACTTACCAGAGTTCCACCGTATTATGACAAACTAAATTCGTGGTTGGGACAAATTCTCCAACTAGATGCACCACAGGTAGTTGTGATGTTACTGTTGTTCTTTTCCATAATTAAATAAAACGAATGCATAACAGGTGCCGTTGGATATTTGTGAGCTTGAAAACATTGGTGTTGTATTGAGGTTTTGCCCATTTGAATTAAATACTGGACAACAGCCTAATGTGGAAGAGATTCAAAGTTTTGTGCAATGTT
This sequence comes from Trypoxylus dichotomus, assembly GCA_023509865.1. Lineage (NCBI taxonomy): Eukaryota > Metazoa > Arthropoda > Insecta > Coleoptera > Scarabaeidae > Trypoxylus > Trypoxylus dichotomus. Next base: position 28,653,144 of record CM042080.1, on the reverse strand, counting down.
TAGAGCAGCAATTAATTATTCTGCGAGCAACTGTTCAACATAAGGAAACATTTGTAAAATTAGTTAATGCTTCATCTGTACTAAAACTTGTAGAGTTACCGGAATGGGCAGGTAATTATGTAACTTATTCCTTTTTTGTATATATCTAAAAGTAGAAAATATTTCTTTTTATATTTCAACTTTTACATAAAAGTTTGTGCGCGTGATCTCTGTAGAGTAAGCAATCAAGACTACGAAATAGTAATTTTTCCAGAAAAAATTATTAACATTTTGATAGCTAGAACAGTTATTTTAAATTAATTTAAAGAAAATACACGTGTATGCACATACGTTTTTATATTTTATGTAAAAAGATAACACTTATGTAAAACTCTCAATGATTTTAATAAGCTATAGTAATATAAAACTTTTTTAATTCTATGAAATAAATTTATTGAGACATTTTAATTGTTGGCAACAGTACCTATATTATTTACAAAAATTCTGCAAATTGTCGCTCTTACAAATTGTGTAATCTATTTCGGAACACTTTACCAAATAAATAAAAATCTAATGAAGCGAAGTCTAGAGGCTGAGAAAGGCATAAGTTTTGATTAATGTTTCATTGCTGTACGTGCAGATACATTATCTTGTTAGAAATATCGTTTCATATTTCGTCATCATGTAATTATGGAATAAATTCATTTAATAGTCACAGTATCTTTTACCAATGATTGTTTCGTGGAAAAATAGTGATCCCACAATTGTTCGTCTTGACATTGTTAACCTAAAATTTCATATAACATATCAATATTATGTCACTTCTTACTCTTATTGTGCTGAAAGAATGAAATTAAGCAAAATACGAGAACAATAGGAGGTTAACCAACTGTCAAATGGTCAAAAAACCAGCTACAGTTATACAGATCTTGAGGTATATTATGCGTTACCAACGTTCTTTGGTAGTGGTTACGTAGGAACATCTTTAATCAAGACCTAGTATTTGAAAATTTATAACGTTTACGGTGTGGTTTGCATATCATTGTAAGTTATTGTATAATGTATAGATGTATGATTTAAAAAGAATGTAAATAACGTTGATCGGTTTACTATTGGGAATTTACTAGTGCTTCAATTGAAGAAGCACACACATGTTTGCTCTTTAATACTGTGGATGTTAAATCTGATTTTGCTTTTTTAATAAAAAAAATAGATTGAAGCTAGTATACGTATATACTTCATTGTTTGAATATTATGTGTGTACACTCGAATTCCTTGGTCCTAGGACATAGCATCGAAATAAAGCTTACTGAAGCTTTTGCTGTTTTTCGCATCCGCTCACACCCCAAGTTTTAGGGTACTACTACAATCTAGTATTTTGGCGAGAAGATATGAGAGAAATAGGTAGTAAGTTTCATTTTGATATCGTCTACCGTGATTCAGGAATACGAGTGTATGTTAACTACTATAACGACAAAAAATGATACAAGTATTTCATATTCTTAACCTTTCAAGGTCTTGGTGGTGTAAGATATGCTCCGGAAGGCTGGGAAGAACTGTTAACGGATCAAGCGAAAGAAGAATTAAATAATTTAAATATGGCTTTAGTAGATACTTTGAGATCAACGGATTCAGCGTTTTCGTTAGGAGAAGGAGCGGATGGTTTAATGTGTGTTCGTTTCGGCATGTTAACCCCACAGTCCGACGTGGAAGAATTACTTAATTTAGTTGTTAGAGTAGGCCAGTCGGTGGAAGAAAATTCTAGAGTATTAGATTCTATGGCGGAAATTGTAAGAAAAGGTAAATGCTTTCGGATTTATTAATAGTTAGAATATTTGTCAGGATTTGAAGTAAGTTTTATGTGTATTAGGGAAGACCAGACAACAAGAAACTTCAGATTTTTATATGCGTATCTTAAGTCAATTTCGGAATATCACTTGCAATGAAGGAGCTCTGTTTCTCATATGTCAAATAATAGGGTGCCTATATAGCTTACACATTACGTATTGGATTTTTCAAATTTCTTCTCAACACGATGCTACTACTGCACCTGTTGGGTAGTACACAGTGTTAATTTTTAAATGCGAATCGAAGCGACGTTGGGGGGTAGGCAGCCAATTTACCAAGTAGTCTATAGTAGTGTTGCGTAATCATGAATTTCTCTTCACTGTTTTTCAATTTTTATCCCATGATGCAGATTTATGTTTCTGTTTTTTTTTTCATCAATAAGGATCCCATTTCCTCGACTACCTTGAAAAACAGTGAAAAGAAATTCATGATTACGTAACACTACTATAGACTTCTTCCTAAATTGGCTGCCTACCCCCAACGTCGCTTCGATTCGCATTTAAAAATTAACATTGTGTACAACTATAATCACCCACGTATGTAAATAGAGTTGTCTAACATCAAGGCATACAAAATTAAGTAAATATTGGATGTTTATAAATAACCGTCAAAATTTGATTTAGAATCAGGGTTTTATGAGATCAGGTTGATAATTTACATTCTATGTATTAATTTTCATATATCTAAAAAAATTCTCATGGAGCAACATTATTTTTCAATTTTGGATCATCGAACAAAGCTGAATTCAACAGGTCATACGAACTAGGATATTATAAGAAAAACCGTGTGTAATTTAAAGTAGATATTAAAATACAATTTTAAAATTCTCAGTAAAAGTTATTAGCAATTTTATCAAATTGATATAGTATTCGTAGCATATATTCTTATGCGGTTTATAAATTCTTTTTTTATTTCTACTTTACGTATTTAAAAATTAGATTAGAACTCCCACACTTATTTTTGTTTATCTGAGATAAATAATTACAATATATATAAGATAATGAGAAAAGGTTTGGAAATGGAATGCCAATTAAGTAGCCTATTCGATTTATAATCTTTAGATTTATTTAAGGCATATTTATATTAGGCTATTTATGGTGAGACACCGGTTAATGTTCATTTGTTCAATATTGATGTTTCCTTTATTATTACTATCAGGGATTGAGACAGCCACATTGGATCTACAGAAAGAAAATGAAGAAAGATTATGGCAAGAAGGTATATTGCGACATGTCCCTGTAGTAGGAACATTTGTGAATTGGTGGTCACCGAAAACGAAAGAAAGTGGTGTAAGGGGGAGAAGTTTAAATCTAACGCAAGGTGTTGTAGAATCAACGGAAAATATCTACAAGTATCATATGCAGCTGCAGTCGGGATTACCTTCAACAGGAGCGAAAGTACCTCCAACACCACAAATACAAAAACCTGTTGGTGGCAATCATTCTAGATCTAGTAGTCATGCTTCAAGTCAAGGAACTCCTTCATTGAATACATTATCTGGCGTTAAAATTGATAAACCTGAAAACGTAATAAATAATAACCAAGTTATTTCGGTAAAATCCCAATCACCAATAGTTGTGGAATTACCAAATTCACAAGCAAGTATACAGAGACAATTAAGCAATCATGGAGTCACTACAAAATTGCAAACGGATGGTTCCGTGTTAAGTCGATAAGTCTTTTGGGGACCAGAAAAAGAGTACTATATAGGAAGGTATTACTAGTAGAATATAATAAAAGTTAAAAGTATCTACTTTTTATTATTTTGAATCGAGGTACTGCTAACAGTAATGATTTGAGATATTATTTATTTTAAGGAAAATGAAATATATGTATATATTTAATAAAATTTCCATTTTCGTCATTACACGTTATTGCATAAATATTTGAAAAAAATAAGCCTAAGCGCGATAAGTGCAAAATTATTAAAATTAATAAGGTAGCGTTGTTAGCAATTGCCGCATTAAAATATGGCCGATAGAAATTGCCTCCTTGGTATAAACAATTTTTAAATACAATTGTACTGTATTGATTTAGTATTACTGTTTTAAGTATATGAAGCTATTTGTCATAAAATTTTGTTGTTTTAGACGATTATTTTTTATTATTATTAATAAATTTGAACATTCACATTTAACCCACATTCGCTGAACTTTAATATCTAAAAAGCAAATGTAAAAGGTATATTCTTTCGTGTCATTAACAGCTTTATATTTTACTCGTAAGATTATGTAACCACCGCATTTTTATATTATAAAAAGAACACATATAAATCCTATAAGGGTCGTTTTTTTGTTAAATTATATAGAAACATATATTTTTATGTATTTTAAATATATTGTAGAGTTACTTATCAGATACCTATTTCAACTTTTATTCGCTCACATGACCAGTATCAATAAAGTCTGCGTATTTTTGAACCCACCTAATGATTTGTGATGAAGTGGAAATAGCCATGAAATGACCTTACCTTAGCATAAGTATAATATATATATATATATGTATAAAATACACGTTATTATGTTTGTTTTGTTGTACCAAAGACGCATAAGTTGTCAGCATTTTTAATAAAATAAAATTTCACGAGGATTTGTTAACCAATTGTTATTAAATTAATTCTTTCCCTCCAAATTAGCTTAAATAATAGTTGTTTACTCTATCATTCTGTTCTTAATGCAATAATGTTTCATTATGAACTATTTTTTAAACGAAAAAATAAATTACAAAGAAAATATATTATTAATGTATAAAAGTACATTTTTTTAATCTTTTTTATGTTTTTGAAAGCCTCTAAAAAATCTAAAAATTTTGCTTTACCACAGCCAGTAATCTCTTTAGTCACAAATAAGTCTCTTATCGCAGCAAGGTTGTAGTAGTCGACGTTGTTTAATTGTGAGATTAGTTTGTATTTTCGCAATGACTAAATACCGCATACAGCAAAGGAAACTCGTTTAACAAAATTCGTCTCCCCAATTAAGTTTAGTTATTTTAAGAAAATGGTACAGTTGACAGGTAGGCACTTATGATTATAAAAGCAAAGTACAATCGAATCTTAAATCTGTATTAAAAGTTACTCTTAATAGCAAATACATCACCTGTATTGTGTGAATTAATGTGAATACAAGTGATAATTATAAGATAAATATTTATTTCTTATAAAGAAAAACAAAGTATTGAATTTAAATTAGTTTAATATGTGTCCTCCTTTCGCGTTTCGGCATAGGGTCGTGAGGTTTTTACAATTATCTGATGTTTGCGAATCTCGAACCCATATATAATTTACAGTCTCAGTTAATTTTATTTCTGTTGTACATAGATTTAAATTTGATGAGTTCCCCAGAAATTCAAGATAAGGTATCTTTTTATCCTTAAAATACTTCATCATGACACTTAACACGTGGCATGAAGTTGAATCTTAAGAAACTGCTTGACCATTGGCATCTGCTTTTCTTAGTTTTGTTTCTAGTTTTAGTTCAAGTAAGTATTTTTAGGAGTTCATCTTGCTTTTGATTGGCATAAGGTTGTGGGGTTGTAAGGTTATTTTTAGTGGTATATGACTCATAGTTTACGAAATTTAAGTTGGTACTTATTGTGTTTACCCTAAAATTTACCAAAATGAATAGTAAGTATTGATGAGCGGTAAAATTTTATTTGAATATTGAGGAATAATCTGTTATATAATATTTACTGTGGCGTACATTTTATTTTTGTATACAATATGGGTTAATAGATTAGTACTGTTTTGAAATTGTACTACATTATTGTGAAATTCTCAGTCTTTTTTTTCTATGGTTCTCATTATAGAAAACAATTAACAGGGAAGAAAGGGCAAAAATAATAGACAATAATTTTCTAGCGAATATTATTTATTATAACACGCGAAATACAATAAATAAATAAATAAAATAATCCTGGGAATAAAGTAATTTACTACAAAATATGTTTCAAACAATAGATTGGAAAATAATTCTGCAAAATAAAAAACATGCCAGCAAGAAAAAGAAAGGTAATTCTGAAACATGGTCTAAATGCCCCGAGGAAAGCATCTAGGATTTTTCAATTAAAGATGTGCAAAACTACGATGTTTAAATGTATGATTTTAGAGAAAAAAAACATTCTCCATTGAAAAAACCAACACACTGTCCTAATACGAAATAATGAGAAAAAAGGAGACCTAAAATTTACACTGAGTACTGCTGTCTAACAGCGGCTAGCAGTTCCCTGAACAGGTCAACACCTCTTTTACGTATGTACATCCCTACACCATAGCCATTCCACAAGGTGGTCTGCAAAAGTCTGCCGTGCAAAACGTTTGGTGGCAAACCAAGCGTTGGTGGTCTCCACCAACACTCAATCTTCGTGGTGTGAACATCTTCAGCTGCTGTATATATGTAATTTACTACCAGTTCGGTACTCTTTTTGTGTAATCTTAATTACACAAAATTAATTAGTTAATTCTATTCAAAACCAAACTAATTCATTTATTTATTGTACCTTTCATGTATTTCGCATGTTGTATAATATATAATAACATTCACTATGTCTTTATTTGTATTTATCCTTTTTTCCCTGTTGTTTTCTATAATGAGAACCATAGAAAGAAGAATTTCATAATAATGTAATACAGTTTTAAATCAATTGTCCATTTACCTATATTGTATGAAAAAATAAAAAATATATGAGATAGTAAATATTATACAACAGATTATTCCCCAATATTCAAATGAAATTTTACCGCTCATCAGTGTTTACTATTCATTTTGGTAATTTTTAGGGCAAACACAATAAGTACCAACTTAAATTTCGTAAACTATGACTCCTACCTCTAAATATAACCTAGAAATAGCCCTCTTTAAATCGATTTTTAGGTACCTTAAACTAAACTCCTAAAAAAAGAAGGGCTATTTTAAACACTGCAAAACGTAAGCTTTACGTTAGAATCCATTAAAATCGCTAACTCGATGTCCCTTATACGAAACTATAGCTCTAACAGGTGCCAATCTGATCATTTTTGCCGTTTTGGACATTTGCCCAACTTGACGACTTAGGATATCCAGCATTCGCCAAAATGTTGGACAAGCTAAGAGAAAATTACTGTTCTTCCTGTATGAAAAACTACGTGAAATCCTATATCGGATCTTGCGGTAGATGTGTCATTCTACACTATACACATGGATCATCTTGACCCATTTATTTCAAGTAAACAGATGGAAACGTAGATGGGTTTACATCATTCACGTTTCTGAAGGCTGTCAAAAATAAAACCGCAACTATGACGGTCCGTATCTTGAAGGATTTAATTCATATAATTATATACAATCACCACCGATAAGGGAACGGCTTTCACAAGAACGTTTTTTAGAAGCTTATGTCTAGAAAATGGAATACTACATGTTCAGAACGCAACAGCAACTCCAAGGGCAAACGGATCATGCGAGAGGGTTAATAGAGTAATTACCGAAGTGTTGGCCACACTTAGCAAGGATGAAGAAAAGAGAAATTGGGACAGTTATGTTAACATTCAGGAGTGGGGCATCGACAACACCATTCGCAACCAATAGCACTCTATACAGATTATTGTTCAATTTCAAATGGGAAATATAACATGATCGATGATGAACTGCATGCGAATGAGGAATTAAGAACAATAGAAGAAAAGAGATTGAAGGCAAGAGAGGATAACAAAAGATCAAATGAAGAAGTATATTAAAGGAAGGGCCAAGGCAAACGACTATGTACCAGGAGATATGGTAATGATACAATGCAAAGTCCCATCCACTGGCGAATCAAGGAAACTGTTGCCAAAGTACAAACGATCGTATATTATTGTAGTCAAACTCCCGAGGATCTGCAAGAAATACAATGTTTTCACAAAGTTCACCAAGGCGTCGCAGGTGTGGGTTCACTGAAATAGTATTCAGATGGAAGAGGAACAGAAATTCATCAGATTCAACGGTTCAGGAATCAAAAGATTCAGGATCGTACAAGGTCAAGAGAGTGGTAAAGAATTGGCAGACAATCCAGAGTTGAAAGAAAAAGAAGGGGCTCTATTTATGTAATTAATTAATCCAACAATATTTTTATACGTATCGGATTCCTGTATGTATTTTTCTAGCAGTAAATTCTGTTTATCGGTCTACTATTAATATATTTCTAGATAATATGACAATGTTTATCACTGTTTATATTTTTATAACTATTCGCGTATTAAATAATAAATATAATTGTTTCCTATTCGATTTCTTAATCAACTTCAGACATTAGAACATACTGGCGCTATTATTAGATGTATTGTTTGCAATATCAACATTTTACCGTCCAGTATTTATGTGTGTAAAAGATGTGATAGGAGCAAACACCGATTAGATGCGCAACGTGATGTACTATATTATAAATTTTAATATGACTTTATTTATATGTTAAGTGCCTGCAACTATCCAGAAAATATTGTAGACAATGAAGAAGTTTTGGGGGAAATACGTTCTGGAATAGAGATTGCCAACAAAACCATTAATTTCCATTGTGTGAAAAATACGATTACGGATCAAATAAGTCAGACCAAAAAATATGGATGACGATAGATCAAACAACAGATGCAACATCGAATTGTATTTTAAATGCGTTTTTGTTAGAGCTTAGTTTAAAAAGCAGTGATGCATCCTTGCCTCTTCTTTAACGTAGTAGAATATCACAGAAGACAAACAAAAAGAAACTGTAGAAAATACCTTTGGAAAGTTCAAGATATTGGCAACTCAACTTGTAATGTTGGTACAAATGTGGGTTCAAACATGGTTAAAGCTGGAAAGCTACTAAAACAATCTTATCCTCAATTGCTTCATGTTTGCTGTTTGTTCCATGCATATCATCTTGTAGCTGCGTTTATTAGAAACAAGTATGCAAAAGTAGATCAATTTGTTTTCTACCAAAAAAGTTTTTATTAAATCTCCAGAACGCATTCGTGGATTTAAACAGGCTTGTCCGGGCATTCCTCTGCCACCACAGCTGGTATTGACGAAATGGGGAACGTGGCTTAAAGCTGTTTTATATTATGTAAAATTTTTGTAAACTACTAAACCATGTATCTAAAATTTAAATCCGCAAGAGGCCCAAGCAATTTCAGTGGCTGGTTTCAGATACCGAAATCCATACTCAAATAGAGCAAGTTTCCTAAAATTATTCAATTGTTTTAGATAGTATTTCCAAATTAGAGAACACCAAGCTAGCATTACATGAAGTGCTACATTACCTCAAAAGCGCGTTAGAAAATTTAGTTGATAGTATAGGAAGATTGACAGCCGATAAATTGTGTGCTTGTTGGTGGCTACAAATAAGAATCTCGATTTTCAAACTATAGTGACAAAAGTTTAACTGAAAACTAAGAATCCGAAGAATATGGTGCGAACGACTTTTTTAAATTCGCGATGTTAGTAACTTGAAACGTTGCAAGTAACATGTTCAACAGATTTGCTATATTTACGACCGCCATTGTGCCAAACTATAGGTACTGGCCTACACCGCACGAAAAACGACTTCTAATGTTCTCATTTGGAATACTCGTCTTATATACCTATTTCCTAAATGCAGACGTGACCACTGAAATGTTCGTGGTTAATTACTATGCATTTGGGGATTTATTTTTATCTATATAATAATATGATCAATCGCCAGATCCCTTATCGCGTTAAATTTATAATGCAAATTACCAATTATATCTGAAGTGACTGAATAATTAATGAAACTCACGTATGCATAGATAAGTGCATATTAAATTCATGACAATAGACACGTACATATATTTATTTTTTAAGGATAAAAACTTATTTCTGTTATAGTTCACTTGATTTATATCAATAGACAAGTTTATTAATTTTGAAGCTTTATTATTATTTTTCTATTTTTACAATTATTAATTTTCTAAACTTGTTATACATCATTGTATTCTATGTAAAACCAGCCTTCTTTTGATGAATAAGAGAAAGAAAAAATGTAAAAAAATGGAGGGTACGGGGTACCCCGTCCCCCGTTACTAACTTTATGCGAATACGGACGACGCCACCCTTAGGGCCATGCGATATGCTGCAAATTATGTTAAGAATAAATTTTAATATCTGTTATAATTTAGGAAATATTTGCAAAAATTTAAAAATCGTCCAAACTTTGGAGGGGGCTGTACCCCAAAATCGTGCGTACACGCCGATAAGAAAAATGCGTCTTATTTTAAGGTAGTCTTTCGATGTGTTAAGTTTCATCGAAATCGGAGGGGGACACCCGCCGGCGTTCCCTTGTGAGTCAGCACTGGAAGGCATGGTAAAACATAATACTACAGCGAATTTTTGCGCCACCCTACGTCTACAACATAATCAAACCAAAATAGTAAGTAATTACAATCATTTTTAATATTTATAGTAATCCAGCCGTACTGTGAAAGCACTCGTTTCTGCAGCCTTAATTGGTATAGAATACTCCACAACTGATGCTAGGTCTAGAGGGCAACATTTTATAACGGTGCCTGTTGCCTTTTTAACCATTTTTTTAGTATTTTTAAGTAGCTTACTCAAGAAAAAGGAACAAGACAACGTAATAATATAATGCACTTATCTCTAATCTATATTACCCATGCACTACTCGCTACTTATTTTTCTTACTAGCTTATGCAACCTCCTCTACACGGAGCGAATAGTGAATTGCCTATATTTTTTCTATTTATAATACTGTAAATATTTCTAACAGTGTCAACTTCAATTCAATATCTAAGTTGTCGAATATCCAACATGTCGTTTTAAATTAAAAAATTGAATATCAGATTCGCAACCAATGTCTTCAACATAATGGTTTCTTATTATTAGTCTGCTTCTAAAACTTTCTGAAACGCATGCCTGACTCCTTACATAGTTTGTCCAAAATCGGGAAAACATGCCTGTTAAATTTTAATACTTAAAACATTCTGGCTCAAACTTCCTATTTTGAAATTTCAAGTTGAGATTATATCACAGTATTGGAAGAATACAGGGCTGTGTTCAGATTCAAGATTCAGTTCAAAACTAAAAGAAGGATGCCCAGATACACATTTCACTTTGGGCCATGTTGTAATCACACATAAATACAGACTGGCTATATAGCCACCAAAGTTTATGATATTTTTGTTATACAAAAGAAAGATAACTGACATTTATGCGCTGAGTAAAAACATACATTCTATATTTACAATACAAACATGTTTCGAGTGGTGTATAAAGTATTATTGTATAAGATCATTGGCATTGATCATCAGTGTATCATTATTTGTCTGTTATCAACGATTTTCAAGATATAAAATGTACTAGTACGCTTAAATATTCAAACAAAAGTGTTAGAAATTGTCGTTTCAATAAATTTTTGTATCAATGATATATGAATTCCACTTTGTTATTTTTAACTAGCTTAATTTCATGGGTTACATATAATAATTTGACATATCTCAAAGTAAATCTTAAGTCAATAAGAATTCTAAAAAGGAAACATTTGGGAATTTTTGAACTAGAATTTGAACGCATTTGGCCAACTTACCAAAAATCATACTGTTATGGGATGATGTAATTCAAAAATACGTTCATATGTATTTATAAAACGTCAATGCCGAGAAAATAGGAAAGGTTATATTAATGGAAACACATTTTACGTACTAAAACCGTTTAATTGTGTGAAATTTATTAATAAATTGTAAAGCGATTGCATTAGTCCATGCAGATACTTTTTGTGTTTCATACTCACCCTTAGGACCAGGTTCGCCCACATGCTCCGCATGATATCTTTGGTACATAGCCCCGTTGCTATTAAAACTTTTTTTGGTTGCAGTCAGAAATTTCTCCGCTAGTACTCTGGCTACATACTTCCCATTTGAAACGTCTGCATTATAAAATCCGTTAACAATCATTGATTGTAAAGGCGGCCAAACATTAGGCATGTCCCATTGTTTTCCAGTATTTTGTAAAGATGATGGCACACCACCAGGAAAATCGAAAAGTCCTTTTGATTTAAGATAATAAATAATTTTATCTATTTGTCTTCGCTTTTTACAATCAGTTTCATTTAGTGCTTGAGTCCACAAGGGCGTTAAATTACTTGCATAGAATTTTTTTCTTTGGCTTCTTTTATCGATATCATAATCATACCACATACCGTCTTCTTCATTCCAGAACAACTCTTGAATCACTACCTTCATATCAGTCGCTTTTTTATGCCAATAACTTTGCTTTCCATAATTTTCGAGATCTAAGTAAAATTTAGACATTATATTGAACGCGCCATACAAAAAAGCATTAAGATCGACGGGTACTATTTTACTAATACGTGAAAACGTCAAATTCGCCTCGGTGCCTCCTTGATCGTCGTATATCCATCTGTAATACGTACTTTTTCTTAGTACTCTAGCGCAAAATAGATATTTTTATGGTCTAGCGCAGGGATCTCCAAACTACGGCCCGTGGCTCCCCACAACATGGCGGTACATTACTGTAGTGGTTGAAACTAGCGCGTAATTCAAAATTACATGTTGGTACGAGCTTAGCCCTTGGAACTTAGTAGGCAGTCAGTGCGGCTCTCATGGTAGAAAGTTTGGAGACCCCTGGTCTAGTGTATAAAAGATAAGCAGATATAAAATATAAAACCCATAGAATTACGTATGTATAAAAGCTAACTTGAAACTTAAAAGATATCTTACCGGGAACTAGAATCCCATCCACTCTCTGCACTGGCCTTAATGTCACTGTAGTATCGTTGCTGTTCTTCCTTTGTTTTAAAATATTCGGCATAAGTAACATCCTCATAATAGGCTTCTGGTCTTGGGCCTCTGCTTTCCGCTCTGTACACTCCAACATCCATTTCTTTATCACCAATAGTAACTGTAGTCATTCTATTATCGACCCAATATTGCATTTCTGTCTCAAAGAACGAAATGAAATACTCCAACCAGGTTATATCAGTCGTTTCTTCATAATACCTCATTACCATAAATGGAAGTAAAGGGGGTTGTGATCTTTGTGAATAATATATTCTGCCACCGTTAGGCACATACCCGTAATGTAATATCAAAGTAACAAAATTTTCAATCATTCCTTTAGCGGTCTCAAGCATTCCACAAATGATCAATGAATCAATAATCCAATAGTTATCCCAATAATAGTACTCTTTATATCGACCTCCCGATGCTATAAAACCGTTTGGTATTGGAATTAAAGAATGTCTATCAGGCTGGTCGAATACGGCCTCCGAAATTTTTTTTCCCAAGGTTTTCCATAATTTGATAGTAGAACCCGCAAATCTTCTAAGTTCTTCAGATTTTATATCTGCAAAGAAACAGGGATCTTCAACGTAATCTTCCGGAATCCATGGCACAAGTTCTTGTTCAGAAACAAAATTTTTCGCAAGAAAACCTTCAAGTTCGCCTTTGGATGGCTGGTTATCTAAACATAAAATACATTCTTACATGAAGTTTTACTATTTACTACTAAAACATATTCTGAACAAATTGTATGTTTATTAATTTCTAATTGTCAGTAGTGATTAAAATGAAATGTGAGACTTCCTGCAATTTGCATACTATCAAGTATTATGCTACCGGCAGTATTTTATTGAAACTTAAAGTACTCTTATTATTCTTCTATAAACAGATTACATTGGTGTTGTGACAGGAAAATGTTCTTATTTTACTGTGTATTAAAAAAAAAATACTTCAATTTTAAAACTAATTTCAAGAAAGACGATATGTCTGTATGTACTTGTAAATAATCCATGCTGCATAATTCACAGGTATCGCAGTAAACTCTACGCCACACAAATTAATAATCTATTCGGGACGCAGCGTTTCAAGAGCATGTGGACTCTCATTGTCAACTTTGTTACCGACTGAATTGTAAAAATGTATCGCACATGCAATATTTCCTAAGACTAAGAGTTTCTTTAAGCTCTTTTTATACAAAAGACATGTTCATATTTTGTTGGCGAGAAATTTTCCTTAACTCTTTTACTGTTGGGTGGAAAGGTAGTGTTATTAATTTCTTATTACCGGTGTTTTTGATGTCAAAGTTTGTTGATGTATTTTAGTTCTTTTTGATACCTGCTCTTACTTAATGAAAATCTAAATCTATTAACCACGGATATTTTTTTGTTTGCAATGGTAAGAATCAGCCGTAATGAATCAAATGGAATTGACTTCTTTTATATAGATCTCTATTTCTAATTCATTGTTATCACGTATTAAGGTATCCAGAAAAGGAAACCGATTGTTCACTTCTTCTTTTATAGTAATCTCGACCGCGGTAAATTTTGAATTAAATTCCGCCAAGAAATCTTGTATGTTCTATTATTTATATTTATACTATGTTTTATTATTTTTATTGGTATCAAACACCGTGAAAATGTAATCTACGTACATCAACCAAATTCTTGAGATGTATTTGTGAAATGTGATAAAGTTTACATTAGCAAACAAAAAGGAGTACCGAAACGAGGTTTAAAGAACATATTAGGCACTATCGTTTCGATAAACTAGAACTATCTAGTGTGGCACAGTATATGGTAAAATCCGGACATAATATTAAATTAAAAAAATCTTAAGCTACTTAAAAATGTAAAGTCGCGAGAATAGAACATAAACTTGCTGAATAGAGAACAAGCCCCAGCACACTCGAGTCTGCTTGATTTATTACAATAGTGCCCTGTTAGATACGGTTCGTTTTCGTTCCTTCCTTTCCTGAAAAGATACAATCCAGTCCTTGAAATCGTTGGCGTACTGTATAAGTTAGTAATATCCACGTAATGTGTATCATCTATTTAATTTGGTAACACGGAGTTAAAGAATTAATCTTATAATTGTGAATTTAAATTATGAATTATATATAGATGAACGAACCCTCGTTGTTTTAGTATTGTATACTATATGTATATAACATACAATTCCAAAATTATAGCACCAGTTACTTTTAGTAGAAAACTCTATATTATCTGTATATTGAAAATAATATATTACCTCCATTTTATGTTATTCACCTAATCAAACATATTTGGCGTTGAAATTTAGTTGTGGATACAATTATGAAGTAGCAACGACTGAAATCATAATTATAATATTATTCACAGTCGTTCTCCTTAAATAACAAAAGGCCGCCAACAGAAATGTGCCAAATTTTAAAATTACATTTTATAATTATGTTAAGCAGGAAATAATGAGAAAATATATATGTTCGTCAAAGAGCCGTTGTGTCGTTTATACTTATTCATTAGCGATATTTGTGCGAAAATGTGTGCTATATTATGAGGTTGAGTCATTTTTTTTCTCCTTTTAATTGTCAGGAAATGAAAATGCAATTACATGGTTGAAATCCACAATATTGGCGATTAATATGTCACTTTTCCACCTCCGTCCATTTCCAGTGTGGTAAACAACACAGTCCTGCTTCTTCCGTATCTTCAAAGTCAATGAGCTTCTTTTAGTGGGCCGATGAGATGTAAATCTAGTGGTACCAATTCAGGACTATAGCTTTTGTTGGGCGAACTCGCCGAAGACGTTCTTTAAGCTTTTTGAGGATTCTAACGCATTGGACAGAATTTATTACGCATCCCTGCTCCAAAAAATCGACAATAATCACACTCTCTGCGTCCCAAAACCCTGTCGCCATGTTTCCCTGTTGATCAGTTTTGAACTTTTCAAACGGAAGCGCTGCAAGTATTGCGAGGCTATTATATTTTTTTGTTTCTTTATTTTGGTCGGTTAACATTCTTAGTATCCACTTTGCACAAACCTTTGAATACTTTAGTCATCGAATAATCGTTGTCACACTGCCTTTATGGAGTGAGAGAATGCAACACAATTCATCTGTAGCCATCCGTCGGTCGCCACGAATGATGTCATCGACTCGCTGAATGTTGCGTGGAGTCACTGCAGTCAACCGCTCCGCTTTTCGCCAGCCAACGGTATTTGCCCTTCAATTTGGTTATAGCTACGAACCCATCGTCTAACAGTGCTGACATACACTGTGGCGTCACCGTACATATTTTTCAGTTTTTTATCAATGTGAATGGGCGTTTTACCTTCTGTATTCAAGAAATTCAATTATACAGCGCTGTCTAATACGAACATCGATACCGGTCATTTTGCGAGCGACTGCAATGCTGACACAGAATTGACGCAGAAAGTTACTACTGCAGTGGATTGTATAAAAAGATTTGAGGAACAGCATCAAATTCCAATTTCAATTCACTTAGTTAATTTTATTTAAGTAGAAAAAATAGGATGCACTACAATATTGAGTAGTTCTCTTGAAGTGGAATGTATGTACTCCCGAATTGAGAGAAATTACTGAATGAGTAACAGAAAATTTATTGACAGAAAAGAAGCAGAGGGTGGATATAGCCCCGCATATTCAATTTTTGTAAATCTTGTTACCCATTTGTGTCCGTTTTGAATTGATTTGTGTCAATTTTATTATGTGCTCATTCTATTCGAAAGATATTTCCAGCTTGAAGCTTGATGGGAACCGATATTTCGCATTCACCGTACCAATTTTTCGATTTTTGAAAATGTGATAACGGCAACATTTTGCACTCCCTTTATTTTGATTTGTCAAAAAAAAATCTGTTTTGTGCTCGCAAAGCCGTCTTTAGCAAAAGCGGGGCCTGGTGCAAAATAGTTTTGCGGGGCCTTTATGCAAATGTTTAGAGACAAACAAATCCAATATAAACCATTGAAAAGAGAAGGTTTCAACTAATTCATTTTTAGTCCGTATTATCTTATTCTAAGAACATTTTATTGTGAAAAGGCCCCTCACCGCGGGGCCTAGAGCAGCCGCTCCACTCGCTCCAACCTAAGGACGGCCCTGTGTGCTCGTATTGAAGATTGGCAGCGATTCGAATTCTGGTTTTCGCGGAAATTTACTCGGTTTTCAAAAGTTTATTAATATATCAATTTTTGTAGTAAAAATTTCTGATAATACGACATTACATATAATACAAATCTCCGCGTTACATGTTCTCAAACCTTTCTTATTTGTGGCACTTATATCTTTTGTATATTTTTAACTTATGTTTCGGGTAATTGTCTTTTTGAAGTGTTTCACCCCCTGAGTAAATTTCAGCACAAACAAAAAAAAATATTTTCAAGTCTCAACATACTCTACTTACCTATCAAGTTTTTTTAGATATTTGTAAAGAGTCCAAGTATCCCAATAAATAATTAACACTCAGTAATAAACATTTTATTTTGTTATAATTATTGTTAAATACTTATGGACGAGATGTCTTAACAATTTGAATTGGCTGTGAACTAACTAGTTTAAACAGCTGCAGCATTCTATGATCCTTCACATTCTTTTCGGCAATTATTCTGATCTAAAATTTTTCTACTATACTTTTCTATACGAAACAGTGTTTGTGAAATTTCCGTATTGATCTGAGAAAAACTTTTAGCATTTGTTCTTAAACTATGTACATACGTCTAAGTCATTTTGGGAATGGTTTCTACGACCAGATATAATGCATGAACAGATACGTTAATACATTAATGTGGAACATTTTAGGATGACGTCTGGCAAAAGCTTTGACGAGCTGGCATCAGTAACAATTTGGTTTGGTGGTGGAGGTTTCAATCTGGTGCAGTTCGTTTATATTGCGAATAGGTTCGTCGGTCTAGTTTAACAATTGTTTATTTCCTAATAAAAATGAAAATGAATATTGCAGAGTTTCTAATATATGTATATACTATAACACTCAGAACAATTTTTTTAGAATCTACGGTTTCATCACAGCTTAACGCTTTTTAAAGCAGCTTTAATAGTTCTCAGTTTTTTCACGCGCAGATGGTAAATAATTTCTTAAAGTTGATTTGCTTGGCAATATGTAGTCACGATTATATTTTATCCAAAACTCATAAAACTTTTCCTTCTTCACTACCTTAAATGCTATACTACAAATCACTAACATAGAAATTAAATTTAACACAAATTCGCCCTTAAATCTGTGACCCCTTTTTTATATCTGTATTTTTGGTCGTTTACGTATCTAAACAGTGCCTTTTATTGCGAAAATGAACTGTGTATCACACACTAAATAAATTACTTTAGCATTATCGTATTTTAGGTTCAGGAATTTATTCACAGTTCTCAAACAACAACACTCTACAATGCAATGTTAAATACTTATAGTTATCAACGCAACAAGAAGTCGTACGGAATACCTAGAATACGAAATATTGTGTGGTGATAGCCAGCTATGGGGACACCCTTACCGCTGCATGTTTGCTGCAGTTCAACCATCTTACTTGGCGCCGATAGAAAGTATCTCAAATTGGCACTCTAATTATTATATATATTTTATTCTCCCAATGATTTTGTTTAATCATTACTCATAGACTGATGTTTTGATTTCAAATTATAATAATTGCATACGTTAACATATAAATTTGCTCATGGCTTGCCTGGCATCAAATTTAGTGTCTGAGAAATTTTGGGTATGACAATACTGCCAGACAATTTTAACAGTCCATAGCATTATCAAATATAGAAAAACAAAACGTTGTTAGACTGAATCGATATGTTTATATAAAATAAGTGATCTGTTTACGTACACAGAATAACAATAATTTGCTTTATTTAATGTATATATTTACTCTTAGTAAATCTACTGCTTATTTAGCAGTAGCGTGTTTATTTTAAACTTGATTTGCATTATTATAAATAAACAAGAAATAATTTCTTACTTGTTCGAGTCATCATTGCTTGAAATTTCTCTAACGTCGCTCCGGGATCGTTTACCATGCTTAAATCGACAAAATATTTAGAATCGTCGAATACTCGATTCATTTGGATAGTGTGCAATAAAATTCCATGACAGTATATAAAGCTGTCACATGTTGGAGGTAAGTGTTGAGGTAAATCCAAAGGATCTTCAATTGCAGTGGAATTTTGATTGACGTAATCATCTGCGCTTTCACTTTCTGTCTCGGTCTCTATAGATTCATTCTCATCAGGTGTGGTTGTTTGATCTGTACTGTTGGATATGTTGTCGGTATTGCTTCCTGATACTATGTCAATAACGGTATTGTTTTCTGATACTACGTCAGTAACGGTATTGCTTCCTGATACTACTTCTGTATCGGTATTGTTTTCTGTTACTACGTCAGTATCGGAACTGTTTCCTGGTCCTACATTGGTATCGGTACTGTTGTCGCTACCGGTATTGTTTCCTGATACTTCATTGTTTTCACTAACTGTAGTCGTTATTTCGGCCGTTATATCAGGTTCTTCGCCAATAGTTTCGGTTGCATCAGAATTACCAGTTTCAGTAGCGTTTTTATCATCTGTACCATTTACATTTATTCCGTCAGTTTCTGTTGCCAATGTGTTATTTGAATCCGATATTTCATTTGTTTCAATTGTCGTATTATTTGTTCCGTTATTTATATTTTCCTCAGAACTTACACTTGTTGCATTAAATGTATTCTCTTCGTTACTACTAGATCCTTCGCCAACGTTTGTATTATTTGTACCTTCTGCATTGGCATCTAAACCTGCTTGATCATCTGAATCATCTGCATTAATTACGATAAAAACCGCCCATATAATGAAAAATAACAATTTGTTAACCATGATGCTTCTAAACTGGTAATATTATTAATGTATGATAAAGTGACAAATTGGTACGTATATAATTATCCATTGTTATCTTATAGTCAATTAACGAGCAATCAATTTCTCTTGCTTTATACTCTTACATTTCCATTTTATGGACAGTAGGTCGTGAATTTGTAATTATGTTGTATCCAACAAAGATAATGTAATATAAAATAGTGATTTTTACTTTTTATAATACTTGCATATTTACGGTTTTAATATATCATTATACAGCTTGCTTTTGACATTCATTATGTGAGTCGGAGGGGAGAGAACCGACTCACATAAAAAGCAAATCGCTTTGCTGGCTATCGCAGTCGAAATCACGACCTCAAGAAGAAGATGTATGTGATTACATCGAAACGTCAGGACGTACGTGGTTCTTCTAAGAACCAACGCCGAACGCGGGACAAAACCCAAGAGGATAACAAGACATCCTTTACCCGCAAAAACATACGCTACAACACATATATATATGACGGATGTTTTCGAGACCACCGTATGTGGAATAATATTCCCGGGGTTTTGGCCACGTATGTTTACGCTTTAACTTTGAAATACGGTTTTTCAGTAAATATAAATTGCACCCAGAAGCATGTTTTCATTATACGTTATCACAAAAACTGTAACAGATAGTTTTCAGTTTGAAAAATTGCATAGATAATAATACCAATTATGATAAAATAAAACATTTTGTATTATTTTGAATTATTTTGACAACAAATAATTTCGAGAGCTAACTTTCTATTTGTGAAATATACAGAATTTAAAATAGTCACTATTCTTTAAAAATGTTTTCCAAATTATGTTTCAGTAAATCTTGCGATATTCATTACTATATGTGGGTTTTCCATTAATTTGTACGTGTCCTGCATTTAATGATAAGAGAATATATGTAAAATAGATGTAGTTTTCGGTAGAAATCAATGATGCAAACCTATTGTTAGTTTCATAAGCTAGGTCGTTGCTTATTTTGTTTTTACTGCATAATTAGAGTTGCAGTTAATGAAAAGTATTTAAAAGACCGATTGACATGTATATCTAAATTTCTTTATTATTTTCCTATTTCTCAACATTATTTGCATGAAATATTATTATGTGTTATTGCTGGTATAATATTGCTTAATAAATTTTAAAACTACACCATTAGTCCATCCAAATCCTTCTACTATTTCGTATTCACCTCCGCCTCCATAGTAGCCAGGCGTTACAGCGTCGTATTTTTCGAACATACTTTCGTAAGTCCTATATCCTTCCATTGCAGACTCTACAAACCTCCTCGCAAATACTTGTGCCCAGTATTTACCTTTCTCTGTACCGCTTGCTTCCAAGCCTTCAACGATAATTGATTGAAGACATGGCCAAACGTTGGGAAAGTCCCATTGCTGTCCTGTATTTTCAGTAGTAGCAGGTATTCCACCTTCGTAATCCATAATACTTTCTCGTTGAAGATAATCAATTACAGAGTCTATTAAAGATAACGTATTTTCAGTTCCGGTATCGTATGCCCGAGTCCACAAAGGTGCCAAGTTACTAGCAGCAAAAAATTTTCTTTGTTTATTCGACACAAAATCGTAGTCGTACCATATGCCGTCGTCCTTATTCCAAAGAATCTCATTGATAGTTTTATATATCTCTTGTGCTTTATCAGTCCAATATGTTTTCTTATCCTCCTGATTTAGGATATCATAAAATTCAGCAATATTGTTAAATGCTCCGAACAAGAAAGCATTCAAATCCACTGGCAAAATTCTTGTAATATTGGTGTACGGTAACGTGTAGTTGTTCTGGTTATCCACGAACCATCTGTATCAAACAAAAACATTATTTTTAAAAATGTTTAACAAAGTTATTACATACCCTACTCATAGCAATAGCACGCAAAAATCATAAGTAAAGTTCGCAAAGTCAGTCGCAGACCACGAACGTATAAAGTAAAGAGGCGTACGATATTTAGTCGAATATCTATTTGTTAAGATATAAAATTTGCAAAATGCTTTTTCGTAACTAAAATTTACAGCTTTTCACATGTATTGCTGTACACACTTATATTTTGATTAATTGCTTTGAGATGAATTTCCAAATGCTCACAAAAGTATCAATACAGGAAGTATTTTGCTATTGTAAGCGTGAATATTGGCTTAACTTGGGAATTATAAGTTCTTATGCTACATAAATTTGTTCTATCTGTACTAGTGTTAACGACTTAACATTGTCTTTTGTATTTTATAAATTTTTTACTACTATGTATTTTATCTTCTTCGCAACCGTATGGGTTACCATTATTATTTTGATTTAGAATATTACTTTATTTTCATTTTTATATTTATTTATTTTGCTCTCTTATATTCAATTTTATTTTAATATGTATGTACATTACGCATTGTATATGTATGCAAGCCGGCCATTCACATTACACTAGCTAAAACTGCCTAATTTAAAAATCATTCACTGCAACGTCGTCGGATATGTAATGGGAGTTTTCTTAAAATTTAAGGTACACAAGCATAGGCAGTCGTCTCCCGCGCGACGGTCGAGGTATTAGCGTACCTGGTCGTAACGTGTACACTAACGTCGTCGTATGATTATTAGAGATTTCTAAGATTTTCTAGTTTTGGCGGGAATCGTCGAGCACGTTGTCTATACATTTATTTCTGGCGGGAGTCATTTGGTAACGTCGTCGAATCGTATGTATAGATTTTTTTAATAAGTATAAATTCTCGATTTTCTATCATCGTACGTCGAGGCTACTGTGTCCATTGTCGTCTATACATATTTTTAGTCTTCGGTTAAGTTTGTGTCAGAAATTATTTTGGTGAGATTGTCGGCGCGCATGTATAGACATCTTCTACAAGTACGATCACTCCGCTTCTTGCTGACGGTCGTTGCGGCCGCAGCGCCCGTTGTCTTTTGTACGTTTGTTCGGTCCTTGTCGTATCGGGACTTAGAAATTTTTTCGTTTAGTTGCTCGTCGTAGCGGACGAGTTTCACGGACCAGTTTTCTTATGTAATATCGGCATCATCGCTCCGTTTTACTTGTGTGGCGCAGTTCGCACATTTGCTGGTTACTGGCTTTTTCCCTTCTTTGGGGCGCAGTAGTAGAGAGCTAAAGATTGCACATAGCGTAATATTTCAAACGAGAACGCCTGGGTAGCTGTGACATTACTTTTGTATTGAGATCGGCTATTATCGCTACTGTCGCCCTCGACCAGGCGTTCAAGCTCTAAGAGATAGGGTGGGTTCCCCTATAGATGTGAATATAACGAACGTATTTGGTTCAAGTACAAATACATGCCAATAATACAGGGCCAAGTCCCTTAGGCAAATCTAAGACAAGGAAAGTATATTAGGCTCCCGGAAAGGGACATATAAATAAGCATAGCACCGAGGTGCGCTTATAAATTTAAGAAATAAATAGGGTTGGCTCCCCTATAAAAAGGTAGTGGTGCATGCAAACAGATAGAGGCATTAGTACATGCCTCTAACAAAGCTTCAGCGGAAGCATATAAGAGTTTAACCTTTTAAACAGAATTAAGACATGGCTTTGCAACGTACATGCTGAGGCATTACTTTATGTTGCTACCAATGAAAATACATATACAAATGCTAATGTACATTACATGTATAAGAGAGCTCGAATAACTGCAATTATTGCAAATATACCTATCTTACGTACATCGTACATGTACATAGGCAAGAGTGGAAACCGTGTAACCATTTTATTTTTAAATATATTTTTTTGCGCATGCGCATTGAGTTTCACTGTACAACCTTTCCTTTAGTAAATAAGCGAACATACTCTATAAGTAAGTATTGGTCAAGTAATTCAGGAATTTACGAGCAGGCTACAGCGGCGCTGTTCTTCAAACCAGGAGAACGTAACAACTAGAATTAATAACACATAAAACATTATAAGTTTTAATAATTGACTAATAGCGTGTAATTCGTACATATGTATGTACAACACACGGGGTAGACGCCATAAATTCTTGGCCTGATATAGACGAAAGAAACTTGGAACAATATAAATGTAATCTCCCCTAACTTCTATACATTTATTGCAACGATTAATTAATAATTCGATACCCTTGTAAAAATAAAAGTTAAAAAAAAAAAAAGTTTTTTCCGTCAAAATGTTCTATAATAGCTGCTTGCAACTCATTGTCGTCTTTAAAACGACGTCCTCTAAGGTCTATTTTTAACTTACAAAACAAATAAAAATCACAAGGAGCCATATCCGGACTATACGGTGGATATTCCAATTCTTGAAACCCATATTCGCGGATGGCAGCTTGTGGAACGGCAGCAGTGTGGACGGGAGTATTGTCGTACAATAATCGCATACCTTTTGTCAATTTTCCACAATGTTTTGCACGAATAGTGTCCCTTAATTTATGCAATGACGACGCATAATATATGCCGTTCACAGTTGTATTGCGCTCTTTAAAGTCAATTAGTAAAATGCCCTCACAATCCCAAAATATTGTTGACTGAACGACTTTCGCTGTTCTAGGACGAGGCTCATCAGGTCGCCGCCATTTTATGGACTCCCTTTTCAATAGAGGATCGTAAAACAGAACCATTGTTTCATCCCCTGTGACAATGGACTCCAAAGTCAGTTTTGAGTCGTTTCCATACATGTTAAAAAACGACCGCGCACATTCAACTTGACGTTCAGGTTGGAGAGCAGAAAGAAGTCGCGGTATCCATCTTGCACTAATTTTATTCGTTTCCAAATAGTCATGAAGAATTCGGCGAATACTTGTTTCGGATATGTTTGTTATTACTGCTAATTCCTTCACTTTCAAACCGCGATCCTCTATCACTAAATCTTCAATAATTGAGGCGTTATCACTTCACGGAAACGTTTTGACTACTTTTTTACAGTAGAATACAAAGGAGATGAATCACCGTAAACGCCGTCTAAACATTATTTTATGTGATTAGGCGTATACCCTTCTTTTGTTAAAAATTTGATGACCGCGCAGTACTCAATTTTCATTGCTTCAGACATTTTCATGCTTTAGTCACATTGGCTGGCTACTAAAAACTACTACTCTTCGAACCATCATATTTATAGCGCAGACCTTGTGTATGTGCATGCATGCCGTGACGGAGTTTGAATACGCTTGCACCTGTATAAGCCTGTCAGGCCAAGAATTTATGGCGCCTACTTCGTATAATAGTGGGTTAGATATGTTACGAATATATATATATATATATATATATATATATATATATATGTTGTAGCGTATGTTTTCGCGGGTAAAGGATGTCGTGTTATCCTCTCAGGTTTTGTCCCGTGTTCGGTATTGGTTCATGGTTTGGATGGTTTTGGATAAAACATGTATATATCAAGTATTACTCGGAATATTTTGAAAGGCGATACAGAAGCTTCGAACTGTTATACTGTTTTGATTAAATACCTTATTAGTTAAAATGATTTTTAGTTTAATGCAAAATTATTTTCTCTTTCTAAACATGCGTACATCATAACCCGAATCTTCAATAATTTTTAAGATATAGCTTATTCTATAGTCAAGTAGTATATGACATAAAGCAAGGCAAAACGTTTTTAATATCATTCATATGTACAGAATGCTACACTCGGTTTGCAACTAGAGCGCTATCCTACTTCTTAATATAAAATAGATATATACATTCACACACTTTTCGATTTCTTTAGTGTTACGAAATATCGTGATTTATATCACAAAACCATTAAATCGGATTAGAGAAAAACTGGCATTTATAAATTAAAAATAAATTATTTTATAAATTAATAAATTAAAGGTATTATTTTATAAATATAGGACAAGCTTAAAATAACATTCTAATCAGAATTCAAAAAGTAAGGACACACAGGATGCTCTAAAACAAGTATGGGCAACCTTTGACATGTTGTGGGCCAAACTTAAGTGTGTAAATACGTTCGCGGGCCGCGTTTAAAGGTAGTGCATTTTAAAGTAGTGCAAATGTCTCGAGGGCCGGATCAAATCTTACAGCGAGCCGGTTGTTGCCCACATATGCTCTAAAATAAACAAGTTGCTATCAATTTCTGGTATAACCTGAGTAGTAATAGGTATGTAAAAATTACAAAATTCTCAAAATACTCAAATTTCATCGGTTTATACTTTTTCAAATATTAACGATCGCAATTCCTTATACAAATACCGTGTATTTGAAATCAAAAAAGTGATATACTTTAATTTAATGAACAGAGTGTTTTTAAGTAGTATAGAAAGATGTTTACCTTGACGAAAAATCCCATCCACTTTCTGCTGCAGATTTTAACTGGATGTATAGTTTGTCTGGATCATCTTTATATTCACTGGTAATAGCCGTCACAAAATCCTCTTTATAGGATTCAGGGCGAGGTCCTGAGCTAGGAGCGTTATACGTACCTGCATAGTACGTAGTGCCCTCAATTTCGATTTTTTCTAACCTATCTACCCAATATTTAGCTTCTACCTCGAACGTACTTACACGTTCTGCCAGCCATTCAACATTTTTAGTTTGTTCATAATATAATTTACCCATGAAGCTGAGTAGAGGTGGTTGTGATCTTCGAAGGTAATATACTCTTCCGCCATTAGGAATATGACCGAATCTCTTAACTATGTCTAAGAAATTATCTATCATTCCTGCGGCAGTACTATTCATTTCGCTTACGAGTAAACCATCGATGATCCAATAGCTATCCCAGTAATAATATTCAACAAATCTGCCCCCTGGTATAATGAAACCGTTGGGTACGTAAATTAAAGAGTACCGAGAGCTATGGTCCTTTACTGCTTGTTTTACCTTCCTGCCTAACTCCTTCCATATTTTGATTACTTCAATTGCGAATTGTTTAATTTCATTTTCTTCGATATAAAGAAGTAAACTGGGGTTTGCTTGAAAATCATTAGGCTCCCACTTATCAACACCATGATCATTAACAAAATTTTGATTTATAAACCCAAAAATATCGATTGAAGTAATAATGCCATCCTCTGAAAAGCAAAAAAAGTGAGTAAAAATCCTGCCTTTAATTGCAAATGCATGTTTTGACGTCTAAAACAATAAAAATTAACACAATATGGTGATTCACGGAGTCAAAAGCTTTTCCTTAAATGCTCATTTCTGCTCACGTACTTGTATCAGAAGCATTGTAAATACGTCATTTCTGATGAAACTTGTTTGGGACTAAGAATGTAAAACAATCTAAAGTGGAATGTTGTACATATCAACGCACTGGCAAAACAGAACATAAAAAGAATAGCTACTGAGGCAAAAATTAAGCATATCGTTAAAAAACTACATAAAAAGCCCATACACAACGCGCTATTCACATCTAGCAATAACCACTTGATGACCATTTGGGTAGATACCTTCAAATAAAACCTAAATAAGATGGTAACGCAACACAACAAAATTCTAAAATGCTGCATTTCCTAGCCATACGAATACGAATACAGACTTTATGGAATTGAACATCGATCAGTTGCTAATACTAAACAACCTCCTGATATTTTGTAAAATCGAAAAACACCTTAAAACCAACATTAAACTGGCATTGAATAAAAACGTATGCCGCTATAAAACCAGAAGAAAATCTCATTTACGAATAAAAAGATTCTCGAATCACACGCTTTCGCAAAACTCTGATAAAAACAATAAGCATGTACAAAAACCTAACCGGTAAAGTAGAATAACACAAATACGAAAACACGACTTTTGGAAGTAGCAAAGTACCCTCATTAAACATTCACCATGGCACTTATGTAACTTTCCTTTCCAGTTTTTTTTAATGGTTTTTCCGCGTAAAATGTAGTGTTTAACCAACATACGAAATTTTTGCCTATATTAACGCAAACACAACAAAGAGTTTACTTTAAAAGTTTGTAAAAACTTGTATATTTGACGGATTTAGTCGAAATTGCGACAATGGACTTCTAAAATGTGGCTCAAGTCAACAATATACTCACTGTGTCGAAACTTTAAAAAGTCATCTGAAGCGACAGTTCAATTTAGAACACTTGTTTCTCAAGCATCAACCGTAAAATGGAGCAAATACTTGACAAATGTTTTCAGAAAGTTTGTTTGGCTCGTAATGTACATAATAAACTTATTAAGCATTGAATAGTTGCAGTTTTTATAGAAAAGAAAATTAAAAGGCTATGACATAAAAAATGTTCAAATACATTTTCTGCTTTCTCAACGCGCTTTTGTGTTCGTTTAAATATAACTTTCACAACAGCTCGTCAATCTTTTGCACGGATCACTTTCATTTTGTTTTTCAGTTCTTGTATGCTATTATATTATAACCAGTAAATTTCGTTTCTGAAGTAGTTCCAGAAAAATAAATCTAACGGTGTGAAGTTAAGGTAATAATTATTTCGTTTGTATATACGAGTTCATTTACTGGCGAAAATATCGTTCGCAAAATATGCTGTAAGTGAAAATTATGGGCAGGGAGTTCCTGACTATCCTGCTGAAGATAGAAAGTTTCACATGGTTCTTGTCTTAGAAGATAACGTTCTTCAACATAGGACAACTAAGGACTTTATTTTGTAAAAAAATTTAAAACAATGAAAAGCCGCTTTTATACGCGTACCTTCACCATGTAACAGTTGGTCGGAGAAGTTCTCCAATACCAGGACAGTGTCTGTCTACAAAATTTGAGAACCATTTTTTTTTATATATGTATGTTATTAAATTATCTACATCTGAGTAATTTCTGCGAATAGTTTCTCTAGCCAGGTATACATGTATTCTGGAACATGTGTTTTTAGATAACATTCCGCACAAAACATTGGTTTGGTGTCACAAATTTTTCTGGTGTACCTTATATATCAGACTGTGAATAGCTTCCCTGATACACTTTGACTCGCGTTACCAGAATTAATCAGGATTATAGATCTTTAAAAACATGCGACACGATTCCTTTTTCACTATCTTAAACGGTAAATTACAAGCCTTTAACATACAAATTGAATCTAACACAAATTCGTCCTTAGGCTTTCCATGACGTATTTAAAACACATCTAAAGGAATGCTTAGATGGTAAGCCTGAGAAATCATTCACATGCGCAGTTTACCCTATGCACTGCTCTTGGTGCGAGCGCCGTCTCGGGACTAGCAATCCATATATTGCTCGAGAGAAGGGTGCGAATCTGTACCCGCTTCTTCTCGGGACTAGCAATCCATATATTGCTCGAGAGAAGGGTGCGAATCTGTACCCGCTTCTTCTCGCTGTGTCTGACTTTGCAGACAAGTGTTTCATTCATTTGGTAATAATCACTTGTATTGTAGGGTTAGATATGGTGATAGTAGCAGAAAGGGAATAACAATATGTCGAGCATAAAACCGCTCGAAATCACGCTGATGACGCCGGGTTGACAGAAACATGTTCGTGTGTTAGCATTTTATGTGTCTCTGTGCATTATCTTTCTCGTGAATTTATTTTTCACCAATACCATGAGATAAACTGGATTTAACAGCGTCTTTATCTTTGGTACACATATATAAGTTTGTTAGCTACGGCCGCGTACTCACGCAATCAAGTGTTAACATTAGTTTTATTATTTTAGTGAAAATTTAGAGATTCGCGAAATTTTCTTAGCAACCTATGTAACGTACTTGATCTATGTACTAAAGCTAATTTGTATGTCTATAAATATAAATATTAATGTACATATTCGATTTCTTAATTAATACATATGCTTATCAATGTATAACATCACTGATAACAGAGAAATATGTTGTAAGATATTTATCGCCTTTTTATTACCTTATTTATAATCGATTAAATAACACGGGTTAAAACAAATAACTAATTTATGGTATTACAATGCTGAAATGCAACACTCTCCGAAGCAATCTATAAGTCACATTGATAACGGTGTAAGAAGCTCCATTTTCATCCAATAATCTCTTACCTTTTTCGCCAATAAAATTTTTATAATATAATAAATCTAATCATTTTCTTTTTAAATAATTTGTAGTGAAAAATACGATCTTAAACAATATTGTACATAGACATAGCAGGTTGATTACATGTAAATTAATATAAAATACATAAAATGCAAATCTATTAAATACATGGGAGTGACGTTAACATTGTATAAATATTGGTACGTGTCACGTGTTTATACGACCGTATTAATTATCATTGTTGTCCAGCATGAAAACATATCAAGTAGGATATGATAAACAGAATGGATTAAGATTGAAGAGTTATGTTAACTTGTCAACGGTTTTGTTGTTTATCTGAGAACATTTATCGTTATTTTTTTTAAGTTTATACATAATTTAATATCTAATTAAATTGTAATTAAATAACAAATACAAATATTTTTTCTGATTTTGCAAAATAATTTAGATTTTGCAGCGTATTACTTTCATTTTTATGTCATCTGCCTTATTTTTTGTTTGTTTCGTTGATTTTTCGATATTCAAATGGAGTAATAACATAAATTAGATTCAGTTAATAGTATGTATTAACACACACTTGATTGTAATTTGTCCCTATAGTTATTCGCACGCTATATAACTTTAAATTGTAGATCAATTTAAATAAGAGAATCTTGTAAAAAAATATTCAAGAATAATTAATTTTTAACTAATTTTATTAGAGATTATTTTTATGTAAGAAATCTGCACATGCATATAACATCTTTAAACTCTTGTAAACATAAACATCATTTTCTTACCGTGCGATTCCAGAAAATCTTCGAATCGATTCAAAATTACATCTTCATCATCCACCATTGCCAAATCTACTAAATATTTTGAATCGTTACCTATTGTCGTTATTTGTGCGTACTGCAAAAAGTCACCGTAACAAAAGATTTTACTATCACATGGTGGTGGTAAGCTGTCGCTTCGAGTAAGGAGAACAGCTAATACAACTACTACTGTGATGACAATAGCAGCACCTAAAATCCCAAACGCTATGTATATTGCTTTCCGCATAGTTTTTGCAAACAATTCTAGGTATAAACTAACACAAAAAAGGTTTAGTAACATAAGAAATCTTATCTACATAAATAACGTAAATGAATTAATTTGGTTACTTATCTAGTCCACAGTCTTTTATCAGAGAAATTATACATACGATTTTATCCTTCACTAATGGCACTGTTTTACAACGTAAGATTAGTATCTTGTAAGAATACTTTGCTTTAAGTATTCCTTAGATAGCCCATTTAAATTATTTCAATTAAGAAAATTGTTTATATGTATGTAGGTATTATCGAGACAGATTTATATATATATATATATATATATATATATATATATATATATATATATATATATATATATATGTATGTAGATAAACATGTCACCTAGTATAACTTTTCAAATAAAAATATTCAAAGGCAAATCCTGCATGACAAAAAAATATATGCAAGTATACAGGCCAATCTATTTTTGTTATACGCAATACAAGTTTACACTTACAGATGGAGCATTCAACTTTTGTAGATGCCCCTCTTCAACCAAGATTGCTTCAATATTAGTTATTCCTATGTACGTAAATAACGAAAGGCCGAGAAGCCCCAGCATTTAAATCAAAGTAGGCCCTTTGTGCATTCCTCTTTTATCAGTATGTCTACTTTGCCGATCCTCTATACAATAAGGCTAGTGCCACGTGAATACAAAAATTAGTTAAATCATATGTACGTACGTCTATTCATATATTTCATGACTAAGGCGAGATATAGATATGAACACTAAAAACGTTCTTAACGCGCTTAAACGATTTGTTGCTCGAAAAGACCTGTGTTGTAATTTAACAACAATGGTACAAACTGCATGGAGCCTGAAAATGCATTAAGAAAAAATTATTCGCGGATAAGATCGACGATAAAGAAACGCGAAATAAGAAATTTTTAACAGCAGGACGAAATAAACTGAAATAAACTAGGACACCTTACTTCAAGGTAGAAAGAAACGTGTACTTGACCTATGAATAATTATCTACGGTACTGTGTGGAGGTCTCCTGTAAACTTAACGACCTCTCAAGGTAACAGTTTAATGGCTTTACCAAAACGAAACACTAATGTTGACATTCCCCAAAATCGTCTAAAGTTGCATTAAAGATTACAGTGTATTGACCGTTATTTCTGGAAAAGATAGTTATCTGAATATCTGATATAACTACAATAGTGGAAAAAGTGAAAAACAGATCCAGTCCTGACTCCACAAATTGACTCCTTGGTTTTGTTGAAGGAAGATAACTGCCGGTTTTGCAGTGGAGGTTATACGTTCACCTAGGAAGAGGACAATATAGTGCGTGTGGTTAGTCTTGAAACTATGTATATGTAGTACATACATATATACAAATGCAGTGTAACAAAGATATGCATACTACCATAGAAGTTGTGATTCATATTCATTGTAACATTTATTTGAAAGCTCGTTTTTTCATCAAGGGCGGCGTGTTACGACACTCACAACCAGTGGAGAATAAATACGAGGTAGGCGCCATAAATTCTCGGCCTGATAGGCCTATACAGGTTCAAGGGTGTTCAAATTCCATCACGGCATGCATGCATATACGCGAGGTCTACGCTACACAACGTGCGTTATTAGCGCATGAAAAAGTCTGAAGTAATGAAAATTGAATACCGCGCGGTCATCAAATTTTTAATAAAAGAAGGGCATACGGCTAATCACATAAAACAATGCTTAGACAGCGCTTACGGTGACAAGAATCCTTGGGAGATGCTGAACGGTCGGGTCGACTAATTGAAGTGGTAATGCCTCAACAAATTTCAATTATTGAAGATTTAATGCTAGAAGACCGCCGTTTGATAGTGAAGGAATTAGCAGTGATAGCTAACAAATCCGAAACAAGTATTCGCTGAATTCTCTATGACCATTTGGATATTAATAAAATTAGTGCAAGATGGGTACAGCGACTTCTTTCTGCTCTCCAACGTGTCGTTCAAGCAACAAAAAGGGTCTGACTAGAATATTCTGGGATTGAGAGGGGATTTTGCTAATAATTGACTTTAAAGAGCGTAATACACACACACACATATATATATATATATAGTGTGTGTATTGCGCTCGTGCTACTCTGGTAGAAGCACGAATGGCTTTAAGAGATTCAGCTAAATATACAGTTGATTAAACAAGTTTATTTTTGAAGAACGCAATCACGTGGTTCCCAGTCAAACTATTAAAAGATACATAGTTTAACTGTTTTAGGGTAACAATTTTTATTGTTATTGCTGTGTTATTATTATTGTTGTAGAAGTAATTATTTTTTCTGACATAGGCAGAGTTGGTTTTTAGCTTTCCCAAATTTGTATAAATAACATTTTAAAGTTGGATGTCTTCCTAGTATCTCTAGCAATAGTCTCTGCTCCACTTTGCTGAAAGATAGCAATGTCTGCTGTTAGTCTGAAGTCCTATTGGCACTTTTAGGTAAAAGTTAAAATATTTATTTAATATCTTGCAAATATTATATATATGACAAATATTTCCAGTACAAAAAAGATATTTAGAGAATATTTTAATATGAATACTAAAAAATAATATTGGCTATACATTAGAAAAATATTTGTATTACATTAAATAATTACTAAACTCTCATCCAAAATTTATTAAATGTTATGTATTTAATATTGACTAACAAATATTCTTGTAATATTTACCGCGTAATAGTTTCCCAATGTCTCACTTTGATTAAAGAAGATACTAATGCCACTTAGCAGTTCTAATATCAATATTTATTAATGTATGTCATAAGCATTTAGAACACGCAAGTTTTCAAATGTGTTATTTTTGCATAAAAAGAAATGCTATTAATTTGTTCTAAAACAAATATTGGTTATTATGCTAGACATTTATATAATGTTGTATGT
This sequence comes from Trypoxylus dichotomus, assembly GCA_023509865.1. NCBI lineage: Eukaryota > Metazoa > Arthropoda > Insecta > Coleoptera > Scarabaeidae > Trypoxylus > Trypoxylus dichotomus. Next base: position 28,619,812 of record CM042080.1, on the reverse strand, counting down.
CTATTATACATTTAAGTACAAATACACTGTAAATATGTGATACTGTGTATATTTTTTAGACAGTTTCTATCTACATACTTCACATACATATTAATACTATTATACTACATTAATATTATTATATTAACAAGATTACATATATATAAAAAATAAATGTATTAAATATTTAATCACTGGTCTTGGCAAAGTGGGGTAAGATACAGTGCAGTGCAGAAAACATAGTGGAGGGATCGAGCGGCCGTATCAAGGCGAGTGTTCAGTAATGATTACGTACTCGAATCATTTATGATCGTGACCTTCATGAATGAGCATAGACGATGCGGTCGCAAATGTTTACACATAAAATAATGATAAAAAATATATTATATAACGTGCTGAAACATTCACTGTTTTAAGAAGTTTCCACGAAATCGTAATCTGGCTGGCATCTATTAAATATTAGAATCATTAAATATGTTTCTACACTTGTTTCAATCAATGAGTACTGCGTGCAGAATAATTTTGGGTGATCGCAGCGGTTGCCCGTACAGCCGATGTGTACGTTACGATGGGTCTAGGTATGATTCTGTATGTCCGTATCTTACGTGAGGGATCTAGCTTGCCTCGCCCGATCAGTAACGGATAGAGGGTTCCAGACATTTGACGTCCGCGATGGAGGATACGATGTATATGAGCTCCATAGTTCATTCGCGAATCGAATATGACACCCAGATATTTGATCTGAGGTCTCCTTGGAAATTCGGCTGGGTTGTCGTGCCTTCTTCTTCGGAGACCGCTTCTCGAGAAAAGCACAACAGCAGCCGTCTTTGATCTGCTCGACGATGCGCAGCACTTGGTGGGTGGTGCTGTGCCCCCTGTGGAAGCCTGATTGTTGGTCTAGTAAAGTGAACGGTACATTACATAGGATAAAACAAACACCTATATCAAATATTAATTGTTCGCTGTATCGTTTGCCACGTATTGCATAAGAGTGTTTTATACTTCTTAGGTAACATTCCCACCTGCTGGTACACGTGGAATAGTTGTCGCACTTTGCACATTTAATTCTATCGCCTTTGTATTCTAAATCCGGCATACTCGCTATTACGTTAAGTTTGTTCGAAATACGCCGATTCGGAAATGTACCTAAATGCAACATTTTCTAAGTATCTGTACTGACAAGCAGTCACAACTAATAGTAACAATACTGAACAAGCGTGCTTTGATACGGGACTCGATTTGCCGTGCCGCGCATTTTACCCCTCCACCTTGTTCTCCGCACGGCACTGAAACTTGCCCTTCTTTACCGAGACTATTAATCACCATATATCACTACTCAGTTAGAAATATTAACGAAATAAAAGAATCTGTCACTTCTAATTTTACACATATATTAGTAAAACATATTTTTTAAATATTTTGTCCTACTTGGGCAATTTCGATTTCTGTTGCTGATCCGTGTACCATGATAGAGCTTCTGTTTTATACTAAGTTTCGTCAGATGGGTACTCAATAGTCTTTTATCATCACCCGGTACGGCTGGTCGAAATTATATTTAGAGTTGGGATATTTTTCCCACGTGCCAGGATAGTAGCAAAATATGGACAATATTGCGATATATGCGTTATTTGTCACATATGTGTTATGTTTTATAAATAACACACATACCTTATTCACAGCGTTATTGCGTAGCGCAAAGTGGATAAGACTGACATATAGTCTGCACAGTGACATAAGATTTCACGTTTGTCTTGGAAAACAACGCGCACCGTGGTGACTAGACGTTCTTCTACGTACTTAGAAAATGACAACTAGACATCTACAGATGTAAACATGCAGAATTTTTAGAAATAGATAACGGATCTAAACGCACCATCATAGACGTGTCTTCATCTGATAAAATCGAACGCTGACTGACAATCACTAAACTACAGGATTGCTTGGCTAGTGCATTTTTCTAACATTTTGCTATCTAGTACAACAGAAAATATTGCTTTAATAAGATCTAGAACACGGACTGTAATATTCAAAATACAATGTTTTTTTTGATCTGTCGTTTCGTCGACACATAATCGCAGCTGTGTTTTTACTTTTTTACTATATTTTACTGCAGCTTTCATGTTTTCGATGTCGTTATGCACAATTAGTATATGGTTCTGCGATTATCGTGAACAGTATATCAAACATAAATTGCGTTTTAGGTGGCACGTTATTTTTCTTATTTCGGTATTGTATACTTTTTATATGATTTTTACAATCGCACTTGTCCCAGCACATCAACGCATCACAAGCTTTGGAATATATCATAGCACCATTATAATATAAATCTGGAAATTCATTCACTTTCGCATTGCATCACTTAATGGTCTCGTTTTCCCTTTCGTGTGTAATTATACGTATGCCTTGCGTAGTAAAGATGGCCTCGGTAGTAAGTTATAATTCTAAGCTGGATCCGTTTTATTACATTACACTGCTGGGAGCGCTGCGTACTAAATTCGAACCTGGCTCGGGGGAAGAAATTTGAACTTTAGTTGTAATGCATCGTAATTACATTACATCTCTAGCAACACCACCACTGTAATAAGTAAACGGACTAAGGTAAGGTATAGCCCCAGCCAGTTGATGGGTACAGATTGTCGTTATCTTAGTTGACATTCTTGTAAAGATTACAACGAACAAAGTAAGTTAAAATAAGAATACATACATGATATATATCACTACAATAGCACAGCATAATCAATAAAAAGTACATTTTTAATGTCAATAGTTTACACTAATTAAATTAATAATAATTAATAATGAATTAATTATTACCGTGTTGCGATTACAGTCTTTGAAAAATGGATCGTCTCTAATAAAGTGTGTGTATAACTAAATTAATGATACTAATCTAAACATTAAGCTAGAAAATCAAAGAAGAATCGCTACAATCAGCTACAATAACTTACGATTTTAAACTTGGGATAAAAATCTGTATTATCCATAGATATGGATTACGTGGTCAGTACTCGTTTTACTTTTATTTTAATCCTTGAAGCATATACTACTACTGGAACGCTCGCGTTGGGTAAAAAAACGGTCCTTCGCGACAGAAAAGGATGGTTGCTGTGTCAGGTATCCCTTTCTCATTCCAACTTATAGACTCGTACAGCAAATATAGGGACGAGTGTAATAAATGACAAATTATATAGGAAATGCGATAGGGATTTGAAAAGAGGAATAACAAGGTATGTAAGTCAGAAGAAAGTTTGAAGTTGTTGTTTATTATTATTGTGTTTTTCTAAATCTTTTTGTACTGTAATGAAAAAAAAAAAAAACGAGATTATTTAAAGTTGAGGTATATATTAAGATTATATTTAATATTATTAATGTAATGGTAATAGTACATACAATAAAACATTTAAAAATTAATAAAATATACACGTTGTGTGCTTGCTTTCTTAGTTCTTTCACAGTTCATCTATTTCCATATTGGCCGCCTAAAAATAAAGAAGTAATTGTTTCTTGTTCAATGAAGACTCCAAATAACTATCTAGAGTAAAATGGTCACTGCATATGATTGCAGTAGTTTTTGGAAAAAAAATTTTTACGCAATGCTTGTAACCATAACTTCAATATTTCTGGTCTTTTTAAGGGAAACTTGAAATGCAGTACATTTAGATTAAGTTAAAATATCATAGCTTTATACTATAAAAAAATAATAAAACATTTTTCTTTTGCATATCACAACGAGCACAATCATTTTAGGAAAGAGATTACTAAAGTTCATTCAAGAAAAACCTATTAATGGACAATTTATCTATGAAACTTAATATTGTCGTTAGGTTTTCTCATGTTTTCACACCCATGTTCACAAAAATACCGTACCATTTTGTTATTCATAAATTAAATAAAGCACAAAACGTTTTTAACAGTTAACACACCATGCAAAACGTACACCAGACAAAGAAAAGGATACTTGAGACGGCAGTCGCACCGTTCTAACACGCACGACTGAAAATGTTAAAATTGGCCTTGTTGCGCGAGCATTCCAGTAATGTATGCACTTCTACGATTTCCATATAGATAGCGCCATCTGCCATCTGAGAAACTATTCACTTAAAGCTAATTTTACATTGACGACATCTTTTGTTATTGCCTCTCCTTAAAATTGGGCAATTTTGTAGCAGATTCCAACACGCCGGTAACAAATTTCACTTCATAGCTGTTGTATAAAATAATGAATACAAAATTTTATATTTACTAATCTTTATCAATCAGTTCAAAGGTTAATTATTTCAAAATTAAAACGTAATTAATAATTAAGATAAACCAAATTAAACCAAAGATGAATATCGTTATAAAGAAGAGGTAAAACCACTAATAATACGAAAAAATTCCGTAAGAGGTCGTCCCTTTTCTTTTCCTTTGAAATTAGTTGCTTGGTTTATTTCCGTTTTCAATTATGATCCAGTTTTCCCATACTGTATTCCTGTTTGTTATTTTATATTCTACTTTATCGTGCTTTTTTTCAATTATTATTTATATTGTATTATTTTTGACTGTTTTCAACGGGAATTAACATTTTTGTTAAAGTGAGTAAAATATAATTCACAGATATCCCTGTAAACACTAGGCCACACAAATTAATAAGTTATTCGGAACGCAGCGTTTTAAGACCTAATGGAATCTCATTATCAACCGAGTTGCCGATTGAATGGTAAAAATATATTGGCAAGCAATATTTTCTACGAAGGCATAACAAGTTCTTAATTACCACTCTTTACAATCTATTAGGTATTCCCAGGTATATTGTATCTTTTCTGAAAGACGGAAACGAAAAAAAAAACCGCATCTTTCATTGTGGTAATAAATCTAGCAGACTTGGATGTGCAATTTGGGGTAATTCTCTATTGAGAAATTTTTGTTCTTTTTAATGAAAGTCGTTGTGTATACGTTTAATCCCCAAGAAGAATTTACATTTTTAAGAAGTTTAAGGTTTTCTAATTCAACATTATATCCGGATTCTATCATATGTTCTTCTGCGCTAGATAGTTCTGGTTCGTCAAAGAGATGTATTGCAATTTAGTCGGTTTTACTTATGATCCAGAAAAACTAATCGAATATTAGTATATTAAAAATGCACTGTTACCTATAGCCAGCATTGTTTTACAAAGCTTGACACACACACATAGCTACATACATAATAAGTATAAATATACAGCTACAAATAGACAAATTCAAATAACTTATTTTTCAAATTTAACATTACAACACTCCCACTAGTAAATTATTGTATTACCCCATGTTATTCATACGTGAAAATGTTTAAACATTTGCCAGTCCCTTCGTTAATACACAGCTAACATTTCGTCCATCTTCACGTATTTAGCGTTTATTGCACCTTCTTCCACCTTTTCTCGACTAAAATGGTGTTTCAGGTCAATGTGTTTTGTTCGTGAATGGTACATGTTTGTCGTGGTAAGATCGACCACACTTTTATTATCACTGTAAGTAGTTATTGCCGGTAAATTTGAAGGCTGACGTTTTGTGCACCATGCAGTTCGACTTCCTTGTGATATAAATAGATAGTTGCCGATTTTCTATTATCTATAAAGGTCGTTTCCCCAATCAGCGTCACAATCTCCATGTAAATCTTGTTCTTCTTCTTTGGTATATTGTACCTTCATATCCTTTGTGACTTCCAAATATCTTAGAACTGTTTTGACTGCAATCCAGTGGCTGGCCAGGATTGTTGTTGAAGCGGGTGAACAGAGTCACTGCAAAAATTATATCGGGTCTCGTACTTCGAGCTGCGTATAAAAGACTGCCTACTGCGGATTGATACGGTATTTTTTCCATCTCTTTACGTTCAGAATCATCTTTGGGCGTCATTTCAAAAGATCGTTTTTGATTTGGGTCTAACGATGTGAAACATGATTTATAATCTGTCATATTAAATCAATCAATATGGTGTCTATGTATTTTTCTTGATCAATACATAACTTTTGCTTTTCCTGGTTCACTGTTATGGGGGAATCCTAATATATTACTTCTCCAAGATCTTTCTTACTGAATTTATCGTTTAATTGGTTTTTCAATTTCTATTTTATTTGGTCATGGTTGGTAAATAACAACAAGTCATCAACATAAACTGCTACAAAACTATATTTGATCCATTTATTGTAGTAAACGCACGGATATGTTTTACTGCATATTAGACTTGTTTCTGTTAATACTTTATGTAATTTCTGGTTTTAAGCTCTGTTCGCCTGTTTTAAGCCATAGATTGCTTTCTTCAATCTATATACTTTATTTTCTGTTTCAAAACCTTCTGGTGGGCACATGTAGATTTGTTCGGTCAAGTCACCTTGCAAAAATGATGTAACTGCATCCATTTGTTCAATATCTAAATCGTCTTTCACTGCTAGCAATAAAAGGTATCTAATGGCGTATATAATGGAGTCATATCTTACGACAGATGTAAAAGTTTCATCATAATCTACTTTTTTTGCGTTGTGAACATCATTTAATTATTAATTGTGCTTTACATCTAACATTGGTCTCCGCGTACTTTCTTTTAAATACCCATTTGGTCGCTATTACATTTTTTTTTTCTTTAGGTAAATCTATTAGCTCCCAAGTAGTATTTTGCAATAATGGCTCATATCTTTCTACAATTGCCATTTTCGTTTATCTGGTCTACTCAAGGCTTCTTTCAAGGTAATTGGATCATCTATGTCATGAAGAATTACACCATGCAAATAGTAACCCTCCAATTTCTTTGGATATGATTTTCTTTGTGATTCTCGTGTTATAGGAATTTCTATTTGTCGACTCGGATTAATGTAATCTGGATCATAGAGACTTTCAAGTCACCTTGAACTCTGATCTATTTCTTCATTTTCGAATTGCCTTTCGGAATTGTTGTTGATTGCTGCTACTTTTACCGGTTCTTATAAAGCTTCAAAATCTAATGTTATCAGTGTATTTGCGTTATTTATCTTAGTGTAATTTTCCATAAAAGTAACATTGCGACTTATGATTCTATCTTTTCTAGTAGATTGATACAATCTGTATCCTTTTGTATCTAGGCTGTACCCAAACATTATACAGTTTTTCGATTCATTATCTAGCTTTCTACTTTTTTTATTTATTAATACCTTAGACCCGAATACGCGCAATGATCAATACTAATCGCCTTACTAGTCCAAACTTCTTCTGGTATCTGATAATCTATTGGATTACTTGGCGAACGGTTAAGTAGATAAACAGCTGTAGCTGCTGCTTCGGAAAATTATCATCATTGAGGATGCATCTTACCTTTTTCTGCTCTTGCGTATATACTCCTTTTAGTTGATGTTGGATGAGGATGGAAATGAATTCATTTGTACAGTATTCTCCTGCATTACCTGTACGAAATATTTTGACTTACCTGTATATATATATCAAAAGGTGAAGTCCTAAGATGTTATGATGATATATATATATATATATATATATATATATATATATATATATATATATATATATATATATATATACAAAAGATTTGTGTGAATCAATAAAAATTAGAATACGTCGTGCCCCACCTAATGATTCAACTTCCATAGGGCCACATAAAACTGAATCAACAATATCAAGTTGCAGGTCTACCAATGTTTTTGAAAGGTAGTTTAGACTGTTTGCCTTGAATGCATATCTCACAGGATTTCTTTTCGTCAGTTGTGTTTTTATCTTCTAAACCTTGTAGGTAATATATCCTTTTTAAATAATTGTAATTCAAATGCCTTAACCTTCGATGTCATAAGGAAATCGAATTTACCTTGTCTGTCTTTGTTACAAGCACTTTCTTAGTCACACAGTTAAATTTTTATATTATCGTCTAAATTCGGAGTACATATCAGTTTCTTGCTGGTATTGTAAATTCTACACCCGGTTGATTTGAAAGTCACATAATTCCCATCTTTAACAACCAATTCCTGTTTCTGGGCATATTTACTGATGCACCAGAATCTACATACCAAGAATTTACATCATCGATGGGATCATTCGTAATACCTATTGTTGAAAATTGAGATGTATTTTTCTTTGTATTTGAACTTGACGTTTGATTTTTTCTTAACTATACAATTCTTTATAAAATCACCAAAATTATTGCAATTATAACATCTAGGATTGAATTTTTGCACATTCTTCTTTGTTGTTTTTGGATTAGTATGTGTATGTAATTTTCGATCAAATAATCTTCGACTTCGCCTTCATATCGCGCTGTATTTTGAGATCTTCGGATTTTTCTGTATCTTTTTCTTCAATACAGCACTATAAACTCTCGTGCTCCAGATAAGTTTTTATTCCAAACTGCCATGTATTACAATTCTCTCGGCCTTTCAGCCTTTCAATCATCGGTAAGTTTATCTTCGACATCTTAAATCTTAACGGTTATTTTTCTTTATCAAAAGAAAGGGCCAACTCACTACACTTCTATATTGTAGCAATATTTTATGCGCTTGAGCCTATTGGAATTTAGTTGGTTTTATCTATGATCTAGAAAAAATAAAAGATTCGCCATTAATCGAATATTAGTATATTAATATACTACAGTATACAGCCAGCATTATTTTAGAAAATTTGACACATACACATAACTTCTATTAATATAACTACATACGTAAGGGTAAAACATGTCTAAAAGAATGCCTAGAAAATAACACCAAGATAAGAAAACGCTGTAAATACAGCTTTCTCATGGTATTAATACCTAATTAATTTAATAATTAAATTAATACCTAATACCACGAGAAAGCTGTATTTAGAGCGTTTTCTTATCTTAACGTAAGGGTAAGTATAAATATAGTTACAAATAGTGGTGACAAATTCAAATAATTTACTTTTGAAATTTAACATTACAACACGATAATGCCTATGTTCTTTAAACCTCGCTTCGATACTCCTTTTTGGTTCTACAAAGTAAATTTTACCACAATCATTGAATACTATGTGATAAATCTTTATCGTATCAAAAAATAGGTCAAGAAATCTCTTAAAGAATCTCAAAGATAATCCGATATGATAAAAAAGGTCTGGAATTTGCCAAATCTCATGTAATTTGGATAATATTTACGTTGGACAAATATAAAGGAGTATCGAAACGAGATTTAAAGAAGATATATGGCAAAGTAGAACTACCTAGCGTGGCAGAGCATATGGTAGAATTCGCAAATTCTTCTAGAGAATTAGACGTGTACGAAATTATATTCATGAAAAAGAATAAAAACTTGTTCAATAGAGAAGTATCCCCAATTGTACACCCGAGTCTGCTAGATTTATTACTGAAATTCCTTGTTGAAGATAACGTTTCTTTTCGTTTTCTCCTTTCTCCAAACATACAATATAACGGGGACCTTCAAAAGTTAGTGATTTAACAACCTTTAAAGCCTGCGTATTTTTACAATTCCGTCGGTAACTCTATTGACAATTACAGTCTATGTGCTTCTGAAACGCTGCGTTCCGAAGAAATTATTCATTTGTGCGGTGTGGGGTGTGCTGTGATACTCGTGAGTTATACAACCATACAGTCCTGATAATCGTAAAAGGACCCTCTTAAATCAAATTCATTATTGTTACAAGTAAGTAAAAGATAGTACTTGCGAAAAAATTACAAAACTGGTTCTATATACTTTAGAAACAACTTTCAATAATCAAGTATTCTTTGTTACTGACGGTGCCAACATTGCAAGGTCGATGGATTTATAGTAAATACGACAAACACTGCCTGTTTTGGAAGCTCTGAAAATGTACTCGAGAATTTCACAGACGGTATTTTAGTATCTCTCAACCACCTCAGCTAATTCTTATACGTTGGCGAATATCGTTGAGGCAGCTTCCTATTACACCAAATATTTCCCGCGAATAAGGGCTTTAAAATTCGATACAAAAAAGCTGCAATTATCAAGAATAATTAAACAAAATGTCGAGATAGTTACGGATTTAGTTAGTGAGAACAATTACCTAGGCCTAGTTGACACAATAGACAAATTACTAAATTCTTTCATATCGTTAGTAGAGCCATTGCAAATAGTGGGTGATGTCTAGTCTCGGCAAAGTGGCGCAAGTTACAGTGCAGTGCAGAGAACATAATTGACATATAATGGAAAAAAAATATTTTATAAAGTTTGTGATAATGTTTCCATATTCCGGAATAGAAAGAAGTACTAGAACTGGAAATTGCCTAGTCGGATAACTATGAAAAAGAAAAGTAAATAAGTAAAATCAGTGAAATATACAATTTAAAACAACATTAAATCAAAACTAAAATATAAAGTCTAGTTATGGAAAAGTCGGCTGATTGTCACAAAAATACTATTTTTAATGTCATGGTACTTACAACCGTTACTTTCAATTTTAGTAATAAGTAGAAAACTAGAAAAATATCCTAAGGTGATTGTAAACGAAGTGCACAAATTGGAAATAAAAAGAATAGCTCTTAGTGTTTATGACTGATGGTGACGAAAAACATGCTTGCCATGCATTACATTCTATGGCAGAAACTATTCGAAAGTGATATCCAGAGGTAGATAGTTCGCTAGTGTATAGAAAAGTAGTGTTTCTAAAATTGCCAAAACATATTCGCGAACTTCCACAGCTGATACTTATATGCCAGGAAACATGGTTACAGACAGCATATATATTATCCTCAGTACTTCCAAAAAAATAAGGCTGTAGTTTCACAATTCTAACAAAGCAACTGTCATCCAAGAAAACAAAATAAATTAGAAAATGCTTAAATTGAAGTAGATTTACAAATTATTTATAAAAACTACAACGGACTAGTTGAAGTACTTAAGAAATAACCACATTCTTCGTTATCATTAGCGGAGTCAATGCAAATAGTGGAGACTGTACAAACACAGTAACATAAGAAATACTAGTATTATTACTGAATGATGTGGAAAATTTTAAGTTGTTATTTTGCCGAGTGGGTTCTTTGGTTTATTTTTTAATTTTTAATATATGTATATAGAAAATTATTAAATTAATGTAGCCAAACGAAAGGTTATAAAGAAAATATAATATCGATAAAATACGTATATCGCATTTTAACAAAATTGTTTTAACACCTAGAACAATCCCTGTCTAACTAAATTTTTCAATTACTTTGTTCCCGGACTAATGGCTCATTACTAAACTTGTTTGCCTGGTTGATAGGCTACACAGCATACACTGTTGATGGAATGAAATTAAATACTGATAAAACTAAGTGATTCTTTAATTTATATATTAATAATTTACTTTGAATTATAAACTCCATGCCGGTAAATAGTAACTGAAGTAGATAACTAATATCAGAAAACTGCATGAAATGAATATTTGAAAATTAGAGGGAATTCTAACTGCACTTTGCCTCCAAGAACAACAAATTATAATAATAGCGTGAACCAAACAATAGCAGGGGAGAATGTTTAAGAAATTTAATAAAATTTTAGGAAAAACTTGTTGAATTCCAGATGAAGTAGATTATACCATTACATAAAGTAGATTCTCTGTTAGCGAAAGGTTCAGAATTTACCAGATTAAAACATTTTTTTGGTGATAGTTGGTCTACAGATCCTCCAAAGATAACATTTACTCACAACGGCGAATACGGTTACGTAAGGAAACTGTTGAAGCATACCCGATGCTCCTAAAAAGGGTAAGTGTCTATATACATTCACTATATGAGACATTTTCTATACGCTCGCTACTGACCGAACCTTCACAGTGCCGACTCTGGTGGTATCCATAAATCTGTCGAACACCGCGATAACTCCATATATACGATTCATGTGTAAGCTACAGACTATCTAGTATTGTCCGCAAGCATAAGTACGTGGTCGTGTTCTGGAATATTTTACTGATATTGGTATTATTTTTATAGTTCAATTTGGAATTAGTAGGGTATTTAAGAATGAGAAAATATGTGGGATGTTATTTAATGAAGTAACGTTAATTCGTTCTTCAAAAATGGATAACGCTGTGTATTTAGAAATGCTTGAATTTTTTTAACTATGTATAAATTTTTGTTCAAAATCTTATAAAAATTATAAGGATAAGGATGTGTTACGCAACATGCTGTACGTACAGTATAACTACATATGTATGGTGTTCAAGAATATTTCTGTTACCTTGTATTTCTAAAATTTCATAATATGGAGGAACAGCTATCTTAAATTGATTTTCGTCTCAACTTTGTTTGTTGTGAACAAAATTAGCATAAATCTTACGCACAGCATACTAATTTTTAACGTTTTTCAATTTATGAATAATTTTTGTAATATAAAAAACAACATTGCGATTGCTGCTGTCCACGCATTATTTGTTCTCTCCGAGAGAGCAATGCACGTGCGACAGACGCCGACAGAGAAGCTATACATCCCCTTGTTCCTCCTCCACACCGGTTCTAAAGCCACAATTCTCACTACACACACGCGTATACGCATACACATATAGCTGCCGCAGCGATGGCATGTCGGCTATTTTGACGGGAAGGTCGGTCACATGACCTCAGCGACTGTCGCGGGGATCAGGGAGGTGCGGACGGTACAGGCTAGACTTTCAACAGCGCGATCGTCTGCGGCCATGACTGAACATTTGCCAACGGAGTAGTGCGAATTTCGACCGCGTTTGAGTAACCTGTACGTTTACACTACACGAAGCCAGTGTCTGTAATGTATGTAGAAAAGAAACCAAAACTTGTATGACCATATTAAAAAAGTGTGTGTCATTGGAACCATATTTCTTATTCTGTATCGCGGGTATTTCTGTCTTATATTAGCGAGGAAAATATACGTGAAAATCGTGTGAAAAGTATCTGTTTTTGTATTTTTATGTTCGTGTGTGTCTGGAATACGGTGCAATCACGAGCAGATACGCATGCGCGGCATTCAGTCTGCAAAGGCATAGACCAGACAATCGCCGGTCGCGAAGCAGACATGTTTAGGTAAACGTCTGGTTTGGTGGCGCTCAAGCTTCATGTGAGAGAGACAGAGGACGGTAGAGAGGAGAGAGAGTGAAACTGTTTATTAGTGTTATACGGTTGTGTGTGTGAGTGTGTGATGCTTGTTAATAAGTATAAAGAAATACATCTGAATTCGCTAGTATACAAAGAATATAAAAAATGTACCGTTGCGTAATAATAGTAACAATATCGTAACGCGGAAGTACTGAGGAGGATGGAAGTCACTCCTCATCTAAAAACGGTGCTTAAAAACTATCAACACAGTGCTACCAAAAGTCTTCATGGACCAGGTTTGTCCTTGGTTAATAATGTCAAGTGCGAATCGTTGTCGCCCGATTCCAAAGAAGATGATTTCTTACAACATACGCCTTTACCAATACAACAATTCCCACCTATTCTTACCATTGCCGATACGACCTGTAGTGATAGAACTGAAACAATTTTGGAGGGTGAAAATATCTCATGTTTCGTCGTAGGAGGTGAGAAACGTCTGTGTTTACCACAAGTTTTAAATTCGGTGCTTAGGGACTTTCTTCTTAGTCAGATCCACCAGGAGTGCGATCAACTACAGATATATTGTTCGCAATGCACACTAGAACAGTTAAACGTATTGAAAACTCATGGAATTTTACCAAGCACCGCTCCTACGTGCGGACTAATCACGAAAACAGACGCTGAACGCTTGTGTAGTGCCCTCTTACACAATCAGGTGACCGTACCTATTCCAACCATCAAAGGCGCGCTTTCCTTCAGAATTTATCATGAATGTTTTGGTAAATGCATGGGTTTATGTACCCCTGCACTATATACTAGCAAGGACGCAAGGTGCATCGAATGCTTAGAATGTCACGGTGCGTATACACCGCAACAGTTCGTTTGTCACGTTCATAGAAACCTGGAAAATAGAACGGTACATTGGGGGTTCGATTCCAGTTTGTGGCGATCGTATATGTACATCTGTAAAGATCAAATAGATCATGAGCAGTATACTAAATATTTGGACGAAATGAGAGACCAGTATGAGGGAAAGATCTCTTTTCCGACACCAGTGACTGATAGCAGAGTGAATAACCTCAAAAGGAAACAGGTAAGTGTCAATAACATTGTTTGTCTGTATGTATGTGTATGCGCGTTGTTTATTTATTACGTTACTCAGATATACATTAGCGATGCATAGTATAATGTTCAATTCTCTTCGTCTTAACTGTGAAGTATAATGTATGAATATGTGCACATACATACATACCGCATTAAACAAGGAAAGTGATCGACATACTCATTAGGTGTTCTGTGATTATCTGCATGCATAATGAACAGTTAAATTAGGGAAGAAATAGATTATATAAATATTAGTATTACTCAACAACCATAATTGATTATAACATTTCTTGAATTTTTCTTTCTGGTGATAAAGTTATAAAACATTTCACTTAAAACAATATACATCTTTTCATTGTAATTTTATTTCACGGGAAATTTAGTAAACAAACAAAGATAAATACACGGAAGTTAGAAACATTTCTTCATTCGAATAAATGTATCAATCCTGGATTGAATACGATAATCAAATGTTAGTAAAACATAATCTTTGGGAATAGTTTATAGTTTTAGCACTGCATGTGCTGGCATATTTCTTATACGTTCAGCCGTATTATAAATAGAGCGGGCAAACATTTTATCGATTTTCACTTCATGGAAGCACTTTTTAATAATTCCCCAATGGACGAGTATTATCATTCGTGAAAAATGAATTTCGTTATTATGTTGGCTGTTTCACCTTTTTGTAGCACAGGAATTTCGCTTATAGAAAATATAGGTAATATTTTTTTTTGCATTAGATGGGTTATTAGCTCTTTGTTGAATTTGCAAAATTTCATCCGCTACAGGAATTATATATAAAAACTTCTCTATTGTCTGCTTTTAATTTCTTTTTTTTCTGACACTTCACACAGATTAAAACGTTTTTCTTCTTTTCCCTTTCACCTTCATTTTTCGAATTTTGATAATGCAATTTTTCTGGAATACTTGAACATAACTTTTTCTTATGTTTATAGTGATATGGGACATGGGATATGCAGTATTTATTTATTTTTAATAATAAAGAAAACTGAACAAGTGATATTTTGCGAAAGTGTTGCTAGATCACCTGTGGAAAGCAAGAATTCAGTATTAAAGAAAAATTACTACACAAATATTATCAAATCAAATAACTCTCTACCAGTAAAAAAATAATCATTGCGTTCTTAACACAATTTGGATTACAGAAATCACGAAATGAAATTGTACAAAAGGCTGCGTAGACTAAATGAAAATCTGTAATATCTTCAAATCTGTGAACATAAATTTTCTTTGAACATATCGCTAAGTAAGGAATTGGGGACTAGCTGTTAAGGTGATTATTTATTAAATCAGAATTGTGAGATGCGACTCCAACTTGTTGAAACTAAACGTTGGCTGTTTTAATTTTTTAAATTTTCAAATACATATGTCCTTTAAATCTGTTTGCAAAAATTCTAATACTTGCATTATTCATTTCATGAGAAAGCAAGGAGACGTTTTATTTTGAATAAACAGCGGATTTACAATATTCAAAACCTAAAATATTCAAATTTCCTTTACAGTGTACTTGTGACCATGCCATTCGATTAAATATTTTACATTAAGTGTAGGACATACCATAATCGTGGTTAAAGTTAAAAATATTTCTAGTGCTTCAATATATTTTCTCAGATGCTTTAGGACATGAAAAGCCTTTAAATTACTACAAAGCCAAAACATTTTTTATATTCACTTCCATATACGATTGGCTAGGAAGTTAAAGTTCGTAAAGGTCGTGTTATAGGTATGCGTAGCTATTAAGTTTTAAAAATGATCAAATTGAATTACTTTTTTTGAACTATTATGATTAAATACATATTTATACACATATAAGCATATATGTAATATTAGATGTGATAATTTTAATGTTATCTGGATATCCTTGAAACCGTTATCTTTAGCTGTAGTAAACAATACGAAGTATTTACTAATAATTATATTTTTTTGAAAGTATACATATTTATTATTCCGAAGGTGCACTGAAAAAATCACTGAAACTCAATCATGTAATAATAGCAGAGATACGTATTCTTGAATGCAGATATTTTGAACTTACGTATTAGTACACGCTGAAATGTAAACTTACAAGCACAATAGTGTAAACTACAAGTAATATAATTAAGTTGTGTTTATGTGATCGTGATTCTTTTTTTTATGTGAATACTAAAGTGTATAGAGGTGGTCTTAATTAATCTGTCCCCCTATGGCGAAGGGGATATTAAAACTACTTTCGTTCTGATGCCGCAGACCGTTCGGCTTCTATCGGTTATTGCAGGTATAAATCTTTATAGAGCATATATAAAAGCTTACTATCGTTTACATCCATTACTGGTCAAAATTATTTATCCACCCTAAAAAAATAATCTATGAATAAAGGAAGTACTGGAAGTGAATGAAATTCATAATATTTATTCAATAATACAATTTATTTGAGGCAAAAATATTAAATCTTTGTTTCCTAAAAATGCCCTCCTTGATCCTTTATTCAATTTCAGGCCCGGTTTCTCGTCTATTCCCTCACTCGTCGTAATTATGGGACGTTCTTCTGCTGGTGTCATTACTTTCCATTATTTTGTCGGTTTGCTATTTAATAATGAATGGGTATCTCGATACTTTTTAACGTTATAGTCCACAGTTTGGCGACTTAATTTATTTGTCTTCCAATATCTCTGTTACTTCAGCCAAAATAGCCAAGTAAAGCAACAATGATTGACGGGTGTGAAGTTAGCAACTGTTTTGTTGTGCGGCAATCCCGTATAACTTGTATAGTACATGTATAGTAAAGGTTACAAAGAGATTATCTGACATCTATAAGGTAAAAAATTACTATCCCTAATTCTCCTAATGCCTCTTACAATCTGAACTGACGACGACGCTAGTTCATTGTCGGGTTGTCGAAGGGGTGCAAAAAAATAAAATAAATACAAAATATTTGTTCTCCATCTTACAAAGCGATGTAAATTATTTCTACATAGCTAGAATTGTAGTAGGCGGGATGCATCACATTACCAAATGGGAAAAGTTCATTGTCGGGTTGTCGAAGGGGTGCAAAAAATAAAAAAAATACAAAATATTTTTTCTCCATCTCATAAAGCGATGTCGATGATATCTAAATAGCTAGAATTGTAGCAGGTGGTATGCTTTACTTGACCAAATAACAAAAGTTCATTGTGGGGTTATCAAAGGGGTGCAAGAAATAAAATAAATACAAAATATTTTTTCTCCATCTTATAAAGCGATGTCAGTGATTTCTAAATAGCTAGAGTTATGGAAGGTGGGATGCTCTACGTCACCAAATAACAAAAGTTCATTGGCGGCTCGTCAAAGGGGTGCAAAGAAATAAAGTAAATACGAAATATTTTTCTCCATCTTATAAAGCGATGTCAATGATTTCTAAATAGCTAGAATTGTAGTAGGTGGGATGCTTTACATCACCAAATGACAAAAATTCATTGTCGGGTCGTCAAAGGGGTGCTAAAAAATAAAATATTTTTCTCCATTTTTCAATGATTTCTAAATAGCTATAATTGTAGTAGGCGGGATGCTTTACTTGACCAAATGACAAAAGTTCATTGTCTGGTTGTCAAGCGCGGGTACAAAAAATAAAATAGATACAAAATATTTTTTCTACATAAAGTGATGTCGATGATTTCAAAGTAGCTCGAATTGTAGTAGGCGGGAAAATATTTTCTTTATTTTCTACATATAACGGACATACAACGCACAGCAGTATCGCTTTCTTTTTATGGTTGATCGGGAAAGTTATAAATCGTTATTCAGTTCTAGTTTTAAGATAATACCCGATACTTGTTAGACCATTTCGATCTTGCAACACTGAAGAAGGGGGCACAAACTTCGTGGCCGCTCAAAAAACCAAAACAGCCCTGCGACAAAATAGGCTAACATAATGCCGGCTAGCGTGTCCGTATACTCACAGGGCCCAAATAGCTAAATACAATTTTATAGACGTAAGTGACGAATCAAAACTGCCGCTCAGTTAAATGTTTAAGAATGCGAAAAACAAGACGAATCGTAAAAAAGAAAGATGCTTGTATTTCCCAAAAATATGTAAGTGCCGCTAGATGCATTGTATAAGGGACATTCCATTTTGTGATAAGTGTCCGTGCTGCGGGATATCGCCAATAAAACCCCCAATATAAAAAGAGACCCGAATAGAATCCCTAAGATGTGACAGGTTTATTGTAATGTTATTATTAATCAATTACAAGAATGTTGAGGATTGTGTCAAAAAAGAAACTTCCCAAAATCTTTCAGAGACAATTAAGATCAGGAAAATCAAAAAGAATAAAATAGTATCTCTGGAACACTGTTCGGAATAAGACTTACAAATCTTCAAACAGTAGTTCAGTAACTTTCCCAGTCTTCTGTTAAACAACACTGATATTTTTAAATTATTATTGTTGGAAAGTAACTATTTTGTAACATTACTGAAATATTTATTTTTTTGACGTATAGTATAAAGTGTAAGAAGAAGAGTGTCTACAGAAGCCAACCTCGTACGTTCCATATAGAAATCGCTAAATGTAATTTTTCCGTTTTTTTATTTTATTTTCTTTTGTTTGTTTTTATTAATTTCATAGGTTAAAGTACACGTTTAAATACCCATTCTTTTTCAATTTGATTGTTTCATCATTTAGTTAAAGCTAAATCGTTTAAATTAAATTAAGTTTTGTTCACATGTTTGTTTTATTTAATCAGTACCTTCAGTATCAAAAGCCCTAGAGCAAGAACCTGCGCCTGTTAAGATCTTTTTCTTTCTTCGGTTTTTCGAGTCCCACCAGCGACCGGGATTTTGCTACTTTAATACTCGTTATTAATTTTTACTTTATTTTCTTTCGTTGTTTCCATTGGGTATTCTATTGAGTTTACTTATTTTTGTTAACAGTTTCTGTTAAAATTGTTACTGCGTTCTTAGTTTCTTAAGAAATACATATCGTATTGAATTGTTGGAGTATACGTAAAGTTACTATATTTGTGTGTAGTGGATCATATTCGAAGATTTTGTTTATATTTAATAATTTAGAATGCCGGCCAAATCCAAAATAAAATTGGAATTACTAGCAAGTTACTTCAATGAATTGCAGCAAGGTGCTATCCTTTGTACTGGACAAAGCTATCAATATTAATACAGTAGGAAGTAATAATGAATGGGCTTCCCTTTTCAGCTATATAGAAGTCATTGACATCGCTTTATAAGAAGGAGATAAAATATTTTGTATTTATTTTATTTTTTTTTTGCACCTCTTTGACGACCCGACAATGAACTTTCTTCATTTGATGATGTAAAGCATCCCGACTACTACAATTAGCTATTTATAAATAATTGACATCGCTTTATAACATGGAGAAGAAATATTTTGTGTATTTTATTTTTGCACCCCTTTGACGACCCAACAAGCCTTTGTCATTTCGTGGTGTAAAGCATCCCACCTGCTACAACTTCAGCTATCTTGAAATCATCGACATTGCTTTATAAGATGGAGAAAAAATATTTTGTATTTATTTTATTTTTTCTCACCCCTTCGACGACCCAGCAATGAACTAGCGTCGTCGTCGGTTCACGTTGTAAGAACACTGGAAGAATTAGGGATAGCGATTTTTTACCTTATAGATATCGGATAATCTCTTTGTAACCTTTACTATACGTGTACTATACAACTTATACGGATATTGCCGCACCGCAAAACCGTTGCTAACTTCACACCCCTAAGATTTTATATGTATTAATGTCAAATATTAACACGTTTTGGTAATATTTTCCCAAAAATAATATATCATATATTCTCGAATTGAATGAAACGAAGAACACGTGACCCTGCAATTTAAGTTGTGATGACTCAGGAATTGGCGTTATTGGCACCATGAATTAATGTTTGTAACCATAATTGGACAGACTTTGTGAAGGTTAGGTACTGCATATTCTCATGTTGTTCTATTAATAAGTAATTTTAAATGAATTTAACATGAAAATAAATTTGTGTTTAAATATAGGATGAATTCAATCAAAAAGTCTTACGGTGAGGGGGCGGTGATAGGCATCCACTGGCTATGAGTTAGTACGTCTACGCGTGTCGTGCGTCTTCAGATATTCCTTCACAGTATTCGCTATGGAAAATCTCAATCATGACAAACAGCCCTAGGGCACGAACACGGGACTCCGGGGGAACTTAGATGTATTGGAACTTTCAATAAATTGTCATTCAAAGTGACTGTAATTTGTTAAATACTTCCAATTACACGTTTCATTGCATTAACCAATGCAAAAGTAACACTTCAGTACATGTCCTTTTGGATCACGAGAGAACATTTGACTGTAAAATAATTCAATAAGATATATACGTTTTAGGTTGTTTGACTTATGTTAAAAAAATGTATTACATTTACGAATATATACTAGACACACAAACATCACAAAAAATATAATTTAGAGACACATTCATATGTAATGTATGTGTGTAATAAATATCGTAAATGATGGATTACATTGAATGAAAAATAGTTAAAAACTCGTTATAGCATATGCTTAAAATGACCACCTTCATTTTGTAGGTACATATTTATAGGTTTTTTTCATGTCCTTAAATACGTTTGTGAAGTTTCAACACGAATATATATACTTCACCTGCATATATTTCCAAGTTTTTGTATGTACATACTTTGAATCATATTTATTAGGCTTCGATGAAATATATGGTCTAAATCAAGTATGGGCAGCCTTTGACATGTTGTGGGCCAAACATTAGTGCGCAAATACGTTCGCGGACCGCGTTTAAAAGTAGTGCATCTTAAAGTAGTGTTCATAATTTTTAACGATAGATATCAGACATGAAATAATACGACAATGTTATAATGCAATTTATTAAAATAAGAAAATTAAACTAAATGAAAAAATAGGTACAACATAATAATTAAATCGTGAAATTTTTAATTATTACAAACTACGAAAGTTAACTAGCGAAATCAATGAGACACTTGAGCTTGAATTTGGGAAACTAATCCATCGATCGTTTTGATTTATATAACTTCCATCATTGAAAAGAACTGTTTGCATTTATAAGTACTGCCAAACGCACAAATCGATCTTCTAACGAATTTTCTAAGCTCCGGAAAATGGTCTTCTTCGAGGTATTTTTTGTAGAAATCGCACTACTCCAGATCTTCAAATTTAGATTTTAGGAGTGAGTTTTTTTTTTGAAGCTCGATCAACTCCATTTGCAAGTGTATTGGAGCATTTTGTACATTACTTTTTGTTGGAGTCGCAAATAAATTGAAACTGTCTTCCATGTTTTTAAAATCGCTAAATCTGTTCGAAAATTACTCCGACAGTAACTTGAGTTCTGCAGCATATTGAGGATAAGCAGTACTTTCATACGTAGAGAGCGTGATGAAATGATAACTGTTACCAGACAGCATATGTGCTTCCCTCAAGCGGCTTTTGTTCTGAAACGCTTTCAAACGCCTGTACAAATCATTTACTAACTGTCCTTGTTTTTGAAGTTTCAAATTTAAATCATTCAAATGGCCTGTAAGGTCGACCAGAAATGCTAAGTCACATATCCATTTTGGGTCACTCAATTCAGATAGTGGTTTATTGTAGGAACTTCTACATAATCAGTTCATAATTCATCTGTTAAATCAGTTTACTTCCTACATTCGGTTTCATTGTTCTCGTGTTATTAAATCAATATATTTTAGTAGACATCTTCAATTATAAATCAAAGGCACATACGGATTTCAAAAATCTGACAAGAAACAATATACAGTTATTGATACGGGGGTTAACTATATCTGTAGATAGTATTTGCCCTTATATATCATATATCCTTATGACACACGTATTATAGCTTAACTCAAAATTTAGAGGTAAAAACTTAATATTAGTCATGCGCTACTCACAACCGTATAACTATGCATTCGGTATATGTAATAATAATAATCATAATAATCTATGCCTTCGCACCCCCAATAGCTTTCGCCAATTGTAGGGCGCATCGGCCGGCCATGAGTTAGTATTACGCCTGTGTCTGTGGTGCGTCTTAAGATATTTGTTCTGAACATTCGCCAGGGAATGAGGAAAACCACAAAAGACCTCAACCTTGAGAAATAGCCCCGGGGTTCGCTC
This sequence comes from Trypoxylus dichotomus, assembly GCA_023509865.1. Classification (NCBI taxonomy): domain Eukaryota; kingdom Metazoa; phylum Arthropoda; class Insecta; order Coleoptera; family Scarabaeidae; genus Trypoxylus; species Trypoxylus dichotomus. Next base: position 28,597,616 of record CM042080.1, on the reverse strand, counting down.
CCGGCGCTTCGAGACTGATAGCCAAGCACGCAAGGCATTGATCCACCAGCCCCAGGCATTATATGTCTCACGATATATAGCAAGATCTAAAAAGAAAGTTTGCTTGTATGTCCTAGATCAGCCGCGACGTCCACAGGGTTAAAATTATTATTTACACTAACTTCCATTTCAAATGTCATCTATCATAGCATCGGTTAAAAGTCTTGGAGTAGCTTCACGTTTCCTTTTTAAAGCACTGCCTTTTTTCATAATATTTCATATTAATGTCCTACAAAGTTATTATAACTAACATTTTCATTAAGGTACGTTGCAGCGAAACGATCTATGCAAAACTATGTGCGTGTCTCCCATTTCTCGCTTTCACATTACATGTCACTTCGAAAATGAGCTACAATAATCAACATGTGGTATTGCATTCCAAATGAACTCTAGAAAAAAATCCATCATTCAACTTTAACGAAGATAGGTTATAGTACTATTTAACACGCGGTATTCACCAGAACCTGAATATGTAATTTTCAGTTGTCTTTGTAAAGGTAGATACAGAAAAACGCACAAAGACAGTAATTTAATGAAAAGAAAAATAACCAGAAGATGTCATCAAAGCAAAGTAATTAAATAATAGCAACGATTACTCATTTTTGTTATCTTTTCAACATAAAAATCATCTCATGCCATTATACATCCCTTTAAAGAATAGGTAGGTACTTTATAGATATAAGTTCAAAAGCCAGTTCTTTGGTATCTTGTACTTTGAAATAGGAACGAATTTTGTTAATTTTGTAAAGTAAGCCATTATTCTATATTTTGCCAATTTAAGAGACAGAGGGTATTTTATTTCTCTCCACTTTCTCTCACTTTCGACTTATTGATATTTCTTATTTTCCAGTTCGACATTAAATATTGTAATTTCTCTATTGTTTTTTGTTCATCTTTTTTACATGTCTCACCTATTGTTTAAGTAGATGTTCAGAAAGTCAATATAATTATATCCGAATGCTTAAATTATTATTTCAGGTTTATTGTCATTCCTTTTACCAATGTTATAGCTGCAATATTTTTTATTAATGCATCTTGTACGCTTACGTTATGTTATGTTATGTTACATGTTATATATTGTTTTGGTTATAGACGTATATGCGAATGTGTTCGGCCTACGATAAGAAAAATAAATCAGCGTTTCCAAGAAATAAAGCTAGCTTTAGATATAAAAAAATGTAACTTCCTCCTGAGTCAAAGTAATGAATAAGGCAAACATCAGGTATTATACGCGTATATGTAATTAAACATAATTTAGATACACAAATATCTACACTTGCAAATTTCAGTAAAAGCAATGTCAATAATTTTATGCTTCATTTGATATTCTATTTACAACTAATGGCAATATGTATTTAAATGCTTTACATTGCACAATACAACAATTGGCTAACTTAGGACTTTGTACTTAATTAACGATGTTTGGCAATAAATATTTATCATAGTAATTTTAACTAAGTTATGTGTTTTGACAGGATTATTTTAGTTATACAATTAAATACGTAGCAAGAAATATTTACAAAACAACAATTACTTATCTATTACGTCGTTTCCAACATACTTGGTAATATTTGCTATTCGATTTCCCTTTTTTCTAGATCATAGCATCCTTATTACCTTCAATTGCTTAAAAATTATTTATTATTATTTTTATTTTTATTATTTTAAGATATTTTTATAGTGTTTTTATTGTTTTCTTTATAAAATCATTACAGACAGTGGATGTTTTATTGTTTTCACGGTAGTGTGTTCCTTATAATGCTCACCTGAACGTCCTCTAACATACGAAGGACGCTTTGTTACCATCTCGATTTTGTAAAATTCTCGTCTTGTTTCACCTGAAAGTAACAAGCATTCTTTATGCGTTCCCGAACTCTTCGATGGCACACCTTTGGACTCCGTTCCCTTCTGATTTGGTGAATATCTTTGAAAGATAGCATACGGTTTCGTGTTGCTTATTTGTATAATTGGAACCATTGTCTTCCTTTTCTGTTCGCAATGTTGCCGCCGGGCACTCATCCCAAGAATATTTTCTTTAATTAACGACTCGGTGGTTCAGTAGTAAGATGACTTGCATCTGTTTTGGCAAATGTGGTATGTTCGAGACCTGTGTCTATCAATGTATAATTAATGGGTTCGCCCTTTACGGCGCAGCAGCGAAGTAACAAGGCCATGGAACACATTACACACTATCCTATTCTTCAAGGTCTCTGTGGTTTTGATAAGCGATATAGCTTATAACTTGTTTGCTTACCACAAACAAAAATCAGTAATGTTACAGTTTGATAAGAAACAAGTTATTTTCGTGCCATTTCACCCCTAGAGTATATTCTCGTTTCTAGATAAAAAGTTCTACGCCCCTTCTCTTACTCGTAACAACGACTAAAAAATTACAAAATTAAATTCAAATTCACGAAATATATTGCCTTCACTGTACATTAGTCGGAAATTAATTTAGGGATTTATGCGAAGTAGTATTTACCTCTCTTACAACCGAAAATGTGACTGAATAACGAAATAATTCCGAACTTATGTGCATCGCAATAAATCGGCTTAATAGTGCAGAATACTAAATTAAGCAATAATCAATACAAAAGAATTTAAGATATTATATATTTATTTATTTATAAACAAAAGCCTTTAGAAAACAATGAACAATTTAGAAGTATCGGAACGAATACTGTTCCGTGGTGCGGAAATACACTTCACTAGAATTCGTGAAGTAAATACCTATTTGTAATGTAAGCGGACCATAATGAAATAATAAATAAACATCAGGGAATCTTAAACTATAGTGCCATCTACAAGATAAAAGAAAGTTTAAGTGGTCATGTAGGCAAGATATAAACATCGTTTTCTATATTTTCGGCGTCTCCAAAACAAAAACGAATATATATATATGTAGATACTAAATTAATAGTAATATAGCACACATATAATTGTGCTTGTTTGTTAAAAAAATGAATAAGTATGTAACATGCATCAATCTTCTACAATAATTTTTGTATTTTTTGACATAAATCTGCTATAAGAATTTACTTGACTATACTTCATTTTTAATTCGGAGAAGTAAAATGAAAATACGCGTTTACACGATGAAATTTTTCAGTTATTTTTTGGCGGCAGTTTTAAAAGTAGCTAGGATTTTATATAAATTGTAGTTACGTAATTTATTATATATTCACTACTCATTACAAAAATAATTAATCAATTAAATATGGAAAACTGTAGAATATATTTATTGATCAATTACACATCATACTAGATTTCAAATTTATACATCGTGCCTTTCTTAATGGAAATTTCTAAATGTTGCTAGATTCTACTATAATTCTTATTTTGATTTAATTACAGTAGAGCCTGGTTACAACGACAGTCACGGAACTGCGAATTTTTTGACGCTATAACAAGGTGACGCTATAGGCGGAGCTTTTACAAGTTCCATGTTTACATACAAACATTGTTGGGAAACAATATTACGGGTGGTACACAGATACATATGTGAATTTAATGTACTTAACCATATAACCTTACACATGTAGGTACATACTAACTTGTTTGTCTAATGAAAGAAATCTGTAATTTTCCGTTGCACAGTTTTCGCACGCCAAAACTGTTTTTCTATATCCATTTCTAATTCTCCCGCTTTATCAATAATTTGAGGTGACGTTTCTCGCTGTCTATAATAAGTTTTTAAAAGTGTTATGGCACTTAGGGCTTCTTCGTTTGTCGGTACGTGTTCTGCTTCGTCGCATGAATGTTCTTCCTCTTCGATTTCATTATCGTTATCCCGCTGTTTTATGTCCTTCATTCCCGACGTAATAAGGCAACTGTCCACGGATGCAAAGTCGTCGAAACAAAACTGGTTTTTGTCACTCTGATTTTGCTGCCACTTTTTAATAAGTTCACATAACGGAACGTGATCTTCATTTAAGTTGTTACAAACTAGATTATTCCTTAATCTTGAATGACTAAAGCAATTTGCTATAGTCTCAGAGGTTATACTACGCCAAGCCTTCTCTAAAAGTCCAATGCGTCAAGTGAAACTGCACATGGTGCATTCTTGTCCATACCCGTAATAATTTTCTGTAAAAACATTTTAAGCTTCTTATTACGCCTTGGTCCATTAGTTGAAGGATGCTAGTGCAATCTGGAAGAAGTTTATAAAAAATTCCCGTTTCGTCGCCATTGTAAGTTTCATTGTCTTCATAATCTTGTCTTAATTTAGCCCACACTTCATTTAGCCACGTCTCTGCTTCTGTCACATTAACACTTTTCGCTTCAGCCACCCATTGCTGCACTTAAAATTTGTGTGTCTAAATAAACTTCCAAATTCTTCGGCTTTTTACATAAGCAGTGGTACATTAACGGGTAAATTTGCACTTCTACATTGCTTAAACCACGTAATAAGCGCTTCGTCGATTTCAACCTTTTCGCACGATCGAATTGTTTTTGACTCTTGTTTCCCTTTCACAGAGGCATTCATGATTTTATTCTTATTTTTCACAATTGTACAAATCGTAGAATTAACTAACCCAAATTCGCGACACACGTCCGCTTTTTTCCTTCCACTTTCGAATGCTTTGATTATCGCGAGTTTGTCGTTCACGTTTAAACTTTTTCACTTTAAACCTGACAATTTCGATAGAGAAATCTCGATGTTTCACTCACACGATTCAAATGCCGACTGAGGAAATTTCTTCCGAGCTTTGCCTGGCGCATTGCAAGAAACGGTAACATTCTTGGAATCCCCGAACGGTCGAACGTTGCAGGCTAGGCAAATTGCAAGAAATCTTAATTCAACGGACGGTAATATTTTTGAAATCCCCGAACGGTCGGTTGCAGGCTAGGCAAATATCGGGAATTGAGCCATAAATGATAATATAAATGCATACCTCAAGTGGTAAATATTTGTCGTTATATCAGGGGTTATTGACGCTAAAACCGGGTTTTTCCCTGTACGTTTGAATAGTAAAGTACGGGACCGTTTAAAATTTGACGCTAGAAAAGGAGTGTCGTTACAGCCGAAGTTGTTATAACCGGGTTCTACTGTATTTACAAGCGAACAACAATTTAGACTAATATTCAATATAGTATATACATGTTAAACAATAAATTGACCTTAAATACATGTGAATACATTACATTACCTTCTAAAATAATTATTCGCTATCACTTTGCATTTCACTTGAGCTACTATCTTTGCCAACTGATATAATAAATGGCTCGATAATAGAATCAATTAATCCATCTAACTCCCACATTTTTCTTTCTTCTTTAAACACATGTTCTACACATTTCTTCCAATTGTGTGTAGTGACATCCTGGATTGTCTGTAGTAAAAGTATCCTTACATCTGCTAAGATGAACGAGATATTCTTAGCTGCCACTTCATTTTTTATTTGAGCCCGTACTAAGTCAATTGGTTTGAGTTCGAGGTGATAATCTCAACACAGTTTTGTTGCAACTTCTGGCCATCTCATCTGTCACATGCGTATTATAGTGATCTTTATTAAAGCAAATTAAATGAAGAAATTCGAATCGAACCATCGCACTAGATATTTTTTGATTTCAACCAAATCTGAATATCGAGTTTTCTAGATGTTGCCGTGGGAATTTTTTCAATTTTTTCGACTATGATATAGCATTATCCAGAACAATAACAGCATTGTCTGGCAGTACTGTCAATATTTGATGAAGCCATCTTTCAAACACCTCGGCATTCATTTCTCTATGGTAATCGGTTGTTTTTTTACCTTCGGAAACCAATAAGCCATTTTCCACAAATCCAACATCAGATCCTATGTGAAAATAATGAAACGTCTTCCTTTTGCTACAGGATTATGTAAGCCTGTGGTCAGTCCTTCATTAAAAGCTTGCACTCGACTTTTAATATTATCATCTACTCAAACTTTTTGTTTGGTATGACCTTTGTTTAACCATGTTTCGTTTAAATAAGAAATTGGACGATTTTGACGACGATAATCTTCTATTGTCATCAAATACTATCTTCTTCGCCTGATTATATCATCACGTTCTATCATAACACTTTTTCGGTTTCTTCAAGTATCTACAATAATAATTATACTTATTCTAACATATCAAGTGTGTAAATTATATATTTGAGTAGCTAAGCTCAAAATTTGTTGCATATTGATTAGAACATCGACACTAACCTGAAGTCTATCATTTTCATAAATTTGTACAATGGTGAACTGCTCATCTGTGGCAAATCATCACGTTGTTTACTTCATGCAGCACTTTATCAAGTGTAGGAAGTTAATTTTTATAAAAAGAATTATAAATTAATTGCCTTATAGAATTCTTGACAGTTTCATCGTAATCAGCAATTAAAGAATGTCTTCCAGAGGTTTGCTTTGGTGGGGTATCTTGCCTTTTCTCCTTGTATTCTTTTATAGTAAGATAGACAATAGACTGTGCCACTCCTAAAAATAAGATAGCATTATAATATGTATAATGATGGTAATGTAATATAACACCAACCTATCATGTTTGATATTCTTGAAACAATAGCAGTAATTCTCATTCTCGGTTTGTCAGTTCGAAGTTTTTTGAATATATTCAATATATTTTGCTTCTCCATCAAAGATAGATGTCTTAAGCTCAGATATTTTCGCTTTCTCGGCGGAGATATTTGGATTCCAGAAGTAGTTGCTACTTCCTCCATATCCACGACAAACGCTGTGAAAATGTTTTACACGGAGAATATGTCAGCCGATTAGTTCTCAAAAGAACTTTTTTATTATAACAAGACGAATTTAGAGAGAAAACTGAATACATACACATTCATATAATTATTCAATCTAAACATCAATCAGCTGTTGTAACAATGTGGCGAGCGGCAATATATTGAATATCGCTAGCGCAATTTTGGCCGAAAACTAACCAACAGGTAGCCTTCTTTTTGGTGCTTCAATTCAAGAACACTCCTCCGAATTAAAAAAAACAGAGTATAGAAATCGAACAAAATTTTAAAGGCATGACAAAAAATTGCGTTGGAAATCTTACTAGAAAATGTTCTTAATAATAACTGTTAATAAAACTCATAATGTGTATTCAAAATACACGTTCTCTTTGTGCTTGTTATAACTGTACATATTGATCCACTTGTGCGCATCACGAGTGTATGCATATAGTATGAGGGGGCAGTAGGAAGGGTGGTTAGAAAGTACATTGAGGTAGATTCTTGTAAGAAGCGTTGTTGGCAGCTGTTACGTGTTAGTTTCCTTTAGCAATAGATTTAAACATAAAAACAATTTACGGTCCTTTGAAGCAAACACAAGTAATAACTATAACTCAATCAGTTACTGTAAATATTTTATTAAATTGAAGTAAATTTGCCAATAAATTTTTTATTGTGCAATATCGTATACTTTTTGCAAAAGTATGTTTTTAAAGACAAACTAAATGTAAATATTGACGGCATTCATGAAAGTGTCTAAAATTGTCGAGATTATGGTGTTATTACTTGATGTTAAAATTGTTATTTACTATGCAGAGTGTAAACAATAATATTACGAACAATATAACGTATTGCATTATTGGAACGATAAATGATTAAAAGAAGTAATTAGATTCTTTTTATTAAGGTCAGATCGATAATTAAGCTCTAAGTAAATATATAAATTCAAAATTACATAAACACACGCATTTGGCACGTTTTTGATGCGATAACGGTTATCGTCGAATTTGATTTAGGCATCTAGTCTTTGATCTCAATTTGGTTACTGTCCCATTATATTTCGAGCTATTTGTGTGTATAAAAACAAAATACCTATGCATATGTATACCCGTTTTTTTTGCTGTGTCTGACTTTGCAGACAAGTGTTTCTTTCTTTTGGCACTAGTTAGCGCCAGGAATATTCACTTGTATCGTAGGGTTAGATATGGCGACAGAAGCAGCATGAGAATTACATGGATTGAGCATAAAACCGCTCGAAATCACGCTGATGACGCCGGGTAGGCAGAAACATGTTCATGTGTTAGCGTTTTGTGTCTCTTCCCATGTCTTTCTCGTGAATTGATTTCACGAATACCATGAGAAAGCTGTATTTACAGCGTTTTCTTATCTTGGTGATACTCTCAGCTTTTTGAATTAAGTCTCGATAAAGACAACTGCACTTAAATATTCTCCGGTATGACCTCTTTTCTGAAGTACTACATTTTAAATTTCTATTACCAAAAACGTACTACTTACCATACATCGCTTTGTGACGTGACCGTTACGATTGCAAGTCACAACAAAATTAACGGCTACGACGCTGGTAACTTCAATTTCAATATATCAAACGGTATTTTGTATTAAAGGTAAATATTTGTTAAACAATTTTGTAAGAAGTATATAGTATGTATATCTGTTGTATTTAAATGTTTTACTTACTTTAAATAAACAAATACAAACTTCAAAATAGCTAGCCATACATTACTTAGACATCGCAAAAAAATGGATAGAGCGGTTAAGTATGGATGGTGTAACAATACTTTTTTTTGTGATGAATCTTACGCATGCTTTCTGTGGTAGTATCGGAGTAGCGTTAGGATAGATGTACGATATTCCACTATACCATACCATATTAACTGTGATTATATGATGAAAGTGTGAGTATATGTTGAAACGTTTTTCGGGTTTTCGTGAAAGCATACACTCAACTACGTCAGTATATGTTGCTGAGCTGCTGCGCGTGTAGTTATATATGAATAGTCTGAAATAATTTCTAAAATGTGAAAACAATTTTTCCATATTTCGAATTTGTATTTAGTTTCATATCTGTCATAAATAGATATGTCACATTACCATTTTTTGTGTAAATACTTCATGTAGAACCATAGAAACTTAACAGGAGAGTTTATGTCTACTGAATGTGAGTAAGTGATATATGATACTTAAGAGGAAATAAGTATAATAACTTGTAATTTTACCATAGCTTGTTTTATTGATTTGTACATTTTCAAAAATTGCGATGTTTAGAGTGATTGTTGTCAATTGTTTCCTAGATTTTCCAGATTTTGTCTAATTCAATATCTGTACGGGTATTTTGCTAAAGTCGATTCACATATATTGGACCATAATAAAATCATGGTGTCTGTGGAATAATAATCATAACTGCATGTCCTTTTGCGACACAAGAAGAGAAGTATATCAGTTACAATACTATTTCTATAAGGGCCGTCCAGAAAGTAAAGAACGTAGGTGTTACTCAATTAAAACAAAAGATATTACAAAAAATAAATTATTCACGTTAACACAAGTCGCTATTGTACTTATCTGCTGCTAATGACTGTAACTACTAAGTTACTACTTTTTTGGAGCTTTTGTCACTTTCGAAGTGTACACGCACATACATCACGTTGAATACCTAGAATTGAAAATATCTAAGCTGTTTATAAACTGGGCGTTGCGAATTTTGAATTATGATCACAAACGTGAAAGTGCACGAATGTCAAAGATAATTTGTACCTGTTTAATAAGGCCCAAGCTGATTTTTTTTGTATTTGACGTAAATTGACGTTACCAGTACATTCCTGACTCCAAACAGCAGTCCCAGTAGTGGATATATCGTGGTAGTTCTTCCCCAAAAAGCTAAGACATTTCCGTCAACGGGTAAGGAGATGGTCACGGCTTTTTGCAACTCGAAGGGAATATCTTTTGTAGATTATCTGGCAAAGAACCAAACCATTAACGGAGCATATTACGCTGCTCTACTAGATAAATTAAACAACAACAAAAACAATTTTTGAAAAATGATTTGGAATAGCCCATACATAAATTAATCACGATAATGCGCCGTTCCACATCAGTCAAATTGTTTGCGAAATCATATTAACTATGATTTTAGGTTGCACTTTACTTACCTTATTTGCCCAATCTAGCCTCAAGTGAATGAAACACTATTCTTGGAATTTTTAAAAAGATTATTATAAAAATTACCTAATGACTCTTAAAATCCGTTGAGGTTACAGGAAAATATATTCAAAAATAATAAAGAAACGTAAATCCCTAAATCATGTGAAATGTAAATACTTGTGAAACCGTTTTCCAATTGAAGACTATCGTTTTCAAATATTTGAAATGCCAGAAAAGCATAAATCAGGAAAATTATTAATGTCAATTGAGTCAACTCGCCTAAAATATATTGACGTGTCTGTTGATTTCAGTTGTTACCAACTTTCTTTTTGTGAAAGGAATAATGTTACTATGCATACGATCATATGATAACGACTGCTTCTTTCGATGTTCTCATACTTAACTCCCTTTTAGAATTTGATAACATAACTTTTGATGTATTCAATGTAAATTAAGGCATTTTGCTCATATAGGCGTTATAATTAATACATTTCAAAAGAAAACTACAAAGGTCGAAAATTTTGAATGGAACTCACTTATGTATATTTTTGGGTGGCGTCATCCGTATTCGAAAAAAGTTAATAACGGTTTTTTCGGATATAGTGATTCTTATGAACTATGACAAAGATTTACATTAGAGAAATAATATTATGAAGTTGCAATTCCTAACGCATATCAGTTTTCTTCCCCAAGATTTTTCGACGTATTATTATACGCTATACATAGAAATACAGACCTTAGCAAAAATTTAATAGCTATCAAATCGTCTAATATAGTGCATCATTAAAATTCAAAGATTACATATAGCAGCTGCCAGCATGTGCACTTTATTCCAAAGCAAAAAAAATAACTAAACGAGACATTTTCTCTCTAAGATAACAAGCCATATTAAACATAATTAACGTAATTTATTTGCTCTATTTGATTCAAAATTGTTTTGTTCTCCGGTTTAGATATGATAAAATAAGCATACATGATGTACGTATGTGCTTGATTAGTTACTTGATTATAAATCTCCGATATCTAGCAAGCTATATAATAGAAAATCTTTTCAGTGTTAGTAAATTCATAAACTCTACATAAATGAATATTATACGTAAAAATTGATTGATTGAAAACTTCCATCTAATAGAGGAATTAATTAGCTTTTACCTCTATAGCTATCTATATATGTTTTCAAACTTTTTCTCTATAAGAAATGGAAATTAAGCGTATGATAGGAATTATAATAGATTATTGTAATGTTTTGAATACAGTACCCAGTTATTTTATCATAAGTGATGACAGATGAGAGGATATGTGAGATAAAGTAAACACGTGAAGCAGATTCTCTCGCGTGGGCTATAAAACAATAATTTTTATCAGCTGAAAACGTCATTATTACGCCATTATTGTTTTATCAATGCTCTAATTAAGTAAAGGATAAGTAACTTTTTTGTTTTATTTCAAAATACTCGCGAAGTATGTGTTTATCTATAAACGCACCTATTGTTTACATGGCCCGATAGAATGTAGAATACTTTTGTGTAACTTCATCCTTTGTATTAAATTTGAAGTAAAAGCTGAATAGAAACTAGAAAAACGGAATCTCCCACCCACACGCTACATAAAATTTAGTATTTGTGCGTTATTCGCCTACTTACAATATGTTTTAGACGCTTTTAGTACCCACATGGGAGAACTTTATTAATTAAATATTGCTACAACGGGACCAAAAGGCACTATACTGCACAAGTCCGTTATAAGAATCGTTAAGGAAGCACACAATCTAGAATTTCTATTGAAATATATTAAAGTTAAAGTGCGACTTTAATTAATTTTTGTCTACGTTAATAGTATAAATTAGAGATATTTACAATTGATAGTAGAGGCAAATAAACCATGTTTCAAAGTGCAAAAAGAACGCAGTAACAACATCAACTAAATATTTGTAGATAAGGTAACTGCTACTAACTCATAAAATAGAAAATAAATTATCAAACAACTGTCCTTTAAGACGCTTTTATACAAGAACAATTACAAGCGCTGTATCATACGCTATTTTTACCACTCTAAAGGGACTGTTAACGTAGCACCTTTCCTTCTTGGTGCCAATTTATCAGTTTAGTAAGTCATTATAGAGAACTAGAAGGAAATTTCACGAACTATTATCCCGTTGACATCAAACTTTTTGAAGTGTTTGCTCTCACTTAAAAGTGGACAAAGTTAAAGCAGGAGATATTAGAAAGTATTTCTCTAAAAGATGATTGTTGTATTAAATGAAAATATTCCTTCATCTGAAGTACTTTTAGGTCTTATTATTTTAAATTCGTTATATAACCATGGAAAATATTATGCGATCTATGATATGGGATCTAATGATGAAGAATTATAGTAAAGCATCGAGCAGAAGCATGTACGGATTTTTACTAATTTTTCTTCATAAACTTGGCTTTAGAATATTTCTTGCAAAAATGCAGTAAGGCATATTATTAAAAATTAAAGCAAATTAAGTTAATTTGAATATAATTATTTCTTAAAGTCTGATTACAGAAGAAACGTTTTACACGTACAAATATCGGATAATAATTTAGTAAACTTCGAGTGTCGTCTATGTTTTTTTTGTTTTCTATTACATTTAGACTTGTAAAAGTATAGGCATTCCTAACTGAAATTTTATTGTAAACATTTTTACTTGGTAAGGCCTTTCACTATTTTATCCTTTGAAATATCTTTTCTATTAGATTGTTTCTTTGTCTGGATATTCTCTGTCAGTCTGGATAGAGATTAAGTTACAATTATACACCAAGTTTCTTAAATTTTATTTGTGAGATCGAAAATTAGAAATCACCAGATATACAAAAAAATACAAGATCTTGTAATTGATCCTAAACTTAGTGAATCAATTAATTGATTATCAAATAACTACGTTGAAAACAACTTTGTTCATGTTATAATGTTTGCAATTACTATTTACCTTGGAGAGAAAAGCGTGTATTTGAGAAATGTAAAAATGTACGGATTATATGCTGTAACATATTTGCTAGTGTTGTAGTAAACTTTCTATAGCTGATACTACACCATTAATGGTATCAGAGGCACCAAGTACAAAACTTTTATTTTTTTCTTCGAAGAAAATATTACATATATTTTGAAAACATGAATTTTGCTTTTAAGTTAGACATTACCATTCTGTAGCAAACGAAAAGCACGGCAATAAAAATATCCAAGAGCAATGTTTTGAACTTAAAAAGTTGGAAAGGGTTAATGTACCAGATATCATTTTCACTGCAAAAGATATAAACGCCAACTACCATTTGGACGATAAATGCTATTTGAACTTGCCTGATTAACATTATTCATGCGTAAAATTTCACGCAAACAACCGCGTGACCTTCTTTGTGTAGATTTCAAAGATCTTATGTTCTATTGTTAACAGATACTTTATTTTTTGGCAATAGCCTTCTTAATTTTGCAGCATTTAGTGTAGATAGCGTTACATCCTTTTTAAATACATTTTTGAAAATGTTTTCTTACTCGTCATAAGAGCATGGTTTTCGTTGTTAAATTTTATTTTTACTACCTGCTGATATTTAGATATTTTTATATTCAGAAAAGAGCTCGCTACAGATTTAACATACCAGCACTCACATGTTGCCATACCGATAGTAAGAAACGGAGGGACAAATTCTGCAAACAACTTTTTGCAAGCCAGTTGAACCAGCCTGCGCAAGACACGAAACTTCACTTACCAATAAGTTATATTCTATTATTTGAAATACTCTGTAGACCTTCAAGAATACCAGAACAAATAAAACCATACGGCTTTTATTCTGTCCGATTAAGTTACCTCTCCAAAGTAATAAGTGTTTTTGTGTGTAATGCCACGGTTGCAAAACGAAAGTATTATAACACGAGAGCTGACTTAAATAGAAGATATTTGAATGCATTAAACTTTCGACAAACATCACTTATTGCATATCAAAGCTTATACAATATTTATTGCTGCCGAAAGGTTGTAATTGTCTGGTTTTTTCTTTTAGGCAGTAGACATTCTGCACCTTTTCGATGATGAATATATATTAATAATTTTGCCTGACACTGTTATCGATCACATACGCATTGTAGGTACCCTCTCTTGGGCTTTAAAAACACGCGTATGAAAAAAGAAATATCCCTGTAGAATTTTTAGATTTTTCCAGACTTAGATATTTTAAAAGCCTTATATAATCGATGTACAAATCGGGCGTAATATGTTCCTTACTCGATTTATTTCGGGAATAATGCAATACGTCTCATGGTTTGGATAAAACATATTGACATATAAGTTGCCAATCTCTCGGTAAATTTTGGTGGTCTATGATTGGTTCTGTTATCTCGGTAAGTAGTGTCACCCAATTTCTTCTTTTGGGAGAAAGTAAAAAATGCGCTTCCAGTAACTTCAAATATATCCATGCATGTTTATTTTGTGTAAGTTATCTGTGATATCTTCATAATTGCCTTGGCGACGTCTCTTTATTGTTTAAATTCATCAAACCCATTATATAAGTTCCTTGTGTAGCTAAACTTAGCTCAGTATAAAATTTGTTAAAAAATGTAAACTTCCATTGTTAATTTTCAAATAGCAATTATAATTCACCTCGGGAAAAACCTGTAGCTTAAGGAAGTTTGCGAAAGTTTTGTATATCAGCTTTAGCTAAAGGTAAATATACCAGACTATATCAGGTCCGTTGCTGAAAGTTGCTACTGGCGTGCTTTTTTGTTTATCCGCGCCTTTGCTTTTTCTGATAGAAAAATTGTCCTGTTGCTTTCCAAGCACCTCTGACTGGCTTTCGAAACGTGTAAGACTGATGTTGCATTTGATAGAACAGGTGCATTTAACCCCAGCGAGATTCATGGAATTTTTTTAAGAGTCGGTATGAGGCCCGTGGCACTTATTACTTCTGGCGGAATATTGGCAATAGCATTTGAATCATTACGGGGTAAATATCTCGATATTTGAATGTATGGTGCTTAGTGTCTTTCATACTTCCCCTACTTAATTAGTTGCTGGCTAGTAGCTCAAATGTTTTATTTATATTAACCTTGTTAAAAATGTAGTATTAATAATTGGGAATTATTTTGAAGATCGCCGCTGTTTTCACTGGTCAGACCTCTACGTAAATATGGAAAGAGGAAAGTATATGTAGAAAGAATGTATATACGGACGGTGACAAAATATAGTTCTAACCCGTTCGTGAATAGAATGTTTGTTGTAAAATCTTCGTTGTGTGTGCATTCTTCAATGTCTTCTTTTTATTAAGATGTTAACATCCCGCTATTGGCTATTTTCTATTGTTGCATGTGACACACCTAGTTGTTGACTTGCTTGCATTGTTGTTTGCGCAAACTTATGTTCTACACTAGTGCGTATTATTTCGCGTTCCTCATTGGCTTTCGTTTTTGGTTTATTATGTTCAGACGACGAAACACAATCAAATTTGTCAAAATTTCTTGCAGTCGATGCATCACTATGAACTGCATGTAACTCATAGACAATTCATAAAGTGATGTAATAGTTGCAGCTCGGGGACGGGGTTAGAACTATATTTCGTCACCGTTCGTATACACACTCCTCACTTATTTCTATATCTAAATGATTTCCTGTTACAACCGTCTTTTTCTTGGATATAATTTCTCATATCTTCGCATCATTACTTCTTTTGCTGTCTGATGTTCGGACTCTTGATTTCATAAACAGCATAAGTTTGCCTACGATTAATTAGGTAATAGTAGTTTGTTTCTCTATTTAGGCTATACAGATTGTAAACGTACATGCATGTTTTCAATTAAATCAAAGGAATAAAAGAGTTAGTTATTAATACAGTTGTAGTTTGTAGAAATCTAAACAATGGTAGAGAACAATAATGAATTTAGCCCTTCAATGAGAAAATTTTCTGATAGCATGTGCTGATAATTTCTGGTCCAAAAAAGAATGCAAAATTAGCAAATCTCAATGGAGATTATTTGATAGTAATACACAATTCGAATAATATAAAGCAGAACAAATTTGCAACTATAATTCATTGGCCCGCTGATATTTGTGCAAAGTTGACTACCAATACAAACAAACTTACAAAGCTTACGAATAAGCAATCAGGAATGCTATGCTCGGTAAGCGTACGGTAACATAACAGGCTTAGCATAAAAACAGTTTCAACTTTAAATTTTAACTTGTTTTTTATTCTATTGGTTTTTTATATAAAAAAATTACTACTACATCATAGAACAAGTTAGAATTACCCGTAAAACAATACTGCGCAATTTCAGAGAACTACTAACCAGCTTTCGTAGGACCGATTAACTAACTTTTGTTGAACGGGAAAAAAGTATGAATGAAAATCCTGTAATCACTTCGCTGAAAAAATTTTTGGCACAATAGTAGTACAACTACTTAAAATTATATTGCGCTTTGAGCTTTAGATCTTCGTACGAAATACTTTTTACGATTCCATGTGTTAAATAAAATCTCTTCTCGAAAATAAACATAAAACATCGTAAAAGTAGCATTCCTAACGCTGCCGATGTAACAAGTTAACCTATGAATCAACACGAAATTATCTAAGTTAATAACATCTACGATTTTCATGAGTATTTTTATAATAACACGAGCGGGACATTTTTGGATGTTTTTATCTATGCCACCAATTCGAAAACATTTTGATGCGTACTTCTGATGTAGAGAATTCCCCTCCGATGTTTAGAAATGGACGGTGTCTTCTTAGAATGACTTGTCCTCAAACTGGCCAGTGTGGATGGTTGGAACTATGCCATGGCAGATCTAAAACCGACACTGAATAATTTTTGCCATTAAATGTGAACTGAAGCCAAGAAAGCAATGATGTAAGTATAATAACCTGTAGTAATTGTCATCTGGTTCTGTAAATTACTTGAAAGAGTGCCCGGCAACATTTGCATTCTTGAGGAAGATATTTTATAAATTGTCTAATTATACAGCGCTATTAATTGATTTTAAAATAAGTCCTTGTCGCGGCAAATATTCGCAAACAGTTATTCAGGAAATCAGGGATGGTACTGTTATTACACCCTTGCTTATTAATATTAAATGCTTAAAATTAGCAGGGCTTCTTAAGTAAATTTTTACTTCTAATTTATTCATACAGTTGATAAACATAACAAAGTAATATGCAAAATATTACAATTTGAATTAATCTCTTTTAATGTTTTGAGTAAGACCTTATTTTAATGATTTCCAAGATTAAGCGCTCATCTGGTGTAGTCCTTTCACATGTATATTATTCTTTTATAGATTATGTCACCCAGGCGTCGAAGTAATAGGTCTTATAGTGTATATTCGCGTGTAACTATCTTTTTTTGGAGTTACGAGCGTTGCCAAGTTATTTTTCGCGCTTTGTACCTAGGATTTGTTTTGTTTACCATTTCTGTTAGTTGTCAAACTTTCAGTTTATTTCTCCGTTTTCCTATCATTTGTGTCTGTTTTTAAGCAAGTTAGTCTTTCTGGGAACTACTACAACTTTAGAAGTCTTCGTCTAGTGTAAGCAAGACAAGACATTTTTTATTTAACATTTGTAAAATTATAGGTTTCCAAGATAAAAACTTCTAAAAGAAGACGCCAAGGTGAAAACTACACTATGATAGAAAAACAGATTTTACATAAAATATGAATGTTTCTAAGGCAATTAATTGAACAAAGTAGCAATGTACTCGGGTGTCGCACATGAATTTGTAATTCATTTGAAAAGAGAAAGATAAGATGAATCATCCACCAGTCTCTGTAGTGAACGGCCAAAAATAAAAGTGTTATCAGAAATGCTTACTTGAAATTGTACACTGTTTTTTTTTGGCGAAATATTTCACCTAAATTAGATGTGATGTAAATAGCGAAGAGAATGCATCTAATTTCTCATAGAATACTGTAAAGATTGTTGGAAGACGTCAGTTGTTTTAAATAGGACGGAAAGAAAATAATGTTAATGGATCGTGCTGATATAATAAGATGGCGCCATGAATGTTTACAAATAATTAAAACATAATGTAATCGAGGAAGAAACATTGTGTTTACTGGTGAATTGTGGATCACGTTGTATCAAAAGTGTGGACTGATAGCACTGTAAATAAATCTCGACGAGCTTGACAGGCCTAACACCATTGACAGGTCGAAGACGATATGTTGTTATCCATGCTGGCAATGACAATGGATTTGTTGCATAAGCAGAATATTATTTCCTGTGCAAGAAAAATTCCCTAGATGGTCATCGTGATGTCTGTGCAGAATTATATATAAACAATTCAGTAATGGTTATCTACAATACTTCTTATCACAGTTGTAAGAGAGATAAAATACCTGGCGCGGCCACTTGAAAGCAATTTCACGTTGCGTAAAATTACAATGCATTGATTTTGGCACATGACTCCTTATAAGTTATGGTCGCAGACAAGCAGAAATATGTACTTGACGAAGCAGATGCTAAGACGAGATCTTCTGTATTGTAATTGCGAAATTGCGACTTTATTACTGTGAACACAACTGAAATGGTATGGGCACAACTATATTAAACATAATAACTCTTCATTTAAAATAAATGAAATATCTAGTCTTATCGTATAAGGGTATAACCACGTTAGATGAACTACAAGATGAAAAAAGATATTGACTTGTTATTTAAATTGTCTACCTCGACTTGGTCATGAGATTGTCTTCTATTTAAAATTAATATGTGAAAGTAACTTTGAGTATACAGTGTTGTTTATTACTTGTTTATGTATTGTATAATTTTAGACTAAACTAACATAAAAAGTAATTCCAAAAGAAGGGCGATTCTCTTGATTGCGTGCAGAGAAAAGGATAAAATACATACAATATGTTCATGTAAATGATTTGAAGTTTACTGTTGCAATTTATTCAAGATTAGAAATAACCATGTATGTATACCCCAGTAGCACACAGAACGTGTGTATATAAAAAGCCAACAAAAAAGCAATCCTATATTTTTTGTCAATTCTTCTCCTCCACCAGCACTTTCCTTCCCTTTGCGAAAATTTTAAATATTTCTATTACTTGTCCAAACTGGTAATAATTTTCTTATTAGAATTCATAGGAAGCAATCATTATTCTTCTAATGTACAAACAACTCTTTTATAATAATCGTTCTTCCACATTGTATAATGTGTATTCCTTTCTCTTCCCTCTGCCTGTTTGTTACGCTCTTCGGATTTATATATTGGAATACTTTGTTCAATAATTGGCAATTATATTCGAACCATCATCGTTTTTGTCAGTAACGTATTTTGTTGTTTATTCAAACGTCATTGACAATGTAGCGAACAGTTTAACCGATCTTCAACCGCAACACTTCGCTTGTAATTTGCACGATTTTGAGCATGTTTTATTGTGACACATAGTTAACAGTTAAAGAAAAGTTGTCCACGTGAATAAAACTCTTTTGTACTATGCTATTTGTTTATTAACAGTTTATTTTCAATCTTAAATCATAATGATACCGATTCTTACAATTTTGTATGAAGTTCTTCACTTGCTTTTCCTCATGTTTCTAGTATCTCTGTCATAGCTAATTTTTATCTATTATATATTATATATACATAGCTGCGTGCGAAGAACTAACAATGCACTGAAAAAAGTTAAAAACTAAAACATATTACAAACTCTGTATATGTAGTTATACTTAATTTATCATGTAAGATAACTTGTTCGTTGTACAGCAAAATAATAATAACTTTAGAAAATGTATATTCCAGGTGTTTGGAAAAATGGCAGTGTTAGGAAGAAAATATAATATGTAAAGAACAATGTAATAGTCATATTTTTTTCGTATAGCTATGGTTTGCGATGACTGCTTTGCATCTTCCTCAACCAATGCTTGACATTCCACATCTGGTATGGAATTCCATGTACTTTCAATTGTTTCCCATAATTCTTTTCTCGATATGGGAGCTGTTACAAAAACGGCCTGTTTTACGTCTGTCCATAGATTTTCTTTGACGACTTCCATGTTTTGGGTTGTTATCGTACATGTACATCTAGCGAAGCAGCATCTCGTGGCGTAGGGCAGCATGACTGTTTGAAGTATGTTGAGATACACAAACTGGTCCATAGTCGCCTATATCCAAAAGATTGGATCAACACTATAGTATGAGAAACATGCCCATGCCATAATAGAGGTTCCTCTATATTTTTGACAGTTTTTATTGTATAATTTGGATTGTATTCCATTCCTATAGGTCAGCTAACATACTGCCTTAATGCTTTAGATTATATGTGGGCAACAACCGGTTGTAAGATTCGATCCGGCCCGCTGTAAGATTCGATCAGGCTCGCGAGACATTTTAAAAAACCCAATTAAAAAAAAATTCACGATTTAATTATAATGTTGTACCTATTTTTTTCCTTTCATTTTGCTATTTTAATAAATTGCATTATAATAACATTGTCTATCGTATTAGATTATGTCTGATATCTATTACTAAAAATTATGAACACTACTTTAAAATACTACTTTGAAATGCACTACTTTCTAAACGCGGCCCGCGAACGTATTTGCACACTAAAGTTTGGCCCACAACATGTCAAACGTTGCCCATACTTGCTTTAGATCCCAGTAATATAGCCTTACTTTCATCTGACCACAAGATGCTTCGCCATCTAACGGCTGACCAATTTAAATGTTCTCTAGCAAAGCGTAATAACTAGAGACCGGATTATATGAAAATTGCAAATCTTTTATTCTATTTATTTATTATATTTTACGTCTATATGTGATGTATTAGACTCATTAAAGTTAATTAGCGTTCATTAACAATAATCAGTGTAAGACATATATAAATATACGTAAAATATAATAAATAAATAAAATAAAAGATTTGCACTTTGCATATAATCCGGTCTCTAATAATAACTGTTGAACGTACCGCTTCTTTCTTTTCTTCTTTTTCTTGGACTTCTAGCAACCGACTTATCTTTTGTCAAACTAAAACTAAAAATACTTTGAAACAATAAGAAGAGGAACGTAACAAAACGTATTCAAAAGTAAAATTCGCTCAAATAAAGAACACAACATAAAGAATATGGTTAATCGCAGTTCTACTGTATTTTCCCGATACAATCGCAATAGAATATAATGCTCTAACGTTTTTATGGTTATGCTAAGCTCTAATTCATATTTATAATTTTAACTTACAATAGATTTTGAGATTATTTGTCGTACTGTATGTAAAACATCTCTGTGCCTAGATCACAGACATTATTTGCAGTTTAAAATAGGCGAGTTTTAAAACGATGCAAATTTGTATTGCCGTTAACTTTTAACTGTTTACTACTACTGTACAAATAACAAGATGACTCCGCGTTTGTCTACTATTCTTTAATGTTACCATATTCAATTATTAAAGCTTCACAATTTAACGTTTTAGTTATCATAAAAGAACAAAGTTCCCTCCCATTGCGTGTTATTAGAAAATATGTACACTACTGTCCGTATATATGGAGACGACTATAAAATTGACGTTTAATTTGAATTAAAATATGAGTTGGTTTGTAGTAGTATTTATTAATAGATATTTAACATCGCGAAAAGAATGTTTAACAGTGAAAAAGAAACAGGAAGTTTTAATTTAAAGTGATGCCCACCTCGAGATTGAATCACAGCGACACATATTCTTCGCATTCATCTAATGACAGGTTCCAGATAATCGCCTGTATTTTCAGTCCATGCTACCTAGAGCTTATGCCAAAGACCTCATGCGCTGTTAACTCCTCTTTTTCAAATTCTTCGATCTGGAGATTGGAGTGGCCAAATTATCTGTATCAACTTACCTTCTTTCTCGAGTACATCAAATAAGTTCTACATAAACGAGATTAATATTTGGGATCGTTATCTTCGTGGAAGATAAACCTTTAACCACATAATCTCTTCTGACTTGGCACCGCTTTCCCCTGTAAGATTTTCAGATAACCCTTTTTACGCAGGATTCCATCTATTTTTATCAAATCACATACAGCTGTACCTCCAAAACAACCCCAAAACTATCGGACTACTTCCACCATGTTACACACTAGGAACCACACATTGGTCACTCACTCTTTCCCCACTCTGCCGCCTCGCAATTGATCGATGTTTTGAAGCAAAAGTTTGGAATCTAGATTCATCTGTCCATAATATTTTATGCCATTGCTCAAGGGTCTAATCCTTGTGTTGAATGACCCATTCCAGTCTCCTTTTCTTATTTTGTTGTGTCCGCAATGACTTTCATAGCTATTCTTCCCGTTGGCCTTGTTGCGAGAAGTCCCCGCTTAACTGTTGCACGAGATATTAGTATTTTCGAAATATTGAGTTGTTGAGTGATCTCTAGGGCGGTGAGAAATCTACTTCGTTTCAAAGATAACACGATAATAAATTTTAAGCTGGCGATTTATTCAAAATACTTGCATACTAAAAGTTTAAAGTATAATGCTAATGAAATTAGAATACCACCAATATACAATGTATTTTAATAGGTGCTAGATAGCTTTTAATTAATAATAAATTAATTGGAAGTATTTTCGAAAAATTACGTTATAAGAATGATATTTTAGAAATTTATTTTAGATTTTGAAAGATATAGGATGTTCATTTGTAAAAACTTGCCTTACCGAATTAAATACCAACATGTGGGTTGTACGTGAATTATCAGATTTGTTTGCTTAGTTATAGTGTAGCTATTTGTTCATTCTTCGAGGTAGAAGGACGCTTCTCTGATGTCTCAATCAAAGAATTACAAATGGAAATAAGTAATTGATTAGTACAAATAACTACATTACATTCACTTTATAACCAGATTCAAACTATTTACTTACTAGGATAGATTTTAATAGACATAATACTAATAGTATAGATATAAATGTAATATTTTTTCGTTTGAGGTTTATAAATTGTAGTATAAGTGTATATAAGTTGAATTCAGGGATGTTCACAACATAATACTAGCTATAATTATAAAACAAGATTTACAGTTTCTTTAGTTTATTATATTGCCTATTAATTATCAATTAATTTTTCTAAATTTTAGTGGTTTACCTATTCCAGATATTTTCTCGTCACTGTTTGGTGCACGCCGTTATTCTTTTTTTATTATGGTTGATGTTATAAGTTGGAGTTTTACAGATAGCTACTTTGGATATTCTTTAGTAACTTATTATTCACAATTTTCTTGTTAAAAAAAAGAGCCCCTCCAACAACACTTGCAGAGGAGACGTAAATTTCATTTATTATATATATCGCTTTTCGTAAACATTGTTACATAAATAAATATTTCCAAATTTATTTTATTTATTAAAAGACGTTTAATATACTGTACTCACACATTTCAATCACATTGTATAAATATGCATTATTACGAAATTGTACTTATAAGCTTCAAAATTTCTCGTACGACGGAAGGATGGCCACGACTGGCACCATTTACCTATATAATTTCACTTATATCAAGTATGTGTCTACTGTGTGGCCTACCATATAGGCAAGCAAATGTGTTGCTATGGATATAGAAAAACCTCGTGTCAAAGTCACACATGTTGCTATCGTCTCTCCTGAGAATAATTAGTTAGTTTCTCATATAACTAACTAACTCTTTAATTTACAAACATCTTCGATTATATCCAGTCATAAAGTGTGTCAGCTGATACTACAAATAAAATCTGGAAGTTCCGGACACATATATAGGAAGCCGAAGTACTTAAGGGCGAGAAATCACGTGCGACTGAGTACGGTTTCAAAGATTAAAGACATCAAATCTTCTTAAGTTCCTCAAAATTATTTGTATTTATTGCTCTCATTTTGTTTCGCATACTAATTAGAATATTTAAAGATTAGCAAGACAGGGATTGCCTTAGGTTTTCAGTAAAAATAGAAACATATTTTTTTATAAAAAAGCGGTATACATTTATTAATCTGTCAATATATTTATTTTTTTCAATCTTACATTTGGTTATTTTAATTAGAAAACATCATTTAATTTAAAAACAAATAGAACAAAATTTATATCAAAGAATCCATTAAAAAAAAAATTAAAGAGTCTGAAATATTCCTCCGCAGAGCTTTTAGTACTACATACTTTTATGCTATAGGTGTAGAAGCTCTAAGATTGTGTCATAAAACTTAAATGAAAAGAAATCGAATTAGTGACATGTAGCAATAAAAGGCCAACACTTAAAATAATAATTTGTAAATCATAATTTCATCAATTATTAATTACTATAAAAAGAATACCCAATATTTGTAAACCATTACAATAGTAAGAGAGGTAGATGTAGAAATGCGTGATAAAAATGACAACAAAATTGACGGGATAGAGAACTTACTAAAACATTGACCTTCTACATTAATATGTTACGTACATTTTAACAATATAAACTAGATTCGGAGTTTATATGAGTATGTAAAAACATAACGTATATCTTTTAAGAAATATCAATCATTATGCGTCATGTTTTTTTTGCCAAAATATTAATGTAACTATACATACAAACCTAGATAATTCAAACAGAAGGAAGCTAAAATCTGTAGGGTTAATATGCAAAAATGTATTAAAAAATTAAACATATTATATGCGCAGAGGCAATCACTTTCCTTAGGAAAATATTCAAACAATTAAATATTTTAATTCATACAAGTTGGTTGAATGATTAAATGTGGATGGTGATCAGAATATAAATATTTAATCGTCTCGTTTTTTGAAAGAAAAGGTGTAGCTTGCGGTTTGTGTTGATTGAAAAGAACTGAACATGAAACTGCTGAATTGTAAAAGAAAAATTTTAAAACTGTTACTGCTCAACTATTTACTGTTGTTACATTCAATGATAACATGTAGTTTAACTGTTTAAAACTTTCAGGTACCAAAATTTAATACACAAACAATGAAAGTTTCAATAATTTTTAATAGAACCTTTTATACGCTGTCTCTAAATTAACGTAATTTTTTTTTTAATAACTCAAGCAACAGAGCTGTTCACACTGAGGTACCAAATGAGGTAAAAAATCATTATATGAAGTATTCAATTAAACATTAGGAGATGCAGACTAGAGCTTCTTTGCACATGTACGTTTAGATTAATTGTTTGAACATCTCACATCTGAACGTGCACGTAAGGTATGCACTTAAAATGTGTTAGTGGTATTCGCAATTGTATCACTATTTTTTTCTAATCAAACTTTTTGATCTTCTTGCATTTAACGTTATCAGACTATCACTGTTAATTTTAAGCTGTTGTAACTAGATGCCATATACCGATTTTCCTTGAAATTGCTCGAATGGCGTCCACAATAACCTTAGATGATTTGTTACAACACGATATCTGTCATCAAACGAAAATTCCTACTCTTGTTAGATAGAAAATTATATTTTTCGGAATTATCAAAATCAAGAAAGGGCTGCTTGTAGTACAACGACAATTGTTTATTTATTGGTTGAATATGAAGAATCTCAAGGCTTTTTCAAATTTTTCAGTTCTTGGAATATTTTAATTCTTGGCATATTTTTAAAACTCTATGGATTACAACCTAATTTCCATAACATCAACATACAAAAAAGTCATATTTTTGCTTACTCTTTAGAAGAAGCATTTTTAAATAATAACCAATTAAGTAACCAGAAAAGTTGGCAATTATTGAGAATGATCGTGTACCCGAACATTGCAGATGCATACGTACTATGCGGGTATTTCAAATACACTTGTAGTACTTAAAATACCCGTGCAATTTAATGCTCTTGTTTTGTCACGAGAAGGAGTCCGAATCTTCGAGTATTGTGGCTCTAGTGTAAACATCTGTGGATGATGAAAATTTTGCAGTTTCATATATTATATTATATGAAAATTATACGTAATTGAATAGAGAAAATTAGAAGACCATCGATCCGCGACAGCGAAACGCGTTTGTAGTGAATGGCTAATGGTGATACAATTTAAAAAATACGAGGAAAAGTCATTAGATAAGTCAGAAACTGTTGTGGCAAAGCTGAAAATAACAGTGAGCTATTTCTCTATCTGTGACAAGGTATCAGCACAATCCAACTTTGTGATGCTCAAGTGACAGTTGTGCGTACGCCAGCAGTGTTAAAATGGCGACCGCGCTCGGAGTGTAATGTGGAAGAGCAGCGTGCTGTTGTGCGTTTTTTTTTCTGGGCTAAAGGACTTCTTGCAACGATATCCACAAGTAAATGTCTCTTGTTTACGGTGAAAGGCGTTTGTCGCGTGAAGCCGTGTATAACTGGGTCGAGAAATTCTCGCAAAGGCGCTCGACAGTTGATGATTAGTGAAGTGGCCGCCCCGTTCAGATTGCAACAAATGCAACACTTCTATCCGCCAGGCATTGCGACATTGATAAAGCGATGGGTTAAGTGTATTCATATAGGTGGATATTTTGTTAAAAAATAACTTGTTTCTGGTATTTTTATAATAGCTTTTTGTTACCTACTTACTGACTTTTCATCGATGATATAATTGTTCCAATACGAATTACTGTGTATTGAAAATTATTAAAAAAAAAAATTGACCTACCTCAGGGTTAATTTAATACTTTTTGAGACGTCTGGCTCTGACTGTCTTGTACTGAGAAATAGCTGTTTGTGGAAACGTGGATACTTAATACTTAATAAATATTATAATATCAAATTTGAAAAATTTCCTATATAAGCGTAATGTTAACCTATGTTTCTGGGAGCTCCATACTGTCACGAATAGTCAAAGTTATCACGATGGACAATAATATATGTAGTATATAAGTAAAACAATAGATACTTAGTGCATAAGGTTGTACCTTGAATCCGCTTTATCTTTAGTCATTGGCGTAATATTTCATTAGATTTTAAAAAACTTCAGCATTAATTCTGTATTTTCAACGTATCTTAGATGGTATTAACGCGTACAATTTGAAGCTTATATTTAACAAAATTTGGCAAATAAAAGTCCCCGACGTCTCAGTCATCCGGGACTCTACATCGGAAGAGATAAAGTATTTATTCCAGTAGTCCTCACAGTGTTAAGAAACAAAATATTAATTGAACCAAATCATGGTTAAAACAAACACCTTCTTATTGTTACCCTTCAAGAATTTTAATCTATTGATTTAACGATACATATTCCTTCTTCAAATATTACAGAAATGTGCTGTTCCAATTTTACCCTGTTAATTTACCATTACCATATACCTAAGTTGGTTAACTGCTCGATCGTGTTCATACTAGTTTGCATTATTTAAATAATATAAACAAACCATAATTTTGTAAAAAGGACGAATTTGTATTCGGAATACACCTACAACGAGAATATCGGGTTAGGTATAGATTTGAAATTCCTACAAAATATGGAGATCAAATAACTTCTTTCTATCAGATTGGAGGTTGTATTGCTTTATCCTGTTTAGCTACTTGTTCGACAACTACAATGAGTGATTATACATATATTCTTACAGCTTTCGGTTCTTAGATAGTGACGAATTTTGTACATATCTTGACGTTAATCTTAGTACTTGATTACATAAATATTTGTATTCTTTAACATGCATTTCTAGTTTTTGCAATTTCACACTAACATTTGCCTTGCTTGCGAAAGCAATGCGAGACTCAGGTATCAATCATATCTATACATTATATCTTAACTGTAAGCAAAACACTAACTTAATATTTATTAACATTTACTCAACTAAAATATTTCAATATTTTTCAACACTGAAAACGCATTGCTCGTAAAGTAAATAGTGTTAGCATAACAATTTGATGGTTAATGTAATGGTAATGTGTCTTTCTTTAGCAGGTGGCCTAAATGACCTTGCGCCTGTAACATGATTTTACTATTGCTGTGTTCTTTAAATAACAATAATATGTTTAATTTAATATTTTGATAATTTGATTAATTATTGTACCCACGTTGTAGTAGTAAAATTCATAACATCTCCGCTCCAATGCATTAACGAAACCAATCCTTAATAATTATAACTGTATGTTCCAGGATACATATAAAAATAGCATTTCTCTTCGCAACGCATTTAGTAAACCACATTGTAGCACCCAGCGTATAGGATTGCGAAATTTGTCTTTCCAATGTAGGGTCCGAATTATTTACGTCAATTTATACAGCCTTTGTATGCAAATAACCTATCCGACAATTGCTGATTTATCAACATGCTTTTCATATATCTGGAAAATACAAAAGGAAAATTCTGTCATTTTCACTATTGGAGTCTAACGAAGTCCATTGTTACACGAGACAGGATGTAGTCACTTTAATGTGTTTACTTGAGTTGTGATGAAAGGTGCTTGCATTTCTTTCTTACTTTTTGTTCAAGGATATACAGATAGATAAAACATTTTGTACTAACGACGTTTGTATTAGCAAATGTTTATTTGAAATGTGCGATTATGATCAAATTGTGTTGGCATTAACATGTTGACATAAGTACTTGTGTAGTTTGAAGCATTATGTCTATAAGGATATGTACTTCAAATTATTACGTAGTTTCTAAATAAATCAATCATAAGAATTTCAACAAATTTAATAATACTTTGTAAATATTTACTTATTATTGCTTATATTTTATTACACTTATGCATTATATAACAGAAGACACCAAATGACATTTTTAAGTTATTTATGGTAATATTATTTTATTTTTAGTTCTAATTAATTACTAGTATAAAAATTCAGGCAGATTTTAAAACTAGGTACATAATATAAATAACAGAGGATGTTCAGACTCGTATAGATATGTGGTAAATTATCTATTTTCTTAGAGACAGAAAAATAGTTGTTAATTTGTTTGTTTACTAATAGACACTTAACCATTCCTTAACAAAGGAATTATTTGAACATTAGTATTTAATTTTTTATAGTAGTGAGAATATATTTTGAAATTGGAAGTACATGTGTATTTACAATCGCAGCCACGGACGATTGAGTATTCAATAAAATTTTGTAAAACACCTTATAAAAGTGCTATGCAAATAAACTGAGAATTGTATTACTCTACCGTATACTATTTTTAGTTTGATAAAAACAAGTTTGTATTTATTACCTACTACTCACTTAGTATCTTAATTTTTTTTTAGTTAAGATAATCATGATTCATTCAACAATTCCAGCTGTTAACTGGGAATTGTTGAAGGAATGACATACAAATTTATAATTTCACTTGCACTCTAGAGCGTCTTTTTACAAAGCGCGCAGTTGTATGAATTTAGACTGTAGTGAGTGAAATTGTGTGGAAGAATGGCGCGTGGAAAATCGATAAATGTTGAGAAATCATTTTCAATCATTACTCTACCTGATGAATTTAAACATTTCACTTGGTAAATTAATCAAAAAGTTGAAATTTCAAAATCCACTGACAACAATACCATACACCTATTTCGTCAAATAGGATATTTAGAAGACTTTAATCGCCCAATACTGACAAACGTAACCGTAAGATTAACGACACTACTAAATAGCTACTGAATTTAATCGCGGGTGTGTAAATTAAATTTCAGTGAGTACTGTAAAACATTGACTACAAGAAGCAGAATTATGCAATCGGATAGCAGTAAAAGAAACCGTTTCTACGGCGAGATAATAGAGCAAAACATTACAGTGGTCACAAGCGCATTTCAAGTAGACAATGTAGAAGCGAAAGAAGAGTTTTAGATAGACGGATTTAAGTTAGAGATGCTTAGTCGAATATGAAGAATTTTTATTTTTGATTACTCCCCTTAGCGCGGTTTTTGCCATAGGAATTTCCCAACTTTATAAAGTTGTTGATGGGATGATGGGAGCATCCTATTTTTTAGTTATGGCTCGGTTTGAAAACCCTACCTCTTTATAACAATTTACTTTTGTTTTTTCCTCCTCGGATAGCAATTTACCTCTAGGCATTTCTATTAACTAATATGTATACTTCGATAGTATATACATATATTTAACAATAAATTAACTTATGAAGATATTTAGAGGCTTCGTTTACATTGAAAAGTAATGCCTGATTACGTAGGATACCTGCCTAACACCGTGGACCCATAGAAATTTCGCTCTTCTAAGTTCCCATTATTGCAAATATTTTTTGTATGAAGTGTAATAAATTTTTGCAATGTTATTTTCTCGTGCATTTGTCTTTCCTTGTAGTTCGGCATTAACTACGATACATAATTTCGAAGATATTAAGAAAAGCAAATATTAACAACTATTAATTTGTACTTGTAAATGATGTTAATTTATAGGTAAATAATTCTGCAAAAGACTCCTCCGGTTAATTGAATCTCTTTCATTCGATAATTAAGAGTTCTGATACGGTCACTAAAATATAATTTCCCTCCCGTAATAAATGAATAATCTAGTACAACTATAGATTAT
Organism: Trypoxylus dichotomus; assembly: GCA_023509865.1. Classification (NCBI taxonomy): domain Eukaryota; kingdom Metazoa; phylum Arthropoda; class Insecta; order Coleoptera; family Scarabaeidae; genus Trypoxylus; species Trypoxylus dichotomus. Next base: position 28,567,341 of record CM042080.1, on the reverse strand, counting down.
AGAATTTAGATGAACACTCACTGTTTACAAGAACGTTCTTTTTCATGATTTATATAACCATTGGTTGCATTTTTCTTGATGGAATCGTAGAATAGATTACCATAGGCTTCAATGAATTATCTCCCTTTATATATATATATATATAGTTATCTTATGCTTGCACATTTTATAGCGATAATAATAATTTATTGATTACTTTCACATCTGCGTGTATGTAATAAGTACAAAAACGAAAACAAAAAGCAAAAACTGGCATACAATTAGAGAAACAAGAACAAATGCATTATTAACTATATATTATTAAAGTAAGTATTAGTAAAGTATGAAGTTATTAATACGTCGGTTGCACTTTCCTGATAGAAACAGATCGAATCGATTGCCGTAAGCCTCTATTAATCATCTTTTCCACTTGTTTAGGTTGATTTTAAGCAGAAAATTAGTCTTTGTTTTAGCTACTGTTACATACATTTCAGATTTCCTAGGACAGTTCCAGATAGCTTTGTTTCTTAAATTATAGATCGGAGAACGTGCAAAAAGACTTTGCGCAAAATCAAAACTCAAATCGCCGTAATTAGCTTTAGGATTATTTGAAGCGTTCGTTGCACTTTTCTTGGTAAACTTCAATCAATCACCTCCTTCAATTGTTTAAATTAATCTTATGGTTGAACATTTTATAATAATAATAATTTGTTTATTACTTTTACATGTGTGTGTGCGTAATAACTTATTACGTCTAAGTCCGGTCCTGGAATGCGCCTCTAAATGCCGACCCCTACTCATCAGACAAAGGATTTCAACGATTTAGTCTTAGGATATAATGACTGAAGTTATTATAATAATAAAAGACACCAAGTAATTACAAATAATTAATCTATCCGTACGTAACCTCGAAAGTACGCAAGAGATGGCGCACGAAGTGGATGAAGTGGATTCATTGGTCGGTAAGGGCAACGTTCTTTATGGTATCTCTCAAAATTTCAGGCGTGTACTGTCAATAGTTGTTGTTTAAGAGTGTGTTTTATGTAGCAAGTCAGGCGATTACGCAGAAATGGATAAAATCGAATTTCGTGCAGTGATAAAACACTTCTGAATGGCTCCGGAAATTCAAAATACTTTGGTAGAGGTTCATGGCGGATGTACTCCATCATTTTCGACCATCACCTTCTGGGTGAGCCCGTTCAAACGTGGCCGCACAAGCACAAGTGACGAACCACGCAGTCGGTTAGCCGATGGTCGATTGAAGATGAAAAAGATAGCAGAGACAGCAGGTACCTCAGAAGAACGCGTTGCGTATATCCTACACGAAATGTTGGATATGAAAAAGCTTTCGGTGCGATGGCTACCGCATTTGCTCACACCGAAGCAAAAACGAAATAGAGTGACCGCTTCGAAGGTGTGTCTGGCCAGAATCCAATACAATCCAAGGGATTTCTTCATGCGTTTCGTAACCGTTGATGAAACTTGGACCCACCTACATACCGGAGACCAAAGAACAGTCGCAGCAGTGGACTTCTCCAGGCGAATCGGTTCCGAAAAAAGGAAAGACCGTTCCATCTGCCGGATAGGTCATGGCGACCATTTTTTGGAAGTCCCAAGGTGTGATCCTTATCGACTGGCTGCAGAAGGGAAGAGTGATTACGAGACAATACTACAGCGATTTATTGGCCCAATTCGTTGCAGTATTGAAGAAGAAACGGTCGCGTCCACCACTACAATGCACCGGCTCATTCATTTCTCATCCAGATTGAATGAGTTGTGCTACGAATTAGTCTCTCATCCTCCATATTCACCAGATCTAGGCCCCAGCGACGTTTTCCTATTCCCAAGCCTGAAAAAATCACCGGGAGGAGATTTGCCTCAAATGAGGAGGTCATCGCTGCTACAGATGGCTATTTTACAGACCTCGAAACATCCTAGTTTTTCGACAGCTTGAAGAGACTGGAGGACCATTTGAAAAAGTGTATTGATCTTCGCGTTGTTGTTCACTCACGCAATCACCTTTGTTTACTCTGTCTGAAGGACTACATACTAAATCTCGAGGGGAACGCATGGCATCGAGCAGGCGATTCTTCCGGTCCATTGCTGACACATGCCACCTTACCAGGATCGTCCTTCTAGGTTTCCAATCTTTCGCATTTTGAGGAGAATTTGGTAACCAGAGGGATTCATTCTCTGGTGTTGAGATGAAGTTATCATTGGGAGGATGAATCTTGCTTCTCTGGCCACTTATGATGCGACTTTAAAGCGAAAAATAATCATGCAGTGTACAAATGTTGCACGCTAATGACAAAAAACTGCCTTAATACGAATGTGACGGCCATCGATACACACACGCACATAGGAAAGAGGAATGCAAGTGGTAAATGATTATATTAGTATTCAAATTGTTCAATTATCTTATTATTAATTGGCCATTAGTAATACTTCATTACATTTCTGAAAACATATAGGTCAACCTATTTTAAGATATTTGTACTTTCCCTGAAAGATAAAAAAACTTTTTGTTAGGTACGCTTATATGCATTTTTCAAATATCTCCACAAAAATTGACTTAAAAGTAAAAAAACATTTTAATTATATACAATAGACATAATTTTATGCTAGACTGTGATTCTCATTTTTAATAAACAATTCATTTTATCTCGCGTCTAAGTAAAAGTTCTGCGTGTGACAAAATCACAGTAATACTTAGCGCAGAACACTACTTGTATAGCTTCTTCAGTGTAGCTTAAACTGTGACCTTGGGATAAGCAATGACCTCGAGATAAATGATGACCTTGGGCTAAGCTATTATTTTGAGAATGCAAAGAATGTGCACCTAACGGAAGGGAGAACTCAATATTTGTTCGAATTTTGGAATATGTTAATCGATCGCAGTACAATATCGCGTTTGTATATTGACGAATAGTGAGTGTTTATTAAATCTTGAAAACGAACCAGAAGATAAGGTATTTACATATAAATAAATGATATGTCTTATATTTCAATGAGGCTTAAGAAAATAATAAAAATCTTTTTACTTACTTTGATCTACTGCTGTGTATTGCTAATGTCGTGAGGCGTGCTCTTCCGTCGGTTTTCTTTTGCGTAATTAGTTGCTTAAGTTAGCAGCAAGATAGTGGTTGAGCTTTTGAAATTGCATGGGTATATATATATAGCATCAATATGTACATGAATGATTACATGGAAACGTCAGGACGGTCGTACATGGTTCTTCCAAGAACCAACGCCGAACGCGGGACAAAACCCGAGAGGATAACAAGACATCGTTTACCCGCGAAAACATACGCTACAACATATATATATATCATTAATGTCCATCATGATGCCCAGAAAACTCATTTCCTTTCCTGTAAAATTCTGTATTTTTACTCCCATCAAATGGGTGGTTTTATCAGAAAGGTTAAATTTTAAAATTAGACTAGATTTTAATTTCCTTGTATTGTTTTAGACGAGTTATGTACCATAACCAAAAATTAAAATAAACAATACTTGTATCACGAATAAATTTCTGTAGACGTCAAGTTAGATTTGCTATGTGGCATCTTCAGTTGTATACCACCACCATAAAATGTCCAAAGTTACATGAGACACTTCAGATTACCGAATGACTTAAGTTCATTCTCGGTTATGTATGAAAAAAATCCACAAAATATATAAAATATTTTTTCTAAACTTATAAAAGCGATGCTAAAATTAGGGTTTTCTTGCATTTTATCTACGTTTTAAGTTCCTGAAAAAATTATCTGTCAAGGTAGGATTTGAATCCAAGACCTATGTGTTACCGGTGCAGCGTGCTACACCGTCGTTAAAGTGATTTGTACTCACATTCAGTCCCATGGTGCAGTTGGCAGCACATTGCGCCGGTAACGCAGAGGTCGTGCGCTCAAATTCTACTTTGTCTGATATTTTTTCGGGAATTTAAAACGTTGATAAAAAGCATGGAAATCGTAATTTTATCATTACTAATACCAACGAGAGTTTCGTATTAATATTAATTTAATTTGATGTCGATGTTTTTAAAATTCCTGATATATATGGGAGGATATAATAACTTATAGTCCGGACTTTTCATTGAGATCATCCGGGAACGAACGCACGCGTTGTGCAACGTCTGGTGTGCTACAAGTGCAGGTATCGTAAAATTATTGACATCACTTTATAAATACAGAAAAAATAGTTTAGTTTATTTATTAGTTTACACACTTTTCACGACCCAACAGTGAATTTACATACGTCGTGGGATAAAGTGAAGCGTTGGATGTTCTACAACTTTGGGTATTTTAAAAGCGTCGACATTACTTTATAAATCCAAAAAATATTTTACAGCTTTTGAATTTCCTGCATACCTTTGACCGACAATGAACTTACGTCGTCTAGTAATATAAAGCGTCTCAAGTGCTATAATCTTAAGCATTTTAGGATCTTTAGCATTACACTTTTTTGTAATATATAACGTTCTATAAATACTATAGTCTTGAGGATTTTAAAGTCATCAACCACGATTTATAAGTTTTTTTATTTATCATTTTGGTGATTATTTACTTTTTTGCAGATGGCCGACAATGAACTTATGTCGTTTGATAACAAAGTGTTTCCCTCGAAATGAACCTTAGGCATCTTAAAACCATTGAAATATAGAAAAATATTTTGCAATTTTTTTAATTTCTTGCGCCTCTTTGACCAATCGACAATGAACTTGTGTTGTGTCGTGATATCCGATGTACTATAATTTTATGCATTTTGAAATCATTGAGATCGCTTGATAAGTTTAACAAAAATTTGTTGCAGATTTTAAAATTTTTTTGCACCCGTTTGACGAGTTGACAATGCACTTACGCGGTCTAGTAATGTTAATTTTAAAATCGTCGACATCTTTTTGCCAAACTTCGGAAGAAATATTGTGCAACTTTTTATTTGTCACACCCTTCTTTGATGGTACGATAATGAACTTGTGCGGTTTGGTATTGTAAAGTGTCTCTTGTACTATAGTAGTACGATAGCATTAGTACCTTGTATTTTTTAAATTTTGTTATACCCGCTTAGCATTGCATTGGGTACTATAAGCAAAACCGTTGCTTCGTGCGCATTGTATTTGTTGGATTTTGTTCTACTTGGACTAGTATAAAAATATAAAAAGTGAATTAGACGGATTTTCAGTACAGATAACGACATACAAGGCACAATCCAGGTTCCTCTTTCGATGGAGTTTACTGAATTTTACTTGTATAATTATTTGACGCTCACTATCTATAGATACTACCTACTAAGATGATGGTATGTTTTGTATACTTACTACTAAATAAAACAAGTAGAAATGCTGTGTGAAGTTTTCACTACTATATACTAGGGTCATTCAGAAATTAAGGAACGTTCATACTTGAACACTTGTACACGTACTGTAAAGTTTATAGATTTTCTATACCTGCTTTATGTTCAGTTACCGCTAGGTTATTGAATCAATCAGTAGCGGCCTCTTTCTGACTGCCGCTCAAAGAATCTTTTAGTTTGGGGAAGAAATGATAATCGCTAGATGCCAAGTTAAGACTATACGGTGGATGTTTAAAAGCTTCTCATCTAAAGCGTCGAAGCAAATCATGTGTGAACGCAAATGAATGTGGATGTATATCCATGACTTAGCGTCTAGTGATTATTATGACTTCCGCAGGTTAAAAGATGTTTTGTATTTACTTCGCAACCGAAAGAGATTCTTAGTGATTAGTTTGAGTTGAACCTAGTGGCAACTGAATATAAAACAGGTATAGAGGAACTTGCAAAACGCTATGTTAAGCATAAAATTTTAATGAAATAGTGTAGAAATCATATTAAATGTATAACAAATTTCGTTTCATTCTCTCAACTAATAGATGTTTGAGAAAAAAACGCTTTTACTGTTTTACCAACGATATAAATTCCAAATAATATAAAATTTTGTGCTATAAAAATTCGGTGGATTCTGCAAAGGTATCAGGTTTGATTCAAAACGATGAATATTTATATCACTATAAGATCTTTTTACAGATAGTACATGCGTACAATAGTGCGACGTATTTATACCTAAACTAATCAAGTGTGTATTATTATTTATCACCTATCTATATCTATATCTTGCTTCAGAAAAATATTTCATTTAAATATTGTTTGTATCGAATATATATATATGTATATATATATATATATGTATATATATATATATGTATATATATACAGCTGTGGCCATATGTATTCGCCACTCTCGTTTTGAACGTATTACACGAATATTATTGTATTTCTAAGAAGCAGGGCCGATGACGGACTTAACTAGGTACCTGGTAATGAGGGTTTAATGGTTTATTGTAGGCCATCCTGAGTAAATTAGAAAATCGACGTAAATTGTAATTTCTGAATATTTCTTCAGTCTTTCTTAAAAGTTGTAAGAGTAAGGTTGAGCTAGTTAGAGTGAAGATATTGTGTCTGTGATTTTGTCTGTGTAATACGATAGTATACAGTAAAAAGTAATGCCGAAAACACGCGAATTGGCGGAGGTAGAGCGAGGACAAAATGTGGTGTTAGAAAAGCAAGGGTTGTTGCCCGACAAGTGTAATGTGCGCGATCGACAGTTAGAATGACGATAAAACGATACAAAGAGAGTGGATCTTTGACAAACAAACCGAAAACTGGTCGAAAAAGGAAGACAACTAGCAGAGATGAGCGAGTCTTAGAGCGGATGTCTTTGCGAGACCGGAAAAAAGGGTCTAAACAGCTTCCCAGTGAGCTTTTCCTGCTACATAATGTTGCTATTTCTCCTCGCACGGTTAAAAGACGCCTTTGTGAATTAAATTTAGGTGGATACAAAGCTCGACATAAACCACGGTTATCTCCGCAACAAAAGAAGAAGAGACTGCTGTGAGCTAAAAGTCAGCGCGACTGGACCAATGACAATTGGGCCAATGTTATGTGGACGGATGAGTCAAATATTGAGGTAAGTAATACATAATTATTGTATTTGCGGTATTCTGTATTCAATTCCTGGTATCTGCAGTGTTTTTATTCTTTTTTAATGGGTTTCAAAATGTAACAGTATTCATGTTTTTGTTGGTAGCTTTGTGGTAAACCTGGGCCTCAATACGTGCGACGCAGGCGAGGAGAGGCCTTCCATCCAGACTGTATCATCCCGAATGTCAAGTTTGGGGGTGGTAGCATAATGGTTTGGGGTTCCATGAGTGCAACAGGCGTCGGAGAACTGTTCGTCTGCGAGGGCCGAATGAACAGTCGGACGTACGTCGACATGTTGGAAGAAGTTCTGGAACCGTGTGCGTTAAAATTATTCGAAAATGATGAGCCAGATTATTACTTCCAACAAGATAATGCGCCGTGCCATAAATCTCGCGAAGTAATGCGCTGGTTCGAGGAAAATAACGTGGGGGTCCTGGAATGGCCGGCACAATCCCCGGACTTATCGCCAATTGAGCATTTATGGTACATTTTAAAGCGAAATGTAGCTAAATACTCATCTACCACAAAGCAATGCTTAAAAACAAAAACATTCGAAAAGTGGAATAAAATCACCCCCGAACAGTGCTACAACTTAGTGAGGAGTATGCCCCGATGAATTCGTGCGGTGATAAAAGCCCAGGGATGAGCTACCAAATATTAAGCAATATCTCTATATATCTGTATACACTCACAATGAAACATTTTCATCGATCAATTTTCTTTTATTTCTTATATATTCGTCGGAATAAAAAACAAAAAAGGGTGGTGAATATATATGGCCACAGCTGTATATATATAAAGTTGTAATGTACTTGTTTACCATAATATATGCCGCGCTACTTAAAACTCTACTACCGCGTACTAGGTGTGACTTCTTATCTGTTTTCTTTTTATACTCTTGCATTGATGTATCGGGCCGTCGCAGATGGTAGTAAAAGCTTAGACATGGCCGGTAAACTGCTTTTCGAGCAAGCTGAACTATACCGGAGAATAGGAAAGTACAGCAATCCGTTGCGGTTATTATGAAACATGTCTCCAGAATGATTTTGTAATAGTTAGCGCGGCGCCTGAACTAACCGTGGTTGCTAAGCCGGTTATTATGTCTGATCTGGCAAAGAAAAGGAATCAGTAATGGTTGTATAGTAATGAAGGTAACCCGAGAGAGCTTCTCTATTGACCTTGAACCTTGCCAAACTAGTCCTGCAACAGTGTCGAATTAACTAATCATGCACGTTTTCTGATTAATAGGTGTGTTGTGTTTATATGTACATAGATGAATAGCTTCATATATCAACTATTGAATAGATAGATCTAAACCTTGTCTGCCTTCATTTTGTATACATGTATTATCTATAAACCACAATACTCATTTTATTAAATCATATTTGAATCAAGTTGGGTACATTTTTATATCTTTAATGCACACCCGTGATCAAGTCCAGTGTAAAGGGCAGCAAATAAACTGTGTGGCAGAGATACGCAGAAATAATAATAATAATTATTATTACTATACTCTATTTTTTAATTCCGAGGTGTAAAATGAAAAGACGCGTTTACACAATAGAATTTTTCAAAACTACTTGAACTTATTCCATAATTTTGCCGCGTACGATACATATATACCACTGCTCATAATAGAATGGACACTTTAGATTTTAACAAAATATTTTAAAAAGAAGTACTTTCAGTCATGTAATAATTGTATAAGCATGTACACAATTTATTAATTAAAGAACTAAGTTAATAAATAGCGAAACTGGAATATTACTTTTCAAAATCGTGAAATAGTTAGGTACAATACAAACAACATCAGGTGTAGGTATTTTAAGTAACGACACTATAAGTGAAACCTGAATTCTAAGAATTGACTGAGTTCCTGTAGAAAAAGTACCCCATAAAGTATGCATAAATTACATTAACAGTGAGTTTCATTCATTAGACCTGTACCGTTACGTACAGGTCGATATTGTTACTTATTTGTGCCAGTAAATAATTTAATTGTAAAAGTGCCTCGCGGAAAACCGCTTAGTGTTGAAACACAATCAGGAATATTAACGCTACATCAAGAAGGATATTCTGTACTTAATATTTCTGAGCGATTTAATGTAAAAGATCCACATAAAATTTAACTGTTCACCGCTTCGAGCAAACTAGTACACTTGCTAAGAAAAATCCTCCAGGACGTCCTCGAGTAACATCCAAGGGCGACGATGAACGTATAAAATTGCTTAGTAAGAGCAATAAACAATTACCGGCTCCTAAAATTGCGGTGGAAATGAATCGGGCTAGAAACAGCAAGATATCCATTAGCACAGTGAAACGTCGTTTAAAAAGACGCAAACTTCCATAGCCGTATTGCTACTAGAAAACCGTTGCTACGTCATTGGAATAAACAATAACGCAGTGGGCTAACATTTACAAGAACTGGACAATAGAACAATGCGGAAATGTACTATGGACTGATGACTCCAAATATACCTACGTATTCATTTCAAAAACTACCTCGATGATACAGAGAATGAAGGAATATTAAAAATAATGACTTAGCCTCACCAGATCTTCAATTATTTAAAAGAGTAGATGTTGATGCTTCATATTTGGTGCTGGGTTGTGGTACAGGTATATAAGAATCTTCGCCATATTTTGTTGTAACGGACTCAGTTTTTTTTAACTGGACGTGTTTCTTCTTGACTTGCTGAAATATTTTCACTTTTACTTACATTCTCAAATTGTTGTGATTGTTGTTCTTCAGCTTCTTTACATTTATCAAAATCTCTTGATGTGGAAGCATCTCCGTATGATTTTAAGAACTTTTTTGTTATCCTGTTGCTTCTCGTGTTCTTGTTCTTGAAGTGCTTTATGTTTGCAATTTTGAGATCCGAGACCTTTTTTGAAAGCATTACTGAATTACTGTTTTATACATATAAATTTAAACCAAAAGTATATTATAATAGTTTATGAATTTAAACAAAGATATTAAATTTAGATCCGTTTACGATGCCGCCTTGCAAAACATTAAAAACAGAAAGTTGCTCGTATTTTTTGTTTATTGTATAATTCGGCACTCCGCTTTGGAGCTAAACGGGAGAATGATGGATATATCCGTATCTTTGAATACTTTTCTCGCGTAGGCGTTTTGTAGAAGTTTACCAAAAAATATCGATTAAATTACGTATGTATTTGAGTCAAATACATATTTTTATTATACAGAAATCTTACTGTTGTCAAAATATTCTTCAAATGTCATTTCATCAATATTTTGACAATAGTAAGATTTAGATATTAGATAGATAAAGACATACCTTTTACAATTCAATCGCCCAACTTCATTCGCTCAAGGTAATATCTGGTTTCGTAAGAGATGCATTTAATTTAGTTGCTAATGCTGCAAAACTTTTTGAACACCCGACCTTGCTGCAGTGAACCTACCGCCCCTGAGCGATAGTGTATGCATGTATGTTAAAAGTTACCAAGTCATTCGTAATAACTAACAAAATTCTATTTTACATAATAACTACATTGGGTAAAATGGAAAACTAACTTTAATTTTTTTAAAAATCGTTCTCTTGAAAATTTTTGGAATGGATCAAAAATAATATTGGTTACCATTATGTTTATTACAGAGACAAAGGTTATATTTGTAACAGGTTAAACTGATTTTCAAATTAGTCGGTATAAATTGAGTGTTTTAGCTTTTTCAAATTGATATTGCTATACGCATTTTGCCATACCATAACTTTTCTCAATTCGGGAATACTCTCATTTATTATCCATGCGGCTTCGATTATATACCAACATCGAAAACTACTTTATTGTCATTATCTCGTTTCCATTGTTAATGTACGCGATATTTTCTCATTTATTGGTAGAGCGTAGGAGTGTTCAGGTTTAATAACTATCAAAATATTTATCAGTGTCCTATTGCGCAAATTAAAATTAGCTGTTACAAGACAAACAAAAAGGCACTAATGTTGATTATTTTAATGTGACAAATATCTAACATATAGCCAAAGCATCAACATTGTATTTAATGTATTTTTGTTATTATCAATAATAGTAGGAATATTGACTGCAAATTTCTGTACAACAAAGTTCAATATCTCTTACCGTCATCGTCAGTCTATATATTCTATATTCTGCAGCATACTTCGTTCGCACGGTTTTATTAATTATTGTTACAGAATGTTGTGCGTTGTATATAAATGTACAGCAATTATGCAGTTCGAAAAAATGATTACTCCTTGACAAAGTAAATTTTCAGATTTAGTTTAGGATGGCACAAAAATGAAATCTTGGCTGCGATTGACCTGTGTTATGCTGGAGCAAATATGGTTATAAAGGACGCGTGAATGGTGCACAACACAACTACACAAAAAGCTGACGTGCAACCAAATAGCTGCAAATTTTTGATATCTTTTGAATACCCTTCACCATGTAATCTTATAATGGCTGAACATTTTTCAATTGATATTTCTCGTCGCTTCGCCATTTTTATCTTACACTCACAATAATAAATTTTAAACTGTTTTTGTTTTAACTTTTTGTTTCTTGGAACCGTTTTATCTTACATTACAAACAATTCTTTCCTAGAATTTATCTGAATTTCAATACAATAGGGATTCCAACTATCGTAAAATGTAAAATAAGGCAAATTAGTTATATTAGGGTATTGTTTGATTGAAATCGATAGTAGAGGGTGTTGAGATATTAGTATTAATATTTGTGTGTATGTCTATGCTTTTTATAGTCATTCCCATATATATGGACGGTAGTGTATATGTAGTGGTACACGGGTGGTTTGTCGAGATGATTTGTCTTAAATAGATCCGAATGTTTTCCAAATTTACGATTGCAAACAATAAAACAAAACCAATGAATATCTAGAAAGTCGAGCTTGTTAAGAGCCCAGTTCAGTAAAGCACATGTTTGCTATATATACATACATATATGGTTTTCGTGTTCAAATTTCTGTATCGTGTCACCAGGTTATCGATATATCAAAGGGTTTTTATGTTTTGAATTTAACACAAAGAACTACTGAACTAACTAAAAAACTGAAGAACTACGAAATGTTAATGAATTAAGTTTTGAAATGCTTGAGAGTAGGCAAACTAGTGTAGAGAAAAAAAGAACTGCAATGTAATTGAGGCTGTATGAACGAGTGCTTTCGCGGTAGCGTACGGCTCGGTTACTATCAATATTAAAAATAATGAATTACTATGTTAGTTTGATTATGTCGTTGATGTAGAATGACGCAAAAATTCACTGTAGCATACCTTTCAGTAACTCAGTCATACTCCTACGGCGAGTTGAAAATATGTTGGTGTATTTGGAAAAGCAGTGTTCTGCGTCTAATGATGTGTTCGTGAATTTAAAAAGATCGTTCACGTCATATTCGCCCTTTTAGTTTTTGGTTAAATTCTTATTTATAACCGCACACAATTTATGGTTCTTAATCTCCCTATACCATCTGAGGCTTTGAGGTAATGTACTATATTCAGCGCTTCATGTAATGACAACCTGGTGCTATCTAATTTGGAAATAGTATCTAATAGAATTGAATGATTTTCTGAAATTTGCTGTATTTGAGTATGGATTCCGGTATCCGAAACCAGCCGCTGGCGTACTGAAGTCACTTGAGCTTCTTGTAGATTTAAATTTAAAATACAAGGTTTAATAATGTATGTCAAAAATTATAAGGAAATAATATAAAACAGCTTTTAGCCAGGTTCAAGCAATTATAACTACAATATTTTGTGGAATGTTGTTGCACACACTTAACATATAAATAAAGTCATACAGAAATTTATAATATGGTACATCATGTTGCGGATTCAACCGGCGTTGTTTGCTATTAACATGTCTCTTACACACAAAAATACTGTACGATAAAATGTTGATATCGCAAACAATATATTTAATAATAGTGTATTCTAATGTCGGAAATCTATTAACACTCGTGGAACATAAGAAACAACGCTTTCGATTCGATGAACCCGACTTATCATATATTTATACATATATCATCGCCGCCAATGAGTGCGCACTCGTTTCGTTAATCGTAAATTTTGTAGATCTGTATAATTTGGCTGATTGGATGATTGTGATCGTGATATAAATTATGCGGTTGATTGTTTTATGTACATTATATTTTCGAACGGTTCCTTGTTGTATAAAACCAGCAAGTCTGTTAAGGCATATATTTACTCTTTTATCAAAATAATCGCCCCGCAAATTTAACCACAATCCGCCAAGGACTATATGGAATGGTGTTACATGCTCTCAAATAATCGGTTCTTCTTTAACACATTTTCAAAATGTTTAAATTTAAGAACAATAGAAAATATTTGTTACATATTCCTTTAATTTAAAGCTTAATTCAACACTAATATTGTATTCATTATATAATATTACCATATATTAACAAGTCTTTCACTTAAAAAAGAATAAACTTATTATTATTGTTCATTATATTGGTGTAAATGTACAAGACAGGAAAACATTTGTAATTTTTATCACTTGAATTGTCGAAAATTGTACGTCATTGATTCCTAGTTCGTTTTCACAGCACGGAGTAGCGCTTTCGATTTCAATTTATATTTTATAGCTAAATACGGTTGCCCTTGATCGACGTCTGTTGTAATACATATAATCAAGGTATGTCAGTTTGACATTGAACTTGACCTAAGGAAATTTCTCGCTAACTTATTTTTAAAACTAATTACGCTATTTACCAATAAAGAAATAAGAATTGTTGAACTGCGAAGTAAGTGAGCGAACTATATATTATATGTTTGCGCAAACCAAAATTGCTATTATTGCTAGAAAATTGTATGTATACGAATTTAACGTTACATAACGCTGAATTTATAAATCCACCTGGCGTTGCGCTTTATACTAAACGCCGATGTACAATATATCACTTAAATAACTTCAAACATCTCATCGTAGCTGTACTGGTATATCAAATGTTGGGATAAGTATTCTGTATTCTTATGTAACTGTTACGTACTTTTACAAACAATGACGAAATTACTTTTTATCAGCATTGATATGTAAATATATTTTGGAAAATTGATAAACGTTGAATTTTTCAACGGCATTCATTCTTTTACTATCTTAATATTTTTAAACCATTATTACAGTCGTTTTACGCAAATATCCAGTATGTTCAAATTTGAAGTGGTTACAGGTTTAAGGTTAACATATACTATTGAAAATCTGGTACGATTGCAAATATGCTATGTCATGCACTTTGTAGTTACGTGATGAATTTGACCATTTCTTAAATGTAAACATACAACAAGGTAACTGTGTTGAACAGTTCTAGCTGCTGGAAAATTTTTGCCTATACTTAACGCAGCAATAGATGTAGTAGCAACAATGCTTTAATTCAGTCGTGCAGCGTCTGCTTTTGATGTGTTTTATAAGTATTGTTATTATTTCTATTGCTTTATTTATAATTACCAGTAGCAATATTTCATCCACCTCATTTTTTGACGGATACGATTAACAATTGCAAGACCATACGCCATAGGAATGTTTTATTTGATATATTCTTTTTGAAACGAATTGTTTTTTTATATTTTTTTATACGTGTTGTATACGAACATATTTTTATGATTTTTGATGAAATTGTAATATATTTATATTATATTAATGTGTCGTACTTGTCTACTTTTTGTGATTGCTTTGTTACGAATAAATAAATGGTTTAATAGTATATACATATATACGTATATGTTGAGACAGATGTTTTCGCGGTCGCCGTTTATGAAATAATATTCCCGGGTTTCTGACCGCGTATGTTGTTGGTTCTCACTCATCTTCTCCTAGACGCTCTCATTCAAGTAGCGATCGGAGATGGACTGTCGCGTCGACCAACTTTACTAAATTTATATTTATTTATTATGAGACAATATTTTCGAAAAATCTCTTAAGAAGTTGTAAACGTTAAACATTCACTACAAATAATCACTTTTAAGCTTGCAAAACTTATACATTGTGAATTAGCCTTTTCAATTTTTATATTAATATGGCGTTGCTACTGCTTCTGTCTTGTCTGATGCCATAACCCATCTTAGAAGAATTCATGGTATACATTTATATTCTTTTAATGTCCTATGTCCTTGTATTTAAAACGCATCTTTATTTTGTATTCAAACTCTGTTCAAGCAATGTAGTATCTACTAGTTCATTTTGTAAATTTTGTACTTGAAAACCACTTGATAGAGTATACATTAGACAATTTTCTCCTGCAAAGCTTCAAAATTAAGTAGTAAAAAGTATCCGCGTTAAAACGCACACCAAACTTTGAGAAAGTCATATAAATGTCCAACTAAGTTTGTATTTTAATTCTAATACACCTATCATACATTAATACATTAAAATAAAAATAATTTACAGAACTCGGTTATTTTCATTAATTTAATGTGAATAGTATTTGACTTGACTGTACACTATCGGCCAAAATTATTTGCACGTATTAAAATACTCTTAAAAGGAAGAAAATGATAGTCTTTATTCAATAATATAATTTATTTGCCAAAGATAAAAATAAATTTTGTAGTTGTTTCAATAATAATTCCTTGGAAATTGAAGGATTTATTTTCATTTGCTTATCGAGTTCCTTTCACGAAGCTCTGGTATTTAAGGAGGCTGTTTTATTACTTTAATATTGCTTTCGCATTTTACCGATTCTAAATGTTTGTAGTACAATTTAGTGATGTGTTTCGGGATGTTATCTTTTTTCTCATCAACTGCCCAATGTTGATACTCTCAAGTCCACTGCAGTCGATCT
This sequence comes from Trypoxylus dichotomus, assembly GCA_023509865.1. Taxonomy (NCBI): domain Eukaryota; kingdom Metazoa; phylum Arthropoda; class Insecta; order Coleoptera; family Scarabaeidae; genus Trypoxylus; species Trypoxylus dichotomus. The sequence continues at coordinate 28,551,566 of CM042080.1, read as the reverse complement.
ATTTTGCTTACGTAAGAGTGGTTTACGCAACGCTGTTCAACCGAATAAACCAACGTCTCTTAACTTCGTTTTTATGGTAGTCTCACTAACTCGTTTTCCACGTTCAATGTTTACTTCAAACGGAATTTCAGATGCGGTTTTTCATCTATTCCATTTATTCTTCATAATTATTCGACAATCTACTGATATCGTCACCTTCCATTCGTTTCCTATTTAAAATGTGTCAGCCTTTTGATATTTTTTTAATGTTATAGCCAACGACTTACTTTCAGTTTTCTTGCAGTATCTTACCTCGACCAGGATTATCTAAAGAAACAGACATTGTGCGAATTCCTAACGGGAACTCTTGTATTAGGCATTCTAACACTAACTTAAGATAATTTTATTAGTTTCACTGTTTAATAGAACGACGAACGACAACTACTAAATCTATATTCATAATTCTCGCTCGAGTAAATATTATAATCTTTACTTGCATTACATTAAGTATTTATTAGTGAAGAATAATTGTATTACATTTGCTGTGTTAACAAAGTATGAGAAGAATCTTTCGTAGAATTATATCATGCAATATCTTTCTTTTACTTGTAAATAAATAATTATATCCCCTAAAAAATAATATAAATAATTTTATAAAATCCAAGTAAAAAATGAATGTGTGCAAATAGTTTTGTGTATATTTTTATTGATGTAATTAAACTAACAAAAATCGTTTTGTCTAAGACAAAATAGTATATCAATTAAGCAAATAACATACACTACCGCTCAAAAGTGTTTAGGCACTCTCACTGACAGCAAAAATGTATAAAAACTCAGCAAAAATGTTAATAATATTTATTTTTTATGTACAGATACACGTACATGAATAAAAATATATTAAAATAGATGTGAAAATTAAAACGTTTAATTTAAATTTTGCTTTCATTTATGTGACCTCCTCTTGATTTAATAATTGCAGTACACAATCGAGGCATTCTCGCAATAAGTTTTGCCAGAGTTTCTTGCGTTATTGAGGTCCAACTCGATTGCAATTCGTTCCACACGTCAGTAACTCGATTGGATTCAAGTCGGGGCTCTGGGGAGGCCATTCCATAATTTTGAGAGTTCCTTCCTCTTCTAAATGGCGTAAATAGTCTTTACATAATTTAGAGGAATGTTTTGGTTATTATCTTGCTGGAAGATAAAATTTTGACCCAAAAGTCGAATTTCTTGAAGGTATTGCGTGGTTCTCCAAAATTTCGCGGTAGCCTTCTTTTTTTAATATACCGTCAATTTTCACAATGTCCCCTACACTAGTGCCAGCAAAACAGCCCCAAATGATGATAGAACCTCCACCATGCTTCGCGGTAGCAGCAATACACTCTTCTCTGGCACGTTCACCCACAGATCTTCTTACGAATATGCGTCTTCGGGTTCCGAACAGCTCAAATTTGGACTCATCCGTCCATAGGACGTTGTTCCATTCCTGTATGGTCCAGTGTTGGTGTTCAGGAGCTCATTTAAGTCGCTTTTGCTTGTTTTGTTTGCGTAGTAATGGCTTTTTCATCGCAATACGTCCATGGAGCCCGGCTTTCTGTAGGCGACGTTTGACTGTAGAAACACTGACTAGTTTTTGGCGACCAACATTTAATTCTGCGGTGATTTCCGGGGCTGTTTTGCGTCTATTTAACTTGCTGATAACCACTATTCTGCGATCATCTGCAGATGTTGTCGCTTTTGGCCTTCCACTCCGTCTTTTATTAAGAAAACTGCCAGTTTCCCGATATTTTTTTACGTTATAGTCAACCGTAGCGTGGTGTATTTTCATTTTTTTGGCAATTTGTCGATTACTTATGCCACTTTTATGGTAAGCTATTATAAGCGCACGTGTTTCCGTACTAATTTCTCTTCGCGGAGGCATTTTAAAAAATTGTCACACGATATTTCGCTCACGACGTGAATAGAGTAAATACCACACTGCAACTGACCATAGGTTACAGATTTCACTATAATCTTCTAGGAAGGTAATTTAAACATTATTACCTACAATCTATAAGATAACTAAATTTACCCAGTAAATTCAGAGGGATTGTTTGCACCGCAATAAACAGTTTATGGTAATCCTACCAAGTGCAGGTAAATGATAGTAAACCTTATGCGATATAATGGGTGTTTATCTTACTGAACTACATTTTAAATACGTATTTCATTTTATTATAATGTTTTTTTGGTAAACATAATACTATATGAATAATCCATGAAAACAGGGGTGCCTAAACACTTTTGAGCGGTAGTGTATATGTATATAAGTCAGGAAACAAAACCTGCATGTACAATAAAACATTTTATTTATTGAAATATTTAAGTGTTTGAGCCTAGCGATTTCGTTAGGAAATAATTACTCGATCCTAGTATTTCATTAAAAGTTAATTGAAGAATTTTTACGAACAGAAGCTATTTCTTTAATAAGAATGATCAGACACTGTGTTATTTAAGGCATAAATATTATATATTTTATTTAATATAGTTGAAGATCCTTTTAAGTACTTGTGTTAACAAATAATTTATGAAATGAAGTATAAAGCTATCTGTGTTAAATAAGTCGCTAAATAATAATCAAGCTTTATCAAGATAATTCCAATGGCATACTTTCGATAACAATTACCATAAATTTGTCCATCCGACAGCCATTCTTTTGACAAATCCAGTGAAATATCTCTTAATGGTCAATTACACGAAAGTATTCACTTTATACAATAATACATATTATATGTAAGAAATTAAATGCAGTAAAGCAATATATACTAAATGATAGAAAATAACTTCTTTTATAGAGTTGCTACACCCTTACTTAATTTTTAATCATGCCTAGTATAAACGCATATTGAGTTTATGATCACTGTTTTCTTAGATTAACTTATTACAGCTTAATGTAAATGTAAGCTAAAAAAAACAAACTGTATCTATACATCCCAACGTTTACTTATAAAAATTTGCTACACAGCTACCATTTCCCTTACACATCAACATCAACAGCAAGTAAGATGAAGAAGAATTAGGTTTCAGGAGAATATTTCCTTAACATTAGTCAAGGTTTAAGGAATTAATTGCTGAAAAGCAGAAGATACATTTGCACGTAGTACATTTTCTTAATATTTTTTTCTTGAACATTTTTCTGTGTGCATTTATCAAAAATAAATTTTTCATTTGGTACATTTTTGTTTTAATAAACGTCTTAGTGAATTGCAATTTGTCTAATTCTTGTATAACTACTGAATGAGTTTCGCCCTGCTTAAAAGGTTAATTCAAAATTTTATTAAAATAGGAGATTAGTCCCCATCTAAAAAATATTCCCAAATTTAAGATTAAGATAAATTTAAGATAAATGATCTGCAGCAAAATAATACTATAATTAGTGAGGTATGTACACATACCTACACACAGATATATGCACGTAAGTACTGATTAAGAGTATGTTCGAAATTGTACAGTCGTCACAAGACATCAAAGCGTTTCAGAAAAATACGTATTACAGTAGCATTCAATGCGTGTCCATCCTATGAAAATTTATTAGCAGTATGTATTTGATAACTTGAGTCGACTATTGTTGGCTATACTTTGAAATAATTATCCTATTTTAACGTTACTCTTTTTGTCCACTTTTATAAATGTCAAAGCTCGTTGCTCAACATCGAACACCGGACATACAAAGAGAATTATTTATACCTTTGACCCAGGTGGCAAGGCGTGTGTTCATATATATTATGAGTGACGAGATACCACGCAAAAAGAAAAGTGTGCTCCAAACTGTTGTCCAGCGATAAGATAGAAACAGAAAGAGAATAAAAGAACTCAAGTTTAGTTTAGCTGTTGGATTAACTACAATATATATTAATATTTTGTTGTTATTTGATACCCTTATTTGTATTAGAATTTGGCATAATATATGGTAAATGGCGGTTATTTTAATCTATGTATATTTTTGAGAAATTATTAATGTTGTATGGAAGACTGTTTTTGATATAACCTTATGTGAGGAATTAAATATAACTATATGTAGTAAGGTGACCCGATGACCTTAGCGACTTTGTTACCTTATTTGGTTTATTTCTTTCAAAAAAGAAACTATTGCTGCAGTTGCTAATACTCTTCAAAAAGTTAAAAAGTAGATCTGGAGAGTTTTCGGGCCAGGACAGAACAGAAGTTTATATTATTAACAAATTCTAAATCGATTTCGTAGTATGGTACTACGCTATGTATAAATATTAAAAAATTCTGAAGGAAAAACAAACAAATGTTAACGAAAGGACATTCATTAAATCATGATGCCACGTGATTGATAATAATAAGCTTGTGCGAATTATCATGTTTAAAAGAGCAAACCAAAGTCTATAAACGTATCAGCACCGGAAAATATAATCATAAAAGTAACATTCAATAGTTGATAATATAATGTGATGATTTAATATTTATGAAAATAGCAACGCATTATTATAACGTTATTAATAGATGGAGACCAACCGAGAGGAAAATGAATATCAATGTTATGGAAAAATATATTCCGTGGGCAGAAGAAAATCATAAAAACGTCCAAACAAATAATATTACGTCACCCGAGATTCTTCTTCTTCAGTTGCTACCTTTTTTTTTATTGTTAAGCTTGTTATTGGCGCTACGCGATTGTTTGATGATTAAATTTCAAACATCAGCAAATTTATTAAATGATATTAAATTTGCCATTTGAAATTTAACAAATTATATGGCGATTTAAATAGCAATTTGCTCTGACAGTCTCCCTGGTATAAGTGGGTATATACCGGTCGAGTGAACTGGAGCTGTAAGTTTAAATGTTACCAATTTGTATTGATTAAAAATTTCACCAAAAAAAAAGTCATCTAATTAAAATTGACGTTGGCAATAACAAGGAAATTGAATTGTCATAGAAAAACCAACGGAAGTTATTCTAAATAATTTACAAGAGTTGTGATTAATTTGGAGTTCGATCCGCGTAGCTATGATATATGAAAGAAGTTAGCATTGTCAGTGAAGAAACAGAAGTCAATGTTTTGACTTATCCAACAATTTTCTGATTTCGAGTTGAACCTGAACTTCCAATTTCCCTAGGCACTGTATGAGCAGTTTAAACAGAAGACTTTGTTAGAAAGAGATTTCAAACGAAGCACAACATTTTGCACGTTGTTTATTCCGAGCTTTGGTAATAACACATATAAATACATTTTATGGAGTAACGACATTATTTTTTCAAATTACGGGATGCACACTATAAAAAATATGCGTCATTTAAGTGGTGATAGCCCTTTCAATGTACTGTCCCGTGGTTCACTGCACAGGTTTAATTTTGACACGCTAAATTATTGGATCTTCTTGAAGGTTTAGTTACTAGAGCTTTTTGTCTTTTTCTTTTGGTCCTGAAATATATTCACATTGCACTTGAGAAATAGTACCCTAGTTCGCGTGATTTATTTTCCTAATTTTATTTTATTTTCCGCTTACTACCACTTTTCGTCCATAATTTGGTTTTGGGATCACGGATGATGTTTTATATGGATTGCTGTATTACAAGATTACGAGATGTAGATAAGAAGGACATAACTACAAAATTTGAATATTATAACATAGATTAGCATGTAATTTTCCAAACCATAGAGTCCATAAAAGAACACATCTAAAAGAATGCCTAGAAAATCACCAAGATAAGAAAACGCTGTAAATACAGCTTTCTCATGGTATTAGTAAAATCATTTCACGAAAAAGACATGTGAGACATAAAATGCTAACACACGGACATGTTTCTGCCTTCCTGGCTTCATCAGCGTGGTTTCGAGCAGTTTTATGCTAACAAATGTAATTCTCTCGCTGCTTCTATCACCATACTTTACGATACAAATGAATATTGTCTGACTTTGCGGACAAATGTTTCTTTCTTTTGGTACAAGTTAGCGCCAGGAATATTCATTTGTGTCGTAGAGTTAAGTATGGTGATAGAAGCAGCAAGAGAATTACATATGTTAGCATAAAACTGCTCGAAACCACGCTGAAGCCGGGAAGACAGAAACATGTCCGTGTGTTAGCATTTTATGTCTCACATGTCTTTTTCGTGAATTGATTTCACTAATACCATGAGAAAGCTGTATTTACAGCGTTTTCTTATCTTGGTATAGAGTCCATTTTAAGGAAGTGCAGAGAATAAAATGGTATATTTGGATGCAGATTTTGACAAAATATATTTTCACAATAGATAAATTTTAATTAACACGCCTTATTGAAGCTTAGTGTTTGCATTTCTTTTACTTGTTAAACACATGTTGCATTAATATTTAATTTAATTTGCCAGGTACGTCGTGACATTTCGATGTAATCGCATACATCTTCTTTTGAGGTTGTGATTTCGACACGTCGAAACGTCAGGACGTACCTGGTTCTTCTAGGAACCAATGCCGAACGCGGGACAAAACCCGAGAGAATAACAAGGCAAATTAAATTAAATATTAATGTGGCCATATGTATTCGCCACCCTTTTTTGTTTTTTATTCCGACGAATATATAAGAAATAAAAGAAAATTGATCGATGAAAATGTTTCATTGTAAGTGTATACAGATATTGCTTAATATTTGGTAGCTCCTCCCTGGGCTTTTATCACCGCACGAATTCGTCGGGGCATACTGCTCACTAAGTTGTAGCATTGTTCGGGGGTGATTTTATTCCACTCTTCGAATGTTCTTGTTTTTAAGCATTGCTTTGTGGTACATGAGTATTTAGCTATATTTCGCTTTAAAATGTACCATAAATGCTCAAATGGCGCTAAGTCCGGGGATTGTGCCGGCCATTCCAGGACCCGCACGTTATTTTCCTCGAACCAGCGCATTACTTCGCGAGATTTATGGCACGGTGTATTATCTTGTTGGAAGTAATACTCTGGCTCATCATTTTCGAATAATTTTAACGCACACGGTTCCAGAACTTCTTCCAACATGTCGATGTACGTCCGACTGTTCATTCGGCCTTCGCAGACGAATAGTTCTCCGACGCCTGTTGCACTCATGGAACCCCAAACCATTATGCTACCACCCCCAAACTTGACAGTCGGGATGATACAGTCTGGATGGAAGGCCTCTCCTCGTCTGCGTCGCACGTATTGAGGCCCCGGTTTACCACAAAGCTACCAACAAAAACATGAATACTGTTACATTTTGGAACCCATTAAAAAGAATAACAACACTGTAGATACCAGGAATTGAATACAGAATACCGTAAATACAATAATTATGTATTACTTACCTCAATATTTGACTCATCCGTCCACATAACATTGGCCCAATTGTCAATGGTCCAGTCGCGGTGACTTTTAGCCCACAGTAGTCTCTTTTTCTTTTGTTGCGGAGACAACCGTGGTTTATGTTGAGCCACCTAAATTTAATTCACAAAGGCGTCTTCTAACCGTGCGAGGAGAAATAGCAACATTATGTAGCCGGAAAAGCTCACTGGAAAGCTGTTTAGACCCTTTTTTCCGGTCTCGCAAAGACATCCGCTCTAAGACTCGCTCATCTCTGCTAGTTGTCTTCTCCCACTCTCGCACATTTCACTGGTCGGGCAATAGCAGATACCGACAACCCTTGCTTTTCTAACACCACAATTTATCCTCGCCTACCTCCGTCAATTCGCGTGTTATCGGCATTACTTTTTACTGTATACTATCGTATTACACAGACAAAATCACAGACACAATATCTTCACTCTAACTAGCTCAACCTTACTCTTACAACTTTTAAGAAAGACTTAAGAAATATTCAGAAATTACAATTTTACGTCTATTTTCTAATTTACTCAGAATGGCCTACAATAAACCATTAAACCCTCATTACCAGGTACCTAGTTAAGTCCGTCATCGACCCCCTGCTTCTTAGAAATACAATAATATTCGTGTAACACGTTCAAAACGAGAGTGGCGAATACATATGGCCACAGCTGTATATATATATATATATATATGGGAATTTTTTAAATAGTAAGGACGAAAGGGAATTTTGGGAATTAAATTTAAATGTAACAATATATCGCGTATATACATATATATGTACATAATTTTTTCCTCTAATTCTTCCTTTTACTGAGCTTATTTTCCTTATTTATAGTTTCCTCTAATGTAAATTGTATTGTTAGCAGGAATGCATTGTTGGGCTTCCTCTAAGATCGGGTAGTTTCTCGCGATATATCGTTACATTTAAATTTAATTCCCAAAATTCCCTTTCGCCCTTACTATTTAAGAAATTCCCTTTCTTTTGAAAAAAAGTCTCTTAAACAACAGGAAGAGAGGATAACGAAATTAATCAATTAAAAGTTATTTTTTTATTATTTTTCGATTTAATTTACGCTATTTTCGTTGTTTAAGAGATAAAAAAATCCACTTGCTATAACATATTACGAACCCTGAGAAATATCGCTACAATATGTGTATATTACTATTTTTTACGTGTTAATTGAAATTTTTCAAGAAGGGCAGCGGTTTCGTGTACTTCGTACATTTTCTTAACAACTTGCAACTTATCTGAATGGTAGATATCCACATTTCCTAAATAGCTGCCATTCGATATCAACCTATTCGTTCTCTTTCAAAAAGCAGATTTTCTTATTAGCCTTTGAACACTAAGAAGAAGAATAACGACTATACTAATGTGCCTTCTTTTGCTGTGTCCGTATCGTTTCTTCTACCAGCAGCAATCATAAATTACGTCCTCCTTATTACAAACAAACCGTTACAAAACAATGAATGTGATATTAAGGCTACGTTATTTCAGTTTTTCGGTCGCACTTGTACGACGGAAAAAAGTGATTTACGATGGAGAAATAACAGTGTTGCTCTCTTCCATTTATATCCTGCTTACTATCGTGCATCAAAATATATACGGAATATTTCTGTCGTAATTCTATAGAGCTTTATTTACTGGTAGTTCTACGTTCTTAATATCATACAATGCGCCTAAAAATAAATAAAAGGGTTACCAAATATATTGAGAATTACAGCTTGGAAGATTAAATAACGCACTGGTTTATAAACTTAATAACCCTTACATTAATCAAAATGGGAGCGAAGGCGCAGTGAAACACTATTTTAGAAGTGAATATATTCAATAATTTATAACATATACTTATATATCCACTGAATTTTGTCGTTGATTGTATATCGTTTAAGTTTTCTCATAGTTTAAACCGTTGGATACCACCATTGTAATATTATTAAATGATCTTTTCTTTTAAAACATTTTTGTTATTTATTTATTTCTGTCATATTTTCGTAGAACTATTAGTTGCCCATTGTACATACTATTCACTATAACATTTATGAACAGTCCAGAGCTTCCCAAAATTTATCAGTCTGCGGTGCACTTACAGGTTTAGTATTTTGTCCCAACGCCTTTGTCAAAATATGTGTACAATGACAAAAATCAAGTACAGAAATAAAGTGAACTACAACTCCAGCTTTCTCCTAAATACCTCAATCTTCCCCAACAGATTCAAAATATGCAAGTTATTGCCTTACATAGACATATTCAAGGAGTTTGCTTGCCTAGTGTCACTAAAAAGCCGAGTTCGGCAAAGTACCTGGAGTTTTCATGACTTCCCTCCTGTAGAAAAGTGCGAATTTCGACGTAGCTCGTATGCACGGGATAAATCGTTGCCACGCGGAAGCCATCGTCAACTGCAATGTTGTGCGTTCAGCTTTCATATCCATGCAAAAACTTTTTAAAAAATTTGGCTTTCACTTGCCTAGTTTTATGTAGTTTATTACGTCTACAATACGATCTAATACCAAATTCAATTGAGGCTCAACGACTTTAATGCAAGTGCTTCTTCATAGATGATGCAATGGGTCTACATAGCATGCGGTGCTTTGCTGCGAATAAACGCGTGCAATCCCCCAAACTAACCAAAACAGTGATCGAGCTCCATCAGTACACAAAAAGTGTACATAACGAACAAGACGTGCGTCTTTGTTACTGTCAATAGCCTCGTCAAATTGTAGACTTCCGTGTCTTTCAGTTTCTCTATTAATTGATCATTGAGATCCTGAGTTATATGACGGATTCTTCAACTAATGGCGACCCAGCATAATATTAATTACTTCAAAAAACAGGTGGCAGAATAAGCTCGTCTATGATGGTGTGAGATTTTTTTTATACTTGCCACTTTGTACGCCATCTTTAAAAATGCTGGCAGTGCCTTGACTGGTACTGTTGCTTACTTAGTAAGTAATCATTTGTTGCTTTTATAAATCTTGCAACATCCTATTGCGTCCCTGTAATGTCATTTTAGCTTACCTGGGAGCATACACTAGAGCGCTAGAATATTTAAATAGTGTACACACTGAGGTCCCCCTTCATTGTTACCTTTACTGAACCACCACCACTCATCTATGTCTAATCCACTCACGTTTGAACTGTCGATTTACTTATTTAATAAAAATCTTTCCATTTCTTAGAACTTTCGCGATAATATCCGGTACTATGTTATATAAGTCTACTAAAAAGTTTTTTCTATAAACTTCGCAAAAGTCCCATACTTCTGTAGAAAATTCTAGTGTTTCGAGAGTGTTGCATATCTGAACGATCAAGTCTAGCTTTAGAGCCGTTTCGAAATGTTCATTCCATAATATTCCAGACTGTTATATCTGCTCGTGTTCGCAAGAGTGCCATGCGATGCCCCTATTTACTGTCTACAGCGCCACGGCGCACACTTAGGGAACTTCTGGATTATATAATGCATTTTTATTTCTACGCTTTCAATAATTTGATACATTTTTTTTTTTTTTGAACACGAGACTAAAAATAAAACAGTAAATATGATAATGTGCTATTAGTACCACCCATTGCAATTTTACATATGCCAGAAACCTGGTCAATTCTCTTTATATTTTATCTTTCGTAATTCCAGCTCACAAAACTGTAAACTTTTACTAGAAAATAATTACATGTAAATGGTAATCGTTTTTATCAATATTATTCTTTATGTTTATAGTATGTAGTAATCAAGAAATTAATAGAACCTTTTTGGTTACAGGTATGGATGCAACCTATTTTCCTTAACATAATTTTGGTTACAAATTCCACAGTCTCCAGGAACGTTAGTATGTATCTATTCAAATTTGTACTAAGTATGTACCAATCACGTGTACAAATTAGAAATATAGATTTATTTAAGAACCACGTTCCTCGTCGTTAACTTGACATATAGATTTGACTTTATAATACACAGAAGATATGCAAAACACACATAGACTTAAGAATTCGCATAAATTTGCGTTTAGGCTTTTCACACCGTTAAATTATCGTATTTATTTCTTTTTACCAGCGGCAGCATTCCTTAGACAGTTAAGTGAAGTTAGTGTTCACGACGTCTACTGCGCAGAAATTGTATCGCGTTATTCTCATTTGTCATATGGTTTGCACGATGCAAGCATTAAAATACGAGAAATGAATACGAAAGACCAACCTCAGGTTTCGCTCAGTTGTTTGTAATTAGTTTTGCGTGGTATTTATGTTTCGTTGCCAAAAATAGATTCTTGCGGTTTTTAGTTTTAAATGCAATAGTTTCATTTTTAAACAATAACTGTTAATGCTAATGTAAATGTGAACCAAACACACATAATATCTGCATGTGAAGTATTAAAAGCTTCTGGAACACTCAGCTTTGGAGTGGTTATCAACACTTTAACAACTTTGTAATAATTTAAAAACGCGATTGATCAAAAACATTTGAATTACTGTACGAGGGCTACCTGAAATGTTTCCGGAATCGACTAGAAAAACTCGGTATTGATGTGGTTTTTTATTTTTCGATGTAGTCTCCCCAAAGATCAATACACTTATAACAAACGGTGCTCCAGTCTCTTCAAGCCGTCGGAAAAGTTGGTTGTTTCGAGGCCTGCAAAATAGCAATCTGTAGCGGCGATGACCTCCTCATTTCAAGCAGATCTCTTTTCTCCAGGTGATTTTTTCAGGTTTGGGTATAGGAAGAAGGGCTAGGGCCTAGGTCCAGTGAATATGGAAGATGAGAGACTAATTCGTAGCGTAACTCATTTAATTTGGACACGACGATGCGGGATCAATAAACCGGTGCATCGTCGTGGTGGAAAAGCACTTTGTTCCGTTGCAAACGACGCCGTTTCTCCTTCAATGTTGCATCGAATCGAGTCAATAAATCGCTGTAGCATTGCCCCGTGATCGTCCTTCCCTCATGCAAATAGTCGATGAGGATCACACCTTGGGAATCCCAAACAATGGTCGCCATGACTTTTCCGGCCGATGGAACGGTCTTTGCTTTCTTCGGAGCCGATTCTCCTGGAAAAGTCCACTCCTTCTACTGTTCGTTGGTCTCCAGTATGTAGTGGTGGATCCAAGTCTCATCCGCGGTTACGAAACGCATGAAGAAATCCAATGGATTGCGTTAGATCATGGCCAAACATTCCTCCGAAACAGTCACTCTATTTCGTTTTTGCTCCGGTGTGAGCAAACGCGGTACCCATCGCACCGAAACCTTTTTCACATCCAAAATTTTGTGTGGAATATGGCCAACGCGTTCTTATGAGACGCCTGTTGTCTCTGCTATCTCTCTCAGCGTCAATCAGGGATCGGTTAACACGACATCATGGATCTTGTCGACCATTTCATCGTGAGTAGCGGTTTTTGGGCATCCGCTGCGTAGTTTGCCACTTTGTACGGCCACGTTTGAATTCGCTCACCCAGAAGCTGATGGTCGAAAATGATGGAGTACATCCGCCATGAACCTCCATCAAAATATTTCGAATATCAGTGGCCAGCCATCCAGAAGCATTTTATCACTGTACAAAATTCGGTTTTATCCATTTCTGCGAAACCACTTGACTTGCTACACAAAGCACACTCTTAAACAACAGCTATTGACAGTAGACGTCTGAAATTTTGATAGTTGCCATAAAGAAGGTTGCCCTTGCCGACCAATCCACTTCAACCTTCGTGCGCCATCTTTTGCCGATTCCAGAAGAATTTTGAGTTAGCCACTACTGACCAGATTAATTACAATAATTACAGCAAAATTGTTCTTAAGTAGACTAAAAGAAGAGTAGAGAGGGACTTCAAGAAAAAAATGTTTTGGGAAACAATTGGAAGACAGATAATCAAAAGATTAGGTTGCAAAGATGACTTTTTATAAATAATATAATTAAATAAGTAACAGTAACGCGTTTTGTAATAACTACAGTAAAATTGTGAATGATAGTTAAATATCTATCAAAATAATAATAAAAAATTGCGTTACAAAATCTAGCCCAATCTTTTGAAATGCTTAACCCGGTTACCTAGTTGAATACAGTCAAACGAAATAATTTAACGATGCTCCCTCGAACAACAAAAGTCTGGTAACCCACCATGAAATTCAAAAGAATAGCACTTTGCAGACGTATATTATATTTTCCATTTTTTTTCACTTCACGGATGTCTGGACCATCATCCTCAAGATAAATGCAATAATGACCATCTCTATTCGTAATATAATAGAATAATTTTTATTATTACCTAATACACAGTTTTATTTCTTAAAAAATAATCTGATTTTGCCCAGGCCAGGCCAGGTGCTTAAACTCGTTAAAACGTAACATTCCAGTTAGTTAGGAATTGTCGCAAGTTTACTTTTTGTTGAAACCGCAAACTGTTTGGGCCTTACATATTTGTTACATTTATTGTAAACCCAACTTCATTTGGCGTTGAATTAATTATTTTTTACCCCTAGGTTTCTAAATCGAGAATTTTCTCCTAGTTGATATAACACATGGGCTGAAAAGTCCCGGGCCTAACAAAGAAAACACGGTTTTTTTGGTTCAAAATCAGCTTTATTCATCAACGTAATCTTCATCAAGAGCAACGCAATCATTCCAGCGCCGCTCTAACATTTCAATACCACTTTTGTAGAACGATTTATCTTTTGCCTCAAAATAGGGCTCAGTTTCAGCGATAACCTCTTCATTCGTGCGAAATTTCTTACCGGCGAGCATTTTTTTGAGGTCTGTGAACAGCCAGTAGTCGCTGGGAACCAAATCTGGCGAATACGGTGGATGTGGGAGCAATTCGAAGTTTGCCATTGTTTTGATTGACTTGTGACACGGTGCGTTGTCTTGATGGAACAAAATTCTTTTGTTTGCCATATGCGGTCGTTTCTTTTCAATTTCGGCCTTCAAAAGCTACAATAACGCTATATAATATTCACTGTTGATGGTATTTCCTTTCTCAAGATAGTCGATGAATATTACACCACGCACATCCCAAAATACCGAGGCCATAACGTCTCCAGCCGATTGTTGTGCTTTCGGCCGCTTTGGACGAGGTTCACCAGTTGCTGTCCACTCAGATGACGATCGATTTGATTCCGGAGTGAAGTGATGGATCCATGTTTCATCCATTGTCACATATCGACGCAAAAATTCCGGTTTGTTACGTTTAAACATGGCCAAACACTGCTCAGAATCATCAACACGATCTTGTTTTTGGTCAACAGTGAGCAAATGTGGCACCCACTTTGAACAGAGCTTTCTCATAGTCAAATGCTCATGCAATATAAAGCCAATACGTTATTTTGATATCTTTACGATGTCAGCTAACTCACGCAACTTCACTTCATTCAAAACGATTTTGTGGATTTTTTTGATGTTTTCTGGTGTTACCGCCTCATTTGGACGTCCACTGCGTTCTGCATCATCGGTGTCTCTACGACCACGTTTGAAGTCAGCAAACCAACGTTTTATTGTTGTTTCTGATGGAGCGGAGTCCCCATAACACTTTTCAAGCCATTGCTTCGCTTGAAGGGTATTTTTTTCCCATCAAGAAGCAGTGTAAAATTAAAATACGAAATTGTTTTTGATCCATTGTTTTGAAAATAACAAAAGTAGCGTGACTCTTAGCACAATATCTCACAAACTAATGAATAGAATATCATGAAAATTTAACAGCTGTCTTTTGAAGGTTAGTACTAACTGAGAGAAAGGTGACTGCAATAAAACTAGCGTCATCTATGTGTTAGGCCCGGGACTTTTCAGTCCATGTGTTAATTACTTCCTAAAATACTTTTAAGAAAATGCATCATCATCTATTTTGTTAATTACCTCAGAAGCAGTCGACGGTAGTAATTCCTTTCAGGAGCCATTGTCATTGTCGGACTAGACCTTTTAATCAATATTATATTCTTAATTTTAAGCCGTTGCGCCAAGGGGTAGGAGTCACGTTGAATACCGAAACCACCTTTAGATATTTGTTTTTAGTTAGTAGTAATAAACCGTCAGACCGATCCTTGTTTTTGAAACAATTTCTATTCCTACAAAGGTAATAGATTAAATCAAAACCTGATTTCTTCGGTGGTTTGTTACTTGTTGTGTTGATTTACCGTTGTACCCTTGAGTTTGAGGGAAAATATGAATAATACATGGGGGACCATGTCCTAAGAAAGCGGAAACTTTTGTTAACTGAGAAAGTGATGTAGTAGTTGTTAGTAGATCATTCAAAAAGGAATAAAACTATAAACAAGGAATATAATACTAGTCTTTTTGAATGTTAAGTAAGAGGAATTAGCAAACAAAATGACCCCCTAACGGCCAAAAAGAAAGCGCTTTTCCATGAAGCGCTGATGTACACAATACAAATTAAATTGTTGGCACAACAATGAAAACTAATGTCGATTGTCAACCAATAGTTTGCAAGGCTTGAACGAAGTTACTTCCGTGAAGTTGTATATATAGAATTTTGAAGTTTTGAGGAAAGTATACTCATGTAAGCGGGGATTATATTAAAATGAAAAATAAAACGTTGGAATTTTATCAACTTTCATTGCCCAATTACGCAAGTATTTCAACCCATCCTTATACATAACTAGTATTTTGCTGCAGTCGGTGTATAGGAAATAAGGATGCACTGCATGATTTTTTTTAATCTAGACATACAATAACGATGCAGTTTATTTAAAGTCACTTTGAACCGAACTAAAAATACGAAGATTCATTAGCGCATTGTTGTTTATTTTAAAAATCCTTTGCTTCCAAGGTAAGCGTAATAATATGTACACACATGATTTCCTGTTTATCCGGAAGCGGGTCGTAACGAAAACTTTAAACTTGCGTGTTACATTTTCTCCCGATTCAAATCTAATAGTCAGAGAGGAATAACGAAAAAAGAAACATCAACATGTGTAACTGCAGCTATAGTGTCTCATATTGTAATCAGGCGTGATATAAAACTATCCCTCATCAGGCCAAGCATATAACTCATTTGTAGGAATGTGATTATTCTGTTTAGGAAACTTATACGATTTAGTTTAATAATGTCGCAATTACGATTGTCGTTTCCTAAGTGGGCGCTGCTCATCGAACGTTGGCAGTGTCAACACTAGTAGGATATTAACTGCCTTAATCGAAAATGTTTGACAAAGAATTTACGTTAATTCAAATAAATCTGTTTGCTCAGACACATATATTTCTTTGATTAGACATATACTCAGATTAGTATTTATTCGGATTCCTTGATTGCAAAAATTTCTTGCGAAAATGCTTACGAAGATCTAAAAAATATGCACGTCAAGTATCTATTTGTCAAAATCAACGTGCTTAAGATTTTGAATAGCGATAAAATTATTGTAAATGGCTGAATTAAATTTTAAAATTTACATATTGTGGTTGAATGAAATATGAAGATTTTGATGTAATATGATGAGGTCTGATTTTACTTAGCAATTTTCAAATTTATCGCGAAGCAATTACAGTAGAAGCAAATGGTGTTCCAATTGAAGTTTGCAAATCGCAACATGAGAAGGCGATGGGAAGAAATTTGTATATTTAGAAAACATACTCTTTGTATTTACCTTCAAAAACGAAAAATGATAATTTTGGATTTACGGTTTTTTTCTAGAGTATAAATATATAATTCGCATAGAAAACAAGATCGTCTGCAGCTACTTGATGCTTAACTTTACTATTATATTGAAGTAATAAATCGAGTTTTTTAATATACAAACCACTGGGTATTATGTATTGTACAAGAAAAGCTGTTTACTTATGCTAAATTAATGCAACGATCCTTTAAAAAACCGAATCTGCTTATTCCAAAATTATTCTTAAGTATAATAACTACCAGACTACTTCTTTCATTTTTGTTCTCTTTTCATTGGGCGATGATTGACGTTAATTCCCCTTGAATATAGTTAGCGTAATAAAAAGATACCCGTTACTTCACCCTTCAAAAGGAATTGAAAATAATACTCCTATTAGAAAAAGTAATAATATGCCCATAACTTCTTGTGGATAGACTGTATATTCAACAATTACTGTTGCCATCATCTTGGGGAGAACATGAAAACTTAAGAATACTGTTAGCTATGCGGTATTAGAAATATACATAAAAGAATGCTATACTGTATCAACGTTATTGATAATAAATTAACAAATACACAAATGAATAAGATATAGAAACAAGTGCCTCACAAGAATTACGTTTTAAATTTAGAAATAGGCCATTATCAATGCGACGGTTACATAATTTAATTGTCTTGTATAATTGGCGAATATCCACTAAATATAGTAATAATAATAGCAATAATAATAATTAATGTGTATAACATTTACATGTATGACATGTAAACACAAGTTACCTATAAGTAAACATAAAACTAAGGTAGATCAAGCTACAATAAACTTATAACTAAATACATCATACTGGGGTTTATCTACAGTTACTTCCAAATTGCTTTAATTAAAATAGAAAAGAAAAATAGTTCACCAGTGGTTAAGAAAAAAAGGAGAACGGAAAAGGAATGTATAATGCATCTGCGGTCTACACAATGTCAAAAGAGACGGTAAACTGCAAGTATGTATATCTAACTCAACGAACTCCATAGAGTTGAAGCTGCTACACTTTCTATGTATTGGGGACCTGATGGCGATATTTGTTCTAGGTGCGAAACAGTAAAATATATTTGTTTGCCTAGATCCTGAACGTGCTACAATGAAATTGATTTTACTCAACAACTCAGGGACATCAAGACCATTATTAAGTAAAGTAAATAGGAATTTGCACTCAGATTGTTTTCGACGTAGTTCCAAGGAATCAATATTAAATATCTCTAGCAGAGTATTGTGACTAAATCCTTGTATCGGGTAAGTATTAAATTTCTTAAAGTACAAGAACTTCAAACACGTTCTTTGAATCTACTCTATCTGATAGATGTATATAGGTGACTAGACCAAGGACGCATACTCCAGTAGAGACCGAACAAAAGCGAAATAAAGAGGAAGAATGGCGGTTATAGAAGAAAATGGTCGTGTAACACGTATAGTGAATCCTAAGATACTCAACGCTGATGTACAAATACTGGATATATGCTCCGTAAAGGTCAATCTTGAGTCGAAGATGACACCCAAGTCTCTCATAGAAGTCTCTCCAGCGAAGTGATAAGTATAGATAATTGGAGTCGTCTTACGAGTGTAGGTGACAATTTCGCATTTTTTTCACATTAACTGTTAGTTTGTTGTTGATACACCACGTGTGGAATATATTACGTTGGCTTTGCAAATAATTGCAATCCTGAGAATTATTAATTGTTGTATAATATTTTAAGTCATCTGCATATAACAACTTTGGACAGCTCTGTTAATACTACAAATCGTTTCTATATATGAGAAACAAAAGTGTACCCAAGTTACTCCACTGAGAAACTCCAGAGGTCGGCATCAAGTAATTAGACTCAAATCCTATATATGTCACAAATTGCTTTCTATCAAGAAAATACGATTGGAATAAAGACAAAAGAGAAGACGAAAATCCAATATTGTCCAATTTATTAATAAACAGGGTGCGGCCGATTCGATCAAAAGTTTTTGTTAGGTCAGTATACACAACATCTACCTACCTTCCAGCATCAATACTATCAGATAGGTATTGAGTAATTGCAACAAGATTAATTACTGTAGATCATTGAATAACGAAACTGTGTTGGTCATTTGAAATCCAGGGTCTAACTTGCGCATAAATATACTTGTACAAAAATTTCTCAAAAATTTCAGCAAAATTATTTAATAACGCTATAGGACGATAATTGGAAATAACACACTACTCACCATTTTTGAAAACAGGCACCAATTTGGCAATCTTCCACACAAATGAATGGGAAGGTGGATGTTTTGAGAGCAAGACTGAACAATTTGCACAATCCCTAACAAAAAACGCCGGAATGTCATCACTACCGGCCGTGCAATTATCTTTTAACGATATCAGAGCATACAGCATATCCATTTCAGTTACAGAAACTAAGTCAACCATAGTAGCGTACGGAGTAATTGGAACAACAGGCGTTGGAGTAAATGAAGAAAGGTACACCGATTGGAAAAACTCCCGCAAGGGGCTCACTATGGAAGGTGGATCGTTATACGTATTGCCGCAATCGTCCTTCATAGTTTTAAGAATAAAATTCTTGTATAACCGTCTAGAATCTATTTTCAGCACCCTTCTCATATCTTTGAAAGCATTTAAATCGCTTAAGCAACCTGTTCTTTTATACATCAATCGATAATGATTTTTGAGTTTAATGTTATTAATGTGGTCACGAGTGAACCACAGAGGATAATTAGTATGTGCACTGGTTTTTACGGGGACAAACATATCTAAGTTTTTATAGATTTCAGCATAAAATGCAGAACAAGCGTCATCTATACTAGTATAATTGTAAATAAGTTTCCAATCTGTAGGTAATATCATTTATTTCAGGGTAGTAGTAGTGGATAATGTTAAAGTCGCCAAGAATGATAGTTTTTGTGGAACTTATATTTATAGTGTCCAAACTACTCAGAAAATTCTCAAAATCTCTTGTCATTCAAATATTCGTAGGATTAGTATCATTAGTATGTTTAAATATTAGAATTAGTAGAAATCTCGGCAATATCCCTATTTATTTAACTACTTAGTATTCATTTAGCAAATTATCCTCGTTCTCATTTAGGGTATTATTGCTGGGGTTTCTAAATACGATAATGATATTATCGGTAATTATCTAGAGTGTTCATTATTGCAAGGGCACTCAGGTAGTCCTGTAATTACCGATAAGAGAAACAGAGACTTATTTAAACCAAACACAACACAATTTGAATCGAGTATGCGTGTATCTCCATCAAGGAAAGTCAAAGTTATAGAAACAATACATTAAAAGCACTCTTGCAACGTGTATCTCCACCATAGCAAGATATAATTTTACATATAATATTTAGAAGTGAATAGAGTTTCAATTCGTCGTTGAGCGGGTTAACTTTGTAACTAACTGTAAATATAGTGTACATATTGTATTTACTAGTTTTATTAACAACGTGTTACAAAGAAAAACATAACTCCTTCAAACCAGGAGGAGTTCAAACAGAATCTAATTCTTAAATTGTCCTTCCCGTGAGCCACACGAGTATGTAACTCAACCTTAATCTTTTCGTTGTGGTCTATTTGGCGGCGGCTTTTATCAAGCGATACATTTATATGTTTGTACTGCTCACTTTCACGCAACCGTTTAGCATGCTTCAAGATTGTGTGGGGTTCTCTAGAGCTAGAAAGTTTCACTTTGATAGGCCGCCGCCTATCGGGAACAAAACGACCAATACGGTGCACGGCAATGTGGTCGGTGTTAATATCACATGGAAGTGCTTTTAGTACCGCCTGAACTGTCTTCAACTCCTGGGATTTCCTAGTGTTCGCATCGTGCGTGTCAAACTCAGTTACTCCAAACATATTGATTGCGATTGTTTCTATCACCTAATTCAGCCAAAAGTTCCTCAATCGCTTTATCGTCGATTCCAGCACTTTTCTCTCTAGCCCCCAAATCATTCCTCAAGCTTAGTATAACTGCCCTAAAATCATTAATGTCGCGGCTAATATGCTAACATAATAGTTCTTATAGGGTTAGTAATTACGAAATTTGGATAATTCTAAATAATTTAACATTTATGTAAACATGACTTGCAAATACAAACTTTATAGTCAACATTCCCAAGATAGAATGGGACCTAGTGCCACGCCAACTACGATGCAAACAGAATAGCTACAATAAAAATTGAGTTATGGATTTATCTGAATTTATAGTAAAATGCGACATAATCTTGTTGTAGTATGTGTATAGTTTTTCTAAATTTCTAGTGCTTACATTTAATTTTCGTTAGTATGAAGTTTAAATTCAATCTTTTCTTTCCCGCTTTGCTTAACACAATTTCAAAAGTTCAATGAACTCAGACATTAATCATAAATAATTAAAACAAGATTGTATTGCCTCTACAACTCCTACCCTGGAGAAGTTGATTACGAATTTTGTATTTCCAAAACAATATGTTGTGAATTATTAAGGTTGTAGCATTAACCGCTATTAGCATAAGGTGGCGCCGTGACGTGAGCCACAACGGCGGGGAATAAAAGGGTTATATTAGTAGTAGAAGCCAATAGACACTAGTAACATAAACACGTGCTTTATATTTAAAACCACCACACAGTCCAATAAATAAAAGAAGTAAACATTGAAACTAATAATACACAATAATCAAAGAACGGGTGAGAAGTTAGTAACGGTTTCGTTAAGCGACAACTTCGTACAATGCAAATTCATGGTCGGAACGTTAAAGAGTGCAAAAATATTAAATACATTTTTTTCCGAGCGCGCAATGTGATGTCGATGACTTTAAATGTCTAAGATTATAGAACTTTGAACATTTTACATTACTAAACGTCAAAAGTTCATTGTCGGGGCGTCAAAGGAGTGTAAAAAATAAAATATTGAATAAACGGTAGAAAATTTGTTTAAAATTCATGCTAGTGGAGGGATGGGGGTTACACTCCAAGTACTTTCCGCCAATGCGCACTTAGGAGTAAACTAAACAACTAATAATTTTGAGTTGTGTGAGTTATATTGGAACGGTTGATTTGAGTTGCTTCAAGTAATTTCTAAGATTCCTTTAGGAGGTACATTATTTCTTGTGTTAAAAAAATATTTTGTTTTTCTTCTAAGAAATAAAATATTTTACTTTTAAAATAACCCACAGAAAATTCTATTAACTTTACATACTTACAATTAGTCTATATTACCTACTTTTAAAAAAAGAACTTTAAATCAGTATATATGTAGTTGTGATTCAAAATTCGTTGTTACTTTTTCCCTTATATTTACTTCGGCTCATCCTCTACATACATACACCGACTATTTACAATGTCATTTCTGATGTAAGTTTGTTAAGTTGATTTATGTAGGCTTTATGTGTACATACACTGAACGAGCTAAATAAACAAAACGTTGAGTAGTATGTACGTAGTATTGCTGTAAGATTAAATAAAGGGATAGACCAAATAAGAAACAACATGTGTATTTGCACATATACATAAAGACTACGTAATAATATTGGTACTACTGTGTGCTGCTTCTAGACTAAACACGGATAAACAAAATAAAATACGAATCTAAACTTGAATGAGTATGATAGACAATGTCTGATACAAACAGTTATTAAGAAAATATAACCCTTTATAACTTTTTGGAAGCATAATTAATTCAACTAAGTCCCAAAAAGATTTTTAAAAACTTTTAAATTGTAAACTATACAAATACATTTATAAACGAAAGATTGACTTATTTTATCGAAAATTATGCTAGTAACTTCACACATTTACCTGTTAATAGTACTTAATTCCGCATTTTAACCCCAAAAATGACACATAATTTCTTCTTTGTTTAGTCTACAACTTTATACCATAAACAACTTTTTTAAACTATTTTTAAAATTTTAGTGAATACTTTCATGTGTTAGCAAGTATGTAAGTAAAATCTTTGCTACTAATAAAACCAATAAAGTTTAAAGTCTTGATATGTATGATTTGATAAAATAATTAGAACCTGTTAAAAACTGCACTTGTGAACATGTTTTAAGGCAGCATGTTATTGTTTCAAATATTTCGGCAAAGTAAAGTGTGGTGTTAAACTTTGATCATAAAATTGTTTCAGAAATTACAAGATATAACCAAGTGTTTAATATTTTATTACTGTGCTTTACTTATTTTATTTGAATTATTAAATATCCTTTGGCACGCAGACGAAATTTTCAACTGTAACTCCAGGTAAACGGCGGCGCTTTTGAAATAAACACCCAGATAGAACGCATCGCTTACAATTAGATTGCGGCGTATTTACCCATATTTTGTTTATATTACGTTACTCCACATATGTGCACGTTAATACCAATATCCAATAAACAAGTTTTGGATGGATATCGTCGTGCGTGTAAATTCACATGGTTTATGTCGAAATAAATACATTGTGTCATTATCCTAAGTTTTTTGCAAATCAATGAAGAAGTGCCATGTTGGATCGTCGCTGCGCAAATTTCCGTCATAATTGCTGGTAGTACATAACTTCAAAGCAGCACTCGTTTCTGCAGCCTGAGTACAGATACATCGATACTTATCTTTATAACAATATACATACGTGTATTGACTGGTACAGACTAGTCAGTATATTTTTGAAGGAAGATGTCGCAAATAGTCGTGGGAGGCCATTGCTAATTGGATAATTGTGGTACGCCTACGAAACAACATCGGTTGAGCCTTTGACAGACGGTTCCTACTTCACGGCCTTTGATGTTGCTGTTTTGTATGCATATCTACGCAAATCCGGCACCCTTTCGGATTAAATTAATTTCCGTGAATTTTAGGTGAATAACCATTTTGTTATATGTATATGTTTTATAACTAGCAAACTAAGATAAGTTAATTCAAATAGAAAGTAACTCGATAGCATTTATCTTTTGCCATTACGTGAAAGAATTAATAAACATTACATTTATAACTCATTCACAATCTATAGTATAGCAATTGTGTATTATTATGGTGTACTTCATATTTATATTTTCTAACTTACTTTCTTATATTTATCATTAATAATTCTATGGGGATGTGAAAATAATTTTAAAAATACCACTGTTAAGAAGGTTAAAAGAATCTAAAGAATACAATTTGTAAACATCAATCTATTAATAAGTCCCCGTTTTAGGGCATTGTTATCACTTCAAAACCAAATTTGTGTAAAAACTGATGTTTCATATCATATGTTATTACAAATGAAATCTAGAAGTTCATGCAGAATATTTCCCCTCTAAAAACATTCACTCAATGCTACACTAAAAAAAATTGAGCTTCATGTTTTATTTATTTTTTTCCTATAACGAAAATAAATTAACTATATTCACAAAGTGCAATTAATGAAGTTACTGTAGCTTTTATTAAACTATTCAGCTGAGTAATGTCTAAAATGGTTTCATATAAACGTTGTTCATTCTCTAAACAAGAGTAACGATGAACAACGGCAGAAATATGCAGGAGTTGATATTTTTTCAAAATTATTTATCAAGGGATGTTGTTAATTCCATACTGACATGGAATGAGAAATAAGCTGGATCACATTCAACAGACAAAAAGGCCATGTGATTTTAAATAATACTGTTTTATGTTTTAATATATTAGTATCAGACACTACTGCTACATCAAGATGGCATTTGAAAGAAAAGTATTACCATAAAAATGTAAAAAAAAAGAAATACGTAACCTATATTTTGTACTTCTTTCCAAATCTATAATTGGGTATAATTTAATAGAATTGATAATCACGAAAAAACATGTGCTCTCTAATTTCTAATTTCTGTTTCTTCGTACGCTTCTAATCCCCACTAATTTTGCAATATTAATATTAAAATATTTACTACAATAATTAGATACAATCGTCAAATTAACAATTAAAATCTTAAATTATTTTGTATTTTACTATTGCTTATCGAAAATAGCAAAATGTTAAAAAATCAATATCATGGCAATATAGCTATGGCTTTAACATATTATATAATAGTACTACACATGTAGATATGCTTAAGATTATAAATGCTATAATTGCATAACTAGCTCACAAAGCATTTTTTGTTTTAATATAAACATATAAATTCTTTTAAATTCCAACAAATCATCTATTTGTCTAAACTTAGTCCAACATTAACCGGTTATATATAGTTATACAAAATATTCTCAATAAATTTTAAAAAATCTTTTCAGTTTCGTCGTCTTTAAGTGATAATTTAGCTCAATTGTATTTTAACCGTTATCGCTTACAATGCTGAATTTATTTGCACAATATGGACAAAAAGTAAGAGCTGAATATTGAAAAACGCGCTGTAATAATTACTCTTCATAATGAAACAAACGTTACATTTTAAATAAACTAAAGATTTTCTGATCATTCAACAATTTAAAAATATCGGGAACATTAAGAAATTTTGATCTCCCGCAAGGGAGGACACCTAGAGTAACAGACATTACCGAAGATCAACATAATATGTTCGGAAATCAGCACACAACTTCAAGTACTTGAAATCTGCGTGAATATTACTAGAATCCGTAAAAATAAGTGTCCATGGTTAGGTGACGACTAAATGCAGCCGGATAAAAAGGATGTATCTCTATTATAAAATCAGTACTTATAAAACAAAAGGAAGCTGCTTAATTGGGCTTTGGAACATAGAAATTGTACAGGAAAAGATTGGGTACATGCTCTCTGGGGTTGGAATTTTTGTTAGAAGAACATCTAAAG
This sequence comes from Trypoxylus dichotomus, assembly GCA_023509865.1. Classification (NCBI taxonomy): domain Eukaryota; kingdom Metazoa; phylum Arthropoda; class Insecta; order Coleoptera; family Scarabaeidae; genus Trypoxylus; species Trypoxylus dichotomus. Next base: position 28,525,915 of record CM042080.1, on the reverse strand, counting down.
GAGAAAATGTTGCTCCAAGCTTTCCTACCAGCTGCAAATAGGGAGGATTTTCAGTGAACATGGGAAATTATCTAATTGTTAAATTTATTTTAAGCAACTTCCGATGGTTTGTTTAGTGATAATTTAATTTTTAGCTGATTTATCGTTGGTCAAGTGTCATAGTTTTCAATACGATAATTAAGCTCTGAATTTCTATTCAATTACCAAAAATATAGTAAGGCTAGCAAAGTCACCGAACCTCAACCGTATAAACTACTTCAGCGGGGTTTATGTTTTGTACAGCATATGTGGGGGTGGGGATCCCTTTATTCTGAGTATATTAAAATTAACGAAAAAGCTTTAGATTAGTAAAAAAATGCTAAAGGTGTGTTGAATTGTAATCAAACAAAGGTGACTGTTTTACCAGCATTTTTAGTTAATTGTGAATAATAACTTTTTTGTAATTTCCTTCATCTTAGTACTGTAATTTCTTACAAATATTGTCTTGTCATTAACACGTAAAAAAAAATATTTGAAATTTAAACATCTGAAAATTAATGATTTATGTTCAGCATCAATGTAATTGTGGTACAGTACGTTGTTAATTATAATCGCAATACCGATAAAAGTGCTTCCTTTATTTCCTGATGACAATCACGTACTGAAAAAACTAAAGTTTACACCAGACATAAATTCCTCTTTATTTCCAGACGTCAACAACAGAATGTATAAAAGAACTAATGTTACTGTTTGTAATAATTTTATCATAAACTTGTGATAGTTATTGCTGTAAAACTTTCCTTTGGTTGAGGCGTTACCATACAAAGATTACGATGTACACATTTTAAGTTCATCCTAGCTACTTCTGATTCAATAAACAAATATACCTCCCTTGACGGGTTAGCGGTGCCATTGAAATTCTAGCATGGCATTCTTGTTCAAAGAAACACGAAGGTGGTGCGCTCTATTGTTTGAAATATATATTTATTCTTTTAGATTTCATTATCATTGATGATAAATTTGGCTACAAATTGAAGAAATGTAGTTCTACTTTGCTATAAAAGTAATTTTACAAAAAGATAATATAATAATCGACATAAGAATTTGAACATACATTGAGTAATTTTTGGCCAAAAATTTAAAACGTAGTTGCTGAACATAACATTTTAGGGATATTAGTATACCAATAATCAAATGTTTGTGTACTAATAACTTGCTGCTTTTTAAAGAACGACAAAATTTAATCTAAAATGATTAAGTGGTATATAAACATGAAAATGGCACACATAAATCCTAGTTATAATTTCAGTTATTTAATTTTGCCTTAACATTGAAATAAAAAAAATATAATGGTGCATTACTTGGGAATATGTATATTTGCGAAGGTGGAACTTTTAGCAATTTGAATACAAAATTATTATAGTACAGGTTCTTGAACTTGTTGCTTTCCATGGTAAAACATTGGGGATGAATTATGAATTTGCCATTGTGAAAAGCATCATAAGTTTCATACAAATAATTTTTTATGATTGCAGAATATTAATATAACGATGAAGGAAAAATGCATGCGTAATTGGTTGCAAATTCGTGCTGAAATATATGCTTTAAGAACTAACTAAGAGTACTGCCAATTCATATTATACTGAAAAATAATGTTACCTTCTTTTAAACCCATTTCGTAATAAATTGTTACTAATTAGACCTGATTCATATTACGTATATTGATCCCGACAGTAAAGAATTTTAGATTTCTTGAAAATACATAAAAACACGCTATTTTCCCTACTAACAGATAGTCGAAATTGGATCTAAACAATGTGAAGCCCAAATACGCAAAGATGTAATTTTCGTAGAAATTATTTTTCTTCCAATATGCATCTTCATTAGAAAAGTTTGAAACAAGAATCCGAATGACAAGGAAGCTGAAAAAAAGATAGCATTGATCTGCTAAAAAAAGGCAGTTGTTCATTAATATTAGCAGTTGGGAAGAATTGGTGACGATAAGTATGGCATATTTCCCAATGTTTAATTGAATTTTGTTAATAGACTACCAGTCATCATTAACTAATACATTTCTCTGTGGACAAAGGATCTGTATTCTGAGTTTATAGTAGTATAAATATTTAAATCATCCATGTAAACGAGTATATTGCAGTCATTGCATGTATGTATAGGAGTGGACCTAAGTTAGAACCACAGAGTACTCCACTAGGTAAATAAAAAATTGAGACTATTGTAATAGCATGAACGGTTGTTAAGATATGATTGGATTAAAGCAACAACACCAAGATAGAATCTAATGGCAAGTAACTTCGATGTCAATATTACATGATCAGACTTTGCTGAAATTGGTGGTAACCAAATTGATAGTAGTTGAATAACCAGAGGAGTACTACCAGAGGAGAGAATATGATCATACATCGTTAAATATTCATTAGCTTTTATGATTAAGACATAAGTAATTGTAGTAACTACACACTAGATCTGTACCGACAGCAAAAACTATTTTCTAACTTCTATGTATTTAATTTTTGCTTATTGACTCTACTCTCAAGAAGTACGTAAAAAAAAACGAGGATTGAAATGTGGAAAGGAATGTAAATGTGCAACTCATTAGGAGTAATCGGGACAGTTCCGTTGGGAAACAATTCCGTTGCGAAACAATACCCCGGTATAAGTCAGAATAGAAAAAAAACGGATCAACGCAATTAAAAAAAATTAAATTCAATTTAATATATTCTGCTTAATATATGTACATGTCGTTTTATTCACATCTTTTAATGAAATTAGTATTTTATATGAAATATCTGCGCACTAACTAATGATCATTCTAAGTTAAATGTGCTAGAAATATATGAACACAAAACAAAGTCAGCAAATTATTTGGGGTACGGTATGTCTAAGGGTTAATTCTTTCTTTCGCTTTTAATCTGCGGTTACAGTTTAATTGGCAAAAGTTGTTGAGGGATGCGAAGACCTCTGTTATTATTATTATCGATTTTTATGTACATAGAGAATTTTTTTTGTTGTCTCTTTATTGCTACCTATTCATTACTCATTACTAGAGAACGCAAAATGGGCAACCCACTATAGGCGTGTGTTTAGGTAAATAACATAAAGTAAATAGTAAGTTATAATTTATATAACGTTGTGAAATACTTATACCTTTGTGATTTTATTCGATAAATCAAGAACGCTATGGCGGGATCAATTAATCATCTTCGAAATATTGCTGCGCACACACTAATCTTTGTTGGAAACTTGTCTCTACAAAAGCACAATGTAACTAATAAGGACCTAAACTCGATTTCAGGGAACCATTTTTGAATGTGCAGAATCGGATCTACCATTTTGGAAATCAGCATTTGTTATTTACATCTCGAAGTGAATTACGATTTTGTGGGTTATAGGTTTTAACGCTTTCAAAGATAAATTATAGCACGTGTATTATGGACAACACAAGTTTTACAGTCGGGAATCCGCTGGTGTGCTTTATCGATGTGTAATAAAAATATAAACAGGAAGAAAAAATATATCATTTTCAAATTCTCTAAAGAAAAAACTATAAGATATACATATACTGAAATGTATATAATAACAACCATCTGCTGCTGTATTTATAACTCTTCAATGGATATAAAAGTACCTTTGAGTACGATAAATATGTTCTTGAATGCTAAAAATGTAAAAGTATATATATTAAAACATCGTAACTTTTAATAAAATGTTGAAAATAATTAAACATTGTTCATTAATTTTTTAGATATCTTTGCTTATATAGCAATACGAGTTGGTTCTTCTTTAACGATTGTTTATGTAATTAATTCAAGAATATTTTTGCAGATATCAGACTCCTGTATGTATTTCTCTAACAGTAAATTCTGTTTATCGATCTACTGTTAATATATTTCAAGATAGTATGACAATGTTGATTACTGATTATATTTTTATACAAATATTCACGTAATAACTACAAAAGCTTGTTACGCATCTTCACACACCTTCAATCAGTCGTTTGATGTAAATATTTCCTCAATCTCTAATTAACGATGATTTTCAAAATGGCGGGTGTTGTGTAAGGTTATTGAAAACGATCCCTAAGACATCAAAGGTCCCAACAGTTATGTTCTTACTAGTTGTACTGTGACAAAAGCATGAAGGTTTTCAATGTATCAAATTCGATAATTTTAAGAGTTTGCATAGCCAGAAGGATAGAACAAAATTTCTTTGGTAAAAACTGCCTTATCCTATGTATAATTAAATCACTGGCAGTATTGTTCGTGTGTATTAAAATCTTTAGGAAGTAGTTGAATTACTCACATCATGGAGATGGAAGTACAACACCTTTGTAGCAACTTCCAGATGATAATCGTATGATAACATGATCCCAGTATTTTTTACCTGGGGAAAACTTCTGTAGAAATTTATTTGGGCCCTATTACGTTCTGGTGTTATTCACTATTAATCTCAGATACTAAAACTATAATCCTACCAGAACTACAGTCCTACCTTTCAATGACAAGCACTTTGAGCACTAAAAGACGTGCAGCGACACATTATTGATATAATGTAAAAACGTTGTGTATATGCGAGAACTTATTTCAGCTACAATAATAAGAGGCATACGTGTTCCAGCACGATAATGATCCAAACACTGCAAAGATAGAGTATTTGAAACAACTGAAGCGCAGAAAGAAAATTGTTGTTATGAAGTGGTTGACCCAAAGTTCAGTTGAATACTGGAGGAAAATAAACCGCTAACACTGACAAAACTGCTACAAAGAATGCTAAGAATGTGTGCAGTAATAATGAAAGCGAGAAGTAGACACGTTGACCAATCTTAAATTTAAGTTAATTTAAGATTATCTTTGTGAGCAAATTGATAAGCACATTGTTTTTAAAACTTACAGTTCTTTGTATAAGTACAGAATAAAGGTTTATTTTATAATTAGTTTTTGACTTGTTTTTGTAATATTTTACGGGAAAGTAAATACTTATGGCTGGTAGTGTATTATAGACGGTGTGATACAAAACTGAATTTTCATATAAATTTAAAAAATATAAGTTGTATGCATTAACTACTATCTGTGTGGATACATAAATATAGTGGAATGTTTGATCAAAATAACATTGCCTTATTTTCAACAATTTTATAATCAAGAACCTACATTTCCAAGAAGCAGAGGAGGTACTTCCTGCAGTTATGTACATTAATAAAGATCAAGAAGTTGTCAGTAATCAGTCCACTTCACCACATTTTTATTGCCTGCGCGTAACATTTTTTTCTAATACAGTATAATAAATAATAATATATTTGAGTACACGAAACTTCAGTCTATTTACGCTATTATAATATTTCCCACGATCTACGCTGACATCGGCAAAAAGCACTTTTGGCAAGATGGTCTAGGAGGCAGAACTGTTTTCGCCAAACACTTTCGTTTAAACATGATGTACCATATTCTAAAAATGCACTTTTGAAGATCAATATTGAGGAAATTACTTAGAGATGTTGAGGGACGCATTATGTAAATTCAAGTGAAATAAGCAATGTTTGAAAACGCTATGTTGCATATAACACAAGAAGAAAGAAACAGTACACCAGTAAAAATCTCAATATAACCATTACAAAAAATATATTAAGTATATTAATAATTGTAATATAGTTATTAAAACGTAAAACTAAAAATATATAAACTTAGGCGACTTTAAGTAAATTGTTTCCCTACAAAAAAGAAACCAAACAATATGTATGCTTAAAACCTAGTCTTTCTGAAATAGGGAAGGTCCCGATATTTATTGAAGTAACAATGTATATAAATCAATTTTAGTTAGCATCAAACAGTTAGTCGTTAACTTAAAAATTGAAGGAAAATCATTAGCAAGTTATAATCGTACCCGTACATTTAAAAATAAATCGCGTAGTGCTCGTTCATCCTTGCTTTTTCCGAGGAACAAACGGTATATTCTTAATAAGATCAAAGAAAATCTGAAAAGTATCGAATTAGAGTTGGGAAACACTGTGCACGTAGAATGCGTTCGTATAGTTTTGCGGGATATACTTACAATGGACTTGGCGCTAGATGTAAATCAGAGTGAAGCAAACAGAGCCAAAAGATTAGAATTTGCTCGCAAATATGAAAATGAAGAACGTAGTTTCTGGGATGAAATGTTATTTCCAGATCCAATCTGATGAACATATTAAGGTTTGGCAGCAGTCTAACGCTAAGTATAAAAAGAAAAATGTGCAACCTACAGTTAAGCATGGTGGTCAGTCGGTTTCACTTTGGGGTTGTGTGTCGGCGGCTGGAATAGGAAATATTGAATTTATGGATGGAATTGTGGACAAATATAAATATGTTAATATTTTAAAGGTAAATTTGATTGCAAAGTGTTAAAAAATTGGAACTTGGCGAGGGATGGATATTCCAACAAGACAATAATCCTAAGCATGCGTTCTATCTGGCACTGGAATAGATACCACATAATGTGCCACATCAATTTCATTCTCCCCCTTAGTGGCCGGATATAAACCCTATTGAATATTTATAGGAAGAATTAAACGTTTACTAGTGTCTGTAGACATTCGCGAGTAAATGTATATACACTAGGGTGACAGAATAAAATAGACACCAGGTAAAGCGGTATGAATATGTAAACAGCTAAATTCTAAGATCGAATTAAGAACTTTCTTTTGTCATTAGGGTAGGGGGTAGATGTATCGGAAGGAATTCGTCATAGTTTAGTATCGTTACAACTATGCCTCACTTACAAGGTTCGAGTGATATTAGCGACTTCACCCGGGGTCGCATCGTTGCTCAGAGTGAACGCGGCGCTTCGCAACGTGAAATAAGTAAATTTTTAAATATTCCGTTGTCTACAGTTAACCGTGTGATTACACAATTTAAACACAAGGAAAAAACAACAGTGGAGCCGAGACCAGGTCGTGCCGGACCTTCTGAAAGAACTAAAAGGGTGCTTGTGCGCGAAGTGTTAAGAGAACCGCGAAAAAGTACAGCTGAGCTTGCGGCAACTTCACAGAAAAGTCAGCGCACCGTTCGGCGATACCTCCACAGTGAGGGGATGTATAAAAGGGTGGCAAAGAAAATACCTCTCCTTACGGCGTTTCAAAAACGGCGCCGAATGGCTTGGGCAATCGAAATGTGAACGAAGCCCGAAGAGTTTTGGCGGTCTGACATTTTTTCAGACGAAAGCAGATACCGCCAATTCAGTGATAGTGGTCGTACGTGGGTATGGAGACGTTCGTCACAGCAACTGGACGACAAATTTTTGCATCAGACGGTGAAATACGGCGGTGTGAACATCATGGTGTGGGGCGCGATATGGTATGGTGGAAGATCGCAATTAGTAATCTGCGACGGAAATATAAATGCGGCAAAATATATCCAAATATTAACAGAAGGACTACTACCGATATTCGACAACGCCATTTTATCTAAAGAAAACGCCACTTTTATGGAGGATGGAGCACCCTGCCACAAAGCAAGAACAACAACCACATGGAAAGAGGAACAGGGGATTCGGGTTTTACCATGGCCAGGCCAATCACCAGACATGAATCCGATAGAGAATGTTTGGCACATAATCCAGACAAATATGGCGAAACGACCCTGAAAACCCAGCAATAAGGAAGAACTTGTGGCAGCTGTTACAGAAGAGTGGTTAAATATTCCAGAAGACACCATTAATCATTTAATAGATTCTATGCCACGACGACTCGCAGCACTTCACGCAAGTAAAGGTGGATCGACAAAATATTAGTCTAATTTAAAAATTTTAAAATATTTTCTATATATAACGAGAATAGAATCTTTTTTTTAATTAGTGGGTGTCTATTTTATTCTGTCACCCTAGTGTACTCCTAATATATCCATTACGGTAAGCCCCTAATTAATATATGGTACAGATCTGGTTCTGCATGGAACGTGTTATAGCATCATAAATAGTGTCTATATACGCGTGCATATAAAAGAGCATGTGTATGTTTAGCCTGATGCAGCCACAAAATACACACTTAATAGTGATAGTAAGGATTTTTATTTTTACACACGGTGTAGGCAAGAACACACGTTCGCAATGTTCGCATGCGGATCGGGTAATGTAAAATAGCATACAGTTTAGAACATTGTAAATGAGTAAACTTCATTAATCGATGGTATGAATAAATCGCAATAGTTAATCTAAAAATACTGACGATTTTATAAATTATTCAGCGTATAATGCTCCAAACGATAGATTGATTATTAATTATGTCTACACATTTATATAACATCGAAATACATAATACTACATTGAAAAATGAACAGTTACATCAGCATTTACTATAAAACCATAGGAATTTAAGACAAAATATATTTTCATCACCAGTAAAACAAAATATACACGAAGAAAAGTAGTGCAGGATACTTTTGTCATATACATATAATATACAGTTATCACGACACATTAAAAAGTGCTGCAAGCTATAACTCGTTTGTTTATTGTTGGATTTCGGTAAAGTAAAAAAAAACAACAAATGAAACGATGTTACAAGCAGTATCAATGAGGGCTATTATTACTTTTTGCAATATTAAATTTGACACGAGCAAAAATCAAGATTTTTCTAAAATGGAGGTACATATCTTTTTGATAGATTTTTTTAACCATTAGCTAAAGTATAAAGAAATATGTCTAATAAGCTTAACTAGTAACAAGAGTATATTCTTTCAGAAAAAGAATTATGCAACAGTTTCTGTAGGAATATTGAAAAGATTCTAAAGTGTAAAATTGGAAACACCTATAATGAGAAAATACATCAATTTTGCTTCTGCTCCTTGGTGGAGTGTAAAGTGAATTGAAATACGTGCTATGTAGAGAATTTGAACGCTCCGCAAGCTGAACAGAGAGAGAAGGAGATAGGCGTCCAGGAGGCACAGAGAGCCTATAGAGGGAGGTGGTATGTGGTGGTGACTGTGGGTGACGCGTCTGCCGTCGCTACGCGCGGCGTCGTCTGCAACAAATCAATAATGGCGGCGGCCGCGTCGGCCGACATTTTCTCCACTGAAAAAAGGAAAAAAATCTCAGAACATAGTGGGGTGGGGGAGCTAATGGAGGGGAAACGAACACCGTACTGGTTAGGAATACAGCAGAGAAAGTGTTTGGCGGTCGATGGAAAGGCAACAAGGCCAAACAAAAGAAAGCGTAGGAAAAATGTCTGTATATCGACTATCACGTATCGGCAAATAAAACTAAAGTGTAATACAGGAAGCCAACTAGCTTCGGAAATACATTCGACTTATATGCAATTTTCATTTGCAACATTTATAGGTTACTCAGCTATCGTGTTGGGCGAAATTGCAACTTCAGAATCACTATCTAGTTATAGTTGCTGCCGCCGAACAACAATAAAACATGATTGCGATTAGAGTTTATTGCCGACCATTATTGACTTTACTAAAACACAATAATCGCTGCAACAATAATAAATGTGAAAGCTAACGATTAACAATACTTGCTACAGCTTTAGCATAAAGAAATTATATATGTAATTTAAATTACATATGTATATAATTTCTTTAAATTAAAATATATTTAAATTCCTTATGTAGTATACGGAAAATTTAAAATCTATTTCATAGTTTTGAAACTTAGTTTACTAGCAGATGTTTGAGTATTAGACTTCGGTAATAAGTTTTAAAATTCCTTATAATCCCCTGGTCAAGTGGTTGACAAGCTGATGTACAATTAAGGGGTAAAAATAATATTTTTATATTATTTAAGCGAACGTCTTTCGGATGAGATCCCGCATTGTCTAAAAATAACAAAATGTTTCTTTTTTCTTTAGTCATTTTCCAATCTAGGTCTTGCAACCACTCTGTCATAATTTGTCCTGTCATCCAAGCTTTCTTATTGTATTTCCAAGTTACAGGCAGGTTATTTATATTAATGTTTTTAAAAGCTCTGGGTTTAGCTGCCCTACCAATGACTAGGAGTTTTTCTTTTTCACATGCAAAATTGTAAACCTCTCTTTGGGATACTTACCCCCAACACATTTTTCCTTCTTTAATGTGAGCGTTTTGTCGGGTAGAGCCCTAAAATACAGGCCTGTCTCATCGGCATTATAGATGTCTCTCGGTGAATATCCCTTAATCAAAGAAGGACATTTTTTTTAAAAACGATGAAACATCTTCAGCATTAATCGAAGCTCCTTCTCCCGAAATCGCTTTAAAACTTATATTGTGGCGGATTCTAAATTTATTGAGCCAACCAGAAGAAGCACTGAATGTAGAATGTCCCAAAGAAGTGGCTATTTCTCTTGCTTTATTTACATCGTATTAGCGGACCTAAAAAAAAGAAGTTTTTTGCGTTTTTGTCACGACAAACCTATTGGTAATCTCTTTTTTTATCTATTTTAGAATTTAATATGAAAAGAAAATCAACGCATTAATACAAGAAAACTTTATCTAAAAAAATCATATGCATACCTGTTAAAGGAACCCCCTTATGCCGAGCTGCTGTAAACCAGTCATAACACAATTTGTCCATTTTAGTACCATCACCCGTCAAAAAGCTTCTTTTTCATTGCTGTTCGACATCCATTTGTTTAGAAGGATTTCTTTATGTTTAATTATATCTGCAGCTTGTGTTTTTCCAATATTAAAACGCTTGGATAAGTTCCTTACACTTAATTTCTCTTTATTGTAAACTTCAACAATCTCAATTTTTTGTTTGAGCGTGAGAATTTTTCTATTTGGAGCCATTTCTACAATGAATGTGTCACCCATTGTGTCTTTTCCGCATAGACACCAGACTAATATTGAAAGCAGATTCAATCGAAAGCATACACCCAAAGAATAAGAACGATACATCCCCGACCAACTTGGGGAAGTCCCTAATTCACGCCAGACAGAAATGCACGACATAGACTGCGTTTGTACCGAAAGATTAAACTCGGTAAATCTCCGGTTTACTCGGGGAAGTCGCAGCGCGATTGAGAAATGCAATAGCAATACTCTCGATATAAAAATAAGATAAGGTGTTTCTTTTTATTTTATTTTTTGTCCGGTTAAGAGAACATTTTCTCGTATCCGCGTCCGTTCAAGAGAATGTCCGTCCAAGAAAGAGTTAATACAATGGAAATTATATGAGGGCCGGTCGGGACCATGAGAAACTGTCCGTTTAAGGGAGGTGTCCGTGTAAGAGGGGTGTCCGCGAAGGGGAATTTCACTGTATACATGTCGTGGTTTTTCCTTTCAGAAATTACAAATACACGCACACTTTAATTTTGTACCGGCTTATGATCGTTTAAAGACATCAAACCTGTAAGTAAAGAATGGCAGCGAATGAGGATAGACGTTTCAATGAAGTTGGTCGAGGCCCAGCAATATATGAATCTTCAGATATTGATTTATTAACAAGGAATTTGACCTTACAGAATTAGTCGAGGATACTTCTAGCTTGGATAGCAATGTAGTACACAGTAAAAAGTGAATTAATTTCACTGTATATCACATAGAATTTAAAAAATTCATTTCACCCACACAGAGTGTTTATCCGCAGAAGAAAAAATACATGGTATAGACCTATAATACGATCTACATGTTCACAAAGTATTCGAGATCATCCCTCGTGAGATTTTTCACAGTTTCAATTCAATTTATTAAATCAATTAATAAATTCCTGATGTAAAAGGTAGCCACATGTAGTATAGGTTTAAAGAAACACGTTTGGCCTTTTGTTTCAGGTTTTATTACACCTTAAACTAAATTTACATAGCTTTCTCAATCATTTAACTATACATTGTTGTTTGTTAGTTTGGCCACTAAAATATCGCTAAATGAATGGGGCAAAAATATTTGGTATCAAAAATGTCACAAATGTATTTTAGAGAGTATAGTATCAGTTAACTGTATAGCATTGAATTTTCTCATGGATTTAATTTTATCCGCAAAACGAAATGAAACAACACAGTTACAAGGAGTGGCGAAAACTGTAGTGTCAAGATCTGAACGGTTAGCTGACGCCGATCACATTCGAATCAAGGGCAGCGAGATCAAACATACACCCAGGGACATGAATATTAGGCACCCTTTAGATGTTTTAATATAGCGGTTTTAACAGACAAATAGTCTTTATCTCCTGCTTCTTAGAAATACCCGTAATATAAATAGAAGGGTTGGTGGGAGAAATACCGTTGTTAATCCATTTATTACTGTATTTGCGGAATTAATTGTATTTTACACTTAGTATTGTTCGGTAAAGTGAACGGTGAACATCAGTATTTTTATTTTAAATTATATGTGCGTTTGTTATTGGAAAATAAAAATATTTATTCGTGATTAGTTTATGTGTATGTAACTGAAAATGTCGAAATCTAAAGAACTTTCTGGGTTTCAACGTGCGCAAATTATTACACTACATGCCGAGCGATTATCCCAAGTGATGATTAGTAAAAAAGTAAAATGTTCACGGTGCGCCGTACAAACAACTCTATAACGTTACCAAGAAACAGGTGGTACTAAATCAAGACCGGGAAGAGGTCCAAAACGTAAAACGACAGAAAGGGAGGACCGGTTACAACGACACTCTCTACAAAATCGACGTCAAACGGCAACAGATTTGGCTGGCCTAAAGATAATTGAAAAAATTGGGGGTGCCTAATAATTGTGTCCCTGCCTGTATACTGCGAACCAACGGTTTCACTGCCAACACCATAAACAGGCCTTTCATGCGAAAACAAAGCCAATGCACACTACCACCTATGCAATCAAAACGTATTTCCCTTACATAAAGGTTACAACGGACAAAATAAGTAGGATATTACGGAAACACCAAATCCAAACCATATTTTCCACCGACAGTAAAGTTGGACAAATTCCGAATAATCCGATGGATGAGATAAATATCTATTATTACGTTATATACTGACACCATAATTCTATTGCCATACTGATTTTACAATTTTTTAATAGATGGTCTTAAACTAATGTGAAAGAGAATAAAAAAAAATTGAAAACAAACGTGGTTTTGGTACAACAAACTGGTTTGTTTAATCAGAACTGTATAAAAGCGATAAATTAGTTCAAAGTTAAACATTTTTCTATTATATTTGCGCAGAATCGTTAATGTTATCTATAAACTTGTTGATGAGCTATTAAAATTTACAATATAATTACGTACAACATACGACTAGAACGTACGCAATGTTACGTGATTCCAAACCTGCCTGCCAGGGTTGCTCGTATGAATGGACGTCTTTGTCATTGCCCGGGGGTTGTCTGCAAAACTGGTCGCGTCATCGCACTTCTGCACACCCCTCCTTCATCCTACGCACAACGAAATACGAGCTTCGATCTGCGTTTTACCGGAAAGACGAGCAAAACGAGTGTGATCGATAACACCCGGCCGTGGCTTCGAGTTTTGTTTGAGTGTGTGTGTTACGTATGAGTGGGGAGTAGATGTCTTCGGCAGGTCTGGCGGTCTGGGTTGTCGTCCCGAATTCTATCTCTGTTTGCACTTGTTTCCCTCTCTATCTTTGACCGATTTCTTGTGATACATTTTACCCAGCTTGAGCTTCACTTTACTTACACATACCTCTTAACGAACAATTCTATTTGTTTATGTACGATAATATTGGAAATTGCGCTTTTAAAATAATTTTACATAGGTAATTTTTGGAACTAAGACCTTAATTTTGAGTCTACACTGACAAAACGGGCAAGAGAACTTCGTCGAGCACTTTGAGTAATATACAATCAAGGATTTCCAACGTCATCGAAATTACTATTGCCATTTTGCGAAAGTTGTCCCCTCACTGAAGAATTAAATAAAAAAATATCATATTAAATATAGATGGAAATTAAAAAGGACTAAATCTCGTTAAAAAGGTTATACTTCGTTTTTAACGTGTTTCTTCTATCCCTTTAAACAAATGTTTTAATCTGTTTGTTTTTGTGGTTACATTTTTACGTAATTACTGCTTGTCACGTCGTTATTCGGTATAATTCTTGTACTGTAATCTAGAATACGTATGCTCTTTTAATTTGTGTACATTTAATACCATGAACTCGCTTTGAGTCAAGAATAAGAATAACTGAAGAAGGTAAGTGTTTTCTGAATGTCGATACTCAAATATTGAAGGTCATTCAAGACGATCGCTTGTTAGACGAATTTCTAAAACTAACGTTTATGTCGGACTGTATTACTAGTAAATCTGTTTTTTTCTTAATATTTTTAATTTCACGCTACACATGATTAAATCAGAAGCGGATATGAGTTTCCTTATTTCATATAGAACACCTTGTATATCGTGGATTCCTTAAATAGCTTTTTTAAATGCAAGCTTTATGACATATGCCATCATATGTTTAAGATTTATATTATAGCCTTTGGGAAATTTAACTTTTTCTTAAAATTTATATAAATGCGAGGCTCAATCCAAAAGGGCACTTGTGCAAATCAGTTTTTAATTTTTATTAAAAACATAGCTACTTTTATAATGATAAATAGATATCAAAAGTTCATACACGAACAAATCCAACTGTAGTAAAGCTAGCACATGTTTTACTTTTTATATATAAATCCGTTTGCATTTTGGTTATTTTAAAGATTAATAAAACCTACCATTTTGCAATTAAAATCAAACAGATAAGAATGGCATGCTTTGCTTTGTTTACGCAAATAATTGATTATCGCGGTGATAATGGTGTGCAGCAACGAAGTCATATTCAATTGACTTTTGCAGATACAGTGAATGCAATGACTGAAACAATGATGTACCACTTTGCATTAGTTTCTTAATAATTGGAATTACTCATCAATATTCCTATTTATACTTTTTGTTTATAAATTATATAAATAATTATTCAATGCTAAACTACTAGCACATTTTAATTTACGTGAATATCTCCTTATTACAGATGAAATACTTTCCAAAGCGCGTTTTGTAGCAGAAATCACGCTTAACGTTTTATAGTTTAGTATGTAATAAATAAAACTAAACCTGTCTTAACGAAATTACTTTTTATTGGAAAATGACATTGTGAGAATCTTCAGAATAATCTCTAAAGGTGTGAATCTAGGCATAGAACGTAGGAAATGTTTTACCGCTTCCTTGAGTAAATTGCTACTTAAACAAAACGAAATTATGGTGGAATGAATATGTGGACGTTTGAAGCAGATGACCGAAACACTTTGTAACATATGTAAAACGCACGTCAAACTGTTTTGGAAACACACTGGGTTATTATATCAGAACTATTCCAAATGATTCGGCACCAGGCCACAAATTAAAAATTATTGGAAGAAAACTCGCCTGATTTTATGAGTGCGTATGATTGGCTTTCGTGATAATATTAGAGGATTTTATAAATGGATCTTTTTTAAATTCTCCTAATTGCGATTTTCGCTTTTTATTTGGCCACTTAGTAGCATTTGCATTTTTAGATAAGCAATTCAGCATATTCCGTACAAATTTACAATTCAATTGATTTGTACAATGTTGTGCGTAGCTCATGACGTTCAATGATTATCTGAAATATTCTCAATAAAATCTACTAAAAAAAAAATAGTATCGTGCTGCTGCTGCCTTAAGATTATATTACTTACTTGTATGTAGATACATCAGTACAAGAGAATCTACATAGTATAGTTGGTGCTGTCATTATTTTGTGAAGGTTGGTAGAGCGCGGATGCTAATGTAAAAAAAAATCAGCCACATCAATACTTCTCTGCTGTACACGTTAAACTATAGATTACCGGAACGTGAAAGCAGGTACCTGGTACAACGGGGCTGAAGCGCTGATACAAAATTCAGTGTTGATAATGATACGAAATGGGAATGGAAGACAGTGAGTTAGACGAAGGATTTACCCGTCTAGGACCTGACTAGCCAGGCAAGCGCGTTCGTCGATAAAAGCAACAAAACCGGGACTCAGAAGGGAGGTAATAAGAAAGACAGAGAGCGGTAGTCCAAAATGTGTACACACCATT
Source organism: Trypoxylus dichotomus (assembly GCA_023509865.1). Taxonomy (NCBI): domain Eukaryota; kingdom Metazoa; phylum Arthropoda; class Insecta; order Coleoptera; family Scarabaeidae; genus Trypoxylus; species Trypoxylus dichotomus. The sequence goes on along the minus strand of CM042080.1, from coordinate 28,509,946 downwards.
TCTGCCACCAACGAATTTTAGCAATGAAATTAAAAACGAATCTGTTGTTAATTTTTTATCTTTCGTATTTTGTAAGAAATTAGCAACTAAACACACTAAACCTCTTTTTTTTTGTTCTGGGGGTATTATAACCACAATCTATAAGTTAATTCATTGCTCTCAATCTAAATTCTTTCAGATTGAAAATATGACATCCTTATAGTAGTTACAGTAAGTTAGAATACTGCGACAAGAGTCGCGCAAATAAGCAATAACTAAGTAATTAACCTCAAATAAAATAATATTCTACGGGAATGTTTTTTATTATTCAAGTTTTTAAATTATGGCTAGAGAACTCTACACCTTAGTAAAGATGGATTTAAAATTATTTAAATTTGCCCAAAAGGCATCCAGCAATTGTAAAACAGACACAATATAGTTTGGTTGGTCAAAAAATAGCTCAAGCAATAGAGAAGCACGCTTGTTTAAATATCCTTCCCATCTAGATCAGTCTGCTCTAGACAAATAAATATTTTACGATTCTATGCTCTTCAACAAATAAACACCACTTAAAGCATAATGCAAACTGAAACACGTAGATCAAAACAATAAAACAAACATATCCTGTACGTGAGAACTGCGATTATTACTTAATAGGCAAAGTATAAATCGTTTACAATTTGAAAATTTCGTAAATTCATAACAATAGTGAGGTCAATTTAGCGTAATATTCTGATATGTCTACCGTTTCCGGAAGTCGACGCCTTCTTACTTATTTCAAATGGAACAACCAATGAATTAAGTTTACGTAGGGTTTTCTATAACTATCTGGCACATGCGTCTAGTGCGTGAGTAAAAAGTTACTCTTTCTACGAGCGATTTGGAAGAAACATTCTCAAATAAAAATTATTCATAGATAAGTCCTGCGTAGTGTAAATATACTGTGTTCTAATTTTGCTTGTTTAAGTGGAACGCAATGTATTCTTTTTTTCAACTTCCTTCAACATTCTGTGTACAGACATAAGCTGAGCAAAGTCAACGGTTATAATACGCATGTGCGTCTCCCGTTATTCTTTCTTGCTGCAGTACTTCGCTATTGCCAAGATTACCAAGTACGTTTATATTTCATTGAATTGGTCATAAATATAAACATAACATAAAATAGCACGATACAATAGAAATACAAATAGAACAGTAATACAAATGTTGTAAACATAGTGAGAAAAGCAAAGCAAAACAATAGCTCAGGTGTTTTAAATATAGGCAAACAAATTTAAATTAACTCTAAACACTTGAGTCAAATTCACTAAAGCTTCCGATATTTATTGTAATAATTAGTTCAAGTGTCATGGTGTTGAACAATTTTTTTCGCTCATATCGAGTTCTAATGTTTTCGATATTTGCGACATACTTCATTCAGACTTTTTGCTAGCATTGAGCCAGTGCTTTGTTCTATATAGCGATAACTTTTTCGCTTCCGTATCCATTCTTGCCCATCTGCTTGTATTAAATTTACAGTGCTATAGAGGCAGATGAAGCATTTCATAATCGTTTTTTGTAATAGTTCATTGATGAACTGCTGTATATAATAAATATAAATAATTTATTTATTAAATAGAGAACATTTTAAGTAAGTTAATTTGACATCCTGCACTAAATTGGTTTGCCTAGTCGTCAAGCTACATAGTAAATATGATTTAAAATAATATAAACAAAGCTGTCAGTCGTACTACCCTTCCTATATTTACGAGAATTTAGAGTATTATAGATGTTTCCGGGTAAATAATATTTTTCGAATAATAAATAGTTTCATAATGTGCGTGTGAGTATAGCATGTCTTTCATTGTAGAAATAATGTTGAACATTTTATATATAAATTAAATCTTTTAAAAATATTTTTTTTATAAAAATAATTATATCGTGAATGCTAATGTTTTTCAGGGTAAATAAATGTATTGTAATTTGAATCGAATTAAAGAGAAATCTGTAAATATCGTAGAAATACATGTTTAAATAACATTACCGGGAGTCTTACCCTGCCTCCAACAACAAAACATAAACAAACGCAAGCCAAACAAAAGTTCAGTACAAACAAGGAATATCATTACAATATTTTATCGGTACCTGATGTTACTAATCAATGCCGCAGTGTTAAACTTTTCTGACTTTCAGTATACCTGTCTAACTTAGCTTTAGAGATTTGCATTCGCATAATTTTTATCTGAATTCCTCCACCTATGCACCGAGCGAACACGCTGTTTACAATTGTTTTTGAGTTATTGTGGAAAAAATCATCTTTTAGAATTCTGTAATATGAGTTTCTATGTATGTGTATATAAATTAGAAATGAAAATGAAAATTGATGTACCTAAAATATAAAATATGGAAAATACGTGCAAAAATTGACAATTTTGAAAGGAAGTGGAAAGAAACAATATAAGGTAAAGTTTCGAGGTGTGGGTACATTAGTATAGGTATTTACACGATCGCATGCTTGACTATTGAAAATCAGCTGATTCAAAGAACGTAGTGCTGCTGTAAGTGCTTAAAACATAACTGGCTCGTTGTGTATTTCAATCTGCAGGTGTCGCCGAATCTCAATGTAGATCAACTGCTGATGAACTGAATCCGCTTCTATTTAGTCTCATTGTATTGTTGTTCCATCAAGTTTTCAGAGAAATTGAATTCAAATACATATTTTTAAAAAAAATTATATTTTAATTTATATATATGTATATATATATATATTTATATATATATATATATATAACACCCTTATTAAAAGGGTACTTTATGTTTGTCGTATTTATCGTAAAGTACCAAGAAAATAGGTCACAGACCAAATAAAAACGATATCACGTCATTCAGGTCAGAAAACATCCCTCTGCTCTTCTCTTGTTAGAACCGCCAGAGTACTGCGAGGGTCGATTTCCCTCTTTACACAAAAGCAACGGCGCGTCGCAACATGACGCCCGTATATAGGGGCGCGTCACACCCTTCCAATTCATCAAACTGTCAACTTTGAAACCGAAGTACACTAGCTGGACCATTGTGGTAGTCCCCGTAAATTAAGATGAAACAATGGGTTGGTGAATTTATTAAAAGTGCTCGTTTGTTGTGGCCCTACATATCAAAAAGAGTGGTCGCAATACTACCATCTTACATAAGCATATCTACCCAATAGATGTCCTATGCGTTGAATTAGTTATAAGCATATGAACTAATTGTTAAAACTTTCTAGACTCTAAGTAAGAAATTAATAAATTTCAGTAATTTAATTTTTATGTTGTCCGGACCAACCATTATAAAAGAAGGGTAAACAAAGGGTTAAAAACCACCGATCTATGCCAATGCGAGGGCGAATCATATATGAACCGCACTTTGGTTTTAAATATTTATTGGTACAGTAAAAAATTTGAATACGCCTTATTTTTTCTATATAATCTCCTCTTTTATTCACTCATTTTTTCCATCGCATTGGAAGTTTTTTAATTCCGACAGCAAAGAATGAATGTGGTCGCATCTATAACCAACTGCGCAGGAACATTTCCACACTTTCGTCATCGTCAAAGTGGTGACCTCCCAGTTCTTCTTTGAGTGGCCCAAGCATGTGGTAGTTGCACGTAGTTGGACCGTAGGGCGGATATTCCAGTGTTTCTCAATAAATTTTGTCCAACTTATTTTGGGTCAATGCGTGCCCGAGCATTGTGATGGAGCAGAATCGCACTTCAAATAAACATGCCCCGCCATTTTCATCGATAGGTCAGTTTCACTTCATCAAGCAGTTGGGCTGCGTATTCTGAATGAATCTAACAATATCATTTTGAATAAAGGTAACAGATTGAATAAATGATGATTGCTGAATAAAGGTTAGATTTTCATTTTCAATTGATATTGAATGTTACGTTTACTGTGAGTAATTAAAATACAGTAACGGCAATTACAATTCTTAATATCTTTATTTTTTTTTAGATATAAATCTAAAATAAAAGCTGACTTTTGGAACTTGAAACCTTTGTGCAGGTTTCTTTAGAGAAGATAATTATTAATCTATAAATATGAAGAAAACTATGTACCCACATTGTGAGAACATTAAATAATATAATCCTAACAACAGGTTACTGGATATTTTTATAACACAAGTGAAAGACGGCAGCCCGAAAATCTAAACAACACAAAGATAACGTTTGAGGTTATATCGGACTCATATATTACATTGTAGTGCATTATTTACAATTAGGCAATTAAATTTCATATTTGTACAAGCGCAATGCTACCCAATTTCATATTTCAAATGTAATTTTACTTACGAATATTATTACTGATATAATTTACAGATGTTATTGACACACTTTTAATGGGTGTTTCCAGTTTACCATAAAATTAGGCAATATTCAATATCAAATACGAAAAGCTAGTAACATCACCCTCTAGGAGGTGTAAATTTCCATGATTTTTTGCAGTGTACCTATGCAATTGATGTGTTATTTAAAAAGTTAAGATAGACATCTTTTACACTCGCGTAATTCACATATGTAAGTTGCACATTACAGAAATTATTACATACACATAGATTACTTTTTCACTATTATTTTTTATTTCGTTTACTTCTATACTTAAGAATAGAAATATATCACCCTTTTTATTTGGCAATCACATATCCATAATGTTCCTCTCTTAAAATTTCAGTCACAATGCTGTGTTTACCATATGCGTATTAAATGGTGAAGGGAAAAGTTCCTCATAAATAAAACCAAATACACGTCTTCACAAAAAGACTTGATAGCGATGGCGAGCGATGGTATACTTTGCGTGAATAGCGTCCCCTTTCATTCACTAGTTCATTGAGTTATTCTCAAGACGACAGATTCGTCGACGACCTCATTTTATGTCTTGAAGCTAAAGAAGCTGGAGCGGGAGTTCTTTTACGAGAACCCCTAGCGCTGATGAAATGTCACGCGATTCATTATACATTATACTTATATTCACGTGCTACACCCTACTGCGTACCCAGAGTTCCAAAGTACCATTCTTATCTTTCTGCGCTTCATTTCTTTTGAGAGCTGAAAGGGGATCGAATGAACTTATGTATGCACATATGGATATTCGACAGGCACAAATGATCAAAATTGCGCCCCATTATATATACACTATCAGCTATAAGTATTTAGCGACCTTTAAAATATTACCAAAAGCAAGTCAAAAAATAATAATAAAATAAATCTTTATTCTGTACTTGTAATAATAAGTTTTATTGCGCAACAGATTTATATCCAATTATAGGACAAATATGTGAATAGAAAATAATCCATACAAAACGAGTGCAGAATATAAACTAAAAGCGGTCACAAAAATTTATTATAGTGAAGAACAGTTAGAAGAAAAGCAGATTGAAGTAGTGCAAAAACGTATTAACATTACGAACGCCAAAGTGCGGAATTGAAAACTGTAGTTGTCGAAGTATTGCTGCGCTGTCGATGTGACCGTTACACAACTTCCAGAGGAAAAGTATGACACCTCTAGGTGGGTAAATTCTGTTTAGCCGAAACTAAAAAAAATTTGCGAATGTGCGCTGGACCAACTCCAATAGACGTTTATGAGACATATAGTAAGGAGACCAGACAACAGAGGCATATTCTAAACGGGATCTGATGAGAGCATGATATATAACTTTTGTACGAATCTGATGCTGGAGTGCTTACCTTTTTTGATTATTTGTTAGATGAATAAAACACTGCACGTAGTATATTAAATGTATTGATACTTTCTAGTTGAAAACTGAATTACATGTTGCATTGATTTAAGTTGCTGTTGAACTTGTGTATTCAATTTAGGTACAACGTGTATTGTGGTTATTTATAAGCAACTTCGGTTTTACATTAATGAGCAACCCTAAGCTACCTGATTATTCTTGGAAATGAAATGTCTAGACATTTGGTAATAATGTCATAGTAATGATTTAAAAGAATAATTAGCATAATGGTATTTAATGGAATATATATATAGATTTGGTTATAATAGCAAACGATATACTAAATATGTCTGTACGAATGAATGAAAAGCAGACATTAATGTAAAGTACAGATATATGAATTGTAATATTGGGAAGATATTGAATATGTAAAAAACAAAATAGGAGCTCGTTCGGTTGTATCCGAACGGCCTTCAACGCATTTTCAATGGAAAATTGTCTGCAGTTACGTACAAGAAACCACGAGATCTTCTAGCGGTACGTTATATGTTAAAAATATGTTGCGCAAAGGTAAGTTGCGTATCCAAAAAAATCCGTTCAGCACGTCTAGCAACCACTTGATCAAGCTCGCAGTGAAAGGTAATGGTCGTATATCGGCGAGTGAAGGCAATCACTTTGCACTTGTTGATATTAAGGGTTAGATTATTTAATATGCACCATCTAGATATATTTAGAAGATCGAACTGCAGCAAGTTACAATCCTCAAGATAAGACACTTCACAGAACAGTGTCAAATCATCAGCATAAAGTTTCAGATGAGATATGGGTTGTTATATCATTTATAAATCAAATAAATATTAAAGACCCTAGGTTAAACCCCTGGGGAACTCCCGGATAATTAATAAATTCGCGAGAGCTAAATCCATTAAAGAAAACATCGAGACAATCGAAAGCTTTAGCAAAATCGGTATATAGAACACTAACCTGTGTAGGTAAATCTAGGGTATGAGACAAGAACTATGTAAATTGACATAAATGAGTCGCAGTTGATCGCCTTGTTGAGAAGATGAAATGGTGTTCTTGATGCAATGGTAAATAGCAGAGTATAGGCACTGTTCAAAAACTTTTGCAAAGTTTGACAGAATACATACATATATATATGACAATAGTTGCATATATCGAACAGCAAGATTTTTAAGGGTAGCGAAAAGATTCTGGACGAAGAATTCACCATGATTATGCAATGCAGAATAAAATTGTATTTATACAAGGAACTGTAACAGTTATAAAAATAACGTGCTTGTCATTTTGCTAACAAAGATAATCATAAATTAACTTAAATTTATGATTCGTCAACGTGTCGACCTTTCGCTTGTATTGCTGCAGCACACAATCTTGGCATTCTTTCTAGCAATGTTGCCAGTGTTAGCGGCTCCATTTTCCTCCACCAATCCTGTAGTTACGCCTAAGGTACTGTCTTCGAATTTGCAGCAGATTTTCGAACCTGTCGGTCGAGTTCCTCCCACAAAAGCCTGATCGGATTTAGATTTGGGCTTTGGGGCGGCTACTTCATAGCAACAAATTTCTCTCTGTGCTCCATATCTTTACAGAGTGTTTAAAAAGGAGTTTCTCAGTTACTTTTAGCGATGTTTATGATGGGACTATTTGAGCACCTGCTTCCGTAGATAATTCTTATCTTGCCGACATTACTTTATCGTTACTCGCTCTTTTAAAACACTTTGCACAAATTCTTCACTATGCACTGCTATTGTATTATACGAAAACTGAATACAAATTTGTCATTATATTAAAATGCCCGTGTTGTCTATTTTGATATTTTATTGCGGTGGATAAACATTTCCGAACAACTGCTTTCTATCTCAACCGTCTACTTCAACGTACCTCATCCGCAACAAAGGTAATTTATGATATCGTAATGCCAGTCGGCTCATCACGTATACACAACACATTGCAGAAGTATTATAATTTATCGCGTACTTAGAGTTTAATAATACAAATATTTAGATAGGGATAAAAAAATCGTTTCTTTGAATAATCTCCAATTATGCAGGTGGGTAAACACTTAGCCGGTGGTATATATGCTGGTTCTTTTGCACTACAGTTGTTTTAGTTTTCGGTACTTCGTTTTCCCCGTTATTTTGCAGGTCTTGGCGTTTTAAATTTATTATTTGTTTAATAAATATCATTGGAAGATTACGTAGTTCCTCATAAGAATTTTTCCAGTATAGATTGGTTCGAAATGAATTTTAAATTTGTCACCTGAAGTTGCCTTTGTATTAAAAATAATATCTTACCTAATTTTTTTTCACGCTTTCTCTTTTAAAGGGTTTATACCATAATTCAACTTTTTATTTATGGCATATGCAGTATCTATCTTAAAAAGAGAAACTAACTAAGGTAATTGAAAAACACGTTAACAGGAAAATCAACAATCATATGAAAATCATCACAGTAATAAAAGTAATCGTCAATATCAGCTACAGCCATACAAAAAATTATAATATGCATTTCTAAAATTCTTTAATTTTATAAAAACACTTCTGTATGAGAATCTGTTTAAATCCGGATCCAAACTCTTGCTGAGACAGCCAAATAATTTGAAACTGTTAGATAAAGGATTATATAATCTACTGCTAACACACAGGTACCACCAGTGTCTATCATATTTTACAAAATTGCGTTGCCTAGCATTGTGTGAACATATGCGTTGTATAAGAGTTTTCGCTACCATGAAAATAATTTGTTATGGCTTGTATATACTTGGGATTTTTTGAAAATGACCTACCTGAAATATTTCAGAAACAGAAAGGAATTTGAAGATTTTCAAAACCACGTCTGCTTTTAATTCAATGGGAAATAGTTTGACGTATGAATTACATTTTGAACCCCCTCACAATTTTTAAATTGAAAGATCCATCGTGTGGTACCTCAAATATTGTTCCTTTGTTTTAACTTATCATCGAAAAATAATTTTCGTACTGCACAATTTTACAGTCAGTTGGGCGTAGAAAGCTTAAAAACAAAATAAAAGAAGGCGTTGGTGTTATTTTTGGCAACTGTCACATTAGTTGCTGTCATTCAACTTCACCTGGATTACGTAAAAATGGTGTACTCTATTGCTGAAAAATTCTTGCTGTGCCACGAGCCCATTGTTCACCACCTTCTCAGCAGTTTGGTTTGTTAAGAAGATACGGCAGTACGCTGGGTTTACTTAATGAAGGTGCCAGTAATTTATAAAATGATAAAATGTAAATATAATTCTTAAATTTAATATGTTTTATTTTGGGATTTTCCAGTTAAATAAATAATTCACTAGGATTATTTCATAGATCTTTATTTTTCTTATCGACGCGTCTCGTGGTCTTGTTACCCGTTTTTGAAAATGTTACATTAATAATTCCAAAACAAAAAATATTAAATTTTGGAATTACCACAGTTAATGAAAACCACAATAAATAGATATAATATTGTGAAAAATTTATCCATTTAAGTATACATCTCCAAAAAAATCGGAAGGGCCTGTAGCATTGCGTAGTAGTGAACATATTCACTTTCGCATAATTAAAATGGTTTTTGAATTTGTCGGAACACCATTATTTTAAATCTGTTGTAATCTAGTAAAATCTATATGTTGTATATAATACAGTATTAAACTTTTCTCTGATACAAACACCTATTCTTATCATTTAAAATCTGCAACATAGTTTGTACGTTAATATTTTGTAGTCATTTAGGTAAGAGCAATGAAGTGTTCTGTAATTTGTTTATTGCAACCACTATATGTATTCGCAAAACTTACAAAACTGCTGCAACTTGAAAAGTTTGGAATTGCATTTGATTTTTCCTGATTGCAGCGTTAAGTTGTAATATTAATAATTTATCTTTTTTATTGAAAATAAAATACAACTTGTAATCATATACCTCATCATGTAATAATTAATGTTAGGACAGTAAACGAATAAATATAAATAAAATATGTTTCTCAGATTTGAAAAAAAAGACGTTTTATCTGTGCTATTAGTCCATTCATATCGGGATAATACTGTCGTATAATGTTTGCTACAAGGAATAGGTATGTAACGTGTAGCAAATGAACAAGTGGTCCGTTCAAAGCATAACTGAGCATAGATGACAGTCATCCAATCGAATATGTATGGAACTTTTACAAACCGCATATTGCATGATATTAATTTCCGTGTTGCGCTACTTACATATTTTTACATATACAAATATAATCTGAGCAAAATCAACGACGGGAAGGTATCTACAACCCTACGTTCTCCCACTATAGCTATAACCACGATGTAGTAGCGCAACAGCGAAGTAGTGCTTGCGGCGCGAGTGATTGGTAGACTGATTATAAGGGAATACTGCAGCGACAAAGACAACGAAGAATAAAATAAGAATATGTCTGTATTTGTGTATTTTAATGTTTTACAAATTACACAACTACTTGTATACCATTATATATTAAATCCGGGAATTGCTATAAAACTCTTTTCACTGTGTTATCCAACCGTTGGATTAGGTATTTATTCAGACAGAATTACATATACGTGTGTATGTCGATTAATAATCAACACAACGAATCGCGACGTTTGCCGGTCCCGGTTTGTCAAATCTTCTCTCCTTGACTGTCAATATTAGTCAAACAAAAGCGAGTCATACCTAGTAATCGTTGAAGACAAATGGCAAAATATACAAAAATATTATTTTCTAACCGACAACGTTTCCGTATGCAATGAGTATGTATTTCTGTTAATGCGAATTTCGATAGTAAATAAAACGACTTGTCCTCGCACTAACCTTTATTTAAAATTTTCGCAATGTTACAGATCAAACTAACATTGAGAAATGAAAAACAAAACGATGAGTGCGATAAATCAGAAATGCTCTGTATTGTAGTAAATGATCTAGAGATGAATTTAATAAATCAACTTCACAATATTCCGAATGAATTGCACAGCAGTGGGAATTAAAAAGCCTACATGTAGAGAAAATAAGAAAGTTGTTCAATGTAACAAACCTTCTTCAGTACTGGTCATAATTATAGCAACAATGCTAAAATTATCATGAGTCAACTATACTGAGACACTATCATTAGAAACGCGTTGCATAAATTAAGCAATATGTTTGTACTGTGACGGAAAACTTTATTTGAACATGAAATACATATAACTGAGAAACACTTAACTATTTCTTTCGAAAAATGATTTATTTGATTAGACAAAATTATAGCAAAAATACGCAAAAAACAGAAACAATTTACTTCAGCAAACAATGTACTTTAATTATTTCTGCATGTTTACGCGGCATGGATTCTAACAGTCTTATTCATAGCCAGACTTAGTGGCTACTAAGATTTTACTAAGATGCTACTAAGAAAATTCGTAGTAGCTACTAAGACCCTATTAAATTGTCCGCATAAAAGAAATATGTAGTAGATACAACAAAAATCGTGTTTTAACGAAAAATGAATATATTAAAGAAACTGGGACTTTTAAATCGTATATGTATATAAATGTTTTTAAAATAAATAAGAAACTTTAAACTTAAGAAAAAGAGTTTAATTCCTTTAGATATATACATACAAAATGTAATATATGTACATAGATACATAGATGTAGTATGTAATACAAAACAATGAAATGAATAGCCACTTTAAGGACGCAAAAATTCATATATTGTTGTTTGTCTTCTCTTTTTCTTTAAAATGGCGTCTTGAAATCGTATTTCTAGTTTAGAAAGAAGCTTCAAAGACTCTGTATCTCCGTGATTTTCGACAAAACTTTTGAGCTGCTTGGTCAGAGTAATAGCTTTACCATAATTTGGGATAGCTTCTGTTGGCACTGGAACCTCATCGACATCAGAATCTTCCGAAAGTTCTTGTATTTCAACTGGATTTGCAATTTCTTGTTCTGGATCTGGATCTTCAACATACAAATCTTCGTCTACGTTCAAAAAATCATTAAGGTTTTATTATCCGTCAATTTGAGTAAATTCTTATTTTTGAGGATATCTGAAAGTACACTAAGAGGCAAATCATCTTCTAGGTCAGATGTATCAGCCTCAGTTAACTGGTCTTCACTTTGCATATTTACATGATTAAATCCTGCTTTGCGGAAGCAATTTTGAACTGTCTCTTTGGTTATTTGGTCCCAAGCGATTTTTGCCAAATAAACTGCTTCCAGTGGTGTAATTTTCTTTATTAACTCGAAAGCTGTACTAGCAGTTTCAATGTTTACTAGCAGATGTTTGAGTATTACACTTCGGTAATAAGTTTTAAAATTCTTTATAATCCCCTGGTCAAGTGGTTGACAAGCTGATGTACAATTAGAGTCTAAAAATAATATTTTTATATTATTTAAGTGAACGTCTTTCAGATGAGATCCCGCATTGTCTAAAAATAACAAAATGTTTCTTCTTTCTTTAGCCATTTTCCAATCTAGGTCTTGCAACCACTCTGTCATAATTTGTCCTGTCATCCAAGCTTTCTTATTGTATTTCCAAGTTACAGGCAGGTTATTTATATTAATGTTTTTAAAAGCTCTGGGTTTAGCTGTCCTACCAACGACTATTAGAGTTTTTCTTTTTCACATGCAAAATTGTAAACCTCTCTTTGGGATACTTACCCCCAACACATTTTTCCTTCTTTAATGTGAGCGTTTTGTCGGGTAGAGCCCTAAAATACAGGCCTGTCTCATCGGCATTATAGATGTCTCTCGGTGAATATCCCTTAATCAAAGAAGGAAATTTTTTTAAAAACGATGAAACATCTTCAGCATTAACCGAAGCTCCTTCTCCCGAAATCGCTTTAAAACTTATATTGTGGCGGATTCTAAATTTATTGAGCCAACCAGAAGAAGCACTGAATGTAGAATGTCCCAAAGAAGTGACTATTTCTCTTGCTTTATTTACATCGTATTAGCGGACCTAAAAAAAAATAAGTTTTTTGCGTTTTTGTCACGACAAACCTATTGGTAATCTCTTTTTTTATCTATTTTAGAATTTAATATGAAAAGAAAATCAACGCATTAATACAAGAAAACCTTATCTAAAAAAATCATATGCATACCTGTTAAAGGAATCCCCTTATGCCGAGCTGCTGTAAACCAGTCATAACACAATTTGTCAATTCTAGTACCATCATCCGTCAAGAAGCTTCTTTTTTCATTCAAATTACTGTTCGACATCCATTTGTTTAGAAGGATTTCTTTATGTTTAATTATATCTGCAGCTTGTGTTTTTCCAATATTAAAACGCTTGGTTAAGTTCCTTACACTTAATTTCTCTTTGTTGTAAACTTCAACAATCCCAATTTTTTGTTTAAGCGTGAAAATTTTTCTATTTGGAGCCATTTCTACAATGAACGTGTCGCCCACTGTGTCTTTTCCGCATAGACACCAGACTAATATTGAAAGCAGATTCAATCGAAAGCGTACACCCAAAGAATAAGAACGGTAAATCCCCGACCAACTTGGGGAAGTCCCTAACGTGGTACACAGTACAAAGTGAATTAAAACAATTACCTTTAGTTTTATATTAATATTTCGGACAAAATCACAATTGGATGTGATACAGCCTGCACCAAAAATTGCAAAAAAAAACATGAAGCTAAAGGTTAGTGTAAACATTAAATTATATATAAATAGCAAATAATCTCAGGTGTTCTTAGCTCTGCAATACAATACTCCAGGTCCAAATTGTGCTGAATCTTTTGACGTAGGTTTCATTTATGAATTTCATGCTGATGCAACCTACCTTCTTTGGAAGCTACTCGAGGATAGAAAAGCACAGATTACTGTTATTATCATGATATTATTATCACATGATAACCTGATTAACTTATAATAACATCAAAATTATTTTAATTAACATGTCTTTTTCTTGTAAATTATTGTTGTCGAAAGACGTTCCCATTTCATATGTATAACATATTCCTTCCTTAAAAAAAGCGCGCCGAAGATAATTGTAACCTAATCCGTTTGAATTCTAACATATCTATACACTACGCATGCCCATTTCCATATTGCCACGTCGTTTTACTTGTTAACATCATATTAACTAGTGGCCACTAAATATACGTTTATGAATATGATAAGATAGTGCCGCCTTAGTAGCGTCTTAGTGGTTACTAACTAATAGCGTTCTAACACCTAAACTTTTCTGACTATGAGTAAGACTGTAAAAGTTTAGTGATTACGTCATTAACTATAGCTTGCCAACATTCTTGCAGAGCTTTAAACAAATCATTGACGTTGGCATAAGTTTCTTGGCGAATTTTGCGGTCAACAATCTCCCATAAATTCTCGATTGGGTTGAGATTAGGAGATTACGGCGGCCTCTTTTCTCTTTCTCAAGCCACTGTTTAACCAACTTAGAGGAGTGCTTCTGATCGTTATCGTGTTGAAATTGATGTTTTAATTGCATAATTTCTTCAGTTGCGATGCAGAGAAACCATTCCATAGCCGGAGAAACACCCCCACACCATAGAGCTGGCACCTCCGTGTTTAATAGGACAAACGTATTTTTTATTCAATCCTTCACCGCATGGCCGTCGCACATAACATACACTATCACTTCTGAATAAGTCGAATTTGGACTCGTCACTGAAAACTACTCGCTTTCACCTATCAAATGTTCAGTGCAAGTGATCTCTGTAGTCGGCTTTGTCTGTTTTTCTTCGACAATAACGGTTTCTCTTCGCAAGACGTCTAGCAAACAAACTGGCACGGACAAGTCTCCTTCGGATTGTTTTAGTACCAATTTCAATTTCTCCATTTTATTCTACTTGTTCCATTATTCTTTGGTATGAGAGAAAGGGATCAGCTTTTGCAGATTTTTCTGTCAGTGTGATATGAAGTTTTCTTAAGCAGCCCTGTATTTTTTAATCGGTCACTGTTACCGATTTCTTTATATCTGTTAATAATACGAGACACGATTGACCGATTAATCTGATAATTTTTTACAGTTTCCGATTGTGTCATACCGGAAAGAAAGGCAAGAACAACCCCTCCTCTAACATTATCGGAAATTGATATGCCGCGACCTACTGCTATCAGAACACTAAAACGTTAATGCGACCTCGAAATGTTTCATTTCTTTCCGTCATATATTAACGGCGGATTCACACATACTTCTGTATTGCTATATTTTTGTCCGATGCGCGATTACTAAAAATAGAATATAAAATACACTTTGTTTTACAAATATATATATTATTACTTGTAAACTGTAAATATAATTACGAATACCAGTTTCACACGTGAAATTTTTTTTATTTTTATAATAGCGCAAATATTTAACCTGTTGCTATAATTATGGCCACTCCTGTACATTTAAATTTAGCTTACATTAAGTAATCTGCAGTGGATCCAATATTAGCTTAAATATCGACTATTTAAGTTTTATTAGATAATAGGGTATATGACCATTTCTATTTAAGTCGAAAATACAATCTTATACTAAATTATACATACACATAAAAGGTTTCAAAAATTACATATAAATTAATAAAAATGTATGAAATTTAGATCATGCGTGCGAAAAGATCAAATTTGACGGTAATGTCGTTTTATGCAAATATTGGTGCATGTCACATATTCATATAGCTATATCGTAACCGCGTACTGTTAAAAAATAGTAGAGTATCAGTGTTATTTAATGTCAAATTGTATTTAAGACAATACTAGCGTTATTTTTACAAATTGACTCACGTCAGATATGTCTTTAATGATACCAGATTTTTGTATCCGATCAATAACAATTTATCGTTACAATTAATGGTATTAAACATTCATGTCAAGTTAATATAAGACGATAGAGTAAAAATTGAGATACTTTTAATTCATTTTTCAATCCCCTGCTAGTTGAATATACTTTACCCAACAATGTTCCAATGTTTTTAACTCCTCCAAAAACTAAGATTTTTCCAAGACCGCAATATAATGCTCTATTTTTTAATAACAATAATATACGTTTTATTCAGTAATGCCAATAATGCGTTGAACAAATCAATTCAAATACATGTAAACGCAATAAATATAAACACCAAGGCAATAATCTCTCCATTTGATAAGAATTTCTTCCCGGCTACCCATTTTTGCATGTTTAGGAAATCGTAGGGAGCCAAATCTGAAGAATAAGACGGATGCTGCATTAATTCATAGCGCAAATTGACTATTTTCGCTGTTGCAGAGCATCTTTTTCTTGGCCAAATGAGGGCGTTTTTGAATCAATATTTCGTGACAATTAGTACAATATAGTATTTGCCTGTGATCTTTTTTCGCTTTTCCAAATAGTTGATAAAGCGATTTCATGACTTTCCCTGTTGATTGAATCGTCTTTGCATTCTTTGGGGCGCGTTTGCCAGGTAAAACTCGATGTTTTGGCTGTTCTTTCGATTGTAGCGTGTAAATCCAAGTTTCGCCAACAGTCGCATACCGCCGCAGAAGCTCTTTTCAATTGCGCTGATATACATATACATATCTACCCGTCGTTGTGAAGAGGTCGCTTAAGTTCGTTTTAGTTACACCGGGGACAAACGTAGCTCATCGTGCTGAAAACTTGCTCATACCTAAATGTGCGTGTAGGATGCCCCGTACGTGTTCGTCCAAGATGTTTACCATCCCAACAATATCTTTAAGCTTAACTCTGCGATTAGTCAACACGATGTAATGGTAACGATTGCAAGCACTGTGTGGTTGTATAATTCGCAGGTATCGCAGTCAACACCACCCCACACGAATCAATAATTTATTCGGATCGCAGCCTTTGAGTTTACTGCGATGCCTTTGAACCTATAAGCCATAAAATGTGAAGGAGTAAGTCAATGTAACTCGTCTTCGATTTACGTGGTTGCATTCCCATGAAAAAGTAAGCGTTTAAGCAATACACGGAATTCAGTTTTCTCCATTATAGCAGATCAAGATGAAATTCGTAGAGAAAGGATGCTATTATTCAAAAATATGGTCAGCGGTGTGATCGCCGCTGTCTGTTGAAAAGTATCTGATATTCCATACTAGCCTCGTATAGTTTCTAATCTTGTTAATTTTTGAAAAAATCCAATTTAATTATTGCGTCTAATTATCTGCATAACTATGAAGTTATTGAAACCAGCTTGTCTATGAGTTATTTTGTATAAAAGCAACTAAACATACTTTTGTAGAAATAAAATCTAAAATTTCAAACTTTGGCGGGTTGTGGAAGTTTACGGATGTTATGTTAGATCATTGTGTTACGTGTACGTATATCATTATAGAGAGCGACACTTAAGATGGCGATTATGTAAGACACGTGCATTTCTTTTATGATATGTATTATTATGTAAATCTTTATGTAAACTAAATAAATTATTTAATAAAACGTCTGCTACAAATTCAGAAGTGGGATATAACTGAATATAACAAACTATTACGTGACAGTGTATGTTTAATCATGGAAATGAATACTTCAAGAGAAATATAGGAAGAGGAAACAAATGTATTATCGCGCGAAGATGGACATCAAGATAGCCTTATTCAAGTGTCTATGGAGGATTTAATCAACACTGCTGTGAAGGCCATTGTTGCGAAGAAAGAAACACGCGTGAATAATGCCGAACTAGCATCACTGATTCGTACTTTTTCTGGCAACTCAGACAGAGATATTCACGCATGGTTTACACGAATCAATAAAATTGTAAGCAGGTTCAAAATTTCTGAAGAAAAGATTTTACTTACAGTCGTGGGCAAGTTGCAAGTGCATTGTCTTGGTACCATTATAAACCAGACTATGTAAGCTACGATTTCAAAGCCTTAGAAAGGAAAATGTTTGCCATGAAGGAAGACACAGTTTCACTAATGCGAAAATTTGAAAGTAGAAGATGGAAGAAGAATGAAAAGTTTTCGAACTATTATATGGAAAAGGGTGTTATTAGGTAAGAAACTTAATATTCAAGAAAATAATTTAATCACATACATCATCGATGGTTTTGATAATCCATATTTACAATTTTTGAAAGAATTCACAAGTTTAAATCATTTACTGACTAAAATGAATGAAATCACCATACAAGAATGAGTCGTTGCAACGTCACCAAGTACGAGAAGCTGTTCAAGACGTCCTCCAAACAACACTTCACAAAGATAAGATAATACTTCCCAACCTCGATATTTTAATTGCAACGAGATGGGTCACATTGCAAGTAGATGCCCTAAACCACGCAGAGAGAGAAGAAGTTGCTACAATTGCGGATCAACCGAACATCGTAGACGTGATTGCCCGCAACGGAGACAGCCCACTGCAGCCCATTCGGATAGCACGACCATGGCTATTAGTAAAATCAATTCAACAGCCCCATATGAAATCCAAATTTCTTTACAGTTGAGTAGTGAGTTGTATACAGGCATGATTAATGTAAATGCCATGGTAGACACAGCTAGTGCTATAAGTATCATTTTAGCAAAATATTTACCTCCTTCCACTTATTCTCCTTTAGAAACTAATCAACCAATTATTATGGTATAAATGGTGCAAAATTAAATCTATTAGGCATATATACAGACAAAATTATTGTCAATGATAAAATTGTTCCTGTCACTCTTCATGTTGTTTCTAATGATACTATAAATTTTCAAGCTATTTTAGCTAGAGACTTTTTAACATCAACCAATTTTAAACTTCATTTTGATAATATACCTTTTTTGTCATAGTAGTAATGATTCTTTTAGCGATATTAACGAATTAATGCTTATATATACTAATGATGGTGGTAGTGAAACACCAATTTTTAAGATCAACCCTAATTTGGAGACTACTGTCAAAGATGATTTAGAGAGAAAATTTGATAACGAATACCTTAACGCACCTAAACCGCTAGAACCTGAAACTGATAACGAAATTAAAATAGTTTTAAAACATTCACAACCCTTCTCGTTTCGTCCACGAAAACTGTCCTATGAAGAAAAAGATAAATTAAGATTAATTTTAGATCATTTAATAGAAAAGGAAATAATACTTGAAAGTAACTCTCCATATTGCAGCCCAATTGTTTTGGTTAAGAAGAAAAATAAAGAGGATTATAGATTATCCATAGACTATCGCGAGCTGAATAAAATTACTATCAAAGACCATTACCCACTAACCGCTAATCGATGACTTATTAGATCTTCTTAAAGACAAAAACTATTTTACTTGCTTGGATCTAAAGAACGGTTTCCATCACGTGAAAGTAGAGCAAAATTCTATACCGTATACATCGTTTATAACACCTTTAGGCCAATTTGAATATGTAAGGATGCCATTTGGACTTTCGAATGCACCCTCCGTTTTTCAGCGCTTTATTAATAAAATCTTCCAACGTATATTACTCAATCACCGAATACTAATATACATGGATGATAATTGGTGAACATTTAGGCATTTTAAGTTCAGTATTTGATTTATTACATTGAAATTTATTAGAACTAAGAATTGATAAATGCTACTTTATGCAAAACAAAATTACGTGTTTAGGTTGCAATATGGACCGCGATGGTATTACAGAGATTCCGAAAATATATGTGCTGTTAAATATTACCCGATCCCAGATAACCCTAAGAAGGTCCAACGATTTCTACGTCTGGCCAGTTATTTTCGACGTTTTGTGCCTTCGTTTTCTGTAATTGCTAAGCCATTGTATGACTTAATAAAGAAGGATAGTCGCTTCACTTTTAGAGAAAGCGTTCACTGAATTAAAGGATAAACTGACACAACCACCGGTATTAGCTATTTATTCGCCTACTTTACTCGCTGAGCTATATTATGATGTCAATAGTAAAGGTTATGGAGCTGTCCTGTTACAAAAACAAAATGATATTTTTCGATACATTGTTTATTATAGCAAGCACACTAGCGATGCAGAATCACGTTACCATAGTTACGAACTAGAGATGCTATCAATCGTTAACGCTATGAACAGATTTCGTATATATTTGCAAGGAATACCCTTCAAAATAGTAACAGATTGCAATTCACTTAAGTTTCCATTAAGCGTTGAATAAAAAGGAACTTAATTCGAGAATTAATCGCTGGACTTTAGCCCTGCAGAATTTTAACTATGTATTAAACACGGAAGTAACAATCGATGAAGCACGTGGATGGATTAAGTAGATGCAACAACGTCTTTGTCTTTGAGGAAAATACATTTGAATAGAATCTCTCAATTGTCCAGAATCTTGATCCAACAATTAAGCCTATAAAGGATCATTTATTATTGAAATAGGATAAAAATTATGAATTAAAAAATGAATTGATTGGTTTATGGGAAAGGCACCAAAAATATTTACTTTTACGTACCTCGCTCAATGGAACACCAAGTCATATTTAAGTTATGATGTTCTTGGCCATGTTGGTATAGACAAAAACACTGAAATATACATCCCTAGTTTATTGGTTTCTTCAGATGAAAGATAAGATTAGAACATACATCCAAAATTGTGTGAAGTGCATTACTTATTCTACGAATACAGGTAAAAGTGAAAGCACTCTTCATAGTATTCCTAAAGGGAATAAACCGTTTATGACGATTCATATTGACCATTACGGTCTCCTTGAGAAGACACCAAACAACAAGAAATACATTTTTGAGGCCATAGATGCATTTGCGAAGTTTGTCAAGCTGCATGCTGTGAAGAGTACCAAAACTATCGAAGTCATTCACAAATTGGAAGAATATTTTAATAATTACAGTCGACCTAACAGAATTGTATGTGACCGTGGAACAGCGTTCACTTCGAATGAATTTAAACAGTTTTTAATAAAAAATAATATTGCACACGTCAAAATTGCTACAGCTTCGCCGCAATCAAACGGTCAAATTGAACGCTTCAACCGAGATATAGCCGGTGAGAAAGGAACTTTGCTATGAGATTGCATTAAGATGTTTAGTTTTTCGATATAATTGACATCATCATTGTGCTACCAGTAAAAGGACATCATGTGATTTTTTATTTAAATTTGTGCATACTTCAATATTTAATTAAAATGAAATTAAAAAATACGTAAATATTTTTTAAGAATTCCCAAGTACACTGTATTAAATTTTAATTTAAAACTTATGGGATGCGATCTCGAGTTTAATGTGCTATACGTGCAAAATGGTTACTAATTATCCCTGTATGTTAAATATAACTGCATATGCTTATATTCGTTGCAATCTAAATTTTAAAAATAAAATTGTCAATTAATATATACATTTAATATCCAAATAAAAACACCTAGCAATATTTGTCGAACGTATAGGAAAGATAAACAAAACGCTATTTTCAATCGGAATGTTTACAAACTGTTTTTATGCAAACACTCATAGCAACAATAAGTATATGTATTTTGTGTAGAAGGTTGATTCAAATAATACACATGTGTACTCTAACGATGCTAGTTACTATTTGACTCTTTATTATAGATGTACAACACAGATGATAGGAAATCCAACATACAACTCACATATATTATAAATATTGCTTAATATCTTGTATATCCTCACTTGTTCTTAATCACGTTCCAATTTTTTTTATTGATGTTGTCACTAAGTTGTAGAAGTAAATCAACTGAAATGTTACTCCATTTATCTTGCACAATTATCCGCAATTCTACGAGAAAATTATTTAGTAACCTTTGAACTTCTTTAACATAAATCATTCCAGACAAGCTCCAACATCAAGAATCTGACTTCGCAGTGGAGATTGTTCGCGGTATACAATGTTCTTATAACTAAGTTTAATAATTTTCAGCCAGTATAACAGTATATTTCGGATCACTGGCCTACTACAATATGACATTATCGAACAGTATACTAAAATGCTTTTGTATTTCTGAGCTAATAATTTCACTCCTATTTTTATTGAAATAACTTGCTCTTCAAAAGTAATAGAATCCCAAGAAATTAGTAAAACAAATTCTTACCATCTAAGTCTAGATGAAGCGTATCAAGAACATAAAATGTTGAAATCGCCTTTGAAATAGTGAAGTAAATTAAAATAGAAAATATATAATACATTTTCGAATTAACTAAACAGCCCACATTTAGATAATTATACGGAAGCGGTTCGAAAGATGAAATGATCATAAGAAATTGGTAAATATAACACTTAACATGTTTTATATGTGCTACCTGTTTGCACCTTACATATTAACATGTACATTTGAAATGTAAAATTTATTAATATTTTATACTTATTCTATTGTAACCTAGTTGCAGATTGTAGACTGTCTAGAAGTAAGCTTTTGTAAGAGATTTCTCTTCACTAATATTTGTCCGAGCCAAATAATTAACATTTGAATCTATTAGTTCGTCATGCCTACTTCTAATCATCGCTGTTCCGTTGGTCATAATCTTTCAAGAGTTAAGGTTCTATTCTCAAAAACTGCTTTTTCCCAATACGGCTAGTTTTAAAAATCTTCAAGCCGCTAAAGGTATACAATTTTATTGACAGACACGTTACATTGTCTTTTCTATAGTAACTTTGTCACTTTTCAACTGGACTTCGGGGATCCACCACATTACCCACACCATATTATCCAATAAATTATTTTACTCCGTATCGGTACCTTTGATGTTCGTGGATCATTTCTTAGTACGAAGCATATTAGATCATTCGCATAAGGATGTTAGGTATACGGGGAATACCAATTTACAAATTCACGTGGCCAGATGGTATTTAGCTGTGTTTTGCTTGGTAATAGTTTACTGCGCATTGGATTAGGTGCAGATTTTTTGCAACAGTGTTGTGAACACGAATTTGCAGTGAGTAAACTACTGGATAGATACTATAATGGTCTTACATCGCCATCAGTTTCTACTCTCTTATAAATATTTTAATCGTATTTTACACAATACCTTGTCTTTATCCATTTTTGAAGCGATACCACTACCCCATTTTTATTTTCTGCCGTTATTAGCATTCTTGGACACAGAAATCAATCCTTTTCTCGAAATAATTTACAGCTAGTAATTACTACAAATTTACTTCGTAATGCATTATGTTGCATAGAAATTCATTCTGAAACAAGAAATGATTAGGTGATCTTACGATATGAAATAGTTCAGTTAGACACTTATTGTTAGACAAACTTACAGAGTCAATCCTTTTCTTCAAATATTTTACGAATATTAATTAACTATTACAATTTTTCTACTTAATATACGATGACGAAAATTCCGAAATAATAAATGTTTATATGCCTTTACGATGCTGGATAACAGTTCTGTTGTTTGCCTTCTTTACTGCACCAAATACCTGCACATATGTATGCCACCTATTTTACTATCTCTGGAAAGTATCAATCATATTTGAGTGCGTTTATAAATTGTTTCCAAATTAATGTTATTTTTTTAATAATGTTATTGCATAAAATATTTTAAATTGGATTTTTTTTATCTTATGTAAATGTTTTATATTTTAAACCCTACTTCTATTATTAATCGTGCAGTTTTCTAACTGTCATCTACGTGTGATGCAATGTTGTACTTGAACAAAGGACCCTTTCTCACACCGACAACAGATGTACATAGATAGTTAAAGTGTTTACAAAAGTCGCATTAATAACGGTCAAACGCACTAGAAGAAAACTCAACGAAGGGGTAGCTGGAGAAGCTATTAAAGAATGTTTACTGGAACCTATATGAATAACGTAATCGTTCTTGTAATCCTATGATGAATTTATAACACTGCTCGTTTCTGTATTATTTGAAAATATTTATTAAAGGCTATTAATATAAAAATAAATAAAACAAACTAATTCACAAAGAAAATTATCTAAGTATCATCTCCCTAGTTATTTCTAAAGAGATACTAAATTCAATTTAAGTGTGTACCTTCTTCTAGTTATATTAAATTAAATCGAGTGTAAACAGAACCGGTCTTACACCTCCAGCTATCCTCTTGCAGAACTTTAGTCGGCCGCCCCCTACATAGATGAAATCAAAAGTGAAATTGCCTTTTTACCTGTTTGGCCGCCCGCGTGCAGAACACGCTATTGAATATATCTAGGACGGCCCTGTGCAGACAAACATAGAACAAAAAATAAGCGTCTCTGTCAAAGCTAAAAGAAAACATGACCTTCGTTAAATCACAAAAAATATCTAAAATTGTAGCTATCACCAAAAGTGACGTGAACGTTACATAACAGAATACGAGTATTTACCAACACATCATAATATAATGTCAAGATTATAGCCTCAAGACTATTTGCGATTTAACACATACTGTGAAGATTACCTTATATCATTGATGTACGAGTTGCCCTCGTTGAACTGAAAACTCAATTTACCGTTCACCCCATGATATTCTATATCCTATCCAAGTGTTCTATCCACTAGTACACAACATACACACGGCTTATTCTTCTTAAACAAAGGCACCGGTTTTCTTCTATTCGAATACTTTTTGCGTCCTTTCCTTTTCTCTTCTATTTCTTTTCATGTGCAATGTAAATTACGAATTGTCGTGAATGTGTAGTAGAAAAAATGCTGCAAAGAAGGGGGAACAGAGCAAACGCGGGAAGTATGCTTGTACGATCAAGGAGTCTGAATTGAATATTAAATGAGTTCTTTGTTTAGCTGGAGCCGACGCAATGGAACAAATTAAATGCTCAACTAAAACGTCATAACGCTGGTACATGCGTGTGTATACTTACGTAATGTGTATACACAATAGATAGTAGTAGGATACACATTTTTGACACCAATGCTTGTCACTTTTCTTACTGCTCACCCGATAACTGTGCTTAACTGTTTTTCAAACTCCTAGGTATGCTTCTGTGTGTGTCATCGTATAATAGCTTCAAAACTACAGAAACTCTCTGTTTCGCTATTTGCCGCTCCGTGTTTATTCTCGCGTAATCTTCCAACAGACCGTTTTCCACTGCCAGAGAATTTCACTCCCCACAATTCCAATTCCGTCTTCCAGATCTCTCCAGTCCTGTTTTCTCAAGAAGCTTGGCAAAGATTTCTTCAATATCTTACGGTGTCTCATCTTCAACACTTCTGCGTACTGTTCGAACACGAGCATGATTTCGTACAGATTGCTTGATAACTTCAGATTCGAGAATTTATGTTACAGCTTGTTTAGTGTTCTTGGGCGAGTTAATTTTTCTGCATATTGTGTTTGACGATCGAGCTGATTGTCAGGAATTATGTCTCTATTCCTAAACTTTCATAGATATGGCTCGATACTGTATGGTAAGCACTTATGACTAAACGAAGCGTGTCGGCTTTGCATTTCTGTAGACTTTCACTTGGCAAATGCCAACAGTTGAAATGATAACAGTTCTTCAACTATGAGCATTAAACTTGTTCCGAGTGTTTGTTACCGAAGTGCACCTCTAATAATCTAAGGAGCTCTTGATGATTTCTTCGTTCTGCTAGAGGAAGGGACTGAAATACCTTCAGAGCGTCGCCACTAAGAGCTAAACATAGCACAGACGCTTTAGTTGCCT
This sequence comes from Trypoxylus dichotomus, assembly GCA_023509865.1. Taxonomy (NCBI): domain Eukaryota; kingdom Metazoa; phylum Arthropoda; class Insecta; order Coleoptera; family Scarabaeidae; genus Trypoxylus; species Trypoxylus dichotomus. The sequence continues at coordinate 28,484,796 of CM042080.1, read as the reverse complement.
CTCATTGCAGCCGTTTTCAGTAGAGTCATCTTCTAATGATCCACATTTATTGCGTCCATTGCGTTTTCAACCGATGTTAGAATTCGACTTTTCTTCCGCTAGTACCTTGATTCCTTTTTTCTAATTCACATTGAAAGTTTGTTATTTTTAGGACAATTAATTTACACTGTCTTAGTGCCGTCTCTCTTTTTTCCATGTGAGTTTATAAATTGTATATACTACTTTTTAATAAAGAAATCAATGTTCGTAAAACATAAATATTTATCCTTATTCAAATTATTAATAGTAAATAAAAGTATCAGAATTGCAAATGCAGTTTTGTTATAGGATCATTTAGTTTCGTGGCAGTATTATTTGTGTTTATACGCCATTGGTATTTGCAGCATCAATAAAATATAATCAGAGATTTGCTTTAAAATTCTATAAACTCAAATAAACTGACATCCAACGAAGTTGAGACCGATGGAGTATTTCATATATTTTAATATTACAAAATGTTTGGATTTCTCAATAATCTTATGCTCTCTTAGGGCTAGAACTAAAGTACAGTAGAACCCGGTTATAACAACTTCGGCTGTAACGACACTCCTTTCTTAGCGTCAAATTTTAAGCGGTCCCGTACTTGAATATTCAAACGTACAGGAAAGAACCCGGTTTTAGCGTCAATAACCCCTGATATTACGACAAATATTTACCACTTGAGGTATGTATTTATATTATCATTTATGGCTCAATTCCCGGTATTTGCCTAGCCTGCAACAGATCGTTCGGGGATTCCAAGAATATTACCGTCCGTTGAATTAAGATTTCTTGCAATTTGCCTAGCCTGCAACGTTCGACCGTTCGGGGATTCCAAGAAGAAATTTCCTGTCGGCATTTGAATCGTGTGTGTGAAACATCGAGATTTCTTTATAGAAAATGTCAGGTTTAAAGCGAAAAAGTTTAAGCGTGAACGACAAAGTCGCGATAATCAAAGAATCAAAAGAATTTGGAAGTTTATTTGGAGACACAAATTTTAAGTGCAGCAATGGGTGGCTGGAGGGTTTCAAACGGAAACATTCGATAACGTTCGGAAAAGTGAGCGGTGAAGCGAAAAGTGTTAATATGACAGAAGCAGAGACGTGGCTAAATGAAGTGTGGCCTAAATTAAGACAAGATTATGAAGACAATGAAACTTACGATGGCGACGAAACGGGAATTTTTTATAAACTTCTTCCAGATAAGACTCTGAGGTTTAAAGGCGAAAAATGTGTAGGCGGTAAACTAGCCAAAGAACGGTTAACTGCATTTACAAAACATAAAAGCACTCCCAACAAATTACTGCGCAAACAAAAGAGCATGGATGACTTCAGAAATCTTTGAAAAAGAAATTCGAAAATGGGATAAAGAACTTGCGGTTAAAGGTAAAAAATCTTGCTTTTAGTCGATAACTGCCCAGCACATCCATCATTAGCCCACTTAAAAAATATTAATTTGGTGTTTCTTACCCCAAGTTGCACTAGCATCCTTCAACCAATGGACCAAGGCGTGATAAGAAGCTTAAAATGTTTTTACAGAAAATTTCTTCTGCAGAAAATTATTACGGGTATGGACAAGAACGCACCATGTGTAGTTTCACTTCTCGACGCGTTGGACTTTTAGAGAAGGCTTGGCGTAGTATAACCTCTGAGACTATAGCAAACTGCTTTAGTCATTCAAGATTAAGGAATAATCCAGTTTGTGACAACTTAAATAAAGATGACGTTCCGTTATGTGAACTTATTAAAAAGTGGCAGCATAATCAGAGTGACGAAAACCAGTTTTGTTTCGACAACTTTGCATCTGTGGACAGTTGCCTTATTAGATCGGGAATGCGTTCGGATTCTGATATCGTGGAGGACATAAAACAGCGGGATAACGAAAACGATAATGAAATCGAAGAGGAAGAAGATTCATGCGACGAAGCAGAACACGTACCGACAAACGAAGAAGCCCTAAGTGCCATAACATTTTTAAAAACTTATTATAGACAGCGAGAAATGTCACCTCAAATTATTGATAAAGTGAGAGAATTAGAAATGGATATAGAAAAACAGTTTTGACGTGCGAAAACTGTGCAACGAAAAATTAACGATTTCTTTCATTAGACAGACAAGTTAGTATGTACCTACATGTGTAAGGTTTATATGGTTAAGTACATTAAATTAATTAAATTCACATATGTATCTGTTTACCACCCGTAATATTGTTTCCCACCAATTCTTGTATGTAAACATGGAACTTGTAAAAACTCCGCCTATAGCGTGAGCTTGTTATAGCATCAAAAAATTCGCAGTCCCGTGACTATAACCGGGTTCTACTGTAATTGTAATTATTCTGTGTTAGATCTTCCACATAAATTGGCAATTTTTCACATACATGCCATGCATACAGATGAGATGAATGGCAAATTCACTTCATAACATATAAAGAAGTTATATCCTTTTTTAAAGGAGTTGTAGCAGAAAGAGATTATGTTAGTTGAATGAAAATTCCCCCCACAAAAAGGAAAATAATGCCAATTTGAAGAATTCTGAAATCAATGAAAAAGTAAAAATTAATGCAACAAAAAATATTTGGACAGAAACGAAAAATTTACAACTTATAAGTCCTTCCCGACATTTTTCCAAAATGTTTCGGCAGGGAGATGTAAATCGGGCACTAATTTACCTGAAATTTTAATCTTGTTAGGTAATTTGAGCACTAGCCAAAAATGTACCCGCAAAAGGTATATGTAAACTGAGCACCGTACATATTAAACACAAAAAAATAGTGTATTTCAAGTTGATGTACTTATTGTCAAACAGAGAGAAAATAAAAATATTTAATTATACAAAAATATAGATGCGCAAAGTCTAAGCATTATAAAACTGACGAATAGAATGATATACACTTCACAAGGTGTAATCGTGGTATTGTTCCATTATTTAATTGTTCACACAGAACATTTAGAGTTCTTAATTCTTGTTTTGAGCGTGTCTTTAACTCTCGTTGGTATGTGGACACTTTTAATTTCAATATAGGTGTCTATTCGAAATTCCTTAAGCTTTTCGATAAAAATATAAATAGATGCATCTGTTGAATAAAATGATTCCTTTAGTTCAGAATGAAACGATTCGCATGCATTTATGGTGTTAATGATCGATGGAGTTGCAATACCCCATATATTATGCGGAGGGGAAGGAGCATTGTCTTCTATGTATGTCTCCAATAAATAATTGGTGTATTTATCAACTTGTGCATGAATTTGCTTTTCGGCAAACAAATCTGAGGCTAAACAATCGCCTACTTCGTGTGAATTCAAATACGTTAATCCAAATGTATATCGCAGCTATCTTCTTACTTCGGAGTCTGTGTCCCTAAATTCCCCTGTTAAACCCAAACTTTGGCTTTTCTTGAACCTGGATTTGGTACAAATGGAAACGACAGCTATAGATTTCTGCTGATGGCTGTATAACGTGGACCTCCGTGTGAATGCTTTTCCCAAAATCTACAAAAACTTCAGGCGGTCGTAATATTGTAAAATAACGTCCAAAGATTTATGGCGTTAGAATTTCAAATAATCTTGCATACATTTCACTGCGTTTGTCAAGCAACAAACAAAACACCAATGGAATATAATGTCCATTATTAAGTCCGTGCATTGGAAATAATGGTAAAAAATATTTTGTACAGTACGAAAATGTACACTTTATGCATTTTGTATAAACTTCTAACATTAGTTCACCGATATTCGTATTTAATTACCTCATTACTCGATGAGTACGTGGTGCCTAGATTACACTAAAGTTGTTAAGCAATCCTTTTTGCAGGGCCGGTAAATCTATAAATCCAGTACCCACTTTAGACACGCTGATTTCGACATACGAGTGTTTATATTAAAAATTTCTTAGAAAATATTCGTAAATTTTTAAAGTTAAACCGGTGACTCCATACAAAACTTTCGAAATCAGTCAAACTCGGTAAATCTATAAAAGTAGACCTGGCAGCACTTCCAACAACTAATTCTCTCCTCGAACCGGGCCATATTTATAGTCAGTGGCAAATGTTTTTGAACCTTATACCACCCCTTGGGAATATGTTCGCGCTTTCGTCACATTCATCGCCTTTTCTGTAACAATATTACATTAACTTTACCAATTTGTTGTTAGCATCATTTAAGATTGTATTAAAATATTCCCTAAGGATACTAAAGAATTAGATTATCTAACGCCTTTTGTGTAGCACTGCTAATTTACATACATATACTTTCTTTCGTCTAAAATTATTTTTGCTGTGGTAATTTTAAGTTTCTTATATTTTTGTTTGTACAATACTATTAATCTGTATTAAATTTTTGTTTTACAGATACTACACCATGGCTCGGATATAATAAAACTTGAAGATACACCGCATAAGAAACATAAAATGGACGACTATCCTCAACTGCCCTACGGTCTCGACATTCTTCAACCATTGTACATCCAATACTTCCAGGACCAATATTTGACCAACAACAGACACATTTCAGCATTCAAACCGCCCTTGATTAGTCACTCAGCAAAAGACATTAGTAAAATTCGTCATACGATGCGTTATGCTGAACCACCCATTCTGCAACATCCTGAGCGCGTAGTTCCCCATTCAAAATCTGAATCTTTTGAGGGAAATTATCAGCCAAATGTAGCATTGGCACCGTCTACAAAAAAACATCGCTATTTAAAACAAGAAACTACTCATTTGGATGACAAGGAAATGGTTCCAAGCAATGAGGTTAGTTCAACTAAAGAGAGTTTAATTCCAAAAGGAACTTCGGTGATAAGACACGAGAAATACATAGAGCATTCGCCGAAAAAATCACCTGATTCGCAAAATATAATTGATTCAACTGTATCAGTGGTACAAAGTACAGGTAATTTGGGTAGGTATAATTCCGAAATCGAACTTTCAACGGATACTGATGATAGTGGGTCCGAAACATCAGAGAAACCGGGCATCTATAAAATGGAAGAGATAATGAAAGATGTCGACATTGTTATCAAAGAGAAAGTGCTAGAAATGTTCAAGAACATATGCAAGCAACATCAACAGCTACAACAAGAAAACAGAAGTAAAGATAATGAAATTACTGAACTTACAAATGTGGTGACCACCTTAAAGCAGCAATTAATGGATTTAAGATCAAACCAAAACAATCTGAACGTATTAAGTAATGACTATACCGAAAATTCCGTGAATGTAATAGAAAAAACTAAGGATCGGGCGTCGACACCTATGAATGAAAACGTTAACATAGTTACAACATCCAGCGACAATCAATCGTCGATAATCGAAAACAATCAACCACAGTTAAGCGATTGTGGTGAAGATAATACTAGTTCTTCCAACGAAATTTCTCTAGAAGAAAGTAAAGATATTGAATTGGTTCAGAGTACTTCAGTGATAGCAAGTACCGATGACCAGGAGAAAATGATAAATAAGACAGCTCCGGAATGAAAAGAATATAGATTGAGTACTTATACGTTAAGAGGAGGTTGTGCGAATGCATTAAAGCTCTCTTTCTTATGCGAATAACATTTTAAACACCACTGATGCAGAACACTGCAATGAGCCACTTATTTTTATGATACGAGATTTTACAAATATTCGTTTTTTATTTTGTATGAACTAGACCTTCTAACGAATTTTTGCAATTTTTTTCCTAAAATAAGAAATAAGTTTTCGTTCATGTCTCATTTGTTATATGAAATTCAGTGTTGGAATTGTAAAGTATAGGTCTGTATAGGAAAATTTTATTTATAGAATGTAAAATTGGGTTTTGTATAATGATGAATATATAAAAATGTTTTTTGTAACTTTAGCAACATTCCTAATTTGTGTAGTGTGGTTTTAAGAAAACCATTAATAATAACCAATAATAATAATAGACGTATACTTAAATATTAATTGTTATTAATTATTATAAATATTCTGAAACAATAATTGTTAATAATAATTAGAAATATTCTCAAATCTACTTGCCATTTTTGATTATCCGTTTCTTAAAAAAATTGATTTGGGTAAGTATATATATACTGGCCGTCGTAAATAAACGTTCGTTTTTATTGGAAACTTGTATTTTAGTCATATCAAGAAACGATGAAAATTACAGCGAGACGTGATTGTACCAATTTATTTAAACACAAATAATGCGCCGATCTCCTGCTTCGTTCGCATCGAATCTAGTATGTTAGGCATATTTGAAATTAGCGATTCGATGGTGGTGTTATCCCAACCTTCTAAAATCGTTTATTGAAGAACATCTACGTTGTTTAGTGGTGATTATAAATGGTCGATTATCTGTCCTACCAAAAGAAAGTCCATAACAACCCACACGGTATGCGGACGCACATTATCTTGTTGAAAACTTCGATTTATCAGTTGTTGAAGAAATGGGATTAACACTGGTTTAATAAAATTATTGATGTAATAAATCGCATTTAATGTTCCTCAAATTACTACCACAGTAGGTCTACTTTCACCTTAGTACACCTTGAGCAAAAGCCGTATGTCGTTGTACAGTGTTTTTCCTTGGAACGTTTTCTGACCATTTTACAACCATTAAGACCCCGTAAAAAATCGAGATTCGTTACTGAAAACGACACCATTCCACTTTCCATTCCAATGCAACATTTCGTTACACCATTCTAGACGTGCAATTTTATGGCGCGGAGTCAGAGGTAAACCAAGCAACGATCGGTACCATCTAAGCTCAAAAAATCGAATTCTTCGACTTATAAATTTGTTAATTAATAAAACCTCTCCCATATATTTCCAATTTCCCTAATTAACGAGAAACTGTCCTTAAGAGCCATAAGCCGAAGAGCATGATCTTCACGATCAGTGATGCTGGAACGTCCGGGCTGTAACGTCGTTGTTGCTCATTATTTTCTGTCTATTTTCACCAAAGCAGAGCTACCGTAGGGACACTGCGTCCTACACGATTATTAAGATTACGAATGAGTAGTCTGGCTTCTCGTATTAATGAAAATTTACAACTGTTATCGAATGGGTGCCGTCCTTTTACACTCTACTAGAATTAAATAAAGTTATAACTGTACCTCACAGCAACGCTTAAGTAAATAGTGTCAACAGAAAAACAAATACTTTTTAATTCATGGTTAATATTACCTTGATTAATCGAATGTATCTTGCTAAAATTTTCATTGGTACATTGATTTATGGCAGCCAGTGTATATGCTCTATACAGCCTATACTCTTTATATAAGCGATACAGAAAACTGAGATTAAGGTAAACTCTCCTATATATCTTGTTTGTGTTCCCCTTACTTTCTATTTCTATACATTTCGGCTGTAACAAATGGTCACTTGTTAGATTATATTCGAAATTGTTCTTGTTATAATATTGTTTTTAATTTATATTTTGAAAAAATTGTTAAGAGATGATATTTTTATTGATAAAGTACAAATAGCCGGTTATAAACTGGTATAACGCTAAATATATATAGAAATAAATATATATATAATATATATATAACTACTATGTAACCATATATAAAGATTTTTAACAAAAGAATGTATGAGTACTTTTCGGATGTATTGTATACTTTTTTATACACATATTTTTAAAAAGTAAGAATTCATAATTGCATGAAAAACGCGTTGATGTAAACTAAACTAAAGTGTTTTAATCGATATTTTGTCATATGTCTTAAGTAGGAAATAAACAAATGAATACTATCCTCTTATATGTCAAATCTGAACCCATTAGCTCATACTATAAAACTGATTTAATATTTTTCACAGAGAAATCCTAATTATGGTTAAATTATTTATACAATCAAAATATTATGCAATTCCCCATCATTATTCCAAGCAGAATTTTTTTTCTACCATTACACATATAAGTGTATAGGGTTCCGATTTTTTTTCCTCCCTTTCATTGTTAGACAGACTTATAGTTGATTTTCTTTAACTATGTAAGGTAAAAATAAATCTACATTATGCCTAACTATAAAAGTATACAGTAGTTTTTTCCAGTTGTATTGGAAAATTATCTCAGGTATAAAGGAAACAATCAATTTTATTTCTGCATGTATACTGTTTCCCTCTTTTATATGTGCTGGTCACATATATATATTTTATGTGCTAAAATATATAAAAATGCAGTTATGAATTTGAAAGAACTTAAATCGCAACGCGAAAAATTGTCATTACATAACGGAATATATTTATTTTATTTCTTTTCCCAATTAACAAAATTCTGAATGGTTGACTTGTTTAACAAAACAAAAGGAATATTGTGTGCATGAGTTAAACATTTTCAAATGTATAAATGCCATATTAACTTGAAGTTTTCATCTTTTTCTTCAATAGATATACACATATTTCGATATATGTATATATGAAAATAGTATGTCAATTAAATTATTTGTGTTCCCTCCTTTTTAACGGCTTTGGAGATTTCGTTAACTTTTTAATTTAATTCTATATAGCGTAGATATATTGAAAGATATTTTTATATTTTCCTTATTTTTATTTTATTGGCAAGAGACAATGTGATAGACATTAATAAAACACTTTGTATGTGTAAAAAGTATTGAAACTTGTATAACTACGTTATATTTTCTCTTACCATTTATGTGAAACATACGTTTTACCACTGCAGTTTTACGAAATGTATTTGTAAATCAAAGAGCCCTCTTCGCGTATTTTTATAAACCAATAAAAAACAAGATGAAAACGATAATATTCCTTGTTTTTCGCTATCATATTATCGGAATAATTCTTCGAAATTCATCAATCTTGTAATTGTTGGTGTTTTATTATTTACACATTTCTCTTGATATTTCTTGTAAATTATTTATATTGTTTTTCAAACATAACACAAGATTGGCTATATTTTAAAATTAATATTTTATTGTTACTAACATTAGTAACGTAAATATTTTTGGTGTAGCAACATGCATATTGAAAAGTTACAATTATATGTGTTATATTTAAGGATTTAAATACAAAGATAACATAGATTTCTACATCAGTTGCGATTAAGATAAAACAAGTCTTGGATATTCCACTTTGCTTGCAATAAAAAGGTTGAATGGATAGTTACTTCCCGAAAACATTTAATAACAGGCCAAAAATGTATTTGAAACTATTTATTTTATTCTTTTTAACAATGACATTTAAATACTCAACTATTTACCTTAAAGACCGGTTAACAAACATCCTATTAGTGACAGTAAATTTTAACAGGTACATCATGGTTGTTAAAAAGTACAAAGAAGAAAATTATTCTCTTTGATATACAAATACAGAGCTCAAATGTTATATCTTAATATTTCAGGGGCAGCTTTTAATTACTGTTCTTTAAATGAATATTTTGTTTTTAAAAGTAAACAAAATAAATATACCATCTACTATTGTGAAAAATATACTGGAAACTGTTGCCAGAATTGATCTCATACGTAGGGCATTATTTTGATAAGTAAAGTCATAAAGACTATTTCAATATTGTTCCTAAATTTTTATATGAGAGCGGATGCATGTTAAAAATAAAAAGAAAATTAAAAACTGCCAAATTTTCCTGGAGCAATACTTTTTTACGAATTGTCCGGTATATTTTTCACCGACTGAAATCATCACACACTCAAATTGTTGAATTTGTTATTAAATATGTATTTTGTGATCTCAGCATTATGTAGAAAAGAGCACTGTTCAAAGTGCTCTATATTTAGATAGTTTTTGTGTGTTTCATATTTTTAAGTTCGTATGTATATTACACAAAATAATTTTAAACATATATTTCTGAATTTTACGTGTCAAATAAAATATATCCATTAATTTATAATAGATCCGTAGTTTTATTTCACAAAAATCATAAGATACATTTTAAAGAAATAACGAATTTATAGCAGTATGAGATTGACTTTTACCAATTTTAAAGTGGTTGTAATGGCTGCTAGCCTTAATTTTTTATTTCAAAACAAAAAAGTGAACGAACGAAATGTCAGTATTCACGAACATTACAAGGACTATAATAGGTATCTCAGTAAACTCCTGACGATTCCTTCCAGATTACCAGTAACTCTACTGATGAAGAACCACACATTTTTAAAACACTTCCGAATAGATACTTAAATTCCTGTCCGATCGTGTATAGACTCAGGAATCTCTTCAATGTTCCGATGGAGGTTTTCACCTACCAGTAACGCTTAATAAAATATTCTGTTGGTAGTTGCTTCGTGTAGTATCGATTAAGGCTGCAGAAACAAGTGCTTTCGCAGTAGCGTACGAGTCGGTTACTATCAATATTAAAAATACTGAATGTAATTACTTACTATTTTAGTTTGATTGTGTTGTTGTAGTAGAGTGACTCAAAAATGCGGTGTAGTATTGTGTCATTAGCATGCACTCCAGTGCTGACTTATATTCCTACGGTGAGGTGAAAATAGGTTGATGTATTTGGAAAAGGAACGTTCTACGTCTAATGATGTGGTATTCGCGAATTTAATAACAGGGCGTTCGCATCATATTCACATTCTTGGTTTTCAGTTAAACTCGTGTCTATACGCATTGTAGTTTGAAAATCGGGATTCTTATTTATAACCGCGCACAATTTATCGGTTGTTAATCTACTTTGTTAAGCGTTTCATGTAATGAATTTGTCTAATTGGAAATGGTATCTAAAAGAATTGAATAATTTTCGGAATTTTGCTCTATTTGAGTATGTATTTCGGTATCTGAAACCAGCCGCTGGCTTACTGAAATTGCTTGGGCTTTTTGCGGATTTAAATTTAAAAAACAAGGTTAAATAATGTCAAAATTTCTCATTATATAAAACAGCTTTAAACTGCTGTCCCCATCTCACCAATACCGGCTGTGGTGGCTGAGGATTACCCGAACAAACCTGTTTAAACTCGCGAATACGTTTTGGAGGTTTCATAAAAACTTTTTTGGTAGAAACTATCAATTGATTTGCTTTTGGATAATTGCTTCTAATAAATTAAGTTACAAGATTACATGCATGGAGCAAACAGGTTACATAAAACAATTGAGAATAAAATTGTTTTAGTAACTTTCCAGCTTTAACCATGTTCCAATCCCCATCTATAACCAACATTACAAGTTGCGTTGCCGATATATTGAGCTTACCAAAGTTCTACCCTTTCCACATTTGTCTTCCATAATATTCGACTACTCCGCATAAGGGGCATCGAGTTATCGATTCTAACGGAAAGCTCACGTTTTGCTGTGTTTAAAACACCCTTCCTTTTTTAGGAGTTTAGTTTAAGGTACCTAAAAATCGATTTACAAAGGGCTATTTCTAGGTTACGTTTAGTGGCGTATGAGTCATAGGTTACAAAATTTGGTTGTGTTTGGACTAAAAATTACCAAAACAGATAGTAAATAGTGATGACCGGTAAAATTTGATTTCAATATTGAGGAATAACCTGTTGTATAACGTTTACTATCCCATATTTTTTATTTTTGTATACAATATAGGGAAATAGACTAGTATTGTTTTGAAACTGTATTACATTATTGTGAAGTTCTCATAGTCTTTTTTCTATAATTCTCATTATAGAAAAAAGCAAATTAACAGGGAGAAAAGGACAAAAACAATAATTTTCTAGTGAATGTTATTATTTCTTATAGCATACAAAATATGTGAAAGCTATACTAAATAAATGAATTAGTTTGGTTTTGAACGCAATTAACTAATTATTACTTCAAAGATTACACAAAAAGGTTACCGAACTATATAGTAGTAAATTACAAAATGCACTTTAATATTAACGTGATTTTGTTAGATGTATTCAAGCAAGCCCGTCCATCAATACGAAACATATAAAATTAATATGGTTTATTAAGTCTACATTGTTTGTAACGTCAAGGCACTAATTCGCTAGTAGGTCATGCAAAGCAACTACCACAAAAGGACAAATAATAATAGTTCTAAAAGATTAAGATTAAGTAATTGAAGATAATCACGCAAATAAAGCAACAAAAACATATTTTTCAAATAATAAACTAATAAATAATCCCGGAAATAAAATAACATATAATTCTGTACCATGGTCTAAATATCCTGAGGAGATCATCTACGATTTTTAAGTAAGGATGCGCAAAACTTTGATATTTAAATTATACAAGTTTAAAGCATATTAATGTATGATTTTAGGAAAAAAATATTTCTAATTGAAAAAACCAACACACCGCCGTAATACGAAATAATAAGAAGGAAGGGGACCTGAAACTTACATTGAGTACTGCTGTCTAACAGCGGCTAGCAGTTCCCCGAAGAGGTCAACATCTCTTTTACGTACAATCCCTATTTCATAACCATTCCACAAAGCACTTCACAATAATGTAATACTGTTTCAAAACAGTACTAGTCTATTTACCTATTGTATACAAAATTATGAGAAATATATGGATAAGAGATAGTAAATATTATATAACAGATTATTCCCCAATATTCAAATCAAATGTTACCGCTCATCAGTATTTTCTATCTGTTTTGGTAACTTTCAGTCCAAACAATCGTACCATAGGTTGATAGTGACGTCAATGGACAGTACCAATCTTTACAGGATAAACCTACAGAGAGAATATTTAATGAATACCTGAAAAGGAAATATAGTGCGAAGTTTAGTGCAGAGCTTAAAAAAAATCGTTGACTTCAAGAATGACAGCAAAGGTGAAATTAATTCCTTCATTCAGTCCTGGTGACGAGAGGGCCGTAGTTGGAAAGAATAGAGAAACTTGAAGACGACGACAGATGTCAACCCAGAGGTCCAGTTACAATCCCGAGAGCAAATTCTACCACTTGGAAAGTGTTGTGATTATCACTTCAGAATGCATAACTTCACTAGCAGCTACTATCTACGTCGCGGATATTGGAGGCGAAATCGTTACGTGGCAACAAAGAAGAAGAACTGGCAGGCAACAACGTGTGAATAGTAATTTTAAGGGTAAGTAGAATTGTCAAAGTAACGAGATGAAGAGGCTATCGAGAGAAATATTTTAAGGTTAAGTGAAATTAGCGGTAGTATATAGACGTAATTGACAAAGATCACACATACTCAACTATAATTTAGGCCTAGGCAAAGAGATTGAAAGTAAATTGTTAGAAGTTATCAGTAAATGGTCTCATTATTTCGCTTGCAATAGTAACGATTTAGGTAGTACTAGAAATGGTGAATCGGTTGACTATTTGATGACGTTAAACCCGTTTACTACCGCTCCTACGTCACCAGAGAGTAGGAAAGCTGTTGTCAAGGATAAAATCAAAATTTATTAGGAGCAAAAATTATCAGCGAATCCAACTCAAATTTCGCGCGTTCTGTTATACTTGTGTAGATTATAGATCTCTTAAGAAGCAAACAGTCAAATAAATGTATACCTTCCCAACGATAGATGAACAACTCAATAAGTTGTCCGGTAAATGCTTCTTTTCATCAAATACCTATGCCACAAAAATCTATACACCACCGGACGGGCACTAAGAATATTTTAAGATGCCTTTTGATTTAGTAAATGCGCCACTAGTTTTCTAAAGACTTATTAACCGCGCACTTGTCGATTTACGTTACGAACCGGTATTAATGTAGGAATTGATACAGTAATTCCTTCCTCGCCCGCTGAAGAAGGTATAGCTTCATGAGATAAAGCATTTGTTAGATTCCGTGGGATTAAAACTAAACTTAGCAAAATGCTCATTCCTCAAAATCAACGTAGAATACTTAGGCCATGTTATTAGTTCGGATAGTATTTCACCAGGTTTGAGAAAAGCAGAGACAATAGAGATGTTTAAAACACCCGAAAACGTGCACGTACATATTTTAATAGTTTTTAGGTTTGGCAAATTACTTCCGAAAGTTCATTAGAAATTCCACAATTATACTTTTACTATTAACTAGCTTAATTAAGATTGATATCGGGGAAAAGAACAGAACGTAGCATTTCAAGAATTGAAAGAATGTCTGATAAATAATACCATTCAATTTCAAATTTAATTCCATTGTTCACACAAATCTTAGTAATTCAGGAATTGGTGATATACTTTTACAAACTCAGGCGGACGGATCTGGTAAATCCGTTGCGTATTACATTAGGGTTCCAAACTCCAATGAACGCGTTTTTCGTAATTATGAACAGCCAGTGTTTCTAGGCTGTTGTTGAAACCATAGGTTGAAACTATAAAGCGGTTTCGTGTATACCTGATGGGTTCGCATTTTAGAATCGTCACAGACTGCTCAGCAGTTAGATTTACATTCAATACACGGGGTTTAGTACCGAGAATAGCGCGAAGGTGGCAATAAATGCAAAAATATGATTTTGAAATAGAAAATAAATCAGCGAAATTAATGCAACATGTAGATGCTTTAAGTAGGAATGCCGTCGTGATAAACAATATTCAATTATAACAAGGTGATTAGTTTTAAGCCGTACAAATGCAAGACGATAACTTGCAGCAGATTATCAAAGAACTGCGGGGAGGTTTAAATCAGGATTTGTATAATAATTTTTGTTTTAAGAAAGAAAGATTGTACAGAAAAACTACTAGCGGAGAGCGCTTAGTGGTATCCAAAACGTTACGATAACAAATTTTACAAAAGTAGCACGACAAAATTAGTTATCCTGGATTCGCCAGATGCCCAAAAATAATAAAGAAAACGTACTGGTTCGCGAATACGGCTAGATTTATTCGTAAATATATTAGCGTTTGTTTAGATTATAATTTTAAAAACGGTAATTACGGTAAAGGGAAAGGCAACTTGCACCCTATGACGAAACCGTGTCGTACTTTAGGATCCGCCGAATGTATTAAATCAAGTATGGGAAACCTTTGACCTGTCGTGGGCCAAACTTTAGAGTGCAAATACGTTCGCGGGCCGCGTTTGAAAGTAGTGCATTTTAAAGTAGTGTTCATAATTTTTAGCGATAGACATCAGACATGAAATAATACGACAATGTTATTACAATGCAATTTATTAAAATAAGAAAATGAAATGAATAAAAATAGGTACAACATTATAATTAAATCGTGAAATTTTTAATTGTTACAAACTACGAAAGTTAAATAACGAAATCAATGAGACACTTGAGCTTGAATTTGGGAAACTAATCCATCAATGTTTGGATTAATTCCACAGCTACAAAGACGTATAGAAATTTCCAAATTATCATCAGTCAGCCTTATACGATGTCTTGATTTATTAACTTTTATAATTGAAAAGAACTGTTCGCATTTGTAGTTTCGCAGTAGTGCCAAACGCACAAATCAATCTTCTTGCGAATTTTCGAAGCTCCGGAAAATGATATTCTTCGAGGTACTTTTTATAGAAATCGCACTACTCCACGTCTTCAAATTTAGATTTTAGGAGTGAGTTTTCTTGAAGCTCGATCAACTCCATTTGCAAGTGTATGGGAGCACTTTGTACATTACTTTTTGTTGGAGTCGCAAATAAATTGAAACTGTCTTCCGTGTTTTTAAAATCGCTAAATCTGTTCGAAAATGGCTCCGACAGTAACTTGAGTTCCGCAGCATATTGAGCATAAGCAGTATTTTTATAGGCAGAGAGCTTGGTTAAATGGTAACTGTTACCAGACAGCATCTGTGCCTTCCACAGGCGGATTTTGTTCTGAAACGCTTTCAAACGACTGCACAAATCATTTACTAACTGCCCTTGTTTTTGAAGTTTCAAATTTAAATCATTCAAATGGCCTGTAAGGTCGACCAAAAATGCTAAGTCACATATCCATTTTGAGTCACTCAATTCAGATAGTGGTTTATCCTCTATTTGCATAAAATCTGCTATCTCATTTCTAAACTCGTAAAACCGTTTCAGCATTTTCTCTTTGCTTAGCCATCTGACTCTACAATAATTTACTGCCACATTCATAACATTCTGGAGTTGAATGGACTTCGAACACAAATTCTGTTGGTGGATAATGCTATGAAGGACTATCAAATCATCTCTTTACGCATTTAATTCCGTTGATTTTTCATACAGAATTCCGATGAAATCTTTACGTAAGCCGACCATAGAAGGTGCACCATCTGTGCATACATCAACTAATCTTGACCATGGCAAGGCAAAATTTGTGAATACCTTTTGAACTTCATTAAAAATATCCTCTCCTGTAGTGGCTTCTTTTAGCGGCTGTAAAGCAAGCAATTCCTCAGTAACAGTGAAGTCTTTATCAACACCTCGAATAAATATAGCCAGTTGAGCTGTGCCAGACAAATCGGTGCTCTGGTATAATGCTATGAAAAATGATTCAAAACCAGCCATACGGTCAGTCAAAATTGTTTTTATATCATTAGCCAGCATGTCCATACGTTGGGCAACAGTTCGTGTTGGCAAACTAATTTTCTCAAATTCATTTTTCTTGTCGGGACATAAAACACTGCAAATTTCTAACATACACTCCTTGATAAATTCTCCTTCGGCAAATGTTTTAATTACTTTGCCAATTTTGAACTAACTATAAAACTAGCTTTCACAACTTTACGAAGTTGTGTTCTTTGTTTATGAAACATTTGCTGCTGGTTTTCCGAATTTGCGGCAAGCGTCTGGATATTGTCTTTTCTTATTTGTTCTGTCAGTGAGTGCAGCATAGGATGTTTAGTTGAGTAATGCCTCTTTATATTGAATTCTTTCATCACTGAAATGGATTCATTACACAGCAAACAAATAGGCTTACCATTGTGCAAGATAAAAAAGAATTATTCAGTCCACTTTTCTTGAAACTGGCGACCTTCAGCATTTACTTTTCGCTTCTTTACACCATACATCATTTTCGTTTACTTTTCGTTCGATAAACTTAATATCAAGAAATAAATAGTACGCACTCAAGATGCGCACAAAGTCACAAAGCAAATTGACGGTACTAGCAGTTCGCTAGGATATCGCTTGTCGAAGTTATCACCTCGGTAGCTCAAATAGAACTAAACTAAAGTTCGGGCCATCCACCCGCGTAGATAGGTAAAATGAAGGAATGGTCTAGTGTAGAACAATTGAGAAGCAATAATCTTTAGTTATGCCGCCAGAGGCGATCATCAAAGAGTGAGGAGGCAAACATCAAAGGCTTGCTCGCTCACTTGATTCTGCAGGAACAAGCGACAAACTCCATATCACTCGATCTTCTTCATTTGGAGTGAGTATGAGTAAGTAGAGTAATATTTTTTTTAATTGGTTTTTCAAAATGTCTCGCGAGCCGGATCAAATCTTACAGCGGGCAGATTGTTGCCCACATATGTATTAAATATTTAGCCGACATCTTCACGTACTTTGGTTCAAGGCCGTCCTTAGGGCGAGTGGAGCGGCTGCTCCAGGCCCCGCGCCTACGAAGACTCCGAGGGGCCTTTTCACAATAAAATGTTCTTAGAATAAGATAATACGGACTAAAAATGAATTAGTTGAAACCTTCTCTTTTCAATGGTTTATATTGGATTTATTTATCTCTAACCATTTACATAAAGACCCCGCAAAACTATTTCGCACCAGGCCCCCCTTTTGCTAAAGACGGCTCCGCTTTGGTTACCCGAAAAGAATTATTTTAAAGAATTCATTCAAAGTAAACAAATTAAACATGCACCAGCCACCTCGGGCAAATGGGCAAGGTTTAGCGGGCATGTAACTGGCGCTAAACGCTGCGACGGTAAACGAATGCGATTAGGACCAAAAATTACTTGAAGTATTGTGGGGCATGCATGAATAATACGATAAATAGTAGCACCAAGTTTATTGCGTACGAGCTTATGTTTAGTTATAAAGGGAAATTATTAAATAATTTAGAACAATCCGCACGTTTTGATAATATATGTGAAACAGCTTCGACGAATTTTCGGACCGTGGACCGTATCAAGCTCGTGTACGATAGTAGGAAGAATACTCCGAAAATATATACTAAAGGCGATTTAATTTTGTGGAGTAACGGGTTATGCTAAGGGCACTAGCAAGAAATTGAATTTAAAATACGGCGGACCATAGGGGTATTAAGGGAATGAGAGGATATAAAAGCTTCAAGGCTATTGTTGCACCAGATTCAGTCATGTTGCACAGAGTTGTAAATGATAGTGAACAAGAAAATCTGATTACGAAATGATTATCTAAAGAGGGCGAAACGATTTAATAAATTCGTTAGAAAGTTAGTTTATAGCACTGATAATGATTGTTCCTTTGTTTTGTTTTATTTACTTGTTGTTATGAACGTTATCATTGATGGAATCCTGATGTAGATGTTTTGCAGAGCCAGAGCAGGCCGGCTATATAAAAGATCCTGTGGGTTGCACAGCCGGAGCAGGCTAGCTATATAAATGATCCTGTGTGTGGCACAGCCGGAGCAGACTGGCTATATAAAAGATCATGTGTGTTGTAGAGACGGAGGAGGCTGATTATATAAAAGATCATGTGGGTTGCAGAGCCGGAGCAGGCTGGCTACATAAAAGATCTTGTGGTTTGCAGAGGCTGAGCAGGCTGGCTATATAAAAGATCCTGTGTGTTGTAGAGCCGGAGCAGGCTGGCTATAGAAAAGATCTTGTTTGTAGTAAAGTTAATGTAAAGAGATATGTAATTATTCAGGGTTCGATCGAGAATGATAAAAACAGAGAGAAAGAAGAGAGACAAATATCAGTGTAACATTGTTTATTTTAAGTGTTGATGCTTTCGTATGTTTTTCAGTTACGGATGTAAAATTACGAGGACGCAATTGCAGTCAGGATGGCCGAATATTACACCGAATTCCTATTTCAAGGTACTGGAGTGTCAGGTAGGCAGAGTTCACATGCAGATAAGGGATGCAGACTAAACATCAACCCTTGCTCGGCGCATCGTCGTATTGGAATGTTAAGTGGGCAGCGAGTTCACACGCAGTTAAGTGATGGAGGTTTTACAAAAAGATATATGGGCAGTCGCACCAGGGCAAGTCGAGTTTAATATCTAAACGCTTTACGAAAGTTATTCAAAACAGTTGCATTGTAGTTGTCTTATTATTTATACTAATTACCGGCACTCTGTATAATTGAGAAATAGTACCGCATTTGGCCTAATTTTCGCATTAACCCGCGCTTTTAACAAAAGTATTTCTTCGTTTCATATTACGTTTGTACCTTATTCAAGAACTTTCCTATGCATGCTTTGGTCCGTTGTAGAGTAAATAGTTCAGTAGCAAGTGCGCCACGAACTGATAAATGATAAAACGTGGGAATCCCTGCCTTATTTCATTCATTCGGCGATTTTGATACCCAAAATTTTATTAACATAACCGTTATATGCTTTATTTGTTATAATATTAATACATATACCAATATGACTTAATCTAATATCGTGTACTCGGTGCCGTGCTCTAAACGTACTCCTGTCTAACCTAGTACTGTCGGTAACGTAGATGTCTCTCGTTAGTCAGCGCCCCCTACCTATATATATAGTATAATAACGAGAAAAAAAAAAAAGTATGCAGTTACACACGTTATCAAAATAAAGTTTAATTTCCAAAGATTTATTGTAGGGAAATGTGCGTCAGTTGAACTGCATTGTGTATTAAGATTTATACAAAGATGTCAACGAAATATTGTATATTTTCTCATTATTGTTTAAAATTCCATATTTAAAAAATGGGATATTCTTTTTAATAATAATTATTCATTATATCTGTTGACTATATAATTCACAAATATTGCACTCCGAATAAACAATTAATCTGTGTGGTGTGGAGTTTGGATATCTGTGAATTCAAAATAAATTGTTGTGTAATTATCTACCTACTCTCTTTTATAGATCATTATCATAGATAACTCTGATCATTATAGTAGTTTGTGGTTATACCCTTGTTTATACATTCACGGGATAGCATTTCCACTATCCTATATTGTTCACTACTTTTAGCTTTTTCCATAATAACAGATTTAATTTAGAGTTCGCTAAAAATGTTTCACCATAAGAATGCTCGCATTGTCAGTGCAAAATTATACGATTGCAAAATATAACTGTTTTGTTTGAACTTATAGGTAAATAAATATTGTACTAAATATATCATGCACACCTCATTAATGGCAATAATAAGGAGCTAGAAATAAGGACTTTTTTAAATAATGAAAAGAACGCTGTATGCACTATAGTTTTACATATGGATGAAGGTGGAAAAGTTAAATTATCTATATTGTTTCTATACTTTATTTTTTAGGTCGGTTGAGTACAATGAAAAGACGCATTTACACAATAGAATTATTCAGTTATTTTTTGGCGGAAGTTTTAAAACTAGCTACGATTTTATAAAAGCTGTAGTTTCGTAATTATTATTACAACCCAAATTTAGAGAAAAAACTTAAATGCAAACGCACTCAGAAAAATAGACGATCTATCCGTCAATCAGTTGTTACAATATGGCGGCAGGAATATATCAGATATCGCTAGTGTAATTTTTGCCGAAAACTGACCAACAACTAATCTACTTTTTGGCATTTCAATTCAAAAGCGCTCCTCTGAATTAAAAAATAGATTATAAGAATGTACAAGCCCTTTGCGTTCTTTTCACAAAAAAATTGATAAGCAAATGGTAATCATTTATTGATAGGTGTAAGTATAATAGAAGTTCATTGCCCTGTGCTGTTTCACTTGCTGTTTTGTTTGCGGTTTACAAATTTCACTAAACATATAGAACTATTTAGTATTAACGCAGGCAACCATTTTTAAATTTCGCGGACAATTTAAGTTGGTAGTTTTGGCACTGAAGGTCATATTCACAGTTTTTTAGGGCAATACATCTTTACTATCGGAATACAAACTTAAATTGTCCGCGAGATTTAAAAGTGGTTGACTGGGACGTTATGCATGACGAAATATATAGCAATTGTAGAATGTGTGGAAAGCACTTAGTATTTATCTGGTATAATCGGCAAATTCATATTTTGTTGTATTATAAACTTATATAGGAAACAGATGCAGAAAATACCAAAAACCTGGAGAGAAATATAAAGAACTCTTTCGCCAATAACAATGTTATAGGTAGTTACAGAATTTGATAGCATCTGCATTTTCTTGACGAATAGTTATACTTTATTTCGTCATATATTCGACAATTGTTATATATTTTTTACTACTTCATGAATGTGGTTATTTATAGTTACTAATTAAAATCAATGATATATGGTGTTATTCGAACACATGCTTCTTGCAGCTTCTTCCACAAATCAGCCTCCGATGTTGATTCTACTTTTCGGACCTTCTGATCAAGTTCCTCGCACATAACTCTATTGAGTTTAGATCGGAGCTTTGTGGAGGCCACACCATAACTTTGATGGATACGTCTGCTTCCAAGTGTTGCAAATAGTCACAGTTTGTATGCATGCTTCGAGTCATTATCTTGTTGGAATTCAAAATTCGGACCCAAAAGTTTTAATCCTGAAGGAATAGCATTGTTCTCTAAAATGTTTAGATACTGTTCTTTCTTTAATATTTCCTTAATCTTTACAATATCACCCACGACCGCACCATCAAAACAACCTGAGATCATCATAGAATCACCATGTTTACAATACATTCCTCTGCCGCACGCACACCTGTAGATCTCCGAACGAAAACACGTGTTCTTGTACCGAAGATCTCGAACATTGACTCAGCGATCCACAATACTTTACTCCACTGTTCAACTGACCAATGCTGGTGTCCACGAACCCAATTTAACCGTTTCAATTTATTCTGTATGCGCAACAACTGTCCTTTTATCGCAATTCGTCCGTACAAATCTGCTTTGTACAGCCGACGTTTAACTGTAGCTACGGCCTGTATTAATTTTAGTAGCGATTTCTGGGCCTGTTTTCCGTCGATTTCTTTTGCTAGTTACCGCTGTTGCAGGATCTTCAGCAGAAGTTGTTGCTCTAGGTCTTCTACTTCCTGATTTATTAAGAACACTCTCACTTTGTCGGTATTTCTTGACGGTATTGTCTACGATAATATTATTTAACTTTGATTGTTTCATAATTTGTTGGTTAGTTTGATGGTTCGCGATTATAAGATCACGCGTTTTCATGTTTAATTCCTTTCGATTCGGGATGTTTCACAGTCTTAACAATAATAGACACACAGGAATATCTCACAACGGATACAGATAAGTAACTAAGGGCAATTTTGATAATCTGCTCTGGAACTTGTCCGAGGTCATTTAAACATCATTACTAAAAGTATCTTTAAGGGAAAGACATTTACAGAAACTTCGAGAAAATTTTATTGTACTAATCCCTATGTAGTGATAATAACCCATATTGGTTTGTTGCTTAATTTACTTAATGCTACCTGTGCAGCATTTCTGTAAATTTAATGGTTTCACTATGATTATTCAATTTTACAAGGATAATTTTTTTAGAAATTATGTTGTATAAATAGTTTTATAAAATCTGGGTGCTGAAATACTTTTGAACTGCAGTGTATGTACTAATGCTAATTTTGTTAGTCTCTTCCCGAGTAGATGGCGCTAATCATGACAGCTTTAGTAACCAGGAATTTTACGACTCTATTGGCTCTTGATCTTAATATAGTTATTTCATTTGTATGTGTATATGGTTTGTGCCTATAGCAATCTGCTACAATATTGCTCAGCCCACTTGGAAAATACTTGGAAATTGTGATTGAATTCTCTAATAGATGGAAGCACTTGTTATGTACCTATTTCACCAATTTACTAAATAATGGTGGATGGTTCGAATGAATAGCCATTACCAAATAACTACTATAAAATAGATCCAAACATACTTAAATGTCATAGTTGGGCATTCGATCTAAATGTCAACAGTCTAAACAAATAAAGGTTCTAATAACTGCTATTAAGAAATGAAGTGCGTTGTAGAAAAATGCGATAACACAAACGGCGTATGTTTTCCAAATAATGAAGAAGAAGCGTTAAAGTGGATTGCAGGTTTAAAATTACTATCTCACCCTGGAGAAGGAAGCATTGTATGTTTAGATCATTTTCAAAGTTGTGATTTAAACAATGCTGGTGAAGGTTTGTATTTATCCTAAATCTAGTAGATGCATATTTTATAAATAAAGGTTTTGGTGATTTTGCAGATAACCTTACAAATGTATTAAAAAAAGGAGCAGTTCCTTGTATTGATAGAACTACACCCACACAACAAAATGAGAACCTTTCACAAAAAACGGATACATCTGCATGCAGATTGTGCGCTGGTTCAGAATGTCTCAAAATTTCAATATATGAATCGCTTGAGAATGAAACTATATCAAATATAATAATGTTATGTTGTCATCCAATAACAGTAAGTCTATAGCAGCATTTAAATAGGTGTAGTGTGAAATTACTGCAAAATCTTGCTTTGGGATGCATATCTGCATTCATAAGGCATTATAAATTTTTTATTGTGAAACGACCTTATAATAGTAAAGCGTAGTACTAAGCTTTGTGAAATTAATAAGGGATAATTGGCAATGAACTTGTCATAATATGAATTTAAGCGATAAGTAGGCTCTTGTAGCTTTATATATTCCTTTATGTAATAAACTGTAATGTAGTTATCAATGACTGGTTTACATTCTTACAGACCTCTAATTAGTAATTATATTGCTGCAAAGTTGGGCTTGAATAAAATTAATCTAGATGATTATTTGAATAATTAACTTATCTATAACATTTATTCATACATAAAATTATTAGGAAATAAATATTGGAGATCTATTTGTAAATAATTTTATACCAAATAACTTATCTGTTACCAATTTTTTTCTTATATATATGTACTCAAGATATTCACCTTTTTTGCTTTTTTTTGTAAAGAGTTGCTGCTTTGTTGGTATTACTACTTATCTACAATATAGTATAAAGTTTTGCACTACATTTCTATTTTTTAATTTTATACTTGAGGTCAATCTAAGCAATTTATTTAATTTACATTATGGCACATTTGATATTATAACCAATTCTTGCATTAACTTAGCATTACACCTATGTGAATGATTTTGTACATATTTATCTTTTTACAAACTCTTAACAGATATCAGAAAATGATGGATATCCCATTATGATATGCTCCACATGTTTACAACAGTTACAAGATGCTTTTAATTTTCGAAAGAAATGTTTGGAAACAAATGAATTATGGTGTAATAGACAAAAAGACAAGAAAAGGAAACAAGACAATGAAGATAATAATATAATAGTTAAAAAACAACGCACGGAACATACAACTATGCCATCTAAAGATAATATAGATTCAAACATTACAACATATGCAGTACCTCATGTGTTAAGTGACAGGTGTAATGAGAAAAGTAGAGATTCCATTCCACGTATTATATGTATGCAAGCTGAACATCTAGTTTTCTTTACTAATCTTTAAGATTTCAGTTCCAAGTGAGCCTCCTCCTCTTGTTCTTATAGATAAAAGTGGAAGTGAAAAACACAACAATAAACTAAATTCTAAAATTCAAGTAAAAAGTGAAATACCAAGTAAGGTGAAAGATAATGTAGGAAATACAACATTTACATTGAAAAAAGAGGCTGGTGATCAAGCAAAAGTACAGAAGGCTAACAAGGTAGTCATACCAGATGAAGTAACCGTCAAAGCCCAAAAAAAGTTTGAATCGAGCACTGGCATATATTCTTGTTCAATAACGCATGGCTTACAAGAAAGTGTGTTTGTTATGGCAGATGATTATCTCTTTACTTTTGGATTGCTAAAAGGCGCTACTAGGTAATTAGGTTTTAATAAACAAGGTACTGTCCGTTCGTTTTACTTAGACGAATTTCGGTGCATGCTGGTGTCTACTCCACTTACCTTCGGGTTATGCGAATGACAAATGTAAAGTGAATAAGGATGTATTACAACGATTGCAAGGACTGTATGGTTGTACCATTCATAGGTATAGGGAGGCATTAGTATTAGTAGCAGTAAAAATAAATTCGTACATTGATAACCAGCTTTATTTAGGTAAAGAATTCACAATAAATAAACACCAAAGTACGCTATTGTGTGATGCGATATTGACATATTAATTTTAAAAAGTTGTAAATGATACGAAAGATGTGGTTAATAGTAGAGATATAGTAAAGTTACAGTAATCTTTAATGGTCACTTTCAAAATCGTTATCAGATTTGAAATAATAGATGTGTTGCCATTGAGAGTAATTATAAATTCTTCGGTCTTTAAATCGATATTTTCTTTCTACTTCTAGTATATGATCGCAAACCTTTTGCCAGTTCTAAAGCAATGTCTGCTTCAAATTTACAATGCAAATAATCTCATGTTTATTAAAATTTAAAGAGAGAGTAAATACAAAATTAGGAAGATATGTTTATTTGTCAATTTTGTATGTAATCGGATGTCTAACAATTACCGTATTATCGCTTGCCGATGCCCTTCAATATTTTGCGGCGTACGGGCACAATACAATTCAACCAACGCAATAAATATAATCTACTGCGTATACATCCTTCTCGCCTACATAAAACGAATGAGCGGTAGATTAATAAGTAATATTCACATATTCAAATAGTTCCAAAATTAAATAGCATTTAAAGTAGCTGATAAGAAGTGAACAATTAACAATTTTTCTTTTTTTAATAAAAAAGTTACTACATTCTTCTAAATTCTATTTTTAAATTCGGAGGAGTAAAATGAAAAGACGGGTTTACACAATGTAATTTTTCTAAATTACTTTTTCGCGGCATTTTTAAAAGTAGTTACAATTTACATGAAGGATATGTTGGCCGATTACTTCTCAGAACTTGTCAATTATTACAACGCAAATTTTATGAGAAAAATTTAATACAAACTCACTCAGAAAAATACACGATATAAACGTCAATTAGTTGAAACGATATGGCGGTCGGCAATATATCAAATATCGCTACTGTAATTCTTTCCTAAAACTGACCACTAGCTGAAAAAATAGAGTATACAACATGAATTCTTCATATATTTAAATATTTTCGAAAACAAGTTTGTGGGATTTAATTATCTGCTGCCAAAATCATAAGAGGAGAGTCCTACGTCATCAATGTGTGCATTAAATTAGTACTTCAGCGTCATATTAGATATCGTACTTCCGGCTGTATTTCAAAAATGTTATGGGACGTACATAACGAAGTGTCAAACTGCAAGGTTAATGTCATTTTCAACTTACTTTAATTACTATGCAGTATTAAAATATATGTAGGCACTTACTTTCCGCTTGGAAAAATAAAGAGTGGATAGACATTAGAAATTTGTCAATTAAGTCAAAAGAGTAGGTAATTTACGTTACAATAAATGAGGTGATATGAATTTTCATACGTCATATAATATATAACATTTATATTAGAAAATAACAGTTAGTAGTCAGAATCAGTATCTGAATCAAATTTACTTGAGTTTCAATCACCATCAACAAGTGATATAATTTCATCTACCGTCCATGTCTACCTACATGTCCAGTACCTTTTGTCTTTCATACCACTCTTTGAGGAGTTTTTTGGGATGGATTACACAATTATTCCAAATTGCCTGCATACACTGATCTAATGCTTCTTTCCACATTGCATGGATTTGTCCGTCTCTATATCCATCTCTGCCAATATTTTTGTCGTAAACCTTTCGCATGGGTCCATATCAATTCAATGGCATTAAATTGACAGCGATTACGTGGTATTCATGATACTACGTGTCTCTTTTTTTTAAGATTTTATCTACTTGATATTTCTTTTCTGTTTGGTGGTGTTCAGCTAACGATAGTAACTCACACTTAAATAGTCATTGGTCAAATAGAATGTTATATCTAGTTAGATATGCAGCAATACCAGGTTTTTGTCAAGATGATGAAGGCATTTTTCAATTAACATTGAGTGTTATGGGACATTATCCATAATTAGTGGGGGTTCTTGTGAGGAGATCCAGCTTTTCTTCCACCTTTTTACCGGTTTACCTGGTTCTCTTCATCCTGCTGGCCTTTGGTCCCTTGCTATTTTTATTAATCTCTCTCCTCGCCTGCTCTCTGAACATATTCATTCCATTCCCTTCGTCTTCTATTAACAAATTTAAGGACGTCTCCAATTCCACATTTCTCTCTTATAGTCTTACTCCTGACTCTGTCTCCTTGTTTTTTACGCTATCGTTCGCATATATTGTTTCATTCTACTCGTGTCAGCTTAAGTTTCTGCTGCGTATGTCATTATCCGTCTTATCGTAGTTTTATATATTGTTACTATACTCTCTGTTGTGAGGTACTTGTTCTCCCAAGTCACATCTCTCAGGAATCCAGATACTTTCGCCGGATTCATAATCTGTTGTTTGACCTTGTAGCTGTTTCTTTTACTTGTTTATTTCTACGCCCAAGTACACAAACATTACTTGCTCAATGATATTATTTACCCTTCTAGGGTCTTTAGAAACAAGCCGCGATTTTGTGTTTCTCCGTAGATATCATCATGTTATATTTTTCAGCCGTCTTCGTGAACTGATATTGATGAATCTGCGATCGGTACTGCATCGTCAGCGTAACATAAGATAGTCAGATTATTTTCCCTTTTCCCCTTCTATAGTCCAATTTAGCAAATTATTTCCATGCATTTCACTATGGTAATCATTTTTTTGCGATTTGGAGGCAAACAATAACAAAGCATTTGGCGGAAACCTTGATTTTGAGCCAGTATGTAGAACTATAAACCGTTTATCTCCATATCCTTCTTGTTTTCGTACGCTTCTTACATCGTCATCTTGCCAAGATCTTTTTACATTTCCTTTTGAAAGTATTCTAGTCTCATTGAGGAAAACTACAGGTTTTGGACTAGAAGAATTTAAGTTTTGCATATATATATTTTCAAAAATTGTAATCGCATATTTTAAACGTGTGGCTTTTCTATTTAAGCTCTTCGATTACTGTTCTTTTTTTAAACTTGAAATCTATCGAATGAAATTTGCTATTCAAGCCACTGTTACTAAATGTAATTTGGTTTTCTTTCACGCAGTTCATTATTTATCAATTTCACTGTACCTTGTCTTCCTGTAAAGTAAAGTATATCAATCATATGTTAAAATATAAGATAATAATCGAGAACGTAATTTGTGAATACATGGAATACAACGCATTCTTGATGATCATTTTAACAGCTTCCGGTAAGTCTTCAGTTCTTGTTTTTCTAGAAGGTGCAGTACCTTGAACAGTTCGATTTTTAATTCTCTTTGCTGAAGACACACTAATTTTTAAAGCATTTGCTACTCACTGCAATAAAATACATACATATTATTGCGACAATAGTCAAATGTAATACATTTTTACCTCTTGCACTGGTGATAATTGCAATAAAGGTCCATTGTTTTGATTCTCCTTTTCAATATATTCTAAGTTCAATATTAGTTGCTGAAATTGAAAACGTAAAGTTCCTCTATGAACAGACAGATGTCAATAACATTAATACTAGTTTTAAAAAAATCGTTTATAAATTACTTGTGAAGTATTATAAATAAACCCAATCAAAAATTCAAACGCCGCAAGTGGTTATAAACAAAATATAAAATGCAAGTAACCTATTTATATGACACCCGACAATCTGTAAAACAAATTACATCTCTCAGTACGGCTGCTTGCGGGCTGCATGTTGTCGTGAAAATCTCAGATTTGTTGTATCTCTATCTTTGTTCTGTACATTATAAACACACGGGTTAGTAGAACGTTTGTCTTATCTATATGTTACGAATAACATACGTTCATATTTCTATCATTACCTTTTAAACTATCTTAATAACTTTAGAAATGTGTGTTGTTACTAGTGCAGCAATTTGTGACGCAGGACTCTTCTCTTATAATTCTGACACTATGTTGGATTAGGAATGCAATTTTTTTTTGTTTATAATATTGTATAATACTTCGACGCTCAATTGACTGTTAATTCGATTTATATGGTTAAGTATATCACTTACTCATTTATTGGTATTTTGGTTGCACTGGCCAGAAACACAATGGGCCACAAATGTGCAATTATGTTCAAAATACGGTGTATTATGTAAGGTTACCTCCTGGTAGTGCTGTTAGAATTTATATTGAAACCTTTTTATAACATAAATAAAGCAATTAGTTTTGTTTGCTATTGATTACAATGTTTTTTTAGGCATTTACGGTGTGTCCTACCAAATTGCAAAGCGAAAGCAGAACAAACCCTCCTGGACAAAGATACTTATGAAGATAAAATATCAGTCAAGGTAC
This sequence comes from Trypoxylus dichotomus, assembly GCA_023509865.1. Classification (NCBI taxonomy): domain Eukaryota; kingdom Metazoa; phylum Arthropoda; class Insecta; order Coleoptera; family Scarabaeidae; genus Trypoxylus; species Trypoxylus dichotomus. The sequence continues at coordinate 28,455,597 of CM042080.1, read as the reverse complement.
CACATAGTCATAAAGCTCCTAGTGATCAACTTCGAAAAAAGCATATGTTTTTCCATGTTATGCGCAAAAGAATGCAACATGATAAAACATTGAACATTAGAAATATTTATGAGGAAGTGTGCAACCAGTAAGTTTGAAATTATACAGTATATGGGATGCTATTTTCAAGAATAATTACATGTTTTTGTCAATATGACATTTTAAATTTATATGCACACAGTGTATATTATTTTTACTAAGCTTTTGAACTGTAGAGACTAACATAACTAGTATTATATTTTATCAAAGAAAGTTATTAAGTTATCGTGTATTTGTTGTTACTTCATTTGGTTTTGCTATTGTGGCATTAACATTATTCAAATACCATGTCTTCAATCAAATTTTCATTTAGAGTAGCCTATGATTTACATTTAAATATGGAAACATTGTGAAACAGTAATGTATTTCAAAAGCCAAACTTTAACAGCTGCCAAAGTCAACCTGATAATAAATAATCTGATAAGACAAGTTTTCAGTAAATTGACATGAGTTGCCATAACTCTGACATCTGACCGATTATAATTTAATTATTCATTGTGAAGTGTTTTAAATGAAAGACAGTATTTACAGAATTGCGTTTATTGCAAAAAAACTACGTAAAAGATGCTCGAAATGTTGCCTTCTTGTATGGATGCATGCACGAACTTTGCGTTTCACGTTTTCAAATGCATTTTACAAATGTTCATGGCTTATATTACAAATTTCTGTAATACTATTGCAAAGTTCTTCAATTATATATTGTGATGTTCTAAAAATTATGTTCTTTATGTGCGGAAGAATGAAATTATCTAGAATTGTGAGATCTGGGGTCTTTAGATTATAATCAACGGGACGAAGTTCAGGAACAGCTTATGTGGATATAATTTTAAATCTTTTTTAAGAATAATGTGAGATGTTCCAATTGTTAACTGAACTTCCTGTGACAGTTTCGCAATGGATTTCTCTGGTGGGATTTCTATTTGATGTCGAACATCTTTAATACATTTTGCAGTTCCTTTTTCTTTTGCTGCTCAGTTCTCGAATTTACGAAGTACTGTTTCATGAAATCTGTTAACACTACCATGAATTTGCGTAACCACTCGTTCATACGTAAATACAAAAATCAGGGAACTGTTGACGAAAATCCTGTATACATTGATTTGTTGCATAAGCGGTATAAGCCCACTCTGTCCATTTACTAATCTACCAGTTATAAAATAGCTTTCAAAAAAAGCGTTTGTTCCTCAAACATGATAATAAATAGCCTAATGAAAAGACAAGTTCTCAACAAATTGACTTTACTATCACTGTCAAAGTTTGACTATCGAAGAACATTACTGTTCCACAGTGTTCCCAAATTTAAATAAAAATGATAGGCTACTCTACTACTTAAAAAACTAGTGAAAAGAATTTAGACACATTTAGTCCTATAATTCATGGAGATTATTCAATCCTGTTCCAAGTTGATTCATTTGAATTGCATACATATAATTGAATGCAGCTGTAGGTATCCTATAAATTATTAGATTCGACACAAATTAAATATTTTTGTATCCTTCTTTGTGTAAAACAGACATCTGTTATGTTGTATCAACACTGCCGTCTATTGCTGACTTGTTGCTTACCCCAGATTTTTTTCTATTTTTACTGTTTTAGCTATTGCAATTGGTTATTATTTTATCCCTTTCTATTGTGCGCATTTGATTTTTATTTGAGAAAGTTCAATAAAATATGTTGTCTTGTAACGGGCATAAGACTTTCAGGAAATAAAATATTCGTTCGTGAACAGTTTAGTTAAATAAAATAAATAATTCATTTTTGCAGTTCTAAATCAACCGCAGTTGTTGAATTCTTAAAATGAATACCGTGTCAGCGCGTTGTTGTGCAGCTGGATTTTTTTTAACTAAGCTGCTACAAAGGTGTCTTATATTTACTGGAGCAATGTTTTAAAATTCAAATGGTTTTTTTTTATTGATGTATCTTATAATCTATGTTTTATACATATATTTAATTGATAAATCTATCTATGCGCAGATATGGAGGATAATATTCCGTAGATTTCCAACGTAAGATGAATTTGGTTTTACATAATTGTAACGTGAGCAATCTGTTTACGACGTTTATTATCCTCTTGAATATAATTTTCAATCCCACCCCTGACGTCGTGTATGATTTGATCCAATAATTGTTGATCACAATAACTTCTATGACATTCTTCAAACTCATTCAAAGTATGGTATTTAATATTTGGATATTTTTTGAGGAAAAAAACAAATTAAATTTTCGAAAAAGAGCGGCTAAACGAATAAATAATGTCGCATTCGCTTTTCCGTTGTTTGGATTACTATTTTATCAAAGATGGAAAGACTTCTAAGTTGTTTTCCTCCAATAACCACTTACTATGTATCAAAAATATATACACGCATTGCGTGCACACGTCACATATTTCCTGTTATCATGAAGCGCCTATAGATGTTCTTCAAAATTAGTTTTATATTCTAAATGAAGGCATCTCTTGAAATAAAAAAATGAATTTTAAGAACGTCATATATAATTACAATGCGATTATAGAAAAGTTTATTGTATGGTTTTAGGGCGTAGTAATACATTTTTATGCAAGCACTTATAATATGTAATATAAGCTTCTGATTGTTTGCTTTTTGTAATAAAGGAAGAAATTTTAGTAATGAATTTTGTCAAATATGCGGACCTATCTTAAAACCACATTTGTAACTTTATAAAGAAAAAAATAGTTAATACTAAATTGTATAATCGCGTTGATTATTGTGACATTTAAATTTAGCATGTAGGGCCAATGGAAGGTACTTGTATTAATTTAAAATGTTACTAATTACTCACTTTATACATCCTGGTATCTAGTATATTAATATTAGACTGCATGAAGAGTAAATACTTTCAGGAGACAATATGAAGTACTAAAACATCATAGAAATATATTATGCTCTCAGTGCTTTCATAATTATAATCGCATACAGTAACAATACGCATACAGTGAGTTTTTGAGATGTGTGTTCACATTGAAAAGTAGATATTTCTTTAAAATTTTAATGCTGCGCTCTAGAAGTTTTAAAAATCGTTTACTTACAATATATTTGCAAAGAAAATGTATTACTATCTTACATTTTCCACAAAGATTGATGAATGACAGCTAGAATTATTTTTAATTTTTTTTTATTATATAATTTATAAAAATAGTTTACTTAAAACATATTAACAAAGAACATGTATTACTATAAACATTTACGTAAACTGAGAGAAATAAAATTGAAATCTACTACATAATAGTTCCAGAAGACCGTTAACATCACTTAAATGACAGACGCGTAAGTTTTGAATTTTTTCTTCGTGGGCGAATGCGAATTTTTCCATTCAAGAGTTTGTCGTTTTGATTTAGATTCATAGTGGTGAATCTATGATTCGTCACACATTACAACACGGTCTAGAAAGTCACTACATTGCGTTAAAAACCGTTGTTTAAGTTCAGAAAAAGTGCGAATACGGGCGTCTATGGGCTTCAGTCAACAGTCCTGGAACTCATCTTGAACACATTTGGGATAATTGCGCTTACCGTGAATGATCGAATATACGATTCCAACACTAACATTACACAAATTAGCAATTATCGCGATTTTTATAAACTGACGATGAATATCGGTAACACTTGTTCTGGCCGATTTAAATTATTCAATCCATTTTTACACGTTTCGATGTTGTTGAACATTCGTGTAAATTTCGGCCGGTTTCGTACCTTTGGATAACAAAAATCGTCACTGAAAGCTGCTCTTCTGGCGCATGATTTTGAGAGGAGCTGACATTTGTGAATGACCAAATAGGTTATGTCTGTTCTTATTTTTCTCAAACCACTGATTGAATATTCTAATAATATTCAATAATTTTCCTGTAATTGCAGTTTGTCTCGTTAATTATTGATCGTCTCTCGTAGTTAGGGACGGAAAATATTGGATGACTAGGCCAATGTGTCATGTCGAGCAGCATTGTAGTGTCTTACTACTAATTGATCTGTTGGTATGTCTAACAAATTCAATAACTCTGCAATGCATGAGTTATATACCTAATGCGTAATATGCGGAAAGACTACAATTTGTCTGTTTTTATAAAATAGGTTATTACATCACTGACAAGCAAAGAAAGATTTTTACATTTTGTAGAGTAATCATAATGTCTAAAAAAAGGACAAAGTGGAGACATGATTAAGTTTATAGTAGTCCTGCGAGTAAAATTTAATGGAGTAATTTTGTTTTATTAATAAAAACTGTACTAATATCATACTCCAGTGATTTTGTAGAAAAATCGGATAATAGTAATAAAAAATAACAAATAAGAATAGAATATTCAACCAACTTGGACGAATTCTGACATTATTTTTTATTAATCCAGACTATACGCTCTTAAAAGGGAAATAATATATTCACTGTATGAAAATATGTTTACTCTAGCATATCTTGCAAAAATAGCTATTTATACTGATCAGAACTAATTGAGCCATAGCATCTGCATTTATGTGTTCCAGTACCTTACTTGCTAATAGCAACGGCTGTCAAAATATTCGATTATAAGGTTAAAATTACATAACTAATGTGTTCACTGTTTCGTTTGCGTTTATCTATAGAAATAATTGCTAACTCTAAATTGAGACATTAATGACATTTAAGACTTAAGATAAAGATCATGTATAGGGAAATCGCTTTATTGACTCTTTAAATCTGTAATAGTAGTAAATAAGTAGACATTATCAACATGAAGATATTTTTTTTCAGTTCTAACATATTTTTGCGTTTTGCAGGGAGCCTGAAATTCGGCAGCTTGTTCCTTTACGCAATGTTATTAATGAGATTTGCAAACATCAGGTATCAAACAAGTTACCACGTATCACATCTTTTGATAAATTTTATGAAAAGATAGAAGATGAGTGTTTTGAGAAATTACATTTCACAAACACCAACAAACAGTTCTACCAGGAACGTTTTTGTACCGACGATGGATGCATGGCTGTTGTGTTTTGCAACACAGATGTGGTTGAAAATATTGGTCATTGTACGTTGATGTACGTCGATGCATCTTTTAAAATAGACACCCTTGAAGATTTTAGATATCAGCTTGTGACTGTTTTGGTTTGGATAGATGATAGTGTATGTTATTTTGTCATTGATTATTTTATTCCATTTCTGTGATTTTTATGTTCCAGTATTACCCCATATTATATGCGCTAGTAAATAGAAAAACACAGGAGATATTTAAAAAGATTTTCCAGTACCTTCATGATGTGTTGGCGCCAAATTTAAGACCTCATGAAATAGTGACGGATTACGAAGCAAATCTGTATTATGCCTTGGGAGAAACGTATTTAGAATCACATATTGGCGGATCAGTGTTTTATTACACACAGAATTTATATAAGAAGATTTGTTCATTAAATTTATCACGTGAATTGGAGACAAATTCAAATTTTAGAAATTTATATCATATGATGTTAATGTTGCCATTATTGCCAGTAAATACAATTTCAGATGCGTTAAATAATATTGAATTGCAATCGAAAGAATTAGATTTATTAACTTTGACAAAACCAATATTTGATCATATTAATATTCAGTGGATCTCCAATGTTACTACAGAAATGTTTTGTGTGCATCGTTTAGAGAATAGAATTAACGAAAATGTAATCGCTCCATTTAAAAAGTTTAGGGATTATTTGCTTCTTTTTAAAAGGAAAGTGGATCAGACCCATATAACAATAGGGCAAGTGGTAGAGAAATTAATAGAATTAGATTCATTCCTTCACGATGTATATAACAAATCAGACAAGAAATCCTTTGGTAGGGATTTAAGTTCCTTCCAGAAAAAAAATGTTATTCGTGCGTGGCAGTATATTGAAACGCATCCCAAGATTAATATAAACAGTTTCTTCCAAAAAGTGCTAGGATATATAAAATGCATGGAAAATCAATTATGGATTTGGGGATTCTATCGCTACGCTGGAGATTGTGACGACGTTTTAATCAATGCTGCAAATTCAATGTACGTAAATGATGGTATACAACAAGAAAACATTGATGCCAGTCAGGAAGAAGAGGACGCAGCCACAGATGAAACAATGGCTAAATATGTAGACGTAAAATATCAGACATCTATGATAAGTGAAGAGGTGGCCGAGGATCCAACAATTGTGATGGAAGCTGTTATTGATAATGACGGCGGCGTTGTATTGCAGTCTAATGATGTATTAAATAACGAAAAGCTTGAGAAAACTTTTTTCAACTACGTAAGGTATGAATAAGTAACTATATCAGTTTGAAACGTATTAATTTATGAATGGCTGTATTTATTTCTTGCGATTGTTTATATATAGATTATATTTCTTGATGTTTTCTAGTAATTAAATAAATAACGCATTAATACATACTACTGAATAATTTAATTCATCATTTGAGTGTAAATAAAACAAAAATTTGTTATATTGCATTTGGTAAAATGTTACGAAGTGGCTATAACAAGATTGAAACATTTTCTTCAAGACTTCAGTTTTCTCTATTGCACGTATGTATAATAATTATATAAATATATCTTATTTTACTCCCTTTACAATCAGATAAACTTAAATACTGAGGTGGATATATAAAAAAGTGAATTCAATTTTCTGTAGGAAAAAAGAAATTAAACTGTAAATGCTTTCGAAGTCATATTTTCAGTTATCTAAGAAGTTACTGTCATCTTATTGTATAATATATTTGTAATAATACAATCATAAGAAATATGCTTATTGAACTCTTATGATATTATTTTATAATTAGATAACAATAATAATCTACAAAAAAAGTTAGTGCACCTTGATCTAAACACAAATTATCAACATATACAATATCAAAAATAATATATAGAAAAACTTCAACAATACTGTACAAGGAACACTTTTTAAATACGATCCTTACACATTTGTCTTTGTTTCAAATTCCACTATTACGTACTCTAATTTTTTAATGGCCATTTCAACATCATCATCAGTTATCTCCCAATAGAAGACAAAGCGAACGCAGCTGCTATCTCTTGTCGAAGCCCTTATTCTTACTTTGACAGGATCATTTGGATAAACATCATATAAACGTTGAAGAAAGGCATCTGCTGTCACCTTTGTACTATCAAGATATATCATCAGTATGTTTGTTTCCACAGACTGCAGATCCACTTTAAACAGCTTTGAATGGGTATTGTGTATAGCTAAAAAAATTAATGGAATTGATACTTTTACTGATGTAAAATATATTACCGCTTGCTATTTTGTATGAATGTTCATGATCAATACGTAATTGATCCGTCATTGTGTCTAGGGCGACTATTCCAGCTGCTGCAATAATTCCCGCTTGCCTCATACCACCGCCAAGAACTTTACGAACTCTCTTTGCCCTGTGGAAACAGAATTTCAAATTTAGGAAACTTCAAACTTCTGCAACTTATCCACTTGGTTTATTAATCTATTGTCTTCATAATTGAATGTGAAGGAGTAAAAATATCTTATACTAACTAATGTTCAGGAAGAAGAGGCAAACTTGTTGAAGATTTTAAAGAAAAATTATGCTTTTATACAATTCATGACTGAATGATAATATCTGTGAATATAGTCACTGTATGTCGAACGTACGTCAACGTAAGTTGAAGATGGGTACCAGTATTGGCTCATCAAGTTCTCTGGTTCATCAGAACGTCAGAACAATGTATGAAAATATATTAATGTACTTAAACGTACAACAGAACAATTTCCAATCCGTACAGTCAAGCCCCCGCTTCAGCCGAACATTTCCGACAATCGAACGCTTTCTTTTATCCCATACATTCTAGTATTGTCGCTCGAAGCGAGCACGTGGCATATAGCAGTACAGCTACCTATGAACTTACCGCAATGCCAATGCAGGCAATAAAATTTAAGAAAGGGTTTTACCTGCTCTACAATCATTGTTCCTTTCTTAACATTCTATTGTCGTTTTATTGTATTTTTATAATAAAGTAATGATGTGTTGATGAGAAGATTTGGGAGTTAGAACTATTAGGGTGATATTGATATAAATATGAGTAATAACCAACATTCTGGAAGTCTAACAATAGGATATAATAAAACATATTTACCGTGTTAAAAAAAAATATTCATAAGAGATTAAGTTTAGTAGAGATAGTTTATTTATTTAGTAGGTGTACCGCTATACTTACGGGTCACAATATTTCACTGACATTTCTACGCTGCCGAGAATAACAGAAATATAATTCGTTTATACCCTAAGCTTCAAAGAATAGAAGAAAATATAATCTTATACCATTGCTACTGAATATTTGAATATACATAATATTAGGTATGTGTGTAATTATTTCATCTACTTCATAGAAATAACATCGTAAATTAAGAAAAAAGAACATGATTGTTGGTATACAGAGGGTGCATTGTTAATCATCTAGTTTTGAAAAAATGCCGTTCAATTTCAAAAATAATGGGATCTTTTTTGAAAGTAATCTGGTGTAAGCATTTGTAGCTACTATCCAAGCCCCGTGATTTTGAAAAATTACAAATTCTGTAATTCCACAATTTTAGAATTCAGTTATATTTCCGCAATGCAATATTAAATCTTATGTCAGATGCATATATCCTACCTAAAAAGAAAAACATGTATGCTATTCTAAAAGGTATAGCAGGAATTTTGTAAAAATTAAGGGTCCTAAAGGAATCGCTCTATTGTCGGAAATATTCGGCTAAAGCGGGGAGCTGCGCAAATCATCTGAAAATTGTTCTGCTGTACCGGTACTGACTTCTTTAGCGTTGAAAAACTCTCCAAGATATAAATATATGTGATAATCAAAAAATACAAGTACAAATAATAAAAAACCAATATTAGTTTTCCTGACTGAACGACGTGTCTGGATTGATCGATATCAGCTGTGATTTTCCATTGCCATGTTTTCGCAGAAACAGTAGTAGGTATATGTGATACTTTTGACAATATACAGGGAAAATTATTCTTCTATGGTCATGCAGCGGTATATACAACGAATCATGTTCAGCTCGCCGCTCAATTCCATTCTAACCAGTGATGACGGTATTCTCGTACAACTTCAGGTGACTACATATCGCTTACGTTACCAGGAACATATATACATATATGGGGCTGGTGGCTCAGTGCCCAGCGCGCTTGGCTATCAGTCCGGACGTCCCGGGTTCGAACCCCGCGGTGGTTTCTCAGGGTTGAGGTTTCTCTGTGGTTTCCTCACTCCATGGCGAATGCTGAGGACGAATATCATCTTAAGACGCTCCACAGGCGCAGGCGTAATAATAACTCATGGGCGGTCGATGCCCCCTGTAATTGGCGAAAAGCTGTTGGGGGATGCGAAGGCATGAATTATTATTATTATATAGCTTCGAAACCGTTTCGAAATTAACATGTTTTGGCAACGCTATACTCATATCCTACTGTAATAATAGGTGTCATAATATTTTCTGAAAAGCAATCTTCAGAAACATTTGACTCACAAGAGTAGTAGCAGATGTATAAATTTTACGTTTTTAATTTTATACATCATGCGAGGTATGATTTGCTTTTGAAATTATTTACTGTCAAAGTAATACGTACTGTGTATTTTATGATAGAATTGACCCATTTTTGAATAGGTATCTAGTTCAATCCTTTAAATTGAAATCCAGTTCTTAGAATTTGCTCTTCCAGTTGTACTGTATGCATTTATTTTGCTCGATCAGCATAAGCATTTCATTGTATTGAAGGAACCAGTTTCGTTAATCCAGCCTTTAAAATACAATTCCTCTAGAATGTCTCTGATTTGGGAAATGTATAAAGTACTCTCTTTCTACTATGTTAGCTACAGAAGCTGTTTAGCATCTGTATATTCATTGTGTGTAAAAATTCATTATGAGCGAACAAAATAATAATATAAAAGAATGAATAAGCACAAAAACTAATCACAAAAGAGCAGAGGTTAAGTTATAACACTAAAGTAGAATCAAATACATATATGTCCAAATTTTTACAGTAATATTTTTGATTAAATCATTAGAATACAAACTCATTGTTCTACAACTTTGGCAAATGTGTTTTTTCGTGAAATCATATTAATGAAGAAATGTTAAGAATAAGAGAAACTTTGAATTCATAAGAAATGCATTTACAAAACGAAATTACCAAAAAATTTCTTTATTTACAATTTGAGTCATCGGTATCAACATATATCGAACAATATATTATATTAATAACGCTTATATGTGAACTTTAAAAAACTCGTGAAAGATCTAAGCATGGTACAATATTTCCATGTTGAGCTTTCCGATTTATAACTAAACGAAAATGTTTCTGCATGTAGCTTTTGAGCCAATTTATGTACACCTATATATTCTTAAATATATTTCGTCCACCACCGAGCGGAACTGCTTTTTTGTGAATATTTCTATAGATATTCTCTGTTTTCCTATATGCGCTGCAATTTAAAGCGTATAAAAATCTCGTAAGCGTAGTGATAATACATACAATGGACGTTTTAGATTTCAAATTACTGTCCACTAATATAGTTAAATGCTGGCAATGTAGTACGGATGCCGATTGTAGCACTCTCTATTTCATCTTAATGTGAATGAAGTGTATCTAATTTCTTCCCATTCATCAGATCACAGCATTTGTACTCAATTTTTGTCATGAATTTGTATTGCCAATTTACCTTAACTCATGTGTTCTTCAGTATTGATCAGATACAAGTTGGATAAGTTATTCTAATCTGCAAAATCGTTTTCCGAGTCAAGTGCCATCCGATTTGGTTTGGACTCTTAAGCATGAAATAACCAATATTACTTCTATTTTGTTTATTGCCATTTTGGAAAATTTTAAACGATTCTATTATTGGATAACGGGAAGTAAACGAGAAATACAGCATTATTTACTGCGTATTAGTTTTAGCCATAAGTGGTACTAATTTGATTTATAAGTTATTGCGTTATTAATAAATAGTAATAATAATCCATGCCTTCGCATCCCCCAGCAGCTTTTGCCAATTACAGGCGACATGGGCCAGCCATGAGTTATTATTTCGCCTGCGCCTGTGGTGCGTCTTAAGATATTCGTTCTCGGGATTTGCCATGGAGTGAGGAAAATCACAGAAAACCTCAACCCTGAGAACAGTCCCGAGGTTCGAATGCGGGACCTCGAGACTGATAGCCAGACGCGCAATGTACTAAGCCACCAGTCTCCTGTTAGTACTAATACTACACTTTCATTCCAGAATTACAAACACTTAGATGCACCTGATAGCGAAGTGCAGTATGCGCTGCATTACCGGTTTGATGGATAGAATGAAATATTGATTAAGGCAAGAATTATGGCCCTTGTTAGAAAGAGTGCAAGTTGGAATTACATTTTAAAATGAGATAGATAAACGCTAGCTTATTTTTACCGTACTCGTACATTTGAAATTTACAGGTATAGCAGTAAACTCCACATACATTTGAAATAAAATAAAAATTATGTTGTACTGGTTAGGATTCGGATGGATGAAATTATACCTTTCTATGAATCCCTTTGTTCCAAGAAGAACGGATCCGATAGGGGCACCAAGTGATTTACTCAAACAGAAACAAACACTATCAATATCCCTAACAATTCTCCTTAATTCAACGTCGCTTGCAACGGCAGCATTTACAACCCTTGCGCCGTCCATATGGATTGGAATATTATGAGATTTTGCTATATTTGCTAGTTTGTCCAACCACTCCAAAGGTAAAATCTGTAAGGAAATATATTTTTAAGAACTAAAGTTATACTATTAACATTTAGAAGTGCAGTGGATTTATTAAGACGTACTTAACTTTTCAACAGATGTTCAACGTAAACGACTTTTAATATAATGCTTGTAATTGTTTATGGTCGCAAGTATCTTTTGCTATTAATGCTGTTGCAAAATTGGTATATAACTATAATGAGAGTAAACAATTACAAAACTAGAAGTCTATATGATAGGCATTTTGTAAACATTGAGGTTAAATGCTAACTAAACATTATTTGCTTTGGTCAATATTTACTTAATAATATAGAATTTTTGTAATGGACGCTTGCCTTATGGAGCTTCTGAAATAAGGATAGAATTCCGTGAATTAAAATCCTTGTTTTTCATAGTATAAAAAAATGCAATAGTTCGACTGGTTCTAAAATACACCTTTCATAGATCGTGGAAGTATATTTTATACAAAGGTGTGGGTAGACATTAAAAATAAAATCTATGCAGAGCATTCTCTTTAAAATAACAAAATAATGCGGGAATACTCCACTTATCAAGTCAAAATGATCTCAGAAAACGAACAAAAAAATGTTGAAAAATAACATACCTTGCCACCACACATGTTGTGGGTGTTTTCCACTACAATTAAAGACGTGTACGGCTCATGACAATCAGGATTAATTCTAATTCTGGAACACATTTCTTCGAGGCAAAACGTACCATCCTCTTTATTTTTTACTATCGCTTGTTGAACACCAGCTAATTGAGCGGGTCCACCTAAAATACCAATTCAACAGAAGGTTTATTTGATTTTGTTACAGTTTTCAAAATTGATTTATGTTTGCTATTTTTTTAGTTGGAGGAATTGCTTTAATAAACTCTATATATGATCTATCAACTTCACACTTAAATCGTCGTCATAAATAAAACATAAAAGTTTGGATTTTTCGGTTGATTTAAAATAAAGGCATGAATCATGAAATCAATGACTAAAATTATTTTATCATTAATTCGTTAAATTTTTCATACCAATCTTTTGGGGATTGTTGCAAACCATATATTGAGCGGTTCAGCTTATAAACATATTTCTTTTCAGCTAATTCTTCTGGTAGATTCATCTAAATCTCTTTGAGATCTCCATGGAGAAAGACCGTCTTTACATCCGTATGAACCATTTCATAGTCGAATTCACTGACAATGGACATCAGAATGCGGAATGTTGACAATTTTCCTACTGGGGAATATGTTTCACCGTAGTTCAAGGACTGGCAGCCTTTTGCTACAAAGCTGGCTTTGTACCTTTTCTCTCCAGTAGCTTCATTATTTTTAATACGAAAAACCCTACGGCCATCGACAATTTCCTGGTTTTTAAGCCTTTCCACTCGTGTGGACGTTTTGTGAGCTTTCAAGGATAGAAGTTTCTCCTTGATTGCAGCTTCCCAGAGGTGTTCATCGTTTCTATCACGAATTTCTCTTGGGAACGTCGAAAATCCATTCGGCTGCGTTAAACGCATAATGAGCCGAGGTATCGTAATCTTTAAGGCAGTTAGGAGATTTTCTCTCGCGTTTTTGTGTTACTTGTTCATTTGGCGCCTCTCATTGCTGTACAACGTCATTTCGAACGGTTTCCGGGTTATCACTTTCCGAATTGATTACTTTCGAGACGCTTTCAGCAGCAGTCATTTTACAGACAGAGACTCATCAATAACTACATGTCGAGAATGAACAATCTTTCTGGCATCGGGATCCCACACACGAAAATCGTTAATAGTGTAATCAATAAAAATTATTTTCTTTGATTTTGTCATCAAATTTACCAGCTCGTTTTTCCGATGGGATGAAATCGTAAGCAGTACAACCAAATGTTTTCAGGTTAACTCAGTCTGGTTTTTCTCCTAGCCATTTTCTGCTGGAATTATATTGTCAACAGTTGGAATTCGATTGATGTAGGTGGCTGTATATACAGCTTCGCCCCATAATTCATGATCAAGTGAATATTCGGCGATTAATGTCCTAGCGTTTTCAATAATAGTCCGATATATTTTTTCGCTTTTTTCCATTTTGAAACGGACAGTTTTCAACTCTAATTCTCCGATTTTCGCAAAAATCGAGTAACTCATTATTCATATATTCTGTGCCATTATCGCACCTAAACCGTAAAATTTTGGAATATTTCGATGAAAAATTGTTGCAAGCATTTGGGCACTTCAGACTTACGTTCTAGCAAATAAATGCGTAAATTTTGAAAAATCGTCATGAAAGGTAGCCTGCGATGCCAAAGCATACGTTCGTTGAAGATTGTATAGGCTTTACGGGCTGAACTTTGATCAAGAACTCTAACTTGAAAGGTTATTTCAACAATATGTTTTTTTGTTCTAGAAAAACTTGCTTTTTCTTATTAAGTACAAAAACTTTAGAATCTTTGAAAACCATTTCTAAACCTGAATTTACCATTTTAGGAACAGAGAGGAGATTACATCTTAGGTTCAACCTTACATTTCATCGTGCGAAGTGTACCTTTCTTGATAGCCAACAGCGACTCTCCTTCCTTGGCCACTTGGATAATGATGGAGCTCTTCTATCTCCGCCGGGTGAGATGATCGATCGCTTGATCCCGAGTCAACAAGGAACTCCCCAATCGGTGTATATTTATGTTGCGCTGTTTTTCCGGAATTTTCTCATGAATTTTCGGAGTCACACGCAAATGCTACTTCTTCGACTACCTCAGTTTTGACGTGTGCAGTACTTGGAGCAATATTACGTTGAGTAATGACAGATGTTGTTGACTTGAAGGCAATACCTTGAGTTTGAAATTCGCCAGATTTCCAGTTTTCATTTGTATTATTCTGAGGACACTCACTTCTCTTGTGGCCGATTTCGTGGCACTTGTAGCATTTGCACAATGTATTGGTATTTGAACTCTTTTTACCTTGAAATCGTCTCGGTTTTTCATTAATTTGTTTTTCACTTGAAAATAGTATGTCTAGAGTCTGCAGTTACAGAATTATAAGATCGTGGCATTCCGCCTAAGAGAATTGCAACAATTTCCTGTCCTTGAGATTTGAACCAGCATTGGCAAGTTCAGTCACAACTTGGTCAAATTCCTCAAAATACGCAGTTAGAGATCCACTTTTGAACGTCATGTTATTCTTTTAGATTCAATTTGTTCTTTCGAATTTTTTTGTCGTATGAGGTGTGAAGAATGCGATCTTGAAGATTCTGAATAATCAGATTCCTCGCTTTCCGGTTGTGTGTATCAAATGCTCTTTCACTCATGTTCTCTAAATCGTCGAGACCTTTAACACACTCAACTCATCCAGGGTTGCACGAATTCGAATTTTCCAGGCATAAAACCCTTTTCTATCGAATTGTTTTATTCCGGTAGTCGCCGAATTTCGATTTTGCGTTGCCATGTTTTTCGGGTTAACCTTTTTCGTTAGAACGTTTTATTTTCGTACGACAACCACAAATTCTATTCAGAATGCGAATACTGGGCTTCTGAATTTTAGCAGAGGGTATTTAGGTGTTGCGTACCAAATTAGGGAAAGATGTGACAAAGATCTGATAAAGAAACTCTACTGTTCTTCTAAGGATGTAAATGCAAGTGTGTAACAAAACATGTTTTGTAATGTATTGTTAAATGAGTACGGTAATTGTAGATGATGGAAAAGCGGCTTATATACTTCATCGTACATTTAGAAGATAAAATTGTTAAACTAGTTAGGAATACCTATAGAGTATTTTTATAAAATTCCAGAATAGAGCCAAACTATTACCATCCATTAATTTTCCAAGTAATATGTGATTGAAAGATATTTATCCTTTAAAGAAAAATAAAATACAGTATTTTATGCTAAGTTCTGGCTGTTTTAATATGTTAAATAAGCAATAAAAAAAATAATATGTGATAATTACTTAGTTTTATTGATGTATTTGGTTTTGTAATTGGGGAGTATGTGAGTTGTAAAAATCAATATTAAGTTCAAATTACGAACTGTAATTGAATAAAATGCGAACGCAAAATTTGCTTAATCCAACAATAATCTATAACATAACAGACTTATAATAAGAATGCAACACAACCAAACAGCAATAACTACAGTGAATTCCACTTCGGTAAGTAATTTGTTACTATAAAAGTAATGTTTCGCTTTAGTTGCGTACACAATTCACTATACACCATATATTTTCAATATGAACTGTATGTTTTCAGCAAAAAATAAAAATAAACAATTTGTAATTGAAATTTAAACTCCCGCTAAAATCTAGCACAATTTTGTAGCGCATGCGTATATCATTACTGTAATTTTTATTAGGAGTTACTCATCGATAAATATCTACGATAGGATCTGATAGTATCTGGTAGACGTTCATATGCAGGAAGTGGTGAAAACGAAAAAATTAGAAAAAATAGTTTTAATCACATTTGCATTTATATAACAGTGAGAGTGGACTATAGGATAGCAGACGAATAAAAATCGATGTAAGTAATTCTAAATAAATGGTATATAATTTGGAAAAAAACTAGCATTTCTACGATATAAATTCAAAGCGTACGTATTTTTTTGTCAATTTTTATTGGAAATAATAAAAAATAATTATATTAAGTGGATATACTAGTAATTTTGTTTCAGATGGAAGTTATAAAAGTACAAGATTTGCTAAAATCACCAATTTTTCAATGCAAGATTTGTGGGAAAAGGCTATCCCATCCTATAATGGATGTTTCAAATATAGGGAACGTATGCGGACGATGTTTTAAAAAGAATACATATACTGGTGCCAAAGAGAATACTGATGTATTCAATATTTTATCCAACCTACAAATTTCATGCTGCTATTCCAAACAGGGTTGCACATTTCAAGGTTTATTTTTAGAAACCACAATGCATGAAGATTTATGTAGGTATAAAGAAAAACATTGTCCCTTTTCTTTTATAAATAAATGCAGTGATACCTCGATTTCATCAATAACTGAGCACATTAGGAATGAACATCCTGAATATGTTTATAATTTTAACTCAAATACAGTCAAGGTTGAATTTCTATTAGATAATAATTTCGAAGAATTTTATTTATTAACCACATGTGAAGACGATTATTTATTACGGGTAAAATTAGATATAGAAAGTAATGCTTTATTATTTGTCCTTTATTGTTTTGTATTTAATGAGAAATCAAAGTTTTTTATAAGACATGAAAGTGAAGATATTTGCATAAAAAATAAAGAATGTATTATATTACCTGATTCACAGTTACTACCAAACGTTGATTCAAATATCGCCACAAATTTCAATTTGATAGTACTAAAAACATGTTTTAACACAATTATTACAACTGTTATTGAATTTGCCAACTCTTCATTTGAAATTGAAAATAATAAATTATTGAAATGCATGGAATGTCCTGTATGTAACGAGTACATGAATTTACATATTAGGCAATGTAATCAAGGTCATAGTATATGTAAATCATGTCGACAAAAACTTCAAGAGTGTCCAATGTGTAAATCTGGTTTTGGTGCAGCTAGAAATTATGCATTAGAATCTGTAAGTTCCCTTATGCATTTTCCATGTAAGAATATTGGCTGCAAAAAGTACATTCCTGGAGATTTCGTTGAAAAGCATGAATTAGAATGTAAATTTAAGGATTACCAGTGTCCATTCTTTATTAAGCTGAATTGTAAATGGAGAGGTCTTTATAAACACATAACAGAGCATTTACTAACCGAACATTCAGATTACACCGAATTTAATAATTTTATTGAAAGAAAAGTTACTTTAGATTATGCCAACCATAAGTATGATACAATATGCATAGTTCTTGGCGAAGATATTTTTAAAGTTTGTGTATGTGTTAATGGTACCAGTAAATTGTTTCTTACATATGGCTTATACGGGCCTGCCAGTTCCACAAATAAATTTATATGGGAAACAGGAGTGTATCATAAAAATTCAAATAGGCACAAGTTTGTTATCCAAGATTTATGTTCTAGTTATTTGACGACAAATTACAAGTTGGATGTAGAAGGCTATGGTGTAGATGATACTATTTACTTTTATCATAAAATTACGCCAAGTGATATTTAAACTGTATATATATATATACAATAAGCTTTTAATTCAACTTTATGTAAGTATATGTGTAAATTATATGTAGATAATTGTATAATGTAGTGTTGACGATGTTGAGTTTTAAAGACGTTATTTTCATATACCTCCAACATATTTATTTTTTTGTAACACTGGAATAAAATTTAACCAAAAATTCAGTTATCGTTTCTCTCTAAATTAAAATATAGGATTTATTTGTCATTGGCCGTGTTTAGTGAATTGTGCTGCCAGCATTGATTTCAGATGTTCACACAGTCTAAACTGTTGCAATGTATTTCTATGGCGTATACACTACGGGCACTTCTTCGAAGTTCAAACATTTCGGTTTGAATTTTTATATTTCCTGTGTGCTATTGCTATATTTCATGAAGATAGATGAAACAATAATAATCTAGACTGAGGGTTAATAAGTAGCGAAAACAGCATAACGCAGATAGCGGCTAATTGAATCTATTATAATCTTTGAATTTGTTGACGTTTTACAAAAATTATTTTGTTCTGCATCTGATACAATTTTTAGATATTTCGAGTGTATAAACCCAGTCAAGCATTTTTAAATCTCGCGGATAATGTAAGTTAGTAGTTTCGACATTAAAGACCATATTGGCACATATTCCATTGCAGGAATTACGAACTTAAATTGTCCGCAAGATTTAAAAATTGTTGACTGGGAAGTAATTACAAACTACAATAATTTATATAGTAATAGAAATTATTTCAACAATTCATGTAATTGAAATAGTATAGTAGTGAGTTCCGTTGCATGTCATATTGACATCATAAGCGTTTAAATCTGTCAGACGTTATAATTTCTTTGTGAAATGGTTGTGAATTTTCTACTATACTTACGACTATTTCTTATTTTTAAATTTGTTAACAAAAATCAGTTGAGAATATTTTTTTAACTGTCAAAAACGGGTGACAATCATATAATTGCAATATAAATAGTTATATATCACTACAATTGCTATAGTGGCATACATGCTTTTATTCTTTACTCACTCTCAAATAAGTCGATCTCTATTATATTTATTATTATACAAGTAGCAGTTCAAATTATGGGGACTTTAATAGTAACACATCTGACTGATTTAAAAATATTTACTTGCTATCACTAAAGTTAAGTTGGGTAAATGGGAATTTGTTAGATAGTGCGCATTAAAAAGACAGAAAATAAACACTAAAAATGGTTGGCGATGTCTTTCGTTATTATATTGTCGTTTGTATACACGTCGGGTTTAATCGAAGAGCTTACTTTTTGCATGAAAAATGTAAATCATTGTTCCTATTTTTTTAAAACGAGATTATAAGAAGTACCTAAAATTGCAGTGTCAGTATACACAAACTGAATTATAACTGGGAAATGATTCGTTTTTTACAAGAGTAGCTTGTGTTTTTATGTATACATATCTACTCTCTGCTAGATACCCTCATATAGCGCACGCCTATATTTAAATTAGAACGTTGTAACAATATCCAAGTAACATCATTTGAGAACCTTCTTTTTAATTCAAGTAAGAACTTGGCCTATTTTATCAGCTGTAATTCATAAATAGCTTGATTTTAAATTAGGAGGTTTAGATTTGTAACGAATATACATTTATTACTTTTTTATTATATCCGAAAAACAGTTAAATTCGCAAAAATTGATTATAAAATGAGAATTTAAAAAAACAAGGTGTACTATTAAATATTTTCTTAATTAATATACACTGACATATTTATATTAATAAATTCATATCCGCCACAAGGGACAAATACCGTCTTTTGCAAGTTGCCTATAACACCCTTAATTATATATTTCTTCAATAGGTGGCGGTTAGTTGAAAAGTTGTAGGAAACTTGAAATAGAACAATAAATTGTAAATACAAGTTATTTATAAATTAAAAATTATTTACGTTGGTTAAATGTTAAAGTGCATTTATTGAAAATACTATTCTTTCCTTTAGAAATTTCCTGCAGTGGTGTGTGGTTGTGTTGAGCGATCTGTGATTTTTAAATCACGTCGTGAATGGTGATCGTGATTTATAAATAACGGCGATTTTAAACGTGAAGGTGATCACATCCATTACTCATATGTATATCGTATCGTAACGAGATTTAGTCGAATGCTAAAATATTTTCGATTGTTTGAATAAGCTTTGATATTCGAATGTCACGTAAGCGTCAGTCATTAATTCTAATGAATGCATTTATACATTTACAAGAATATTTTTGAGAAAAAACAATTACAATTTTTGTCTACTTTTTTTGCATTCGCAGGCCGAGTATTTCGTATATTACATGGCAAGAGGGCATGGCTATTTTGCGGAGTGTTCAGGCTACAACACACATTTTAATTATCTTTATGTCAAATATATTTTTTCTGCATTCAAACGCAATAATCTTTCAAATTTAAATACTCAAGAATTTACAAACGATAACAGTAACAAAAATATATAATTACAAATACAATGACATAGGTGTAAAGAAAAATATAACAACACACATGATTATTCACTTAATAACGTATTTTGTTATTCACGTATGAGTCTCCAATCAGTGATCACCGTTTCATCGTATCGTTGCCGCTTAAATATCTACTAAAAGATACTTCACGTATTCGTTGCCAAATCAACGATCAATGCTTTTTGATATTTATCTTCACGGGCGTGATCGGTGATTTTCAAATCACGGTGAAAAATTCACCGACAGTGACATATCGACCACCACTAGTGTATTATAGTAGTGATCGCACAAACTTGCCCAGTGAACGGGGTTGAACTGGAGTGAACTACGTCAAGTAGCAACAAAGTAGTGTAAAATAGGTGTAATCAATTTGACATATATGATTACTAATTCTATAATTTTCTTAGATATATAAAATTTATTCAAAAATGAATTCTATATGTGTAAGTGAGTTACTGGAACTGTCTGTATTTAAGTGTAAATATTGCAACAAACGATGCCAATATCCTGTAATGGTTGCTGAAAATGAGGGAAATTATTGCGCTTCCTGTTTAGAAGTAATCCAACCCAGCTCTAAAGAAGAAAATCGTGAAATCAACAAAATCTTGGAGAAACTAATAGTACCGTGCCGGTTTAACGAGAATGGTTGCGGTGTACACAACGATATTGTGCAGATAACAACACACGAGAAAATATGTCAGTTTCAAGACAGGTTCTGCCCATTGAATGTACTTGATCAGTGTACCATACCTAAGATATTAAATTATGTGGATCACTTCAACAAGTATCATCCAGAGTATATTATAACCTCAGAAAATGATGTGGTTGACGTTAGTTGTAATCTAGTAAATAATGCTAATGATATTTTTCGATTATTGGTAATGTACCAGGAATATTTTCTATTGCACATAAAGCAAGATACTAAAAGTAAATTTCTGTTTGCACTATTTCTTTGTGGCGACCAAGATAATATTAGAAATTATGATTGTTATATTCAAGATAATTATAAGAATAGTAAAATATTAAATTTATTACATGAATCAGATTTTTCAATACCAATGCAAAAAAACAGTGCTATAAATTTTGATTTGATAATGACAAGCAAGAGTGTTAAAATAGTAAATGTAAAAGTAAAGATTGTAGCCAAGAATGGTGCCTGCATTAAAAATAATGAGCTATTAAACAATTTAAAATGCCCATTTTGTAGCAATTATATGTACGATGAAATACATCAGTGTGGATCAGGCCATAGCATTTGCAACAAATGCATTATTGAATTACAAAAATGTCCAACATGTAATGCTTCTTTTAGTGGAACAAGAAACTACACTTTAGAATCATTAAGTGCACTACTGAAATATCCATGCAGGAACAGAGGATGCAGTATTTTCTTCTCAAAGAAAAATATTCAGGAACATGAGGACATATGTTCTTTTAAAGAATATAATTGCCCTTTCAATCAATCCCTTAATTGTGTTTGGAATGGTACTTATGAGCATGTGAAGCTACACTTAATGGAAGACCATTGTAATCAGATAGTGCAAGACAATAACATTCAAAAGTTAATTTCATTAAATGACCTTAAAACTGCTGAATGCTATTTAATACATTTTAACACTGTATTTTATTGTTATATCAAAAGAAGTGTGGATACATATGACTTTGTATGTAAATGTATTGGACCCAAAACATTAGCACAACATTTTGTATTTGGAATTGAATTAATAAATCAACAGCATAAAACATCTCTGATGTTTAAGAATAGATGGTATCAAAATACAGATGAGGCAGTAATTAAAGTACATAATCATAATGTTTCACTATACATTACACAGCAGCTTATCTTAGTAGATTATAAAATTGTTAAGTGTTCTGTACAACACTTTTAAATTAATCTTAATATGTAATAATTACATTTGTAATTTAAATTGTTCAATACACTATACAGATAATAATACAAGGTACTTTATTATTATACTATATTTATAGCTTAAACTTGATTATATTAATTTTAAAGCGCAAATCATCATTCTGATCGTGTATAAATGCACAAATCAACGAAATCGTGTTTATGTATACAGAATTAATACGTGAGAAACGTTGTAAAACCACATTGCAATTTATCATGTTCAAAACAATTACTTAATTTTTGTCTTGCACAACATAACTGTCTATGTGAATTCATATCTGACGACACCTGATATTAGTGCTACAAGAATCAGTAACAATTGATTGCTATGTACAAAGATTTTTTTATTTCATAGCATAGTGACAACCATTTCTGTAATTACTTAGCATTGTTACAAGTTTTTATGACTGCGATGTATCAAACCATTTATTCAAGCAACGTTACACGTCACATTAATTCTTCATATCTGTCAAAAATGCGAATTGGTTACAATGTAGTCAACCAAAGAAAAAGCTCAGTTATACAAATGATTTAGTTGTTCAAACCTCGGACAATGATTTATTTCAGGCAAACATACCGTCCCATTAGTAATCCTACAACACTTGTGGCGAAGTTTGCAATATGTAGTCAAAGAAGCTATGCAGTTACCAATTGTTGACCTGATAAAAGAGGAACATATTTTTAGTAAAATTCTGTAAATATTTTTTTAAGAATGGAAAACTCAACAGTTTCCACTACTCTAACTGAGTAAAACATCAAATGCATGGTGCTCCAGCTTATAGTATCTAAAACATCAGACTCTTTTTGAATCGTGTTTCCGCTTCGCGTGATAGGTCGTAATATGAGAATTCCGCGGCCATCAGGGTGTCTTGATCTAGCACCTAACGCTTAGTTTTTTTTTAATAAATATATTTAATGATGCTGACAGAACTATAGAGCAGTTGAAAAATAGAATAACTGGAACACTACAAGAGATATCTCCAGAATACTGCCTCACTGAGAATGGGAATATTTTTGAAAATTCATTACACTAAAATATTGATTTTGGATGTGTAATTATATTTTGTAAATTTGTTACGTTACAAGCTTGAGTTTATAAATTGTGTGCTATTGTAAACTAGCACTGATAAATTGGATACATTACGAGGGTGACCTGAAATGTTTCCGGAATCGACAAGAAAAACACGGTATTGGTGTGGTTTCTTATATTTATTCTGTCTCTTCGAAGATCAATTCACTTTTTCAGAAGGTGCTCCAGTCTCTTCAAGCCGTCGGAAAAGTAGGATATTTCGAGGTCTGCAAAATAGGCATCTATAGCGGCGATGATCTCCTCATTTGAAGCAAATCTCTTTCCTCCCAGTGATTTCTTCAGGTTTGGGAATAGAAAAAGTCATTAGGGCCTAGGTATGGAAGATGAGAGACTAATTCGTAGCGCAACTCATTCAATTTGGACATGACGATGCGCGATAAATGAGCTGGTGCATTATCGTGGTGGAAAAGCACTTTTTTCCGCTACAAACGAAGCCGTTTCTCTTTAAATACTGCATCAACTCGAGTCAATAAATCGCAGTAGTATTGACCCGTGATCGTCCTTCCGTTCTGCAGATAGTCGATGAGGCCGATGGCACGGTCTTTGCTTTCTTCGGAGCCGATTCACCCGGAAAAGTCCACTGCTTCGACTGTTCATTGGTCTCCAGTATGTAGTGGTGGATCCAAGTCTCATCCACGGTTAGGAAACGCATAAAGAAATCTCTTGGATTGCGTTGAATCCTGATCAGACACTCCTCCGAAACGGTCACTCGATTTCGTCTTTGTTATGTGAGTGTGAGCAAACACGGTATCCAAATTTCGTGTAGAATATGGCCAACGCGTTCTTCTGAGATGCCTGTTGTCTCTGCTATCTATTTCAACTTCAATCGGCGATCGGCTAACACGACATCGTGAATCTTATCGACCATTTCATCGTTGGTAGCGGTTTTTAAGCGTCCACTGTGCTCGTCACTTGTGCTTGTGCGGCCACGTCTGAACTCACTCACCCGGAAGCTGATGGTAGAAAATGATGGAGTACATGCGCCATGAACCTCTAGCAAAATATTTCGAATTTCCATGACCGTTTTCCCAGTCATCCAGAAGTGTTTTATCATTGCGCGAAATTTGATTTTATCCATTTTTGTGAAATCACCTGACTTGCTACAAAAACACTCTTAAAGAACTATTGACAGTGGACGTCTGAAATTTGCCATAAAAAAGGTTGCCCTTGCCGACCAACGAATCCATTTCAAGCTTCGTGTTCTATCTCTTGCCGATTCCGGAAACATTTTAGGTCGCCCTCGTATTTATACCTGGTATGTTGCTCTTACAAGTAAACGCTTTGATACATGCATTTCAGTTTATTATGAAAAATATTACCCCCATGTCGCACAATAATTTAAATTCTCTGTATATAGACCAACGTTTTTAGATTCTTGTCTATACGACAATTATACATAAGTATTTCTCTCGTTTTATACTATTTCTAACTCTTTCTAATCCTATATCATCTGTTCACAGGTATAGCAGTAAACTCCACTCACACAAATTAATTAATTATGCGGAACGCAGCGTTTCGAGTCGGTAACACGGTTGACAATGAGAGCCCACGTGCTCTCGAAACGCTGCGTTCCGCATAATTAATTAATTTGTGTGAGTGGAGTTTATTGCTATACCTGTGAATTGTACATCCACACAGTCCTTGCAATCGTCATTCTATATCATCTGGGCAAGTATTACGAGGCATGAATCGACTCTACAACCTTTGTGCATTTTGTGACATAGTTTAAACTACTTCCTTGATATAGTGGCAAGTTTTATGACTGCGGCATAATTATATAAAGCATTAAAAATAGTTTGTCAAATAGAATAATAACATTTAGATTAGACTTGATGCAAACGTGATTATTAAGAAAATTAGGTAGCTCAGTTACTTATTTATAAACAATTGCTGAGTTTCAATCAAATTGTGTCATTAAATGAGAAATGATCAACACTGTAATTTTGCGAACATGATGGAAGAGGAAATACGGACAGGGTTAAACGAAAGTTCCTAGTCTTATCTTTTAAGTTTTATTGAGCTGCCAAAGTACATACATTGAACATGAAAAACATGAAACAGCAGTGATGTATTTTATGCTTATTTTTATGGTCTATATTTCATTATATAATTGAATATAAATAACATGAATAATTGAGATCTTAAAGGGCGCGTTTCTAATATTATAATTCTTTACGCGCGTAGATCATCCACAGTCAAAAAAGTTATATTTGGTATCGTTTATATTAAAAATAACCACAGGAATTTCTTAAATTAACAGCGTCAACTGATACCAAATAATTGTAAAAAAAAAAATAAACGGAGACCCTAGAAGAAGGTATAATGTATACGAAGGCAAATGTTAGGGTAAACAATAAAATCCATGAACTTAATTACTTAACAGTCTTCTAGAAATTGGAATGCTACCTATACCTATCATTTGCTAGATAGTTTATTGACTTAATTTAGTTGTTCATAGACTTAGTTATACCCTGTTAAAGTATTTGCGTAATCCGATATTAAACTAATAGCCTTCAATAGTTTCGTAGATATGTTGCAAATAAATATATATATATATATATATATATATATATATATATATATATATATATATATAAATCACATGATACATCTTAGAAGAACGAATAAATTCAGTTTATTTGCAAAATATCTACGAAACTATTGGAGGCTATAAAAAACCTTTAATATCGGATTACGCAAATATTTAACAGGATATGAAACTTATGAAAACAGAACAAAAAAACTAAAATTGGAAAAATCATTGTAAAACAAACAGTAAAATGGTAGCGATTACAACAAATTACTTGAGAGATTGTAAAATGGAAAAATTTTCATTAGCCAAGCGACACATGTTGCTTTCCTAATAACTGTTTTTCAGTGATTTATGCAGGTCAAAGATTATTAAATTTAAAAAATTAGTGTGTCATACTAGAGGCGCGATAAGTTCCAATGCACGTCATCAATAAATTGTGACGTCAGCTTTTACGCCGTTACCGGATACACTCACATAAACTCGCTATCAAACCTACTCTACGTACTAATGTAACTTTACATTTAAAATGGCCGGGCCAAAGACAACCGACAACATTGTATTTCACCAAATATAGCCAATAACAGCAACGTAAAAGTACTGCGATATGGAAAATATAATAATTAAGTAAATAACTATTTTTTTTAAATTTTTAACTTTCATAACACGAGCGTTTGTATTAAAAACAGTATGTTACGTTATCCATTTGAAATTTATTTTAATTATTAAGTGTTATGTTATAATTATGTACTAATATAAAATACTTTTAATTTATTTTGTGTGATCGCATTGCATATTTATGACGTCAATTGATTATATGTATCACCTCGCGTTAATGACGTGCATTGGAACTCATCGTGCCCCCAGTATACACGAAGGCAAAAGGTATTCCCTTGTGTAACGTAAATTAATTAAAACATGATCGAAAGCCAGAAAATTCAATTAACTAAATAATGTTGCACTTAACGAGGCTGTGTACTTTAACCGGCCGATCATCTGTAAGCAGAGACTTATAAGTTATCCGCAAATACAGAGATAATCTGAGCAAAGTCAACGGTTATAATAAGTATGTGTGTCTGTTGTTGTTCTTTCTCGCTGCAGTATTCCCCTACAATTAGTCTATCAGTTATTCGTCGTAAGCAGTACTTCGCTGTTACCCTACTGGTTATAGCTATAGTGGGGGAACGTATGATTGTAGATACCTCCCCTTCACTGACTTTGCTCAGATTATGTCTGTATATTAACCGTTGAAGCTGGTTAAAATATTACAGGAAATAAATGAAACCTCATTTTCCTTTACCATATATTCAGTTGAAATAATCTAGTTTAAAGTGTTAGTACATATCAAAACCATGAAGGATATCTATTGAAATCCATTCATATTAATTTAAGACAAGATCCCAAAACATATCAAATGTTTTGTGATCCTGTTTTAAATGAACCCAAATAAATTTCAGTATTATCTCCATAATAGCTTGAATTTTAAACCGCGTCCTATTTCAGTCTGTAAAATATTTAGTCAGAAGTAGTCGGTAGCTGTTATAGGAAAACATCGGTATTTACAAAAGCGGTACGTTACAATATGGAGGAACGTTCAACAATTGTGAAAATAACATTTAATGGACCCTCTCCTATGTGTTATCCCTGTCTGTGATAATACCATCAATTGAGTTAATATTGGAAATCATATTGATCTCAAAAATTCGATTTATTTGATATGCGCAAATTAACGAAACTCATGAAGAAAACATAAGAAGAACCGCAAAAGGAATAAATTAAAAAGCAATACATAAGGTTAATTGGAAATAATACATTAGGACAGTGAAGATAAATCTCACTAGGTATGGTAACTTAAAAAACCGAACTCTCATTCTTAGAAGATAGTACATTTGAGCGCCGTTATAGTGCGATTTACGCGTATAGCGTAGACTAGATTGAAATGGGTAATAACGATGCACGCGCAATAGAATTTCTCTTCCTTATAAATGTTTAAAAAGGTAAAAGCAATAATACTTCGGATTAGAGTTAGTATTGTAATACTTAAAGCAAAGAGTAATTTTTAGTTTATAGATGACAGACGTATGGTACATGAAAAATAAGATGTTGACTAATGTACCAATATTATCGGCACGAAACAGTTATGTTAAGGATACACATACATGTAAAAAAGATGGTAGTTACTAACTGGGTTTTTAAAAGGGCTACCAAAGAATAAGATCTTTAAAATATTGGTCTGATTCAAACGAGAATCCACAAAGCTCCCCGAGCAGCGACCATGATGTTTCGTGGTTTATGTGGAGGTGAATCCAGATGAAGCGAAAAATGTCACTTCATTTAATTTTAATGTAAAGAAAGATTTCTTTTGATAATTCTAATGTCTGAGAAAGAATTATTCTAAAGATGCAGAAATACAAGAATGATTTGATGAGAAGTAAGATTTGAAGTGAAACAAGCGAGTAAGGCATTAGGTTTTTACTTTTCAATATACCCAACCTCAACGTACTTAGGCTAATGACACTATGATGCCGTTAAGCCAGTTTTGTATTGATCTTATTCAACATTCACCAAATACTCTTCCATTGCTGCAGGTTCCTCATCCAAATAAAGCTTCTTTCTTTTTTGGTGAATAAGAAAGGGAAGCCACAAACTAAACTTGTGGTCCATTCCAGAGTCATAAAAATCATAGCTATTACCTCATCCATCGACAGAAATGCATGTTTTTGTATGTGTCTATTGTTAAGATTGTCATTTGGATTCAAGAATGTGGTAATGAAACCAGATCTGTAATAAATCTTTACAAAAAATCCGCTTGGTTTTTCTTACCAAGTTTTTTGATAGCAACTCGCGGCACTCATCACAACGCTTAATTTGCGCAATTCAGTGACAAATTATGGTTTTTCAATGAGCATTGTTACTCAAAATTCGTTGTCTCCAACTTTAAAAAAGCAAAATTGTATTGCACAATGAATTGTGAATTAATGCAGTTTATAATTTTCTATTTAGACAGTATTCACACTCTTAAAAATTATCAAATTAAGTGTCAGAAATTAGCTAAACATCGCTTGCAGCATTATGCTAGTAGCCGAGTCTTACTTTACTTCAAATGATTTCCGTATAAGATGCTTTTATCAAAATACTTATTTTATGCAGCTTAAACGAATGGGTGTTCCATTTGCTGCATTTAACGGGCCGTCATTAAGCAGAAATTTAAAACAGCTTACAAATTTGGGCGACCTTCCACCAGCGTCGAGTGATACGATAGCAAATAAGTGGCAATAGGGAAATCCTCCTAACTTTCTATCTTCACAAAAGATGCGATGACTGCTGTTCGTGGACCGCGTAAATAAATATATCGAAAAATTACCGGATAATAAATACGATGTCGTTGAAGTAGTTTATTTAGCGTTAAAAATGGAAATATAAAAAATCTGGTTATAGATCTACGAATGAATTCGTGTTAGATTTAATTTGTAAGCTGACAGCTTGTAATATACCTTTGAAGATAGTGGAAAAGAAACCGTTCCGTAAGTTTTGGGCAAAATATAATCTGACTACGTAAAGCCAAGTGAATCAACGTTAAGAAATTATTTACCATCTATGCGCGAAAGAACTGTTGCAGCCGCTTTAAAAGATAAAAAAATACTTAAGCGGTGATGGGACTAGCCTAGACTTTCTATTTTAAATATTGAAACGTACACTGGAACCTCTGCAATAGTTATCTCTATTATTATTATTATTAGCTAGTAAAAGGTTGTTAAACTGTACTGGCGAAGCTATTCACAGTGTGATACGAAATACACTAGCAAAATTTCAGCTGACACCAATCTAAACAGTTATGCTTGTTACTAATACCGGCTCGTCAATGCTTCGTGCGGGACGTTATCTGAAAAATAAGTATTGCAATTTACTACATGTGACATATCTGTTACATGTATTTCACGTTGTCGCAAAAATTACTCAGATATTGACAGTTTAACAACTATTACTAAAAACGTTTTTCTGAAATGTCCTAAACGGACAAAGGCAGCGCAAGTTGAAACGAAGTGACAAACTATTCATATAAATTACGAAGTAATAGCGACTGCCATATTACAGATGCAAAATCCTTTATTGAGATTAATGGAACAATTAAAAATATTGGATGAATTGTAAACGGTATGTATATCTATGTACTTTACATAACGAGAAAAGTGTTGTAGTATAATAAGTAAAAGAACATATTTGCTAGATTATACAAATTTACAGCAATAGTTTGTTACAAACCTATTAATTCAGTTCAGAGACCATTTTAACTATGCAAAAACGATATCACTAGACAATAAGTGCTAATTCTCTGTATACAAAAACACTTTTACACTGCGACGAACATCATCAAGAAGGAATACGTAATTTCAGGAAATAAATTATGAAATAACAGTTCAATAAATGAATTGCGATCTGAGTGCAGATCATGTCTTTGCAAAAGGAATTATTAAATTGATGATAATACATAAAAATCCCTCCATGACTGTTTTACATACTGAGCTTAATAAGAGTAAAATTAATTACATTAAAAATCGCCTCCTGTATTACATTCTTATATTCTTAAACAGATTTCGACAGAAATACCATTTGAGAGCTCATGCGTAACAACAGTTTTAAAATATGTGCCACTAGCCTGCAATTAATAATTGAATTATTACAATGTGCATAAGAAAGTGCCTGTGTAATAGGATTTTTTAAACCCGCATTGCAGGATAATTATAGAACTAATGCACAATTTTAACAAAATGTACTTGGTTACAAGTATGAGTTCGAACAAACTTAAAAATATATAGAATTTTAAACGCTGAAAATGCAACACGTTAGAATTGTCGCAATAATTCGCTTGTTAATATGCAACTTCATCAACTTACCTTGTTCAAATCTGAAAGTATGACTGTTGTCGCCGCAAATTAATTCACTGCCCCTTTCTCTACAATGTACCATTACTGAAAAAATAAAAACATAATAAGAACAAAGTAATTTCATCTAGTTCTATTATTTAGAGTAGCAAGGTATCCGTTCACTTTGCCTTCGTGTTAATATCAGTCTGAGATGTGCTTATGTAATGTATATACATATCTGTGCGTTATTGAGAAACGACAAATTTTGTCAAATTTAAATTTTCTATGTTTTACGGCCACTATTACTTGGTTGAGATATTGAGAAACGTATACATAGCAATGCTAATGTGGAATTTGAAAAATCAAATGAAATTTGAAATTGAAAATATTAATCCAATAGAACAAATTAAAAAAACTATTAAATATACAAGATCCTAGATTATTTCAAACAAAATCATAAACGTTTTGTCTCTGACATTAAATAAGATACATATAAATATAATAAACACCACCAACCACAATTTACATCATTAGAATTTTGAAATTTATAATTATTATGTGTATAACTTTTTGGAATTAGAAATTTTTCTGGTAGTGAATTACCAAATGAATCAAAGAAATTAATAAATTTATTAGTATTATCTACATACACAGCAACCCAATGACTACCAGTATTCCAATCTAAATTAAAAATATTATACTTATTCACGATTGTTCGCTCAGTCCATGACGTTAAATTATCTATTCCGTTTGTTAACAATTTATCTGAACTTATGTTTAATTCCTCGTTTGTAATTAATTTAAAAATATTTTCCAAGTCAATATTTGACAATACTATCTTATTATCACTTTTACATTTATCAATTAAATAATTCAAAATAATATTATGTAAACCTTTGACGTTTGTATTCTTCCTTTATAATACTTTGAATAATTGTTGAATATATGTCTGTGACTGAGAAGCGAAGCTTTGATTATCACTTATAACGTCTGTTTTTTAGCACCATCTGCTCCTGCATTTTTATATGTTTTATAAATAACATCTGTATTCCTAATATTATTTTTATATTCATCTTCAGTATTTCTACCAACTGCTTTCAATCTGTTTTTTTATTCCCTAAAGGAATTGTAATCACATAATTTTGTTGGAAAACAAATACTATTTTTATTAATAGTACAAAATCCAGTTTTACTGTAATTATTTAGAGATTCATTAATTGTTTTATCATCACGAGTAATATAATTTTCTAAATTATTTATTACACTTTTATGAATAATTATTTCACTATAACTTGATTTCATTCCAGCTGGTATAAATGTACCAGTTTGTTGAACATATATTACATGTTGTTGTCTATGTCTTCATTCTGTGAATAGTTTTTCTGCTAAATCTGCTATACCATTTTTCTTATGTGCATCATCAAATATATTAAGACTGTGTGTTCTTAATTCATTTGGAATACTATCTTTTTCGTATCTATATATATTAACATAAATAAAAGCTTGTTTACATAATTCTTTAATTACTTGAATATCTTTTTCCAATTCATTTCCATTAGATAAAAAAAAAATTATTTCTGAAATAGATTTTCTTTCCATACCAAATATTATTTCTTGAGCAATTGTTGATTTACCAGATCCTGATGGGTCTATAATTATTATTCTTTATGTTTGTGATAATAATTCACCACCCATTTTTCTTTCAATAAATGATCTCAATCCAAAATTTATATTATCGTTATTATTAAATAGCTTTTTCTTTGGTCGACCACTATTAGTCATAATTAGTATTAATAAGAATTTATCAATAATTAAACGTCTGCGACTGAGAAGCAAAGCATTGAATTACAAAAATATGTTATAATAAATATGAGTAATGTTAGTATTAAGTATTATACACATTTATCAAAGTCGAGTAATTCAAATATATTAATAAATAAATCAATAGCAAAGTCATTAAAAAATATAATAAATACAAAAGATCAATGGACTGCAATAAATGATGCAAAAAATTATTATAAAATAAATTTAGCAATGGAATATTTGAATAGATTGTCTAAGAAAATATTTCCAAAAGAAAATTTCTGAAAGAGAACAAAATATCACAAAAAACTTTAGATTCAACATTAACATTAATTAAACAAGAACCAAAAATAAAATCATCTCAAACAAATCCTGATCAATCTATTGATCTCGCAGACTTGGCGTCTGATACAGCCACAAGTTCTAATTCCCATATAAATTCTATGGGGATTGGGTTGCATTCGTCCGCAAACGAAAACGCAAAAGAATACAAAGAGATTAAAAGACAATCCAAGTACATCAGATGATCAAAATTTTGAAGAAAATTTTAATAAGTCTGTAAAATCTTTATCTAGTAAATAATGTTATTGATTGATATTACAGATAAAAATCAATTCAGAATTATACAAAATAAAATTAAAGCTGATTGTATTGAATTTAATAAATTATCCGTTGGTCCAAAATCAAAAGCATCAAAACAATTATATACTGAAAACAGAATTTTAAAAGAATTAGGAATTGCTGCAGTTGGCACAATTGAGAAAATGGATGAAGAAATTGAACATAAAGATAATAAAATTAATGTGTTAGAAAAAGAATTAAAAGATGTAAATCATTATGATGAAGATAAAATTAATAATTTATTAAATAAGCAACCAATCATTAGATATGTTGGCAGAAAAAGAGCAAAAAAACGTTTGTCAAATACTCTTTGAATTACCAAGAAATGATTACAAATGAATTATTGAATGATGCGGATTTAAAAATTAATCAATCGTATATGGAAAATAAAAAAAATTAAATGGTTATTTATAACAGGCTTACTAATTTTTATAATTTTAGAAATATTAGATATGATTGTTGATTATTTAATTTGTAGTATCTTGAAACTATCCTTTTTTATCTTACTTTTAATATAATACTTGTTAATGTAATTACTTAATCTCATTCTGTAATACTTTAGTTCTTTTGCAAATCCTTCTAGTTCTTCTCTAATTTGTTGTTTCTTTTCTAGTTTTGCTATTGATAATTTTATATTTGTTTTATAATAATTTTCTATTGTTTTATAATTTTTAATCCCTTTATTATCGGTTTAAACTTATTATATTTATATGATTTTAATTCTTCAATCAATTTTTATTTTCATCTACTGTAATAATGTCATCCATCTAAAATTCTTTTCAAAATATTTGAATTTTGTAACTTAATGTTATCTATTATTTCATTTGGTTTTGATGTATCACAAATATATGGTGCATATGGTAAATCAATAGTGAAATATTCAACGAGATTATAATTTGAATTTTCATTGATTATAATATTTTATAAATTATTACATTTTTATTTATATTACCAGCATAACCATTATTTACAATTCCATTTTTATTAAATATTGTATAATACTCATTTCAAAATAAATTTACCAAGTAATAATAATAATAATAATTTACTTCATTTCCAATTGGTATATTTAGAATTTTTTTATTTTATTAATTTTAACAAGACAAACATTTCCATATACGTATACATGTTCCTTGAAAACATTTATTTGCTTGTTAACATGAAATATGGAATATAAATTTTGAACATCTAGTCTAGAATATAAATTATTATTATTATTATTAATTACATACAAATATTCCATTAACTTTGATACTTTCAGATAGTTCATTAACTAATACTTGTGATTGAGAATAAAAATCAATTGTGAATACAATTGATTCACAACGAATTATATTTGGTTGAGAAAATTTTGCCAACATGGACTTCATTAGAATTCTAATATCAATTCCACCCACTGGAATTTCATCAATATTTTTATAATCATCTTCATGATCTTCTATATCATCCTTTCTTCTTCTAATGAATGAATTAATTAAGAAAAATGTACCAGCATAATCGATTGATTCTTCAATTATAGCAGCATGATCTTTTTCTTTAAAAACTCTTAATTTAACAGATATTCTATTTATAATTTCTTGAATATAATCTTTTGATAATTTAATCACTTTGTCAGTTGCATTACTGATTGATAAATATAAATTTACATGATCCAGTTGTAAACAGGTATTTGTTCCAAAATGAAATTCTCTTGTGATTGATGCAGATGATTTGAGAGAAATTTCAAATGAATCAGTATATTTATTGTCTTAAAACATTTAATGAAGAAAATAATCCTTGTTTTGATAATAGTGATATTTATTATTACAATAATATAATTAAATATATGATCCGTATTTCATCGTTTTTCAATTTATGTAAAATATTATATATATTATTCTCTAAACTAAGCTCAATTATTCGACTATTGGAATTCTAAAATTGATATTAGATATTGGCAAATTTAATTCTTTTGAACTGTCTTGTGAGCTAAATGTCCACAAATAGTTTTTTTGATTACGTATATATTCAGTTAGTAAATTACAACCAATATCAATATGAATATTATGATTATTAAATCCAATCCATTGAATGTGTTTAATTATCGTATTTTTAATTGGTTTATTATCTACAGTAGTCAAATTAATTGAACATTTACTATTATTTTTGTTAAAATTAAATGACATTCTTTGTGATCGGTTCATTGATATTTGTATTTACTAATCAAAGATAATACTGATTTTTTTAAGTTCAGCATGTTCTTCAGGAATGGAATTATAAATATCAATTAAGTGATCGAAAGTATAACTTTTTGATTTAAAAAGATCTTTTATTTTTTGAACAAAGTCTGGTAGTTTACCTAAATTAAATTTTATATTTCTTAAGAATGGATATATGGATACAATATTATAGTGTATTTGTGTTTTAGCAGTTGTATTAAATTAATGTAACTTCCAAACACTATTGTGGTTTCTTTCCAACACATTCCAATTTGAAATATTAATAAATTTTTAAATAGATGGCGAATTTGAAAGAGCTTGGGACAATTGCCAGAAATTTAAATATTACTTAAATACATAAACTTAAAAAAGATCAGCTGATAGCAGCTATTAATAAAGTAAGACATGATAACCCTATTATTAAAACAATTAAACCTACATTAATAAATTTGTATTCATGACGAAAAGAGATAAAACATGTCACTATAGCGTTTTGCATAATGTTATAGATATACTACTACGGTATGTAGACCGCGTCTGTATCTGTCAAATGTCAAAAGAGGGTAATATCTATTAGTTCCTTAATGTCTCAGGTAACTTGCTGCCTGCTGTGTTTCTTTTCACAACTTTCACCACATTAATTGG
Organism: Trypoxylus dichotomus; assembly: GCA_023509865.1. Taxonomy (NCBI): domain Eukaryota; kingdom Metazoa; phylum Arthropoda; class Insecta; order Coleoptera; family Scarabaeidae; genus Trypoxylus; species Trypoxylus dichotomus. Next base: position 28,419,563 of record CM042080.1, on the reverse strand, counting down.
GAGGTCTGGCTTTACAAACAATTGCAGTTTTTATTGTAACATTTGTATGTATTGTATCAATTATTGCTATAATTTTTTTCAATGCTTTCATCGTTTCAGTACAAAGTGATAAAGAAGGTTCCGTAGCAACAGATATTGCTAAATGTTCTGGACTACTTCAGGTTTTGTAAAGGCGTGTGAATGGGAGGGGCTATTACTACCCATTGATGTAGTACAATTACGCACTCTATGACCATATAGGTTTTATGTTGTTTCTCGTTTAAGGAAGCACTGATAATGTTGAGTTTTCCCGAACAAAACTATGTATTGGATTAATTAGAAGCCAACACAAAATTGTGTATTTTAGATCTCCAAAGAAAATTAGAACTCAAACACATGATGTACTAGAGCTGGTTACAATTGAAATGTTGTATGTTACGTCTGCATATAGATATGCACTTGAATCCTTATATACTACAATACTTTATATGCATAAGCATGCTACCTGAAAATCACTAAAGTTGGGATCGTGTAAAAGGAAGGTGGTATTTATTAGTCCGTTCTGTTTAGTAAGCATTTCAAATTGGGTTTTGCTATGCATGGAAACTGCATCAATCAGTAGTGTTTCTTTATGAAAATATACGAAAAATAAATTATTAAATTATTTCAGAGAAGTAGTTTTCATATATATATTCAGTCGAACAGAAGTAAAAAATGATCGTAGCAATATGGATGAGTTTTTGTAGTTAATGCACAAATAACAAAGATAAAATGTATGTGGCGATAATTTTATAATGGAATTTTTGCACTTATCAAGTTGCTTGAAGTGAATTTAATGTTATTGATTTGATGTTGCCAACAGCAACACTGTACTACAATACATATATAGGAAGTGACGCAAATTATGATTGTATTTTGCTCGGAATATGGATAGATGCTTTACCCTGGCATAACGAAGTTTCGAACAACTGGGTTTATTCTGTAGAAGATCTGGTGAAGGAGGAAAGTGACCAAAACCTTTGTATGCAATTTGTCATAGTTTGTGAATACTTTAAAAACTTTGTATTATAATATTTTTTGTATTCACTACTGAGAACACTTTTACATGTCAATCTGAATTATGACTGAATTCATCTTATCTTACATTGTTGTATTTTGAATAAAATATATATAGCATGTCTGCTGCTCATTTACCTAAACGGTAGGGAAAGTAACTTTTGCATCAGTGGAGTTTGAAATAAAAGGTAAACAAGCTTTTGGTACATAAGTATTTATTGGTACTTGTTTGCCAATAAGAAATGTAGTGTAAAATTTCTACAATTAGAAATTTTAATTAGTTTGATTACAAGTATTTGTTACATGTGAAGAGAAAATAAATGCTTTGGTGTCTGAATTGACATTTAATTGCGAAATTTTGGTTTTTTGTATGTTGCATTATACACACTTGTACATACTACAAAAATCTTAATTTGACTGCAATATAACCATTTAATTAAGAGTTAAAGGTAAATAGTCATGGGTAAAGTTTCGTTGGAACGATAGTGAAACATAAGGGTTCCCTGCTACAAATTGGATCGTACTGGAAACAACGTGTTGTAAAAGTTACTGTATTCATATATTTCTTATTTGCAACAGTCAATTTAATGGAATACATAGCAACAAATTAGCTGAAATAACAAGAAAAGCATCTTAGTAGATTCTGTATTGGGAAGTACAATTCGGTATTGCCACACATATTCAGCCTGTCTACAGGCACCCTAAGCTACAAATTGGTAAGAATTATTTATAACATATGTCTTTTTTCCATAGTATAGTACAGTAAAGGACATCGCCTTAACATATGTTCAATATTCGTATGTTTTAGTGTGAGGGCATGTCGCTAGAATATTTGTTTATGTTTGACTTGATCAGCTGGTGTTGTTCACTCTTAAGAGTCTACTATTGTGGACACTGAATGGTTTAGTAAACATGTTAATAATTAAATGTCAATGACCTACATTCTTTTTGTTAAATTTGTGCGATTGTAATTTAAATCATTTTATATAAACCAATAATTTTCTTTATAGAAATATGCCGGTACCAGCATCAATCACCGACACCATCACTGCCAGCAGCATCACAACCTCTGAGCACAAGTTCTTCAGACTATTTATAAAATTAAATATAGTTCATTGTATAAATGAATATTTGAAAATAAAACTAAGTGTAATTCGATGGTGATAAATTAGTTCAGATTTTTACAACCTTTTATGTAGTATTGCAGTATGAACTACTACACAAAGATCAGATTCGTTTATAAATAGTTTTATCATCAATGTTAGGAGGCCCTGTTTTGTGGCTACCTATAAAGATATAATTTATTCTAACGATAGGAAGGTTATATTCCACTTACATTTTATTTGAGGATTAGAGAGGTTGCAAAATTTGAATTATTAACCCTTAAAAACTAAATTTTATTTGGAACAAAACCTACTGGTTCAGTACTGGTAAATTGACATCTATTAACGTCTTCCAACATTTATCTCGATCATGTGAGCAGTGACCTTTATATGTCATATAACTGGCGGACAGCTATTCTGCCGACAACTTAACCAATAAAAATACATACATGTGCATTGTACCACGACAAAAATGGACTTGACAAGACAACGCAATTTTAGTACACAAACTTTCGTATTAAACTTATCCAATATTAAAATTAAGCGGTCTCCTCAAAAGGGAATAACAGTATTTCAGGTGAAAGAGAGGTACGAAATTCGGAAAAAAAGAATAAAGAATTGTAAAGCTACTAAATCGTTGAGGAATACATTATATAATGTTGCATTCTAGTGCATAGAGTGTAAAAAAAATTTATTCAAACTATGCACAAAATGTTTTAGAAAATTTTCTGTATTTTCTATACATGACAATAAACAAGCATGAATTTCCAACTAAACATATTTTAAATTTCAAAAACAATTTAAGTTAGTAATTCCGCCGGTAAAGATCATAGGTATTTGTATATAATGGTCTGAAAAATGAACTAAGATCTCTATTGCCGAATGCACCAACTTCCAAAAATTTTCAAAAATGTTTAGTATCACCTAAATAAGTTAAATAACTGAAAGAGGCTAAACAAAACATTGTCACTTTTTATTTGTGTATAAAGATATTGTAAAATATATTCTTAACTCAAGAATAACAAAAAACAAAATCTTTATGACATTTTCTAATTTTTTGTTTTTGCTTAAAGTTCGATTTGTACATACGTGTACATCGGCGTAAGTGATCTTACTGCTCTAAAAAAATAAAAATGAATGTACTGTAATTAATCAAATAGATAAATAAATATAAAATATTTGTTGTGATTTACTGTATCAGCAAGAGAAGGTAAATTTATGATGAACAAACTTTAAACACCAAGGCTTTCCTTGTTTTGTATCGGTTTTATTATTCTCTACTATTTATAACATTGTCCAATGTATGTAATCTGTGCTTACACTAAATACTACCTTTTTTATTTATACATTCTTTATCAGTAACGGTTTCTGTGCTGAGTTGTAAGTAATTTAGAATATCGATTTCAAAACTAATTGGTTGGCGTATTTCGATAATAATCCATTAACGACAAAAGAAAAAAGTAGTTTTTAATTTTTTATTATAGCAATAGCCCAAGCTTATGGTTCGCTAATTTTCTTACAAATTTTTTTTACGCTAACTTATCTAAGAAACAACAATCGACATTAAAAGAGTAAAATAACATTTTCTGCTAAAGAATTTTTTATAAAAGATATATTTTAATGGTAAAGAAATTTAAACGAAGAGTTCCAATATGTTTTAAATTTTCCAATTGTTTCATTGTTCATAAAAATAGGGATGTAAAAGCTTGTATTTTGATTTTCTTTTTTTATAGAAATAGTTTGGGAAAGCTACAAATATTTACTAATTTCAACATATGAAAATGATTACTATCATATCATATTTCTTAATGTGAATGTATTGGCTACATTCGTTTCGCAATAGTTGATATGGTTTTATATTTATACAAAGTAAATTCGCAATAAATGGTAAATATAAAGATACATATATGTATTTGCAATTATTATTAAATACAGTGACGAACTTAATTGAGACGATTAATATTTTTAACAATAACAACAATAGAGTGTAGAACATCGATTTCCTATTTTCTAGTTATTTTTTGTGTCTATTCATCATTTTTGTAGTAGACTTACTACAAAAAGCCAAAGCTATTAAACTCTTTTGTTATCTTACACCTATATTTGTAGATTTGGCGGTATAAAATAATAGACAATATTTTATACCACCAAATCTACAAATATAGGTGAAAGCAATAATTTACTATTATGTAAAAATATGTTTACGCCCATAATTTTTGGAATTTTTTCCATCTACTCATTTGTTCATACATGAAGTGTGTAACTTCGCCAATATTTAAGACTCAGTAAGAGATTAATTTCAAATTAATTACCTAATATTATAAGTAGCCTAGTTTTACACTTTTGGGACAAAATTAAGATAAAAGAACACATGACACAATTACGGTCACGCAATATTTTATTTATTTGTCACACGCAGATGCGTTTCGTTTGCGTGTATATCCGGAGGTTGGTCTCTACGTCATTACTACGTCTAGATGATTTCCTGAAATACCCTGAAAATATTGTTCTATCCAAATCCCGCAAAAATACTGTCATATAAATAAACACGTTAAACAAATATATTGTTTACGTGCAATACTAATAACGATTTTGTACAAGGTACTTAGAACTTGTTATCAAATTATCATACTTTATTAAAATAATGTACCATTAATTATCTCATGCCAACATTTCATATATTCCATCAATGATTTGAATATTATTTTTGGCATTGAAATGGAATAATTTTTCTAATTTGTACCAATATTTATTGCAACTTTTTCCATCAGTAGTATGGGGGTAAGAAATAATAATTTAAGAAAACTTACTTGCTATCAGATTTGCCATTGTGCCTGAAGGAACTAAAATGCCATCTTCTTTACCAAATAGTTCACAAGACTTTCGTATTAATAAATTAACCGTAGGATCCTCTCCATAGATATCATCCCCAACAAGAGCTGTAGCCATAGCCTCCCTCATCACACTAGTTGGTTTACTGATGGTATCACTTCGTAAGTCAATGATACATATTTCTGCATCACTATTAGCATATCCATTTGAATATCCATTTGTAATGAAGTCGTACGGCATCTTTCAAAATAAATACCTTATAGGTTCTGTAATTGAAGCGTTATAGCTGAATGTATCACAATGACCCGTAAGATACTAGTCACAACTTATATAGCTGTACGCTATCGTATGATCCGCGTCGTACAAAAAAAGATACAAGGTCATTCTTGCAAATAATTTAAGAGACTGCGACATGAATATTATTTTGTTTATCTAGGTTATGTTAAATTTAAAATTATTCGCCATCATACTGCACATGTCTTGCAGCGACACCAACGTTCAATAAATAAATATACTAATATATGTAGGGACTTTTCGTGTACATAATAATATATCCTGAAAATTAAGGATTATTACCTGTCATTCCATTATTTTCATGATTATAATGAAATAAATTACGCAAATAGTCGAATATCATATATTATAAATTCTTCAACTGGATGCCATGACGCAAAACAGGTAATATATCTTACTGGAATATTTAATAGAATGCATTGCTTACCTTATTGCATATTTAAATCAGCTGATTTTGTTTGTTTTTTTTTTATAGAAAACGAGGAAGGAACGTACATGAGGACGAGATGGAATTTATGCCTTTGTCGAAAAGAATAAACAATTTACATATAAACAATACATTACTTTTAAGTAATGCAAATACTGAAGCCTCGACTTCAACAAATAACATCGAATGGGGTCCTGGACCTCCATACTTACAAAATAACCTTAACTCAAATATTCCAACACCGCCAGAGTCTGTACAAAGTTTAGACTGGAATAATCCGATACCACAATATTCTCCAAGCTTATCCGAATCCGAAAACCCTTATTACTTTAATATAAATAGGTTATTGTTCGAAATGTATTGGGAAAGACAGCAAAGAATAGGACATACAATGTAATCTTATTGCTTATTTTTATGAAACTTTGAATCAACTGCCTTTATTTTTTATTTTTGTATTTTTTTATGTAGTATTTGAATTTGATAATGTGTTTTCAAAGTGTAAAGTAGAATGAAAATGTATAATTGTCATTACAGTATATAAATTGTCTTCATTGGTGAAAAAACTACAAATAAACCGTCTTATCTAATTTTTCTAGTTTTCTCTAATTTAAACTTCCCGCAATATAATCTAAGCGCCATCTATATAAAATTTAATGAAAGACCTTGGCAAGCGAACGTATCTGGGCATTGATGCTTGCGTGGTGTACTCAATTGATGACGAAGAGTTGTTTTCCGCAAGAAGAAGACGTTATACGATCATCTACAACGGCACACTAAAGGTAAGATTTTATTTCTGGTTAATTATATGCGATGTGAAGGTGATAAGGGCCGTTCGCGGGCGATCCAGACGATTTCTCGTATCTTTTCGCGGGTCGCGGGTGTATTAGGGTAGGGAGCTTCGTCGCTCTGATGTAGAATTTGTGGAAGGGGTGCTCATAGCGTATTCTGGTAGGATATATTCATCCCCACATTCTACCTAAACCACCACCACTTCCCTCCACCACGTTAGACGACGTCATCGCCATAGATACGCCTAACGCCGTGGGTTCCTGGTTTATTATAGTCCAAGGTCGTTAACCTACTATACCTTATTATCAACTATACAAATATGACAAAATTATATTGTAATACACAACTTCTTTACATCTGTTAAATTTGTAACCTACTTTTTGTTGTATACAGATATTTTACCAATTTCTTTAGACACCAATATGGTGTATATGTATCTTTTACGTCATTCAATTAGCTGCATATAAGTAGTCGTACTTCCGCGTAATTGATTACCTGCTATTAAACATCTGCTTTCAAGGTTTGTTAACCTTTCGAAACTACTACCTATTTCGCTTCAAAGTATTAACGATTGTAGTTGTTGCATTATAAGCGTATGTTTTATAAAGCTATAATTTACATAATTACATGCATACGCGAAGTGCATTACAAATGCCAACCTATTTCCCTTATATCTGTATTACCTACTTACCAAATACTTAGATGTAAAAGAAATCACGAAACTTTCACTGCACTTTCTCCTATTACAATTTACATTAGCTCATGTGAGCAAGGCGTATGTAATATCCATGTATACGATACTTAATTTGGATTAGGATTCTGTTCCGGGGGTACTTGACAAAAATTTTATTTTATTTTATGTGAATTTAATGACAAATATCTAAATTTCACCAAAACTCCCAGGATTAATGTATTACTAAGGTTGTTCGGACGCAACCGAACAATTATTGTATTTCTAGTTAATCGTATTTCACATTCATGTATATTTTAATGTATCTAGTATTATTGTAGTCAAATATTTTATTTCCATCAAATATGCGTACAATTAGTATCTCATTAAGTAGGTATAAACTTCAGACTTAGTAGAAATCCCGGCAATGTCCCTATTTAGGTAACTTCTTATTAATCACTAGCAGATTATTTCCTTGTTCTAATTCAGGGTATTATTGCCGCGCTTTCTAATTATTACCATGACATCATCGGCATTTATCTAGAATGTTCATTACTGCAAGGGCACTCAGATAATTCTGTAATTACCGATAGAAAAACCGAGGTTTGTTTTGACCAAATACCACAATTTTAGAGAGAACAACGCGTAGCTCCAAGAGAACAAATTAGAGCTCCATACATACAACAATATAGGCGATATAGGGTTTTAACTTGTCCAGAACAAGTTAACTTGTATTCACTTATTAACAATAACTAGTAAGTTTCAATTCGTCATTGAGCGGGTCAACTTGTCATTCATTGTATTTAATGAATTTGTAAACAACTGTAAATATAGTATACATATTGTATTTACAGGTTTTATTAAGAACGTGTTACTAAAGAAAGCATAACTTCTTCAAATCAGGAGTTCAAACAGAGCTTATTGAATTAATAACCGTGTAAGATCATTCAATATTGAAAATATGCTTTAACTATAATACAATAATTACTGAATACCAGCATGCGAAATATAAATCGTTTATTTCAATCGTATGTATAGTTACAACGAAGTTACAAGTCGTAGAATAAATCTTCCGTTTACCTTTCTAAAAGTATGTTATTTTCTGACTTTAATTCTTAACGGTTATCGGGTTTCGCCGTGTCGCTGAGGTTTCTGTCCCTGAGGTTTTTTGCGAACTACCGCTCGCATTTTCAAAGGTACTTCCTACTACTTCTTTGTCATATTAAAATTATTAAAGATTTGATCTACACATTCCTTTTGATATATTGGCATATCGTTTTTTTCGAAATTAAAAGGACGAGGCAGATATAGAAGAATCGTATGAAAACAAAGGCTTTGAATTCATTGCTTAGATTATTCAAGCATATTTTGATTTGCAACCAATTTTCATCTAAAATTAGTTTATCATCAACGTATGTATAAGGAAAATATCAGAGCTCTTATATACCGGGTGTCTTACAAGAAGTGACCTATCTTGGTTAACTGTTCTACTATTGGAACTAGGAAGTCGGTTAAATGGGCAAAGTAGTGCGAAATAATCTGCCTGATAAGATACCGTCAAAAAAGCAGATATTTTTGCTTTATTTCTGAATAATCAAAAAATTGTGATTTCAAATATGTCAGCTTTTTTGTGATCAAATTTGGGAGCTAATTTAAAATTTCTGTATTTTTTTTAGGTGGGTTTTCAGATAATGTTACAAATTTGTTTATTTCTGATTGAACTCTATCCTTTGTATTGCTTTTCGTAGTAAGTAATATTCTGTGATTAATTTGATGTAAAAGTTACCTTAAATAACATTACATCTACCGTTCAATTCCGTATTAATATGTAACTTAACTAATACCTAAAGGTACTCGTTAGTTCAGTATTAATATGAACGTTTATTTGACTTTAACTAAGTTAATACAACTGTAGCGGCAACGCCGCTTTGTAAAATAACTAAAACTACAGCTTACGATTACATTCGACGTTTTCTCGGCATTTGATAGATATATGATTATGAAATTAAGGTTGTTGCTTTTCCGTTATGCTAGCTTAAATATGGTATTAAAAAATCTTACACTATCCTTCTACATTTACATGTTTTTTTTTAATTCATTGAAAAGCATATTCTTTTCCATTATCGCATCTTAATTTTACAGTTTTTAAATTAAATTTTCTGCCACTTTATACACTCACCGACAAAATTAACGCATAATTTATTAGAATGCCTTTTCTTGCAATTTAAATGCTTCTATTTGGTTTATTTTAATATAAAATTAACTTCAGATGCTTTATGTATAGAAAAAAAAAAATCCAAGTAGGCGCCTGTCATTAACTAGACAGCTATTTTAATTCAATCAATCAAATAAAGACCGTATATACGTTGTAATTGTTTTTTTTAAAGTTGTTTCAATCATTTTTGCGTTTGTTTGTCGTTCTACTACTACTTAAGAGCATTTTAAATAATATGGGGCGTTTAACGCGTGATGCCATACGCGCCACTACATTGTTCCAGTATGGAAAATGGATAAAAATGAGGCCAGAACAAGATAGAAAGATCTAGTATGAAACAATAGCGTTAAGTGTACTTTTTGATTTTAATTTTTTTGTGTACTAAACAATGTTGTTTTTTATACTTACGTGACATAAAGTGCGGCGTTAAAAATCTTAACATTTTTTATTAGCGTGTTCAAGAACTTTTTTCTATTTTGATGGTTTAGAAATTTTCGAGTATAATTTATTGTATATTTGTTATATTAATTGTATATAAGTTTCCAGGACGAAGATGGCATTGAAATAGAAAATATATGCTTTAACTTAGTATTATAACTTAACGCTTTTGAAAATTATTTTGACAGTAACATTGACTGCCATCAATTAATGTGTTGGAACTGCTGAAAGCATTGGAACATCATGTTTGAATAAATTCAAATGTGGTTCGCAATACAGTGTAACAGACTTACATGATTGAAGCCTATTTTCGAATTGGTGTGCGAATTAATGGAATTTGGGTTGCATCATTGCGGGCGTTAATGTTGCAAAATACCTTTAACAGCACGAAAAGGCGTATAAACTTAGGAATTGGAAATAATGGACAGTAGAAGGAAAAAACGTTTTATAGAATCATATCGTATGCATCTGAGTGAATACTCTGTTAAATTGAAGCAACTGAGAAGTTACGGCAAAAGTTTTTATTGGTATGTGCTACTAGATGTGACATTTACCTGAACGCTTTTTGTTTTTATTTCAATGTTCAATTCCATCTTCGTCCTAGAAACTTTATATCACGGTATTATAGTGCGAGACTATAACTCAATATCTGCTTATCATAATGATTTTTGAAAACTTAACTAATTCTTTGTTGGTAAATTACGAGTAAGTTGCTCACGGACCTAGATATTTACTCATAACCGATAAGTTACTTGAATACTGTTTAAGATTTCGTGTAATAAGAATATTTTGCAATTATTGTTATTGCACAGATGCACATCATATATGCTGTGTTGTAATAGCGTATTAAAATTATGATATCAAAAGTAAACATTTGATGGATAGCAACGGAGTATTAAAAATATTAATTGTTATCACATGCAATTTCATTGTACAGCTTCCAAGCATAAGTCAATAAATATATTTTTGATCAAGAAGGTTGTTAAAATTTAGAATTTCAAAGCTAAAGAAATGAAACTAACATTATATGATAATAGTACAAAAACAATAATTATAATAATGGCTCAAATACGATGTAAACAGTATGTCGATTTGGATGCAATGTTAAGTAGTAATTATCGACATTTCTCGATTCTTCGATTATGGATCAATATATGACACACATTTTTTTTTCAATGTAATAAACCGTAAACAAAGAAATAAATAAGTAAAGTATGAATCAAAGCAACAAATGTGGCGGTATTAGGAAATTAAATGGCAGGAAAATAGAATATATCCATCTTCACTAACAACTTTCGCCAAATAAGGGGCCATGGGGCGGCCGTAGGTTATTATTACGCCTGCGCGAATATGCAAATTACTTGCACATACAATTCGCAAATACCATTATATATTATTTTATTAAATTATATTATGACTAGCTTTGATGTACGAGGGTGACCTGAAATGTTTCCAGAATCGGCAAGAAAACGCGGTATTCGTGTTTTTTTATTTTTATTTTTCGATATAGTCTCCTCGAAGATCAATACACTTTTTCAAACAGTGCTCCAGTCTCTTCAAGGCGTTGGAAAAGTAGGATGTTTCGAGGTATGCAAAATAGCCATCTGTAGCGGCGATGACCTCATTTGAGGCAAATCTCTTTCCTCCCAGTGATTTTTTCAGGTTTGGGAATAGAAAAAAGTCAATTTGGATACGACGATACGAGACGAATGAGACGGTGCATTGTCGTGGTGGAAAAGCACATTTTTCAGCAGTAAACGAGGCCGTTTCTCCTTCAATGCTGCATCAAATCGGGTCAATAAATCGCTGGAGTATTGTCCCGTAATCGTGCTTTCCTTCTGCATGTAGTGGATGAAGATCACACCTTGGGAATCCCAAAAAATGGTCGCGATGACCTTTCCGGCCGATGGAACGGTCTTTGCTTTCTTCTGGTCGATTCGGCCGGAAAAGTCCACTGCTTCGATTATTCCTTGGTCTCATCCACGGTTACGAAACGCATGAAGAAATCCCTTGGATTGAGTTGGATCTTGGCCAGACACTCCTCCGAAACGGTAACCCGATTTAGTTTTTGCTCCGGTGTGAGCAAATGCGGTACCCATCGCGCTGAAAGCTTTTTCATACCCAAAATTTCGTGTAGGATATGACCAACGCGTTCTTCTGAGATGCCTATTGTCTATCTCTTTCAGCTTCAATCGGCGATTGGCTAACACGTTATCATGAATCTTATCGACCATTTCATCGTTGGTAGCGGTTTTTGGGCGTTCATTGCGTGGTTCGTCACTTGTGCTTGTACGATCATGTTTGAACTCGCTCACCCAGAAACTGATGATCTGAAATGATGGAGTACATCCGCCACAAACCTCTAGCAAAATATTCCGAATTTCCGTGGCCGTTTTTCCAGCCATCCAGAAGTGTTTTATCACCGCACGAAATTCAATTTGATCCATTTTTACGAAACCGTCTGATTTGCTACCCAAAACACACTCTTAAACAATAACTATTGACAGTAGACGTCTAAAGTTTTGACAGCTGCCATAGAAGGACCAATGAATCCACTTCAACCTTCGTGGGCCATCTCTTGCCGATTTCAGAAACATTTCAGGTCGCCCTCCTATATCACAAAAACATAAAATTGCGTAAATTTCTGTAAATACAGTAGCTAGAATTTTGAAAAAGAAAGGTATAAGAATTGAATTATCAAAGGAAAAACTTATTCAGCAAGCACTGAAAGGAGAACTTATTAAATAGTGAAAAAAAGAAAAACGCGAAGAAACATGGGAAGACGAATAGAGAAAATTACTTTTGATTTTCTAGCAACAGAGCAACTAGCGATTTTTGTTTGAAAATATCGTCAGTACGTTGGTTTTATATGATATTTACTTAGTTTTGGTTTTTTGTTCAATTTTCTTCTTCTGTTACTATTTAAATTCTGTATTTGTAAGTTTTTCTCATACATTCTTCTGTTGGACATTTGTTTATTTTTTATAGTGCGTTAATGTATTTTTTTTATTGGTTTAATGATTTAATCACTAGTGACTTTCTGGTTTTAAGATTGGTGTCGGCGGTAATAACATTTTCTGGGCGGAACCAACTTTGTGTACCTAAATCTGAAAAAGTTGAACGCGCTGTACTGGATCTTGTCGGGATCGGTTTAGCGCTTTGACGTGTCAAATAAAGCGTATGTATCAAATTAATACGTGGAAGTCATATTTATATTCAAAAATACTCTTGTTGTTAAAAAATTGGCATTTTTAATTCAATAGCGCTGATAATAATAATGCTTCTTATATTGGGAAACTTTTTCCAACGATTAACATTCCTCAGAATTAATTTCATAAAAAATTCACATAAACATTACGAACTATTGATTCGAAAAATTATTTCCATATAAGATTGCAAATATATGTATTTGTTTTATGTAAATGGAAAATTAAGATTTTCTTAATTTTATAACGTATTCGTTTGCATTTTAGTGAGTAAAACATTTAGTGAGCAAATGTTTTAAATATAGTGAAAAAGTAAAGAAAAATAATAGTTCAAATTTTTAGGCGTAAATAAATAAAACAAATTTAAATTAATTTTATGTATTGATTCGTCAGAATCATCAATTGAATCGAATTCAGTGCGGCTATCATCATTTACTATGATGATTAGGTCGCGTGTCATAAAGGCGAACATTTTGTCTCACTCATACCTAGTTCTGATTATAACAATAAAGGAAAATGAAAGGATGAAATGTAACCGAAAAACTCGTAGCACGTTTGTTAGGGATTACATCATATGATATAAACGCAGACACCGGAAATACCATAATAAATTACATAAATTCGTTAAATTACGTTGTTCGATATATCAAACCTAGAAGCCATTCACAAATATAAATTGGCTTTCTATATTGTATATTTTTATAAGTAGTAAGTAGGGCGTAACTACGGTAACTGTTAGTATCTTACTTGCAGGTAAATATAACCTTGAACAATACGTCTGGAGTAAAGCAAAAAGAGTCGTTTTAAACAAATGTAAATGCAATTGGTTGCTATTTATGCATGCGTATATGAATATGTCTTGTATAGAAAAATATACATAAAGGTACATCGTGCAGGTATATACAGGTACATAAATTACTTGTAAGTTTGGCCGCACTAAAATAAAAATAACAAAATAAACTAGACAGATAATGTTTGCGAGAAATTTCTTAAAGAAACAAACTTTACTCATTATCTTGAAATGTTTTATTGACAAAATAGCACAGTGTAATAAAATACATATTATTATAATGTTTCTAAGTAACCCCCTTTTGCGTTTAATAATTGCCTCACAGATACGCGGCATCTTTAGATCGCTCCAAATACGATTCGTCTATAACATTTCACACTTCCAACAGAGCATTTCAGAATGCTACTTTGCAAGTTGGAGACTTTTCCGGACCTCACGATCCAAGTGATCCCAAAAGAGCTTAATGGGGTCCAACAAGGGCTTTGTGGCGGCCATTCCATTAAGGATAGGACTCCTTCAGAAGATCTGTCTAAAAAATAAACTTTAACCTCTTTTGCAGTGTATTTGGGGTCGTTATATTGCTGATAAATGAATCATCCATTCATTCACATCCGATTGGTACCGCATCGTTTTCCAGGTTTCTCAAATATACATTTTTTTGTCATTCTTTCATCTATTTTAACTAATTTTCCAATCCTTCTGCCTCCAAAGCATCCCCATACAATGATGTTTCCTCCTTCATGTTTCATTGTTTTTGAAATACACTTGTCTACCATTCTTTCTCCAGGGCGCCGATGAACAAACGTACGACATTTACTTCCGAAGAATTTGAGTTTCGATTCGTCCGTCCATAACACATTTCTTATTTACACTCCAGTTTGCGTAAGCTTTTGCCAAATTTCGTCTTTTCCACTTGTGTATGAAGCATGACCATGGTTTTCTTACTGCTACACGACCTCTCAGACTGACTTATATCAGTCTCTGTTTTATTGTCGGCATACTTACTGGTTGTAAATTGAACTCTACTGTAATTTGCGATGCGGTAAAGCGGCGATTTCTTAGCACTCGGACGCATTCCTCTTCTCTTCCTTTATTTTAATTGTTCTACGCACACAGCAGTCAGAAATATTGTATTGTCGAGCAATTTCCCTATCTGAAACATTTTTTGTCATATCTTCGATCAAATAAACTTACAATATGAAATAGGGTCTGCCTAATACAATTAAACACGTCTCCATTATCTCTGGAATATACTGGATGCATACTGAATGTATAGTTTAGTATAAGGTAGGTGGATGATTCACTGCCTGTCGCAAAGTCTATTTCATAACGTAGTCATCCCCAATTTTCTACTATTAACGCATTATTACTTTATTGCCATCAAAAATGTAATACAGGAATATAACGTTTTCGTGCTATATATCTTATTGTTATGAGTTATGAATATATACTATCAACATTAGTTTGTAAATACCATTCTAAGTCTATTATGAATTTTCCTAAATATTTTTAAAATATGTAGTTCTGAGACCTAAGTAGTCTCGGCAAAGTGGGTCAAGTTACAGTGTAGTGCGGAGAACAACGTCGAGGGGTCGAGCGGCTGTGTCACAGCGAGTGTTCAGTAACGTTTACGTACTCGCATAATTTACGATCGTGACCTTAATGAGCGAGCATAGGCGATGCGGACGTATAAATGTTTACACATAAAATAATGATAAAAAAATATATTATATAACGTGTGAAGCACTTACTGTTTAAAGAAGTTTCCACGAAATCACAAACTGACTGACATCTATTAAATATTATAATCATTAAATATGTGTCCATACTTGCTTCAGTCAAATGAGTATGGCGTGCGGAATAAATATTACTTAATGATGAAAACGACCGTTCCGCATTGAGTGATGTTATATTTGCAAATTTAAAGTACTCCTTGTGAGAACTGAATGGATCTTTCGACACACCTCCACAAATTTGTCTTAGTATGAGAAAATCTGAATCCTTGTCAATAACACTTTCAAATTTTCGTATTACACTTTCATTTTTTTCACCTACCGCCGTACATATGTAGGTGTGAGTGAACATCATCCACAATTTGTATTCAATTTCCACCACTAGTTCATAGTAGTTCTTGCGAATACTTTCTAAATCTCATTTTACCTGACAATCTTGAAACGTTCCCTGGCTTTTCTTGATAGCTTTGCTATGTCTCGGATCGAATTGTAAAACTAACTTAACATCATCAAAATCTTCAGTAGTAAAACGCAGCCTTTAACCATGTTCTCTAACGTGTACTAATCGGCTATGGTGGTTCAGGCACTTTGGGGCACAGTTCGTGAAATCTTTTTATAGCTTTTGGGGATTTTAGAAATACTGCCTTCGTATGAGGTATTGAACCATTTACTCGTGTATAACATTTAGGGATCAATTGCGTCACTAGGTTTAAGGCATGGAGTTTAGATGTTACATGTAACAGATTGCTACTCTTGAAATTTGTTCAATGTCCTCAACACAACTTTTAAAATTTCATCGCTAGTACATTTTGCAACTCTTTTGGAAGCAAGTAACTTAGGGGATGACTGTTCAAACTCTTTCATTGTACGTACCACATTCACCACAGAATGTTTTTGCCGACCGGTTGTTTCGTCTACACATAACCACAATTCGTTATTTTTCAATTCTGCTTTAATTCTTCTTTCAATATAGTCACGAACAGATGGCATAAAGTTTCTTAACGATGTCCGACTTGGTAATGTATAATCCGAATACTTGCTCCAGGAGACAAATGCTTCTTGGTCTAGTAAAGTGGACAGTACATTACATAGAATAAAACAAACACATATATCACATATTAATTGTTCGGTGTATCGTTTGCCACGGATTACAGAATAGTGTTATACATTTTAGGTGGTGTTCACACTTCCACCTGCTGGTACATGTCAGATAGTTGTTGCACTTTACACATTTAATTCTATCGCCTTTATATTCTCCTCAGTGTAAGAAAACGATCACGTCGTGAAAATAGCAGGTATTGTTCTCGTGGCGCGAGCTAAGAGAACTTCGTTCGCTCGAAAAGTTGTGGGAGTATACTACTTCCTTTAATAGCTCAAAGCATTACAACTTAATTTTTTTTGAGTAAATTAAACTATCGGGGATGGTAGCTCAGTACCTTGGCGCTTGGCTATTAGTTCTGGGTTCGGAGCCCGGAGGTGTTTCTCAGAGTTGAAATTTTCTTCACTCCATGGCGAATGCTAAGAACGAATATCTTAGGAATTGCTAGGGGATGCGAAGGCATGAATTATTATTATTTCATACCTTGTTATTTGATATACGTCATATTTACATTCCGATTTGTATGTACTTATAATTTCAATAATATAACTTTTTACAGTTAAGAGAATATTTATGTGAAGGGATCTATCCTTTTATACTGGCGAATAGGGGCGCAAAGTGACAATGCAATGTTTCATCTAAAGCGCGGTTCGGTAAGGTGGCCCACCTTACGTGAAGAAAAGCATTCATTCGAACAAATTGATATGCACAACAATTTTTAAGCATGTGAGTATACAGGACATTAAAGATTCACACCATAATATCCATACTTGCAGTAGTGGTTTGATAAATTTGTGAAACTGTAATAACATTTCTTTTACTAGAGGAACCATAGTAATCGTAGTAAGAGTTCACCAAAATGGTTAATTCCCTTTTATTAGATGACTTCCTTATAGTACAGTAGTCCGATCTTTACGACCACTTAGCAAGCGAATAATATGAGAATGAATCGTTTCGGGTAGAACGGCCAGTGTGAATATTTAGAGCAATTATTATTCCGAGTGTGTTTTACTTCACCTTATTGAGTGCGGCTTAGACCAGCGGTTCCCAACAAGTATATCGTCAAACTAGTACGTTAAAGGATGCTAAGTGTGCCGCGCAATTTATAATATATTTTTGTTCTAGCTAACCGCTTTATAACTACTATTACTGAGATAATAAGAAAATTTTATCTGAATCTAGAATGCTCGATTCCCATATAAAGCGAATTTCCTAGATTTACCGTAGTTGGCATACAAGATGTCTCAGATCCAAAAATGGATTGTAGTTCTAGTAATAGGCAAGTAAGGAAGGAAGACGATTCCGCAGAAAGTATGTTCCCATCGAATATTTTTTTGCATAAATTTACTAATATGGTCCTGTTTCATATTTACGATAATTCATATACGCTGGTATTTGTTCATCTACTTCGTATAAAAATCCTTTCTTGCGAAATCGTTTCGCCGACGCCTGTGATAAATAACCCTTCTAGTTGTAGGTCAAGTTTAGTAAATGACTGCTTGTGTACTTGATGTTTGGTTTAACACCACACAGTATGTGAACTCAAGATCAATGACCTAGTTATTGGGTTAAAGAAATATGTGGTTGATTTACACATTTTACTATCTTAGCTTAATCTATAGTTAAAATACAATAGTTTTGTTTTTGTGAAGAAAAGATAGCGTCGACAAAATTGTCATAGAAAAAGGAAAACTACGTTAAGGGTCGATCAAACATTCTTACACAGCAAGGCAAACAAGTTTTGAGGCTGTGCGAAAAATCATTGAAATAAGAATATTTTTCAATTTTTTATCCAAAATATTCTTGATGGAACTTTCCGTGTTTTTGATTTGTGGTGAATTTTTCGACTTCCATTCCGCACTTTGACGCTTGGTTTTTGGGCCGCACTTGAAACACCATGTTTCATCACCCGTAACAATTAACTCCAGGAA
The DNA here is from genome assembly GCA_023509865.1 of Trypoxylus dichotomus. NCBI lineage: Eukaryota > Metazoa > Arthropoda > Insecta > Coleoptera > Scarabaeidae > Trypoxylus > Trypoxylus dichotomus. Next base: position 28,401,001 of record CM042080.1, on the reverse strand, counting down.
ATTTAGATAATTGCTGACGATTGCAACGACTTCTGTGGAATAATTGACACGCACACATTTTTGGCCATCCGTCAAAGTATGTGTAATAAATTTTGCATAAACTTTTGTTTTGCGAAAATCCTCGTGAAGAGTGATTCGGAGCGTTTCTCTGCTGATGTTTAAATCCTCTTCCATCATTTTTAGCGAAATATTGTGATCAGTTTCAATAAAATCAGGTACTTTTTCGATTATTTCTGGTGCCCGAGTTGAAATTGGCTTTCCCTCGCGATTATCATCTTCTAACCTCTCTCTGCTTTCCAAAATACGTTTATGCTACAAAAAAATATTTACTCTACTCAAACAATCATCTCCGTACGTTTTCGATGCACTTTTACCAAGTTTTGCGTGAAATTTAATAACTGCTCTTTGTTCCATGTTAATACTTCAACATCAACACCAACATTGTTTTGGGAGAACAGTCGTAACTTTGCTATTTATCGACCGATTGAAGCAATATTGGTATTATCGGAAAGAGATTTGAAACGTTCGCCTGAAATTCATGGCGCTACTAGTTACTCAGATATGGTTCGAGTCTTGGAACTTATTTGTCGCACTGTGTACAACAACACAGGGCATCCCTCAGAACGATTAATGGAATTTTCTAAGAACAAGTGACGCATATGACACTACGAGAACAGTTTAAAGATGTACCTTGTAAATTAAAATTAACCGAAAAGATGATAAAAGCTAACCTTCAATGTATTTAACAATACAAATGTGATACTGTGGCTGACTGAAAGAAGGTTTATATGAACAATATGTTTTTTAAATAATTCTGTGTCTTAGTTTCAGACTTTTATCAGAAACTCGTTACTCAGATTATCTACAGTCACGAACGCCGCACTGTATCGGTGTCGAAAGGTACCTTTTACGTATGGTGACGAGCACGCCTGAAATACAAAGATATATGCTTGGTGAAAACAGTTAAGCATCTACTCGCTATCACTATGTGGAGCTATGCTTCCGGATACGGTCTTAGACACAATAAACTAACATCAATTTTATGGTTTCTTGTTGGGCAATACATTTGGCGTTAAACTGCCTCGGTTTGGGATGGTACATGCGCCATGGACATGAGATTTAATATGGCTATTTCCCTTGGGGGTTTATATTAGAAGCTGCAACGGCGTAATAGGATCTGTTATTACAGGGAATGAATTTTGGCAAATGGTTTGATTGTTCACTGTACTTGTTTCTGGCGTTGATGCAGTCTGTCGCTCTTGTATTGGAAATACTATCGAAGTAACGAAATTATTTTCCAGACCATTTCCAAGGTTTTCTTGTTACTAACTTTTATTATTTTGCTTATTACTTATTTCTTACTATAAATCATTTTCGTAGTGTGGGATGTATAAGTTGTAGAGAGCGCGAGGAGAAGAAAGAAATGTATACAATTTTCTATAATTTAAAAAATCTACAAAATGTCATAAATATCTGAGGTTAAGGTCATCTAATTTCAAAATTATTATAATTTTTTTATAGTTAATTTAATCAAGTATCTAAATTGAAAATATAGTGTAACCCATAGAATGGCTAGCGGGAAATACTACTAACAGTCTTATCGCGGTCTTTGGCAGTCCGTTACCAATTCACACATCATTATCTTGGTTTCCTCTGTGAGATGATTGAGGATAACTTGGTAGTAGCATAACATTAGCATATACAATATGTGTAAATTATTAATGTTTGTTTCCTCACAGCTTAAAGTGGAAGAATATATCCTTGATTTAAAGTGACACGGGTCGCGGTCTAGTACGAGCACAGCTTAATAGGTACAAATCAATCTTAAAGCGAAAGAAAGAAACCTGTAGCTTAACATCTCGTAATACAGTACCTGAAAACAAGTTACAACTACCCGAGTTGATAGCTTTAGTACTACTATTATTAGTAAAAAAAAAAAAAAACAACCGTTCAACGGAACCTCAAAATGTCAAATAGGAATGCGCCAAATTCAGTCACAGTCACATGTTCTATGGACCGACAAGTACAGAAAGACACAACAAAATGAATGCGACGACCTAAAAGCGAGAAAATGTTAAAAGATTTTGTGCCAACGATTAAATGTCGAAGTGGTGGTGTTTGCATGGAAATGTTAGTAATAAATAAGGCGAAAGGTGCGTAACAAATGGTATCTTCCGAATTGATGTCTTCGTACATAAATAGTATATCGAGGGCTTACAATGCTGTTATCAAAAGTTATAAGAGCTTCACAGTTTATGTAACTTATCTTACAATACTCTGTACAGACAGACCACACAGTTACTATGGAATAATATACTCTATTTAAAAAATTCGGAGGTATAAAATAAAAAGACGCGTTTACACAATGGAAATTTTCAAAGCTACCTTTTGGCGGCGATTCTAAAACTAGCTAGGCTTTTAAGTTGTAGTTACAACGCAAATTTAGGGAGACAAATTAAATACAAACGCATTCAGAAAAATACACGATCTAAACGCCAATTATTTGTAACAATATGATCGGCAATATATTAAATATCACTAATATAAATTTTGCCGAAAACTGATCAATAGCTAGCCTACTTTTTGACGCGTCAATTTAAAGCACTCTTCCGAATTAAAAATAGAGTATAGTAAAATGTAGTTCGTAAATTCTGTGTTTTGTTCCATTCATAACAACTGCTTTTATCTCTCCGCCCATTCTATGTCATTCTTATGTATGCATATGGAATAGCTATATTTCCTATTACATATTAAAGATTTGTTTTGTGTTTATACTAAATAAATTAGTGAACACTGTGTAAAAAAAAGCGTTTTTAATTTAGTTTCTTAAAAAAAAAGAACGTGGCAATATATATATATTTAAAAGCGTGCATTTGTCCGGAAGTTTACATTAGACAAGCAACTAAGAACATTTGATAAATGAATTTCAAAAGATAATTATTTTTTCATTAATACTGAAAAACGTAATTGTCCCTATGGTAATTGTGTGATAAACTATCCCCCTAGTAAATTTATTAGATAGTTTATAAATTAATGTGTGATAGTATCTCAGACTTTCACGGCCGTTTGTCATAGTCATAACGGTTGTCGGGTTCCGCCGTGTCAATAAGTTTCTTGTCCCTGACGTTTCGCGAACAACTGCGGTTCGCATTTTCAAAGGTACTGGACCTTTCGAGTTTTAACTTTATAAGGTAAGATTGATCTCTCAGAGTACCTTTGAAAATGTGAACCGCAGTTGTTCGCGAAACGTCAGGGACAAAAAACCTATTGACACGTCGGAACCCGATAACCGTTACGACTATGAAATTAATGTGTGGTTACCTAATAAATGACTAAGGCTGCAGAAGCGGGTGCTTTCGAAGATGCGTGCAGCTCCGTTACTATCAATATTAAAAATAATTAATGTAATTATTTTACTGTTTTAGTTTGATTTCGTTGTTGATGCAGGCTTTGTTGATGTAGTCTACATCAACAACATAATCAAACTAAAATAGTAAGTATTTAATTGCATTCAATATGATTAATATTGATAGTAACTGACGCGCACGCATCTCCGAAAACACTCGTTTCTGCAGTCTTATAAATGACTAAACATATTTAAATAATTATCTACTATTAAACTTATTTGAATGACACCAGGGTATTTTTATTTTTGGTTCCATAAACCCTATTTGCAAGCTCTAGAGATTTTTTTAAAACATTTTTTTTAAATCGTTATAGCAGTACATGTATTTGTATTTATTCAACTATTGTTCACCATTAACTTTAGCATATTGCAACTATTCTGTAACCAATATTGTTCCTTAATCAGTGGGAATTTGCAAGATATAATAAATCTTACCGAGATGATTTCGTGAAACAAAAATATAAACAGAGTATTTCCCAAGAGTAGCTGCAAATCTACATTTCATAATACCAATATAATTATGAATTCGAAAATTTTCATTATCAATTATAAATTCTCAACACGCGTTTCGAATAAATTGTTTAATGTATAAGATACTTTTAATGTTCTTGCCGCATCAGTTTTTACAATACGAAATGAGTTTCTTTTTCTTAAGGCAGGATATGGCTAATGCATGGATAATTAATAGTGCACATGATCCTCCATACATTCCTAGGACTGTTCTATTCTTGTTTAGAATAACTTAACAAGTCGTTTAGTGATACGCTTTATTATCTTATTTAAGACAGAAGAGATATAACAGACATTCTAACTAGCCATGTTCTTACTCTACTGCCAACATTACGCATCCAAAGATACTACATTTAAATTTAATACCAACTTAAACTATTACACAACAAGGAATTCATTTAATATATTTACTGGGTCAGATACCGCTGCAAATTCATTCACATATAACTCTAAACAAGTGAAACATCATAAAATTTGGCTGTGCATATGAGTTCTTTTTAATAAAATTTGTAATTTTTAACTTTCCATTCTTAGCCTCAATCTGTCAATATCTTGTAATAGTTGTAATTGCAAATTTAGCGGTGAAAAGTGCCGTATATATCGTAGTTCATCTATTTTCTAAGAAAGCTGTTTGTGAAATACACAACAAAGTGTATAAGTCTTATGATTTTCTTAGGTTTTATATGCATTCGTTTTACTTCAAATCGGTTTTCTACTCTCAGTTTGAATGCCTGCTGTCTTTAATTTTCTGTATAACTAGCAGTTACTATAAAAATGACATAATATTAATAAATCCAACGATTTTTGTCATCATATTATGATGTCGTTTTTTTATAGATTTCGTTATATAATAAAGATAATAAAAATGATTGACCTTATAGTTAATAATCTTTATTGTTCAATTATATTTTAATATCAAGGAAATAATTTATGTGTATCGCAAGTAGGTAAATACATATGTATATATACTAGTATACAATAGGATAATTGACATAACAAAATTTATCTACAGATTATTATTACAACAGGTAATGTGTCTTTCGTAAATAAAGGATAGCAAAATTACAAATAAAATGAAACTATGTAAGTTGGTAACAACATTTTCAATAACTCTTAATGACAGTTCCGGTTAAAACAAAGAGCAGAGATCATTAGTACAATAGGTTTATTAATATTAATATTATGCCATTACCGTTTGATCAACCTACGATAAAAAAAAAACTAGTGTTCCTATTCCCCCCATTATTTCACATATGCAATAAAAGAATAATAGCAATAATAGAATATATGATTTATTTTTGCAATTCACTGATGTAATAAGGTCAAATAATGTATAAGATTGTTATGACGAAAGAATAGTATACATTAATTGTAAGTTTCTGATTGTTTCTACATTTGTGCGTTTAGTTTGAAGAAATTATTTTGGCATTTTGCAGAAAATCGTGAAACATTAACACACAATCATAAGGTTGTCTTTAATATTTGATTATACACGCTTAACACACGTATAAGCTTTAACATCTGGAATTGACTAGTCTATTCAATTTTATAAGACGCACACATTCTAATAACATATTTTATTGAACACATATAACAAAACCTATTTACAGGTAATCTTTAGCTGTATATGCATATATTCTTATTGCATTACTGGATTACGTAGTTAGCTTGCATAAACTACTATATTATGTACTACTGTGTGCTATATATACATATACATATCGTGATTGTATCCATAAATTTGTTCCAGTAGTACGCAAGTGCTAATTTGAAATCAGAAATAAATCTTCCAATTCTTCTAGTTTGGTAACCACTTCTTACGGCAATTTGAAAGCAAGTGGTCACAATTTGGGATTTTTGCTGTGCAAACTATAAAGATTGATTGCTGATCTGTGATTAAGTAATAAAGGAAAATGAGATTAAAAGAAAATAAACATATAAACAATATACAATCAGGCAAAGTAAGGACTTGAATAAATCGATGACTTTAATAGCTAGAGCGAAGAACAACTTAGTAGAAGCTATAACAAATGAGAATAAAAATAAGAGTACGGTTCTGGGTAAGAAAATACGAAAGTATAGTAAACATGCAATTAAGTAGAGAGAGAGAAAGACTATGGCATCGTTAAAGTACGAAAAAGTTATTTGGGAATAACAATGGGAAGTGATGGAAGAAAATGGATGAGATCCAAGAAGTAGTACCAAAAAGCATAAAATGTATGGAAGGACTACAATATATAATAAAGGCAAATAATACTTTGAAACGCTTTTTTTGCACAAACAGCTGACTTGCATATCACACGTGTTAAAATAATAATACTTTTCAAAATAACGATTCCCGAAAACAGTGGCTATCTAGTATACCGTTTAAAACAAAAAATCCGCGTTTAGCATCTTATTTATGAGAAACAACTTTTATCTGATATTTTAAATATATATCAAGTTATTTGGGCTTAGTACAAACATAATTTGTGAAGCCACGTGTCGATATTCCATCTCTAGTATTTAGAAGTAAGATAATTGATGTACACATAATATAATTAAAACGTAAAAAATGGTACATATTTTTATACCAAGGACAATGTCAATGATAAAGTCGCATTTTTTTTTGCGCGTACACACGTTAGCTCTAATTTTAAATGATCATATGATTTTTTACGTCAATGAGATGTATTATTTTTGTATACATTTAGATTGTAATTGGGAAATGCCTAATTACATGTAATCATGGTACAACTGATTTTGTGCAATGGAAAAGACGTAACTTTTTACTCCATTACATTCGATGAAAGAGTATGATGCGAATCTATGTTGCTAAATCCACAGTGTCGGCTATTTCAATAACAAATTGTTTCGTAATTCAGTTCTAGCTACTTATTCGGAAGAAATTGTTGGAAACACACTCACAAAATCGTTTTAAATGTATAATAATTGTATCATCTTTATTTTCTAATTCATCATTTTCCTTTCGTTTTGTAAAATTTCCTCATGTGGTATAGGAACATATTTAAACAAATATTTTATAATATTTGTTATTAAAAGATCCAATGTTATTCAAAATATGAAGGATGTCATAATTTTCATAGCAGTGCTGTGCATTTTAAAATAATAGTCTTTATAGATCTTTGAAAGAAAACTGCAATAATTGTTAACAAGTAATCAAGTGTGCTTAATTTTAACTATTAAAGTGTTTTAATTTAAATTTTTAGCATGTTAAATGTAATAATTTAATGAATAATACTGTGAACTGTATAATACAATATATTTGGAAAACAAGTACAATAATAATGAACATGACACTCGAAAGAATCTCACATACACGCGAATGAATTCATCATAGGGCAAGCATGCTTCATTTGCTACATGTCACTATGCGCGAAAATACAATAATTTAAATAATACTCAACATTAAACGTGTATCACGACGTTAGACTACCTTGCAAATCAAAAAAATAATATACATAATGTTTAACCAACAAGGTAATTAATGTTTAGTAGCGACCGTGCCTGCATTCATCTTGTTGCGAGAATGTTATCTGGAGATTGATGTATTTATAGTAAATACGGAGACAGTGTTTCGCAAGTCCTCTAAACGAACTTAAGAATTTCGTAGACGACGTCCACGTATGCTTTACCACTTCAGTCGAACAGTGGAACATAGTTGCAGGCAGATTTCCATTACACCAAACACCCCCAGCGACTAAAGACCGCGATTTTAAAATTTGATCAGCAGTGTATTTCAACGAGAAGAAAGTTTAATTTTCATTTTATTGTAGTATTATGTTTCCACATTCTTGTTTATGTTTTTGTGTGTTGTCAAACGAATAAATAATCTACTGTTTTTGGTTTTTCATTTTATATTTTTTGTCTTTAAATTTGTTTAACTTTATAATCGTAGTATTCAAATTTCCGCGAGCAACAGTGTATGCAGTTTGCAATGTAATGCAATAGAAACAATTCTAGCTTTTATATACAGAAGATTTAAAACTTTCATGTTTTATTTGTTAGATGGAATATATGATCTTTCAATTCACTATAGAAACATTTTCAATTTTTAAATGTATGTATATACAGAAGGTAACACTTATACGTAACTAATATGCCAACCCTGCAACAATAACAACCTGAGGTAAAGACCTCACCAAAAACAGAGAAAATAATTGTCAAAATACATGACAAAAAATACGATATAAAATATATTCAATATATAGAACGTGTTGAGCGAAATAAACGTATTATTATTTGGATCATTCGGATTAAATAAAGCTGAAGATTACTTTACAAATTAATTTTGAAGCAAAAAAAAGATTATGTATTTATGTAACCTAAATTATTCAAGGAGGCTTCTGAAATAAATCATCTTAAATCTTGTTAATTATCCAGAATTGAATGACAAAAATTTAAGACTAGTATTAAAAATAATGTTAAAAAAAAACTGAATTAATATAGACGTTACAAAATTGCTTTTATTGTAATTTATTTCTGATTGTTGCAAACGCACGTTAATCGTATTATTGTATATAAAACATTTTAATGGATTAATATTATGGATAAAGTAAAATTGGTTCATATTTTCTATTTGTGAACTGAGATTATACAAACGAAAACAATATTTTTTTACAGTATATTTATGGATTTGATGGAATATATTAATTGATAATGATGCAAGTTTTACATAAAATTACGTAATCCGCCACAAAAGATACATACACCACTGCCCGTAAGTTTGGAAGCAAGGTGAAATTCCTTTAAAATAATACAACTGATAGGCATATCGTGAAATCGTTAATCCTTATTATAAATTATAATATGCAAATACAAAATTGTTGCACATAATCCGTCCAAACATTTAGGTCCAAATTTCATCCGAATACATTTTATTGTCAAGAACACGACTATTGTTTAACGGAGATGGGGTAGGATACCTGTAATAATTACGTTCGATCAAATCGTATTAATCCTTAGTGCCTTATCCCTTTCCTGTGCGGAATTAGTTTTTTGAAATCAGTGCGGAATTGTAACAATTTGGTAAAATACTGAGTGTAAAAATGACAAATCGAGACGGCTGACTGTAGAACAACGTAGTAATATTTCTATTCCTCGCGACGAAGGATATATCGAGAGAGAAATTGCTCTATCGTTAGGGTTTTCGCCAAAAGGTGTGCATCGCACATTGACCCGGAGAAAAAAGGACAAAACCTTGATAGAAGACGAAGTGAGCGGCCACGGGTGACTTCTGCAGCTGAAGACAGATATTTAGTAACGACTTCGAAACGAGATCGACATCTAATAATACCGGATATCGCAGCACGCGTTGATACAAAACAACGAACAAATATTTCTGTTACCACCGTCAAAAGGCAGCAGGTTTAGGAGGATTCATTTGCCGCAAAAAAAAACGTTTTTAAAACGCGTGCATAAAGAGAAACGATTAACATGGGCAAAAGAGCGCTCGGACTGGTGACTGAACTGATGACGGAACGCAGTCTTATGGACCGACGAGTCCAAATTTCAATTATTTGGTTGGCAGGGGGAGTTTTTGTTCGTCGCCGTCCAGGGAAGAGAGCTAGTAAGACCAGCTCAGTGCCGTCTGTCAAACACGGAGGTGGTAGTGTTATGATCTGGGGTTGCTTTGTCGAAACAACTACGAATGATTTAGTGAAAATTAGTGTTACAATGCGGAAAGCAGAGTATTTCATTATTTTGCAAAATCATGCTATTCCGTGTGGAAGCCGTCTTTGTTGGTGCACCCTTTGTACTCCAGAAAGACAATGACCTCAAACATACGGCTCGAATCTGTAAAAACTTTCTAGAGGAGAAAGCAACAGGAAATGAACTAAAATTAACGGTTAGGCCTCCGGATTTATCTCCAAGAAACTTTTATGAGATGAGCTTGATCGAAGGGCTAGATAGCGATAACCTCAAAACACCCAACACCTATTGGAATATTTATAGAAAGCATGCCAACAAATTAACAGGGACTGTCTCGAAAAATTGCTTCGAAGAATGCCTAAAAATTTGTGTAGCGGTTATCAAAGCCAAAGGAGGTCATATCGACGAAAATAAACTTACGAGCTAAATAACGCATAAATATTATTATGTTTGGATTAATTTACTTTTATTTGACAACAGTTACTTATGTTGTATAAGTTCATTAATAATCCCTTTAAAATTATACTGTATCTGTGACTTTTTGTAAAATCCATTGCTACTTCTAAACTTTTGGACAGTAGTATATATCAGAGAATAGTCTGGAAGAGTACTATAGCATATGAGAGACTCAACTCATGGTTTTAAAATTTTATATAGTCGAATTAGTTTTTAGTTATTTTGAAGTAAGTAAATATTCGCTTTACTAAATGCTTTTTTAAATAGTAGAGCAGGCCTTGCTTTATGTAGTTAGTAGGTTCATTATGCTATTTTTACCATAATAGTCAATTTGTTTTGGCTTATGTGAAGGTATTGTTGGATATCAGAGAAAAATATTGAAATAGTTTATCGCGTAAATTGGCATTCCAAACAAAAATAGTAAGCTTGATTGCAATAAATGCCAGTTAATATTGATCATCCTACCACTAATGTCGATTAATATTTATCTGTCAAATTATTGTTGAGGTTTTCATTTTCTTATGTAGTTATTATAAGTAATAGCAAATTTAACCGAAAAAGGACGTTTGAAATATTATGATTGATATGGCTATCGAAAGAAATCATATGTTGAAGTTTATAATTTATTTAACGACTTGTATGTTCAACGTACACCAATTATTAAGAAATCTAGGTTTGACAACATTTTATATATTAAAAAAAATTAAACTGGCAATGTGAAAGACGGTTCCAGATGTGGTCGACCGCAGATTGCGATCAATGAAATAAGACTTTATTATAACTATTTACTGAGAACTCAAAAAAAACCAAAAACATAAGCCAGCTAACGATTTAATCATTCCAAAACATTAGTAGCTTACGTACAATGTGATTAATGTATTATAGCTTTCAGAAGACGATTTCGATGGAGAGCTTGAATTTTGTAAACAAATGTCCGTAAGATAGAAAACAATCTCAATTTGATTATATTCTCTAATAAAACTGCTTTCTATTTAGGTGATACTGTCGATAGATATAACTGCAGATACAGAGTTGACTATAACAATAACTACAGGAATCCGCCTCTAATATCCACAAAAATTGCATGCCTGTGATGACGTTATTTATAATTCTTTGATTGAGCTAGTCAGAAATATTTAGACTTGATCCAACAAAATGTTGTTCCCGTAGGTTAAAGTTTATTTCCAGGTGGTGATTATTTTCAACAGAACACTATATTCAAGCTGTTTGAGAATTATTAAATATTAAATCTCCTCTTCAAAGATGGAAAGGGAAGAAAAAATTTATTGAATGGCCGACTGGATAATCTGATCTCTCCTAGAGTTATTAAAAAAAATATCTAATACACTAGGGGATGTGTTCGTCGATTACTTAAGTAACTCCTTTAGAAGTTTTGAGCAAAGAATTTATTATTATTGGGAAATGAATGGACAACAGTTTGAAAATTTAATTTAAACATTTTCGATTTTTTTTATTGTAAATATCTATTAACAATTGCAAGGACTGTGTAGTTGTACAATTCACAGGTATAGTAGTAAACTCCACTCACACAAATTTATTAATTATGCGGAACGCAGCGTTTCGAGAGCATGTGGACTCTCATTGTCAACCGTGTTACCGACTGTCGGTAACACGGTAAAAGAAGAAAAATTTCGTGGTTTGCTAGAGGGTAAATTTTATCGATCATATGGTATGACCTTCTAATACGCTTCTATTATTTGGTCCCCTTATTATGCCTGCCACCAGCTTACATTGGAACGAGTTCAAGGACGTCTTCTTAAATTTCTTTCGTATAAACTTCATGGTCAGTATCCTTCTAGAGGAACTGATGGTAATCAGTTCCCTGCTGGAGCGTCATGGCATGCGATCTTTTAAAGAACGCAGAGAAACTTATTGCTCCCAATTTGTCTGGATTTGTTGATTGCCGCGATTTATTATCTAAGTTGCACTTTCATGTACCTCGTTTTTCGTCTAGATTCTGTTCTACGTTTGCAGTACCTACCCCGAAAACTAATATTTTGCATAATGCCCCCATATATAATATGTGTAGGTTAGCAAATAAATATTATAATAATGTTTTTTTCCAACCCAGATAAATGTTCATCAATTTCATTTTGTTTGCCATAGTTTGTAAGCGCTTTATTCATTGTAACTCTTTACGCTAGTTATTCTTAGGTCTTTAGTTTCTAAGTTTTCTTTTTACAATGTATGTATGGCTTTATATATTTTTTTGTCCTGTAATTGGTATTCTGTTGGACAATAAATTCTATTATTATTACTATTATTCTGCCTATCAACTAAGTGGGGAGTTAATTCTAATTATAGATCTTATAATGGTTATTCGAGACATTTGTTTCTTTCAATCAGTTTATGTTGTTTATACTTAATTTTGATTTTACCCAATGTTTGATACAATATTCTCTTAACTTACTGTTGCAGGAAAAGTGTCGTTTTATTCTCTCTCGTTTTGTTGCCTTTATTTAGGAGTAATATATAATTGCTGAATTTTTTGGAGTGTCCAGAACAGTTGCGGATCTATAAAGTTCTCAAATTACGTGTTCAAGTTTTACAACGGAAAGTGCGTAGTGACGCGAAATTTTTAAACTTTTATTTCTTTTCTTTTTCAAGTGAAAATTTAAATTGAAAGATTATTGTTTTTGTGGTATTCAATTCATTTTCCAATTGCCCAGAATGCAATTAACAGCTCGCAGCTTTTCACCCGGTATATTAAAGCAAGAAAACTGTGTTTTCGAACATTTGTTATGCAAAGTTTAGCTTTTTAATGTAAAACTAATAAATAATATTTTAATTAACATTTTCAATTGTCTTTCTGTTGCTTAATCCAAAGAGAAAAACACTGCAAAGTTCTCTAGTTGATAGTATGCGATAAAATTGAAGACGTGCTTGACGAGTTTGTAAACATCACAATCATTCCGCGAAAAGTGTATTCAATGCATATCACGCTGAAAATCATTGAGCAATATTACAAAAGTGTATCACAAGCGACTATAAGCCAAAATATTGATGTAAACAAGTTCATAGTATCGAGAGTGATGCAAAGATATAAAGAAGCTACAAGATATTGTCAGAAAACTGTAAACCACGGAGGTGGTAGTGTGATGGTGTGGGAGTGTTTTTCTGGTAATGGAGTGAGCTCTCTACATAGTATAAACGGTATTATGGACCTATTTATATACTAAAATATATTGTAAGACGTAATGATACCATTTGCTGAATGGAATATGCCACTTGCCGATTGTATTTTCAGCGTGATAATACCCCCAAGCATACTGCTAGGGTTGTTAAGGAGTAGCTAACTGAGCAAGGAGTTAGTGTTATTTCTTGGTTAAGTCAATCCCCCGATGTCAACCTATTGAGCATTTGAGGGAGATTGTAAATAGAAAAATAATGCATAAAAAAATATAAATACGCCATTGAAGTGTTTGATGCATTATCAACACAGTAGCAACAAATTGATTTGCAGAGTCTTCACAATTTAATAGATTTAATGCCCAAACGGTGCGCAGCCGTCATTAAAAATAAGGGTTATGCCACAGAGTATTGATGTTTCTGTTAATAAATTTAGAATATTATTTTTGTTACAAAAAAGTTGTCTAACTTCTGTCACTTGAAAATTGCTCGTTTTTTACTACATTGTAAAAGTAATATTATTTAAATTAAGGTATCTAATATGAAATGTTCGTATAGTTCGTAGAGTTGTTTAACTTTTGACCGCTACTGTACATCTGCGGCCATATATTATAAGTACTTCAATAAATTTACCGGTATCAAAAATCTGTTAATAACTTGGAGAAACAACGGATTAAGATTATTTACTATAGATACAATATTAGAAGAGTGTTCTTGAGAAATTTCGCATTAGAAATGGGAAATAGGTCTTAATTTCATTTACATACAAGTGTCACGAGAAACTGAATCAAAAAACATACATAAGAATATACACTGGAAAACTTTACAGCGTACTACAGTCGACACCTACTATCGAACTGAAATATTTTCAATAAGAGGACGTTGTTGATTCGGTGTAAATTGATATCAAAATATAGGAAAAAAGAAAGAAAAAGGGACCAATCTCATAGTATTTCAAGTAATTTAATTAAACAATAATGGCTACCAGCTTCATGCACATTTGCACATCATTGGACCGAGACATTCCCGAAAAATACTATAAAATCAAAACAGATGCATAAATACATTGCCTGTTTTTCGCTCTCTCATCAAATTGCTCTTACAAAATTGTACATTCAATGTGTACATACAAATAATTTGTATTCAATTTTGTAATTTGAACTGTACTTTATTTAAAAGATAATACACATATTCAAAATAGTGTCAGTTAACTTCATCTAGATTATTTTATGCTTTCTGGATTCTGCACTTTGGTCTTTTATTTTCACCCTTGAAGCAAAAAATAGAATAAGCTATTTAACAACGCATTATTTTGAAGATAATGTTACAATGATAGTCCGTGTACAAAAATATAAATTGCTTTCTCGTGTACTTCATATATGTACATACATCGAAGTACTATCTACAATTATTTTGTGTTATATTATGGCGTCTTTAATCAGATTTGATAAGATATTTGGCAAATATTTTAAGTAACACTTCATTAAGTTGAATCATTGCTGAGTGATGGTATCCTAAGTGCCTTAACGACAGCAATTCATCTAATTGACATACATTTCACATCTGTGATCGATACATCTATGCACATATACATATATGTGTGTACGAAATACATATGTACATAGTATATCTCAAGACATTCGGCAAGGTTCCTTAATTAAACAATTCCATTAGTTTTTAGAAATATGTTGTTCTTAAATAAGAAAAACATATGTACAGAATTTATAATAAACTTGTATTACAAATAGAAGTGAGGATAAATCTGTTTCCCGTCCTCTTTCCTCTAAAGCTCCAAAAAGTGATGCGGGCTAGGCAAGAATGTCCTAGAAGATCGGCTACAGTCGTCGGGCAACCAATCTTCATCCTTTCTGTACAGATACGATGAGGGTCTTATAATTATATGTGCATTTATAATTTATCTGTCTACGTGGTATTGTTAGTAAAAGATAATTATGCTAAGTATTATAATTGCTTAATAAATTCGCTTAATAATCGTAAAAAGTATTTCAAAGAATTAATTACTAATGATCCCAATAATTGATAGGTCTGAATATGAATTTACCTCTCGCAGAGCAGTTTAGCGAAAATTTTACCGACGCATACTATATTTGGGTTGAGTATCCGGTTTGCTTCAACACCTTCTATACTGATTTTTATTATATTTTTTACTTTTTGATTGGTGCTAATTTTAATTGGCGCTGTTGATTTTTTCCCCTAACTAAATGAAGTCAGTTGATATTCGTTGCATTACCTTAGCCTGGCGCCTTAATTGTTGAGATGAAATGCTGTGATTTAAATTTGAGCGGTAGTTTTTCTATGTAGCTTTGTGCGCATGTTAATACAATCCGTGGAATAATTGAAAGAAATCGGCATGTCATATTCCGTAAGTATACATGAACATAAAACACGTAATTTTGCGGTAACATTTGAACGTATACAACTTTGCACTTGTTGGATTCTATTAGGGCTGTTGCTCGAAACCAGGTACCGGGTAACCCGTAACCGGCTCCTGGGAAAGACAGCTTTCAACAACCTTGGATATGATACAATTTGATAAAAGGTCTAAGATCATGTCAAATGGCGCAAAGAAATGTTCAAAAAATTCAACCGATGTCGTTCAAATTTGCAACATCGATACTATGAGATTTTTTACTACAAACCAGAAACGAAAATCCTCTGTTTAATAATTTTCAAGTGACCCAGAACTAATAAAAGTTGTTCGTTCACACAATGCTACAGAGCAAATGGTTGGTCATTCCATCGGGTTTACTGAACATGTGGCTGTTGCATCTTTAAAGAACCGAAGGATAATGAAAGCTGTTTTTTTTTATTGTCAAAACATTAAAAACAAGTTGCACAGTGAGCGACTGTCCTCAACTGAAGCAGTTGTTGAAAGATCTCGGACACTGTTTTCCGTAACTGCAAATTGGTTCAAACATATGCAAAAGTGTATTGATATTAAAGGCATTTACATTGTTGCTAGAAATATTCCTACCAAGCCACGTACAAACGTTTGTAAGATACATTTTATCAAATACCACTATATAATATATGAGAAATATTATTAGAGCTTTATATTGTATTTGAACATCTTCCAGTTCAATGCGAACAAATGTAATACGGTATCGTTAACACTTTGAATATTTCATATACAAGGTGCGTATAAACCGGTGCAAAAACTACACGTAACGAAATTCTTCATTCGATTGTAAATCGAAAATATTAATGTTAAAATAATGTATCAGACTTCATTTATTTTCAGGAATCACTTGGAAGAAATATACATTTGGCAATACTGTACTCATATACTATTGAATAGTAGGTGACGTAGCAATTTCCGAATTTCAATCGTCCAAATCATTTTACCCATAATTAGAAGGCAGATAGATAACTTTTACGTTTTAAATGCTTACGCAAGATATAACTTGCTTTTAAAATGGTTTATTGTCAAAATAATACATATTGAAAAATGTTAATGTACACTTTGTTTCATAACAAGACTGATTTATTTTTGGATATTTAACAAAGATTATATAAATAATCTCGAAACAAAATTGTAATACTGAAATAGTTAATTCCACTTCAGTTTCTAACAAGCCATCAAATAAATTTCGCGTCAAGTAGTTTCTAACTATAAAAACGTATTTCTTAGTTTGTATTTGCATGTCACTTAGTGACAATTAAGTTATGTAGTTGCCAAAACATATTTAAATTTGAACTTTTTCAATTTTAAAATGGTTTCTTTCCAATGAACATAAATCGTTTATGATTGAATCAGATTTTCGTAATGGACGAAAGTTTGATAGGTAATGGCTATACTCTCTTAGAGACTGTTTTTGTTTCTAAACTTTGACTATGATAGTTTTTAGCATACCGTTAAACATTGTGTCAAGTCTTCAGAGAAACAGAAGGAAATGGTAGACCGAAGAAGCGTACTGCAGAGCTTGTTAATAATGTAAGGGGAATTACACACCAGCTTTTATCTCAGTTAAGTGGCGCTAGTCATACGGTTTAGAAAAAGAATTTCTATTTATTTCCTTATCGCATGACCTGTTTTCAAGAAATTTTGCGAACAAACAAAATGTTGTTCCTCGAGGAACAACATTTTGTTAATGATTCCTAAACAATTCCGACAATAATCTACTTGACAAAACATTCTATTCCGATAAAGCATGATTTTATCTGAAAAGTTTTGTCAATTTACAGAATATGAGGATCTGGTTTACAGAAAAACCTGATATTTTTTATGTTGAAACATCTCTTTATCCACATAAAATTGGTGTTTGGTTTGACTATAAGTCGTAAAAGAATCGCTGGTCCGTGTTTTTTTTTATAATGGTACCTTAACAGCGAACAGGTATCGAGAGGAAATTCTATTTCCTTTTATTAATCAATTAAATGAAGAAGAAATTAGTCATGGTTATTTTTAACAAGACGAAGCCAGGGCTCATGCTGCAGGTGAAACGATTAATGTGCTGCAACAAGGTTTTCGTAACCGCTTAATAAGCTTAAACACTGACAATATTTTTTTACCAGGATCATGTGATATTACAGCTTGCGACTTCTTCTCATGGCCATTTAAAAAAAATCCATTTATAAGGTTCAAACAGCTGATATCGCGCACCTTCAAAATAGAATTATAGAATGTATTAATGAAATTGCTGATGCTATGTTGTAATATGTGTTTCCTAGTGTAAGAAAAATATGTGAGAAATGTCTTCAATATGGCTGTGGCCACTTTCAACAGTTTTCGTAAAAAAAATTGTAAATAAACATAAATAATCTCAGACGTATATTTTATATCCAAGGCTCCATTCGACGCAAAATTTATTCGATCACTTTTATTTAATTACAATATGTAAATGTCAAAATTTGATAGTAATGTGTTTGATTGATATCAGTTTAGAATACAAATTTACTGTTCCATAAAATGGTTTCACAGAAGTACATACGTTAATGAAGAAATACTAAAAACAAATATTGAAGTAAAAAAGAAAACGCTTACGAAAAAAATAGTATTACAAATTCTTCATCACTCTAAATTTCAGTTATCTCTATCAACAAATATTGACCAATAATGCTTATTGTGAACTAAATGTCAGATTGTGCATATAGTGTTGAATAATTATGTGACATATCCTATTGAGCGACGATCCGGCTTTTAAGTAGACAGCTTTCCTCCAATATGTATTATAAGCACCGGTCTTCTTTAGCGTCATTCTGCATAGTATTTTACTCGTTTCTTTTAAATACAATGCAGTGAGGTAAATATTTGCGCATGTAGTTTTTATTTGTGTTTTAAAACTTGCTCTTATCACCTAGCGTTGTCTTTGCCTAAAAGTGTTTTTGTTATAATTTGAATGATTTTTTAATATATAAAAAAATTGAGTCACGAAAATTTTTAGTTGCAGACAATCATTTTTGCTCATTATCAGTACCTGTTAGACGGAATTGAAAGCAATCAAATTTTACAATCTTTGCGGGCAGTACTATGAACCCGTATAGGTTTTTTTAGTTTTTTTCTCATTTCCAATAGAAATATTAGATTTCTAGAGTACTTCTTTTAAATGCAAATTAAATGATAACCGTATGGGTCTTATTTGAACTCCTCCTGGTTTGAAGAAGTTATGTTTTCTTTTGTAACACGCAACTACGATATGTACACTATATTTACAATTAGTTACAAAAATACACTGAATACATTAAATGATGATGAGCTAATGCGCTCACTCACCAATTGAAACTAACTATTTACTGTTAATAAGTGAATACAAGTTAACTTACATCCATATTAATACTAATATTAATATAAATATCAATACTAAACCACTCAATGTTCTTGTGGTGCAAGGGTTTAGTACGTACGCCGGAGACGTAAAGATGTTTGGTTCAAGTCCGCTCCGAGACCGATATTTTTTCGGAAATTTAATTACGTTGGAAATTGCAAGGAAATTGTAATTTTATCACAAGTTAAATTGCTTTGGACAAGTTGAAATTCTGTATCGCTTATGATGTTGTATATATGGAGCTATGTCTTGTTCTCCTGGAGCTATGCGTTGTACTCATAGCAACACGTTGTTTTCAATTAAAATTTGGTCAAGAGAAACCTCGGTTTGTATCGGTAATTACAGAATTACCTGAGTGCCGTTACAGTAATGAACATTGTAGATAATTATTGACGATATGGTCATAATTAGAAAGCGCAGTAATAATACCCTAAATGAGAATGAGGAGATAATTTGCTAGTGATTAATAAGAAGTTAACTAAATAGGGACATTGCCGGGATTTCTACAAGTCTCAAATTTATACATACTTAATGAAATAATAATTGTACAAATATTTGATGGAAATAATAATATATACATTAAAATATACATGAATCTGAAATGCGATTAATTAGAAATTCGGTTGCCTTCGAACAGGTCTAAAATGAACTAATTTTAAGAAAACAACAAATTTTTGTAGGTATTGAGATATACTAGGTTCAATTTAAACATCAATACCTTTTATTCAATGTTAGCTACGTAAATCAATTATGAGGCTTCCGTTAATTACCAATATAACAAGCTATTTGTAATCATGATCACAAACAAATATCAAAAATGTTATGCAGAATAAAAACTAGCATAATTAACACAAAATTTTCGATTATTTTCAAGCAGCGACCTTTATTTTTCACAATTTTTACCTATTCCACTCAAAAGTAACGTAAACTCATATTTTACTATCTATATCTACATCCAACCCCTTTCGTTATTCTTCACATTGTTGAGATTGAAGTTAGACCTTGTTTTGTTTGCGCTAATAAAATGTAAGGTTTAATTTACGATATGTTGCAAATTGTATTTCCTACTATGAATTTCTAGTTAAAATGAAAGAAAACAACAAAATTATAATGTATGAATTGAAACTTAATATTAGTTATTAAGTACCTAGCAGTTTATAAAAAAAAAGGCTACCTAACAGAGATATTGGTAAACCAAATTATTGAAAAACAAATGCATATGATTCCCTTGTCTAAATTCCCAAAAATTGATTTTATGTTCTTGAACTAAGATTTGTTTTAGTCATTTTGCTAAATAGGAATATTGTTCGATAAATTTTCTACAGGGTTCCGTTACGTATCTCCCGGTTTTCGCCATGTCTGTGGAATAGAAGAAGTTGTCAAAAGTGGGGGTTGGTATTTAAATAAATTGAAATTTTCCTAATTTAATATTTCAAGTACGATCTTAGAGCACTTCATATAAAGTTGTTGATATTGTCTTATATCTTATTACATATCTTTCATTAACTTACATTTGCCGAATAAAAGATTTACAAATTAAACCTTGCATTTCTCCAAATTTTCATTTCTCAAATTTGATGTGACGCAGACCCATAATATACGATGTTATTAAACTTGAATTTTAAAACGTTATACTAGGAGTCTGTAATATACGGGGTCCCTCATTTGGAATAAGAAAGTTTATATCAGCTTCTCATTCAATGGAACGTACATATTTTTAAGAAATCGATATACATTCCATCCATAACAATTCCAGCTAAAATCGTGGAAGATACCTTCTTCTCAATAAAAAGGAAATCGTTTTTTTCTCACATATCTTGTTTTATGACAGTCTTCTGCTTATAATTATATTACTGGCCTTGCAGCTCGACAACGTTATAGACGTGTCGGCAGCTTTCGCATGGTAATTCTTGTTTTATGTTGATATTGCAGGTGCAGGTACAATGCAATAGAATTCATTCCTGTAGTACTATATTTACATCTATAAAATGTCATCAATATAAATAAGTATTTTGGTTCACCGACTGATGACGTATTTTTAACTGGCGAAAATCTCACACTCGATCACATGTATAGTAAAAGTGCTTTCTTTTCTGTCAAATTGATTCTGTGTAAAAATTCAGCGAAAAAAAGACTGGCAATGCGTTTCCCTTCACACGGTTGTATACATGCCGCCGTAACTACGATAAATACAAGACACTGACACGAAGCACAGAAACACGACCGATAGAGACAGCAACACCGTTCAGGTAATACTTGTAAAGGTGAAAGTCTCGGATTAAAAGTAGGTAAATAGGTTGATACCCCCACGGTCGGATTTCTCTTCTTCCGTCTTACTTTTATTACGAAGTTGAACAGAGACTGAAATACTGACGTGGTCATCTGGTAAGGTTCATACCCCACTTTCGAAAATGGTATTTCCAGCCACACTACAATTTACACCACCTCTGCTATACGTATGTTCGATTTTACACCACTCTCTTACTGGTGGTTTTTACATCCCCTCTTGAAAATTTCGGGGGTACTTTCAAGGACACAATTGTCAAATTGTACACTTGATTTTTTAATTTTTTTTTGAGTTTTTTCTTCGTGCTAAAATTGTGATTATTGTGTTGTGTAGTCATTGTGTGCAATAATTTCTTTGGTTTATTTTAAAAGTGTGCAATCTACAAATGTGATATTTGTATATATACAGTCATTTATTTTTGAGGTTTGTCTTTTTATTTATTTATTTTTTGCTTTAATATATGCTTATTAATACGTAGAAAAAAATTGTGCTTGAGTTTTAAAATGCGCTTGTGATTTGAATGTAATACAGAGGGGCGTCTTGTAAAGTGGGGTTTCGTTGCCTAGCAACCGCATTACTTGTTTTATCCACTATAGTTATCAATATATAATCATTAAATTCATTCGCACAGTAGTTTTATCTTCAGAGTGTGCTAAATGCCATACTGCATATATGCGAATAATTTAATGGTTACTAATACTACATTAGCATGAATACATTGATTTAAAAGAATGAAATAAGGTGTACTAACTGTTATCTCATATTCTTTGTATTAAAAAAATGTGTGTTCATTGAAAGGAACATAAGAAATTGTGTTTCTTACTATTTTGCGGATAAGTATGTATATACATACGAATGTAGAACTAACTTACAAGGTTATAAATGTCGCAATGAAGTATTGAAAGTTGTAGAAGAACAATACTTGTTTACAATTAAGCAACAAATAAAAGACATTGAGCGGTCTACAAACTGTAATATTGGAAAATGTCCTACCTTAGAAAGGAAAACTTCTTAAATGAAAGTAAATAGGAGGCATAATTATTTGCAATATCTGTTGTTATAATGATTTCTTCATTTTTTTATACAATTAAATGAAATATCACGGTAATACAAATTTATGTGCCGACACGAAATATCATCTCACCTGAAATTGTTACTAAAGTTGTGTTTATAGCGTATTTTTAAAGCTTTACTTCTTTCATTTAGTAGTGATAGATAAACAAATTATTTTGTGTTTTTTTTCTTCACGGATCTGTTTTTTGCTATATATCCCACCGGGAACTACCATCTTCTATCTTGAAAAATATGAATTGCAGAAACCCAAAAATTTAGTGATATGTTATCAGTGGGAACTTTTCTAATTGTTTTTATTTTAAACAGAACATCCTAAATATTGCTTCGTTTTTGAATTGTACATGTAATATATTGATTCTGACACGAAGATGAAGCTCATAGAAAGTTTGTTATATATTCGGATGACTTAGGTATAACACAAAACGAAATAATGTTGGTTTCTCAAAATGACAGACATGTAAAACAGTCACCGACATCGTTAAGTATCATCACTGTAAACTATATTGAATATCTAACTATATCAAGGATACTTAAAACTTATCACAACTCGCTTGCAATGTCACTACTATATGAAAATTATTATCCTTTATATGTCTGATTCAGTACAACAAATCTCGGTAGCTATTTAATAAGTAGTACTTATTCTATTTCTGTGAAAGTTATGCAAACAAGCAGAAATAAGCTGTCATAAATGAAAAAATCCAAAAGTTAGTCTCCTTGGTATGTGTAAATGCATTCTTAAACAACTGAAAACAATATTGATTTAAACAAATTATGAAATCCCTTTTTAACGTCACTATTTGGTTAATTTAATGAAATATTCTTTCAACGAATGCAAGCTTTCTTTAAGCTAAATACATGATCGAAAAGAATAATTCTTTTACCGAAAAATCTGTATTTTCTTGAGCGTCAATAATATTACAATGAGTGAAAAATATGCATAAAAATACTTTTTTTCAGAATTCCATCAGTCTGTATTTTCTGTATTGTTTTTGAACTGTTTAAAAGTTTTATAGAAAAATTGACGCACTTTAGAAACAAAAACGTCGGCTCTTAACAAATGTTCCCATGTATTGTGTATTACCTCTTAATAGCGCAGGTGAGCTTCTACTGAATACTATTTATTATCTTGCGATTATTGCTCATGGCATTTACATTGTTCACCGTTATAGGTCGACTGTCAAAAATGTATTGTTTATCACTACCTTTAAAAAGTCGTTCAGTAGATAGTATAAGTAATAGAGAATACATGAGTATAATACCTAATATCTCTTTGAGTTTAGTTTAAATCTAAATAAAATCTTACAAATTTAGTCTATTTGGTGGTTTAATTTATTTGCCACTCTTGCGAATATGTGGAATATCGGATAGGGGAGTTAATGGAGTCCCCAGTATGGGCTTTCCAGTAGGCCTTTCCAGATCTAGTTTTGTTTTTGTAATTCGACGAAATATTAATTCAGCTGGGTTAATTTCAGTAATAGGATTAAGTGCGATTCAGTGTTTCAATAAGAAATTCTGAATATAATAGTTTAAATCTAGTTTACCTTCCACAACATCTTTCACTTGCTTGAGTATCCCCACCAGTAATAACTTCTGAAATCTTTATTCTGACGATTCTGATATATCCTTCATGAAAGAGAGATCACTGTTCGTAGTTGATATGATATAATTACTTTATTAGTCCAGAGTAGACAACCACCTGCAGTAGAAAGTGAATTCTTTGGTGTGTAGTAGGCCTTAACATTCACATCTTTAATATTTTCATCTGGCGCAATCAAAATATTTACATAAAATTTGGTTTTTTAATGTGTCTGCAGCGACTGTATCAGCTGTTAGAGGAAATACATCCATTTCGATGACAGTATTCACTTCAATTGATTCTGGTAGCGGCAAACTCGACATCGCATCTGCATTACTGAAATCGTTACCTGGTCTGTATTTTATGCTATAATGCTATTGCTGATAAAATTATTGACCATTGTTGCACCCTGAACGTTCCAGCAATCGGGATCTTTTTCTTATCTTCTAAAATATATTCAAGGGATTTGTGCTCAGTGTAGATTATGAAATTTCTACCGTATATGTATTTGTGAAAACGTGGAAGAAACGAACGTTATATCGGGCGTTATTCTCCATTATGTGACACAATACCGCGCCGCAAGCATAGGAAGACGCATTAACAGAAATAACAATCTTTATATGGGGTATAGTATACTAGCAGTGAACTTTGTGCTAATATTTTTTTTACTTTCTTTCATATCCTTCATTACAATCCTCATTTCAGTGAAGCTGTACATTTTTCATATCTTAATTGTTTAATGATTTCAATAAATCAGAAGATATGGGTATAAACTTTTTGTAATACAAAATATGATCGTAGTTGGGTTAAGTTTGTTTGTAGTTGTTGGTACATCTTGTATTACTTTAATCGTAGTATTTGGTGGTTTATTTTTTTCGCTTGATAGTCGAAACCCTAGAAATTCTACTTCAGTTTTATTAAAAGGATTTTTTTTCTAAAAACCTCTATAGACAGTATAAGTAATACATGAGTATAATACATAACATCACGTTTCCCTAATCCGATTTGGAATTCTTTTGTATTAGATGTCAATGCATCTTAATTAGAGACGCCGTTTTTACCTTCGCACCAGGGTCATCACCTTCACCATTTTATGGTAATTGCAATGAAATGATATAAGGAACGTTATATAAGAAAAGTAATAATAAGCAACTGCTTATAAGTTATAATTAGCAAATAGATTGGCACATTTTCAGCTAAATAAATCTCCTAAATTCGATCATTAAAGAACCAGTGAAACCATGAGCAATGCGTTGTGAGTATACATATGCATATGTATTGCAATCGAATTAATTTATTTAGAAGGATCCTCAACCGATTACAATACGCGAAGTTATACCAATATTAGACAGCTAACAATGAAGAATGACCGCTTGTAGTTTTATTGTAGTTCTATTATACACTATATAAAGCCATCACAGAAATATGTTTATTATATATTTACTTAACCGCGTTCGTTTTGTGATATATATCTATTCGTTTTGTAGCACCCTAATTAAAATCTTTCAGTTGCTTTGTATTATGTATACGCCGCCTTTATACTACAAGGCGGTATTTATAACACTTACCTTTCTAAACAATATTATCAACTGGAATTGCTCGGTTAAACATTTGCAGCATTACATATGTTTATGCGACTGCGTCAGTGACGTTTGTTCGCAGCAAAGTAAAAACGTTATTATATGCAGAAAAGTATTGTTCGACATCTAGTGACGTAACATAATAGAAATAATCTCTGAAATCTCTTAACAATCTGTACATGCACCACCACAAATTTAACTTAGTGTCGTAAAATCTGATTTTTTTTGTCAATAACACTCTTGAACTTTGCTACAACACGATGATTTTTGGCGTAATTTACAGCAGTGAGTGGATATCCTCCACTATTTACAGTATATGTGGGCAACAACCGGCCCGCTGTAAGATTTGATCCGGCCCGCGAGACATTTTGAAAAACCCAATTAAAAAAAATATTACACTACTTACTCATACTCACTCCAAATGTGGAAGATCGAGTGATATGCTTGCTCCTGCGGAATCAAGTGAGCGAGCAATCCGTCAATTTGCTTTGGTGTGCATCTTGAGTGCTTACTAATTACATTTTCTTATTAAATTTATCGAACGAAAAGTAAACGAAAATGATGTCTGGTGGAAAGAAACGAAAAGTAGATGCAGAGGGTCGCCAGTTTCAAGAAAAATGGACTGAAGAATTCTTTTTTATCTTGCACAATGGTAAGCCTATTTGTTTGCTGTGTAATGAATCCATTTCAGTGATGGAAGAATTCAATATAAAGAGGCATTCCAAGCATCCTATGCTGCACTGACTGACAGGACAAATAAGAAAAGACAATATCCAGAAGTTTGCCGCAAATTTGGAAAAACAGCAGCAAATGTTTCATTAGCAAAGAACACAAAAAGTAATGTACAAAATGCTCCAATACACTTGCAAATGGAGTTAATCGTGCTTCAAGAAAACTCACTCCTAAAATCTAAATTTGAAGATGTGGAGTTGTGCGATTTCTACCAAAAATACCTCGAAGAAGACCATTTTCCGGAGCTTAGAAAATTCAGTAGATTGATTTGTGCGTTTGGCAGTACTTATAAATGCGAACAGTTCTTTTCAATGATGAAAGTTAATCAAAACGATCAAATGATCGATGGATTAGTTTCCCAAATTCAAGCTTTCGTAGTTTGTAATAATTCCAAATTTCACGATTGAATTATAATGTTGTAAACGCGGCCCGCGAACGTACTTGCACACTAAAGTTTGGCCCACAAGTCAAAGGTTGCCCATACTTGATTTACAGTGACTCCACTAACAACACAGGACTTAATGATTTATCTAGTCCTACGCAATTGTTCTGAATAGTTTATAGTTCCGTTTTAATCTGACTACCTTGAAGTTTTATTTGAATATTCTTGATAGCTGCAGCTTCTGGATTACGATACCGTTCTTTAAAAAAACGGCCTACACAACAGATAATGTTTATTACCGTCAGTAATAAACATTAATACTTGGTTTGTTGAAAGTTAACATATTTCTAACATATCTAGTGCCAGTTTTGTAATTGCTTCACCAGTGCAATTTTCTAATCTTTTGCGATAACAATGGTGAAGTTGATTTAAGAGGGTCCACACTTTAACGTTAGCAATAGAATATTTTTAAGTTTCTTGTTTTGTCAATTTCCGATTTAATCTTCTTTTTATGTATATGTGAGAAGCAGTGAAATGGTTGTTGATTGAGGAGAGTAAGTGGTAAACTACACGCTATCAAAATAAAAATTAACCCAAAATATTTTTTTCGGTCTTAGATTAGATTAATTAAGGGTGATGTTGCGCTGCGGTCTTAGGCCATTTTTTATATTGATTCTGTACACAATTTACATCTCTCCTGCTGTCTATTTTTCCCTAGTATAGCAACAGTTTATCGCAAACTGAACATATTACTTTTATACAATTGTATTGTAAATCTATAAATTCCGCCACAAAATTATTTACTTGATCTACAAGTTGCTGTTTGTTAATCTTACGTACATCACATTAATTAATTAGCAACGCTAAAACAGTGGTATCTAACATCACAGTGCACCATTAACCGATGTTTAACAAGTACCGTGAGCGGAGACTGATTCAGCACTCGCTCTCCGCTTGTATTCGAAAACTCTAATAGGAAGAAAAAATCCTGCGTCCATAATAACGCAAACTCAAGTTTCTGTCTCATAGAAAATGTGCCGATAACACATTATATAATGTTGATGTTAAAGAATATAAAATAAAAGTTCCATTGGCATATTCTTGTTTTACGTTGAAACATAGGCTAATGTTTTTACATCTAAATGTAGATATATAACTCTCTCTCCTATGGCTCCACAGCCCGACATCGGACCTCGGCTTCCTTCAGGGTTCACCTCCAAGCCTCTTTGTCTTTCGCTACCCTCCTCCAGCTTCTCACTCCAAGCAGTTCCTTGGCGTCTCCTTCAATCGCCTCCTCCCACAGTTTTTTTGGCCTCGCTCCTTGCATCCCCCTATTAAGGAGATTCTTAGATATCCTCCCCTCCTCCATTCTTACCACGTGTCCTGCCCATTGCAATCGTTGAAGCCTTGTATACTCTAACAAGCACAGCTCTTCATAGTAAGCATATAGCTCTCGATTGTACCTCATTCTCCTGGTATTGTTTTCTTTATTTGGCTCCATTATCCTTCTCAGTATCTTTCCTTCGAATATATCTAGTTTGCTGGCTAGACCTTGCGTTAATACCCAAGCCTCGCCTCCGCAACTCTCTATCGGTCTTAGGATGGTCTTATAAAAACGTATCTACGCGTGACGATGTACTGCCCTGGCTTTGAAAATATTCTGCATTGCGAAGTATGTTTTATTATCTGACACAATTCTTCCAAGGGCCAAGCTCGTCATACCAGGATGTAAATGTGAATTAGTCGCAAATTTCAATCACGTTACAGTAATGTAGCGCCATCTTGTGGGGAGCCCCGGATCGGATTGGTGGTTTTCGCACGCTCGTGTTGGCCCGCGGGCCGTAGTTTGGAGATCCCTGAATTGGAGAGTGACACAAACATTCGCTGTAGTATTGTGCCATTAGCGTGCTTTTCGGTGGTGTGTTGGGAAAGGAGCGTTCCACGTCTAATGATGTGATGTATGCGAATTTAAAAAGGTCGTTCGCGTCATGTTCGCAATATAGTTCCGTTAAACTTTTGTCTATCGCACTCTACTTTGAAAATCGGGATTCTTATTTATAACTGCACACACTTTATTGCTTAGTAAATCTTCCTATACTATGTTAGATTTCCTAACGAGGCTTTGAGGTAATCTACTATGTTCAGCGCTTCATGTAATGACAGCTTGGTGTTCTCTAATTTGGAAATAATATCTAAGAGAATTGAATAATTTTCGGAAATTTGCTCTATTTGAGTATGGAGCTCGGTATCTGAAACCAGCCGGCGGCTTACTAAATTTACTTAAGCTTCTTGCGGATTTAAATTTAAGATACAAAGGTTTAATAATGTGTAAAAATTTCTCATAATATAAAACAGCTTTTTAGTCTTCCCCATCCCGGCTGTGGTGCCCGAGGAATTTTCAGACAAACCTGTTTAAACTCACGAATGCGTTTTAAAGGTTTGATAAAAACTTTCTTGATAGAAACTATAAATTGTTCTATTTTTGGATAACCATTTCTAGTACATGAAGCAATTGAGGATAAAATTGCTTTAATAACTTTCCAGCTTTAATCATGTTCGAACTCGCATCTGTAACCAACACCCACAACACCAGCAACAATACTGCCAGTGTATTCTAATGTCGGATATTGGTTAAGAAATATGTATATTAACACTCGTCGAACATAACAAAGAACGCTGTCGATTCGCCATCGCCAATCTAATTCGGCATTCATACAGATACTAACCATACGCGTATGAATCCCGACTTCAGGTATGTCTAACCGCTTTCGTAATATATTATCGTCGCCCATGAGCGCGCACTTATTCCTGCAGGCTTACTCACTAAAATTAGACATCTCGAATTCTGAACTAGGTTAAATTTTATTATACAATTGTGAAATGATCAGAAGAAATGTTAGAATTTATTGAACTATATAAGCAAACCATATTTATGATGGGTAAAGCGAAGTACTTATTTGACTTTCTGAAGGCAGGTGATGATTAGTGTAGAAACCATTTTTACGCAAGATTAATACAATATGCATATGTATATGTACTTTCACCGATTATTTTACTTTATATATATTTATATATCGAAATAAATACCTGTTTTAATAGTTGAATTGATTTAACGAAAAAATATTAATAAAAGCGTGAACTCAAAATGGAACGTCTTTTTCAATTGCGTGTGTAAGTTAGACCACACCTTTGATCAAATGCGATTTAGGTACTACGTATAGCTTAAGCTTACTAGAAAAACAGTTTGGTCAGAATGGATCAAGAGAAAAATAAAAATTACAAAGCGCGTATTGAAATTATAGAATAATTTGAAGTTGAAAAATGTCAACTACATCGCTTGATTTTAAATTGGAAATTGACATTCGGCGGGAACTAACAGTTTAACATGTAATTTGTCCACGGTGCACATCCGCGTGTCTCTTAGAATCATATGTGTTTATCTCCGTTAAGCTATTGCTTGCGTATATTTCTATCTTACTTTATTCATTCTGACCCACTTTCCTATTCTTCTATATGCAAGCATTACTCTATCCATACGTAGAATATATAATTATAATCAAGGCATGTTAGTACGACCGTAATGGTGGTATTTATAATAATAGGTAACAGGATTACTTAAATTAGAATACATTTAAAAGTGAGGGAGCCTTATTTTATATAGGTATTAGAAAGGAGTAGCCTCAGACTAAAGGAAGTATTGTGAGCTTCATCATATTTTTTCACTATGGGATATCGATGAAAATTCCTATATCGCAAACGTATCTTAAACGCGGGAGACATGTTAATATCGGATGGTGTTTCGCAAATAAAAGAATGCAAAAAGAAGTATCAACCTACACAGAATTCAATAACTTTCAACATGTGTACTGCGATACAATGGTGTGTCGAGGAAGGATCTTAAGTGTGCTGCGAAAATTTGTAATAAATCTAAAGTAAAATAAGTGCGAAGAAATTGCAGATAATTGATAAAATTGAGTATTCTTGTCATTTTTAACATTTTTTTTCGCAAATGGCACAGCTATAATTTAAACAGTTGCTCACAAGTGTATATTTCTATTCTCTTGAACAACAAAACACCTACGGAATTCTCTTTCTGTATATTAAAATATTTTGATGGAAGTCATAAACCACAGTGAAAATGATTTAATAATTACGAGTGCAGCCTTTCATGAAGGAAAGCGACAATGAGAAGCTGTGATTTTCCTCCAGAGGCGAAAGAAAAAATATATAGACCGTGTCATCCTGGATTCGAAGTTTTGTTGTTATGGAGACTAACTCTTGTATTGAAACAAGACTTATTTGAAATAATAGCTTGGTACTTCATATGATTATTGTGTCATTTGACAGTTATTAGAAAAAGTTTCCGTGTTGATTTGGTGATTAGATTTTGCATAAATTAGAATAAAATATACAAGAAACAATTATAAAATTCAAAATTATATCAGTTTAAGTTTTTATTTTTACTGATATATAATTTTATTTTGTTTATTACAAGAAAAATAAATTCATTACTAGGCGGTATGGTCTAAAATAGATTGACAATAGATTAAAGGTTACTTCCACATACGAAAATTAATCTCAAATAGAAAATAATATAACTTATGTAGTGTTTAATTACCAAGTAATAGAAAACAATCCTGACGTCAGGTAAATACATTCTTTATATTACTTTGTAGTTCATCCAACTTTCATACCCCTTCTTGGACAAAAATAAGCACATTATAGGACGAAGTAGTAAAATAAAACACCAAATCTTATACTTTACTAGTAAACTGTGCAAGGCTAAGTACATAGATCGTTTACTTTAAATGAATAGTTATTATAACCAATAAAGCTTTTAATCTGTATAAGAAATTAGGTGCATCCTCTTCATTCTTGCAGCACGAGATATCGCACCTAATGCAGATGGAATATTTCATAAAAAGACTGTGGATTTCACATCTGATAAGAATTTTTATATATTCATCGTACAATAGTAAGAGAATGCTTCTGCTGATAACACTCTTATTGTGTCCTTTCTTTATTGCTGCAGGTACATGATTCTCTTTATGTTCTTCTTTTCGGATAGAATACGCAATTCCTTTAACATACCCTAGTGTTTTGCTAGTTTTTTCAACTGTTTTGGAAACATTTATATTTGTCACAGAATATGTAAAGGCGTTGACAATCATTTGCTTTTCTCTCACAGTGTAGTTTTCGCCTTAGCCCTTTCTTTTAGGAACCTATAATTTTGCAAGTGTTAGCTAATAAAAAATAATTATTCTTGCTTTACATACAATAGACGCTACTATTCAAAGTTGTAGTATTTAAAAGAAAAACTGATTTACTGAAAAATAGATGCAAATCAAGCGAGAAGCACGAAGAAATAAACACAAAGGTAATAACATGACAAACGCTGAGCCGAATTTGACATGTGACAGGAGCAATAAACAAAACAATTATCCTAGATAGAAAGCGCGCTAAATAACTTGACAACGCTCCTACTTTCAAAATGAGATAGTTACATGCGAATCCCAATAAAAGAGGGTTTATACTCTTTACGGCCTAATGTGATCAATTAAATTTACCCTTAGCAAACCATGATATTTTTCTTCTTTATACTATCCAAATTGGTAGAATACCTGTAAAAACGTGTAAATTGACTTATTCTGTAGCGTTAGTGACAGCGCTTGTCACAGCAATACAGTACACATTATAAATGTATTTTATTTGTCACTCTACCAAGAATATTTTAAAGAAATAATTTCATGATTTGCTAGAGGGCAAATTTATATGACAATATTGTACTTCGAAACACAGCCAAAGCGTAATTATGCAAATAGATACTTTTTATTTGATTACTTATCTAAATATAAGTGTACCACAGAAACTCAAATTTTGCCTGAGAGATGGAGAGAATTCAAAGTAATCATATTTTCTTTTGAAAACATCTAATCTAATTGCTATTTAATTTAGCAATGTTATCGAGAAAATTCAAATTTTCATTTTCTTGCTTTTATCTATCTACATTTTTGTAGGAAGCAATTGTGCAAATTTAATATTTCATCAAATTCGTTCAAATTGTGCCATTTGTCACATTAAGTTGTGGTTTGACAACAATTTACGGCGTCAAAAGTCAAAAAAATAGAAAATCCACCGAATTCCGTTGCTTGACGTTGGTTCAGGTCATTTATTCTGTGTAAACAGTAGTACTATCATCGCATTTAAAACGCATTTGACAGTTTCGTTACATGCTGTTTTAGCTTTTTTAATCTACTTAGTGTGATTTCTTCGAACTCTATAAATATATATATATAAAAAAATAATTGTGCTACGTCATACCTCACCACAAAACATTAAAAACGTATTGAATAATACAAGTGCTTTTGTAAAAAATTGACCCTCTCTATTTTGGTAACGTGTCAATTTTTTTCTTACAATAGCATGTAGCTATAAAGAATTTAGATAATAGCTTAATATTTCAATAAGAATTTAATAATGAAATAATACATTGCATGTTTCCTATGAAACAGTTAGTGTAAATATAATAAATAAATTTAAATATGTTATAAATATAATAACAATAAACAGTATTTATTATTATAAGATTCGTACTCTACGTGGCGGGTTGATTTCTTTAACTGTATTAAAATTGTTCATACCAGCTAACCAACATACTTACCCACTCAATTCCCATTTTATGTTTGTACTCATTGTAATGCGCTAGTAATATGTCAAACTAAAGCGATTTTTACTATTGAGTAATAAAATCTAGTAAAGCAATTGTATTTTTAACTTAAAACACAAGTAACGTTTATAACTACTTTTTATATGTTATATTTTTTCAGAAATAGGATAACATGAATTTTACTCCATTCGGCGTTGGTGTTCCATTATCAGCTGCCCTTCCAGTAGCTACACAATTCACTGCAGGCAAAATTACGCAAAGTGTTACTACCCCGAATGGACAAGTAGTGGGTGTGCTGCAAGGTGGAGAAAATGGTGTTCATTATATTAGGCCGATTGATGCGAATGCATTTGCAACGACAACAGCCCAAACACAACCTGGTCAGCAAACCCAAACTCTCATCACACTGCCTATAACAATGCCTGGCGCTAAACCGGGTGATCCACAACAGACTGTGCAAATTCAAGTAGTTAATCCGGCTCCCGCTCAGGTTCCAACGAGTCAAGCTCAATCGCCGAAGTACCAAATATCCCAAATTCCCATCCAGACGTTTGGTCAAGGAACGACAGTTCTGACTGTAGCTTACAATTCGAATCAAGAGGGTATACAAATTGTAAGTGGAGGGGTTGATTAGTTCACTTTGAGTTTTCTTTTTGTGTTGCTAGTTCACTTGCTTTAAAAAACTATATACAGACAAAAAGTACAATCAGATCCCAAAGCTCTGTGTGTTAATACTGTTGTCAATGTATTACAGAACTATTCCCGTATATAATTCAAAACTTACCCGCAGGAATAATTGTTCCTATTAGTAGCTATACTTTCTATTTTTTTATAAGGATCATTAATTTCCTGTAAGTGTATTAAAAAATTACAATTTACTAACCAGATATTGATATATTGAAAGTTTCTCGAAAAAGATCAACCTACCAAAACCTAGTTTGTAAAATTGCGTCAAAAG
Source organism: Trypoxylus dichotomus (assembly GCA_023509865.1). Taxonomy (NCBI): domain Eukaryota; kingdom Metazoa; phylum Arthropoda; class Insecta; order Coleoptera; family Scarabaeidae; genus Trypoxylus; species Trypoxylus dichotomus. Next base: position 28,366,782 of record CM042080.1, on the reverse strand, counting down.
TTAAGATCAATATGTCTTCTTTAAAATGCCGCGAGCTAAATATGGATATAAAATACACACAAAATTACTTATCTATAATATTTAGTAATAATTGCGTTAATAAAACAAGCAACGATGCATATGAGTTTTAGTAGTTGATGTTAATGTAAACAAAAGGATGCTATTTAGTTAGAAAATAAAAGAGCCATTTTTTAAATTTAATTTGACGATACTCTGGTTTTTGCAATCCTTTTAAAGTTCTAAGAGGTGTAAACTAAATTTGTAGTCGAGAAATTTCCGTTTTTTCGATTTTATTTTGACATATGCATGGCCATTGAGTTTAGAGCAGCCTGTACATAGAACGACATGAAACTAAAATTAATTTCTCGATTAACACATCAAATAGACTAACTAAATGCAAATCGACTTCAGTGCAGGTTAGATCTTATTTGTAACTATTATTTGAATTGATTCAATAAAAATTAAAGATCCTGCAGTTGTGAGTATAAGGAGAAATCAAATAGTAAATTTACATCACTAGTAACTTAGGGCACAATAAACAGCTTTCAGTCAAGAATTTGCCATTTTATTTCAATTTTAAGCTTCAGAGCATTTACATCGTTAATTAACCTTAATAATTAGTAATGTACAGGTGTCTCATTTTATATTTCTATCGAGTAGTTCGTAAATCAACAGGTATCAAATATATGTTTTTCCCATATATATATATATAGTATAATATAATAAGTGGTTCACTGTGGTCGGTAGCAAAACTATAGAACGATATTCAAAATTTGACTGTTCTTTAAAGTTATGCTAGTTAAATGTTTACAAAGAAGAGTTAACTTAAATAGATAAATAGTTTTTTTGCTATACGCTAAACAGCCGCTTCAAACGTCTTAATTATTTTTTCCGTTCATTGTTTATATCTAAATCTATTTTGTTGTATAAATCCGGTAGTTTTTTTAGAGAATTTTTAAAAAATAATAATTTAAATACTAGTACATCGAATTTTTTAAATCTAATATACGTAAAGAATTGCATGAAACGGCCAACGGCCACATTCTAAACGCAACAAATGAAGTGCCAGGCGGTGTTTACCACGTATATATATTGATGGGCAACTGTTTGAACATGTAATTTAGTTTATATTGTTTATTTGTCTATATTATATATTCCTTTATATAACTTAATTGTTTAGTTATCTCTTTGTTATTAGTGTTATTTTTATTTTTTTTTAATTATTTTTTATGTTGGCCGCAACTACATCTTACAGTTAAATCTCGCTTAAATCATAGAGTAGTATTAAAATCGGAAGAAATCAATCTGCGCGAACCACATGACATGAGAATGTAAAGATCGTTCTAAAAATATGTGATACAGAGACATGTTTAACGTCAAGTATACTTACTACGCACTAGTTTTATTTTATAACTGGGGTTCATATTTGTTCTATAATTATTTTACGACAATGTTCAGGAATAATCATTCTTTTCTTTGGGCTGCTCCTACAACCCGCACTCTTTGGGGATTTAACCAACAATCTAATAAAATTGTTTTATATCATTATAAATACATAATTGTTAAAAAATGATACAATGGGATAGCTATGCAACACGCATGTAGTCTTAGAAAAAACTGTTTCGAAGCACTGCAGAGTATACTATAAAAAAATATCTCAAAAATGACTCGTATACCGAACGTCAAGAAACGAACAGGTGATCGACAGTCGATATTGGTAGGTAGAGCTTTACACGAAAAATGTACACCTGTTTCACTCGACTGCATCATGCTATCTCTGTTTAGTGCGTAACTTAATTTCTGTGCAAGTTTCTTCCGATTTTAATACTACTCTATTAGATAGATTAATACTTCAAACTATGTTTGACAGTAATGATGCAAATAAGTTTCTGTTTAAAGCGGAAGTAGACGGCTAATGTGGTAATCTAAGTCAACAATAATAAAGTGGTGACTATACTATTAAGTTACACGAAGGAGTATGTTATACATAACCACAAATAGATAATATAAACTGTATTAGGTGTTTAAGTTATATGGTAATAAGGCTACAGGAACGAGTGCTGTTGGAGAGATTAAAAATAATTAATGTAATTACTTATAAAAATACCCACCGGAGTTACGAACAAAATAGATATACATATATAAATAATAAAAGCAAAAAAAAATTGAAATTTAAAACGGGCGTAAGGTGTAGAACAAGAGACTGACTACGCCAATAAATTCTACAGATGAAAGTACATAATTCGCTGTTTTATTTTTCATAACTGTTAAGATAATCTATTAATTTTTAAATACAACCAAACATTGATTAGTTTGACACTGATCGCAGTAACCGTGATCTAATAAGTCTATTGTTATTTTCTCTTGTCTTCGAGATAGCTATGGATATTGGCTAAGTAATGTTCTTCAAATAAAATAAATAAAAGTCTTGCTCCTTATGTATGTGTTGTTTATAAATTTAATATTTATCAAATGTGATTATAAGCGATGAAAGAGAGTTTAATCAATTCGGTCATACTTATAGTTTAGTAAAAATAAATAAGTCAATCAATCTATTGAAAGAAACCCAATTAAACATGTATAATTATCCGTAAAATTATAATACAAATAAAATATTCCAGTAACACGCCAGCATTATTACTATCCAAACAAAATTCCTCAGTGAAATGAATAGTATACTCAAAGTTTAGTCTTTAAAAACAATATTGGTTAGTAATTAACGATGAATGATAGTTGCTAACTAAATGAAATAACTATGAATGACGAATAACGGTCAGACATGTTTAAGTAATTACATGTAAATAAAACAATTATATTTCTTCGAAATGTCCGTGATTAATTAATTAACAGATACTGATTACCCCAGTTTCGAGAAGCTAGTAAATTACACGATTCTTTCCAAGCAAATATGTTTTGTGTGCTTAATATTCCCTCCTATCATCCAGTTAACGAGTCGTGATTGTCATCCTCAATTAGTAAGGCTTGCTAATCTGGTCACAAGCAGCATTTGCCTATACCTATTGAATAATTATTTAAACCCTTGCCTGTTTTCAACTGTGTGCGTGCAAGTCATTCAAAACTCCAAAATCGAAAAAGGTTATATTGCACTGGCGTACAGACTTTGATGGGAGTACATAGTTTAGCTTTACTTTTTTTTTAATTGCGACTCTAACATACTTTTAAATTTTACTAACTTTACTCAAAATATAAAATTTAGTAAAAATACTGTGAAAATTACTGCTACTCTTTTGGATATCATGTTCATTTTGTATACTATCAACGAAAAAGTACAGTACGAACTAGCAAACATGTTGACCATCGAGATTAAACCCGAAAGAAACTTCTTACACCTGGGCAGCTACTAATTAAGAGACAAAAAGTATAGCGATAAATGTAAAAGGTGATTACAATGCTCTCTGGTTTTCATCTTTTTCTCATTTTATAGCAATTTATTGTGATTATCCCTTTTCATTCTTTAATATAAATTAGTTCTATAGTTACCATTTTTTGAATAAAAACTTATATTTAAATCTGTAATTCTAGCAAACTTCTATGTTTTGTTACAGCTAGACGGACAAAACGGCATTCCTGAAGGTATGACGGTTGTAGCAGCATTACAACCACAAGATATACAACTAATTCAAACACAGCATGAAGGTGACAAGAATGGCAAAGAAGTTTCTGTTACACCAGTGGCTCTTATTAAAAGTGAGAATGTGAAGGATGAAAATGTCGAAGCTGCTGCGTCAGTTACAATTCCTTATATTCAAACATCGACTGCGGTTCAAGAATATTTACAAAGGATGCAAAGCAGTACGTTACCCCTTAGTTTACACCAGTTCCTTAAATTCAATAATACTGACGTCAAGAGAGAACAAATTACAGAAGATGGTGTAATAGAAACCGTGGAAGGACAAGTTGAAACAGGGGAGACGGAATTGATAATGAATGATATGGTTGATGATATGGACGGGGGAGAAAATCCTGATGATCCTGAAAAAAGCAAGAAAAAGAAGAAATATAAGAAGAAACCCGCAAAACCGAAGAAGCCTAAACCCGGACAGGTAAATAGAATTACTGGTTTTCGGCGGCTTTGTTTTTTACTTCCACTATTTATGTACGTCTGGACTGTTGTCGATGTCGACTTGCGGTGTATGAATAAATTATCCATTACCCTCACTACACATGCAATTATAAAAAGGGATTTGAACATATTCAGGCGATTCCTATTTGAAATTACCGGGCTCTCTTTTCGTTGAATCGTAACATTAATAACAAGTTACATATTGCCACAAATTTGTTTCTATAAACAATGATGATTATACAAACAAATATAGAACCAACTAGTAATGGCTGTATAAAAAAAATGTTGAATCATCCAGTAATGATTGTATGGATAAGATTGGTTGTTAATGGTTTGTGAAATTCTAATTACTGCTAGCTTTAAATAAGTGGCAGTTGAGAAGCGAAGATTGCTCATTTTAGCGTTTAGTATGTGACTGTTGGGATAACTAATAAGATAAATTTCTTTTTATTTTAGCAAATTTATTCTAATTTCATAAAATAATTAAAAGTAAACCTGGTGTTCAAAATAGTTACTATTTCTGATTAAACAATGATCATCAATTCGTTATTCAAATTCGATTTGAACCGGAACTATTACATCTGTAGGAACTGATTATACTTGCTGCGATATGAAACTTGAAGATCTTCAATGTTATGTAGTTTTCCTTGATTTACAATAACTTAATCATATTTTAAATAATCCTACAGGAAAGAATCAAGTGGCATTCAGCTCGACAAGCAATTGTCTAATAAATTTTTGTAAACTTTCATTTATTGTTTTGTAAAATTAAAATAAACTTTCAATGAATTTATCAGATAGGCCTCTTTAATACGAATTAATGTAACAATGTAGTTAGACCATAAAACCGATGATATAATAACTAAAATAAAACTAAAATTTATGAAGCACATCGGGAAAATTTCTACTACAAACATTATTTTATAGGTTCATATAGCAACAGCTTTAGATGGTACAACCCTATTTTGTTGTCCGGAATGTCATATGGCATATCCAGAAAAAGAGCTTCTAGAACAGCACTTAATCGGACATAAAATTGAACGTCGATTCATTTGTGATATTTGTGGTGCTGGTTTAAAAAGGAAGGAGCATTTAGAAAGACATAAATTAGGACACAATCCAGAGAGGCCTTACGTATGCTCAGTTTGTATGAAGGGCTTCAAGAGAAAAGAGCACTTGAATCTTCATTTCGTGATACACTCCGGCGAGAAAACAGAAATATGCGAAGAATGTGGCAAAGGATTTTATCGTAAAGATCACCTTAGAAAGCACTCGCGGTCTCACGTGGCAAGAAGGGCTAAAGAACAACAGCAACAGCAGCAGCAACAGCAGCAACAACAGCAACAAAACTTAATATCAAATAAGGAGGCAACGGTAACTATACAGGTAAGGTTCGATTTGATTAATTTCCAAAAAATGTATTATTCTGTTAGAAATAAAATAGCGATTATATTCTTCAGTTCATCAGGATCAGCTAAGCCCTGTTAAGAAGTATAGGTTTATTGTAAAGTTAGTATTTTAAATGCTTGTGTATGTACTTTTAACAAATTAATACAAAGAGAAGAAGTAAACGAAATTTAATAATTATATTGAATTGTACCGTATCTATGAGAAACAGCACTGTCAGTTTAACTGTTCAATAGATGTCAAAATGGAATCATTTCTGAAAACAAATTTATGTAAACGTAAAATTTAAACTATTCAAACTTCAATAATATGGAATGCGGTAGAAGGTATATTGGTGGATTATGATGATTTCGTACGAAAGTGGTTTCAAGAACAGGATCCTAGTAAATGAAAGCCTACGGCGATTTGATTGAAAAATATAAAGAAAGAAGCTACCTGTTCGAGATCAAGATGACTAAGGATTAATGATCTGTAGGTTCCATTTCTTCACCAAAACTAAAACATAATCAGAAATAATCGTCTAGTAATCACCGAGATATGATTACAAATTCGATACACTGAAACAATTTAGACGAGTACCTTTGAAAAACCTAGTGACACGTCGGAACCCGACAACCGTTGCGACTATGACAAACGATCGTGAAAGTTCGAGATACAATTTAGATGAAGTCCTAAAAAGATAATCATATAGCAGAACAATAGTGGGCTATTATTGATAAAATAGTGGTAACAGTACTGGATGTGTACCTTATTGCAGAAATCTATATGTCAACAATTTTCTAATTGTGGTCGTTTAAAGAAATTCGGAATTAGAAAAGTTTAGTGTTCCGATACCATAAATAAAACATATATACGCATTAAATCAGTACGCCGATTTCATATTAGTATTCAAAATTACACACCATTTCTGTTTAAAAAAACCGACTTTTATCAGAGCGATATTGTATTAGCTGAATATTGATATGAAATTGACATTTAAATTAAAAAGAGCATATTTTGTTATAAGGTACGGTTGTCTTTACAAATATTAGCTGAGATGGAAATTAAACCCGTTTTCTTCTGCATTCTATGGATTAATTAAAATTTCCTTTTTATTTGCATTAATACTTAACGAAGATTATATTGAACATTTGCGTCAACAAACAAAATCTCAGTAATTAAACTTCGTTTAGCGTTTGTTACTAACTGAATCTTAAAAAAATACATAGTTATAATAAGACATAAAGCGATAATTTTAGGACGACTTTTCCACTTACGTTCTATGATTATTTGTTTGATGTTTTGACTCGATTTGTTTTTCCTTGAATTTCGTATTCCACTTAACTTAAGCAGTAATCCAATAGGAAAGACAGAAATTACTGTGTTAAGCTTATATTTAAGCTACAATTTCCTGCGCAGTAAATCGATTTTTTGCGTATGAGCGGTTGTGCATTCCGTTGATTCTTCTCCATTTTGCGGGGTTGATCTGCGTATGCTTTCTATTCTTCTGTCCTCCGTATCGCGGTTGCCAGCTTTTGGCTAATACTTTCCTTGATCATAGTGAGCCAGAGATTCTTTATCTCCATGCTTGGTGTGCTAAATGTTGGAAACAGCATATATGGCCATTACACCGCCTCGCATTAGCACCTGCACAATTAAACAGCAACGAGAATGAGGAAAAAATCGTATGATATTATAGTTTATTCCAAAAAGAGGGATACAAAATTCTGAACAGATCCCTAGCCCAAATTACAACCTATAAATTTGTGAAATCAATTTTAGGCGGGAAACTTAAATTTAAAGATCTGTCTGAAATATAAAATCTGTACTTGTATATGAATTCTTCGATGATAATTCTACAATTAAGACAACAGAATGGTAAATGCGGTAGTTACAGTACGTGAAAGTAAATAAATTTGTCTAGAAAACACGTATTTAATTTATTTGTTGAAAAAAGTTCAAATAGTACATATCATTATATAGATAACAGTGTATATGAAATGAATACGTAGGCTTCCACAACCAGAGTTAGTAATAAACGAACTACTTCCGGAATTGGACCGTGTCATGATGAGATATATAAAAAGAAATAGGAGTAAGAGGAGAAAGAAAAGTAAGAAGAAAAAAAGACATAAAAAGAAAGAAGAATGATATGGGAGGGTGGGGGGCGGGTGAAATAGAAAGAAACGTGAAAGGAATAAGAGAAGGAAAGAGAGACAGAAATGGAGGGGAGAACAAGAGAAAACCCTAGAGATTTTCGCCTCTAGCGCGGCCAACACGCCGAGTCATCGTAACCTTCTGCCAAAGTGGTTTCACCTCTAGCGTGATTTACACGTCGAGTTACCGTGCTACTTTGGTTTCCCCTATTCTCCTGAAAAGCCTCCTACGACGGAGGCGACACGCCGAGATCCCGTCTTTCTCTTTTGGTCTTTTTCTTTTTCTATTCTGAGATCAATATAATGTCTTTCAGATATTGCCGTCTGAATTTTACGATATCATCTCACAGTAAAAACACTGTTTCTGCAACGTTTAAGGTATCTGTAATATATGGTAGAATTATGTTTAAATATACATTTATATTAAAAATATTCTTACTTAAATTTCAGTTGGCAGTTTTAGCAAAAGATTACTGTACATATGGTCTACAATTATCTCTTTTTAGCTCTGAGGTTTTCCCTATTTTTTTTAGATTCACTAATAACCCGATATATTTTCGGTTTTCAAATCCCTACAATCACAATATCTTGCAAGGTGTTGTGTCTGTTACACTCAATAAAGTTACTTAATACTGGGGAAATGTCCTTTATCCTATCTTTTCTTGTGTTGGGTGTATCCGTTACAATTTTTTTTGTAAGCAGTCAAAATTGTCTGCTTTTTAGCGTTATTCAAGTGATTTGCTTCTTCTCGTTTCTTTTGTGCTAGGTTGCATCCATATTTGAAAGCAACAACTACAGAATTGTAATTTCGGTACTAAAGTTCTCTGTGTTTGCATGTTACCATACTTACATAGTCTATTAATTTTCAAATTAAATCTCGTAGAAGAACTAATCTATACCACAAAATAAGTTAAGGTAATATAATAATTCCTTCCGAAACGCGAACGTGATATAAACAATGTTAAGGATGTCAAAATTTCCGACAATTTGTAGCAAAAATGAAATATTGTACGATGTAAGTTCGCCTTGCTATTAACTAATAAGAAACAACTGTTACTTGTGTCTGTTCAGAAATTTGACTCTCTCTTTTTGGAATATATTATACTGTATATATACGCAACATATTTCCGAGAACGAGAAGCTACTTGGTTATGAAAACGGAAAGTTGGGCTATCTTTACCGCCAGGCTAATTAATTTTTTACTCGACCTTGTAAAACTGCATATTGTATTAATTTAGTCTATTTTTTTATATAGGTACCATCATCTCAACTGCAGATACCACTACAAATTCAGGTACCTCAACATCATATACAAATGTCCACAAATACAGAAGAAGAAGGTGCCCAAGTAAGTACGGTTGTACTTCCTGCTGCTTCAGAAGGACTTACAATAATTCCGCATTAGGTAGACGAGGTTTCGATTAACGGGACCTAAACATCGCTAATGTGATCTGTTATATTCGAAAGAAAATAGAATATTGTAATTTAATAGTCGAAATTTGAAAACAAACTTGAGTTTAAATACCTACGTATTTCAAAGTTCGTTCATTAATGTTTATAAATAAACAAGTATGTAAAATTGTATATATATAAATATACTGTATATTAAAGATTGATAATAAAAATAATATTAAAAATGGAACTTTATACACAAGGTTTAACATCGTTTACATATTATCAGGTATTTCTTTTCTTATTACTTAAATTACTGTACATACAGAGATATTTAAGAATGTCTGATTCTCTTTTATCCGTTTTTATTTCAACAGATTTTTGTTGTTTACTGACTAGATATTACCTAGAAAAGACAACTAAGTAAGAATTTAGATGTATTTCCCCAACGTCATGTGATGACTTTTGAAGAGCGTGATATAACTTGAGTAATTTTTGAAAATCAGATTTGAAGTTTACTTCTCTGTTTGTTAATTTTGCCAACTATTAGAATATAAGATACATCACCAAATTACATGCGAATAGTGTCTTCATAAGCCTTAAACAGCTCATTTTTAAAGAAAATACTATTATTTTATGGAGAAATCTAATTCGACAAAACATGTTATGATATATAAGATGTATTTTTCCTTTTACGCCAAAATGATGTACGGAAAACAGCAATTGTTGTAATTTAACTAATAGTGATAAATAAAAGTGTCTTTTAATTCAACGAAGAATACCAAAATAAATGCAAACATACGAAATATATCAATACAAATAAATGTATTTTTCACTTTAATTTCTTTGATTAATAACTATTCATTATGTTTGTGCAAGTAGTTTTCATATGGTAGTGGTTTTTTTTCCAGTAACCCTATGTTGTCCTGTAGTTTTGATGTGGTTGCGAGTGACTGTTTCGTTCCTTTTAATTTAATAACTTTGTCAAATGTTTTGGTAACATAAAACAAAGAGGCATCAATTGCAGTTTTTGTAGGCTGAAACCATTCTTAGTAACTGCTGTTTAACGGAGTATTATTCCGTTCAATGTTCTAGTGTGTAGGCTTACACGGGACAAGTGTAACTGTTAAAAGACTATAGTTTTTTTTCTTTTATCGGACGAAAATTCATGTATACATGGGTCGATACTAGTAATCCAATATTGGATGCTTACCATATGAAAACTTACCTAGGATAATGTATTAATTTTACAATATCATTAAAAGGCAAATAATGCTATATATATAATATATAAAACATTTTTTTTGTTTTTTCTTTTCTTTGTACAAAATAGGTTATAGTAATTTGTAATGGTTTTGGGTCTCCACTGTTTAGAATATTCTCCTACTTTTGCTCTAATCAGGTGCATTAAGTGGCTTGTTAGAATAATTTACTTTACATTTATCCACACTAATTCATATTGCAAAAATTTTTTTAACAAATCATTATAAAACCATTATTCTTTTACTTTTAAATGTTATATGAGTATTAAAACTAACTTACCTTTATTTAGTAGGTACTGAATACTTTATTTATATTTTATAAACGATACTTTGGTAGTCATGCTTCGATGGCAGTAATTTTGGTTTTTGATTGTATACTGAAATTGCACATGTAATTTATTTAAATTTATATTTAAATACAAGATCGCTCATCTTGTTGGTTTAATAAATAACACTGTATATTCATTTGAGTATATTTATGGTATTGATACATTATAATGTTTGAGTGGTTTGAATACTATTCTTATGTTCAATGTGTATAATTACACCACTCCAGTGTTAGTATTTATGATAAACGTACTAACATTAATATTGTACGAAAAGTATGGTTTCACTATTACTTTTTAATTTTCAATACCTATTTATATTAGGGAGCGTTTTTGAACTAAGTAAGATTTTTATACATTGTTGATAAGATTATTTTCTTTACATATATATACGAATAAAAGTTTTTTAACTATCCTGTTTAATTTATTTGTGGCCTAATGTATTCCTTTATCGTTATCTTTTAAAGACTATTTAGTAATAATAACAGCGCTCGATAGGTTCTAGAAAATATGCAGTGTTAATATTGAAAAACCCTAGAGTTGTCCTACTGGGAATTGTAACCATTGATATATGGAAAAACTTGAATTAGAGGGAATTGAAAATTTATTACATTATTGTCAATGGTTCTGCTCAGCTAAAATATTTTTACACATGCATTTCTTTGAGATATTTAAATGTTCCTATACAACATATTTTCTAGTTATTTTTAAAAAGAATGTTTTACCAAAGGAGATTGCATTTGTTTTACAAACTGCACTAATGTAAAACGTGTTAAGTTACTGGATAGAATTTTATTACAAAAAATTGGATGATCGAAAAGTTTTGGCAAATAAATTTATATTGTCTAGCTTAGAGTTTTGCATTTATGTCCTTAATTAGCACAGTCTATAAATCAGGTACGATCAGTTAATTACATGCACCCCGTTACTTTGTTTGAACTTTCTACACTAATTTCAACATTTTAAGCTGACGAAGATCGTGAAATAAAACAAACGGATGTGATGTTCGATTTGAAATTTGTTGATAGCCATTTCCAATAAAACCAAAAGCAACATCAAATAATTTTAAGAACTTGGCGCCACTAGTATTAGTGATCCCTGAAACTTTCAGATTTTTTCGATTCATACTTTTCTGGATATCAATAATTATGTTACACCGAATTCCTATTCAACTCGTCAAGGTATTAGAATCTCAAGTAGACAGAGTTCACATGCAGACTAAACATCAACCCTTGCTCGGTGCATCGTCGTATTGGAATGTTAAATGGACAGGGAGTTCACACGCAGATAAGGGATGGAGGTTTTATGAAAAGGTCATATGGGCAGTGGAACCAGAGAAAATCGAGTTTGATATCTAAAAGTTTTACGATAGTTATTCAAAATAAGGAATAGCTGCATTGTAGTAGTTGTCTTATTATTAATTACCGGCACTCTGTATAATTGAGAAATAGTACCGCATTTGGCCTAAGATTCGCGTTAACCCGCGCTTTTAGCATCAGAAGTGGGATAAAGGACCTATATACAGCGTGTGCAGGCTGCTTGTGACTTGTGACTTGTGCAACGGTATATCAAGACGAGTAATAGTGACGCCAATGGATAGTACCAATCTTTACTGGATAAACCTACAGAGAGGATATTTAATGAATATCTCAAAAGGACATATAGTCCGAAGTTTACTGTAGCGATTGAGAAAAAGCGTTGACCTCAAGAATGATAGCGAATGCGAAATTAATTCCTTCATTCTATCCTGATGAGAGCACCGTAGTTGGAACGACAACATACGTCAAGGCAGAGGTTCAGTTAGAATCCGGAGAGCAACTTGTACCAGTTGGAAAAAGTTATGATCATCACTTCAGGATGCATAACTTCGCCAACAGGTACCATCTACGTCGCGGATGTTGGGGGCGAAATCGTTACATGGAAACAAAGGAAGAATTGACACTGCAACGACGCTTGAATAGTTTGCAGGACGGGGGTATTTTAAAGAGAGATATATTTTAAGGGTAAGTGGAATTAGTGGTAGTATAGACATAGTTGACTGTGACTATAATTTAGACCTAGGTAAAGAAATTGAAAGAAAATTGTTGGAAGTTATCAATAAATGGTCTTGTTGTTTCGCTTGCAATAGTAACGATTTAGGTGCTATTAGAGATGGTGAAATCGAAATTAAACTATTGGTGACGCTAAACCCGTTTGCTACCGCCAGTATAGATTACTAGAGAGTGAGAAATCTGTTGTCAGGCAAAAGGTTAAAGATTTATTAGGGTCAAATATTATCCGCTAATTCACGTCGAATTTTGCTAGTCCCGTAATACTTGTGAAAAAGAAAAACGGCGATTATAGAATGTGTATAGATTATAGAGCTCTTAACAAGCAAACAGTCAAGGAAATTTCCCAACGGTAGCGGAACAACTTAATAAATTGTCCGGTAAATGCTTCTTTACTAATTTACCCCAGTTTTCATCAAATGTCTGTGTCAGAAAATTTTATACACAAAACTACTTTCGTGACACCGGAAGGACACTATGAATATATAAAGATGCCTTTTAGTGTAGGAAATGCGCCACTAGTTTTCCAAAGACTTGTTAACCGCGTACCTGGCGATTTACGTTACGAACAGGTATTAGTGTACGTTGATGATATATTAATGCCTTCCTCGCCCGCTGAAGAAGGCATAACTTTGTCAAATAAAGTATTTGCTTTGTTAGATTCCGCGGGATTAAAACTAAACTTAGCAAAATGCTCATTTCTCAAAACCAACGTAGAATACTTAGGCCATATTATTAGTTAGGATGGTACTTCACCAAGTTTGAGAAAAGCAGAGGCAATAGAGATGTTTAAAACACCCGAAAACGTACACGTGCTTCGACAGTTTTTAGGTTTGGCAAATTACTTCCGAAAGTTTATTAGAAATTCCACAATTATACCTTTACTATTAACAAGCTTAAATAAGAAAATATTGATTGGTATTGAGGAAAAGAACAGAACGTAGCATTTCAAAAATTGAAAGAATGTTTGATAAATAAACCAGTTCTAGTACCATTCAATTTCAAATTTAATTCCATATTCACACAAATGCCAGAGATTCAGGAATTTGTGATATACTTTTGCAAACAGGCGAACGTGTCTAATAAACCCGTTGCGTACTACAGTAGGGTACAAACTCGAACGAACGTATTTTTCACAATTGAAGCAATTGAATTAGAAACATTGGTTGTTGTTATTTTAAGATGGTTCCATGCATCAGCTTCCGTTTTGAAATTGTCACAGGCTGTTCATCAGTTTGATTTACATTCAATACCCGCGACTCAGTACCGAGAATAGCGCGAATGTGGTAACAAATGCAAGAATATGATTTTGAAATAGAACATAAATCAGGGAAATCAATGCAACATGTAAATGCTTTAAGTAGGAATGTCATCGCGATAAAGAATATCCAACTAGGACAAGATAATTGGTTTTGAACCGTACAAATGCAAGACGATAACTTGCAGCAGATTATCGAAGAACAACGGGGAAGTTTAAATCAGGATTTATGTAATAATTTTTGTTTTAAGAATAAGGGATTGTACAGAAAAACTACTAGCGAAGAGCGGTTAGTGGTACCAAAAACGGCACGATGGCAAATTTTACAAAAGTATCACAACGAAATCGGTCACCCCAGATTCGCCAGATGCTCAGAAATAATAAAGGAAACGTACTGGTTCGCGAATACGACTAGATTTATTCGTAAATACATATATTAGCGCTTGTTCAGATTGTAATTTTAAAAACAGTAATTACAGTAATGGGAAAGGCAGCTTGCACCCCATGACGAAACCGTGTCGTACTTTAGGATCCGCCGAATGTATTAAATATTTAGCCGACATCTTCATATACTTTGGTTACATGAAAAGAATTATTTCAGACAACGGGCTAGCCTTTTGCAACCATTATTAGACTTTCAGAAAATGTACATTTTAAAATATATATATATGATTGGTTAGCGCCTGCCAATGAATAGAATCGTAATCGTTGTGTACCTACCTATAATTTTAAATGAACTTCAATTATTTCTTTGTTTCATTTTCGAATAGTAATTTGTATACGTACATTTGATATCGTTATTCTTAGTAATCAGGCCTTTACGTCAAATCTGTTTATAAACGTGTGATCATATATTTGTCTGTACTTTCATCTTAACTATTCATTGTTCGCACTTGTATTTATTTTGTTATCTAAAATTGTGTACAATTGCCCTTCCTTCCTAACACCCAGTTAGTTACTTTCAGATAATGAGATTGACAATTCTCACATGATATATTGGTTTAAAATTTTTATTGCTATGCAATTGATATAAATACTAATGTATCATTCCCTCATTAGTTCAGTTCAGTTTAGTTCAGTTCAGTTCAGATCAGTCCAGTAGAGGAGTTCAGTCTAAACCGAGTAAAGAATCTGAAACGACCGACTTCAGTTAAATAAACGTTAGTGCAATTACGTGCATCTTTGAAGACCCACAACAGTAACAGTAAAGCATATGTGGGCAACAACCGACCCGCTGTAAGATTTGATCCGGCCCGCGAGATATTTTGAAGAACCTTTCGTAGTTTGTAATAATTTCAAATTTCACTATTTAATTGTAATGTTGTACCTATTTTTTCATTTTATTTTCTTATTTTAATAAATTGCATTATAACAACATCGTCGTATTATTTCATGTCTGATATCTATCGCTAAAAATTATGAACACTACTTTTAAACGCAGCCCGCGAAACTATTTGCACACTAAAATTTGTCCCACAACGTCAATGGTTGCCCATACTTGCAGTAAAGTATGGTCGACATCTAGCGAACATCGCCTATTCTACCTGTTGAAGGGTGCGCATCGAACGCTCGATGTGATATTTCAAGAATACGGATTTGTTACGTTATGCGATACGGATCATGCGAACGGATCGCATTGCGACCATTCGTTCGAAGGATTCGAGAATAGATCATCTGAAGTATTGTGAGGCATGAATAATACGGTAAATAATAGCACCAAGTTTACTATGTACGAGCTTGTATTTTGTTGTAAAGGGAGATTATTAAATAATTTAGAATAATCCGCACGTTTTGATAATATACGTGAAACAGCTTCGACAAATTTATGGAAAACCGCAGATTGTATCAAGCGCGTGTACGATAGTAAGAAAAATACTGCGAAAATACATAATAAAGGGGATTTAGTTTTGTTGAAAGGTAGAGCAGCGGATTATGCTAAAGGCGTTAGTGAGAAATTGAATTTAAAAAACAGCGTACCGTATATTGTTGAGAGTTGCGGATGCAATGATAGGTATTGAATTAGGAGTATTAAGGGTATAAGAGGATATAAAAACTTTAACGGTGTTGTTGCATCAGATTCAGTGAGACCATATCGCAGAATGATAGTGAAGAACAAACTCTGATTACGAAATGATTATCTAAAGAGAGCGAAACGATTTAATAAATTCATTAGCTTCATTATAGCACTGATAATCATTGTTCCTTTGTTTTGTTTTATTTACTTGTTGTTATGGACGTTATTATTGATGGAATCCTGATATAGTTGTTTTGCAGAGCCGGAGCAGGCTGGCTATTCCTGTGCGTTGAAGAATCGGAGCAGGCTTGGCTATATAAAAGGGCCTGTGCGTTGTAGAGCCGGTGCAGGCTGGCTATAGAAAAGATACTGTTTGTAGTAAAGTTAAAGTAAAGAGATATCAGTATATCAGGGTTCGATCGAGAATGATAAAAAAAAGAGAGTGTGTAAGTTATTTATTTTAAGTCTTGAAGCTTTCGTATGTTTTCCAGTTACAGGCGTAAAATTGCGAGGATGCAATTGCAGTCAGGATGGCCGGATGTTACACCGAATTCCTATTCAACGCGTCAAGGTATTAGAATGTCAAGTAGACAGAGTTCAAATGCAGATAAGGAATGCAGACTAAACAACATCAACGACTTGCTCGGCGCATCGTCGTATTGGAATGATAAGTGGGCAGCGAGTTCACACGCAATAACGGATGGAGGTTTTACAAAAAGATCATATGAGTAGTGGAGCCAGAGCAAATCGAGGAGATAGTCGAGTTTAATATCTAAAAGCTTTACGAAAGTTATTCAAAATAATAAAGGAACAGTTGCATTGTCTTATTATTTATGCTAATTGTTGATTTTCATTAAATAATGGTTGTACACCTATTTCGTAGTGTACAATATCATATTGAAATACTATACAATTAAACAGCAGTCTAGAAAACTACCTTAATAACTCGTCACTTAATCAGGTCCAATTTTTTCAGTGAAACAGTGTACAGGTACAATTCGACATAAATCTGGTGAAAGTTGCGCACTGGCAAAAGAGGCTGGGCTAAAGCTGTGACACTTGGTAAGAATCACGCGACCTTACTGAACTGATACGAGGAGCAGGCGTATAATATGCCAAGAATAAGTCAACAGCGTCAGGAGGTGTTGGCTTGAAGCGGTTTCGTTACATTCAGCTTTTTTTAGTATCAAATTAATGCTTGGAGGTAGCTAAGAAAATCAAACGAGGTAAAAAAAACATTGAGAAAAATATGTGCCTGATATATATTTTGTTATACATGAAAGCAAATACAGAGGAAGCCTTTGCTACAAGCATTTTCTTCTTTGAAAGTTAACGTAAAAATACGTAACACCTTAAGATCAAAAAATTGTCTATCTTGTTTTCCAATACTTAAAAATATATACACAACAGTCTTTATCATATATCGTATAATCAGTTATTTCTGTAAGAAGGTGGATACATAACATTTACCTTCCATTAAGTATTTTATTTCAATAAAGATTGTCACTTGGTGGATACGAATAGCAAACAGGGAACATCGTGTGTGGAAGAAGCAGACAATTTTTCGATTTTCCGTTTTGTTGTTAACTCGCAAACTAATAACTAATACTTATAAACTTTCTTGTCGGTACATAGGTATTTTGTTTACGTTATGTAATGTAGGTATTATATGGTTATATTATATTATGGCATACATTTTGTACTATTTTTCTTATTGTTGCATTTCAACTTCCATTGCATCGATACTTTATTCTTCTGTAGCTTCAAATTTAAACTAATATGCGCAAATGATTTAATGCTGATTTACACATTTTTAGTGATGATGTATTTACTTATTACTTTTAGGAAAATGTATATTACCGTGAACGACACAGCAACAAAAAAAAAAAAATAATAACTGCCATAAATAAGCAAAATACTCAACATTCTTAATAAAACTATCGAAGATCTTAAAATTATAGTTAACCCTTCAATCCGGAGTCTATGACACCTGCTAATTTCGCAATAAGAGTATTGCTGTGTTTGGTTGTAATTTGTATTTTAGCCTGTTTTGATATTTGAGGTTACTTATTGTTTATGTTATTGCTTTTGTTACATTTTTTGGAAAATTTATTCTTTCAAGATAATCGAAAGTATTTAAATTAAATTTGCAAGCTGTTGCCCATTTAGTTCCTCCCTGTAATTAATTCTTTGCCGGAAACTTTTAAAATTTATTTAAATAATTAAAGGCTCTTATTTATATAGACATTTCACCTTTCAAATTAAATTTGTTGATTGATTTACTTAGACTCGATTTTTTAAATAACCACAAGAAAAAACTGCGTTCGCGATAAATCAAGTGATTTAGTCGGCTATTTTAATTTCTCGAATTGCTTGAATATAAAGTGAAAATAAATTTTGAACTGCGAGAATATTTTGTTGTTGTAAATCTAAACGTTTCTGGCCAATGGGTATACCTTCAATGAAGAAAGGCTCAGTTAAACGATTATAATTAATACCAGCCCATTATTTTTTTTTAGATACTGAGAGAATTTTCATTCCAATGTGGATTACCCCAGTAGCAACAGTTATATCTATTGACAGTACTGTTTAAATATAAAGCAGCTTCATTAGAAAATATAATTGAACGTATAGAAACGAGATTCATTCCAATCTTATGGGTAATGTCGATAGATCGTTTTCTCAAAGCTCTTCTGCGTTAGGCATCCTGTATGCGTGGTATTTATGTTTTCGTGAAATAGTGAGTACAGATGTTCCAGAATTGTGTAAATCGTTAGCCACCTGAGTAGTAAATCTTTTAGAGTTTTCCTGAACTGTCAATAAACACTCTAAAGTCTCATTTCAATTTGTTGAAATCTATGTCTGAGACTGTCTCTAACACTTTTGGTTTTGAAAAAGTACAGAAATGTTCTATAAGCGTAAATACGTAGATTAAACAGTTTAGAAAATACCCGTAAAAAGCAAAGAAATATTGAATTACTACCTTCTATTCTTGTATCTTCCAAATATTTCATTTCTTTAGATCTTCAATACAAGGCACAAAGGTTTGTTAGAGCCCGCAACTAATATCACTTTTTAATTAACAAACATTAATGTTTACAGATATCTTTATTCAAATTTTGATTTATCGATTATCCCTTACGTAACACAATATACGTTATAATTTCCAGAAGTTATTAATCAGATTGTTCAATATGAATACAAATTTTCGAAATAATTGAGTGTAAGTTGCCGAAATAGAATTAATCGAGTACTAAGTCCTTATCTTATACCTTGATATAAGACGTATGTATGTACTTACTTATTATATCTTCCCGGAATGCCAAGAAAATAAAGGTAGGCAAATTTTTCAAAACAGATGAGGTGAGGTAAGATTATCTTATTAAAAATAAAGTAACATAAACACATCAGCACTTTGTGTTCTTACTTCTATTAAAACTGCGAAGTAAATTAGTATCTAATAGATATACAAATACATAACTTACAACCTACGTACATTTCAAATAAAAACAAAACAACTTTAAACACAACACAATATTAATGATATCACAATAAATAATGCAAAATTTTTCGAATTCCAATCGAATTTTGTTTCTAGTATAAAAAAAAAAATTGTAAAAAAATTAAACAATCACAATGTGCATTCGAAGACCATTTCTTTCGTTAATTTATAAATAAATAAAAAACTAAGTTCTATAAAATTGCTTTTCAAAATTACACAAAGAACAACGTTCGCAATGAAAATAGACATTTGGAAAGAAAAGAACGCAGAATAGGTTGCCACTGGATTACACCATAATAACATAAAATAATATTAAGAGAATTTGGAAGAAAAGCATATATTATCTATTAATCAGCAGTATCTATTATTGATTTGAACAGGAAATCTACATTCACATAAGCATAATTTTCATTATAATGTAATCCAATAATTGAACAGTTCCTAACAAATAAATAACTGTTTTTATGGGAACATACACAAAAAAAATATATATATATATACAAATAACTGCGCATAATACTGAAGTTTTGACATACTTTCCATGCAAAATAATGAACATTCAATTTCGTTTGCATATTTGTTCAAATTATTCAACCAACTAAATCTAAAATTTTTATTTTTTCGTTACAGTCTACTAAAACTAAGTTCTATATAATCTTTGGTTTATAAAAATCTTCCGGCATTTCCTAATCTACATCACTCTTTATGTTTAGTTCAGTTTTCATTTTCTTTTGCTTTCTTTACAAGAAAACCCTTTGAGGGTGTTCTAATACTCGTAAATATATGCACTTTTCATATTAATATATAAAAAATTCTTTTTTTCACTAGACACCTTTATAAACACATGAAAATATAGGTATTGTGATAATATAAATGAAGTTAATATTTACTGCAATTGTACTTACAGTGACTAGAATTTTGTAGAACAGAAGATTGTATTATTTGTATTTATTTCATATTTTGGAATAACGCGTACTTATTTTTACATACAACATGCCTCATAAGATTACAATGTTATCATGACGTATAACACTACACCCCAAATAAAAATCATTTCCAGCAAAAAAAATTTCGACAACATTCAAACACAAATTATTTTATGAGAGCCACTTCTTGAGAGTGGTAAGTATAATCATAGCGATTGTGCTACTACCACTGTATGGTAGATAACATTACTATGTTATTCGTTTTATGAATGACGTTAGTTTCTTTTTTTTATTTTTACAGTTGTAAATATAAATTGTTTAGTGTTTTATCGTAATTCTTAATTGGTTTTCTTACTACTGATATTCAATGAAAACTCAAAAAATACTTAGTTTTCTGTGCGTCTCGATTAGTTAATGCACGTAGCTTCGAATGGGTATCGGTAGAGTAACATTTTAATATTCAAAATAACTAAATAAATATAGCAAGTAAGTGATTCGGCGAGATCTAAATCTACAGACGTTCTATCAATGATTTGACAAACACTATTGAGAGAGAACACAACTCTTGTTTCTAGCACGCTTATACACGTGACCTTGCATTACTTTTTTTTGCTTACCAATTATAATATAGGCCAGCCAACGCTTAACTTTTTAAATGAAATGAACATACGTAATTCCTTAATTACTATGAAGCTCATATTTTTTTCTGAGAATAAATTCATTTAGCGAGTAGTGTTATCTGCTATAATTTTTAGATGTTTTTAGGCATACTGTATATATTAATGGTACTTAAGCTGCAATTAGAATCGGAGGACATTAAGCTCCACCGACCGAATTATAATACTATATCTACATAAACTCTTTTTAATGTCAAATGTATTTGAAATACAAACTGTTTCCAACGAAAGTAGCAAAAAATATCAAGAAACAATGCACATTGCGCACTAAATTGTACCATCGCATAACAATGAGCTCTCGGTTTTGCACTTGTAGCTGGACCTTTATATAAAAAATACGCGTCTTTTATATTCACCAGCATTACGTTTTTATCTGGCATTCATATTAGTTGATACGTCGATCTTTATCGATTTTAATCTGACTAAATTCTTAATGTAATCATAATGATTTAGATAGATATGAACTAAATTTAGAAATACTTCTTTGGATGTTCCAGAATTGTAAATCTGGTAAATCCTTCAAGTTTCTTTGCGTTTCGTAAATCTGGATGAAATGTTAATCGCATGTCTGAGATGGGCAATTAATTAAACATTTGTATACTGACGTTTCTAACATTATGATGAAATAAATACAAATTTCTATTAAGGTTCTACATCTTTCTCTTGATGCAAACTAGTTTGAACTCATCCGTTGAATTAACTGGATACGTAAGTTTGTAAATATATTTCAAGAGGAACTCATAAAGTAAGAACTACTTCTTTAAGTCAACTTTCCTACAAATAAATGAAACTCTGTAACGCAACATACTATTAAATTACCAAGCCTAAGAATCAAATTTAAGAAATAATGCTTTGTGTAGTGTTACCAGTTGAGGTATTAACCACAGTTGGTGCAGCCACTTGCAGTTGCAAGCTGCTAGTATTGCTAGTTCCTTGTTGTGACAGTTCAGCTTTGACGCGTCGAGCTATATGGGACCTCGTATGCTTTCTTAAATGATCTTTTCTATAAAAACCTTTTCCACACTCAGTACAAACGTGTCTCTTTTCTCCAGAATGTATTACGAAATGTAAAGTTAGTTGTTCTTTACGTTTGAAGGCTTTTAAACAAACGGTGCAAACATAAGGTCTTTCTGGATTGTGGGATTGCTTATGCCTTGTTAAGTGATCTTTCCGCTTTAAACCAGCTCCACATATATCACAGACAAACCGTCTTTCCAATGTGTGTCCAAGTAAATGTTGTTCTAGTAACTCCTTTTCTGGATAAGCCATATGGCACTCCGGACAACAATATAACGTTGAACCATCTAAGGCAGTAGTTAGACGTATTTCGCCAGGTTTTGGTTTCGGTTTCTTTTCTTTTTCAGGTTTTTTCTTCTTTTTCTTCTTTGTTGATATAGTACTTTGTAGTTGCGAAGTGTTTATTGTTGACAAAGAGTTTAATGTTGACAAAGCATTTGTACTTAAAATATTGGTGTTTTGTGTTAACGCAGTGTTAGTTGCCAAACTATTACCATTCAATGCATTACTGGTAATGTTGGAATGTAAAAGGTTCAGATTAGGTTCATTGCCAGGCAAATTTAATTGTTGATGATTCGTCTCTTTTTTTATGGTCTCCGCAGAATATTTCAAGAAATGATGCAAGCTTAAAGGCAATGTGGATGCCGGTAAATGGGATAAGTAATCTGCAACTGTTGAACCTGGTGTTGCTAAAGATTGCCAAGTAGCCGGCATTGATGAGGAGGTACTAATAACTTGATTTTGATTGGAATGGGATGATGATTGCGGTGTACTTTGTACTTGATTTTGCTGTTGCGTATTTTGTGAACTTTGTTGCTGATGATTGCGGCGTTCCTCCTGGTGACTTTCTTTTGTCTATAAAAAAAATAAGTGGACTTAAGTAGGAAAATATTATTTTCATTTTCGGAATTTTAAATATGCGATACGGAGCGGATCAAATTTGATATTGTATATTGTTTTTGCTGGTTTCCTCAAACATGTACTGATGAAAAATAAGATATGGTGAATTGGTAAAACCCATCATAGTAACATTACAAGATCTAACAGGTGACAACTTTTTAAATCTGACAATTTTTATCAATTTATTTTATGATCATCACTTATCTTATTGTTATTGTTACTATTATTGCCAGTCTTATATTATTTCAAAAGTTGACACTAAGTGTGACGTTCCACTTGTTACTAGAATCTTGTAATGTTACGACTATGTATCTATCAGTGGCCAATTAAAATATTTTGAGAAGTCTATTGTTTCCAGTTATACCACGTTAACTTAAAGGTAGGATTTTTATTAGTTACCTGTACATATGTAACTGTTTCCAAGCATGTAAGTTATTCTAAATGTTTGAAAAAAAAAACTGGTGAATGAAAAACGTCGGTTTTTTCACAAACTCTCCTTTTATATTCTTTATAACGTTTTGGAACTTCGTATAGCACTCGTTTCGACGAATCATAATCTTTTCTATTTTTCTTGCACTGGATGGCTGATATGCCGTCATAGCCGCGCCTCGTATAATTGCGCTGTTTCTGTATAAAACATTATATGCTATTCGACCAATTCCCCCAATATTTCCATGGATAAAGTATAACTACCTGTTTAGAATTTGTAAAGTAATTGGAGCGAATTATATTACGTTTCGTTTTGGCGCTTGTGTGTGACATGTTAACCTGGTAATCTCTCAATATTACAAACGTTTATAAACTTAACATGATAGTCATTTGCAGAGTAGTGCTATAATAATAAATCTACAATAAATCAAAGCGAAACCGAATATATCAGGAATTCTACATCCACCAGTTACCAATACTAAAGAACCTACTGATATTTTATGAAATAGAAAGAAATCTTCTCAAAATCAACACTAAAGTAACAATGGATAAAGACGTACATAGCCATAAAACCAGAAGAAAATAACGTTTACGAACAGAAAGATTTGTTTTTACATACGCTAACAATAAAAATTAATAAACATAAACAACAAACTAGCCGATGAAATAAAACAACGCAAATATGAAACACAAAAAAATATATGACAGACAAAACATTGTATGAAAGTACTGCAGCAAGACATTCTCAGGCAAACGACAGTTAAAGTCCTGGACAGCGTTAGACCGGGATGAACCATCCACTCATCTGTTCATCCCTAGTCGAAGAAAGGAAGACGCACAACATGCAGAAGCTTATATATACCGGGTGAAAAGCTGCGAACTGTTGATTGCATTCTGGGTGATTGGAAATGGGAAGGGTTTCAGCTGTAGGCGTACATATGAATAACAGATTTATAATCAATTACGATTTACGAAGTTTGTAAAACTAATATTAAATCCAATGTTACAATTGCATTAATGAAAAGGGAAATAAGAAGACAATATTCATTTGCTAGCTAAAAAACGCCATAAACTACGATGTGTAGCATTGACTTGTTTTTATTCATATCCAGTTATGTATATCGAAGCATCAGATAATGTAACTGATAACGGGTATCAGTGACAGAATTCATCATAGCCTTATGAAAAATAAAATAATATTGAACTTTCTGAACTGAATAAAATTTCTTATCAAATAAAAATGCTAAACATAAATAAATTTCTGAAACTTAACAAATTCTTATTAGAATAAATAAAGAATTTCAACCATATTTACCGATTTTGATGTGATCCGAAATGAATAACTGGGGAACTGTGGTGGTGTAAATAAACAAATCATCATAATAGTAGTGAATTTAATAGATGATACATTATGGACGCATTTCACCACTACTACTATCAACTTGCACCCCACTATCTTTGTTTTCTTTACGCTACCTTAGGTGTTGCTAAAAAGCGATGTTATAGTGGGAAGAAACTCTTGAAATGTTTGGCGTCATATTTTTATAGCACACGGAATCCTACCCTGTCCTTCTAGGCATAGAATATATTTTTCAATAAAATTGTAAAAAAATATGATTAATAATTGAAATATTTAATGGATTCGAATATTGTGTATTGTGTTACGTGCATATTGATTTTTATTCCGCCTCATAACTATTTGGGTATTTTCATATCTTATACAATATAATCATAAAATATGTAATTAAGAGGAACATCCTTTTTTGAATTATTGTTTATGCTGGTTACAACTACATCTGACACTTAATTCTTGCATAAATCGTATCAAGATTAAAACTTCAAATTACCATTGACACATTTGACACTAATGACGCAAATAAACTTCTGTTTAATGCGTAAATGATTAATATGGTAATCTAAGTCAGCAATAATAATTGACATTTATTAGACAAGATGGAAACTTATGTGTTAATAAATATCAAATGTAATTTCAATTATCAAACTTATTAATAAATAGTAACCGTAGTATCAAGTTTCAATCTTGGATTGTTGTAACCAACATAAAAATAATAAGATGTCATTGTTTAAAAATAATATTACATTAAACAACGCTGCTTGCTAATTAACCTTGTTTTCAGTTTATTTGTTGGGCTGTGTTATTTCTCTATTTATGTACATAAAAAAATCTCATTTGCGCTATATATCAATCAAATGCATTTTATTTGACGCTTCAATTATTATAATTTATTTTTATTTTAATGTTTATTTGCTTCCTAGAATTTATTTATTTATACGCGTAATTTACACTGCTTAAAACAATTAACGGATACTTTATCAAAATTATAATGAACTTAAATTTTGATTTCACACACTTTTTTGCTATTTTAGTTTCGATAATTATAATGAAGAATCTGAACACATTACTGTGTTAAGATAAGTTTTAATGTGATCTTGCTGGGAGACTATAAGGTGTTGTATTTTTAGTGTACAGAAATATTCAATTTTACTGCTATAATTCTTACAAAAAATAGATTAATAATGTCTGTGATCTCCACAAACTAAAAGAACAACTAATATTTCCATAATAACAGGAAGTGTTACAAGTCAGAAAATATTTCAAATAGAAAGGACAAATAGAACTTTCTTCTTTATTGGTTCCTTATAATATTAATTGTAATTAATGATTATCATCTGTATCCACATGCATACAAAGCAAGCAAAATATGTAAGCTTGTATGGCATAGATTTCGATTATTTTCATTTGAAGAACTGTCTCTGTGATTATACAATAGCAACATTGGCAATCCAACTGAACAGCAACGTTCAATATTTTTGAAAGAATTTTTACATGGAGCGATACAGGTAATCATTTCCGATCGCTCGTTATTTTATATTGAAAATTATTCTTATAGATATTACCTTTTCACTATTCTGTCTTTTCTCATGCTGTTGATGAGACTGCTGTTGACTCTGTTGTATCATAGCTGCACACAACTCTGACGTCAGTTCTTGATGTTCATAGTGTCTCTTCTCATGGCGGACATTATTTTGTTGTGAATAGACGCTCTGATTCATGTACGCCGCTGTACTCTGATATTTAGAAGAGTTTAGCATATGTTGTTGTGGTGGATGATGCTGAGTGAATGAGGGAATGCCGTTTGCTGTATAGCGGTTACTATTGGTATCTGGAGGCTGACAAATTGGGTTTGTAGTATTATCATGGTTGAATTTGGCCGCAAATTGATGTATCGTAGGAATAGCTGCGGGAAAATGACCGCCAAACGGGGAAAAATTCATGTTTAATTTGTCTTCTATATTGCCTGTATTGTTAAAATGAAAAGTTAATATAAAAGATAAAAGGTGTCACTAGATTTTATATACAGCAACACATATGTACCATTTAATCAATAAACTGGGCATGCATAATATCTAGATACTACATCAACAAAATTGTTTATTATAGTACAAAAAGCTCATCAACTTGTATTGAAAACAATTGTTTATGTCGCCTCTTCCTCCTCAAATTAGACAGTAAATACGTTGTGATTTTGCATAACTACCTGCAGTATTACATTACAATAACAAACAATTTCAGTAATTATATTTATTAGACCTTCGATAAATCTACATGGTAAATTTAAATTCGTAGTCATTAAACAAAAAATGTGTAATTACCCGCCATTGTCAGTGGATTACATTATCAAACTATCGAAATGAGTAAACAAAGCTATTTTTTACTATATACACATGCAAATACTAACCCTTGTAGACGTTATATGATTATGCTTACCATTACAAAATTATGATTGTATGTACAAAAGGTGTATTATTGCTTGAGATTCTATAGGGTTACTAAACCTATGATATTCGCCATTTCGCTGTCAGACGGGGTAAAGGGTTGATTCGTTGGAGTTTCTTTAAACTAAGGCGGGAATATCACCCCTTATTTAAAAGTAGTATGTAATACAGATGAGTGAGCAGTCTTTCTACCTGGTCTATTTGAAGTACCTATTTTTGTTTATATGTAAGAAACATCATTTATTTCTAACATATCTGTTCTTATGTTTGTGATAAAAGTTAAAAGGAAACACATGTAACTTAGAAAAAAAAAGGACTCTATTTGTATGTTTTATCCATCTATTCTTTAATAAAATTATAAACGAACCGTAATTCACCCGATGTAGTTTTTAATTTATTTTGCTTTTGGTTAGATTATTAGCCTAGAAAACAGTATTGGAAGTCTATGCACTTTCTTTTACTACCATGAATAAGCAGTTAGTGTTTAAATACACTGAAAGTAGAGTTCAGAAATAATCAATAAGCTGACGAAAGTATATATGCTTAAAAAAAATATGTGATATTCATAATACACTCTTAATCTACGTATTGAGTGATACACAA
The DNA here is from genome assembly GCA_023509865.1 of Trypoxylus dichotomus. NCBI lineage: Eukaryota > Metazoa > Arthropoda > Insecta > Coleoptera > Scarabaeidae > Trypoxylus > Trypoxylus dichotomus. The sequence continues at coordinate 28,339,004 of CM042080.1, read as the reverse complement.
TTGAGACAGGTAGCGAAAGAGCCGTTTTCTATTCAAGTGCATTATTTGGATTATCTATTATTTTTACAATCTGTAGTGTATTTAGAATAATAGGCAGTGTGTTATATTTGAAGCGTTTTATAGAGAATATATAGAAAGTTGGTCTTTTTTGCAAAAAATCTTCGGTTTCTGACTCGCAGCTTTTATGACATAAATGCAGTTTTTTTTCTTCACAACGCAAAGTTAAGTCACTGTTCTTTTATATATATATATATTGTGCTTACTGATACTCGATGTACAATATTAATAATAATTTCCTTTTGGTAATTCCTCAAGTCTCATTTGCTCTGGGCAAATAACTAGTAGCACTTCACCCTTTGCAGTGAGTGGATGAAATAAGAACGCCATGGAATATTACGGACAGTTTGAAATTTCTAAAATAGAAATTTCTCAAGACGAAAATTTCTGAAAAGATTGTGGTACAAAGTGTTATCTTACTTAAACTGTCAACTTGTTTGGTGAATTACAATCTTTGTCCACAATGTTAGTATGAAATTTATTTAATCTCTAAAGTTTGTGAGTTTATCATTAGAAAAAAAGTGATAATAGAAATGAAATCAGACCCGTATATAAGATCTATAAATTAAACTGGTGTTGTAGGGCGTTCGGTAGACTAAGGAAATAACTTAAGCGCAGGTAGCAAAGCCATATGACAAACACATCCGAAGATAATTTGACTGATGAAAGTTTAGCTTAGTACCAACGTTCGGAAAAACTTTATATTTTAAGGAAATTTGAGAGATATAACAGTGGAAAGAAAATGTTTAAATGAAGAATCCATAAATTGGATTAAATATATGGAACAAATTTTGAGTAATAATGTTCCTTTGAAAGCTAAATACACTTTATGGACAGGTTGCACAACTTAAACATGGTGAAATGAGCAGTGAAGAATATGCTATTAGGGCTATCAAACGTCGCCATAACTCTAAAAATAATCAATAATCTTTTGAGTGACTAAAGTAGCATTGTGAGCATATCGATTGAACGCGTACATCACGTTTACACAGAATTGTTCACGTCTACGCTGTCTGTAAAGTACCGCATTCAATGCACTAGAACTTAAAAATGGGGAAACAGTAAACTGTAACAAAATAAGTAGAAACACTAAATAGCACAGGGCACAACAGAAAGACAAGCAGGTTGAAATCATTATAATTGTCGTTTTCCGTTAAGGCAACTTTGCATGTTACACCAATAGATACGCCGGTAAGAGTTCCGCATAAGGAGCATCGAGTTAAGGATTTTAATAGATTGTAACGGAAACCTCACGCTTTGCTGTGTTTAAAATGGCCCTTCTTGTTTTAGGAGTTTAGTTTAAAGTACCTAAAAATCGATTTAAAAAGGACTATTTCTAGGTTATGTTTAGTGGTATATGAGTCATAGTTTACGAAATTTATATTGGTACTTATTGTGTGTGGCCTAAAACTTCCCAAAACGGATAGTAAACACTAATGAGCGGTAAAATTTCATTTGAATATTGGGGAATAATCTGTTGTACAATATTTACTATCCCATATATTTTATTTTTGTATACAATATAGGTAAATAGACTAGTACTGTTTTGAAACTGTATTACATTATTAAGTTCTCAGTCTTTTTCCAATGGTTCCCATTATAGAAAACAATTATCAGGGAAAAAAGGATAAAAATAATACTGACAATAATTTTTTAGCGAATATTATTTATTATAACTTGGGAAATACAATAAATAAATGAATTAGTTTTGTTTTGAACGCAATTAACTAATTATTACTACGAAGATTACACAAAAGCTGTACCGAACTGGTAGTAAATTATGAAATGCACTCTAATATTAACGTGATTTTGTTATATGCATTAAGTAAGCCCGGCCGTCAATGCGAAACATACAAAGGTAATATGGTATATTAAGTCTACACTGTTTGCAACGTTAAGGAATTAATTTGAGAGTAGGTCATGCACAGCAACTACAACAAAAGGACGAATAAAAATAATTCTAAAGTAATAAATGATTTATAAATTAGAAAAAGTCACGCAAATTGCAAGAAAAACATATTTCTAGAATAATAAACGATTCATAAATTAACAAATAATCCAGGGAATAAAATAATATACTACAAAATATTTTTCAAATAATAGATTGGAAAATAATTCTGCAAAATAAACAACATGCCAGCAAAAAGAAGAAAGGTAATTCTAAAACATGGTCTAAATACCTCGAGGAAAGCATCTAGGATTTTTCAATTCAAGATTTGCAAAACTTCGATGTTTAAATTGTGCAAGTTTAATGCATACTAATGTATGATTTTAGAGAGAAAAATATTCTCCACTGAAAAAATCAACGCACTGCCCTAATACGAGATAATAAGAAAAAAGGAGCCCTGAAATTTACCCTCTTTTAGGTATGTACATCCTTACGCTATAGCCATTCCACAAGTGGTCTGCAAAAGTCTGCCGTGCAAAACGTTTGATAGCAAACCAAGCCTTGGTGGGTCTCCAGCAACACTCAATCTTCTGGATGTGAACATCTTCAGCTGCTATATATAATATATGTAATATACAACTAGTTCGGTACACTTTTTGTGTAATCTTCGAAGTAATAATTAGTTAATTCTATTCAAACCCAAACTAATTCATCATTTAGTGTAACTTTCATGTATTTCGCATGCTGTAATAAATATTAATATTTACTATGTCTTTATTGTTTTTGTCCTTTTTTTCCCTGTTGTTTTCTATAACGAGAACCATAGAAAAAAAGGCTATATGAACTTCACAATACAGTTTCAAATCAATAATAGTCTATTTACCTATATTGTACACAGAAATAAACACTATGGGATAGTAAATATTATACAACAGATTATTCCTCAATATTAAAATCAAACTTTACCGCTCATGAGTATTGTCTGTTTTGGTAATTTTTAGTCCAAACACAACAAGTACCAACTTATATTTTGTAAACTATGAGTCATATACTTTTAAACATAACCTAGAAAGAGCCCTTTTTAAATCGATTTTTAGGTACCTTAAACTAAACTACTAAAAAAAAGACGGGTTATAAACACAGCAAAATGTGAGCTTTCCGTTAGAATCCATTAAAATCGCTAAGTTGATGCTCCTTATACGGAACTACAGCCGATACACCATTACGACGGAATATACTCTATATGTCTTTTGTGTTTAATATCATAACAATTCTTCACTGTTTTACTAACAAAAATGTTAATCTAAGACATTTTACATTTCAAACTTCTATGCTGCATAGAATACCCTAAATATGTTTCATCCAGCTGTACTGTCATTTTATTATGTTTAATCCAAGGAATAAGATTAACGCACCAGATTCAAATGAATTACTAAATGCAGAGCGAGTATTCTGAACTGAACTGACAATTAATTAACCTATAGCACAGCGTTATAATAATCAAAAGAGCATAATATATCTCAAACACCTATTTAGTTATCCGAAAATCTTGAAAAAATTGCAATGATTTCTTACTTTACTTTATTAATTTGTGTTATAAAATGACATAATAACATATTTATTTATTTGTACATAAAATCTCTTACATTCAGCAAATATGCTACATTACATTAAATGTAGGTATTCTTAAGATTATAAATTGTCATCATATTCCAACCAATCCATTTCTGAATTTGAACTATTTCAAGTTACGATAAATTTTTATTGTTGATGTTCCAACTATCCTGGAGACTATTATCTCCAGGATAGTTGGAACATCATCTTTCAGAGATTTTTGTTTAGTTAATTTGGAATGCTTTACAAAATATTCATTTAATAAGCGGGTTATATAAAATTGAGATTACGAAATCCGCTACTTTGAAAAATAAACACAATATTAAAATCCCCCGCTAAAGACGAGCAAAATATAGGCCGTGATTGACCGAGAATGTACCCATCTGTCAAACATACAAGGTGATGATGGGCACGAGAGTAGGGCAAGGTGTTATTTTTTGCATGTTTTCCATTTGTCAAGTTTATTTGGTTGTATATAATAATTTGTATTATTTTTATATTATTTTAGGATAGTTTACGTTATTGAAATACTTTAAAATTATTTCTTGAATTTTACTGTTTTAAGTTTAAAATATAGATGGCGGGTAAGTATTTAACGTGAACGTATCGAAAGAATGGTTAGGGTAGCGGATTTGGTTCTCATGTGAATAGAATTCAGTAGGACCGCGCTCCTTAACGAATGATTAGAGAAGGACGCGTTAATTAGAGATTCTTTAGAATCCGGATAATTGAAAACAAAAAGATTAGTGTTTAAATAAAGGCAAAATTAGAGCCGGGGAGCACGTTTGTAAGAACATGATACAATGCATACAAAAAGTTGTCTATCTGATATGAATATTCTTCAAACACTTATATTGTAATACATCAATAACAAATTGGTATTACGGTATTGACTTAAAAAGGATAAAAAGTGGTGATTAGTTTTTCCTTACAGAAACTACAAATACTCGTACACTTTAATTTCATAGTGACTTATGCTCTTTTAAAGACATCAAACCTGTAACTGAAGAATGGCTGCGAATGAAGCTAGAAGATGTTTCAATAAAGCTGGTCAAGGCCCAGCAATATATGAATCTTTAGATATTGATTGATTAAAAAGCAATTTGACCTTACAAGAATTTGTCGAGGATACCTCTAACTTGGATAGCAATACAGTACACAGTAAAAACTGAATCAAAACAATTATCTTTAGTTTTATTTATATTCATATGTTGGAGCAAATCACAATTAGATGTGATCTAGCCTGCACCAAAAATTGCAAAAAAACATGAAGCTAAAGATGTAAGGTAGTGTAAATATTAAATTATATATAAACAGCAAACAATCTCAGGTGTTCTTAACTATGCAATACAACACTACAGGTCCAAATGGTGCTGAATATTTTGTCATAGGTTTCATTTACGAATCTCATGCTGATGCAACCTATCTTCGTTGAAAGCTACTCGAGGATACAAAAGCGCAGATTACTGTTATTACCATTATATTATTATCACATGATAACCTCATTAACTTATAATTTATAACATTAAAATTATTTAAATTAACATATCTTTTTCTTATAAATCACGGTTGTCGAAATACTCCCATTTTATACTTCTAACATATTCCTTCTTAAAAAAAGCGCGCCAAAGATAATTCTAACTTAATCCGGTTGAATTCAAACATTTCTATACATTACGCATGCTCCTTTCTATGTTGCCACATCGTTTTACCTGTTAACATTATATTAACTATAGTCCGTCCCAACCTCCGTATTCAGTATACGTCTTATGGGAATTTGTTTCATGGTTGCCAAATCATCCGATCGGCTGTACATTACTATTTCCGGTTAATTATTTGCAATTTCACCCGATCAATTCATAACCTTTATTAACGTTTATTGACGTTGAAGGTGCAAAATTATTGACATTCATATGACATTTTGCTTATTATTTTATTAAAGTAACTAACTTTTAACAGAGTGCATAGCGACTTCGCTGCACGTAAAATTATAGGAAAAAATACTACAGATAAAATAGTTATATCTCAATATTTATTAACAATACTATACACACATCTATAAACAAATATACATATGAACGATATCTATGCAATGTACAGTGAATATTTGCTTCGATATTGTGGTGCTATGCAATTTATTAAATTAAAAAAGAAGATGATCCTTATATATATACAAATAATAGTTTCCACTTTTGTAACAAAAAGAACTGGAGTCATAGAAATACGTATATGTATAATACAATAATATCTAAGAAAGGAATAGCAATTACACACATATATCTATGTCTTACGTTAATTTTCTAGTCAGTCGAAGAATCACTTTGATCTTCAGATGATGACGAATATCTTCACGTGAATAATAAATTCTTCGATGTCGTCTTGCAAATTATCCACTATCCACATTTCCTTTTCAATATTGTTTACATGTTTGATGTAGTTTTGCCAATTATTAGTTGTTACAGTGCTATACGCTCGTCGAATTAATTGCTCCATATCTTTTACCTTAAATGTGGTATTATTCATTCTTACGTAGTTTTTAAGTTGTGCCCATACCATTTCAATGAAGATTTAACTCGCATAATGGTAAGGTGGTAATCGAAGAACTTCATGACCTTTTTCTTTTGCAAATTCGTCAATCCTACTTTTATCATATTGCGGTTTAATTTGTGACACGCAATACAGTAAGTCCCTTTTAGCATATCGGTACTGATTTGTATTTGTTTTTCATTGAGCCAATCAATGATCTCGTTTCCTCCATGCTGTTGTTGGAATTTTCTCCAATTTTCTGCAGTGGTAGGAAGCATTATCAAGAACAATGACTGACTTCTGTGGTATATTTGGAAGTAATTTATTTATAAACCAATCCTCATATCGTTTCTGAATCCATCTCATGATGAACATCGGCAGTGTTTTTCTTGCAAAGAAATGTATATTCAGCACCAGGAACAAACCCATTATCACTGCCTGCATGAACTAATGCAAAAGCGAGGTCCTAGCCGGTTGGTGATTTCAAACCAGTGCTTAGTCCTTGAATAAGAGCTTGTCGACTACTTTGAATAGCAGTATCTGTCCAAGTTTTATTTACCGTATGTCCTGTATTCACCCATGACTCATCAGTGTATATAATAGTTCGACCTGAAATATAAAATTACAGCCATGTCAAATAGCAAGAGGTAAATTTTACCTTCTTCTCTAAATTTCTTGATCTCTCGCAAGTATTTGTGCCTCCATCTAATAATCTCATCTCGTTCAATGAGTATACTTTTTCGTCCTACTTTTAAATTGAAGCCCATATCGTGTAACAATCTATGAAAAGTTGTTAGACTGAAGTTAGGGAGATCATCGTCAGCATTGACAGTAGTAAGAATTGTATTTAAAGTAGGTGGCATATTCTGTATAAAAAATCCATGCACTTTACGTCGAATAGCTGCTTATGTTCTCACCATATGTATGCAGTCGATCATTTACTTGTATGCCCTTCCTTTTTTAGGTTTTGGACTTGATAATAAACCATTTTGTTGCTCCTGTTTTACATGATATATTGCACGGTCTGAGATGCCCAAAGCTTTACTTGCTTCTCGAACGAGCAGCACTCACATTCATTGATTTATTGAAATAATTGAAAACATTTGCAATCATACACTTCTCCTTACGGTTAAATTTGTCTCCTCTGCGCCGTTTTCTTCCTATAGGCTCCATTAATGTAGTAAAAACTGTAATTACATTTATATTCTGTTATAACATTTATAAAAATAAATAAAAATACCCATATTACCCTGTGCACGCTTGAAAAAGATAGAAGTGTTCTGAAAAGAACAATTTGTACAACTATATAAGCAAATTAACAATTTAACGAAATATTTCAAAACAAGGACGATGACGATTGACAGTTGATGCTAATAGACAGATAGTATACAACTGTTGTCGACGCCGACAGCATATGTAAATAAGTTGCAACATAGCAACCGGTTGTAGAGATAGCGCTAATGACAGCAACCAAGGATAGTAAGAGATAAAAGTTGCTATTCTATCCCATACTGAATACGGAGGTTGGGACGATCTATAGTGGCCACTAAGTATACTTTTATGAAAGATAGTGCCGTCTTAGTATACTAACTAAGAACGTACTAACACCCTGCTAACTTTCTGACTATGAATAAAAGGCTATTAGCGTTTAGTTCGTCCATGCTGCGCATACTCCTACTTTCATATATTTAAGCATGATTCTATCCGTATTCGCACCTGTAGTATATTTGTTTATGTTAATTTGTTGTAGATTTGCAAACGTTCGGAAGTACCCAGAGATAACTTTACGAGATGGGACAGTTCCATACTGAAGTTTGCGACCCTAAAAGTGCCATCTGATGAGTTGTTATTAAAGTTTTCGTTTGAAATCGAATGTCAAAACGGTAGTACTAGGCTACGGCCTGAAAATTAAAATTTTCGTTTGTGGTTTTCTTTTTGGTTGGGTTGGTATTGAAAAGAGAATTGACATGACAACATTTATTGTGTCAAAAATGTAGGTGCTACAAATCCTGCATTTTACAAATATGGTATTACAAGATGTAATAAAGGAAGAAGTTATACAAGCTAAACATAAAGCATGTTACGATTATGCAAGTATATGGGTTCAATAGCGAGTAAAGCTGGACTTCATAGGGCCTAAATTAGTATAGTTCGGTACATGTTGGTTTTTCTAAATTCCATGCCTTTATTACAATTTAAAATGAACACAGTTATTTACATTTCCAATTGGCTCATAATTATCAACATAAAGATTTGCCAGCAGATCTGAAAAATGTTGTAATAAAGAGATGAGCAAATTGCTCTGTGCCTCAAATTGTTATTGATCTTTTCGTCTGTCGAATGTATACTCGATCACAGTCTGTAAAGATATTCTGTCTATTCCAGATTTATCCAGGTTACCTACCTGATCGGCAGTTTTAAAAAAAATTCAAGGTTACTTTAAACCAAGAAACTAATTTTGCCTGAAATTGCAGAAAATAATTGTTCAAGACCTTTTGTGTAACATGGATGAAGTGGTTACATTTCATACACCTTAGTAATACTACTACTTTCTATGTGCATATACTACAAATTATTATGCCATTGTTATACTTCCCAATAATATTGTAGAGCACATCGTAGGAGAATCCGTTACCATTTGCAGTTGTGATATTCTCTTCGGGGTCATTTCTATATATTTATATATGTCTATATCTGTATGTATAGATATATATCTATAAATTGCGAAAGGGAATTTAACGAAATGACAAAGCAAAATGTCAAGTAGCGAAGCTTTACGCTTGCTTGGTGGATAAGATTTTCCCAAGATGAATCTACAATTATTACTAGGTTTTATTTAAATGCTTGTTAGTAGCTAATTCCCAGCTCTTATAAATAACACATATGGGAAGGGAATCCCCTCATCGGTTTCCTTTTCATTGGTACATCTTACACATATAAATTATAAATGCAGCTGTTCTAAGAAAACCGGTTTATTGGCATTCACTCTAGAAGATCTCAAAAATTTTGTTAGAGTCGTGCATAAAAAGAAATATAAAGTTAGGCATGGTATTATAAGAGTTAGTATGAAATGTACCTGTAAACAAGTTAGGCTTGAAAGGAGATTGGCTGTTACATACTGCGATTCCTTGGGTGTGTAGGAAGAAAGTGATACTATATAGGTGAAGGCAATGTGAACCTATAAAGATGAAAGAAATAACCTACTTGGTTATCCCGTGAAAGGTCTTTAAAAAATAAGTTACACCAAGCAGGTCGCGAGCAAACAGTGGACTTACATTAAAGGGAAAGTACAATTACGTTCTCAAAAATCACAATATTCTAAATTTTCTCGATAAACGAAAATGAATTATTTATACGTAAATCAGGCATTTCATTAGTGTTACCTGGAAAGCAAGTAGGGTGGACCATTTAATGTTATAGACAATAAGTTTCACAGACCCTCCTCATTTTGCTAGTGTTAACAGTACATTGTAGATAGCAGGGGTTTCTTACTGTTAGTTTGTATGACAGAGTACTAGCGTAAACTACTTAAAATCTAGTAGTGTCTTCTTGGTCGCTGCCATCGTCGCTGACAAAGATGTTTGGCGCCATTTTAAAGAACTTGGCACCACGGCTGTAATGAATCAAATGAAAAAGAAACATCCTTATCTTATATGATGGTCGCACTACATTTTTCTGCTTTAAAAGAAAAACAAAGTTCCTCTTTGTCGTTCAGGAAGAAAGTGATGTTTCCATGCATGTTAACGCATGTTTGGGTGTCTTCTTTGTCAAGTTTAGGTATTACTAGCTCTATGAGTGAAGCAATTACTCTCAACAATTGCCACTAATATTGGTTTTAAGCGCAGCTTTGTTTAATGTATGGTTATATTCGATAGCTCTCCAGAGTAAGTTAAATTTTTGCCTTACCAGAAGACCATCACCTCATTCTTGAACAATTACCACGGACAAACAACCTGCACTGTTTACGTAATATTAACACTGATTTCTTTTCCCAGTGCTTTACCAAAAATCTATCCTTTGACAAAAACTGTTAATATTTAATAAACAATCCGAAGAACCTATCCGTTCTGAAAACTCAAATAAGAAAAGACATTTTTGATTTCAAAAGCTAGTCTTAACATGATAATTGTTATGAACTAATCCTAAGCAAGTGCTACTTAATTCCCTAATGGATCCATTATTTTTTAGCAGAGAAACTTACTTTATATGCAGGTCTTGAGTTATTCACATGTTGGAGCTGAATGTTATATATGAAAACTTGAAATTCCTACAATCCTTCGGGAATTTAGTATCAATGTTAATAACTAACTTAATGTTAGTTGTTACATTAAACAAATGATTTCACAAAGTAGGCTTTTAAGCCATTACACTGAACCACAATAAAACTATTATTTACATAACCTTTTCCTCCTTTTTATGTAGTATGCTCTTGCCTCATTGTAATCACTTTGCTATCTACCCTGAATCTTCCACCAGGTGGTGGAGTTACATTTAGCATTACTTGTTTTCGTAGAAATTTTCAAACCATGGGTCCAAGTTAGCTCTGAGTGTTGGTTGTCTTTTTCTTGCCATATCAACCATTACCAGTACTGGATCTGAAAGTTACACATACATTTGTATTACAAGTTATTATTCGTAGACAGTAAACCTCAACCTCCAATATTTATATGTATTACCGTGCTATTAGAAGTGGAGGTCTCCCATTTGTATAGTGTTTACCTCGTACCAGTGTTCGACAGCAAGCAGTAAGTGTAGCCATTCTTACTGAAGCTACATCCAAGCCCTCCAAGTCCAAAGGTTCCAGTCGTTCTGGTGTACTACAAAAATAGACTGAAGCGGTCTACTTTGGCGGAATGCAATGCCGTGATACTACTTCCAGACACGCACCTGCAATATTGGTGATTCCTAGCTTCTAGAAACAAATATTAAGAATGTTACTGACATTTTTGCAACAAAATCACTTTGTACGAGGACTTCGCCAGTCGGATTGTCTTAATTTTTCCAAGTGGATGTTTCCAATTTACATTGTGCTTACCTTGTATTGAGGTCTTGCACCGAACTATTTAAATAAAACCAAAAGCGATCACCACCAATCAAAGGGAAGCGATAGACAAAACAAGTACAAGGAGAAATGCAAAACAATGAGCCAATTTCAAATATATACATCAAATAATTACCATCTAGTTACCAATACTGCCATCATTACTGATCGAAAATCACGAAAAAACAAATATGTCTTCTTTACACAGACACCCCCTTCTGAGTTGTTATTAAAGTAATTTTTGACAGCCATTGTCAAAAATTTTAACATTGAAAAGTGTTTCAGACGCTTCCATTTAATCGCCCAGGACCTGGAAGTACCTTCAGATGTCTCTCAGATAGCACCAATGAATCAATGTCCGTTTAGGCTATGCGCCATCTAGGAGATACTCAAAACTACTTCCAAGCAATTGAATAACAAATAGAGACCGGATTATCTGCAAAGTGCAAAACTTTAATTTATTTTATTTATTATGTTTTACGTCTATTTGTAGATGTATTACACTGATTATATTAATTACCGTTAATCAGTGTAAGACATCTACAAATAGACGTAAAATATAATAAATAAAATAAAATGTATGCACTTTGCATATAATCCAGTCTCTATATAGTTATAAGTAGAGACCGGATTATATGCAAAGTGCAAAAATTTAATTCCATTTATTTATTATATTTTACGTCTATTTGTAGATGTCTTACATTGATTAAACGTAATTAGAGTTAATTAACTTTAATCAGTGTAATACATGTACATATGGACGTAAAATAAAATAAAATATATTCACTTTGCATATAATTCGGTCTCTACTTATAACGAATATATGAATGAATGATATAATCAGATAAACAAAGATCAGTATAGTGGATTTAAAAGAATTCAAAGATGTTTATGTTAATTTGTTGTAGATTTGCAAACGTTCGGAAGTACCCAGAGATAACTTTACGAGATGGGACAGTTCCATACTGAAGTTTGCGACCCTAAAAGTGCCATCTGATGAGTTGTTATTAAAGTTTTCGTTTGAAATCGAATGTCAAAACGGTAGTACTAGGCTACGGCCTGAAAATTAAAATTTTCGTTTGTGGTTTTCTTTTTGGTTGGGTTGGTATTGAAAAGAGAATTGACATGACAACATTTATTGTGTCAAAAATGTAGGTGCTACAAATCCTGCATTTTACAAATATGGTATTACAAGATGTAATAAAGGAAGAAGTTATACAAGCTAAACATAAAGCATGTTACGATTATGCAAGTATATGGGTTCAATAGCGAGTAAAGCTGGAATTCATAGGGCCTAAATTAGTATAGTTCGGTACATGTTGGTTTTCTAAATTCCATGCCTTTATTACAATTTAAAATGAACACAGTTATTTACATTTCCAATTGGCTCATAATTATCAACATAAAGATTTGCCAGCAGATCTGAAAAATGTTGTAATAAAGAGATGAGCAAATTGCTCTGTGCCTCAAATTGTTATTGATCTTTTCGTCTGTCGAATGTATACTCGATCACAGTCTGTAAAGATATTCTGTCTATTCCAGATTTATCCAGGTTACCTACCTGATCGGCAGTTTTAAAAAAAATTCAAGGTTACTTTAAACCAAGAAACTAATTTTGCCTGAAATTGCAGAAAATAATTGTTCAAGACCTTTTGTGTAACATGGATGAAGTGGTTACATTTCATACACCTTAGTAATACTACTACTTTCTATGTGCATATACTACAAATTATTATGCCATTGTTATACTTCCCAATAATATTGTAGAGCACATCGTAGGAGAATCCGTTACCATTTGCAGTTGTGATATTCTCTTGAGTCATTTCTATATATTTATATATGTCTATATCTGTATGTATAGATATATATCTATAAATTGCTAAAGGAATTTAACGAAATGACAAAGCAAAATGTCAAGTAGCGAAGCTTTACGCTTGCTTAGTGGATAAGATTTTCCCAAGATGAATCTACAATTATTACTAGGTTTTATTTAAATGCTTGTTAGTAGCTAATTCCCAGCTCTTATAAATAACACATATGGGAAGGGAATCCCCTCATCGGTTTCCTTTTCATTGGTACATCTTACACATATAAATTATAAATGCAGCTGTTCTAAGAAAACCGGTTTATTGGCATTCACTCTAGAAGATCTCAAAAATTTTGTTAGAGTCGTGCATAAAAGAAATATAAAGTTAGGCATGGTATTATAAGAGTTAGTATGAAATGTACCTGTAAACAAGTTAGGCTTGAAAGGAGATTGGCTGTTACATACTGCGATTCCTTGGGTGTGTAGGAAGAAAGTGATACTATATAGGTGAAGGCAATGTGAACCTATAAAGATGAAAGAAATAACCTACTTGGTTATCCCGTGAAAGGTCTTTAAAAATAAGTTACACCAAGCAGGTCGCGAGCAAACAGTGGACTTACATTAAAGGGAAAGTACAATTACGTTCTCAAAAATCACAATATTCTAAATTTTCTCGATAAACGAAAATGAATTATTTATCGTAAATCAGGCATTTCATTAGTGTTACCTGGAAAGCAAGTAGGGTGGACCATTTAATGTTATAGACAATAAGTTTCACAGACCCTCCTCATTTTGCTAGTGTTAACAGTACATTGTAGATAGCAGGGGGTTTCTTACTGTTAGTTTGTATGACAGAGTACTAGCGTAAACTACTTAAAATCTAGTAGTGTCTTCTTGGTCGCTGCCATCGTCGCTGACAAAGATGTTTGGCGCCATTTTAAAGAACTTGGCACCACGGCTGTAATGAATCAAATGAAAAAGAAACATCCTTATCTTATATGATGGTCGCACTACATTTTTCTGCTTTAAAAGAAAAACAAAGTTCCTCTTTGTCGTTCAGGAAGAAAGTGATGTTTCCATGCATGTTAACGCATGTTTGGGTGTCTTCTTTGTCAAGTTTAGGTATTACTAGCTCTATGAGTGAAGCAATTACTCTCAACAATTGCCACTAATATTGGTTTTAAGCGCAGCTTTGTTTAATGTATGGTTATATTCGATAGCTCTCCAGAGTAAGTTAAATTTTTGCCTTACCAGAAGACCATCACCTCATTCTTGAACAATTACCACGGACAAACAACCTGCACTGTTTACGTAATATTAACACTGATTTCTTTTCCCAGTGCTTTACCAAAAATCTATCCTTTGACAAAAACTGTTAATATTTAATAAACAATCCGAAGAACCTATCCGTTCTGAAAACTCAAATAAGAAAAGACATTTTTGATTTCAAAAGCTAGTCTTAACATGATAATTGTTATGAACTAATCCTAAGCAAGTGCTACTTAATTCCCTAATGGATCCATTATTTTTTAGCAGAGAAACTTACTTTATATGCAGGTCTTGAGTTATTCACATGTTGGAGCTGAATGTTATATATGAAAACTTGAAATTCCTACAATACTTATGGAATTTAGTATCAATGTTAATAACTAACTTAATGTTAGTTGTTACATTAAACAAATGATTTCACAAAGTAGGCTTTTAAGCCATTACACTGAACCACAATAAAACTATTATTTACATAACCTTTTCCTCCTTTTTATGTAGTATGCTCTTGCCTCATTGTAATCACTTTGCTATCTACCCTGAATCTTCCACCAGGTGGCGGAGTTACATTTAGCATTACGTGGTTTTGTAGAAATTTGCAAACCATGGGGTCCAAGTTAGGTCTGGGTGTTGGCTGTCTTTTTCTTGCCGCATCAACCTCTGCCAGTACTGGATCTGAAAGTTACACATACATCTGTATTACAAGTTATTATTTGTAGACAGTAAACCTCAACCTCCAATATTTATATGTATTATGGTGCTAGTAGAAGTGTAGGTCTCCCATTTGTATAGTGCTTACTTCATACCGGTGTTCGACAGCAAACGGTAGGTGTAGCCATTCTTACTGAAGCTACATCCAAGCCGCCCAAGTCCAAAGGTTCCTGTCGTTCTAGTGTACTACAGAAAGACTGAACTGCGGTATACTTTGGCGGAATGCAATGCCGTAATACTACTTCCAGGCACGCGCCCGCAATATTGGTGATGCCTAGCTTCTACAAAGAAATATTAAGAATGTTACTGACATTTTTGCAACAAAATCACTTTGTACGAGGACTTCGCCAGTCGGATTGTCTTAATTTTTCCAAGTGGATGTTTCCAATTTACATTGTGCTTACCTTGTATTGAGGTCTTGCACCGAACTATTTAAATAAAACCAAAAGCGATCACCACCAATCAAAGGGAAGCAAGGCCCAGGAAGCGATAGACAAAACAAGTACAAGGAGAAATGCAAAACAATGAGCCAATTTCAAATATATACATCAAATAATTACCATCTAGTTACCAATACTGCCATCATTACTGATCGAAAATCACGAAAAAACAAATATGTCTTCTTTACACAGACACCCCCTTCTGAGTTGTTATTAAAGGAATTTTTGACAGCCATTGTCAAAAAATTTTAACGATGAAAAGTGTTTCAGACGCTTCCATTTAATCGCCCAGGACCTGGAAGTACCTTCAGATGTCTCTCAGATAGCACCAATGAATCAATGTCCGTTTAGGCTATGCGCCATCTAGGAGATACTCAAAACTACTTCCAAGCAATTGAATAACAAATAGAGACCGGATTATCTGCAAAGTGCAAAACTTTAATTTATTTTATTTATTATGTTTTACGTCTATTTGTAGATGTATTACACTGATTATATTAATTACCGTTAATCAGTGTAAGACATCTACAAATAGACGTAAAATATAATAAATAAAATAAAATGTATGCACTTTGCATATAATCCAGTCTCTATATAGTTATAAGTAGAGACCGGATTATATGCAAAGTGCAAAAATTTAATTCCATTTATTTATTATATTTTACGTCTATTTGTAGATGTCTTACATTGATTAAACGTAATTAGAGTTAATTAACTTTAATCAGTGTAATACATGTACATATGGACGTAAAATAAAATAAAATATATTCACTTTGCATATAATTCGGTCTCTACTTATAACGAATATATGAATGAATGATATAATCAGATAAACAAAGATCAGTATAGTGGATTTAAAAGAATTCAAAGATGTTTATGTTAATTTGTTGTAGATTTGCAAACGTTCGGAAGTACCCAGAGATAACTTTACGAGATGGGACAGTTCCATACTGAAGTTTGCGACCCTAAAAGTGCCATCTGATGAGTTGTTATTAAAGTTTTCGTTTGAAATCGAATGTCAAAACGGTAGTACTAGGCTACGGCCTGAAAATTAAAATTTTCGTTTGTGGTTTTCTTTTTGGTTGGGTTGGTATTGAAAAGAGAATTGACATGACAACATTTATTGTGTCAAAAATGTAGGTGCTACAAATCCTGCATTTTACAAATATGGTATTACAAGATGTAATAAAGGAAGAAGTTATACAAGCTAAACATAAAGCATGTTACGATTATGCAAGTATATGGGTTCAATAGCGAGTAAAAGCTGGAATTCATAGGGCCTAAATTAGTATAGTTCGGTACATGTTGGTTTTCTAAATTCCATGCCTTTATTACAATTTAAAATGAACACAGTTATTTACATTTCCAATTGGCTCATAATTATCAACATAAAGATTTGCCAGCAGATCTGAAAAATGTTGTAATAAAGAGATGAGCAAATTGCTCTGTGCCTCAAATTGTTATTGATCTTTTCGTCTGTCGAATGTATACTCGATCACAGTCTGTAAAGATATTCTGTCTATTCCAGATTTATCCAGGTTACCTACCTGATCGGCAGTTTTAAAAAAAATTCAAGGTTACTTTAAACCAAGAAACTAATTTTGCCTGAAATTGCAGAAAATAATTGTTCAAGACCTTTTGTGTAACATGGATGAAGTGGTTACATTTCATACACCTTAGTAATACTACTACTTTCTATGTGCATATACTACAAATTATTATGCCATTGTTATACTTCCCAATAATATTGTAGAGCACATCGTAGGAGAATCCGTTACCATTTGCAGTTGTGATATTCTCTTGAGTCATTTCTATATATTTATATATGTCTATATCTGTATGTATAGATATATATCTATAAATTGCGAAGGGAATTTAACGAAATGACAAAGCAAAATGTCAAGTAAGCGAAGCTTTACGCTTGCTTAGTGGATAAGATTTTCCCAAGATGAATCTACAATTATTACTAGGTTTTATTTAAATGCTTGTTAGTAGCTAATTCCCAGCTCTTATAAATAACACATATGGGAAGGGAATCCCCTCATCGGTTTCCTTTTCATTGGTACATCTTACACATATAAATTATAAATGCAGCTGTTCTAAGAAAACCGGTTTATTGGCATTCACTCTAGAAGATCTCAAAAATTTTGTTAGAGTCGTGCATAAAAGAAATATAAAGTTAGGCATGGTATTATAAGAGTTAGTATGAAATGTACCTGTAAACAAGTTAGGCTTGAAAGGAGATTGGCTGTTACATACTGCGATTCCTTGGGTGTGTAGGAAGAAAGTGATACTATATAGGTGAAGGCAATGTGAACCTATAAAGATGAAAGAAATAACCTACTTGGTTATCCCGTGAAAGGTCTTTAAAAATAAGTTACACCAAGCAGGTCGCGAGCAAACAGTGGACTTACATTAAAGGGAAAGTACAATTACGTTCTCAAAAATCACAATATTCTAAATTTTCTCGATAAACGAAAATGAATTATTTATACGTAAATCAGGCATTTCATTAGTGTTACCTGGAAAGCAAGTAGGGTGGACCATTTAATGTTATAGACAATAAGTTTCACAGACCCTCCTCATTTTGCTAGTGTTAACAGTACATTGTAGATAGCAGGGGTTTCTTACTGTTAGTTTGTATGACAGAGTACTAGCGTAAACTACTTAAAATCTAGTAGTGTCTTCTTGGTCGCTGCCATCGTCGCTGACAAAGATGTTTGGCGCCATTTTAAAGAACTTGGCACCACGGCTGTAATGAATCAAATGAAAAAGAAACATCCTTATCTTATATGATGGTCGCACTACATTTTCTGCTTTAAAAGAAAAACAAAGTTCCTCTTTGTCGTTCAGGAAGAAAGTGATGTTTCCATGCATGTTAACGCATGTTTGGGTGTCTTCTTTGTCAAGTTTAGGTATTACTAGCTCTATGAGTGAAGCAATTACTCTCAACAATTGCCACTAATATTGGTTTTAAGCGCAGCTTTGTTTAATGTATGGTTATATTCGATAGCTCTCCAGAGTAAGTTAAATTTTTGCCTTACCAGAAGACCATCACCTCATTCTTGAACAATTACCACGGACAAACAACCTGCACTGTTTACGTAATATTAACACTGATTTCTTTTCCCAGTGCTTTACCAAAAATCTATCCTTTGACAAAAACTGTTAATATTTAATAAACAATCCGAAGAACCTATCCGTTCTGAAAACTCAAATAAGAAAAGACATTTTTGATTTCAAAAGCTAGTCTTAACATGATAATTGTTATGAACTAATCCTAAGCAAGTGCTACTTAATTCCCTAATGGATCCATTATTTTTTAGCAGAGAAACTTACTTTATATGCAGGTCTTGAGTTATTCACATGTTGGAGCTGAATGTTATATATGAAAACTTGAAATTCCTACAATCCTTCGAATTTAGTATCAATGTTAATAACTAACTTAATGTTAGTTGTTACATTAAACAAATGATTTCACAAAGTAGGCTTTTAAGCCATTACACTGAACCACAATAAAACTATTATTTACATAACCTTTTCCTCCTTTTTATGTAGTATGCTCTTGCCTCATTGTAATCACTTTGCTATCTACCCTGAATCTTCCACCAGGTGGCGGAGTTACATTTAGCATTACGTGGTTTTGTAGAAATTTGCAAACCATGGGGGTCCAAGTTAGCTCTGGGTGTTGGCTGTCTTTTTCTTGCCGCATCAACCTCTGCCAGTACTGGATCTGAAAGTTACACATACATCTGTATTACAAGTTATTATTTGTAGACAGTAAACCTCAACCTCCAATATTTATATGTATTATGGTGCTAGTAGAAGTGTAGGTCTCCCATTTGTATAGTGCTTACTTCATACCGGTGTTCGACAGCAAGCGGTAGGTGTAGCCATTCTTACTGAAGCTACATCCAAGCCGCCCAAGTCCAAAGGTTCCTGTCGTTCTAGTGTACTACAGAAAGACTGAACTGCGGTATACTTTGGCGGAATGCAATGCCGTAATACTACTTCCAGGCACGCGCCCGCAATATTGGTGATGCCTAGCTTCTACAAAGAAATATTAAGAATGTTACTGACATTTTTGCAACAAAATCACTTTGTACGAGGACTTCGCCAGTCGGATTGTCTTAATTTTTCCAAGTGGATGTTTCCAATTTACATTGTGCTTACCTTGTATTGAGGTCTTGCACCGAACTATTTAAATAAAACCAAAAGCGATCACCACCAATCAAAGGGAAGCAAGGCCCAGGAAGCGATAGACAAAACAAGTACAAGGAGAAATGCAAAACAATGAGCCAATTTCAAATATATACATCAAATAATTACCATCTAGTTACCAATACTGCCATCATTACTGATCGAAAATCACGAAAAAACAAATATGTCTTCTTTACACAGACACCCCCTTCTGAGTTGTTATTAAAGGAATTTTTGACAGCCATTGTCAAAAAATTTTAACATTGAAAAGTGTTTCAGACGCTTCCATTTAATCGCCCAGGACCTGGAAGTACCTTCAGATGTCTCTCAGATAGCACCAATGAATCAATGTCCGTTTAGGCTATGCGCCATCTAGGAGATACTCAAAACTACTTCCAAGCAATTGAATAACAAATAGAGACCGGATTATCTGCAAAGTGCAAAACTTTAATTTATTTTATTTATTATGTTTTACGTCTATTTGTAGATGTATTACACTGATTATATTAATTACCGTTAATCAGTGTAAGACATCTACAAATAGACGTAAAATATAATAAATAAAATAAAATGTATGCACTTTGCATATAATCCGGTCTCTATATAGTTATAAGTAGAGACCGGATTATATGCAAAGTGCAAAAATTTAATTCCATTTATTTATTATATTTTACGTCTATTTGTAGATGTCTTACATTGATTAAACGTAATTAGAGTTAATTAACTTTAATCAGTGTAATACATGTACATATGGACGTAAAATAAAATAAAATATATTCACTTTGCATATAATTCGGTCTCTACTTATAACGAATATATGAATGAATGATATAATCAGATAAACAAAGATCAGTATAGTGGATTTAAAAGAATTCAAAGATGTTTATGTTAATTTGTTGTAGATTTGCAAACGTTCGGAAGTACCCAGAGATAACTTTACGAGATGGGACAGTTCCATACTGAAGTTTGCGACCCTAAAAGTGCCATCTGATGAGTTGTTATTAAAGTTTTCGTTTGAAATCGAATGTCAAAACGGTAGTACTAGGCTACGGCCTGAAAATTAAAATTTTCGTTTGTGGTTTTCTTTTTGGTTGGGTTGGTATTGAAAAGAGAATTGACATGACAACATTTATTGTGTCAAAAATGTAGGTGCTACAAATCCTGCATTTTACAAATATGGTATTACAAGATGTAATAAAGGAAGAAGTTATACAAGCTAAACATAAAGCATGTTACGATTATGCAAGTATATGGGTTCAATAGCGAGTAAAAGCTGGAATTCATAGGGCCTAAATTAGTATAGTTCGGTACATGTTGGTTTTTCTAAATTCCATGCCTTTATTACAATTTAAAATGAACACAGTTATTTACATTTCCAATTGGCTCATAATTATCAACATAAAGATTTGCCAGCAGATCTGAAAAATGTTGTAATAAAGAGATGAGCAAATTGCTCTGTGCCTCAAATTGTTATTGATCTTTTCGTCTGTCGAATGTATACTCGATCACAGTCTGTAAAGATATTCTGTCTATTCCAGATTTATCCAGGTTACCTACCTGATCGGCAGTTTTAAAAAAAATTCAAGGTTACTTTAAACCAAGAAACTAATTTTGCCTGAAATTGCAGAAAATAATTGTTCAAGACCTTTTGTGTAACATGGATGAAGTGGTTACATTTCATACACCTTAGTAATACTACTACTTTCTATGTGCATATACTACAAATTATTATGCCATTGTTATACTTCCCAATAATATTGTAGAGCACATCGTAGGAGAATCCGTTACCATTTGCAGTTGTGATATTCTCTTCGGGGTCATTTCTATATATTTATATATGTCTATATCTGTATGTATAGATATATATCTATAAATTGCGAAAGGGAATTTAACGAAATGACAAAGCAAAATGTCAAGTAGCGAAGCTTTACGCTTGCTTAGTGGATAAGATTTTCCCAAGATGAATCTACAATTATTACTAGGTTTTATTTAAATGCTTGTTAGTAGCTAATTCCCAGCTCTTATAAATAACACATATGGGAAGGGAATCCCCTCATCGGTTTCCTTTTCATTGGTACATCTTACACATATAAATTATAAATGCAGCTGTTCTAAGAAAACCGGTTTATTGGCATTCACTCTAGAAGATCTCAAAAATTTTGTTAGAGTCGTGCATAAAAAGAAATATAAAGTTAGGCATGGTATTATAAGAGTTAGTATGAAATGTACCTGTAAACAAGTTAGGCTTGAAAGGAGATTGGCTGTTACATACTGCGATTCCTTGGGTGTGTAGGAAGAAAGTGATACTATATAGGTGAAGGCAATGTGAACCTATAAAGATGAAAGAAATAACCTACTTGGTTATCCCGTGAAAGGTCTTTAAAAATAAGTTACACCAAGCAGGTCGCGAGCAAACAGTGGACTTACATTAAAGGGAAAGTACAATTACGTTCTCAAAAATCACAATATTCTAAATTTTCTCGATAAACGAAAATGAATTATTTATACGTAAATCAGGCATTTCATTAGTGTTACCTGGAAAGCAAGTAGGGTGGACCATTTAATGTTATAGACAATAAGTTTCACAGACCCTCCTCATTTTGCTAGTGTTAACAGTACATTGTAGATAGCAGGGGTTTCTTACTGTTAGTTTGTATGACAGAGTACTAGCGTAAACTACTTAAAATCTAGTAGTGTCTTCTTGGTCGCTGCCATCGTCGCTGACAAAGATGTTTGGCGCCATTTTAAAGAACTTGGCACCACGGCTGTAATGAATCAAATGAAAAAGAAACATCCTTATCTTATATGATGGTCGCACTACATTTTTCTGCTTTAAAAGAAAAACAAAGTTCCTCTTTGTCGTTCAGGAAGAAAGTGATGTTTCCATGCATGTTAACGCATGTTTGGGTGTCTTCTTTGTCAAGTTTAGGTATTACTAGCTCTATGAGTGAAGCAATTACTCTCAACAATTGCCACTAATATTGGTTTTAAGCGCAGCTTTGTTTAATGTATGGTTATATTCGATAGCTCTCCAGAGTAAGTTAAATTTTTGCCTTACCAGAAGACCATCACCTCATTCTTGAACAATTACCACGGACAAACAACCTGCACTGTTTACGTAATATTAACACTGATTTCTTTTCCCAGTGCTTTACCAAAAATCTATCCTTTGACAAAAACTGTTAATATTTAATAAACAATCCGAAGAACCTATCCGTTCTGAAAACTCAAATAAGAAAAGACATTTTTGATTTCAAAAGCTAGTCTTAACATGATAATTGTTATGAACTAATCCTAAGCAAGTGCTACTTAATTCCCTAATGGATCCATTATTTTTTAGCAGAGAAACTTACTTTATATGCAGGTCTTGAGTTATTCACATGTTGGAGCTGAATGTTATATATGAAAACTTGAAATTCCTACAATCCTTCGGGAATTTAGTATCAATGTTAATAACTAACTTAATGTTAGTTGTTACATTAAACAAATGATTTCACAAAGTAGGCTTTTAAGCCATTACACTGAACCACAATAAAACTATTATTTACATAACCTTTTCCTCCTTTTTATGTAGTATGCTCTTGCCTCATTGTAATCACTTTGCTATCTACCCTGAATCTTCCACCAGGTGGCGGAGTTACATTTAGCATTACGTGGTTTTGTAGAAATTTGCAAACCATGGGGTCCAAGTTAGCTCTGGGTGTTGGCTGTCTTTTTCTTGCCGCATCAACCTCTGCCAGTACTGGATCTGAAAGTTACACATACATCTGTATTACAAGTTATTATTTGTAGACAGTAAACCTCAACCTCCAATATTTATATGTATTATGGTGCTAGTAGAAGTGTAGGTCTCCCATTTGTATAGTGCTTACTTCATACCGGTGTTCGACAGCAAACGGTAGGTGTAGCCATTCTTACTGAAGCTACATCCAAGCCGCCCAAGTCCAAAGGTTCCTGTCGTTCTAGTGTACTACAGAAAGACTGAACTGCGGTATACTTTGGCGGAATGCAATGCCGTAATACTACTTCCAGGCACGCGCCCGCAATATTGGTGATGCCTAGCTTCTACAAAGAAATATTAAGAATGTTACTGACATTTTTGCAACAAAATCACTTTGTACGAGGACTTCGCCAGTCGGATTGTCTTAATTTTTCCAAGTGGATGTTTCCAATTTACATTGTGCTTACCTTGTATTGAGGTCTTGCACCGAACTATTTAAATAAAACCAAAAGCGATCACCACCAATCAAAGGGAAGCAAGGCCCAGGGAAGCGATAGACAAAACAAGTACAAGGAGAAATGCAAAACAATGAGCCAATTTCAAATATATACATCAAATAATTACCATCTAGTTACCAATACTGCCATCATTACTGATCGAAAATCACGAAAAACAAATATGTCTTCTTTACACAGACACCCCTTCTGAGTTGTTATTAAAGGAATTTTTGACAGCCATTGTCAAAAATTTTAACATTGAAAAGTGTTTCAGACGCTTCCATTTAATCGCCCAGGACCTGGAAGTACCTTCAGATGTCTCTCAGATAGCACCAATGAATCAATGTCCGTTTAGGCTATGCGCCATCTAGGAGATACTCAAAACTACTTCCAAGCAATTGAATAACAAATAGAGACCGGATTATCTGCAAAGTGCAAAACTTTAATTTATTTTATTTATTATGTTTTACGTCTATTTGTAGATGTATTACACTGATTATATTAATTACCGTTAATCAGTGTAAGACATCTACAAATAGACGTAAAATATAATAAATAAAATAAAATGTATGCACTTTGCATATAATCCGGTCTCTATATAGTTATAAGTAGAGACCGGATTATATGCAAAGTGCAAAAATTTAATTCCATTTATTTATTATATTTTACGTCTATTTGTAGATGTCTTACATTGATTAAACGTAATTAGAGTTAATTAACTTTAATCAGTGTAATACATGTACATATGGACGTAAAATAAAATAAAATATATTCACTTTGCATATAATTCGGTCTCTACTTATAACGAATATATGAATGAATGATATAATCAGATAAACAAAGATCAGTATAGTGGATTTAAAAGAATTCAAAGATGTTTATGTTAATTTGTTGTAGATTTGCAAACGTTCGGAAGTACCCAGAGATAACTTTACGAGATGGGACAGTTCCATACTGAAGTTTGCGACCCTAAAAGTGCCATCTGATGAGTTGTTATTAAAGTTTTCGTTTGAAATCGAATGTCAAAACGGTAGTACTAGGCTACGGCCTGAAAATTAAAATTTTCGTTTGTGGTTTTCTTTTTGGTTGGGTTGGTATTGAAAAGAGAATTGACATGACAACATTTATTGTGTCAAAAATGTAGGTGCTACAAATCCTGCATTTTACAAATATGGTATTACAAGATGTAATAAAGGAAGAAGTTATACAAGCTAAACATAAAGCATGTTACGATTATGCAAGTATATGGGTTCAATAGCGAGTAAAAGCTGGAATTCATAGGGCCTAAATTAGTATAGTTCGGTACATGTTGGTTTTTCTAAATTCCATGCCTTTATTACAATTTAAAATGAACACAGTTATTTACATTTCCAATTGGCTCATAATTATCAACATAAAGATTTGCCAGCAGATCTGAAAAATGTTGTAATAAAGAGATGAGCAAATTGCTCTGTGCCTCAAATTGTTATTGATCTTTTCGTCTGTCGAATGTATACTCGATCACAGTCTGTAAAGATATTCTGTCTATTCCAGATTTATCCAGGTTACCTACCTGATCGGCAGTTTTAAAAAAAATTCAAGGTTACTTTAAACCAAGAAACTAATTTTGCCTGAAATTGCAGAAAATAATTGTTCAAGACCTTTTGTGTAACATGGATGAAGTGGTTACATTTCATACACCTTAGTAATACTACTACTTTCTATGTGCATATACTACAAATTATTATGCCATTGTTATACTTCCCAATAATATTGTAGAGCACATCGTAGGAGAATCCGTTACCATTTGCAGTTGTGATATTCTCTTCGGGGTCATTTCTATATATTTATATATGTCTATATCTGTATGTATAGATATATATCTATAAATTAAGTAAAGGGAATTTAACGAAATGACAAAGCAAAATGTCAAGTAGCGAAGCTTTACGCTTGCTTAGTGGATAAGATTTTCCCAAGATGAATCTACAATTATTACTAGGTTTTATTTAAATGCTTGTTAGTAGCTAATTCCCAGCTCTTATAAATAACACATATGGGAAGGGAATCCCCTCATCGGTTTCCTTTTCATTGGTACATCTTACACATATAAATTATAAATGCAGCTGTTCTAAGAAAACCGGTTTATTGGCATTCACTCTAGAAGATCTCAAAAATTTTGTTAGAGTCGTGCATAAAAAGAAATATAAAGTTAGGCATGGTATTATAAGAGTTAGTATGAAATGTACCTGTAAACAAGTTAGGCTTGAAAGGAGATTGGCTGTTACATACTGCGATTCCTTGGGTGTGTAGGAAGAAAGTGATACTATATAGGTGAAGGCAATGTGAACCTATAAAGATGAAAGAAATAACCTACTTGGTTATCCCGTGAAAGGTCTTTAAAAATAAGTTACACCAAGCAGGTCGCGAGCAAACAGTGGACTTACATTAAAGGGAAAGTACAATTACGTTCTCAAAAATCACAATATTCTAAATTTTCTCGATAAACGAAAATGAATTATTTATACGTAAATCAGGCATTTCATTAGTGTTACCTGGAAAGCAAGTAGGGTGGACCATTTAATGTTATAGACAATAAGTTTCACAGACCCTCCTCATTTTGCTAGTGTTAACAGTACATTGTAGATAGCAGGGGTTTCTTACTGTTAGTTTGTATGACAGAGTACTAGCGTAAACTACTTAAAATCTAGTAGTGTCTTCTTGGTCGCTGCCATCGTCGCTGACAAAGATGTTTGGCGCCATTTTAAAGAACTTGGCACCACGGCTGTAATGAATCAAATGAAAAAGAAACATCCTTATCTTATATGATGGTCGCACTACATTTTTCTGCTTTAAAAGAAAAACAAAGTTCCTCTTTGTCGTTCAGGAAGAAAGTGATGTTTCCATGCATGTTAACGCATGTTTGGGTGTCTTCTTTGTCAAGTTTAGGTATTACTAGCTCTATGAGTGAAGCAATTACTCTCAACAATTGCCACTAATATTGGTTTTAAGCGCAGCTTTGTTTAATGTATGGTTATATTCGATAGCTCTCCAGAGTAAGTTAAATTTTTGCCTTACCAGAAGACCATCACCTCATTCTTGAACAATTACCACGGACAAACAACCTGCACTGTTTACGTAATATTAACACTGATTTCTTTTCCCAGTGCTTTACCAAAAATCTATCCTTTGACAAAAACTGTTAATATTTAATAAACAATCCAAGAACCTATCCGTTCTGAAAACTCAAATAAGAAAAGACATTTTTGATTTCAAAAGCTAGTCTTAACATGATAATTGTTATGAACTAATCCTAAGCAAGTGCTACTTAATTCCCTAATGGATCCATTATTTTTAGCAGAGAAACTTACTTTATATGCAGGTCTTGAGTTATTCACATGTTGGAGCTGAATGTTATATATGAAAACTTGAAATTCCTACAATCCTTCGGGAATTTAGTATCAATGTTAATAACTAACTTAATGTTAGTTGTTACATTAAACAAATGATTTCACAAAGTAGGCTTTTAAGCCATTACACTGAACCACAATAAAACTATTATTTACATAACCTTTTCCTCCTTTTATGTAGTATGCTCTTGCCTCATTGTAATCACTTTGCTATCTACCCTGAATCTTCCACCAGGTGGCGGAGTTACATTTAGCATTACGTGGTTTTGTAGAAATTTGCAAACCATGGGGGTCCAAGTTAGCTCTGGGTGTTGGCTGTCTTTTTCTTGCCGCATCAACCTCTGCCAGTACTGGATCTGAAAGTTACACATACATCTGTATTACAAGTTATTATTTGTAGACAGTAAACCTCAACCTCCAATATTTATATGTATTATGGTGCTAGTAGAAGTGTAGGTCTCCCATTTGTATAGTGCTTACTTCATACCGGTGTTCGACAGCAAACGGTAGGTGTAGCCATTCTTACTGAAGCTACATCCAAGCCGCCCAAGTCCAAAGGTTCCTGTCGTTCTAGTGTACTACAGAAAGACTGAACTGCGGTATACTTTGGCGGAATGCAATGCCGTAATACTACTTCCAGGCACGCGCCCGCAATATTGGTGATGCCTAGCTTCTACAAAGAAATATTAAGAATGTTACTGACATTTTTGCAACAAAATCACTTTGTACGAGGACTTCGCCAGTCGGATTGTCTTAATTTTTCCAAGTGGATGTTTCCAATTTACATTGTGCTTACCTTGTATTGAGGTCTTGCACCGAACTATTTAAATAAAACCAAAAGCGATCACCACCAATCAAAGGGAAGCAAGGCCCAGGGAAGCGATAGACAAAACAAGTACAAGGAGAAATGCAAAACAATGAGCCAATTTCAAATATATACATCAAATAATTACCATCTAGTTACCAATACTGCCATCATTACTGATCGAAAATCACGAAAAACAAATATGTCTTCTTTACACAGACACCCCTTCTGAGTTGTTATTAAAGGAATTTTTGACAGCCATTGTCAAAAATTTTAACATTGAAAAGTGTTTCAGACGCTTCCATTTAATCGCCCAGGACCTGGAAGTACCTTCAGATGTCTCTCAGATAGCACCAATGAATCAATGTCCGTTTAGGCTATGCGCCATCTAGGAGATACTCAAAACTACTTCCAAGCAATTGAATAACAAATAGAGACCGGATTATCTGCAAAGTGCAAAACTTTAATTTATTTTATTTATTATGTTTTACGTCTATTTGTAGATGTATTACACTGATTATATTAATTACCGTTAATCAGTGTAAGATATCTACAAATAGACGTAAAATATAATAAATAAAATAAAATGTATGCACTTTGCATATAATCCGGTCTCTATATAGTTATAAGTAGAGACCGGATTATATGCAAAGTGCAAAAATTTAATTCCATTTATTTATTATATTTTACGTCTATTTGTAGATGTCTTACATTGATTAAACGTAATTAGAGTTAATTAACTTTAATCAGTGTAATACATGTACATATGGACGTAAAATAAAATAAAATATATTCACTTTGCATATAATTCGGTCTCTACTTATAACGAATATATGAATGAATGATATAATCAGATAAACAAAGATCAGTATAGTGGATTTAAAAGAATTCAAAGATGTTTATGTTAATTTGTTGTAGATTTGCAAACGTTCGGAAGTACCCAGAGATAACTTTACGAGATGGGACAGTTCCATACTGAAGTTTGCGACCCTAAAAGTGCCATCTGATGAGTTGTTATTAAAGTTTTCGTTTGAAATCGAATGTCAAAACGGTAGTACTAGGCTACGGCCTGAAAATTAAAATTTTCGTTTGTGGTTTTCTTTTGGTTGGGTTGGTATTGAAAAGAGAATTGACATGACAACATTTATTGTGTCAAAAATGTAGGTGCTACAAATCCTGCATTTTACAAATATGGTATTACAAGATGTAATAAAGGAAGAAGTTATACAAGCTAAACATAAAGCATGTTACGATTATGCAAGTATATGGGTTCAATAGCGAGTAAAAGCTGGAATTCATAGGGCCTAAATTAGTATAGTTCGTACATGTTGGTTTTTCTAAATTCCATGCCTTTATTACAATTTAAAATGAACACAGTTATTTACATTTCCAATTGGCTCATAATTATCAACATAAAGATTTGCCAGCAGATCTGAAAAATGTTGTAATAAAGAGATGAGCAAATTGCTCTGTGCCTCAAATTGTTATTGATCTTTTCGTCTGTCGAATGTATACTCGATCACAGTCTGTAAAGATATTCTGTCTATTCCAGATTTATCCAGGTTACCTACCTGATCGGCAGTTTTAAAAAAAATTCAAGGTTACTTTAAACCAAGAAACTAATTTTGCC
Source organism: Trypoxylus dichotomus (assembly GCA_023509865.1). Taxonomy (NCBI): domain Eukaryota; kingdom Metazoa; phylum Arthropoda; class Insecta; order Coleoptera; family Scarabaeidae; genus Trypoxylus; species Trypoxylus dichotomus. The sequence goes on along the minus strand of CM042080.1, from coordinate 28,309,415 downwards.
TGAAATTGCAGAAAATAATTGTTCAAGACCTTTTGTGTAACATGGATGAAGTGGTTACATTTCATACACCTTAGTAATACTACTACTTTCTATGTGCATATACTACAAATTATTATGCCATTGTTATACTTCCCAATAATATTGTAGAGCACATCGTAGGAGAATCCGTTACCATTTGCAGTTGTGATATTCTCTTCGGGGTCATTTCTATATATTTATATATGTCTATATCTGTATGTATAGATATATATCTATAAATTCGTAAAGGGAATTTAACGAAATGACAAAGCAAAATGTCAAGTAGCTAAGCTTTACGCTTGCTTAGTGGATAAGATTTTCCCAAGATGAATCTACAATTATTACTAGGTTTTATTTAAATGCTTGTTAGTAGCTAATTCCCAGCTCTTATAAATAACACATATGGGAAGGGAATCCCCTCATCGGTTTCCTTTTCATTGGTACATCTTACACATATAAATTATAAATGCAGCTGTTCTAAGAAAACCGGTTTATTGGCATTCACTCTAGAAGATCTCAAAAATTTTGTTAGAGTCGTGCATAAAAAGAAATATAAAGTTAGGCATGGTATTATAAGAGTTAGTATGAAATGTACCTGTAAACAAGTTAGGCTTGAAAGGAGATTGGCTGTTACATACTGCGATTCCTTGGGTGTGTAGGAAGAAAGTGATACTATATAGGTGAAGGCAATGTGAACCTATAAAGATGAAAGAAATAACCTACTTGGTTATCCCGTGAAAGGTCTTTAAAAAATAAGTTACACCAAGCAGGTCGCGAGCAAACAGTGGACTTACATTAAAGGGAAAGTACAATTACGTTCTCAAAAATCACAATATTCTAAATTTTCTCGATAAACGAAAATGAATTATTTATACGTAAATCAGGCATTTCATTAGTGTTACCTGGAAAGCAAGTAGGGTGGACCATTTAATGTTATAGACAATAAGTTTCACAGACCCTCCTCATTTTGCTAGTGTTAACAGTACATTGTAGATAGCAGGGGGTTTCTTACTGTTAGTTTGTATGACAGAGTACTAGCGTAAACTACTTAAAATCTAGTAGTGTCTTCTTGGTCGCTGCCATCGTCGCTGACAAAGATGTTTGGCGCCATTTTAAAGAACTTGGCACCACGGCTGTAATGAATCAAATGAAAAAGAAACATCCTTATCTTATATGATGGTCGCACTACATTTTTCTGCTTTAAAAGAAAAACAAAGTTCCTCTTTGTCGCTCAGGAAGAAAGTGATGTTTCCATGCATGTTAACGCATGTTTGGGTGTCTTCTTTGTCAAGTTTAGGTATTACTAGCTCTATGAGTGAAGCAATTACTCTCAACAATTGCCACTAATATTGGTTTTAAGCGCAGCTTTGTTTAATGTATGGTTATATTCGATAGCTCTCCAGAGTAAGTTAAATTTTTGCCTTACCAGAAGACCATCACCTCATTCTTGAACAATTACCACGGACAAACAACCTGCACTGTTTACGTAATATTAACACTGATTTCTTTTCCCAGTGCTTTACCAAAAATCTATCCTTTGACAAAAACTGTTAATATTTAATAAACAATCCGAAGAACCTATCCGTTCTGAAAACTCAAATAAGAAAAGACATTTTTGATTTCAAAAGCTAGTCTTAACATGATAATTGTTATGAACTAATCCTAAGCAAGTGCTACTTAATTCCCTAATGGATCCATTATTTTTTAGCAGAGAAACTTACTTTATATGCAGGTCTTGAGTTATTCACATGTTGGAGCTGAATGTTATATATGAAAACTTGAAATTCCTACAATCCTTCGGGAATTTAGTATCAATGTTAATAACTAACTTAATGTTAGTTGTTACATTAAACAAATGATTTCACAAAGTAGGCTTTTAAGCCATTACACTGAACCACAATAAAACTATTATTTACATAACCTTTTCCTCCTTTTTATGTAGTATGCTCTTGCCTCATTGTAATCACTTTGCTATCTACCCTGAATCTTCCACCAGGTGGCGGAGTTACATTTAGCATTACGTGGTTTTGTAGAAATTTGCAAACCATGGGGGTCCAAGTTAGCTCTGGGTGTTGGCTGTCTTTTTCTTGCCGCATCAACCTCTGCCAGTACTGGATCTGAAAGTTACACATACATCTGTATTACAAGTTATTATTTGTAGACAGTAAACCTCAACCTCCAATATTTATATGTATTATGGTGCTAGTAGAAGTGTAGGTCTCCCATTTGTATAGTGCTTACTTCATACCGGTGTTCGACAGCAAACGGTAGGTGTAGCCATTCTTACTGAAGCTACATCCAAGCCGCCCAAGTCCAAAGGTTCCTGTCGTTCTAGTGTACTACAGAAAGACTGAACTGCGGTATACTTTGGCGGAATGCAATGCCGTAATACTACTTCCAGGCACGCGCCCGCAATATTGGTGATGCCTAGCTTCTACAAAGAAATATTAAGAATGTTACTGACATTTTTGCAACAAAATCACTTTGTACGAGGACTTCGCCAGTCGGATTGTCTTAATTTTTCCAAGTGGATGTTTCCAATTTACATTGTGCTTACCTTGTATTGAGGTCTTGCACCGAACTATTTAAATAAAACCAAAAGCGATCACCACCAATCAAAGGGAAGCAAGGCCCAGGGAAGCGATAGACAAAACAAGTACAAGGAGAAATGCAAAACAATGAGCCAATTTCAAATATATACATCAAATAATTACCATCTAGTTACCAATACTGCCATCATTACTGATCGAAAATCACGAAAAAACAAATATGTCTTCTTTACACAGACACCCCCTTCTGAGTTGTTATTAAAGGAATTTTTTGACAGCCATTGTCAAAAAATTTTAACATTGAAAAGTGTTTCAGACGCTTCCATTTAATCGCCCAGGACCTGGAAGTACCTTCAGATGTCTCTCAGATAGCACCAATGAATCAATGTCCGTTTAGGCTATGCGCCATCTAGGAGATACTCAAAACTACTTCCAAGCAATTGAATAACAAATAGAGACCGGATTATCTGCAAAGTGCAAAACTTTAATTTATTTTATTTATTATGTTTTACGTCTATTTGTAGATGTATTACACTGATTATATTAATTACCGTTAATCAGTGTAAGACATCTACAAATAGACGTAAAATATAATAAATAAAATAAAATGTATGCACTTTGCATATAATCCGGTCTCTATATAGTTATAAGTAGAGACCGGATTATATGCAAAGTGCAAAAATTTAATTCCATTTATTTATTATATTTTACGTCTATTTGTAGATGTCTTACATTGATTAAACGTAATTAGAGTTAATTAACTTTAATCAGTGTAATACATGTACATATGGACGTAAAATAAAATAAAATATATTCACTTTGCATATAATTCGGTCTCTACTTATAACGAATATATGAATGAATGATATAATCAGATAAACAAAGATCAGTATAGTGGATTTAAAAGAATTCAAAGATGTTTATGTTAATTTGTTGTAGATTTGCAAACGTTCGGAAGTACCCAGAGATAACTTTACGAGATGGGACAGTTCCATACTGAAGTTTGCGACCCTAAAAGTGCCATCTGATGAGTTGTTATTAAAGTTTTCGTTTGAAATCGAATGTCAAAACGGTAGTACTAGGTTACGGCCTGAAAATTAAAATTTTCGTTTGTGGTTTTCTTTTTGGTTGGGTTGGTATTGAAAAGAGAATTGACATGACAACATTTATTGTGTCAAAAATGTAGGTGCTACAAATCCTGCATTTTACAAATATGGTATTACAAGATGTAATAAAGGAAGAAGTTATACAAGCTAAACATAAAGCATGTTACGATTATGCAAGTATATGGGTTCAATAGCGAGTAAAAGCTGGAATTCATAGGGCCTAAATTAGTATAGTTCGGTACATGTTGGTTTTTCTAAATTCCATGCCTTTATTACAATTTAAAATGAACACAGTTATTTACATTTCCAATTGGCTCATAATTATCAACATAAAGATTTGCCAGCAGATCTGAAAAATGTTGTAATAAAGAGATGAGCAAATTGCTCTGTGCCTCAAATTGTTATTGATCTTTTCATCTGTCGAATGTATACTCGATCACAGTCTGTAAAGATATTCTGTCTATTCCAGATTTATCCAGGTTACCTACCTGATCGGCAGTTTTAAAAAAATTCAAGGTTACTTTAAACCAAGAAACTAATTTTGCCTGAAATTGCAGAAAATAATTGTTCAAGACCTTTTGTGTAACATGGATGAAGTGGTTACATTTCATACACCTTAGTAATACTACTACTTTCTATGTGCATATACTACAAATTATTATGCCATTGTTATACTTCCCAATAATATTGTAGAGCACATCGTAGGAGAATCCGTTACCATTTGCAGTTGTGATATTCTCTTCGGGGTCATTTCTATATATTTATATATGTCTATATCTGTATGTATAGATATATATCTATAAATTCATAAAGGGAATTTAACGAAATGACAAAGCAAAATGTCAAGTAGCGAAGCTTTACGCTTGCTTAGTGGATAAGATTTTCCCAAGATGAATCTACAATTATTACTAGGTTTTATTTAAATGCTTGTTAGTAGCTAATTCCCAGCTCTTATAAATAACACATATGGGAAGGGAATCCCCTCATCGGTTTCCTTTTCATTGGTACATCTTACACATATAAATTATAAATGCAGCTGTTCTAAGAAAACCGGTTTATTGGCATTCACTCTAGAAGATCTCAAAAATTTTGTTAGAGTCGTGCATAAAAAGAAATATAAAGTTAGGCATGGTATTATAAGAGTTAGTATGAAATGTACCTGTAAACAAGTTAGGCTTGAAAGGAGATTGGCTGTTACATACTGCGATTCCTTGGGTGTGTAGGAAGAAAGTGATACTATATAGGTGAAGGCAATGTGAACCTATAAAGATGAAAGAAATAACCTACTTGGTTATCCCGTGAAAGGTCTTTAAAAAATAAGTTACACCAAGCAGGTCGCGAGCAAACAGTGGACTTACATTAAAGGGAAAGTACAATTACGTTCTCAAAAATCACAATATTCTAAATTTTCTCGATAAACGAAAATGAATTATTTATACGTAAATCAGGCATTTCATTAGTGTTACCTGGAAAGCAAGTAGGGTGGACCATTTAATGTTATAGACAATAAGTTTCACAGACCCTCCTCATTTTGCTAGTGTTAACAGTACATTGTAGATAGCAGGGGGTTTCTTACTGTTAGTTTGTATGACAGAGTACTAGCGTAAACTACTTAAAATCTAGTAGTGTCTTCTTGGTCGCTGCCATCGTCGCTGACAAAGATGTTTGGCGCCATTTTAAAGAACTTGGCACCACGGCTGTAATGAATCAAATGAAAAAGAAACATCCTTATCTTATATGATGGTCGCACTACATTTTTCTGCTTTAAAAGAAAAACAAAGTTCCTCTTTGTCGTTCAGGAAGAAAGTGATGTTTCCATGCATGTTAACGCATGTTTGGGTGTCTTCTTTGTCAAGTTTAGGTATTACTAGCTCTATGAGTGAAGCAATTACTCTCAACAATTGCCACTAATATTGGTTTTAAGCGCAGCTTTGTTTAATGTATGGTTATATTCGATAGCTCTCCAGAGTAAGTTAAATTTTTGCCTTACCAGAAGACCATCACCTCATTCTTGAACAATTACCACGGACAAACAACCTGCACTGTTTACGTAATATTAACACTGATTTCTTTTCCCAGTGCTTTACCAAAAATCTATCCTTTGACAAAAACTGTTAATATTTAATAAACAATCCGAAGAACCTATCCGTTCTGAAAACTCAAATAAGAAAAGACATTTTTGATTTCAAAAGCTAGTCTTAACATGATAATTGTTATGAACTAATCCTAAGCAAGTGCTACTTAATTCCCTAATGGATCCATTATTTTTTAGCAGAGAAACTTACTTTATATGCAGGTCTTGAGTTATTCACATGTTGGAGCTGAATGTTATATATGAAAACTTGAAATTCCTACAATCCTTCGAATTTAGTATCAATGTTAATAACTAACTTAATGTTAGTTGTTACATTAAACAAATGATTTCACAAAGTAGGCTTTTAAGCCATTACACTGAACCACAATAAAACTATTATTTACATAACCTTTTCCTCCTTTTATGTAGTATGCTCTTGCCTCATTGTAATCACTTTGCTATCTACCCTGAATCTTCCACCAGGTGGCGGAGTTACATTTAGCATTACGTGGTTTTGTAGAAATTTGCAAACCATGGGGGTCCAAGTTAGCTCTGGGTGTTGGCTGTCTTTTTCTTGCCGCATCAACCTCTGCCAGTACTGGATCTGAAAGTTACACATACATCTGTATTACAAGTTATTATTTGTAGACAGTAAACCTCAACCTCCAATATTTATATGTATTATGGTGCTAGTAGAAGTGTAGGTCTCCCATTTGTATAGTGCTTACTTCATACCGGTGTTCGACAGCAAACGGTAGGTGTAGCCATTCTTACTGAAGCTACATCCAAGCCGCCCAAGTCCAAAGGTTCCTGTCGTTCTAGTGTACTACAGAAAGACTGAACTGCGGTATACTTTGGCGGAATGCAATGCCGTAATACTACTTCCAGGCACGCGCCCGCAATATTGGTGATGCCTAGCTTCTACAAAGAAATATTAAGAATGTTACTGACATTTTTGCAACAAAATCACTTTGTACGAGGACTTCGCCAGTCGGATTGTCTTAATTTTTCCAAGTGGATGTTTCCAATTTACATTGTGCTTACCTTGTATTGAGGTCTTGCACCGAACTATTTAAATAAAACCAAAAGCGATCACCACCAATCAAAGGGAAGCAAGGCCCAGGGAAGCGATAGACAAAACAAGTACAAGGAGAAATGCAAAACAATGAGCCAATTTCAAATATATACATCAAATAATTACCATCTAGTTACCAATACTGCCATCATTACTGATCGAAAATCACGAAAAACAAATATGTCTTCTTTACACAGACACCCCTTCTGAGTTGTTATTAAAGGAATTTTTGACAGCCATTGTCAAAAATTTTAACATTGAAAAGTGTTTCAGACGCTTCCATTTAATCGCCCAGGACCTGGAAGTACCTTCAGATGTCTCTCAGATAGCACCAATGAATCAATGTCCGTTTAGGCTATGCGCCATCTAGGAGATACTCAAAACTACTTCCAAGCAATTGAATAACAAATAGAGACCGGATTATCTGCAAAGTGCAAAACTTTAATTTATTTTATTTATTATGTTTTACGTCTATTTGTAGATGTATTACACTGATTATATTAATTACCGTTAATCAGTGTAAGACATCTACAAATAGACGTAAAATATAATAAATAAAATAAAATGTATGCACTTTGCATATAATCCGGTCTCTATATAGTTATAAGTAGAGACCGGATTATATGCAAAGTGCAAAAATTTAATTCCATTTATTTATTATATTTTACGTCTATTTGTAGATGTCTTACATTGATTAAACGTAATTAGAGTTAATTAACTTTAATCAGTGTAATACATGTACATATGGACGTAAAATAAAATAAAATATATTCACTTTGCATATAATTCGGTCTCTACTTATAACGAATATATGAATGAATGATATAATCAGATAAACAAAGATCAGTATAGTGGATTTAAAAGAATTCAAAGATGTTTATGTTAATTTGTTGTAGATTTGCAAACGTTCGGAAGTACCCAGAGATAACTTTACGAGATGGGACAGTTCCATACTGAAGTTTGCGACCCTAAAAGTGCCATCTGATGAGTTGTTATTAAAGTTTTCGTTTGAAATCGAATGTCAAAACGGTAGTACTAGGTTACGGCCTGAAAATTAAAATTTTCGTTTGTGGTTTTCTTTTGGTTGGGTTGGTATTGAAAAGAGAATTGACATGACAACATTTATTGTGTCAAAAATGTAGGTGCTACAAATCCTGCATTTTACAAATATGGTATTACAAGATGTAATAAAGGAAGAAGTTATACAAGCTAAACATAAAGCATGTTACGATTATGCAAGTATATGGGTTCAATAGCGAGTAAAAGCTGGAATTCATAGGGCCTAAATTAGTATAGTTCGGTACATGTTGGTTTTTCTAAATTCCATGCCTTTATTACAATTTAAAATGAACACAGTTATTTACATTTCCAATTGGCTCATAATTATCAACATAAAGATTTGCCAGCAGATCTGAAAAATGTTGTAATAAAGAGATGAGCAAATTGCTCTGTGCCTCAAATTGTTATTGATCTTTTCGCCTGTCGAATGTATACTCGATCACAGTCTGTAAAGATATTCTGTCTATTCCAGATTTATCCAGGTTACCTACCTGATCGGGCAGTTTAAAAAAAATTCAAGGTTACTTTAAACCAAGAAACTAATTTTGCCTGAAATTGCAGAAAATAATTGTTCAAGACCTTTTGTGTAACATGGATGAAGTGGTTACATTTCATACACCTTAGTAATACTACTACTTTCTATGTGCATATACTACAAATTATTATGCCATTGTTATACTTCCTAATAATATTGTAGAGCACATCGTAGGAGAATCCGTTACCATTTGCAGTTGTGATATTCTCTTCGGGTCATTTCTATATATTTATATATGTCTATATCTGTATGTATAGATATATATCTATAAATTGCAAAGGGAATTTAACGAAATGACAAAGCAAAATGTCAAGTAGCTAAGCTTTACGCTTGCTTAGTGGATAAGATTTTCCCAAGATGAATCTACAATTATTACTAGGTTTTATTTAAATGCTTGTTAGTAGCTAATTCCCAGCTCTTATAAATAACACATATGGGAAGGGAATCCCCTCATCGGTTTCCTTTTCATTGGTACATCTTACACATATAAATTATAAATGCAGCTGTTCTAAGAAAACCGGTTTATTGGCATTCACTCTAGAAGATCTCAAAAATTTTGTTAGAGTCGTGCATAAAAAGAAATATAAAGTTAGGCATGGTATTATAAGAGTTAGTATGAAATGTACCTGTAAACAAGTTAGGCTTGAAAGGAGATTGGCTGTTACATACTGCGATTCCTTGGGTGTGTAGGAAGAAAGTGATACTATATAGGTGAAGGCAATGTGAACCTATAAAGATGAAAGAAATAACCTACTTGGTTATCCCGTGAAAGGTCTTTAAAAAATAAGTTACACCAAGCAGGTCGCGAGCAAACAGTGGACTTACATTAAAGGGAAAGTACAATTACGTTCTCAAAAATCACAATATTCTAAATTTTCTCGATAAACGAAAATGAATTATTTATACGTAAATCAGGCATTTCATTAGTGTTACCTGGAAAGCAAGTAGGGTGGACCATTTAATGTTATAGACAATAAGTTTCACAGACCCTCCTCATTTTGCTAGTGTTAACAGTACATTGTAGATAGCAGGGGGTTTCTTACTGTTAGTTTGTATGACAGAGTACTAGCGTAAACTACTTAAAATCTAGTAGTGTCTTCTTGGTCGCTGCCATCGTCGCTGACAAAGATGTTTGGCGCCATTTTAAAGAACTTGGCACCACGGCTGTAATGAATCAAATGAAAAAGAAACATCCTTATCTTATATGATGGTCGCACTACATTTTTCTGCTTTAAAAGAAAACAAAGTTCCTCTTTGTCGTTCAGGAAGAAAGTGATGTTTCCATGCATGTTAACGCATGTTTGGGTGTCTTCTTTGTCAAGTTTAGGTATTACTAGCTCTATGAGTGAAGCAATTACTCTCAACAATTGCCACTAATATTGGTTTTAAGCGCAGCTTTGTTTAATGTATGGTTATATTCGATAGCTCTCCAGAGTAAGTTAAATTTTTGCCTTACCAGAAGACCATCACCTCATTCTTGAACAATTACCACGGACAAACAACCTGCACTGTTTACGTAATATTAACACTGATTTCTTTTCCCAGTGCTTTACCAAAAATCTATCCTTTGACAAAAACTGTTAATATTTAATAAACAATCCGAAGAACCTATCCGTTCTGAAAACTCAAATAAGAAAAGACATTTTTGATTTCAAAAGCTAGTCTTAACATGATAATTGTTATGAACTAATCCTAAGCAAGTGCTACTTAATTCCCTAATGGATCCATTATTTTTTAGCAGAGAAACTTACTTTATATGCAGGTCTTGAGTTATTCACATGTTGGAGCTGAATGTTATATATGAAAACTTGAAATTCCTACAATCCTTCGGGAATTTAGTATCAATGTTAATAACTAACTTAATGTTAGTTGTTACATTAAACAAATGATTTCACAAAGTAGGCTTTTAAGCCATTACACTGAACCACAATAAAACTATTATTTACATAACCTTTTCCTCCTTTTTATGTAGTATGCTCTTGCCTCATTGTAATCACTTTGCTATCTACCCTGAATCTTCCACCAGGTGGCGGAGTTACATTTAGCATTACGTGGTTTTGTAGAAATTTGCAAACCATGGGGGTCCAAGTTAGCTCTGGGTGTTGGCTGTCTTTTTCTTGCCGCATCAACCTCTGCCAGTACTGGATCTGAAAGTTACACATACATCTGTATTACAAGTTATTATTTGTAGACAGTAAACCTCAACCTCCAATATTTATATGTATTATGGTGCTAGTAGAAGTGTAGGTCTCCCATTTGTATAGTGCTTACTTCATACCGGTGTTCGACAGCAAACGGTAGGTGTAGCCATTCTTACTGAAGCTACATCCAAGCCGCCCAAGTCCAAAGGTTCCTGTCGTTCTAGTGTACTACAGAAAGACTGAACTGCGGTATACTTTGGCGGAATGCAATGCCGTAATACTACTTCCAGGCACGCGCCCGCAATATTGGTGATGCCTAGCTTCTACAAAGAAATATTAAGAATGTTACTGACATTTTTGCAACAAAATCACTTTGTACGAGGACTTCGCCAGTCGGATTGTCTTAATTTTTCCAAGTGGATGTTTCCAATTTACATTGTGCTTACCTTGTATTGAGGTCTTGCACCGAACTATTTAAATAAAACCAAAAGCGATCACCACCAATCAAAGGGAAGCAAGGCCCAGGGAAGCGATAGACAAAACAAGTACAAGGAGAAATGCAAAACAATGAGCCAATTTCAAATATATACATCAAATAATTACCATCTAGTTACCAATACTGCCATCATTACTGATCGAAAATCACGAAAAAACAAATATGTCTTCTTTACACAGACACCCCTTCTGAGTTGTTATTAAAGGAATTTTTTGACAGCCATTGTCAAAAATTTTAACATTGAAAAGTGTTTCAGACGCTTCCATTTAATCGCCCAGGACCTGGAAGTACCTTCAGATGTCTCTCAGATAGCACCAATGAATCAATGTCCGTTTAGGCTATGCGCCATCTAGGAGATACTCAAAACTACTTCCAAGCAATTGAATAACAAATAGAGACCGGATTATCTGCAAAGTGCAAAACTTTAATTTATTTTATTTATTATGTTTTACGTCTATTTGTAGATGTATTACACTGATTATATTAATTACCGTTAATCAGTGTAAGACATCTACAAATAGACGTAAAATATAATAAATAAAATAAAATGTATGCACTTTGCATATAATCCGGTCTCTATATAGTTATAAGTAGAGACCGGATTATATGCAAAGTGCAAAAATTTAATTCCATTTATTTATTATATTTTACGTCTATTTGTAGATGTCTTACATTGATTAAACGTAATTAGAGTTAATTAACTTTAATCAGTGTAATACATGTACATATGGACGTAAAATAAAATAAAATATATTCACTTTGCATATAATTCGGTCTCTACTTATAACGAATATATGAATGAATGATATAATCAGATAAACAAAGATCAGTATAGTGGATTTAAAAGAATTCAAAGATGTTTATGTTAATTTGTTGTAGATTTGCAAACGTTCGAAGTACCCAGAGATAACTTTACGAGATGGGACAGTTCCATACTGAAGTTTGCGACCCTAAAAGTGCCATCTGATGAGTTGTTATTAAAGTTTTCGTTTGAAATCGAATGTCAAAACGGTAGTACTAGGTTACGGCCTGAAAATTAAAATTTTCGTTTGTGGTTTTCTTTTTGGTTGGGTTGGTATTGAAAAGAGAATTGACATGACAACATTTATTGTGTCAAAAATGTAGGTGCTACAAATCCTGCATTTTACAAATATGGTATTACAAGATGTAATAAAGGAAGAAGTTATACAAGCTAAACATAAAGCATGTTACGATTATGCAAGTATATGGGTTCAATAGCGAGTAAAAGCTGGAATTCATAGGGCCTAAATTAGTATAGTTCGTACATGTTGGTTTTTCTAAATTCCATGCCTTTATTACAATTTAAAATGAACACAGTTATTTACATTTCCAATTGGCTCATAATTATCAACATAAAGATTTGCCAGCAGATCTGAAAATGTTGTAATAAAGAGATGAGCAAATTGCTCTGTGCCTCAAATTGTTATTGATCTTTTCGTCTGTCGAATGTATACTCGATCACAGTCTGTAAAGATATTCTGTCTATTCCAGATTTATCCAGGTTACCTACCTGATCGGCAGTTTTAAAAAAAATTCAAGGTTACTTTAAACCAAGAAACTAATTTTGCCTGAAATTGCAGAAAATAATTGTTCAAGACCTTTGTGTAACATGGATGAAGTGGTTACATTTCATACACCTTAGTAATACTACTACTTTCTATGTGCATATACTACAAATTATTATGCCATTGTTATACTTCCCAATAATATTGTAGAGCACATCGTAGGAGAATCCGTTACCATTTGCAGTTGTGATATTCTCTTCGGGGTCATTTCTATATATTTATATATGTCTATATCTGTATGTATAGATATATATCTATAAATTCAAGTAAAGGGAATTTAACTAAATGACAAAGCAAAATGTCAAGTAGCGAAGCTTTACGCTTGCTTAGTGGATAAGATTTTCCCAAGATGAATCTACAATTATTACTAGGTTTTATTTAAATGCTTGTTAGTAGCTAATTCCCAGCTCTTATAAATAACACATATGGGAAGGGAATCCCCTCATCGGTTTCCTTTTCATTGGTACATCTTACACATATAAATTATAAATGCAGCTGTTCTAAGAAAACCGGTTTATTGGCATTCACTCTAGAAGATCTCAAAAATTTTGTTAGAGTCGTGCATAAAAAGAAATATAAAGTTAGGCATGGTATTATAAGAGTTAGTATGAAATGTACCTGTAAAACAAGTTAGGCTTGAAAGGAGATTGGCTGTTACATACTGCGATTCCTTGGGTGTGTAGGAAGAAAGTGATACTATATAGGTGAAGGCAATGTGAACCTATAAAGATGAAAGAAATAACCTACTTGGTTATCCCGTGAAAGGTCTTTAAAAATAAGTTACACCAAGCAGGTCGCGAGCAAACAGTGGACTTACATTAAAGGGAAAGTACAATTACGTTCTCAAAAATCACAATATTCTAAATTTTCTCGATAAACGAAAATGAATTATTTATACGTAAATCAGGCATTTCATTAGTGTTACCTGGAAAGCAAGTAGGGTGGACCATTTAATGTTATAGACAATAAGTTTCACAGACCTCCTCATTTTGCTAGTGTTAACAGTACATTGTAGATAGCAGGGGTTTCTTACTGTTAGTTTGTATGACAGAGTACTAGCGTAAACTACTTAAAATCTAGTAGTGTCTTCTTGGTCGCTGCCATCGTCGCTGACAAAGATGTTTGGCGCCATTTTAAAGAACTTGGCACCACGGCTGTAATGAATCAAATGAAAAAGAAACATCCTTATCTTATATGATGGTCGCACTACATTTTTCTGCTTTAAAAGAAAAACAAAGTTCCTCTTTGTCGCTCAGGAAGAAAGTGATGTTTCCATGCATGTTAACGCATGTTTGGGTGTCTTCTTTGTCAAGTTTAGGTATTACTAGCTCTATGAGTGAAGCAATTACTCTCAACAATTGCCACTAATATTGGTTTTAAGCGCAGCTTTGTTTAATGTATGGTTATATTCGATAGCTCTCCAGAGTAAGTTAAATTTTTGCCTTACCAGAAGACCATCACCTCATTCTTGAACAATTACCACGGACAAACAACCTGCACTGTTTACGTAATATTAACACTGATTTCTTTTCCCAGTGCTTTACCAAAAATCTATCCTTTGACAAAAACTGTTAATATTTAATAAACAATCCAAGAACCTATCCGTTCTGAAAACTCAAATAAGAAAAGACATTTTTGATTTCAAAAGCTAGTCTTAACATGATAATTGTTATGAACTAATCCTAAGCAAGTGCTACTTAATTCCCTAATGGATCCATTATTTTTAGCAGAGAAACTTACTTTATATGCAGGTCTTGAGTTATTCACATGTTGGAGCTGAATGTTATATATGAAAACTTGAAATTCCTACAATCCTTCGAATTTAGTATCAATGTTAATAACTAACTTAATGTTAGTTGTTACATTAAACAAATGATTTCACAAAGTAGGCTTTTAAGCCATTACACTGAACCACAATAAAACTATTATTTACATAACCTTTTCCTCCTTTTATGTAGTATGCTCTTGCCTCATTGTAATCACTTTGCTATCTACCCTGAATCTTCCACCAGGTGGCGGAGTTACATTTAGCATTACGTGGTTTTGTAGAAATTTGCAAACCATGGGGGTCCAAGTTAGCTCTGGGTGTTGGCTGTCTTTTTCTTGCCGCATCAACCTCTGCCAGTACTGGATCTGAAAGTTACACATACATCTGTATTACAAGTTATTATTTGTAGACAGTAAACCTCAACCTCCAATATTTATATGTATTATGGTGCTAGTAGAAGTGTAGGTCTCCCATTTGTATAGTGCTTACTTCATACCGGTGTTCGACAGCAAACGGTAGGTGTAGCCATTCTTACTGAAGCTACATCCAAGCCGCCCAAGTCCAAAGGTTCCTGTCGTTCTAGTGTACTACAGAAAGACTGAACTGCGGTATACTTTGGCGGAATGCAATGCCGTAATACTACTTCCAGGCACGCGCCCGCAATATTGGTGATGCCTAGCTTCTACAAAGAAATATTAAGAATGTTACTGACATTTTTGCAACAAAATCACTTTGTACGAGGACTTCGCCAGTCGGATTGTCTTAATTTTTCCAAGTGGATGTTTCCAATTTACATTGTGCTTACCTTGTATTGAGGTCTTGCACCGAACTATTTAAATAAAACCAAAAGCGATCACCACCAATCAAAGGGAAGCAAGGCCCAGGGAAGCGATAGACAAAACAAGTACAAGGAGAAATGCAAAACAATGAGCCAATTTCAAATATATACATCAAATAATTACCATCTAGTTACCAATACTGCCATCATTACTGATCGAAAATCACGAAAAAACAAATATGTCTTCTTTACACAGACACCCCCTTCTGAGTTGTTATTAAAGGAATTTTTGACAGCCATTGTCAAAATATTTTAACATTGAAAAGTGTTTCAGACGCTTCCATTTAATCGCCCAGGACCTGGAAGTACCTTCAGATGTCTCTCAGATAGCACCAATGAATCAATGTCCGTTTAGGCTATGCGCCATCTAGGAGATACTCAAAACTACTTCCAAGCAATTGAATAACAAATAGAGACCGGATTATCTGCAAAGTGCAAAACTTTAATTTATTTTATTTATTATGTTTTACGTCTATTTGTAGATGTATTACACTGATTATATTAATTACCGTTAATCAGTGTAAGATATCTACAAATAGACGTAAAATATAATAAATAAAATAAAATGTATGCACTTTGCATATAATCCGGTCTCTATATAGTTATAAGTAGAGACCGGATTATATGCAAAGTGCAAAAATTTAATTCCATTTATTTATTATATTTTACGTCTATTTGTAGATGTCTTACATTGATTAAACGTAATTAGAGTTAATTAACTTTAATCAGTGTAATACATGTACATATGGACGTAAAATAAAATAAAATATATTCACTTTGCATATAATTCGGTCTCTACTTATAACGAATATATGAATGAATGATATAATCAGATAAACAAAGATCAGTATAGTGGATTTAAAAGAATTCTGAGATTCTTCACTTAATATGCATTAGCCGTCAGTAGATAGTGCTCTAGCTTCATGTAATTTTTACGTAATTTAGATGTAATGTTTACGTTTTTTGTTCAGTTTATAAATATTTAAATTTTGTAGGATAATAGTAATGGCTGAATAAGAAACTATCAATTGTAATAGTTTTATTACAATTCTAATAGATTTATTGCAATGAGAAAATACAATGTAAATTGTAAATTACCTTATAGGGACAAACATTTGGTTGTATTTTTGGATTGGTAGTATTGGAGACACTCAACTATTGGTTGTGATTGGTTGTTTATTCCGCGAGGGTAGATGTGGTTTACCCGCCATTTCCAGTGTTATTTTCGTAAGTGAAGGTTAGAGGGTCTTTCTTTAGGTATTCTTATTAGGATATATTATTTTTAACAGCTCACTCAGGGTAAGTTATTTGTTTTTGTATTATCACAAGTAATATACAACAAGAAAAATCTTTATTTCGCAAAATATATACAGTAACATGATTGCATATGCAAAGCAAGCAAATGCAGGCCTTCATTCTAATAAAATATAATTCATACAGTAATATAGGCTTTTAAAGGCAACAATGCA
Organism: Trypoxylus dichotomus; assembly: GCA_023509865.1. Taxonomy (NCBI): domain Eukaryota; kingdom Metazoa; phylum Arthropoda; class Insecta; order Coleoptera; family Scarabaeidae; genus Trypoxylus; species Trypoxylus dichotomus. The sequence continues at coordinate 28,292,701 of CM042080.1, read as the reverse complement.
TAGTTTCTTTTGTTTAAATAAAATTGAAATTAGGTTACATATTAACCTTTCTTAACCAATAAAATTATAATTATCAATTATTGCTCCCTTATTCAATAAATTTTAATAATCATATATGAACATGTATGTACATTACATATTTAAATCGATTAATTGGCTTAAAATCACAATATGCATTGTATTTAAGGAAATGATCAACTGTTAATATTGAGAAATGAAGTCACACTCGTTAAGCTTAAGACTGAATGGACGGTTGAAATATAGCAGTTATACATATAAGAAGTTCTTAATTAGTTATGTTTCACTTATAACATTTTAAGTTATCAGTTACATACCATAATTTATTTAATAATTAATCTATGACATATAGAGTATATGATATAGAATGTTTTTATACGTTGAGTGGTTTTTACTTTATATTTTTATGCGACACAGCCATAATGCAATTGTTTTTGTTGCAGCATCTAAGTAAATTTTGTTGTAATTTTTGGTCTTTGGATGACCTACAACTTTACCTTGCTATTTATTAAGTTTTTTTTATATAATCCTGTGCACCTTTTTGATCTGAATCATATTTGAGAAAATTTTAAATATGTTAATTTTTCATCACAGATGTATTTCAAACATATTTAAGTTTCGTTGTGTCAGGGATGGCCAATGTGAATGAATAATTATCAGTTAATCATAGTAGATATGGGGTTGAACCGCATAATTTTTGATAGAAGAATCCACAGTATTGAAGTCATTACGGTTAGCACAACGCCGCCCCATCCTAAGTCTAAGGACCATGATGTGGTAAATATTCGGGCTGTTAGTAATGCTTCAGGGGTTTTTCCGCCATAAGGAAGTACTACACCATCAACGGTACCATCAGTGTCCATGTCTAAACGTGGTTTGCTTTGAACTCTCTTAAAATGTATTATTGTTAAAGTAAATAATGCGAACGAGGCTGAAACAAATATATAAAAAACAAATAAATATTTTAAATATATATATCATTGTTGATGAATGATTATTAGAGCTATTGACTGATTTACTTCGAAAGCAAACGGTGTACAAGTGTAGCTTTTGAAGAAGGAACATAAGGAGCTTTCATAGTAAATTATAAGTTTGTATGTTCATGTTATTGCAGTTTTATTTGTGGATACTGGTTGGGCAATTTTAAAACCGGGCAACGAATAAAATAGGGTTGTCTGTACTTTTAAGCAAGTTTGGAATTACTGCACCTGTGATCTTAGCAAATTTTACTTGAAGCTCGACCAAAATGTAACACCTTTTGTTAAGATTGCATACAATTAGTTCAAGAATTGCTTAGAACTACGGGTTGCGTAAAAATATTAAATTTTTTGCTAAGAAAATTTAAACTGAGAGACACATTTTCGTATTTTTTTTATTTTCATATGATTTTCCATGACAAACCTTTATCTTTGTAAGTGGAATGTTTACTTTTTCTTAGTCCGTTTAAGACTACAGATTTTCTGCATTTAGTATTAAGATGTTTCAAGAAACATTTAACGAGGGATGTTTTTGCGATTTGTTAACACGGCTTCAGTACTCTCATAACTGTTCTTCTCTGAAGAGGAATTCAATCAAATTCGAAAATTTAGAGTAGTGTAAAACAGAGTTTTATAGTTCCTTTTACTCTAACGTATTTTTCATTTGGTCCGAATTTATCTAAATTCCATTAAGTTTTTCATTGTCGTGTTTGGATATGCGCTATTTCCTTCAAATTTTGAAATTTTACACCAATCATATTCCTCACAACCCAATATTGATTTGAGAATACTTGGTTTACTCTGAAGAGTTCGTTGCAAATTTCGTCGAAATTTGTGTATACCTGCATTATTTGCTCTACAGTAAGTCTCATTTGAGAAATGTGGACTACATAAGCAGCACCGATTAAAAACTTTCCACGCAAATTTTTAAGTTTAGTGAATGAATTATTTCTTTTTTTTCTTTTCATCCTACCAAAATTACTTTTTGTATTAATCTGCTGCTAATCCAACAATTTTTTTTAAAGATATTGCATTTTTCTAACACGTTACGAACAGAATTATGTAGTTGATCGCATGTTCCATTGCATCATGATTTGATGAGTCAATAATAATACTTATAAAGTCTTAGTAGTAGTAAGTTAGTAAAGCTACTTCTAGTGATAAAGTTTTAGTAGTAGTAAGTTACTTCTAGTCGTGACTGTCGTTCCTTCGAATATTTCCACAATTACCTCATTTTTGGTTCGAGTAGAATTAAATTTTGTACCAAATGAATTTCTTTACTTCGCATTGAAATGTTGTTTTCATTTTGGCAGCACTATTGCAGAAGACTTAAGGCCGCAGTCTCACAGATATATCAACACGCATCGATAAACATCAAGCAAAATAGTTTTGAAACTTAAAAATTTAATGGATTATTGTCTCCGATGCGCAAGCGCATTACATGCTAGTTGTTTTTGACATGAGTATAGCGTTTTATTCATCTTATTTATAACCTAGATATCATAACGTTGTTACTGTTGCGATTTATAAATAAATAGCTTTGGTTACAATTTCAAACGATAATTTATAAGACTACGGGATGAGATTGATTTATTATTTAATTTAGTAAGAGAACGGCTTGAATTATATGACCAAGCAGCTGCAGAATACTCGAATATAAATACAACAAAAAAATACGTTAGTCTTTCCTCAAGACATAGTTGCCCGGTAATTTGTATGACTCTGCAACCATCATATTCGTTGTTATTAGCTAGTAACTGGCAAATCAATGCATTAGATGGATTTAACTTCTCAAGAAGGCAAGTGGTAATATTTCACTGATGGTGCGGCAACCACGCTGTGATCTTACGCAAGAGTGCGGTAGCTTTTTGTATATGACGTTCAACGCAGTGGGTTACTGCTTGTTGCTGAAAAAATTTAAAGTATTAATATCATTTACAAAAGTCATACATATAAAATTTCTAAAACCTATTCGAGAACTTCATAAAGTGTTTTGGTATTCCTGGAGAGGTGGTTCTTACTCGCTCAGGAAACTGGATTAAATGCAGCATTTTATTAATTTGAGCATTTTCACAAAATAACGAGTGTTATGTTAAACTTTGATCCTAAAAAGGCGATTGCTATCAAGGAAATTCAAGCAATAGACCTTGAAATTGGGGTGGAGTTATAAATTGTTCGAAACAATTACGAGGTAGTTTATTGTTATTAATTGAGGTAATTTATTGTTATTAGTAGAAACACTGCGAATACTGAACACCATACGCACACGGATACATGACAGATTAAATTATGCAGAAAATGTTAATGTTTACAAAGCTTGACGCTGTTTAGAAAAGAAATAGATTTTGCCAGATTGAAACGCAGGTGCAGTGTCTGCGTCGGCAGATGACTTTAAATATACCATTACGAAATCATTGGATATCGAACGCTCGTTTTTCATATAAAACCATATTGTCATCACCGCGAATATCATCATCCTCTGCAATAACTATAGAAACGTGACAAATGTTGCAGACATGTAACCAAGCTCATACATCTAATAACCTTGAAGTATGATCTTTTTGAAAAAGTAAAGAAAGTCAATGAAATATATGAATATGAATGCCATTAGAATTTGTTTAATGAAATATTTGTATTTAAGAAAAAAGAATGCTAATCGCAAAACAAAAGTTCGAGTAACAAACAAAAGAAGAAAAAAAACAGGATGATGGCAAACATCTAAGGATGCGAATATTTGATCATATATTATTTATTATGATATCTTATTTAGAAGGAAGTAGCCCAATTGACAAAACATCAAACGTTACAACGACTGTGGCTAGAAGAATGTAAAAATATGTTGAGTTGAACGAAAATGTAGCTTGTTTTCGTCATTTCATATTCTTTTATTTTGAATATATAATGCAATATTTGTTTTTGGTTGTTTAGCTTTATTTTATTTCTTAATTGGTTTATTTCTGCTTGAAATAGGACAGTAATTATTGGGGAATATAATATTAACAGTATTAACTAATTATACAATTTCAATTATTGTTAGTTAATGGTTAATGATAAATACATAGTTGACACCATGAGATTTTGTTTTATGAATTATATAATAAGTTCTCCACTTTCAATGTTACAACCATATTGCATATAGAATATTCTATTAAAAAAATCTATTAATTTAACAATTGTTTCAAAATGGAATTAAATGTTTTTTATTTGGATTATTAAAATGTACCTTACAAATGTATTTTTTTAAGAATAAAACATGCAGTATATTATTGTGTTCTAGATATATTTTCCCAATATTTCATATATCTAGCAATAAAATAAGTCAATAAAATCCTGAAGAAATATACGTGGAAAAAAGTTGAAATAACATTATTATTAATAATTAGGTGATTGAGTGAAAAATACTTACCGAACAAAATTTGGATATTTGGAAACGCAAACTTGTTTTATAAATTGAAAATATAATTTTAGAGTACACTGAATTTGTCCTTGAATGACTTTTGGATAAAGATTTATTCTGCAAATCGTGCGAATGCACTAGGTGAGTACGTTGTACCTTTGTGTCCAATCTCCTATTTAAATTATATTTGGATTTGTTCGGCAATAATTTTTCATATTATAATTTGTTTTTCGTACGTACATATCGTCGAAATTAATTAATTTAGAAAGTAGAGGTGTAATAAGATCGCTTTGGCTGGTCAGTATATTCTTTCTCATAATAAAACTTATCTATAACTGATTCTTTTGGATTATTATGCATTTAAGTAGTCATTTTATTTGGCGACACTGGCGCAGAAACCAATTTGCGTTTTAAAAAGAGAGGTAAATATGGTAAGAAAAAGACAAGCATATAATCGGACCGTTCTAAAAATATGTTTATTAAACACGTGATCTTTTGTAGTTCAATATCCAATCCATATTTGTTATAAAAATATAGGAATATTAAAAAAAACCAATATAAAAATTCAAACTTAACCTCAAATATGTATTAATTTGTTTTGAAGTGCTATACGAGTTCATTTTCCACTGCTATACATGTTTTTCGAAATATGTAACATTTTCAATTAATACAGCTTGAAATACTTATTTTCTTATTCCATGTTATTTCTATTACTAACTACTATACTGCAGTCTATTAGTTGATCTTTTTAGCCCGATGTTTGTTAGAAGGTGAATATCATGTAACGTCAACAATCTCGCGCAGGATAGTCTCACGAGATAATAAACGGACTCTAAAACAATTTTAATTTTTGTAATGCATGTCAAAATAAACTGCGTCAAAATACTGCAATTCCTTAACTCCAACAAAGAATAATTATTACATTTGGCTAAAGAGTTTTTTTTACTAATTATTTTCGATGTAAACCGTTACAATTCAAACTCGATTTATGTTTAGTGCTCCTTTACGTATGTCATACACATATATTTAAGAAAAATCTTTTAGATAAAGCGAAAGCAGAGTATTAATTTAAATTTATAAATTTTCGTTCATAATGACAGGTTGCAGTAAACGATTCTTAGACGGTAAATATATTAAAGATTCGTAAACAATACTCGTTTGTTAACATAACAATTGCTATGCTTACCGGCTAATAAATACATGACACCTGTAACTAGAACGGCACTAATTTGATGTTGACAAACTCCAAACGCTCCAACTAAAGCCGCACTGCCGAGTATTATTAGACATACAAGGGCACAGGATATTGATAAATTCTGCATCCCTGTAAAAATAACTTGTAAGTAGGCAGACAAACAAGCAATTGATGTTGACATCGTGTGAGTTTATTATTGGATTTATTATTCCATTCTATAGAGTTGAATTTCATAATGTAATTTTTCTTGGATTCTTTAGTTTAATATAATAAATAATATAACGCCGTATAAAATTGATTTTATACTGCACAAATATACTTACGATGTTGCCAGTCTGCTCTTGGTTCATATCCTTTCATCCCATCATTTCCACCAGAAAGATAATTTACACATGGCATAACTGGAGGAAAACCGACGTGTCCCAATAAATGAATTTCTTCATCTGAAATTCAGAAAAAAATGGATTAGAATTTTATGTCTGTTTACATCAGAAGTTTCTTGGTTTTTAGGCAAAGACACTTAGACCAAATTTTATTTGAAATATGAGGGGGACTACTACATGTAGTTCTAAAAATGTGATGCATGTTGAGACAACGAAAAAAATATAAAGAAATTCAAAAGGTCTATTGTGATCATCCTGATGCAACGTTTAATTAATTTTGTTGATTAGAGGGTTAACTGTCGAACTCCATAAAATATACATCACACAGCCACTTCAGTTCTATTTGAAGCTTTTATAACAATACTACTGCATATTATTTATTTTTTGAATTCCTCGGTTGGCTTGAGATAATATTCATATAATGCACTTTCTGGTTAAAGTAAACGTTTTAGAAGATATCCCTAGTTTTTTGTTCAAAAATGATAATTACGAATATTGGAGGAAATCAACATTTCCAAGAAACTCTTAGTTTTTAAGTGAAATGAAAATACGGAAAGATTTGAGGTTTAAGACTGGACGATAAGTGACACGCAACTTGCAACTTTAAATTTAAAGTATACCAAATTTTCCGGTTTTAATTGGTAACTATATTTCCCTTAGGCTAGTCAATTTTTGACTAAACAAAGGTAGTATTTGTCAGTAATACCTATATCTGGAGGCGACAGTTTTAACTAGTTCGGTGATCCAGTTGTCTGGCCTTTGTCTGACCGTCATGTATTGTGCGTCCGAGTCTTGCTTATGTGAATGTAGTGGCAGTATATTTTCCAGCATTAATTAGTGGCGAACCGAAAAAAATTGAAACCTATTGGTGTAAAGAATAATTCCGTACTAACCGGTAGTGAAGACATATATCTAGAACTTCATGTTTGTATCGTAAATGATATACATTTAAGATACACTAATATACATTTAGCCAGCGATCATGTGGAGCACTGCGTGTTGTGCTATCCAACACACATTAAAATCTTTTAATTTCAACGTATTTTGAATATTACGAAATTGTTTTTTTGAGTCCGTTTACAAATCGTGTATTTTATCATTTTTCGCTTTATTTGTGCGAAATTCATCTATACATGGTTGCAAAAAGTACGATCATTCTCCATTTTCTAATTTTATACTATTTCTGAAGTATGATTCGATAATGAAAACTTGGTGATTTATTGTAAACATTTTTGTGTTAATGAATCAATGCAGTACACAGTACAGATGTATTTTATTTGTCATTGTCAATTCACTATGAACAAGATATTTTGAAGAAATAATTTCATGGCTTGTTGATAAATTTATATGATCATATAGTAGAATTAAATGCATAAATACCAAAATTTAACAGTGACGTGTTTCATCGAAATCCATTAGAATAGAAATTGTTAAATATGTTCTTCGTGAAAGTATGATAACGAAGAAATGTTAAAAGCAAGCTTTGAAGTCAAAAAGAAAACGCTTATGAAGAGGTAGTGTTGAAAACTTTCTATTTTAAATTTCGGCTATCTCTAGCATCAGATGTCGAACAATAATGCTTACTCATGGACTAAAGGCCTGATCTTCTAAAACTTTGTGAAGACTGGAGTAATAAAATATTTTGATATTGAGATTATAGATTTTAATAGCAGTATTTAATGTATTTATCCGACTTCTGTTTTTATAATTCTTATCCCGTCTCTCCCTCCGGTAAATTATTTGGCTCGCACCACATATTCACTATTCTAAGATATAGTGTTACTCCCTGGAATTAATATCTAATAAATCTTAATATTACAACGACACTTTGTGTCGTTAGTTTCTGCAATAAGTAGTATTTAGTCAGAAAGATATTTCCTATTTTGTCATATGACTGAGTGTTTTTTAGTACTACCTTCAATTTCGTTATAAATGTTGAAATTGGTATGTTGCATAAGTATGTGGATAAGTTTGCAAAATATTTGAGGTTTCATTAGCGGTTGAAGATATCTAATGTTAGGTACCGCGTTTGATCTTGAACTTTTCCCTTTATAGCTGCGGAGATAGCACCTATATTCACGACTATAACAAGCTGTGAATTCGTATTTCGATTGCTCTAAATGCACGATATAAAAATGGTTCGAACGTCAAGCTTATATGCGAGACAAGTAAAATAGTTTCCTCAAGGGCGATTCCTCGATTAGATTTGAGAACATTGAACTTGGTAGGATAATCGAAATATTTTGCTAATAGTATGTTTATCCAATTGTAAAGTATTAATTACATATATATATAATATATTATAAAATAGTGAGATTTCTAAAAAAGGAAAAATAAATTGACAATATTTGTGGGCGGGGTGAAAAAATGATTTTTTAATCCCGTAAAATGTAGTGCTGCCACCAGGGAATTCAGGTAACTTTTGCCTCAATTAGAAGTGATGTTCAAAGTCATTTTGAAAAGAAGTAACTACAAAAATACGTGTCTAGTATTTTCGGTGTACAACATTTATGCAAACTTTTCTTAAAATCGTGCTGCCTACGTTTGCCTGGAATTTAAAAATTTTATTATAAAATAGTTAGATGTAAACGTAATCAAATGGATCACGTATTATATAATTAATTTCATTGTACATTTTTCTGTTAATTTTGATGTGCACTAATCCGCAAAAGCATAAACACAGTAATAACACGAAATATTAAGTGCCTGTTCATTAAATTGAAATATAATTATTTGTCCTAATTATGTTATAGTATTTTTCCGTAATTTTGTAACCTTTAAAATAGAGCTACAAAAACAAAAAATAAAGGTAAAGTAAAAATAAGCAATAAATATTGTTGCTAGAGTTTTCTAGATCAAAATTAATATGTATCTTATACGTCAGAAATAATCGCCAATAATCACGAGTATTACTACTAAGTAAGGGCGGCAAACGCATTTGTATTTTGAAGTAAATCCGTACACAGGGACCCAAAAACGCGCAGGCAATTAACTGGGCCGGAGCTATTCAATTTCCTGATAGTGGTTTGTGAAAAAAGAAAAATTGTAACCCATCGAAGATACTGGTTATTGGCGATTATTTCTCATGTTCGCTTACCCGATAGACTGACGCATAATGTCCATATTCCTCCATGCATTGGCACTAGAAAAGCTTTCAATGTGTCCTTTTCATCGGTGGCCGATACGCGAACTACGGCCCCATCCAAAAGCCATTTCAGTTTCACAGTATTATTTGCTAATACTTCTAAGTCATTCTGATCCCACGTGACTTCCTCCCAATGATCTGTCATAATTGCACCGCATAGCATAGCAGTAGCGCAAGTAGTGAGGACAAGCGTTCCTAACAGAAAAAAGACACTGGGGTGCACACTGCAATTCCATCCACTCTCATCATCTGTCTCTGTCGATTCCATGTTATTCTCGTATTCGACCACGAGAAGATCGTACTCCTGGTTACTCTTCAGTTTGAAGAGGCTTTTTACAGCGCCCAAGAGGATCTGGAAGGGTCCACGATTGTTGGTGGGTAGAATTTTGATATAGTTTACTTCGTGTTGCAGAATTTTGGCTAATTCGTTGTTCTTTTGTATTGGAAACAGGTTTGTGCAGCTTGCGTTTCGTGCGTTTAATGTTAATATTTAGGAGTAATTAATTTCATTTATTGTTGCTGTTTTCTTATACGAAATTGAATTTGTAACAATTGTGCTTTACTTTGAAGCAACTAGTTTCTATAATTAACCACACTACGTTGTCAAATAAATGAACCGATTAATTATATCATATTCTTCTATTTCTCAAGTATTGTTATTGTCTTTTTGTGCTAAATTGTGTTGCTTGATTTTTCAGTTATTTTTTACATGTGTCTTTTTTATGCGGACCTCTTGCGTGACTAGTACACGTTAGTTCTTGTATTTAAGTTCAGATGTTTTCCTAAGTAGTACATAATTTCTTGTACTGTATCTGTCATGTTACATCGAGTAATAAATGAATCGATTTTAATCCATATAGTTAAATGTGTCAAGGTTCCTTGTAGTCCTTTTCAAACGATAACCCTGGTTTTTTAAGCAAGTTGCTTTTGTATGTGCTTTATTCCTTTTCTGAAAGAAACAGGCAGTAAGATTCTAGTGTTGTAGTTTTTTATGTGTTTAACTGTGTTTTACAGGTTTTTTTATCTGAACCGAAAGCAAATGCTTCGTTGCGCGAACAATGTATTTGTGGGATTCTCTCTTTGAATTAATTGTGCAAAAGTAAAAGTAATTGAATATTTTGGTTCTAATTAAATGTCGATATTTGCATTAAATAATAAAACATCCCGTATATTTTTACGTATATTCAGAAATTAATTACGAGGAAAGAAAAATTCTTGATTTTTAATTTTTAATGTTTTTGTTGAAAATTTTATAAATTAAAATAATTTTTTAGCGGAATATTACATAATAGTTCAATTAAATTTCCGGATCACTGCATAACCTTTTTTGAACTTTTTGCATGATCACAATTGTAGTAATAATAATCTTAAAACTGATTTACACAGCTAAAAGCCCTTAAAAGAGTTTAAATGAATGGATCTTACATCTCTCAAACTTTTCTCAAAAGTGCAAAATTGGTACGTAGTATACTCTTTTGATTTAAGATTTCATATATTACAGGATGCCTACAGTATGCGCCAAATGGCAGTCTTCTATTTTTGATTTTTTAAGCATAATTAGCTTATTGGTATGTGCTTATCTGCGAATGAAATCAGCCCGAATCAGAGATGATTTGTCATCTGTTCAGGAGTAGATGTCGTTTTTAAAATGCTGTTTTTCGAAAAACTGTGAAAGATTTTAACTTTATTTGGCAATGTGTTAAATTTTAGCTAAATTTTGAATTCGTATCAATACAAAAATGTGCAAGTAATTACGGTTTTCAACACCTTTAACTCTTTCAGAATTGAGTAACTAAATTTGACATTTAAGGTTCAAATTTTTTTATTGTGTTTGCTATAGTTATGCAAGTTATGAACAATATTTTGGTACAATCAAATTCTTAGAATTTTGATATGAGAGATAATTTATCTCGATTGTTTGTGTTAAGTAACTTTTTCTATTTATCTTCAATTTCAGGAAATTTATTACAATTGTGAATTTTTACTCATTAAGCCAAAGTACAAAATCATTAGAGCACATTAATTACTTGCAATATTGCCAATATTGTAGTTAGAAACGATTATCTAACTTGCCACATTTAGTATTTTAATATTGTTCATTTTTTTGGGTGTACTAAAATGCAGTTTAAAATTAACGAAAAAGAAAAATTAAATGAAATTGTTTTAATCATCGGTGTAAGTTACAAAACGTGCAGAGAAGCTGCTGCTATTTTTTTAATAAATGTTTAACTAAAAATATAAAGCATCAATAGAGGGGAAAGTTTTTACATAAGTGTAGACTTTTTTTAATTACTCCATTATTATCCATCACTGTCGTGTTCTGTTCGTTTTACTTTCTTTTCATAGACACTTAACAAACAGTTACTATAAATAGTATCTCAGACTTTCACGGACGTTTGACATAGTCCTAACGGTTGTCGGGTTCCGCAGTGTCACTAGGTTTTTGTCCCTAACCTTTCGCGAACAACTGCGGTTCGCGAAACGTTAGGGATAAAACCCGAGTGACACGGCAAAACCCAACAACCGTTACGACTATGGAAAACAGTTACTATATTTTTGACAGAATGGGTATTTTGATTTTGTTTTGTGATTTAAGTCTTGCACTCCCACAATATTGTATATAACTTCAAAGAAATTGTTTACTTCAGATCGAAATCTTATATGCAATATAAATAAGAGACTTTTTGTCACATCGAAATTCCAAGAATTACTATTAGTGTTTTGTATCCTAACAAATTTAAGCTTCGTAAGGGATTGATTCCAAATTTCAAAATTTGATTACACAATGAAAAAAAAAATAATTATATTAGGGGGCTACTATGGAGACATTTTTATAACCGGGGTGGTTAGCACAGCTATGCAATAGCTGTGCTAACCACCCCGCGTGCTAAGTGAAAAGTTTCGACAAAATCTCCACAAACACGACAACCATTTAGGCTACAACAAAAGTGCAATACCATTCGTAAATTAGAAACTGGGAAAACACAAACTGTTGTTTGTCCTGAACAGAACTTACGTAAATTTATGGCAGTAACAGTATGGAAAAAAGAGAAAATCTTCGAGCAATCGAAACTAATACTCTCAATACAAAGAGAATAAAAAACCTGCTCTTGAAGTTATAGTTCAAGCTTTGTTAAAATGGTTACCGCGAAGCAAGACAAGATAATTTTACAATTAGCGCTGCTAACTTAAAATAAAAGGCAATTTGGTGAAAAGACATTTCAGAGTTTATTTATATTTGAAAGTTGGGTGCATTGGTGAAAAAAAAACGCAAGTGGAAACATTGTTGTTGAAGACGCAGTTGTAAATACTGATATTGTTGAAAATTGGTACAGAGACTATTAAGAAAAGATTTCGATAATAATGATGCAGATGAGGCGGGACTGCTTTATAAATTTACGCCTAATAAAACTTTAAAATGTAAAGGGGACAAATGTCCAAAGTTGTGTACAGTAAAAAAAAATCGCGTTGCTTTGAAAATGTAAGCAGCCTGCCGACAGGGTATAAAGCTACAAAGCCAATAGAAAAGGATGACTGATCTTTTTATTCCTGAATTGGTAGAATGTCACCTACAGTAAAATAGAGAAAATGGAACGTTATGTTACTAGTTCGCAACCGTCCTGCGCATCCAGACAAGCAGCATTTAAGTCGATTAAGCTTATGTTTTTATCCAAATGCAAGCTTGAAACTGCAACTACATAGATCAAATACGCACGTCAAGCTCAAAAGCGTAGTTAAGAATTCCTGAATTCCTGATTTTATATAATATAATAATTAACATGTATGTGTTTTGTGGTCTCTGGATACATATGTTTGTGAATATGTATAGCATTACGCATACGTCCCATAATATACTAATTTTACATTTTGTTCTACGCTCAACTACATATTTTACTATAATACACACATATGTATTGTTACGGAAAATAACGAACCAATTTGTGAGGTACCTTGAGGTTCGTTATAACCGCGGTTTACTAAATTTTTGAAAGCTATGATAATCATATTTTTATTCTAGTGCAAAACTCTAAACTTAGTAACACTTAGCTGGAATGCTATCAAATTGCATTTGATTTTGATCATTTTTAAAAATATCATCCCAAGAAAGTAGTAACAATTACCAAAAAGTTTCCAAACCTCTAAATTATTAGTAAAATACAATAAATTTTCTATGAATAATTATGGTGCCATTTTTGTTAATTCAAGAATTGTAGGTTCGTTAACGGCTAATTAAAATAGGTCACTCCTCCTTTTCTTGAGACTAACGTTGAAATTACTTTTAACCAAACCTTTCAATGAGCCTACATTATATAAAGCATGTTTTTTATCAAATTTTCCGCTTCCTTCAATTGCAATGCGTAATTACACATAAAAAGTATTTGTTCACTAAAAACATCTGAGAATTTTGTATTTTTATACTTTTGGCTGTAATTGTAATGTTTATTTTGAATTATAAGAAATTTAGATGGTAGATTGTTGTACTGAAGTAATTTATTTTCTTTATTGGCATTAGTTATTTATGATAATGGTCTTATGTTTTTGTATAAGCTTCTTTAAATTAAATATAAAAATAAAGACCATTGCATAATGTTTGAAAGATTGATGTAACGTTAATTTTTACTACCTACCTGTGAATTCTTTGCTGTGTTGTTCTTTGTCTACGTCGTTATAATCTTGCACTGATTGCAAATTAGTAGTAGTTTATATTACCGTTGCTTGTTTTATCGTTGACTACACAAAATCAATTGATTCGTTGTGCCATCAATCGCTCTCTGTTCTTTTGTTTTTCAATCTATGCAAAGCTGTGTCTTCGCTGTTTTTCTTTGTTTTTATTACGAAATATGACAGTACTTCGCGGTTTTTATCACTTATACATGTCTCTGTCACTAACTTGGTCGGCTCTGTATGCCGATTTGACGCGTTGCGACGCCCGTTTGCGTAGTTTGAACGTTGAATAGCGCATGACTAAATTGTTAGGGTGGTAATGCTTATCAACCCTCATAGTTTATTTTTGTACACCGAGAATTGTCTAGATCGGCAATAAAAATGTAGATAGATTAAATATAATTCAGTTTACTTTTCTAATGCATATATCTTTCTTACTTTGCGTAAATTTATTTTGAATACTTTGTGTAAAGAGGTGATTATAATGGTGTCTTGATTAATAATATAATTAAAGTTGGTGTTTATTTTCAAGGAGAGTTTAGCAAGGAAGGTACAATATTTGTAGTAATGTGTTCTAGTAAAAATTTAGGTCTTTTTAGAAAATTTTAAATTGATGTGCACGTGATGAGGTTTTTATTGGTGTGTTGAATTGCTTTTTTATACTCTCTAAGTATTCTATGTGTAAAAGGTTTGCTTCTGCGTACTGTAGGACTATACTGTAAAATGAATATTATTTACAATAGAATAGACTTTTTGAGTGTATTACGTGTGATACATTGCCGACTTTAGGCAAGTTTGACTTTCAAAATTTCAGCCAAACGTGTTAAAAGTTTTTGCAATCATTTAAAGTAAACTATTTGTTGTATTTGTGTCTGGAGAAGTTTCAGTAAATGAACGCATCATATGACCGCTTTTGAAGGCAGTGAACGATTGGCAAATCATTCCATTGAAACGAGATTCACCTTAATATTTACGGTTTTCATTAATGGTTTTTCTACGTAAAAAATGATATTGAATCAATACATGTTCTGTTTTCTCAATCTCAACACAAACATAACAAATAATTTACTTTACATAATTGTAAAATATCTATTTGACAGATTTGACCGAAATTTTGAGAGTAGCCTTATCAAACTTGTCTGAAGTTAGCAATATACTCATCATGGCGAAATTCTTGCCAGCGTTTGAAAAGTAAACTATACGGATATATGTAACATGTATCTGTAAATTACACCCAAATAAGCTTTGTTTGATCCACTAAAATTATTTATGGATCTTCTGGAACTAAGTACTGTAGTTAATCTAAGTAAACTTTTTACTGTGACCTGAAACCGTCGAATTTTTTAATAATATAATTTGTGATTATTGCATAATTTGAGATGTAGGAGCATCTTGATCATTTTGTTGTAATAAACATGTTGCCGTTGAAAAATGTTATATTATCCGCTGTCTTGAAAAAAAGAAACACTTATTTTCTGTACAGTTAAACTAGCGCCCACCAAATCCCTTCTTATAATTGTGCCTGTAATAAGGGTGGTATGAGTAATCTACTGAAGCATGGCCATCTGATATTGACGGTAACTTGAACATATGTGGGAGTGTACTGAGAGTTAAGAATTTAAAGTTACAAACTTAAATTAGCATATAATATCTAAAGTCGAAGAAAAAATACTAGATATTACGCAGCTTTTAATTCTATTGACTTAATATTGCAAATCAATAATAGCAAGGATTGTGGGGTAGTAGTTAACGTGTATGTATAGTTATTTGGAATATACATTGGCGGTTCATTTGAATTAACCGCTCAAGTCCCCGAGAAAGAAAAAAAAATATATATTAGTTTCATTTTTCTAGCAGGCACATAAATAGCATGGTTCTGTAGTGAAATCTTATAGTACCACGGTTCAAGTTATTTTGAACCAAAAAAATGGTGTACTTACGATTTTTAAAATTAATGTAGTATTAATAAAAAAAAAATAGGTGTTGGTATAATGGGACGAGGAAAACATTGCATACCAGACAAAAGAGAGTTAATTTGCACTATGAAAGAGATGGGCATATCAATTTCAGAAATATCACGAACATTATATTGTTCACGTAAATTAATGCAATAAAATGTATTCAGACGGAAAAAAAATTACAAAACAAGAAACGGAAGATTAGACCTCGTAAAACAACCTTACGACATGGCAACCTTATTCGTCGATTAAGTCAAGAAGATCCTTTTCGTACAGCTACACAGATAAAAACCGAATTTTGAACACTTCGATATTGATATATATACATACAGGATAAAGAATTTAACTTACACGGGTGTATTGCAGTACGAAAGCCACTCACGTCAATTAAAAACCATCAAACAAGATTGCAGTTTGCGAAAATGCACAAAGGAAAGACGCCTTCTTTCTGGAAATCTGTACTTTGGACAGATGAGAGCAAATACAACTGACTTGGGTGTGACGGAAAAATGTATGTGCGACGCTTCATGTATCAGAGATTCAACACTAGGTACACTATAAAAACGTTGAAACACGGTCGACGATGAGTTATGGTATGGGCTTCTATGTCATGGCGTGGTGTAGGGCCTAGATTCAGAATTGCAGGAAAAATGGATCAGTATGTATATCACAACATTTTAGAAAACGTGATGGATCAATATGCTGATGAATTTCTTCCAGTACGCTAGAGTTTAATACACGACAATGATCTCAAATATACGGCGAGGACCGTAAAACGGTGGTTAGAGGAGAAACAGCTTCGAGTATTAAGAATGGCCCGCACAAAGCCAATGATTTAAACCCCATAGAAAATCTACGAGGGAATGTTGAGGTAGTTATAAAGTCTGCAGCGACATTAGATGAATTATGGAATACTATTTAAGAAGCCTGGCATAACATTTCTGTGGAGAGATGACAAAAATTAGTTGAAAGTGTGCCGAAAAGATGTGT
Source organism: Trypoxylus dichotomus (assembly GCA_023509865.1). Taxonomy (NCBI): domain Eukaryota; kingdom Metazoa; phylum Arthropoda; class Insecta; order Coleoptera; family Scarabaeidae; genus Trypoxylus; species Trypoxylus dichotomus. The sequence goes on along the minus strand of CM042080.1, from coordinate 28,275,973 downwards.
GGCAGTGTTGGCTTGCAAAGGGTTTCCAATAAAGTATTAAATGTAAGAGCAAAAACAAAATAATACAGTATTTCGTTATTATTAAGTGTGCTATTTTTGTGCCCACTTAAAAAATAATACATTTATTTTATTTATTTATTAACACTGATACAAATCACTAACAAATTTTAGAGGTTTGTTCCAAATGGTTAAAGAGACTTTAGATTTTCCATCCCTACCGACGTGTTTGTTATTGTCTTAATAGGGAAGAAAATCTAATACCAAATATGTAGATTGTTAACTGGTCAGCTTCTTCGAAAGCCTGTGGGTAAAATAATGAAAGAATCTAAAGAAAAACTTTATTGACTATTCTTTTTACAAGACAACAAGCGATCGTAATTGTTTTTTTTTATGAATTTGTATGAGATATATTGTATTTTTTCCCCTTAGCAGAAACGTTAGATGTTTTTGCAATAAACATCTTATAGTCCAGACAGTCAAAGCACATATATTAACTTTGTTCAGATGCATCATCGCGGGTCCACTTACTAATCAATGTTAAGTTGTCTTCGCTTAATTTGTCATTTGTCGATCTCATTTAATTAAACGTTATCAAGAAATACTCTTACCGCTAACTTTTAGTTAATTTGCTGTATAGAAATCACTTTACAGTATGATTTAGATGGTATATATATGATCTCCCATATTAGCTTAGCGGTTAAGTCAGCTGGAATCGAGAAAAAACAATCGAGTTCGATCCCCAGTCACGACAACTTTCGCTAATACGAAAATAGGGAAGACAAATACGTCAGACAATCAGAAAATCATTGAAGCATGATTGCTCTGGCAAGCAACTTCTCAGGGCTCCCTGAAGACGGCAGTGGACAGACTGCCGAAACGTCGGACTATACAAGTTCAGCGAACGATGGAAATAGCCCAAACAACAACTCTACTTATTATGAGCATCCACCGTCAACAATATCACATCAAGAGATGGTTTAGAAGAGCCTGCAATAGTATATTTGCACCAGTTTCTGTTGCTTGCACTTCATCCCGATAACATCCTTTTCTTTTCGTTTAGAACTATAGGCAGGGAACGCCATGTCCAATTTTCTTTAACAATATTCTTATTCATTCATGTTTAGTTATCCACAAATCTACTAGCAATGCTAAGGCTTGCTTTGTGTTGGTTTTTGAATTTCTTTTGGTAACCTATGAGCTCGTACAATTTTTTCATTATTCTCAGTATCACACATTTCTTTAACCATAAAATGTCGTACTTTTCTTCCACACTCTTGAAACGTTGTCGTCGGGCATTCTGTCTGCGTTGGGGTTGGCTTTGGTGTAGATTTCCACTTCACCAATTGTGCCTTCCAATTATTTCGATTCCGAATAAAGAATTTTTCCTGTGTCCAACATACTTCTTGCCACTTTTTGATAAATTAAAAATATTTTTGGACTTTCTGTTTAATGGAAACGAAATGTCCATCCGTTAAATTTCGATATGTATAGTCTTGGCCAATTGTATGAGACACCCCTCATTTTTATAAATTGGGACCAAATAGTAATAAATAGAATAAAATTACAAGAACAAAAATGTATATAACGACAATTTATTTACAAAATATTAGAATTCTTAAAAGTTTAGTGTTTCCTCCCAACCGCTTTTATAACAACACGGATTCTCTTTGGTATACTTACCACAAGACCTTCATCTACATATATTTTTTCTCATTCTTCAAATATGTTTTGCCACTTTAACTATTTTAAACAAAAAATCTTCCACAAGGAGGCAAGTCAGGAAACTGCGTCGGCCACTCCAATATTCACTCGTTATTCTCACCACCTACTGACCCTTGTGATTTATAGCACGGTGCATTATCTTGTTGGAAATAATATTCCGGTACTTTAGCATCAAATAATTTTAAGGCGAAAGGCTGTAACACCTATTAACATCTAAATATGGCGCTGACTGTTCACGAGGCTCGCACACGCGAAGAGTGCTTTGACTCTGGCTGCCGACATGCATCGTCGTCGAAAGTACTATGCCCCAGGCTACTTGAAAAACTGTAAACGGTAGCACTAAAATTTACCTGCAATGATCTTTGTTTTTAAAAAGTACAGATAGTAATGAATTATCCACATCTATTACTATTCAAAGTGGTCAATACTTACGTATCTCTGTATTTTTTGCCCTTTAAAGGCGTTGTTTCTTGTGTACTGCAGTCAATCGAGCCATGTGAACCACTAGCTACTATACGTCAGAAATTCTATATCGCTCTAGTAGTTCACTAGATAATAGATCTCTTGATGTTTTTGTACGATCTCGTATAGCTATCCTCTCTATAATGCGATCCTCTCTTGCTGTCGTAAGGCGTTTCCGACTGCTATTTGGTCGATTTGTTAACGAACCACTACTTTCATATCATTGCAGCGTGGTACGAACCGCACAGCGCGAACATTTCGTTACTCTCGCTAAAGCGGCTAAAGTCTTACCTTGTGACCTAAGTAGGACTATTTGACTCTCGAATTTTTGGCATCGTTTCACTATTTTATGTTTAAACATCAAGAATGAAAATATCAAACACAAAATTCCTTGGTTATAAAGTTGTAATACACACCGCTCTGTTACCTCGTCGGCAATACACTGATATTTAAAATCGAAACATTGTTGTCTGCTAAACTATTGTGTAAACAACTACGTCATAAGAATACCATTAAATATGCAAATTAAGCATCAATTCGGTGTTCATAATAGTACTTATAATACTGAGGTTTTATGAGAGTGTTTAATACAATTGGCCAAGGCTGTATGTTTGATCGTTTTGCAAAAACTATCAATGTCACGATTATAATCAAGAAAACTTCCACACAATTTCTGATAAGAAATTGAGAACACCGACATGTTGTAATTATATTTAGAAGTAACTATACCAAGTGTCGCATAATAATTTTCCACTATTTTATATGTTCCAAATAAATTACAATGCTTCAAGTCTCATCAAAAATCAGTAACACCGAGTATACAGCAATAAATGTAACTCTTGAAGTGTCACCACAACGTGAGATGTAGGACTAATTACATCCATCATATGTATGTATAAGTCTTGTTCTGAGGATCACATTAAATAATTATAACTAGTAACAAGGTAACCCATTTTATAACAATATAGTGCACTTGCCATTATTGCGTAATATAATGAGAATTAAATACGGGTATCCGCTATTATCACTCATCGTAGTAAATACTTGGTCGGTAATAAGCCCTTATCTCCCAAAGTAGTAAGAAGTAGCAGTTGTCCCTAATTGAATGTAGGCAATTCTAAGAATAATAAAATATACTACAAAAACCTTTGAATAAAATATGTAAACAAAATTGCTCGCAGCAAATACATAATTGATAATTGCTGGTAATGTTACAGATGGTGGATGTTTCGGAGAAAATGGAAGGGAAAACTGCAAAACAGTTACTAGGGGCTGGAGCGAGGGCTTACGCTACTAGTAACTATAATGCTGCTGTTCAGTATTTAAGTCGTGCCAGTGAAATAACTGTAGCAGAAGAGGGCAGTCCCACACACGATTCTTTGGGAGAAATTTATTTCTTGTATGGAAAATCTTTATTGGAATTGTCCAGGGAGGAAGGCGATCCTCTTGGTGATGTAGTTCCGAAAGATGTTGCTGTTATGCAAGAAGCAGAAGAGGAAACAAATGAGGGGGAGTCCAAAGATGAGGATAAAGATTCTGAAGATGATGAGAGTGAGGGAGGAGAAGAAGAAGATGAGGAGGAGGAAGAGGAGAAGGATGAAGATGAAAAAGAAGAGGATCAAGAAGACGAGAATACTGTAAAAAAAGATGATAATGAGGCTGAGAAGAAAAATAATACCGTATCGTCTGCTATAGATAAAGTCAACGGTGAAATGGAAAAGCTTGAAAATGGTGAGAAATCTGTGGCGTCTGAAAATACAGAAAATACAGAGAAGTCTGAAGGTGATGAAAAAGATAGCACAACTGAAGCTGTTCATGCTGGAACATCAGGTTAGTGCTTAATTTCATTAATATAGTTTACTGGTATTTCTTCATTTACTACAGTAATTCTTCAATTTAGTATTTTTTCTTTTTCGTATAGCAGATATACACTTATCTACATACGTGAGTTTTATTAATTATTCAGTCACTTCAGATATAATTGGTAATTTTCATTATAAATTTAACGCGATAAGAGATCTGGTGTTTGATCAGATTATTATATAGATAAAAATAAATCCCCGAATGCATAGTAATTAACCACTAACGTTTAAGTGGTCACGTCTGCATTTAGGAAATCGGTATATAACACCAGTATTCCAAATGAGAACATTAGAAGTCGTTTTTCCTGCAGTGTAGGTCAGTACCTATAGTTTGGCACAATGGCGGTCGTAAATATAGCAAATGTGTTGAACATGTTACTTGCAACGTTTCAAGTTACTAACATCGCAACAATTCCTTTGACACCGCAAGAAAGTGGGTTACATGATGCCCTGAAAAATAATATAATAATTGTATCTGCTCAAAAAGACGCCATGTTCTCCTTTCAAGATGTAATGGCATTAGAGTTTGAAGAATTAGCAGTACTACACGAAGCGCAATTTGTGGAATAAACAGCAGAAGACGAAGAAGACAATTATGAAGATATTGCATGTGTTCCTGAAGAAGCGGTAGCGTTATAGACCTAGATTACAAAACTGGAGCTGTCGACTACCCACACGGATAAATTACTGTTTATTACTGAATACGTTCTTACAAATTTTGAAAATAGCATTTTGGATGGAAAAATAATTCACGACATGGATCTTCGACGGTGGGCTTTAGAAGCTAAACAAGAAATTGGACACGAATCGTTTAAAACAGGACATTGGTGGATATGGTACTTCAAGAAGGTACATAAAATAGTATCACGTAAGATAACAAAATTTATTACTCGTTCTATGCGTACTGATATGGAAAACCTAAGGTTAGTAAGCGATACTTTTATTAATGAAGTCAAACCTTATATCACTGATATTGGCAGAAGCAACGTATACAACGCTGATGAGAGCGGATTTAATCTAGAAGTACATTCTGGTCATACTTTAGCTGTAAAGAGTGAGAAAACCGTTGAAGGTATTGTGCAATCCTTGCACTCTACAACACATAGTTACACAATTTTGCCAGCCATTTCTGCAGACGAACGCTTACTTTTACCACTATTTTTAGTATTAAAGGAGTCTACGAATACGCTTGGACCTCGAGTTGCGCAAGCATTGTTTCGACCTGTAAATGTGTATATGTCTTCTTCGGTATCTGGTAAGCTCACTTCAAATCATTTCAAAACCTGGCTAACGGATGTTATTCTCTCGAATACCGGGTCAAAGAGTGTTCTTTTGATTGAGTGGGCATTGTGTTGTCGAACTTCAGCAATTAGTGCCAAAAGACAAAACTTTGAACATTTTAAATATACAAAAAAAACGGCAGCGATGGTACAACCTCTAGATGTATATGGTTTTAGAGTGTGGAAAAAGTTTGTTAGAACTTTTTCAGATATAGTGATTCTTATGAACTATGGCATAGATTTACATCAGAGAAATAATATTATTAAGTTGCAATCCCTAACCCATAATCAGTTTTGTTCCCCAAGATTTTTCGACGTATTCAAGTACTCATGGTATAAGAGTGAATACGTTGAGGGGAGACCTCGACCCTGTAGTTTCGTTTTAACAAAGATGCGCAGTCTACACCCTTGTGCAGTATTTGCAATAAACCAGCTATTGTGCGGTGTTCAAGGTGCAAATAAAATCTGTGTTTTAAACACTTTTACACAGACTATCACTACTGTAATACTTACATAGCTTAATTACTATATGTATATTAATCTTGTTCGCTGTTGCAATACATATATACCAATAATTGCATTACAGTATGTCATGTATTTAAACATTTATAAGCATTATAATGTTTTTCTAATTCTGTTCTACTGTTTCCGAAATGTTATAATCGTTACAAACACATTTGCTGTATTTATGACTGCCATTGTGCCAAACTATAGGTACTGACCTACACTGCACGAAAAACGACTTCTAATGTTCTAATTTGGAATACTCGTCTTATATACCGATTTCCTAAATGCGCGAACGTGACCACTTAAACGTTCGTGGTTAATTACTGTGCATTCGGGGATTTATTTTTATCTCTGTAATAATATGATCAATCACCACATCCCTTATCGCGTTAAATTTATAATGCAAATTACCAATTATATCTGAAGTGACTGAATAATTAATAAAACTCACGTATGCCTAGATAAGTGTATATCAAATTCATGACAATAGACATGTACATATATTTATTTTGAGTTATTATTACTATTATTAATTTTCTAAATTTATTATACATCACCGTTTTCTATGTAAAAGCGATCTTTTTTGATGAATAATGAATAAACTTACAATTAAAAAAATGCGGCGGTATGGGGTACCCCGCCCCCCGTTATTATCTTTTTGCAAATACGGACGACGCCACTCTTATGCAATATGCTGCAAATTATGTTAATGGGCTGAACTTCAAAATCGTGCGGATACGCCTAAAAAAAAATACGTGTCTCTTACTTTAAGGCACTCTTTCGATCTGTTAAGTTTCATCGAAATCGAAGGCGGACACCCGCCGGTGTTTCCTTGTAAGATATATTGCTATACTTTTAATTGCAATAAAGAAATTAAAATTTCAAAATATTGTTCATTTGCCGAGGATTCCAGGGAGTGAAATTTAATATAAAATAGACATACATTAAAATATGTATCTATATATATATTTTGGTGAAATATTTGTAAAAGTATTAAGTCTGAATTAATTAAAAAAATAATCAATTTAAAATCGAACCACAATAAATCTGCTCAAAAAAATTAAATTCAGATTAAGGAAATATAATATCTACCAAAGCGGATACATTCTCCTGTGAACTGTATTTTCATAGTATTTGTCAAGACATTATTACACGAAAGAAAAATTTCCCTTTCTTAAATAGAACGAAAGCTTTGCACTTTTTGTTGATACTATTCCCACTAAAGTAGCGTATACTTTGTATGAACAAAGTATGGTAGGTGACAAAACTATTCTGACATTGTCTTAATTTTACCAAAAGTTATAACATATAATTTTAGTCTTGTGAATAATTGACGTTTTTATAATATAGTAGAACTGGGTTGGTTATGGCGCTATCATCAGTATCGACAGTTTTTTGACGTTATAACCGTATAACGTTATATTCACTATTCATGAAGTAGGCGAGTTTCGAAAAACCGTAATTTAACAAATTTTTACATAACTAATCCGATGCGTAATATGTCTTATTACTTATTTTACATTATCATACACTAAATATTATGATAAATACATACATAAGTGCAACACCTATTATTTCTTACATATTTATATATATTTTAAAAAAGACTGTAATTTTGGTTTGTGAACACTTCGCGCCAAATTATGACATAATGTTGCCGTTGCAACCGACGATGTTATAAACGAGTGGTGCTTTAATGCGCATATTAAACAAATTCATCTTACTATAATTTTCAGAAAATTACATGTGTGTCAGTTGAAAACTATACGAAACGCTTAAAATTATCGTGACTATAAAAAGTAATAATAAGGCACATTCAACAATAACTACAAGTGAAACACTGAAAGTATTTCTCTACATTTTTATTTGAATAAAAAGTAAAAAACTTCTAAAAATAAACGAAAATATTCTTTGTACCGTAAAATGGAATTAAAACTGTATTCTACTCAAGTCGAACTACACTCAAATTGCTCAAATAAATGTTATTACCTTTGTTTTCTTGACAATAAACTAATCAGTAGTCTCGGCAAAGTGGGGCAAGTTACAGTGCAGTGCGGAGAATAACGTGGAGGAGTCGAGCGGCCGTATCAAGGCGAATGTTCAGTAACGTTTACGTACTCGCATCATTTTTGATCGTGACCGTCATAAGTGAGCTTAGGCGTTGCGTACGCAGGAATGTTTACACATAAAACTATAAAAAATATATTATATAACGTGCTGAAACACATACTGTTTTACGAAGTTTCAACGAAATCACAAACTGGGTAGCATCTATTAAATATTAGAATCATTAAATATGTTTCCACATTTGCTTCAGTCAAATAAGTACGGGGTCCTGAATATATATTTTTTTTAATGATGAAAACGACCGTTCCACATCGAGTGATGTTATAGTTGCAAATTTAATGTAATCCTTGTAACAACTTAATGGATCTTTCGACGCGCTTTCACAAATTTGACTTAGTATGAGAAAATCTGAATCCTTGTCAATAATACTTTCAAATTTTTGTATTGCACCTTCATTTTTTCGCCGTATATAGGTGTGAGTGAACATCATCCACAATTTGAACAGAACCCATAAATGACATCGAATCATTGTAATTTTTTAATTCTCTCCGGTAGTCCATAGTAGTTATTGCGAATACTTTCTAAATCACATTTTACCTGTCTAATCTTGAAACATTTTTCGGTTTTCTTGATAGCTTTGGCGTGCCTAGGATCGAATTGTAAAACTAACTTTATATCATCAAAATGTTAACAGTAGTAAACCGCAACCTTTAACCATGTTTCCTAACGCGCAGTCATTGGCTGTGGAGGTTCATGCACTTTGTTGCACACAGTTCGTGAAATCTTTTTGTATGTTTTGGGAGCTTTAGAAATACTGCGTTCGTATAAGCTATTAAAGCATTTACTCGTGGATAACATTTAGGGATCAATTGCGCCACAAGGTTTAAACTATGGAGTTTACATGTTATATGTAACAGATTACCACTCTCTTCTTTAAGAGATCGGCTCAAGGAAAGCACATTAGCGGCACCGTCACTCACAAACATTAAAGGTTGGGTTGTTGAAACTTGAAATTCCTTCAATACCCCCAACACCACTTTTAAAATGTCATCGCTAGTACATTTTGTAACTCTTTTGGAAGCAAGTAAGGTAGAGGATGACGGTTCAAACTTTTCCATTGTCCATATCATCATATTTATCACAGAACGTTTTTGCCGATCGGTTGTTTCGTCCACACTGAATCACAATTTTGTATCTTTCAATTCTGTTTTAATTCTTTCAACATAGTCACAAACAGATGGCATAAAGTTTCTTAACGATGTCCGATTTGGTATAATCCGAATATTTGCTCCAGGAGACAAATGCTTCTTGGTCTAATAGAGTGAACGGTACATTACATAGAATAAAGCAAACAGATATATCAAATATTGTTCGCTGTATCGTTTGCCACGGATTGCAGAACAGTACTTTTTAGGTGGTGTTTACACTTCCACCTGCTAGTACACGTCAAATAGTTGTCGCACTTTACGCATTTAATTCGCCTTCGTATTCTAAATCCGGCATAGTCGCTATTACGTTTCCTAGTTTATTTGAAATACGCCGTTTCCGAAACGTACCTAAATGTGATATTTTCTAAGTATGTGTGTACTGACAAGTATTCACAACGACCTGTCGAATAAATCCGCACGGCACTGAAACTTGTCCCTCTTTGTCGAGACTACTAATCAGTTATAAAACTGTCGGTGATTTTTTGTTGCAATTCGTTTAGGTTTTGAGCTCGCTAATATTCATAATAGTCGATATTATAATAGTAGTGTCACATCAGGACAGTAATTCTACCACCTGCGTCTATTAGGCGATTTCGAAAGGTTTGTCGTAGCTACCTCAGCGCGGGCTGAACAGTTCTGCTAGTACCCAATATTGTCGAGATTAACATGAAGAACGCCGATAAGTGGTAGAACGCGATTTTCTACTAACGCAAAATATTTCATAGCAGTCATATTATCTGAAAGAATCTATTATATTACCTAAGATACCAACCTACGTAATTAATTTGTCAGAATCAGATGGATGGATTATTTCTGCCGTGTAAGCAGAATAATGACTCGTCTGTAAGCGAAATGTTTTCTACAAAAATCTCGTGGCTGTTAATTCTTTTTTAATTTATTATAACGAGAAAGTTCTAGGCGACCTTGCACTTATAGCATGGATAACCGTGTTTTTTTTTTCTAAATTTTCCCAGCCGCCTACTCTCCAACGCTGACATGCTCTGAAATTTGTTTTGATAAAAACGTTTTGCTATGCTTAACACATTACATTGCATACATTAACTTTCAGAAGTTTTCTTTGTTCACTATCTACCCGTATTGTGTGCCCTTTCGAGATCTCAACAAATTTCTAGCAATTAGTTACGCATGCAGTGCTTTCAAATTCATGTACAATCTTTAAAATCGTTGGCGCTGTAGCAACTGGTTTATTCCCAAAAGTTAAAATAAAGCGACCAACAATCTCCAGTGCAGTACACCTTGAATAGTACCGTTTTATTATTTGGTTCTTCCTCATTCGAATATATTTTGAAATTAAGATATACCAATATATTTTGATGGCATAATTAAATAAGGTTTAACCTTTTAGCCGATGAATTAAATTGCCTTCTTTTTTCTACAGATGAAAAACTGTCTGAAAACGAAGAAGAAGCAGCTTCCGATTTACAAGTAGCGTGGGAGGTTTTGGAACTAGCTAAAATAATTTTCACTAAACGCGGAGAAGAAGCAAAGCCAGACCTAGCTGAAACTTTAATTACTTTAGGCGAAGTATCTTTGGAAAGTGAGAATTTTGAAAGCGCGGTAAATGACATCAGAGAAGGTTTAGAAATACAAAAGACGCTTTGTGACGACACAGATAGAACCTTGGCAGAAACTCACTACAAGCTTGGAATGGCTTTGTCTATGAATAATAAGATAGACGAAGCAATTGAAAATTTCAACAGAACCATACAACTGCTAAAGAATAGGATCGAGAAATTGAAAGATGGCCAAAAGAGTATTGAAAAGAAAGAGGTTGAAGAAATGCGGCAGCTAATACCGGAAATCGAAGAAAAAATCGTCGATCTGCGAAACTATACTGAAGAGGTACGTTGCTTTCAATCATACAAGTTGAATTTGTTTGAGCCAGAAGTGCAGGAGAAAGTGAAAAATAAAGTTCAAGTGTAATAATTTGTAGCTAATAGCGGTGCTTCCCGTTTTCTTTTTTCTCAACAGTATTGAAATGTATTTTGTGATAATCGTGTTTTACTTGTATATGTGTAGTCGCTTCTGCTTGCTTTTGTTTTGTTTTTGCTTAACTTTTTAGACCCCTTTTAAAGTAATTTATATCAATTTAAAACGTATACATACTACGCATAATAAATTATTGAATGAAGAAGTCTTTCTAATCAATGAAATTGCATTACTTGTAAGTGCTTCAATGAGACTGAAATTTTAGAAATAATCGTTTTTTATTTATTACATATGAGAATTTCAACTTATTTGTGCTGTTGGTTTTGTTATAGTTTACAAAAAAGGTTCTCTTTTACCAATGAAATACTGAATACACTGCATTACTTAGAATATAACACTCCAATGAAAAAAATCTGTTCTACAGAAATTATTACAAGAGAAATGATCCATATATTAAACAACGCTTTTATTTTCGGATTAAGTTGACTAAAATATTTTTTTTACAACGCAGCACAAATGAAATGAAGTTTTCTTAATACTCTAAAGTATAATTACAATATTGCTATTTGTGTTAAATCTGACAGTGAATATTAGTTTTTAAATAAAGCTTTGGAAATTGATTTATTAAGAATAAGCTTACATGAAATCAGTGCCCCCACGATTTTCTTTAAATTCATGTTTATTTTACTACTTCTATTGGTGAAATATTTTGCTTATATGGAAGCATTTGTTTGCATTCATCACAATGGTTACATTATTTTACTTCACATATATCATTTTAAAATTAGGTACTGACTTGCATTTCTATTTGTGCTTAATTTTAAGTTCCTATTTACGTTTATTTTTTTATCCAATAAATTTTTAGCCTCATAGTTTTGTTTTTTTTTTTTTCAAAATTATCCACGATTTAATATTTCGTCCTTATAAATATTAAGGTGGAGCAAAAGTTTTTCGTTTTTTGAGTTGGTAAAATTTGAATTTGTCAAATAGTTGTTATTCTTCTAGCTGTATTGTTGCAAGTGTGAGTAACTAAGTGATCTTGAAATTTTAATGATACATTGTACACTTATTGTGGACCCTAAATGCTTAATACAAATAAAGGGATTTCTGGAATTTTGCATCCTTACTGGAAATTAATCGGAAGTACTGTTGATGTCGCTTGTATATTCCTTGAAATCAAGATGTTATCTCAGATCGGACTGCGCAAAAAATTCAGGAACGGTCAAACCTTCGAGAGGAACAACATTTAGGAAGATCTATCGTTGACCAAGAAGTTCTCCGCCAAAGAATTGAGACCACAACAACTTTTACTACGCGGCAGCTGTTGCAAGAGCTTAATCCTTCGTGATGAACAATAGATTGCCGGAAGGTAGACGGGGATGCAGAGAAGTGACTCATGACAGGCACAGCGACAAGTGGGAATCTGTAATCAACTTCTTGTTCTTCTGCAGGATCTCCAATTTTATCGATGAATTTGAACGTGCGACAAACAGTGGATTTACTTTCATAATCCAAACAAATCATATCTGTGATGAATTCGTGGCCAATCTGGTAAACTTCTAGCTAAGCGTAAAAGCTTTGAAGCCAAAGTTTGTTTATTGGAATCCATTTTGAATGGAGCAATTAGATATCGCATGCATATATGTATCCCAAGAACTTTCCAAAAACTGGAAGAGTTTGTTTACTAACTCAACAACAACAGCATACTTTCTCGCTGGAGGTGTTTTTGGCAATGGTGTCGGGGCAGAAGAAGGATCAGTTCTTCGCCTCTAAATCAGCGGGCTAGTATACCATAATGAATAGGTTTTGAGCATTAATTATTTTTGTTTTTTTTTATATCACTAAATTAAATTTTGTTAAAAAAAATGAAAAAACTTTTGCTTTACTCTAATATTTATGTCAAAAAGAAATAAGCATCAAAAAGTATGTAATTATTGATCATATTCGTCGAAATAAATCTTGTTTAAAATGTCTCTTGCATAGAAAACTCTTTTTTATAGATATGAATTTGGTGAAATTAATAGATCTAATAAAATATATCTATTATAATATTAAGGAAAAATATTTTCTTATTCTTCCAATCTAATTTTCAAACCTTCGAAGAACAAGAAATTTTAAAGGATCCCTTTTTTTCATCAAAAAAAATTGGCATTTGTTTTTTTTGTTTCTAACAAAACATAAATTGTGGCTACATTGTTTTCTCCGTCTATTCTACTTGAACTCAAAAGTAAATGAAATTTGGGCCATCTGATTAAAACCGGATTTAGCAGCTTTAAACTAAACCCAAGAGTAATATGTGATTTCACAGTTTTCACATTGTGTGTTAAATACAATTAATGTATCACTTTTTTCGATATCTTGTAATCAAAATTACGTTAATAATGGCAAGTGCAGGTAACATGGAGCTTACAGGTTGTTGCTTTTTGTGTGTGATTAATATGAGTATTTATAAAATTGTTTTTTTTTCTTTTTGGTAGTTGAATAATAAACTTTTCGTGGAGTTTTCTTCTTTCGATTAAATAGCAATTAAAAGATGATTGCATTAGTTCATTAGAATTTAAGGTAAATGGTAAGGTTCAGATATATCCACGAAGTTACATGAAATAAATCTTTGAGATATATAGATTTCAAAAGTAAATCCTGATTTTTTTAGCAAAATTTGTTTGGCTTGGTCCGAAATAGCGAGCAAACCAATGTGATAGCCTGCGAAAATTTTGATACACCACAGGTTTATCTTTAAGGGTCTGTAAGGAAGTAATTTGTATGTTAGGTACTTGTGCATATTAGGAGCTTATTTAAGATGCAATTCATTATACATTTGCTTTTAATGTTAGAATTTTACATACGCATCAGTTAGGGAAATAGATTTTACTTTTCTTTCTTCGTAAGATATTATTGGCTTTGTGGTTTTGTAAGAAAGTGTTAAAGATTTGTCCTTTAGTATTAATCATGCTTGTAGCGAATGATTAAAAGCCCCTCTTACTTTTATTCTTTAACACATTTCTGCTCTGCGATATTTAAATGTCCTTAATGTTTTATTTAGCAATTGGTTAAGGGTATGATCTATCAAATCTTAGATAATATCAAGATTATTAGTTTCCTCCATATTTCTAACTAACCATATGTGTGTAGTTTTATGGGTCACTGCACTTTAACGTTGAACAGTGTACATTAAAACTGACAAGCATGGCCCTAATTGCCAGAAAATTGTACATTTTTTTATACACTGTCAGTTTTTTATGGTTTAAATCAATAGAAACAATCTGTCGAATTCTTGCTTTTTAGGTCTCTAAAAAGACCAACGAGGAGGCTCGACCAATCCTTCCAGGCTCACCCGAAAAAAAAGCAACAAACATTTCTCACTTGGTAAAACGTAAACGTAAATCCCTCGATGACGAAGATGCTGCTTCCAGTCCGGCGAAAAAGCCTGCCTTAAATCTATAACTGTTGCAACTCAAATATGGGAGACAAAACAACGTTATTTCCACGATCTGTCATTTATATTCGTTTCATGAGTATTTTCATAAGTTTTGTAAATGATGTAAATAAATATGTAAACACTACAATGATTACTCAATAGTTTTTAAGTTTGCGTGCATTTTGTGGCGGTTGTCTTGGGAATATCTGATTTCAGTATAACATGGGTTCAGACATTCTTTTTATCTGACTGAATGATAGTAATTTAAGCATAATTTGTTACTTAAATTTTTATACGTACGATATGTAACCGTTTATTGTAATATTAAGCAATAAAATGCTCTTCGTTTTTCCATAAATATATAATTTTATTTAAATGCTTATAATATTTGAGGCATATTTCGATAGATCATCTTTTGTCACCTTTTTTTCTCTTTAACTGGGTTTCCAGTTTTCTGTTACACCATTGGTTCGCGGCCAAGTGGGCAATTCGGATCGTCAAGGTTAATCTCAATGCTGTAAAAAAATAAAATAGAAGCCGTAAATGTGGCAATCTCATTTACGGTAATTAACATGTAGAATAAATTCATAATGTTTAAATATATACATATATTGGAGTCGATATTCAAGAATAGGATTCCCTTTCGCAAAGATTGTCTTGCGGCCGAGTATGCATAGCTTACCAAAAAATTGATATGTTATTTTAACGTTTCAGTTTTTTAGATTTTATACATTACCAACATTCGATTTTCGCAACCAACATTACACAAGGTACGTGAAAGAAATCTTTAATGAAGAAACGAATAAATAGAATTTTATGAACCTTTTCTCACAGTCAGACTCAAATTTTGTATTTAACATCAGAGTTTATGTTTACATGTTTTTTGAAATTGCTCTCGTATTAATTTATGATTTAGCCTCTAAAAAGTTTGATCAGCATACCAGACAACTAATTTGGTGTTCGTGTATGTTATGCTGGTAAAATGAAAGATTGAACTTTGTGACTAATAAATACGGCATCGAAAGTTATTAAACTTTATACGGGGCGTATTGCAAACAGTTTTATAAGATTTTTAAACTTCTGTCTAAAATCCCGTTTTTTTTTTAGTGATCTATGGCATACTAGCATATTATCGATGGCTTTACATAAGTCTTACCATTTTTTTTGTTAGATCTACATATATAGATGGGGAAATATAGGCATAGTAATTAGATGTCACCGATGGACCGATGAACGTATTGAGATTTGATGGGTGTCAAGAGTTCAAAACTGTCGGTTTCTAATTATACAGTAAGCCAATTAACACGTCCTTAACTTTTTAATAAAATGAATACTAGAGAATTTCATAGTCATCCTAGTTATGTGATCTATGCTTTCAGGGAGGTTTTTATTTGAGCATTAGAATAAATTGAAAACCTGACATCGTTGAATATTTCTTGCAGCCAAATGAATATTAGGGATATTTAATGTTTTATACTAATAGAGGAATTTTACTATATTGTACTTAGAATTTACTTTGCCCTTTAGTTGGGCAGCACTTAAATTTTTTTGAATAAACGGGGCAATTTTAAGAAAACGTTAACTTAGCATTTGAAATATATTTCCGCTAAGGTCGTTGGTTTAGAAACTTTTCACATTATTATCATTCCGTCACTTTTGCTGCAGAGAATTTTTAAAAATTTTGTACATTTCTCGCTCTGAATATAAAGCATTGGGACGAGCGAGAGGTGTGCAAGATTGCTAATTTCACAGCTGGGCAGCTCAATATTTGGGTACCTCTGGTACACGTATGTAACTTAATACGATATGCTGGTATTAAGATTTCTGATTCAAAATTTACCAAAAAGATATCGCTAACTGCAGCCTTTACGTCAATTTGTAGACGTATAAAATTTATCATTGTGATTAAAACTACTGAAAATAAATTTTGTTTACGATACAAATTTAGTTGAAGAAGGTTGTGAGGAGAGGTTTTGGTTGCAATGTACAGTCGTTGGCTATTAAGTTAGGACCACTTGTAATTCAATTAAAGAAAAATTAAATTCATTTATGTGGATTATTACTTGAGCTGCTCAATTTTGTCAGGAGGGCAGTGGCTTGGATATATGTGAACATGTGCGTGACGTGTCGGTGAATCTGCGTTCCCGCTTTATTGACCAAGTTTCGCAGTAGTTGTTGCACTGCGCATTTTTCCTCCTATTTAAAACACAACGGTGTAAAATAAAAAGTGGTCTAAGACCGAGTTGATTCCATTTTTATGTTGATGGCGTGTAATTTATCACATAGTTTACTTAATAACAACCATAATTTCGGTACTTCTGGAATGAATATGATCCCATCATGAAGTTACCAGGCCGGAAAGCACGTGTCAGAAAAAATGAAAATGTATGTCAGCAAAAATCAGAAACAGTGTGAAATTTGAAGTACACTACCAAAATTGTGGTTACGTGTGAATGAGATCACGGATTGTAAAAAGTTAATGTTATAGTACGTATACCGGAACTTCATAAATTACCCGTCCACTCTTTCTAAATAATAAACGTTTAAAAGCACGTAGCGGTGAAGCAATTACGAGGGTAGTGCTAACTGAATTAGAAAAATCTTACCTTTAAAAAGACCAAGTATCAATGTTTGTTACTGCCGGTGCTGCATTTATGTGCTCTATAGGCTGTTGTGTTAAATAAGAATGTAGTAATTTCTTATGTATTACGTTTCAATTACACGCGTTACATCTTGTGATTGAATAAATTAAAATTGTTATTCAAACGTTAATGGATTAATATCATCTAGAAAAACGGTGTTCCTCAAATCTTGTAAATGTATTGAAGAGTTTCACAAACAGCATTCCCACATTTCTGAACCGCAACTGCCAGTTCTTATGCGCTGGAGAAAAGTGGTTAAATGCAGTATTATTTTGAGAATTTTCACAAAATAAAGTTTGTGCTTTGATTCTAGAGTCAACTGCTATAACGGAAAGCCGAGCGATATTTCAAGATCCTCAAGTCAAGGTGGATTTAAAAATTATTCACAATAATTACAAAAAAATAGTCGACGTAAGGGGAAATTGTAAAAACTTTATTGCCGTTAGCGGCATCACTGCAAATAATGGACGATATACATTTATTGCTACGCGCTAAGTAACGTAGTAATAGTGCTACAGCAAAGTTTAACAGCATTTTAAGAAAAGATAAAGATTTTGCTAGCTGAAATAAATATATAATAATTCTGCGTCTGCATATTTGTCACATAATTGCAACGATTATTTTAATTATGCCAATATTACGTCATTAGATGTGAAACAGTCGTTTTTTTTTCACCGCGGCGAACATCGCTCATTGAAACAACTGTAGAAACATATCTAACGCTGCAGATACCTAGCTGAATTAAATTAACTGTTAACGCTGTTTAGGAGAGTAAGTGTTTCTTGAAGTGTAACGTGATAGTAGGTGTTTATTATTACTTCTTACTTAATATTAGTTATTTTATTTTGTGTGAATTACTACGAACCGGCCAAAATTACCTCGTTGGTGCGGTGACGAAATTAGCAGCTCTAACTGTTACTTAGTATTATGTATTATAATTGACTTATTACGAAACATACGTTCAGGAATTTTTTATTACTTACACCCATTTTCATCCAGCAGGAAGGCAAGTATAACCTCTCCTAAGTCCATAAATTAATCTCCAATTATGGTAAAGATAATATATTTTAGTGTGTTAGCAAATTAAAAAGAACATCAAAGCTATTGTGGCTTTAATTTTATTTTGTGAAGTGATGTTTTTTGAATGCTGTTGCTACGGGTAAAAAAAGGACATAACTCTCTTGGAACTGAAAATATATTCTAATTTTGAAATGTCGCGAAGAGATGTTTTACATAAAACTGTAAAAAATGCCGAATTAATTAAAGAACATGTTCCTAACACGAATACCTCGCGGTAATATTGCGCCAAGAAAATTTGGTTCAAGATGCTCGCGAAATTATAAGAATGGGAACACAAAACCGTACGCTATTCTCCAGTTATTCGCCAAATCATGAGTGAGCTGGATGTGTAAATGTCATAGCGAACAGTTTGCAGCTTCTATGCGCTGCTAGATTGAATTGTAAGCGGACAGTAACAAGAAATAAAAATTTAATGGAAGGCATCAAGAAGGTTTGCTTCTTTTAGGCGTAAGCATGAATTTAACTGTTGATGACTGGCAAAAGATAAATATTAATATTTATTTTAATAACTTCTTAAATGTAGTTTGTGAAAATTTCGGATTTTTACTAAGAGGGAAGAAGTAATGGAAAAATGTTTTAAAAAAGATTGTTTGTTACCGTATGTTGAATGATTAGATGAAACGAACCTATATGCGCGAGAGTGCTCAAAGTCATAGAGCACGATCTATTAAAAATTATCTAAACCCCGAAAAATTGCCGTTCTGCATTGATCCATAAGTTCTCTAGAGCTAAATGCAATCGAGAACGTATAGAATGCTTTCCCTAAGGAAATGTACTCCTAGAAAATATTTATTTTAATAGTTATTACTAAAGTAATACAGAAAAATCGTTTTCTACTTGTTAGTAGTCCCAATGTTGTGCCCAACGACTGTATAGTAAAAAGAGGTAACATGTATTTAACAAATTGAGGTCCGACTTCTCTACAAAGTACATCACACAGCTTACCTAATCCAAGTAAATCAATGCCCAAAGCTATCCACGGCAATTTCGCAATAGTCCTGGTGTCTCTTAGTATGTGTCCCATTTTTATCAGACCAGTGTAATGTACGTGGTACATGTTCCAAAATGATAATACGATCCATGGGATGACCAGTAAATAATTACTCTAAAATTGTTTCGAAGTGTAGTCAAATTATAATTACATTGAAACTTGTTGATCTAAGAACGTTTTTTAAAATCCTATTTATTAAATTATAAGGTAGTATCTGACATGAATATCTGATGTAAATGCTACAAAAATACTGCACATGAATATTAGCTTGAAATCAATTTAGTTAAAGGAATATAGAACGTTTAGTACTTTATGCGTAATTTTGTTTGGTTTGTTTTGTAGGATAGTTTTATGTGTGAATATTTGACTGAATCTCTGGACAAATATCAAACGTTCTTTTATCAAAAGATATCTTATTCTACTGCTTAGTGAATGTTTTTGTTAGGCATTTTCTAATTTTGCATTCTATTCAATTTCGAATATATTCAGTAATAGATAATCAAACTGCGAAATTTTTTGCTCACTATACGGTGCGTATTTTTCTTTCTTAATGTTTTGGTTAAACCCTGAGGGTTTATCTGTAATTTTTGATTTGTTACTATAGTTTCTTTCCTTTTCCTTTTAATGCATTATTTTAAAGTAATAAAAGCGTCACCCACAAGTAAAGGTCTATTTGTAATATAGTACCGACCACAAAATTTGGCAAATAAGCATCGTGACTGGTGCAATGACATGTATGTACTTTGACCAGTGGTATTAATTGTAGAAATACGCATTTCTATTTCAAAAGAAAACATGAAAGCTACCTACCCAGTAAGCGAATTTATGAGGAGTAATAAAAACAAATATTTTTATTTCACTCGCATAGTTTAACTAAGGAAAAATAAAAGTAAATTTACCTCTCGAAGTCCCTTTCCAAGCATATATGTCATAGCTAACATTAATAGGACATCTTGTGTTTTTACAGAAACAGAAATGCCTACAAAAGTTACGTGATAAAAATAAATTTATCAAGTTCTTTACAAAAAAGATACCTGTAGCACTTGGGCTGATACTCATATGTGCGGCTGTTACAATCGCAGCTATGCCCCATAAGCATATTGCTATCAAATTTGTTGAATACTCCTTGAAATGACCAAATTTACCAGGGTACCCCGTTACAGGTTTTTTAATTATAATCGTACTTGCTGTGCTCATTGTAAATTTGAATTTGGAATTATTTGTATTCTGAACAGGAACGAATGTAAAAAGAGGTATCTGTCAAAAGTACATCATACGTCAAAAATCATAAACCCCGATATAAATCAACTGTTTCATGGACGTCTTTTTGCTAGTCTCGTCCAGGCTACCAACAAGGGAAGGCGACAATGTCGCTGGCAAAATGGTTTAAAAGAAAATGGTATTATATTACCTATATAAACGTGTTAGGAAGAAGAGTTTCATAACGAGATTGTGCACTTGTCGATTATTTAATACCAGCAAAGCTTATATTGTAGCTTTGAGTGTCCTGGGCGTTGTAAGTAAGCAATCGGTTTTATAAAATTAAGTTAAAATATTTATAACTTCAACAGTGTTTTCTGTATTCTAATGTTCTGATGATATATTCTCTGAAATTCCATACATATAGGTTGTATTCTAAGAAAGTTTTGATTTTAAAATTTTTGAAATTTAATTGACAGTGACGTGTACAATAACCTCAGAGAGAACATTTTTTTGTGTAAGTCCGGAATAATTTATATTGTTTGATAAAAGAAACTACAAGACAGAAAATATCTTGTTGAGGGATTTGATAAACGCAATATTGTTCTAATGAAAAAGAATCTGTAAATAAGGTAGATACCAAAATTATATTTTTAATTATAAACCTTATGACGGGACGGGAGTTGTCAAGCGTTATTTTGTAATATCCGTAAAAAATATTGTCCTATTGTATTTTTTAAAATATTTCAACTGTAAAACATATTTAACTTTTAGACTTCGCTAAATCATTGATGAAACACAAAGAATTAGGTAGAGGTTTCACCTGGGATATGGACTGTTTAGGCGCATTTGATTTGTGCACTTACTTTGTTACCCTAGATTGGATGGCAAATTTATTCTGAGTACAGATACCAGCAAGATGGCCAAAGAAAGGTTATCGATTATTTTAGCACAGTGTTATCGAAGCCGGAACGCAACTACTGCGTAACGAGAAGAGAACCGTTGGCAGTAGCTGGTTTCAATGGACTACTTTTCAAGTGGATCGAAGCGTACCCACTACCCAACAAAGAAGTTACAAATTTTGCCAAAACATTGATTAAAGAATTTATTGGTCGATTTGGTGTATCATTTGAACTGCACTTATATACGAGTTATCAGTATTCCAGGATACTTTCAGAAAAACTAGAACAACTGCATTGCGTTCGCAATCCGGTGCCATGATGGAGCGCACGAGTAGTATCGTTATAAAATTCTTATTCAAACTTGTTGTCGAGTATTAACGAGACTAGGACCGACAGCTGTGCTCTTCCGTTGAGAATTACTATTGCCGTGCGATCTGAAATTCGGTTTCAAACTAGACGCAGTAGTGGTCGGGGTAGATTATGCGAATGGATGACATATATAACCGAGTGAGTGCGGGCTAATATTTAGGAAGAAAGTGACAGAATGACGTTAGAGCGGAAGAAGACGGATATCAATTAGGAGTTCTGGTTATACAATTCCTCAGCGACATCGAAGCATCTCACCTAAACTTCAACGATCCTAGGAAGGATCCTACGAAGTCATCAAGAGAATTAATAACGTTGTATACCGAATCAAGACGAAATCCATTTCGAACCTGAGAGTAAAGTGAGTGGCTTACATTAACTAACTAGCGCCTTTTCTTGAGGGCAACTATGATTAGCAACATGACCAAGACACTGACATATAAGGAATTCGTGGTAAATTATGGAAGTGGTCGTAAAGTTCGACCGAAATACAACAAAGCCTGCATTGACGCCAGAAGATTATGCGGTGACATATTGCGCAGTTCAAGACTTAAGAATGGAGAAACGAGTAGTTAGAATGTTCCAGTTACTGAAAACCTTCGATATCAAACTTCTGAACTCGGAAAAATTTTACACTTGTGTCGTAAAGAACGGCAATTGTTCTGTTTGGCAACTAAAGGATTATCACATCAAAAGCCGACCTATCGCACAATCTGAGATAGCTCAAAATTGAGGTAGTGCCTGCTAAATATAGACGTCAGCAAACTGAGCATGTTGGGTTGTGGACTAGATGGACTGAATTGGAGGGTAGTGAGGAACACGACTGGGTTATTTCGATATACTGGTATCGATGTTCAGGTATATTAGTACATCCTACGAAGGTAAGGAGGTGAGCGTACCATGTTATTTTTCCGAGACATTAAGATGCCTAAAAGGAACGGAGTGCAGGTATCTTCACGTAGCCGTTTCTGAAACAGATTTAAGAAGGGGTTCCTGTTACGATTGCTAGAAACGACAGCGAAGGCACCGAAAGCGCGAAAATACTACCGAAATATGATGGATGTTTACATATGTATATATATTAATTTTGGACTTTTTATGAATAGTTCATAGTTTATTACCATTATTATTTTTTATTGTTTTATTGTTAAATTAGTTTAGTTTTTGTAAAGGAATAATTTTTATTTAAACAATATCGCTCGTTCGAATTGAATTACATTAAAATCTGAAACTGGAGCGGGCATTTACAAAGATAAAGTACAATTATAGTGTCGGTGTTTATTATCTAGTTATTTATCTTGTTATAGGTACTCAGCATTTTTGATCTATATAGAATATTACGATCTGGATCTACGCTACCTTGTGCTTTATGGCGGGCCAGAATAAAAACTGGACGAGTTGTTAGTCCAGAATGTGAAAGAGATTTAAAAATAGTCGGCTTGGTGTTTTCTGTGGAGTATTATGGTTTATTACTGTATGGAGTAGCGACGGTAAATATCAAATTGTGTTATATTCATGTTTTTAATAGTCAGAGTTATTTTCAGAACAATCCTATTTACTTTTTGCCAATATTATATTTTTATGCTGTCATAATAGTCGTCGAATTCTTAGTGTTCATATTGAGAATGTATATCAATGGTTTAGATCTGGACAAGGAACATCTCTTAGCCGCAATGTTTATCATTTTTCGTTGGATTATTGTCTATTGCCATTACCATGAAGACGATCTCTGCTCCGGTACATGCTGACTTTGTGTACATTTTTTTATTCTTTATTAAAGCGCTATTTCGGAGTTTGTGTTATGTTTAACTAGACTGATGATCTAGGTTTTGTGATATTATGGTGTAAATGTCAAAGGAGTTTT